>OY970810.1:15292134-16576103 GCA_963853775.1 Xanthia togata | reverse complement strand
GAGGAGTCATTTGGTTGTAAATGACCTCTCCTACATCACGTTAATTTCAATTTTTAGTCTTCTTTAGAAAAAGAAGAGACTAAAAGTACCTAATTCTTATTGGAATGTTGTGATGATTTAGTTTTTCACAAAATAAAATACTGTTTGCAAGAAGGTATATTTATACTATCTGCTTCCACCATCCATTTAGCCTTCTTTGTTACATGCGTGACAAAAACAATTATCATGTAATCTGGTCTCACTAGATTAACGATTACGGTTATCTGATAACTTCATTATGCATGACGATTTGTCTATGCCTTATAAACGAATTAGATATTACCAATATTACGAAGTATTGACCTGAAAGATTCAAGGGAATTGAGCCTTCGTGACAGCTTACCAAATGAATACAAATACTGTTACTGCCTGTCTCTTTCCACCGCCGGCGGGCAAAAGTCTCTCCCATGACTTTGTGGTGACATTTACATCGCCACATACGAACTACGCATGAAAGACCTGACGTCACACAAAATCCTGACCTACACAAAATCCTGACTTCACACAAATTCTGCATCGCGCAAGCAGAGTTTACCGCACGATCGACATACTCGTATAATAACTTTCCGACATCAATCGTGGGGCAGTTGCCCGCTAGATACGACACCCGTCTGGTCGGCGATGTATCCTCAATTTTCTTTAGAGGAAAACTTTACACCCTGTTCCTCATACCTCTAAAACTTCAAAGTGCTTGCGATCCAGTGCTAATGTGGACTTCTGGTCGTTTTTTTATGTCCAGCTCATCCCGCCATCTTCTACGGGGTCTGTCGCGACGCCTTTTGTTAGTGGTGGTTCTCTGCGCCCCACTACCGCATTACCGCATTACCCTGTGCATAAAATAAATTAAGTAGTGCGGCGCATCACTTCAGAGTGGTCCAGCTTTATCTATTTTGTTTTGTAAAACATAATTATGTAAAAAAACATTGGTGAGTAACTACATAAGGGGTGAAAGCTAAAATGATAAACAGAAAATTACCGAAATTGCTATAATATACCAAAAACGTTGTGCTATACTTTCTATGATATTTCTCGTGAAAACTTTCTCACGCCGATTTAGGCTTCACGAAGCATTAAGGTCAAGTTAAAGATCTTACAGTAATGAGCTAGAAATGTGAATATAATTTCTTGAATATGATTTTGCTACTTGCAGTTTTTTTTTTACAGCCACTGGTGTAGTGGTCGCAAGGTTCTGAGTTCGATCCACAGGTCGTTAAAAATGTTATTGGGTTTTTCCATTAAGAATTTCTCAGTAGCAGACTAGCAGCCCGTAGTAAGGATTTGTGCCCGTTTGATGGCAATAGGCTTGCCCCCTATGACATGGGACTAAAACATAACTGGCGAATTATGGGTGTATCTACCTATGCTTAACTTAGGGGAAACAAGGCGTGTTGTCATGTTATGAGTGAAATTGTTTAGGTGTTTTCTCCAACAAACTGCAAGAGATGCTGTTCATTTACACTCAGTATTACTCACCCACCCTTCATCATTGTTTTATCAGCCTAAGGGCGCTGAACGCGATTAGCACAACTAAACTGCGTTCAAGAGCTGTCAATGGCACTATTCCACAACAATGAAGACACTGTCAGGCCTTGACCGTCAGTGTCATCATCAGCAAAAATAGGTCTCCCCAATTGCATGCCCTTATGCATCATCTTCGGCCACTGTTATCCATCAATTTCTTCAAATATATCTAACCTACGACATGTTAAATCATGTAAGAAACATCTAAGAAAAGAAATGATACCATTATCCACCTCAATCGGTTTGTTTTCTGTACTTAGTGTACCGCAGTCAACTGCTTGACTAAGTCATCTTTCAGTACCACAACACTTGAACCCTCCATCCAGCCTTTTATCCCTCCTTCAAGCGTTCTTTTCTACATTCATATCTGTAACTAGCTTCTGCCACTGATTTATACAGATGGTTCACTCCGCAAAATCATTTAAATAAAAAGCGACTCTTGCTACGACACAATAAAGTGCAATTCAGGTCGCACAGCACTAATCACGTACAGTTATATTCACCTAGAAGTTGCCTCTCTTTCTATTGCGTGACTCTTAGATCTTCTGACTACGTTACACTCACTGAATTGGCCCGACAAGACGGGCCAGCCGCGTACTTGTAGCTTCATACCGAAACTGCGTAGTGTCTCATCTGTAGTTATATGCTTCTGCCCGCGTTTTCATCCGCATGTTGTCTGTTCTATTCTATTCTGTTCTGCCATAGACTTATAAAAAAAGATGGACTTCGTGCCACGCATATCGAAAATGAAGCACAGTAAGTATGACCGTTTGTACAAACACGCCTCACGCACACATTTACATCATAGTATGCCGACCGGCCGCCATTACGTGACACGACAGCGTCTGTCTCAAATCATGCACACATAGATCGGTACTGAGTGCTTCACTTTCGATATGCGTGGCGCGGAGTCCATCTTATTTTATAAGTCTATGTGTTCTGCATAGGTTATCTACTCATAATACAATAATCGTCAATATTTTTACATACTTAATTCGTTTATTTATATTACGATTCCATGGCTATTATAAAAATATTACATAACAATATCCAATAGAATATCAAGAAGACAATACATCGAAAACACTGCCTCCATTTTCCTCCATATAAACTACATACTTATGTAAATACTAAACAGTAAATAAACAAAAGAGGTTCGCACTTCTTTGCTAATTATCTCTCGTTCCCGTTAAGAGCATTGTCCATTGTTTTTCCGTTGCAAATATCGTTGATCTTGTTTTATGTTAGTTTAATATTGCCCGGACATGCGATATTGAGTATTTGTATGGTAATTATTTTTTTCTCGTAAATGTTTTGGAATCTAAGTTTTGCAATCTCTTAGAAAAACAGCCAGATTTCCACTCCTTTTTTATTTTATTTTATCCATAACAACGGGGAAGCTCTTTGCCTACATCTATCTATATCTATCATTTGATAGTAAATGATGATCAGGCCGAAGGTGGAAGCTAGCTTCACCCGGAATCCTCAACCACAGCGGAACTATCTTACCACTAACTGCCGAAACACAACAATGCTGTTGACATTGTTGTTATGGCGCCAGACTTAGATAAGATGCTGTTAGCTAGCCAGGCGGACTTAGAACAAGCCCTACCACCAACCAAACCGAACAGAAAATTTTGCGGGACCTCTGGGTCTGAGACAGGTGGACCACAGAGGCGGTTGAAACAAAACTTAGGTAGGTATTGTCTTTTGGTATATTTCTATCATTTCGGCACGAGTTTAGGCACGAAAATATTAAGGCCCGTCGTCGTGGCAACAAGATTCGACAGCAGATTAGTAGCACAGAAGACAGCAGATTAGTAGCGCAGAAGACAGCAGATTATAGCGCAGAAGACAGCAGATTAATAGCGCAGAAGACAGCAGATTAGTAGCGCATAAGACAGCAGATTAGTAGCGCAGAAGACAGCAGATTAGTAGCGCAGAAGACAGCAGATTAGTAGCGCAGAAGACAGCAGATTAGTAGCGCAGAAGACAGCAGATTAATAGCGCAGCTGATTGTCCAGTGTGTGCCGGACCATCGCTTAGTTACCAGTATCATAATAAGTGAGGTGTTATTCTGAACTCAGAAATATACTTAGAGAAATACGTTCTTCTCCAGCATAGGAACCTACTACGCTTTGGAATTGGCAACTAACTTCATCTTTGTGAGTGACCGACCCCTTGGCAATAGCTGAAAGTACCTACCTTTAATTAGTTTAATTGAAATAAATGGTTTCAATTTGAAGGAAAGAAAAATGTTTATTTGGCACAGTATGTAAGGAACACAATTTGAACAAATGAAAAAACTAACATAAAATCCGTGCAATGACTGTTACTTCTGCCCTTCTGACAGGACATAATCCCATCATGGCCGCGCGTCGGTTTCCTTATAAACTCCCACGCAAAGTAACTGGGTGGTTGACTTTGTACACATTCGGCCACCTGTGGTCACTTCACCTTGATTTTAAGTAGCAGATGGCCACATAATTCTCCCTCTCTTAATGTTGGAGTCGTAAGATGCTTCTAAATGATTGCGAAAGTAGTTTAGGCAGCAGTGAACTGCGATGAACATCCAGCTTTCACGATATTTGTAAAAACAGAAGTTCGTGTCACAGTGTAAAAACTTTACCTAAAGGATTTGCCTATTTTTAATAGTGGATGCAATGACTAATGTATCTACTGCTGTGTCTATGTCTGTGTGTTGATCTTCATTTGTTATCTGGGTGTGCTACTGCACACCGAATAGCAGATCAATATATTGCTGTTCGAATATGTGTATGTATGTATCGACCACATGACAAATGACTTTCGTAGTATAAAGATTAGCTATTCCACAGAGTTTGTAACGAAGCTGTGTCCAGGTTTCGACGCATGTAGATATGTAGTTATACTTTCCGATCCTCATTTGTGGAGGTTCTTTAAATGGATTTCAGTCAGCAAGTTTAGTAACATGTAGTGATGATAACATTATGGAGGTCCTACATCCTACTGTTATTTCTAAACTATTATAATCAGCCTATATTTTTCGTGGTATGCATGGTCCTATAATGGTCGTAGATAATTCACCACGCAGGATCAATGCAGGTTGGTGAAAGTCACAAATGTCTTAAATTTTTTGGTTCTATGACTTTTCTCTCTAAATTATAACGGTCAGACAGACAGAAAGACGTTTCGTATTATAGTAATCAAAACTAAGAATACAACAAAATACAAGTCTTGATCCCCATGAATCAGCAGTACAGTATTCATGCATTTATTATTCGTCTCAAGTATTATCTCCACCGAACATCTGTCTGTTTCGTAAAGGAAGTCGTATTTTTAGTATGTCTGTCACGGATGGAAGAATTGAGTTAGCATAGCTCAGCTTTTGGTATCAGGTATTTATTAGAACAGGAAAATTGTGATGTGTGTGATAATAACACAAATCAGTTGTCTATACTTCGTTGGTTTAGGTAGTTAACAAATGGTAAACAAAAAAAAACCTGTCAAAAAGCGAGAAAGCTGTCAAAGGTGTCTGGTTAACAGACTACTAAACGTCCAGTAAACAAACGTTTCCGCAGAACCGGACCATGGGAAAGGGCCGTAAGTTAATAAAAACGTAGGTATATTTTTTTATATTCATCATGAAGTAATTAGTGTAATAATAAATAAATAAGGCTTCAATATTTTTACTCGCCAACTTGCTATGAGCAAGTGATGTCAGATGGTCAGCATTTAGAGCCATTGTCTTTCCAAGAGAAAATTACAGACGGAATATTTCAGAAATTTATGAACAATTGTTATCACTTTAGTTGTCAATACCTGTCACTTCAGTTGTTATGCTACGTCATAGTTGTACTCTTCAATTTAGCAATGTTACAATTCGTAGAAGTTTAGAGAACCTGTCTTTGTCCGATTTACATTATAAAGATTACAACATATTATTATAACTCGTATTATTAATGTAACTAAAAATGTTTGCCCAAGCAGTGTCACATCTACGAAGAGTAGTTTATGAATAAACGAACGAAAATAAACTTAATTTGGTTAACTATAATTTTAATTAAACAAGAACGTGTCTATAAAAAACTTTTTTACGATTTGTTACGAGTTTTGAGTTTTGTTACGAGGAGGAGCTCGTGGCTAAGTAGTAACTGCCGCACGGGTCGATCCGTCAGGTTAAGCTACGCTTGCCGGGGTTGGTCTGTGGATGGGTGACCATCTTTACATACCTACCGAGACTCCTCCGTGCCTCGGAAGCACGTTAAGCCGTTGGTCCCGGCTGTCATTCGTGGATCTTTGGCAGTCGTTACGGGTCGTCAGAAGCCCGAAAGTCTGACAACCAGTCTTACCAAGGGGTATCGTATTACCCAGTTACTGGGTTGTGGAGGTCAGAGAGGCAGTCGCTCCATGTAAAATACTGGTATTCAGCTGCATCCGGTTAGACTGGAAGCCGACCCCAACAAAGTTGGGATAAAGGCTAGGCAGATTGATTGATTGTTAAGAGTTTTACGTTTAGTTACGAGTAGTTACCTAAACCGAGTAGGTATAGATTTTGATACATTTATTTATCATTGTTTCAGTCTCCTTAAGTGGACTATATTTAATTTTTCATACTTTCTCCAAAAAATACCGATAGCTTACCTACTACGTATTTCTGAAAATGCTATTTTCGTGTGAATCTACTACTAAGCCCTAAATTAATGTTATGTATAACATTTTCTCGCTGGGCTTACGCATGTATACTACTAGTACTACTTTTATACCTTTTTGGATAGCTGATAAGACAAGGATATTTTCCTAGTAATTTGTACATCAGGCGTAGTATTTTTTTTTTTCACTAGACAACATTTTGTATGACGTAACAGCAAAAAACACAAAAAAATAAATGTTTGTTTAGTGATATTTGCCAAGGTTTCTGGCATTTTTAAACTTTTAATTATAAACAAAGATCTGCTGCGGCATCAGCTATGATATTAACTTAAATTTCAGTACAGTCGCGCTGTAAATCATTTTTAAATTGGCTCCAAATGATTTAATCTGGGATTTTTCATAAAAAAACTGAAAATGTAACTAGCTCAAAAACTACTGAACTTCGGTAGAACATTTGTTGGCTTAATTTGTTGCATTTTAATCCTATTATGACGTCCTGCAAGGAATACGTCGAGTTACCAGTAACATTGTATAGGTTGCATACATGAACCCTTATAGGGCACAGCAATATACATAGTTTAATGTGCTACAGTGTCACAATAACAAAAACCACTGCGCATAAACAAAAATACTAATTTTAACATGTTTACCAGATGTCCACTCTTTTTTATTTAAATAAGTAACTGTCACGGTATAATATAGGATAGGGTAAGAACAATTGATTGGTCATCATTTCCATTCATAAATTAAAATAAGATAAAAATTTAAATTAAAGCAAATAGCGATAATAATAATCATGAAACAACATAACATAACAGGTAGGTAGTAAGTGAAAATTGTAGGTGCTGTGTGTATTGTGTGTGTCTGAATTTGAATGTCAAAATTTGCTTATCGTCAAAGAATTCTTATACAGGGTGTTAAAGTAATTACGTGCCATAGCTTAGGGGTAGGTTCAGTATCGATAAAGGAAGCCAGAAAAAAAAAAAAAAAAATCACCTATATTAGCACCTATTTAGTATTATTAGGCCCTTAGTATTCGGACGCGAGAAATGAAGGACAAAATGACAACGCGTTCGATAGTAGGTAAGTAATTCAAGCATTTAAACAAATAAAATAATTTTAATTCGAAACGGTTACTATTTTAAGTTAGTAGGTACTAAATTAGGTTGAAATTGTTTTTTTTTTCTCTCGCTTCCTTTATCGATACTGAACATACCCCTAAGCTAAGACACGCAATTACTTTAACACCCTGTATAGTGTAATACGATTTTAATATAAGGTATTTTTGGAGACTGTTTTTAAATTTCGTACTCTCAAAATTCAAAAGTCATTTATTCAAACTAGGCTGAGAATCAGCACTTTTCGAACGTCAAAATTACATAAGACAGTCCCCCAAAACGCCCACCCTTCACCACTTCCTAGTGCTTTTGCTGGGAAGAAGAAGTGGCGCAACAAACTCCCCAGCAGCACAGCTGTCTGTTCAGTTAGAAAAAAAAAAAAAAATGATTCTATACAGCAGTATGCAAGACAATTTACAATAATGCAAAAAATAATTTAAATTATAAATTAAATAGCTATAATTAATAGCCATATGACAGCTAGCACATGCCAATATACCATCCAAAAGCATCGAGAACTATACTCAAGCAGAAATAAAAATAACTAAAAGTAAACAATATCTAAAAAAAAAGAAAAAGCCTCCAGGCATAAAGGGCGTGCCCGCTTACATATAGCTGTAACTAGAAGTTACAATTGATAAACTAGGACCATCGAGGTAAAATAAATAATTGTCGAGGTCGCTAGCTAACCACATATTGCAATACAACTCATAAAAAAACATTGTAATGAGTAGATTATGTCAACACTCTACATCTTTAATTGAATTTGGAAGCTTATTATATATTTTCACGCACATGGCTAAAGGTCCTGAATGGAACATAGTTAATTTTGAGCTTGGTAAGGTTAATTCATTTTTGTTTCGTTTAACACTGCGATGTTGCAGGCGAAGTTCCTTAGGTCCCTAGTGAGTCCTTAAAGTTTGCGCAGTGGTTAAAAAAAACCTGTATTTATTTTCCACTACAGACAATGTAATTTCCTAGATTATTATCAGAATAATCATAAAAAACCACTGGCTATTTTAATTACAAAGCTGCTTGAATTAATTAAGAGGTATGTAATTAAAATTAGATACAGCACTAGACATAATTAACTATAACAAAGACAGTCCCTTTGTTATTAAGTCATCTACAAGCCTTCTTGATCATTATCATATACATATAACCTATCACAACTTCTGTTTCAAGATGCAATAAAATTGCCTTCAGTTTAATTAGTGTATAATGTTGCCACTACTAGAACACAGGCCCTCATCTCTGTGAGAGGGCGTGGCCCACCCCGCGGGCCCAGTGCGGGTTTGTGGATGTCACATGTCTTCGAATGTTAGGCTCTGGGACGTGTTGGTTGCAAAGGCTGGTACTTTTAGAGGCTATGCCCAATTGGCCAGTAATGCCCGTTTCCTTACCATATTTGTATTTGTGTGTAGTTGTTTCGGGTCTGGCTGTTTGTGTATGTGAGTATAAATTTTTGTAAACGCACCCACGATACAGGAGAAATCCTAGTGTGGGGCAACGTTAAGAAAAAAGAAAAGAAAGAAAGAAAGAAGAAGAAGATATTTTCTTTCACTGTTTTGGCCATAGATGCCTATAAAAAGGGCCACACTAGAGGCGATACTAAAATTTACAGACGCCAGCACATCAACCTACTACAATCTGTCAAGTTTATTTAATGGATTTTCAACTTTACCACTAAAGCGTAAGGTTCAAAGTTGATTGGGAAAATTTGACAGTTTTGGGTAGGTTGACCTGCTGGCGTCCATCCATCCATCATCCACCATCTTTGTGACGGATAATATTGAAAACTACATAGCTTCCCACGCAGCTTTTTCCGCATTATACAAATATGTCGATAAAATGTAGCCCTTCTCTTTCCCCAGGATTCATTGTATCCCCATACCAGATTTCATTAGAATCGGTTCAGCCGTTTAGTCGTGAAAGCGTAACAAACTATCAAACCCTGCTCTACTCTGCCTGCCCTGTGTGCCATAGCCTGGGTCAAATAAATTTATTATCTTTCTTTCTTTGAAACAAACTCACACTTGCATTTAGAAATTCTGTTCATGAAATCAAATTTTTAAACAAAGTCAGACACTTCTAAGGTCCAATTGCACCATAAATCAATGTTTACTTGTTTAGCGCTAAAAAGCTGTAAACGGCTTTTAAAACATCAGTTTGTATATTCGGTCTAAATATTTTATTCAAAACAAAAATGATAACACCTCACAAAACTAAATCCGGTTCCATTTAAAAATACATATGTATAATAGGCACTTAATTATCATCTAAATTCTCAGACAGAAATAACCTGTCCGGTAATTTTAAAATTCTCAGTCAGACTAGACTCCAAATTATATCTGCTTATTTTTTTCGACACAACTGTGCAGATAAGCGCAGTCACTGACATTTCGCCGACCCAGACTCGATTTAAAAGTAGCTCGCGACGAGTCCGCTTTTATGAATAAATCTTTTTTAATTATTCATTCTCAGAAAAACATAATACCTAATAGTTACGTGGGGTCGGGTCGGTGTAAAGGCTCCTATGGCGCGACGCGACTCTAGTGGAACAATTTCTATGAAAATTTCACGGGAATTGTTCTACCGGGTGTCGCGTCCCGCCAAAACACGCGGGAGCCGTATCACGTTTTCTCACCCCATTCTCCCGTGTCAGCCGTCACTCTATCATTCACTTTTTTTAGGGTTCCGTATTTCTCTCATATCACTTCACACACAATCCTTCCATCTTTTCTTTGGTCTTCCTTAATTCCTTCCTAATTAAAATAGAATTGTTTTAAGCCAAAAGTCGAAAATCCCAATAACACTGCCTGACTTGGGAATCGAACCTAAGACCTGCCGGTCTATTCTGTAATAATCTCACGGTGAAACCTTAGGTTAAGTGAGCTTGAAGTGAAGTGTCATTCGGATTCCACCTGCTGCTAGGGACTGACAGCTCACTCCGAGCTCACTTCACCTATGTTTTCAAGGTGAGATAGTTACAGAATAGCAATGCAGCAGTGCTATTCTGTAACCATCTCACCGTGAAAACTTAGGTGAAGTGAGCTTGAAGTGAGTTGTCATTCCACCTGCTGCTAGGGACTGACAGCGCACTCCGAACTCACCTCACCTAAGTTTTCACGGTGAGATGGTTACAGAATAGCACTGCTGATGTCAAACAGTAGCGCTGGCGATCACTAGGCCGCGAGTCATATTTAGGTCAACATACAACCTGTAAATTGTAAAAAACGTAAGAATAACGTTAGGTATTTTTTAAACATCTCTCCGCGTAAATTCAGATGAAGTGAGCAAAAATTGAGCTGTCATTCCACCTCCTGCCGGTCTATTCTGTAATAATCTCACGGTGAAAACTTAGGTGAAGTGAGCTGTCATACCACCTGCTGCTAGGGACTGACAGCTCACTCCGAGCTCACTTCACCTAAGTTTTCACGGTGAGATGGTTACAGAATAGCTCTGCAGTTCTGGTTTCCTCATAACATTTTTCTTTTATTATACAAAAACATGTTTTGAATGGGTTAAAGGACCAGTAACCTCGCAACCTCATCAGATATAGTTGTTTTTCTGAATAAAAATGCATTCATTTATGTTGACTTCGTTTTGCTGTGTTTAATCATCTTTATTTTAACAAAAACAATCGCAAACAATTACAAATCATATTGTTACTTATTAGATTAAAGATAAACCATCTTATATAATAGTTTTAATTAGGTTAGGTTATTATATTTTAATTTCAATAGTTTGTTAGTTAATTTATTATAATAAAATTAAAAGTTACACCCCTTTCCCACGGCAACATCCCCTTTTTTGCTGATACGGTTTTGCCACTATAATCTGGATCCACTTGTCCATTAAAAAACAGGATTCAGTTATACACGCATAGTTTAATTGAATTGTTCGCACTTCCTGTATGCAGGAAGTGGGAAAGGGCCGTAAGTTAATAAAAACGTAGGTATATTTTTTATATTCACCATGAAGTAATTAGTGTAATAGTAAATAAATAAGGCTTCAATATTTTTACTCGCCAACTTGCTATGAGCAAGTGATGTCAGACGGTCAGCATTTAGAGCCATTGTTTTTCCAAGAGAAAATTACAGACGGAATATTTCAGAAATGTTTGAACAATTGTTGCCTTTTGGGGTTTCTGGTAGGTACCGGTGTAATTATTTATTATAGGCACATGAAACATTTCAGCCCTCCGTTTGGTTTGTGCAGAATAAACCATTTTTTCTTTTTTTTTTTCTTATCTTTGTCTCTGAGATTCAAACGCATCTGCTATGCCACTGGTATTGCGTGAGATGTCCATAGATGGCGGTGACCACGTACCATCAGATAGGCTGTCGGTTTGATTGCCATTTATTTGAATGTAAAGTCAGGGAACTTAATTACCTTTGGGCACGCCACTATTGCGGCGATAAGTCCCCTTTTGAGGAGTGGCTAGAGGGGCGCCACGGCGTCCTCACCTTCCGCCTGACGCAGGTCCTCCCCGGACACGGTTGTTTCGGGAGCTTCCTGTTTCGTATCAGGCGGGAGGAAACGCCCGGGTGTCATCACTGCGTGGATCACCCGGAGGACACGGGACTTCTCTGGCGTCCGGCCCTGGTCCAAGCCATGGTACGGAGCGAGAGGGCATGGGAGGCCGTCACCTCCTTCTGCGAAGTAATAATGCTCGCGAAGGAGGAGGCGGAACGCGTGCGTGAGGGGAGGCAAATTTCGCGCCCTCACACCCCTAGCCGCCGCAAGAGGAGACGCCCTGGGCGTCGGGAATCAATAGCCGATTCCCGGCCACCGGTGAACAATGGGTAGCTCGCCGTCCGATAAGGACCAGGCCCGGGTCGACGGCGCGTTGTGTTCCACGCCCGCCTCAAAGAGATGTCAGCAGAACTGAAGGGGTCTAATAGACCGATGCCTGCCGGGGTTGCGGGAAAGTCCGAAAGAGTTACCGTGGCCTCTGGCAACGTACAAGCAACTGAAGGAACACGGGTGGGTTTTACTCAGTAATAGTCTGACACGCCCTCCCGCTCCGCCCAGAGCGGGAGAGGTTATTTGATTATTTCCCATCCAAAAAAAAAGGGGGGACTTAGTGTGTGCGTTTATTTAAATCAAAATTGTCATTCTTTGACATTTGTATGCAATGACTTAAACTCGGCAATTTGATGTAATTTTCTTAAAAATTAATTTCCGTGGCCTAACACAATGCTGGATAATCAAAAACAAAACAGTCAATGGCATCAAATCTTACACCATAACCCTAGTCAAAATCTTATGAATAAACAGAACACTCCAACTTAACCATGCATACCACGAGCACAGAAGTGTCATTAAGCCCACAAAAATGTTACATACGGTATTCTACGACCACCGCCAGTGAAATTAACCTTGGTTTATCTGATGCAGCTCACGTCGCACGGTGTAACCCGCCCTTGAGCCAGCTTAAGTGCGGATATGTATGTGTGCGGTTCGATTCTTGTGCAAAAGAGTAATTGTAGATGATGTGCCAACTGAGATTGTGTGTAGATGGTCGGTTAGGAAAGGGTGAACGGGTGAGCTAGGTACTATAACTGTGGGCCTTATTTAGGGTACCAAGGAGGGACTATATGCAGACAGATTTACTATTTTATCATTTTGTATGCTGACTTGAAAGAGCAGGGTAGTTGAGAGTATGTCATGCTCACTTAAATGTCTCGCTGATAATGGCGAGTGTGTTGGATCATTCTTTTCCCTACAAAATGGTTGAGTTGGATGGTGCTGATCCACACGTCATGTTCGTGAACGGGCGCCGTCAGTTGAGACTGGTCATCTTTTATCTGCCAGGGCTTATTTTTAACCGTTTTTTTTTTTTTTTTTAGTTACATTTTTCTCACATATAGAAGCAACAAGAGTAATGTACCCAAGATATTGTTATTTAAAAGTGTGTCCTTGGAGTTTCTTGCCCGTTCTTCTCCATGCAGATCTACGTTTTGGAATGGGCAACTAGCTTCAACTGACACTTTGACAATTGTTTAATTGAAATAAATGCTTTGAGTTTGAGTTTGACAGTCTGCATTACTGGGCAATTGAGCATGGTCTCTATAAGAACCAGCCTTTGCAAGAAGATTCAGTACTGTAACGTCGGAGGGACGTCACTCTATATATTTGTGCGTGCGGGAGTGTGTGTAAGAGTAAGACTACACAACAATGATAGAGGGTATTTCTATGCTCTTATATTCTGTCCTGCTAAGCCGAAAGGCGCTATCTCTGATATACGCCCTTCTAGTTTTTTATATACCATTCAATAGCTACAACAATTTCACATCTAATGGTATAAACCAAATAGCGCTATCGAACTTAAAACATTAGAAAAAACCACTCTAAAGATTTTTATATCCTTAAAATTAAAGTCAATTTTTTCAAAACTCCGATTAAGATAGCGCCTTTCGGCTTAGCAGGGCAGTATTGTGTCCTAAACAATTATTTTAAGTTCAATATAATCTTTAATAATAACGCACGCATAATTCGATGGCTAGCTTTCTCCTATTTTTGCATCGAACAAAAACCACATTCCTATTTTATTAAAAATACAAATTGTCAGAATGTTCGAATGCTATTTTCTTAACAGCCATAGCATAATTATGGTTGCTTATTGCATAACACCTTACAGTACATAACCTCTTTCCAAAATTAAGTAGTAATTAATTACCATCCCGCACTAGGCCCTCGTGCTGGATTATGGCCGCTCCCTCTCAAGAGGAGGCCTGATTATGGCCAATGGCGTTCGTCTGCTAATACACAAGTGATCGCCAGACACATCTATTTTAAATCACAGTCGATTTCCGACGCCATTTTAGCAGTACATATGCCTTCTTCCAATAGGGGTAGGCAGACTCTACACAACGCCACCTGCTACGATCCTTAAATACCTACTCCTTTTGCTTCGTTTACGTTCATACATTTTAGTCTCTTTCAATCTCTTGAAAAACATGGTAATATTTAATTAATAGTCAATTGAATCGTTGTACTTGACTTTTATTGCTATATTTACGCGTGTAACAATAATAACAAGTCTGGTATAACAATACTGATGTCCCTGACCCATTTGTTATGTGCTGACCCCTAGGAACATTCTGAGATCGGGTCACGGCTTCATCAGGTTTTATGGCGAATAGGGCAAAATTGTCAAAGGAACCCTTTAATTTACCCTCGGCTCAATTTTAAAGAAAACAAACAGACTTTTTAGTTTCTTGAAAAAACTCCTTGATTAATCCTAGCTCCAATACTGTCCTGGCGATGGTTGCTGAGCGACTTGATTGCCCCTACGTTGGGAATTGTTGTAGCAGGCATATTGCTGGTGCTTAATTTTTCATTTTATACCTACAGCTATAGTGTTTTAATGATAAATAATATAATATTTAATTTGTTTGCTTTTGACATCAACTTAATTTTTGTTAATTTAATTCATTGTTTTATTTAATTTTTATTTATATCTGACATTAATTGATCGGATCTGACATGTAATGTTTAATGTTTTCATTATTTTTGTCAGTGAATTATTTTATTTCTTTATTAACCAATCAGTTGGCAGTAAAATGTGACCGGAGTTTTGTATTTTAATTTTATGTTTTGTATTTAATATGGGTCAATGACCTGAAATAAATGTTTTTTTTTTTTATTTAATTAGCCAGAAACCTGATTTTACTAACAATAAAATACCAGCCTGTATTATTGTAACAACACTATCCACTTTCGCAATATTGAAATCTCTACGATGTCTGTCTATCATTAACGTTTTTATCTTCAAACGAAACTATTTGACTTTGCAGAGTACCTACTCAAAGGGACTCGTAAAATTCCTCGCCCAGTTATATTTCCATTTTCAGTATTCCTCATCAATTTTAAACGACTATTTTGAACATAAAGGCCACAGGTATATTTCCCTATTGACATGTTTCATCTTCCTTGCATTGAAGATCGCATTCATCAAACTTTAATTAATTTAAGCGTCGGGACTATTAATATTCCTCGCACGTCTATAGGACGTAAGGTGCATCTATTGTTTGTTTTGCTTTGTGAAAATGTGAAACAGTGACGACAATGAAATACAATGATACGTCTGTGGGACTATAAAAAAATCTACGTCAGTTCCGCGCACATTTCGTGTGGTGGCATCCTTAAAATACAAGGAATTACAATATATAGATACAAGCCCACCGTACTGCCGCGCCCGTCATGCAACTCACCTTGTGTGCATGTTGAGCTTTAAAATATAAATTTCTAGTGTCCCGAAAAGGAGAGTTTGTTGCGCCACTTCTTCCCAGCTTAAATACTAGGGTTCATTTGCACAACAAATCACTAAATGCATATGCATGCTAAATGTCTCGCTGATGGTGGCGAGTGTGTTGGATCATTCGGTTCCCTACAAAATGGTTGAGCTGGATGGTGCTGATCCACGCGTCATGTTCGTGAACGGGCGCCGTCAGTTGAGACTGGTCATCTCTTATCTGCCAGGGCTTGTTTTTAATCGTTTTTTTTTTTTTTTTTTTTTTTTTTTTACATTGTTCTCACATATAGAATCAACAAGAGTAATGTACCCAGGATTTTGTAATTTCTATATTTAAAAGAGTGTCCTTGGAGTTTCTTGCCCGTTCTTCTCCATAGAGATCTACGTTTTGGAATGGGCAACTAGCTTCAACTTTCTGACTAACTGACTCTTTGACAATTCAAAAGTGCCTGAAAGGGTTTAATTGAAATAAATGGTTTGAGTTTGAGTTTGAATGCCTTCAACCCTAAACATATTTAAAACATCATGCTATCTCTATCAATTTTAAACGATTGACAGAATCAGAACGATGTTTTCAATTCGTTTAGCGCTAAACGTATACCTATTTAGTGACATGTGATAGTGCGGGCTTTATTCTATAATATAAATGCGAAAGTGAGTTTGTTTGTTTGTTACGCTTTCACACTAAAACGGCTGAACAGATTTAAATGAAATTCGGCACATGGGTAAAACATGACTAGGGTTATGCTTTTTATCCCAACATGCTTACGAGATCGAGACTTATGTAGATGAAACCGCGAGGCGCAGCTAGTAAAAGATAAAAGCAACACACAACAATCTTGAGCATCCTCTTTAAAATGATTCAACGCGCTTTCTCCACAGAATGGCGGATTGGCGGAAATCATCTGCCGAGCAAAACGTTAACGTATAGGAAACGGGAAAACTGCGCTTATGTCAGCATAATGTTAGCAAGAGCAAACTCATTTTCTATCAACTAAGTAATGTGTTAAAATAAATATAATACCTATACCTGTACTGTATTGTACCTAATAATGTGTATTTAAACAATTAACGTCTTCTGTCAAGGCTGTTGAGAACAGGACTTTTCAGGGTTCCGTATCAAAAGGGTGCCCATAACGGCCAACGAGACCCCATTAACGCCTGCGCCGTCGGTCGGTCTGTCTGACCGCCTGTATGTTCGTCTGTCTTTCATACGGCTGTAATTTTTTATACGTTTTTACTGTTACTTATAAGTTTTGGCAATAGGCTAGCCACCTCCTATAATATGGGACTTAAAAAAAAACATCACCCCCTATTACATGGGACTTAAAACATAACTGGTGAAATGTGGGTGTACTACAAGTACACCTCTGACCAACCCTTCGGGGAAACAAGGCGTGATGTTATGTTATAAGTTTTGGTAGTCAATTGAAATTTTCACAGAATACGTTACTATATGGTCTCTATCATGGTAAATAATAAAAAGAAGGTAAACTATTTTTCTCGTGGTACGGAACCTTTAGTACAAGATACGGGTTGTTCAAGGACTGTTTGCAAACCTGATTAGTTTTTGTATAAAACAAATAACAATTGTAGTTTAGAGTTTATTTTGTTAATTTGTGAGAAATAATGTAGTAGGTACTAATTTGTGATATTTACGTAGGAACTCGTGTAGGTAAGTTATATTGTTCATCTTTCGAAGAATTTATCATAATATAGGCATGTATGTCTAAAGGTACTTTTATTTGAATAACCGAAAAAATCAAATAACTTCTCCCGCTCTGGATGGAGCGGGAGAAGTTATTTGATAATGCGTGTCAGATTCTTACTGACAGATTCCACTTTTCCCCCTAAGGGGGATTTTCAGTGGGGATTTGTGGAATAAGCCGACTAAAACCCACCCGTGTTCCTTCAGTTGCCTGTGCAATGCCAGGGACCACGGTATCCCTTTCAGACTTTCCCGCGACCCAAGAAATAACGGCTGAGGTATCAGTTTTGAAGTTTGGCTTTAACCTAATCTAACACTTTTTTCCGTAACATTGGCATCGTCCATTAACGGGCCGGCGGAGCATGCGTAGTTCATACAAACGTAATACCAAAATTAATTTGTAAATCAAAGATATTCTTAAGGTAGTGTGTATTTATTCCGATTGGATTACAGATTATCTATGCTTCCAAATATATATTTTTAATGGACACTGATTTAAATTCGAGATAAGAGAAAAATAGGTTTTCTATAGAAATTTTAAATTCCTCATATCTCGTCTTTATATCAGTGTCCATTCATATATTATATTTGGAAGCCTAGATATTCTGTAATCCAATCGGAATAAATACACACTACCTTAAGAATATGTTTGATTTACAAATTATTTTGGTATTACGTTTGTATGAACAACGCATGCTTCGCAGGCCCCTTAACCAAGTGATGTTTTTTGTAGCCAATTTTTAAGCTCTGGGCGTGTGAAAATACGGAGAAATCAAATTTTCTCCGATATAAGACCTACTTAGCAAGATCGATTTTTCGCCCCCGTAAGCCCTATATTGCAACTTGCATCGAAAACGTTAGAGCCATTTTCGAGAACGTGATTATTATTCGTTATCCTATACTTTTAGACGAGCAATATTTGTATATAATTGTATATAAATAAATATATTTGTTTGTATACAAATATATACGAATATTGCTCGTCTAATAGTATAAAGTTGGATCGTTGAGTTCCCTTCAAAATGGTTGAGCTAAACGGTGCTGATCCATGCGTCATGTTCGTGAACGGGCGCCGTCAGTAGGGACTGGTCATCTCTTATCAGCCACGGCTTATTTTAATTTTTGAATTGTTGTTTTGTTATCTTTTTATTACGGACGCTTTTTTACGTACACGTCTTTCTACATTGTTCTCACATGTATAATTTCAGCATGAATGATGTAAACAATATTTTGTAAGAATATATTATTTTTTTAAAAGAGTGTCCGTTGAATTTCTTTCCCGTTCTTCTCCATAGGAACCTACGCTTTGGAATGGGCAACTAGCTTCATATTTCTGACTGACTGACCCCTTGACAATTCAAAAGTGCCTGTAAATGGTTTTATTGAAATAAATGCTTTGAGTTTGAGTTTGAAAGAAATCAAAATAAACTGTAATTTGGTCTTTCATTAACTATGGTGGTCTAGCTACACGTGAATAACACATTTCTCAAGCAAGTGGTTTGATTAGTCGCTGAAGAAAGGGTAACACGAGGATAATATAACATTCAATGCACAAGTGTTACAATTATGATGATTACCCGGTAACGCCAAGACAATTATTTCTGGGTCGACAAACCATTATAACCTAAGAAATTATCTTATTAATTATATCTAATTCAACCTTAAGTTGTTTGCAACAATGTTGCAGATCGTGTAATGGTTGTAACATGGTCAATTTATTAATCTTAGGTACTATTAGTCACTGGTCGACCGAGCTCGGCTCGGTAAAAATAGAGAAAACGAATTTTCCCAAATATGAGACCTAGCTAGATCGATTTTTCGCCCCCGTAAACCCCTATATTGCAACTTTCATTGAAATCGTTACAGCCGTTTTCGAGAACGTGATTACAAATTATATATACAAAATATATTGCTCATTTATGGATAGCTACCTGCACCCCGCGGTTTCGTTTTTCCCGCATAAGTTTCAATCCCGTGGGAATATCGAAAAGTATCCTATATTAACATATAGGATACTTTCCAGGTTATAAACTATCTGTGTGCCAAATTTTATCCAAATCCGTTCAGTAGTTTTAGCGTGAAGAAGAGACAAACATACACACTCACAAACTTTCGCCTTTATAATATTAGTGTGATTGTTATGAAAATGTAGGTTTTTTTTTAAAATAAATGTTTATTCAGTATTCCTACACAATTTAACTTTTTGTTTAACACTTCATTCAGGGTAGGTACTAATATAACTGATTCTGCAGAAAAGTATTCCTGTGTTATTTTAACACTGAATGCTAAGTTTAAACCTGAAACCATGGTCTATTTTACATTAGCTGTACATCTCTGGTTTTTCCAATACAATTTCACAAATGCTATCCAACAACGCCACCCTGTCAATTTCATTCATTCCCAAGGTGGGGGGGGGGGGTCCAATTGACCATTACCTCGTCTAATCTCCGAAACTATAATGCCTAAAATTTTGAAAACAATATACCTATAAATTATTCTATACTTATTTAGATTACAGGAAAACCTATAAGAAGTCTATGGTCTAAAAATAACATGGTAAATCACTCAATATTGTGCGTACAAACTTACATTTGCAGTTGGAATGTTTTTAAGGAGAACATGTTTTTTAACTACAATGTTAAGTTTATCCTTGGAATAAATTCATTCCAACTACGGAGCCCTTCATTTTGAGTTGCCGGTTTTTTTTATAGTAAAATGCAAGTTATCAAGCAAGTATTACGCCAACCGAAGAAATCAATGATGACATTATGCAGAAAAAAAACAATTATTTACACAGTGTAAACATGATCAGATGTAATTCAATTGTTCTTTAAAACAATCGTTAGCATAATATTGTTTTAATGATGGCACGTATTACAACAACAATTAGCTGTTTATTGATTGCATAATAATTAGATTTATTGCAGTCGTAAATAAAATAGAGAAACGTGATGAATCTGTAGTATTTAGGCTACCTACTTACTTAACACACTAGCCTATGACAAACTTCAACTTCTTGTTGAATTGTGTCACGAAAATGTTTTCCAAGTGTATCTGTACACCCTCAGAAAATATTTTTAATTCCTCATACTTAAAACGTAATGTTCGTTTGATCCGAGTAGCGGGTGGAAAACACTGCTCCCCTTCCCATCTTTGGGCGGGAAAGACGCATAGTATTGGTTCCCTCTCTAGGGCGGATATGAATTTAAAAAATAGAACTAAATTTTATTAAAGTTAGGTAATCTTCTACGAAAAATTTAAATTAAAGAAAAATAAAAACATGCTACGGGCTTTAGTGAATTAAAAAACCGGCCAAGTGCGACTCGAACTCGCGCACGAAGGGTTCCTTACCATTATCTATAAAAACGGCAAAAAAACATCTCTGTTGTATGGGAGCCCCCCTTAAATATTTATTATATTCAGTTTTTAGTATTTGCTGTTATAGCGGCAACAGAAATACATCATCTGTGAAAATTTCAACTGTCTAACTATCACGGTTCATGAAATACAGCCTGGTGACAGACAGACGGACGGATGGACAGCGAAGTCTTAGTAATAGGGTTCCGTTTTCACCCTTTGGGTACGGAACCCTAAAAAGAATCCTATTAAGCGGGACGGCCCGTGGCGTTAACGCGGTTAGTGTTCCATTATAATTATTTTTTTTACAAACTACTATTTTTTACTTTCCTTATATTCGAAATTAAAAGTAGTGTTTAACACGGGTGAAAGTCATCAATTCCTACTCGGACTAGTCTAGTCTAAATACCTCGTATGAGAATTGATTCCTTTCGACCCATTTATAACAATCTACTGTTCCAGATCTCATGTTTCTTTCTCTCTTCAGTGGATATGCGTTGTCTGTCAGTGCGTCAAACAACAACTTAACTACAAAGATAACTAAAGTTTTCAAATATTAGCATTTATTTCAATTATACAATTTAAATGCACTTTTGAACTGTCAAGGAGTCGGTCAGTCAGAAATATGAAACTAGTTGCCCATTCCAAAGCGTAATAGGTACCTATGGAGAAGAACGGGCAAGAAACTCCACAGAAACACTGAAACAGTTCGGATTAGACCAATTTGATATATTTATAATGATTGATTCGTAATGTAGGTTCAAAAAGGGCCTCATAAATACGTATGTAAAGTAGGTAGGTACTTTCTGACTGCTGAATTCGTAGGTAATCATAATCATAACAAACGTCGAAGTGTTATATCGGCCACTGGCTAGGAAACCGCCGCGTATCGGATGTGTAAATACGAGTCCCACATCGCATAAGTACCTCACGTTGGCACCACAGACATTTGATCTAGAATATACAGGATGGACCAAAAAGAGACGTCATAAAAAAGGAGCCCAGGGGTATCCAAAAATACCCCATAGCGCCATTCCGCGTTTCTTGATAGTTTTCGATTTTTTTTTTTATATCTCGAAAATAGATTAAATTGTTATGGAATATTCATTCAGCCATAAAATAGTCTTCTTCCTATCATTAATTCTAGATTCAAAAATTCTGATCAATAAGGAGTAAATTACATTCGAGTGATACAGAGTCGAAATTTCTACTTTAAATAAAATTATGTTAGGTACTACCTAGTGTCTAAATCATTTCAAAAACCTAGGCGGAATGTAGGCTTGCACAATATCACGAAAAAGTTGGTACTTAGTCGACCACTTCGCTGGAATCGTTAAAAGAGGTGAGGCAGAAATTCCTTTAAAAATGATTGTCTACGGCCGCAGTCGACACGTCTACGGCTGACGTCGACGAGTGTCGACGGCTACAGTTGCCTCTGCCGTTAACGCGTGCCGCTCGTGTGCCCTTTGTTCTAGTTAGTGCATATCAGTAACTAACAAAGGGCACCATTTTGTTACCTACTCGTTGGGTCGTTGCGTCAGTCGTTCACTGCCATCGTACGTGTTACTACTTACTACACTCCTATTGGAGTTGTTTCCGATTTATTTATTTCTATTTACTTTCGCTTTGTTATAAGGGCCTAGACATATATGGCATTCGCTACGGTGCGTTTCTATTTCTAAAATTGCTATCGCTTCAACAAACAATAATGAAGATAGATTGGCAGACGAAGTAGGTACGTCAAATTCCGCGCTATCGCTGACAAAATGCTGGGACAAAAAATCAAAGTTTTGAAAAGTAAAAATAAAAATACTTGGTAAGATATAAAAACAAAAAGTGCTTCAAATATGTTACGTAATAGTATAGTATTATAAAAAAAAACATAAAAATTGTAGTTTATGAAATTCGATTGAGTACTAACTTTTTTGTGGTGAATCTTACCACTAAAAACTTAAATTCCTGATCGATACTTGTTTAAGTAACTTGAGGAATGTTAGGAAGTTTATTATTTTACGTATACGAAAGTAAAATTCAATAAGATACTGTCGCAAATAATATATCTCAAAAATACCCACTACAAAAAAAGATATGAATTTTTGAAGCTCGATCGGAAGAAAACTCAAAGGAAATACAAAAAACATAATTACTCGAAAACTACAAAAAATCGCTGAACACATAGGGTATTTTCGGATATCCCTGGACATGAGTGACTTATTTCTATGTGCCAATTTATTGTTGTTATGTCAACCCAAACCTCTGACGTGACGGTAACAGTTTCCTTATACCTACAGCTAAGTAAAGTAACTTAACCAATGCTCAATACACTACAGCTCTGATAAAAAAGTATTAACGGCCAAAAGTACTCTGTATAGAAACTGTAAGCAAGTATGTTCCTATAATGTATTCCTTAGAAAGGCGTGATGACATGTAGATTATTAAAAAATATATGATAAGTATTTTTTTTTTTTTTACATAATCTAAAGATTACGGCGCTACATTGATTTAAAATGTGGCATGACGTTACACCTTGGTAGATTCTACACTGAGTTGTGACGCTGCGGGCCCCCAATCCCCAACTTTAATGCGTTTTATCTAAGTAGTTTTTTTATTTATCCTTTATTCGATAAAGCAAAATACGTGTCTAATTTTTTTTTATTATCTGCCTGTCGGACTAAAAAGAATTTCTTTTTTTTGCCCAGGCATCATCCCTATTACAATGATAGCCAGAAATATAGCTACGTACTGTCATAAAGTCATAACGAAAATTTTTCAATAACAGCATGAGATCAAATTTCTAAACCAGAGGGCAGGCCAATTCTTAGGACAAAGAATCAGTATTGCCATCCAACGTGGCAATGCTGCCAGCCTTTTGGGCACTTTTCCCGCTGACAGCGATGCGGACGAATTGTTTGATGCCCAATGAGCTCTTCTTTTTTTTTTTTTTTGTATAGTTAGTTTTTATACACTTGTATATATTGTTATTATTATAATAAGCATGTTAAATTTTAAATCATGTAATTACGAGGTTGTAAATAAAGTAAAATATCTTTAAAGGAATAGGGTTATTCCATGTTAGAATTTTGAATTCCTTATTCCTTATTGAAATTCAGGGCACAAACTGAATCCCTAGTTCTATTACTACATAGAATATAATATTATTCTTGTATCATGTATGGCTTGGGAAAACACGGGAATTAAAAGTCTGCAGGCGACCACACACCAGTAAACTGACTGTAAAAAAAAATATTTAACATATAAATGGGATTACTCATAATAGCTTTGTCTGTGGTCCTGTCGTGGCCTTAGGCCCGCAATCGTCAAAATATTTGCTTATTGTAATTCCAACGTGTGCTGATTCACAATACCTACATTTGTTGCTTCCACATATGAATTTTGGTAGAAGGTTTTACAAAAATATGATCATTGTGTACCCTGTCGGGCACAGCACAGTAGGACAGAGAAAGAGATCTTTTTATTTTGACTCTAAGTAGTCATTATGTTATTATTCTATGTACCTATTGTTATTATTTTATAAAATTTGTAATTTAAATTATCATTGATATAGCCTTTAGATAATAGAAATTGATTTAATTTATTTAAGTATAAATGTATTCAATGTATGTTCTCTTTTAATTCATTCATTAATGTATAAATAGATATACAGGGTGTTTGGCGCATGGACCGACACAATTATTTGGGGGATTGGGAGCGTCATTTGGGAGGTTTCACCCAAAGACCCCATGTCCTAAGTGTCACGGTTATTGAGATGTTTTTTTTTGTTTTTTTCATAAAATTACCCGAAATCTCGCCTTTAAATAGTCATTACTTTTTTGTTTATTGTTCTAATTGCACGAAATAACTTTTATTGTATTCTGCAATGTATTCTTATTCTAAATAAATAAAGAACTTTTTTAAATAAAAGTATGTTCATAATTTTTGGAAAAAATCTAAAAAAATCATATCTTATTAACCGTGACACTTAGGACATGGGATCTTTGGGTGAAACTTCGCAAATGACCCTCTCAACTCCCCAAAAAATTGTGTCGGTCCATGCGCCAAACACCCTGTATAGGTAAATCGTTTATTATAATTATTAGGAAATAACTGCAAGGTGCCAATATACCTACAAACAAAAAAGTAGAAAACAAGCCATGGTGATGACACTACTATGGGACATTACAGCCAAATGAGTGGCTATACTACATGCTAGTGAATAAATGGCTATGAGTCTATGACACACTTAAAATAGTGAATCAAAAACATGCAAAGTGCAGTGGTGTGCGTCTCTATGTTTCACTAAGTGGTAGTCCAGCTCAGCATGTGCAGTTGATATTCTGCTGGATCCCTGCGTGACATACGGACGTCGTCGAATAGATGAGAAATATGCGCGTTTTATTTTGCCGAAGCCAGAAAATTTCCTCAGCATCTTCCTACGTCTATACGTAAACCGGGATTGTTCTTTAGCGGGGAGCTAAAGAACAATCCAGTGGGAAAAGTGGGTATCGGCATAATCACCATGCCTGGTAAGTTATTGATTGGTGCTTGAGGCTAAGTAATAACAACCGCACTGGTCGATCGATCAGGTTAAGCTACGCTTGCCACGGTTGGTCCGTGGATGGGTGGCCATCTTTACATACCAAGACCCTCCGTGTCTCGGAAAGCACGTTAAGCTGTTGGTCCCGGCTGTCATTCCTAGATCTTAGACAGTCGTTCCGGGTCGTCGGAAGAATGAAAATCTGACAATCAGTTAAACCAAGGGGTATCGTATTACCCAGTAACTGGATTGTGGAGGTCAGATAGGCAGTCGATCCATGCAAAATACTGGTATTCATCTGCACCCGGTTAGACTGGAAGCCAACCCCAACATAGTTGGGATAAAAGCTAGGAAGATGACACCACTGAACATCTGCAAACTCAGAGCTATCGGGGGTGCGTTGATTTTCCAGAAACAAAGCTGTAATATCTCATGTCGCTATCAATGAGGGTTTTCTGAAATGACGTGTACTTGGTGGCAGCACTGAGACGTCAAGTCCTGATACCTGTCAAAAGTGTCAAAATGTTTATATTTTCTTTAGTTGTGACTGAATGATTAACGAATGAATGAAACGAATCATATATTGTATAATTATTCATTGTCGAAATGGATGACCTTTTGTCAAAATGGCGCCAACTGGTGGCGTGAATTTTCATGAAAACCCTCATTACAAAGACACGTGAAATTTAAACTCAACAACGTTGTTTGACGGCAGAAATAGGCATGGTAGTAGGAAGTACCTACTTCCCCGGACGAGATCCTTCGCAAAGAGCCTCTCAACGCCCTTACAAAAAAGCGTACAAAAACGTGTCAAATAAATATTCACCAAGGTAAAAAACATTTATCATTACACGATCTCACGTTATGAGTTAGCAAAACGTTAAGATTTCGCGTGAGATGATCAAGTATTACGAACGCAACCGGAATTCCTCTCAGTGAAAGTTGATATTATACTCTTATTCTGAATCAGATGCTCGATTTATTACAAACTAGTTTTGTTTGTTTGGGTTTTGAAATATTTGGCTGTAATGTCGGCAATTTTTTTACTGATTTAAGTTATTCAGAAGTTATGGTGGTCCGAGGATTCATGGAACCACTTCTTAGGCAACGAATTTTGGATTCAATACATGCTTCGTTCAAGACACACACACATTGAAGAATTACTTTTCGCTCACAGGGTCAAAAGTTACTTTTTATTGTCACTTTTTTAAATGACATTAAAAACTAACTTTTATTTAAAAACATTTGAAACCAAAAAACGACTAGTAATTTTTTTAGTTTTGCTATGTCACCCACAGTAGGTAATCACAAGTTCACAATTTATTTAAGCCCATCATCCGCAAACAAATCACAAATTAACGTTTATAAATCGCGTCATGTACAGACCACCATCGAAATACTATAGCTTTGACATTCTGGCTACTCATTGGTGTTTTGAGATTGTAACACGTAGCGTCGTAGACAAAGTGCCTAACAGTTGGCGGAAACTCCAATATTATCGAACAGAAACTGGACCTGATTCTTTTGTTCACGCTAGTAGCAGTAATCAAACTAATCAAGTACGGTAATTGATCATAATCACGTTCATTAAAGCAATGGAACTTTGCCAGGCCGGCTGGCCAGGCATACATTAGTCCAAGTAACATAAATAGTCATTAAAAATCTGGTGACGTCTCCATCTAAGGCTGAAAACCCTCTGATACAGCACCAGTCAAGGACATAAAATTCACCATTCAATTCAACCAAGACATTACATCCATCTGCCGTAACCTACACAAACATTAACAGGTATCACAGATATTATTTAAGCATTCCGTGACGTAATGCGTTACGTCTCGTCTGTAGGTCGGCCAACCGGTTGGTAGGGAGCACTGTGTCAGCCAATGAGGTTACCGTAATGTTCACCGGTAGAGAATTTTGAGCTTTTGAGGTCTTTCATTTGTTGTTCGTATTTCGGCGGTTTCCAGGAAAAGTCATAATCTGCCAGCCTTTTCCCAAGTTCTATGTTGGGATCGTGTTCCTATCTAATGGGATGCAACCGATTACCAGTATTTTACATGGAGCGACTACCTATCTTATACCTTGATCATACTGGTTGTAAGGCATTCGGACTTCTGACTACCCGTATCGGTAAAAGTATTTTGACTAATTGAGTGGTTAGAGGCAAAGAGGTTTTAGTATTTTTAGAGGTAGGTACTTGAACTCAGGCGCCGCAGTCTTGTTGGTACAACAAGGTGTAATTGGATTACCTCTACTACAATATTTAACACAACTAACAATTTACACTAGTTACTAAATTAAATGACTAATTAACTCAATCAATTTGCCTAGCCTTTTTCCATCTATAGGTATTGGGGTCGGCTTCCAGTTTAACCGGATGCAGCGAATACCAGTATTTTACATGGAGCGACTGCCTATCAGACCTCCACAACCCAGTAACTGGGTAATACGATACCCCTTGGTAAGACTGGTTGTCAGACATTTGGGCTTCTGACGACCCGTAACGACTGTCAAAGATCCACGAATGACAGCCGGGACCAACGGCTTAACGTGCTTTCCGAGGCACGGTGGAGTCTCGGTATGTAAAGATGCTCACCCATCCACAGACCAACCCCGACAAGCGTAGCTTAGCCTGATGGATCGACCCGTGCAGCAGTTATTACTATATAAATATTAATATTTACGTGAAGCAAAAACTTTGTAAGTACTCCTTTTTACGACAATTACGCGGACGGAGGAGTGTGTTTGGCATATTTTAAGTTTATATGGATAAGGAGTGCATAAAGCTACTATTTTAATATAATATGCATTAGAAAAAAAAAAATTAATCAAAAAAATATTACAGACACTACCTATCATGGGTTTGACACACACTATGGTTAAAGATAATTAGAATAATGACATCCAATGGCAGCATGGAATTAGTATTTATTTATTTAACCTCCCACTGGAACGCCATACAGCAATTACACTAAAATACCAAAAAAATACTTTATGTACTATACATGTAATTAGTATGAACTATACTAAACTATTTTATCTAACTTAAATTTAAATGAATTAAAGTCGAAATTTCAAGCACTGGGCGACAACTAGTACAAATAAATACTAAAACAAAAGGACACTATGGTGTCAAAGTACTCGTCTGCATCGCTGTCATCTGGAAACGTGCCTAGGAGACCGGTAGTTTTGCCACGTTGAATGGCAATGCTAATTCTTTGGATAAGAACGAGCCAGCCCAGCAGTCGCGGGAATTGTCGACCAGTCGGCGAAAATATGGTTCAGTTTGCGCTGCAACGTTTATGATATTTTATAAATAAAATGATAATTGCTGGATGCCAAGCTAGATAACATTAAAGACGTAATAACTCGTTATGTGATCCCATTTTTTTTTTGCTTATTCAGTCATTCAGTTAGCATTTTTGTTTGAGTTACACTAATTTAAATCATTCGAACTTATTTCCTTCATCTTAATGTGCGTCATTCAACAAGTGGTTGTGTGGTTTATTCAACTTAAAGCCTCGTGCACACTAGCGCGACTCCGGTAATTGTTTAGTTAGAGTCGCGTCGCGCCGGTCTGTACGACGCTTAACTTGAAGTAAAGATTATAATGGACATTACAGTAAAAAATACATCCTATTTACTTATGAGTGCTTACGTGGTTTAACGAAAAAAAAGTTTAATAATGAACCGTTTCATCAACGTTAAAATTTCCGCAGTGTGATAAAAATTATAGAGAAATTTTTTGATGTGTAACATCTATCCTCTCGTTTTCCTGCAATCTGTAATCTGTGGGAGTGATTTTGTAAAAAGGGACGGAAGTGTGTAACGCGCACGAGGTGCTAGAGTACACATCTTATTAGACTACTGAAAGACTCGCTCGTTTTTTTAGATAATTAAGAGAGAAACTAAACGAATTAGATTCTACTAAACAGCCACTTGTAAAAAGATTTATATACTTACCCGCAAGTTATGAGCACAGGACTCAATTCTAAAATAAACTGCGTCCCTTTAAGAAAAGTGTTATTTGTATTACCTACTTTATTTTTAAATGGCGCCAGACGCTTCCTGCTAAAAAAACTACTCACAACAGACCTTTACCATAATCAATAACAACGAAAATAGTTTCCTAAATCTATTTTTAGACCTTCTCTGTATGTCTTACATAATTTCCTCCGTAAAAAAACATAGAGCAAAAAGATTGCGTGTTTATTGAACGGCAGATGTGCCCATTTTGGTGGCATGGCGGCATGGTCGACTGCGTTTAAACCATAGTCTTGCATACTGACCGTAAAATCAGCCATTATGAATGCTAAGACTGTTTTTTATCGTGGCTTGATGGTGCTTGGACTTCGTGCTTTTATCACTTGACAGAACATCACGCCTGTATTCCCCAAACGGTTGGGCAGAGGTGTACCTACCTATAGTACATCCACATTTAGCCAGTTATGTTTAAGTCCCATGTAATAGGGGCGAGCCTGTTGCCATCAACCGGGCACAAATCCAGACTCCGGACTGCTACCGAGAAATTCCTGATGGAAAAATCCAATAACACTGCCCGACCTGGGAATCGAACCCAGGACCGCATGCTCAGCAGTAGCGCTTGGGACCAGAAGACCAACGAGGCGAGTTCTTTTTGAAAGCAAGCTAAAATTATTAGCTAGTTTTGCCTCTAATAACAATGATCTCTATTTCAATATCTAATTTTAATAGGCCCTCCCTGTTACAATAATCCTAAACCTCTTTGTGGATGTTGTCAAAAGCATTGAAGGGATCTTCTAATGTCATTCTATGGAGAACGTGCCAGGGCGATACTCATCGGACGATTGACAACAAGGCGAGAAATACTCTTCTTAAAAAAAGCCTTTATTTAAAATAAAAAACTAGTGAACCTGACAGACATTGTCCTGTTAAAAATTTCAATTTCAAATTTCAATATTTCGGGGACGTTCAGATTTACCCACCCACATTTTTTTTTTTTTTTTTTTCATAAAAAACCTAAAGGCCAGGCAGTGATACAACGATACGACGCACATAGGAGTATTTCACATAAAAAACCGTGAGGTGTGCGACGGTGAGGATATCATTATTATCTCCTTTATTTCATATCATATTTTTTTATTACTATATATATAATAATAACAGCCGAATGGATCGATCCATCAGGTTAAGCTAGACTTTTCAGGGTTGGTCAGTGGATGGGTGACCATCTTTACATACCGACACTCCTCCGTGCCTCGGAAAGCACGTTAAGCCGTTGGTCCCGGCTGTCATTCGTGAATCTTTGACTTTCGTCACGGGTCGTCAGAAGCCCAAAAGTCTGACAACTAGTCTTACCAAGGAGTATCATATTACCCAGTTAGTGGGTTGTGGAGGTCAGATAGGCAGTCGCTCCATGTAAAATACAGATTGATTGATTGATTTATTAACCATCCATTGGTTCACACATCCAAAACCATCCTACCTACATCAAGGGTAAAAGATATAATTTTTCATTTTTGCCACCTTGAATTTACCGTCTGCTTCTACGTCGCACATCGTTTTAAATACTTATCATCATTGAAAGGTGAATGGAAACCTACTTTAAATGATTGGCGTCGAACGGCTAAGTAAACTTATTAAAATAACTTGTAGCAAAATGATCGCTACTGCAATTTTAACATAGATAAGTGCTGCTTATCACACAAATTCCATTCATAGTTTTTGTTAACAGTATACTTGTCATTATAACCAAAGGCATCGCATGCAGTCAAGAGTGAGGTTTTAAATCTTAATGATCTGGGAATGGGATTATTTAAATTATTGTCTAAAACTTATTTATGGCATTGTTCGTTGGTATGCGCATCACGAGAGTGGCTGGACCGAGCCGGCAATTTTTTTTAAATTTTTGTTATTGTCCGAATTAAGGCACCCGCAGACAGGCGCGATGCGACACCTGTAGATTTCCGTGAAGTTTTCATAGAAATCGTTCCAACAGAATCGCGTCGCGCCTGTTTCCGGGAGCCTTAAATAAAGGTCATCATCTGCCTAGCCTTTTCCCAACTATGTCGGGGTCAGCTTCCAGTCTAACCGGATGCAGCTGAATACCAGTATTTTACATGGAGCGGCTGCCTATCTGACCTGCCCAACCCAGTAACTGGCTAATACGATACTCCTTGGTAAGATCAGTTGTCAGACTTTTGGGCTTCGCGTGAGCGATCGTGCTTTCTGAGGCACGCAGGGGTCTTGGTATGTAAAGATGTTAACCCATCTACGGACCACCCGCTGCAAGTGTAGCTTAACCTGATCGATCGAACCGTGTGGCTGTTATTACTTAGCCACAAGCCCCTAAATAAATGTGTACATTATGTAGGTATAGGAGAGCTTTTTTTTTTTTCTGGGTGGGAAATCATCAAATTACTTCTCCCGCTCTGGGTGGAGCGGGAGGGCGTGTCAGACTCTTACTGACTAAAACCCACCCGTGTTCCTTCTCTTGCCTGTGCAATGCCAGGGGGCCACGGTATCCCTTTCGGACTTTCCCGCAACCCCATGTAAAGGAGAGCTTAGGTCTTGTTACGTATTTGGCGTTTTTAGGTTATTGTATCGAGTCACTTTTTTTCCAAAGTTATTACATTTTTGTAGACTTCGCCACGATGACCTGTGAAGCGAGCCTCTCCCAACCTGTTGGAGTTTTAGGGGTATGAGGAACAGGGTGTAAAGTTCACTCATCCATCATAGAAAAGGGAGGATCCTCCGACCAGACGGGTGTTGTGTCTGGCGGGCCGACTCCCCAACTGTTGATTTCGGATAGTCTTATCTATGTCGTTCGCGCGGTAAACTCTAATTGCGCGATGCAGGATTTGTGTGACGTCATGTCTTTGATGCGTAGTTAGTATGTGGCGGTGTAACCGCTACAGAGTCAATACCAGGTTTTCAATTCATGTTGTGCATCTAACCTAACCACGCTGCGTATAATGGCATATTTATAAAACCAGAAACAATCGTGATACCGTTTAACATTTTCTAGAGCATCAATCGGGGTCAGCAAATAGCAATAAGTTTCCACAGTTTTTAAAATCCTAGACTACCATATTATATGCATTTTCTCTATGACTTTTCGACCACACATTACTAATGCATGTTGTCCTAGCTAACTGTCACCTGTACAATGACCCCGATCCTCTAACAGTATATTAAATATACATTAGAAATTAGATGCGCACGCGCAAGTGTTGCCTTTGTAAACATTGGTAACAAGAGTCCTATTAGAGACAGCTTATTGAGGTTATGTTAATGCTCTATGCCAAACCAGATAAAAATCGTAAACTAGGTAGTGGTATTTTGACAAATTGGTCAGTGCGCGCAAGATAAGTCTGCGCTCAACTGGTGGCGCTGGCATCTTTAATTATATGATATAATATTTAAAATATCAAATCTATATTAATAATTTAATCTTATTATTAATCTTATAATTATAAGAATTAATTAAATAATTATATAATTAATGTGACCGACAAGACGACGACATACGATTAGTTCCGATTTCAGCCGCGCATGTCTTATCTTACTCGCAGTCTACATGACTTTTCTGGGATCATCATCATCATCATAGCCGAAACACGTCCACTGCTGGACATAGACCTCCCCCAAGCACTGCCACTTCGACCGATTCTGTGCCTCCCGCATCCACTCCTGCTGTCTTTACAAGGTCATCGATCCAACCTTATGGGAGGCCTTCCAACACCACGTCTTCCGGTACGCGGTCGCCACTCCAGAACCTTTCGGCCCCATGGGCCATCTGTTCTGCGAGCAATGTGCCCTGCCCATTGCCACTTAAGTTTAACAATTACTGGGATGGATAAAAAAATTATATAATTAATTTGAGCCGTTAAAATACCTACTAATCATGTTTTAAAACTCTTGAATTATCATTATCAATAGCTCTGCCGGACTGGTCTTTCATTTTATAATGAGTTTTAGGTTGTAACGACCGTAATTTAAAACGATGATCAAATGATCAAGCTTCAATCTATTCAAAATGTACGGATACCACTAACAAAAAAAAAACTACGTAATTCGATAATTTATAGTTTTCTTGGCTGACTGCCTCGTTGGTCTAGTGGTCGCAAGCGCTTCTGCTGAGCACGAGGGCCTGGGTGTGATTCCCGGGTCGACCAGTGTTATTTGGTTTTTCCCTTAGGAATTTCTGAGTAGCAGGGAGTCTGGATTTGTGTCTGGTTGGTGACATTAGGCTTGCGCCCTATTACATGGGATTTAAACATAACTGGCGAAATGTGTGTGTAATATTATAGGGATACCTCTGTCTAACCCTTCGGGGATAACAGGCGTGATGTTAAGTAATATTATAGTTTTCTTCGATTCGAACTTAGATTTTCTAGAATACGGGCCATAGACAAGGAACTATAAGCATAACCAACAAGGAGTTTCACAATCGAACAGCGAGAAACCGACAAAAGTTTTTTTTTATTTTGTGGCCTGGCAATAAAAAATCAGACGCGCCATGACAATTACGTCACACCAACAATTTGTCGATGGATTGAGTCACCGTATCGGTCTGTAAAGGACACAGACTACCACTACAGAGCCTGGTCAGCTCCTTATGCCTGGAACAAGGATAGGCTAGTTACCTTATTACAAAATAAGGTTTACCTTTAAACCCAGATTTATTTAAACCATTCAGCTATTTTTCAATTTCAAACTTTATTCCGGCAATGTTTAAGTTCTAATTACAAAACTGGCCAAGTGCGTGTGCGTGAGACCACGGACATTGAAGGGTTCCGTAGTTGGGATGAATTTATCCCAATAACAAAATTAACATACGGAATGTATGGGAGAACATATTTTTCAAACTGCAAAGGAGATGGAAAATGGTGGGCCCAAATGTAATAAGTTGAAATATGATATAAAAAAATAGTCATATTTTTTTATCTTAGAATATCAAAAATCAGCACAATTCTCAATCTGGAAGCTGAGAAATAAGATAATGATAGTTTTCGTGAGATTATCGATTAATTACAATGATCATAATGATCTTATATTGTATTTGGTGCTTTAATTTTAATTTGGTGTGTGTGACTTGGCTGTCGCATTAGGCTAAGACCTGTAATGGTAGTTTTAAGGCATTTAAACAAATAAATAATAAATAAATTGAGTAATCGTTTACATAATTACAAAAAGAAAAGTTTCGCACTAAGTAATTAACTCAAAGTAATTAAATTCACTATTATTTACATACAATATAGTGTATTTAATTACAGTCATATTAAGAAATAAAATATTAATTAATTACTGAAAAACCAGTATAATAATTATTAATTTCATAACGATTAAAATTTGTCTTAGATTTTTAGTCTATGTCACTGACATGAAAGCTAACTGACATTGACACTAGACAGTTGCCGACTGCTTCTTGGTTACTCACTCGTTTCATTTTTTCCGATGCGTTTTAAGTTTTCCCGATTATTTTTCATTTTTAACTACCACTGCTTTGTATTTTACGGATTCGGACCTACCTTTAAAGCTTCGTGCAGACTAGCGCGACGCGACACCAGTTATTGTTATACAGAGAAGTTTTCTTAGAAATTGTATTGTTCGAGTCGCGTCGCGTCGCGCTAGTCTGCACGAGCCTTGACTTGGAATTATTATGTTAGATTTTACCGCGTTGCCTAAATTTGGATAGGATATTGTTGAAACTATGGATCGCGAGGGACTGATAAGTTTAAATCCATTCATTCACACAATTTTCATCTCGTTACATTCAGGCCCAAGATTGTATGTAATCCTTTCCGTCTCCTCTAAGTTGGTCGATTATTACTCGTTAACCTGTAAAGCCTACTTTTAGCTGTGATAGTTTTCCTTTTAACTTTGTTACTGCTGTGTTGTTTATAACGGAACCCTAAAAACAGACGTTAAATCCGATCCTACGTTGTCAATTTTGAATTAAGAACTTTACACTTGTCGAAATAACTGTCACAAAAACAAATTTATTGGCATTATGCTAATTTTCTTACTTACCGAAGAACTAATTCGGCGGCTTAACAAACGTACATAATTATGATTGGTTATTTTAATTTATGACATTAATGTCTATTTTTTGCACCCATTGCGCGCTAATCCATTTTGATTAAAACCCACAAAACTAATGTCGGTTCAATTCAAAAGTCTTTTATTCAAACTAGACTGAGAAATCAGCACGTCAAAATTACATAAGTCGGACTGTCCCAAAAACGCCCGCCCTTCACCACTTCCTAGTGCTTTAGCTGGGAAGAAGAAGTGGCGCAACAAACTCCTCAGCAGCACTGCTGTCTGAATAGTTAGAAAAACTTGATTCTATACAATAGTACTTATGCAAAATAATTTACATTACGCAACACAAAACATTAAATTAAATAATTTTCCATATGTCACCTAGCACACGCCAATATACCAACAAAAAAGTAAAAAGAACTCAATATTACCACAATGAAAGCCTCCAGGCCTAAAGGGCATGCCCGTTTACATATAGCTATTAAAGCTGTAACTCGGAAATCACAAATGATAAACTAGGACCAGCGAAGTAAAAATAAATAAACTGTTAATAACAACAACAAAAACCATGGTCAGCAAGACGACCAGTTACCACAAGCAGCACCCGCTCAGCATAACGCAAAGATCGTGCGATAAAATCCGTCTACCTACAGGAACCTTTTATCATAATATTGCACCTACGACTACTCATCACGAATAATTTATTAATGTACATCCTATAGCAAATTGTCGACTCACCATCGTTAATAATCTTTTTTTTTGTTGTAATTTGTACCAAAAAAAGATTATTTTTTACCTACCTACGAGGTCAAAAACTGCGGAAAATTTAATTAGGAAGGTGTAAAAACGTTCATTACAGATCGTTAAGCAAATCGTTCTGTTTTGATCTTGGACTGTTTAAGTGCTCTGTACTACTCGTACCTAAGTGTATGTCCGTTCAAAGTCAAATAATTTATTTCAATTAGGTACGTAAAAGGCACTCTTGAACGTCAATATTTACAAAAAAAACAGAATTGATTCTAGTGGCAGATTCCATAGGCAGATTTCGCATGGAGAAGAATAGGCAAAAAACTCCACCGTAACTCTTTTAAAATGTTTTCACAATATCTTGTTTATACAATTATATGTGAAGACGATGCATTTATTTTCGACATTATTATGTACGCTGATTTGAACGTGAATAAGGTTAAGGGTTTTTTTTTATTAAGATGATGTAATCTTTAGCCATAGTGGCTTGTAGCTAAATTATAACAGACGCACGACCGCGGTCGGTTCGCGCATGGGTGACCATCCATTACATATCAAGACCACCGTGCCTCGGAAAGCAAGTTAAGCTGTTGGTCCCGGCTGTCATTCGTTATCTTTGACAGTCGTTACGGGTAGTCAGAAGCCCAAAAGTCTGACAATTAGTCTTACCAAGGGGTATCGTAATACCCAGTAACTGGGTTGTGGAGGTCAGATAAGCAGTCGTCCTATGTAAAATACTGGTATTCAGCTGTATCCGGTTAGATTGACGCCGACCGGCGACCCCAACATAGTGAAAAAGGCTAGGCAGATTGATTGTAAACTTTTTTCTCCTATTTATTATTGGTAACCACCAGCCACATATCTATTTTTAACCTTTTGTGCAAACTTTTTGACCGTTTATGAAGTCACTACACTTAAATTAAATAAATCGTTTGTTTCGGAAACTTTTCTGGCAACTTTTGCATATTTTTTGTTTGGTAGGTAGGTACTCCTTTTAATAATAACCCATTTTAGAAAACCTTGCTCTTCTATACTGCCCTCCTAAGCCGAAAAGCGCTATCTCAATCAGATTTTGATTAGTTTTGAGAAAATTGACTTTTTGTAAATTGTAATCTAAGGAAACATAAGGACATAAAAAACTTCTGAGTGGTTTTTTTAAATGTTTTAAGTTAGATAGTGGTATTTGGCTTATACCATTAGATGCGAATTTTTTTATGGCTATTGGATGATATAAAAAAAACTAAAAGGCCGTATCTCAGAGATAGCGCCTTTCGGCTTAGCAAGACAGTATATTTTGTACAATAGAATATAGGAAATTGCAGCCGTATATAAAACTTACAATAATGTTTATAATAAATAAACAATTAAGTATAATAGCTTTTAAGGCTACCTACGACGCGACTGGTGGAACAATTTCTATGAAAATTTCACGGACATTGTTCTACTGGTTTCGCGCCGCGCCTGTCTTCGGGAGCTTTTACATGCACATCCTGTAAGACGCATACTATACAAGATAGTAGCGCTGATGTTATTTTGTTTATCACCCTGTATGTACCTTCATGTCATTTTTTTTTTGTTTGCCTTTATTCTGTCCTAATGCTGGGCAAAGCCTCCCCCATTTTCCTTCAAAGCCTCTCTATTTTGTATAAAATCGGAAATACGGAATTGAAAATTATCCTATAAAAGAAACGGTAAAATATGCAAAAACAAAGGTGAATGTCCCGATAACCGTCGTATAATCAATAATACAAAATATCTATTCGTTTAAAAATAGTTGCAACATTTGAAAGTTTTACAAACATATGTGAACCAGCACTCTAAGGCCAGTGCATTGCCCAATTTGAGTGGCAATCTAAATTTTTCTCATGAATAATTGATAAATTAATAAAACTAGTGATGTGACCCCGTTTTAGCGTATGTTTGTTGACCTCAGAATACGCCAGTTCTGCCACTTCTTTACCGGACGTCCTTAGATGGCATTTTGTATATTATATAAGTGTTTTATTACTCAATCTATGTAAATCACAAATATTCGCAGTCTATTTCAGGGATAAGCATAGATTAATTGTTTTATTGGAGCTTAGCTGTTTTAATTAACTATAAAATAAGTTAATGTTATTTTATTAGAGACACTAACAGGATTAAATGTCGGTCAATTATAGTACGTGACATTGGCAAAACTATTTTGGCTATTCCGCAAAAGAAATAAAGATTCATATTATGTTTTTGAGCTTCTTTAAGCACACCGCTCTTTCTGATTAGTGAACGAAACTGAACCGTCACGCTCGGGTTGGTGACGCTCAATCGGGTATACTCGGCTCCAGTCAGCCGGTGACGCTGAAACGCGTATACTCTGCGCTGAATCGCGAATACTCAACTCCACCAGTCGATACGATTACGTAGTACGATACCAACGATCGCACAAGAACGCTTCCTTTGTATGTCAACGTGAGCCGAATTCAAACAGGCGCCATATTGGATATCAAGAAGGAAGTACCGGTGTTACAAATTATTTGAATGCTAAATATAATTTGGTGATCAAATTAAATAGTGTCACGATTGGATAGTGTGTGAATTACCTACTTAGAGAATCAGACCTACCTAGATGATAATGTTGTCGAAGGCACGAATATTTGATTAACCCATTACGTTGCCATTTACCAGCACAAAACGTCATTATGCATTCTAACATACCTGTAAGGCTTCCTGTACATGACCCCGGAGCTGCACCGGCTTCAGACCGGGTGCGGTAAAGTTTGGGTTTCCTAGGAATACTGTTCTATCATATTATAACGGCCGTCACGAAATCTGTCATTCTCACCAGTTTGCATTTTTGACAGGTGTCAAAATGCTCTGTATTTGAACAATCGTTATTGTGTGACCGTTCTTAGGAAACCAAAGCTTAATACTATTGCCCGCTTTCAAGATCACTAGTTGACTAGTTTTATGTCTTCATTTTCTAAGGCTAGTTTTATAATAAAAAATTCTAAAATCGGACAACATTTCCGAAATTACGATCAATAGGGTTAACACATTACGCATCGTCAACAACAAACGGCTTATATTTCCGATAGCAGCTACTAATTTTCTTAACCTTTGCTGTCAAAGAGGAAGTAGTACCTATCAATTACCTAGTTAACAACAGCCTGTCATGTTCCACAAACATTTTAGACAGATTTTGGAGGGCCGTAATAACCGCGCGGGCACAGTGCGGTAATAAGAGCAGTTGCTAGATCTGATAATATACATATTACGTATATTAGACAGTAAGCTGAACTGGAGCAGTCATTTAGACAATAAGCTAAACAGAGCCTGCATCACCTTCTGGCAGTGCAGGAGAATGATAGGTAAGAAGTGGGGCCTATCCCCCAAAATAATACTATGGCTGTACACAGCTGTGATACGCCCCATGATAGCCTACGCGGCCGTGGTCTGGTGGCCCCGCACCCAGCTGGTTACAGCCTCCAACAAACTACAACGCATGCAAAGACTGGCCTGCATGGCGACCACAGGCTGCATGAGGACTACTCCGACTGCTGCAATGGAAGCCTTGCTGGGACTACCACCGCTGCACCTGTTTATACAGCAAGAAGCGTCGATGGCGGCAGTACGCCTAAATGCAGCAAATCTCTGGGGTAAGAGAGTTACACAACACACCGCGCTGCTTGAGGGACTCTACAAGGAGTTCCCCATTGCGAAAGCCATAAATGACCGGGTACCGAAACAATTTATCTTTGATAAAAAATACAGAATCCAACTTCACGAGGATCGCCGATGTGAGGGCTTGCGCCCAACAGAGCTGCGCATCTTCACGGATGGATCCAAAACAGGTAGTGGTACAGGTGCTGGAGTCTTCTCGGAGGACCTCAACATCCACATAGCTACATCATTGGGAGTCCTTAACACAGTGTTCCAGGCCGAATGCATGGGTATTTCTCTTGCCGCTTCGGCTATTCTGGCTAGGGAAGTTAAGGACCACTCGATACGCATACTCTCAGACAGCATGGCTGTTCTGCAAGCGCTGAACAGTCACATTGTGGACTCTGGACTTATATACGAGTGCCACCAGCGCCTTAACCAGGTGGGTGACCTCAACAAAATAACCATTCAATGGATCAAAGGACACAGCGGTTCGCTGGGGAACGATGCTGCAGATGAACTTGCCAGAAGAGGATCGAGCCTGGCACCAGTGGGGCCCGAACCCATCGTGCCACTCCCCTTCGGTTACCTACGCACTCTGGTAAGGAAACGAACTAGAGATCAGCATCAGAAACTATGGTCGGACCAAGGCGAGTGCAGGCAGGCTAAGGAGTCACTACCCTCAATCGATGACCGCCTCACAAAAAAGGTTCTTCGACTAACTAAACAACAGCTGCGTGTGATTACAGCAGCTATAACTGGCCATGGGCCATTTAATAAACACCTCTTTGTCATAGGAGTCACAGACAGTCCGCTCTGCAGAGCCTGCATGGAGGACGACGAGACAGCAGCTCATGTGCTGTTAAACTGCCCGGTGGTCGCCACTTACAGGGCAAAATACTTCGGTAACCCAGGTACCCTACGCGAGATTGCCAATAATACCAAGGCGTTGCTGGCATTCTTTGAGGAGCTGGGGTGGATTGAATGACCGATTTTTCCCACCCGTACGCAAAATACGCGCTTTGACGTGGAGTTGCGGAAACCAGCCCGTATTACCTATTACCTATTACCTATTACGTATATAGCTATTAAGTCGCGGCCGTTTCCACTAAGCCACTCTGCTCTTTAGTTCACTTGCACCAAAATAACATTGAAAAATCTTTATGTCCGCATTTGAACTTTCGGGCCTCCCCACAACACACATACGTACCTATTAAGTAACAGTCATTGCACATAACTGGTCGTTTTTGAAAGTGACCTTTGATAGCCACTACAACTATCCGGTAAGCAGCACGTAGCAGGGTTGGTTGATCCATGCTTCAAATCGGACGGTCTTTTTTATTAATACTACTACTTTAAAGAAAATTATCAAAAAAAAATTCGCTATTTTAACATTACTTTTGAAGAAAAGCAAGAATAATTTTGATGGTCCACGTGGTCAATTGATGTATACCTACAATGTTAAAGTAATTAAAGCAAGACACCATGATTGTGTTGGCTAAAAAAAAAACAACAACTTCGACAAGAAAAAACGATATAAAAAAATTAAAAAAAAATGCCCGGCTCTTGGCGGTAGTAAGTATCATTAATCATATTCGTATTTATTATCTACCATAACCTTAATATAAGGTCGACAGGCCTCTCTCTAATAGTCTAAAAATATAAAAATATTTAACATGCCTGTCATGCAACACGATGTAAATGCAAATAATTTAGTCTGTATTTTGATTTATTTCAAGGGTATTAAAGTAGTCTGTTACAATAAATGGTGTTTTTACCCTTCTATTGCCACCTTGGGCTGTGGTACCTACTTTTGTTGCTTTCGACATTTCTTTTAGTGAAGTACTTCGATAGATATTCCATTCATTTGCTTGTTGACTTGGAAATATAATCTTTGCTTGTAGCAGCTCAAGAAGCACATGCGGCAAGAGGCACATGCATCAAGGAGGAGGCGGAGCGCGTGAGGGAAAGGCAAATTTCGCGCCCTCACGCCCCTAGCCGCCGCAGGAGGAGACGCCCCGGGCGTCGGGAATCGATCGCGGATTCCCGGCCACCGTAGGCGCGGGCTTGCGGACGGTGAGCAATGGGTAGCTCGCCGTCCGGTAAGGACCAAGCCCGGGTCGACGGCGCGTTGTGTTCCACGCGCGCCTCAAAGAGTGTCAGCGAGTGAAGGGGTCCGATGAGACCATTGCCTGCCGGGGTTGCGGGAAAGTCCGAAAGGGATACCGTGGCCCCCTGGCATTGCACAGGCAAGAGAAGGAACACGGGTGGGTTTTAGTCAGTAAGAGTCTGACACGCCCTCCCGCTCCGCCCAGAGCGGGAGACGTCATTTGATGATTTCCCACCCAAAAAAAAAAAAAAAAAAAAAAAAAAGAAGCACATGCGAGATTTACAAAATCGGCGCCATTCCTTGCAAAATATTTTGAACGGATACCCAAATAAAATTTAAAAATACTGCTGCTGTTCTCTATGAAGCTCCTTGACAGTTCTGTCTGATTTCCGGTTGCCCGACAGCTGTAAGTTGGGAGTCAGTTTGAAAAGGGAAAAGATATATCATCCACTTTGGACTAATATTTTCTCCCGAACGAAACCTCGCTGGCTTTAGAGTCGTTTAATATAGTCTAAAAAACTTCGTCGCCTGAGACCTGAGTTGGAGGGTTCCGGTAACTACATGCATGCATAACTAAATACATAGGAAGATGCTTACACCTAAGCGATCAATCCCCTAATCACATATTCACTCGTCCCTGTTCACTGGCCGCCCAACACACCGTAACCACCATAGCTGTCACTTTCACTCGTCACACGGTGTGACTGTGTGACATTTAAATTATTTATGTAAGATATGAATATTATAATGAATACGACAGTCTTTTGTTAATTGAGTTGCGACAGATCTTCAGTTTTTTTCGTTTATTTCCGCATATGAATGCGCACCAAATGAAAGCACCAAGTGAAGACTTCGTGACTTCACCTAAGTACAGCCAATCTATTCTGTAACCATCTCACCGTGAAAACTTAGGTCATTCCACCTGCTGCTAGGGACTGACAGCTCACTTCACCCAGGTTTTCACGGTGAGATGGTTACAGAATAACACTGCAGGTGTTGATGCTATGTAATTAAGGGCTGATTTTTAATTCAGATACCTAACTCTTTTTTTTTTTTTTCAAAAATAAATATGCCAGTTTGATATAATACAAAAACTGTGAAACTGTAATATTTATTCCTCAGATAAAAAAAATCATCTCTAAATAGAACAATAACTAATAATTCATTTAAACCTTCCATGTTAACAGTTATATCTAAACTTGAAATCAATCTGCCCAGCCTTTTCACAACTATATTGGGGTCGGCTTCCAGTCTAAACGGATGCAGCTGAATACCAGTATTTTACATGGAGCGACTGCCTATCTGACCACAACCCAGTTACTGGGTAATACGATACCCCTTGGTAAGACTGGTTGTCAGACTTTCGGGCTTCTGACGACAACAAATTCTGACGACGAAATGAAATTGTTTATCCTGTAAATAGGATATTAGAATCACTTTTACACGTCATCTTAAAAAAATAAAAAAATTGCTAGATGAGTACGGCGTTTCTTATCTGACTACTCTCTGACTGCTCATCTGACCTCCACAACCCAGTAAGTAGGTAATAGGATAACCCTTGGTAAGACTGGTTGTCAGACTTTTGTGAAAGGGCTAGGCAGATAATGACCCTAGCTTAGACCAAGAACCTGTACACTAGCCACTAGGACACTGATTAACAAGAATGTCGTTATCCACTTGAGTCGACAGTTTCGCTAAGATACGAGGTCGATGACATAACTAAGGTTGGCTCACTGTGTTCCGGTCATCCGAGATCACACGTAACGCATTGCATCAAGTATCTACGAGAGTGCTTGTGTCCATTGCCGCCGACACGCTTTGACGACACATCATTTTTTTCACACAGGAGACCGCACCTCGGTGGAAACACTTTGATCTTTAGCTGGCCTAGCGTAAACCGTCGTGCAGACGGGCTTGACGCGACTCCAACAAAACAATTACCGGTGTCGCGTCGCGAGACAAGTGGCGCTAGTCTGCACGAGCCTTAATACGGAGTTTCAATAGAAACGTCCGCACGTCAATGTTATCAAAACCTTTTACTGGTTTTGTTACCAATGATATGCGACTTAGCTCAGAAATTGGATGTGTCGACAATATTCTCGGATCCTGATCGCGAATGATATCACTAACCGAAACAGGTTATTATTTTTATGAAGGCAGCGGATTCATTCATTTCATTTCATTCGGCTCGTAGGTATTAATTTTAAATTTGAAAAATATTAAGAATTAATAGACGCACTTACAATCACATTGCTGCAAAGAATTAATTAAACGACCATAGACCTGTTTATTAAAAAAAAAACGGAGCATAATCTATTTGGTAATGACAGAAGAATTGTGTTAAAGTTCAAGTATAATTTCACTGATTAAATGTCTTGTTGAATGTAGTTTATTTCGTTCAAACAACGGAATAATGTATTAGATTATAACTGTTTTATCACAAATGAGTATTTATTTTTATTGGTGTTTTTGTCCTCTTCATGTAAAAAGAACGTGTTTTGAATATATTATATTGCTGAGCGTTACTATTGTTATGTGGATCTATGATGGTATATTTCAAGAATAATGTTCTCATAACATATTAACTTCTTGACAATGGTGTACTTGTTATGATTTTTATATTTATTTTTTACAAAAAGACAAAAATTTCAATAAATTAAAATAGTAACTTTATTACCTTTATACATGCTGAACTTTTAGTCACCGTCCGTTTTTTCTAGGCATTAGGTATGAATCACTAACTCCATTTTTGAAAAAATAATCGGTGCGTAAAATTTATATATTAAATCATTTTCTCGAAAGAATTATCCGCTCTGCGTGATAAATAATAACTTTGTGATCTCAATGATGATAATAACTTGATGATAATAACTTTGTGATCTCAATATTTTTGTATTGAGTGATACTAAAAGAAAAACACGTACTTATTCTTTTATTTTCGCCAAAGATTATTAAATCAAAATTTGGACGGTGACTAAAAATTCAGGCCGTATAGCCTTACTATGACGTATCCATCTTTGTCGACGCAAGAGTAGAAGAATATAATAAATAATAAAAAAAAAACAATTGGAAGTTATTACATAAGCGAGAATAAGCCCACAGGACAGTTACAGGCTTTTTATTAGACTACTGCAAAAACTAAAGCAGGGTTATGATTTTAACAGGCATGTGAGTAAGTGTGTATGTATGTATGTTCATCTGTTCCCTCATAACTACTAAACTACTCGTCGTATTTTAGAAAACGAGGTGTCGTTGGAAGTGTCACGTTGTTCCGCGGGTTATAGGCTATTATGATATCACCGAAATATCCGGAGTCACACGTAATCTGTTCGATTGATGCCCTATATTTTTGATTACATGACGTTTGTCTCCTGATTTTTTATTTGTATGTCTGTGATATACCTACTCGTATTGTTTATACCTTTTTAGTTGGCTTATTTGTCGTAGTTGGGTTTTAGTTGTTAACTTTAAAAATATAATATATGTTCATAGTTTAAATTTGCAATTAAATTACACACAACCAGCTAACATGCCAACTCATTAATATGTTACACAAATGATCATCTCTGGTCTTTGACCAAACAATTCTTGAATAATTCGTTACACGTTTCTTGAAACGTATAGGAATTAATTAAAGACTTTGAATTACTTACTTATTTATTTTACTAATGTGACATGACTATGTTTTTTCTTGTCGTTGCGCTTTTATCAAGACTGTGGTTGCGGCTTGAAATCTGGTAAATAGTTAATTAAATAAGTAAATTATCGTCTTCATCTATGAAACTTTAAATCAATTGTAAATCACCCTATTCCCTAAATCAAAATCAAAGCCTTAAACAAAAACGAATTTAATGTACTGTGAAATATTATGTTATTTTTATGGCAAAAAAAAAATTGTTCTCCTGGCCATCAACGCATATAGGTACATTATTTTTATTATAGTGCACAACTTTATGTGCGCAGTACCAGGTGTACTCTCTTGCCCAAATACTGTGTAAATAAAATCAACCAACAAAAACAACAAAGCACTTACATCATCACTTCATCAATGACCTCACAAATCAAAAAATAAAAACCTACAAAAATATTCGACGCGTCATCCAAAAAAAACACGTGTATCATTGGACAAGCGCATCAATCGCACGCACACTCGCACGTTCATTAAATAAAGGCTCGTCACACGTGTAAATATACGGCCGCATCAGTGTGTGAACGCCGAAAGAGTTCAGTGGGCCAAACCAACAGGTTTGAACGTCTGACTATGGATACGACCCCGTTTCCGCCGCCGAACTTGCATAGACTATGATTGTTATATTAAAATTATTATAGTTGATTATAAAGTAGGTTCAGCATTTTTCATTTTTTGTGGCGACGTTTAACGTTTGACATCCTTTTTGGGACTGATTTTTGCATAGATTTCCTGTAAAATAAATTGATGTGACCCATATCTTATATACAAAGATTACGCGCAAAATGGAAAAATGATTTATTTAAGGTAATTTGGTTGGTAGCTTGTAATTTTGAATAAAGAAAATCTTCCAATCCCCTTGAAAATCCGTACCTTAATCATGCATGATAAATGCACCACCTCTCTCTTGCTTGAGACAAGAAAAAGACACCCAAACTGTACTGCACCAGGTATGATTTACTTTTGATTATCAATTTACCAAAGGTAGCAATTTTGACATTATTTCCACAGCAGCTGCACTAAGCTATATGCTAAGCTATTATGTGTTGACCCACAAAATGACAACCTCTATTTATTACCACTACCAATTCTTTGGGCATGTGTCACGACGGAAAAACGATTCCATGCAACGTCTTGTATCGCAGGGAAAGGTCGAAGGAACGCGAGCACGCCCATGTGACGCACCGACCAGATTAGCAGGTTACCGACCAGTCAGTCTGTCTGCCTGTCTGTTAGTTACCTTTCGATAGTTAAGGCGAAAGCGTCAGGGTAGCCCACGAAATTCAAATTTCCTTACGTTTTTTTTTTTTGCAATTTACAAGTCAGTAATAAATGTTTATAAATAGAACTATAATTTTAAAAATCATCAATACGACTCTCTAAGTTCATGTAATCCTACTGAATGACTATTTCATGAAATCACGACATTTGAGGATTATGCTAACTTATGGAGTTGTAGGTATAGCTGATTCTAATGATTGTAATTCTGTAAAGCCATATTTGATACGGTCGCGAATCATATTTCGCAAATTGCAAAAAACGAAAAAAGAAAGAATTTCCCTAGCTACCTTAGCGCATCGGGTTAAGTATATGAAATTTGACATTATTTCCATAGCAGCTGCACTAAGCTATCTATGTGTTGACCCAGAAAATGACGACGTCCATTACCCACTACTCTACAATATTTACAATTATTCACCCACAGTCCAGCAACACGATATTACGACCGATAGATCATAAACGTATATTATGTATGCGTAATATCATTACATAATTATAATATAACTATATTATAGGTACCAGCCGCGATCTCCGAGCCGTTTGTCTACGATAATCTCTTAGTTGATGGGGTTTTTAATGGTATTTTAGAACGTGAGAATTATCCCATTAGAAATGCCTGATGTCAGAAATGTTATTTTTATTAGTCCCGTCCCGTCCGTCTGTCTGTCAGCGGGCTGTATCTCATGAACCGTAATAGATAGACAGTTGACACGACAGCGACCACGGCAGCAGCGCAGTCCCTATTGCAATTACTGTGCGAGGTCAAAATGTAAAAAGGAACCCTTATGGTGCGACTCAGTCTGTCTGTCACAGATATCTCCAGAACTAGGTACTAATGCTATGAACTTGAAATTTGGAATTGTTTTAAAAGACGTTTACCCAACTGTTTTGCAAAAAATTTGAAGTGGGGCTACAAGGGCATGTAGGGTATCATATTAAAGAGCGCCATTTGCACATTCTCATACATTTTTTTTTTTTTAGGCGGCTTAAGTTTCGTCTTTTGATGAAAAATGTAATTAAATATATCGTCGTCGTCCCCCTTATCTATGTGATAGAAGTTTATGCAAAGATTACAGGAAAAATTAAACGATAAATAGCACACTTTTTCAGAAATCATCAACAAAAATAACATCAGTTCCACTATCGGTCAAGAGATGGCGCTGACTTAAAACTGCAATATTCTACACCGATCAATTTCGGCGCGCTCCTAGTTTTAATTCTCTGACGAAATAGGTCTCGCCGATGAAAATTTTAAAACATTTCACGGTTCACAATCAAAATGTCATCCTTCCTACATACTCGCGGGTTGCTTTGGGTGAAGCACAGTTGTAGTCGCGAGTCCGACTCGCTCTTGACCGGTTTTTTGGGATTGTTCCACTTTGCCCTACTACCTACTCGTAAGTTGTACCACCAATGGAACAAAGTGGACGTAATTATTTTTTTACTCACTAAAGATAGGGCACGATTCCAACTATTTAATCAAAACCTCTTTACGATATCTACTACCAAACTTACCATTAAAAGTAATCTTGGTATATGGTCGTGCGTAGACAACAACCACATTGAAATCAATGATTTCCTTCTAAACACTAACTTAGCAATGTAAATTAGCCACACTCATATAGGGCTCGCAGTCGCTGACGTTTGTCGCGAAATGACTCAACGACTCCAAAAAGGTCGTAGTGTAATTCTGGATGATTTGAGACGTACGATTATGGGAATGGTTACAGCTGGGTATTATACGCAACCGTATTTATGATCAGCTTGATGTGATTAGTTGTGTTGTATGTAATTAATATTTAAACATCTAATTACACAACAATAAGAGAAGACGTAGTGACAAATTTGAAAAGAGTGGGTATGCTAAGATGGTTTGATCATGTTGAGAGGATGAATGAAAGGCGCCTAACAGAAGATATTTACAAGGCAGATGTGACTGGAAACGCTGGGAGGAGATGCCCTAGAAGGACAGCAGTGGCCTTATTCGTGATGTTCTTCAGAAAGATCAGGGGGCCAATTCTCGATTTTCGCCATTTATCTCGAGTTCGAGATCGTAAGTCTATCTCTATGTCTATTAAAAATATCTCTATCTCTACCAAAAAATGTCGAATTGAGCAGAATTCCGTATTCTCAGTCAAAATAGAAATAAATGTCACGAAAATGTCGAGTCGAGTGAAGATAATGTTACCATTATGAAGAATCGCACGTTCCGTTTTAGGTAGCTATGAGTTAATGAATGATTTTCTTTTAAAACGCTGACTAAACCTAATTATTTAAGTATAAAACGAAACGTTTAGTATAAAAATAATCAGTTTGACAAATTGACAGTTGACTGTCTGTCAGTGTCAGAATTTGCGCCTTTTTGCGGTTCCTTCAAAACTTTTGTTATGTTTACATGTAGGTACTCTGTGTTACATCATTATTGGGTGCTGTTTTACATTTCAAAATAAAAATAGCTAAGTCATACAAAAAATCAATTATACCTAATAAAATCGGTTATAATTTGTGCACTCAGCAAATACCTACTTTTTTGTACTCTAAAAATTCCATTGTACACCAAAGAATAGAAAGAATGGTGCACATAAGTAATTTAGGTATTTTAGGGTGTGCAATTAGTATTTTTGGTGGGTAAGGCTAGTTTAGTGAACAGTTATACATGACTAATAAAATTATGAAGCAGACGATTATTTACCTTCGTTTTCAGGTATATTTTCGTGGTATCCTGAATTGCAGGAGCCAATTATTAGAACCCTTATTAAATCTTTATCTAATCTGAAGTTTTTAATGACTTCTGTTTCGCTCAAGTCGTAAATATCGACGGTGGGATAAGTGCGCTGTTGTCGCCGTGTATTGGCCAGTTGCTCGCCACTTTCCAACAACTCCGAGATAAAAATGCTAATAAACTCGTCCATCTTTCAGTGGTTTCAAGTCCAATCGTGGGTACACAAATTACAGAGTCTGTTATTTGCGCGAAGGTCGTCGTTTCAAGAAAACACAATGCACAAATCAAAGAGTATAAATCGAATTTCCAGTAGGTATGAGATGCCAAGCCGTATTTTATTTAAAAATTAAAGAAAAGAAAACACAGTGTACAATCCAAAACTCAACGAATTCACTCAGAAATGACCTATCTCTACAATCGACATGACATCTCTACTGCTCAGAAGCACTCGACATGAACTCTAACGTTAGCCTTCGACAAATGTCGAATTCGACATCCCCAGAATAGCAACTTTTACAATTTGTCGGAAAAATGACGTCATTAGAAATTTTTGTCGAGTTCGACACCATCTCTAAAATCGAGAATTGGCCCCCTGGTGCGTAGTACTCGCAACCGGCATGCATTTAAAAGATATTTAAAATACGTAGCTTATTCTTTTTTTTTTTTTTTTGGCTGGTATGTCATCAAATGACTTCTCCCGCTCTGGGTGGAGCGGGATGGCGTGTCAGACTCTTACTGACTAAAACCCACCCGTGTTCCTTCAGTTGCCAGTGCAATGCCAAGGGCCACAGAATCCCTTTCGGACTTTCCCGCAACCCCGGCAGGCAATGGTCCTATTTTATTCTATTCACTCGCTGACATCTCTTTGAGGCGCGCGTGGAACATAGCGCGCCATGTTTTTTTTATTTTTTTCTTATATACGTAGGTTCACTCTAATTACGAAAAAAAACTATAGTATTCAAAACGTGTTCTATAAAAACGTAAATAACTAAGGGAGCAGACGCAGAAGGACCATCATGCTGAGATAGGCGCCTTTTGGCCTCGCACAGGACTTTCTGCTTTATTTTAATTTTACTCTGTTTTATTTTTATTGCTTTTTTATTTTTATTTTGTGTGTTTAGGTTAATTGAGATCTGTGCTTGTCCCAATAAATACTTTTTCTTTCTTTCTTTATCTGTTTAATGGATGAAAAGTATTTAATATCAAATTTGGGTTGGCACAAAAATTCCTGGCCAGACTATGTCTAGTAAAAAATGCAAAAATGACTCGTTTTTCAAAAATTGCACTCATTCGTTTACATTTAAATCGTTTTAGTAACAAATGTTTCTTTTAAAAAGCACTATACATTGATATAATAATATCATTTATGGTAAATTGGGCGCCAAGAACAAGCAAGTAGTCACTTATTCAGGTTATTTACTCCGAATTGACTAACAATTGATAAAAGTCGAGTTAGTAACATATGCTCTCCTTGAATAACTCTTTCATCTTGCAATGTTTAAAAAGAAATCATTTTTGATTTTTTTATTAATTTTTTGCCAACCACCCACTCGCGATATATTTGATTTAAATACTTTTCATCCAATAAACAGATGAGTGAAGGTCGGTCCTAGGTCGGATCCTCTACTATTACGAGTATCTACAATACGTTAGTCAAAGAACACATATATGATGTTATGATAAAGATTTTAGTACTGTTCGTTGTATTGTTATCTTCAGCTGTACAAACAAATCCATTATTTACCATATAAATAAAAATGAATGCCTTTTATTCAACAATTTAAGCAATGAATCATATAGCTGAGGTGTCCGAGTGGTTAAGGAGTTGGACTTGAAATCCAATGGGTTATACCCGCGCAGGTTCGAATCCTGTCCTCAGCGAATCTTTTTTTTAATTGTTTTATTTTTTTCTTAATCGGTCTTAATAATTCTTACTTTCTGAATCGGTGATTCAGAAGGTACTCCTGAATTACCACCGATTTAGAAGATATTTATTTTTGACGCCACGGTTGGCGCAGTAGTTAAGCGATTGACTGCTGCGCTGCGTGTCGCGGGTTCGATTCCCGCATGGAACAAATATGTGTATAACCTACAAGTAGTTGTTCCGGGTCAGGCTGTTTGTGTATATGCGTTTAAATGTTTGTAAACGCACCCACAATACAGGAGAAATTACTAGTGTGAGGATACATAAAAAAAAAAATGTTTACAACTATTCGGCGGTTTTGGTAACTTTTATGCCTACTTTTCATTCTCTCACAGTCACACCCCTCTAAGATAAGGTTGAGCTCACCATGGCTGATGCGTACGCGCCGTCTGTTAGGACAGGTTTACTCAGACTGTTTCTGGTACTTTCCTCAAAAGGCCAGCCTGGATGCAACCCTGAATTTTTCTACACGATATTTTTGATATTTTTTCTGGACTTTAAAAGAGACTTTGACCCTGATTATCTTTCGCCTTTTCTTCTCAGGGGTAGTTAGATTTGAAATGTCAGTTCCATCTATATTATTTTAATTTTCTAAACGTTTAAAAAAGTGATTCCAAAATCCTATTTAAAAAATTATAATTTGTATATTTTATTATATTAGTAATAAAACTTCATGCACAGTACACGACCATTTCAGTAAAACTATAAGAGATTTTTTATCCTTACTGTTATACGTATCTCAATAAAAAAAAATAACTACACAGAAGAAACATAAAATTACGCTTGTAATCCCCGAAGACTTGGGCAGAAGTGTGCACCTATTTATTGTACTTATTGTACTTCGCTGCTAGCAACAATATTTTTTTTGTATTCCGTACAAATGATAAAACTACCTACTCAAGGATGCATATCTGGTACGGCTCGCAAATCCTTCCATATCCTAAGGGTACGACTTCCTTACCACTACCGCGCCACCCGGCCTACTTCTTGATGTGTAAATGACCTCTGTAGCCCCATGCAACATGAGGCTCCAGTGGCTGGTGTGAATCTCGGGGTTCATTCCATTTATCGAGTCTGGTTAAACCACGCTGGGATCGGTGAATTTCATTCATTGATGTTAGCGACAATAAATACCTACCTATTATGTTTATTTCTTTATTAAGAAACTAATCACGATGTATCTTCGTCATTCAAATAAAATGTCATTCGTAATCATAGATTATTGACGTTGTAACATAATTAATTAAATTTTACTAATTATTATTCATTCCTACATCAATACTATCGTTCGTGGCCAGCATACGATAATATAAATTATAATTGAATCAATCAACCTGAAACACTAGGAAGCGGTCTAAGTGGCCATGAACAATTTAAAATAGTTTTCAAACATACCAGAGTGAAACTCAGCTCACAAAGAAATATAACTACTGTATCTTGTTTAAAAAATATATTATTAGTATTTCATAAATCACTAAATTAAATGAACTGCAACCCGGCTGTTCTGGAAAACCTGTTTTCCCGCTTTTCTCTTTTTCTGGTTGTATTGCAGCTGAACATATGTATTATTCTGTAAAAACTCAATCAAATTGTAGACAAATTGGCTTTTGTTTTGTAGTAAAAAAGGCTTTTGACACTTAACACTGACAGTGCGGATTTATTAGGTCCTTACCTATGAAATCAAAATTTCATATTTTTTAAGTAGGTATTTATTTATTTAATCGTGGTATTGGCCTTTAGTGTCGATGCACTATTGCCATTTTAATGGAAGTTCGTTGTTGCCTCTGCTATAGGAACCCTGGGGAAGGGTTTCGATCAGCTCTTTAAAGCAGTGAAAGAATATTTTCGTTCACTGCTTTAAAGGCGTTTTTCACCGCCTCATTGGATTTAAAATTTTACCCCTATAAAAAGTTACCAAACGTCCGAAAGACGGATGTTTTCGATTGTCATACAGGATTCACTTTTCTCCTCTTTTTAATCCGATTCAGAATGGGGTTATTTGTGTGCCTTCCAACAAGTAAAGACAAGCTTCGACGCGATTTTATAGATTTTGTTCAGTGAGTTCATACACAGTACCCACTTTCCGAGATTTTATCTTTCCAATTTGACGTAAATGAATCAGTATCGATTTATTAATTACGTTGAAGGCTGCTGCAAGTTCCGACGTGGTTTGTGATAAATCTGCTTCCACTATGGCATTCAATTTGTCGTTATCGACTTTCGTCTCCGGCGACCACGGCGTTAATTGTTGAGATCAAAATTTCCAGAACCACGTTGGTGCCACGACGGAACTCGACTTTGAAAATAGCGCGCTATTTCGATTTTTCCGAAACAGCGATAATCAAAGAGAAAACAATTTACCAAAAAAAATTGAAAAAAAAAAACTTGAATTTGGAATTCAAAATAGAATGACAGCTAACGATCTTCACACTAGCTAGAATCAAAAAACGGCAATTTCATAGGTAAGGACCTTATAGAAGCGCGAGTTTGATAGTGAGAGGTATAGAAATGCCTGGTTGGTCTTCGATTTACATACCACAAGGCCACGGCACAGCTAAATCTAGCTCAGGACAAAATCTACTTCATAATAACCAGCATCGTAAGAACTACAAGTACAAACTAAACCGTATAATCAACACTTCTAAATAGCCGTTACTCGGCACGTTCAAGAATTATCTTCCAGTCATGTAATCCACGAAATAACAGTTAAATACTAGAGAAACCTTGGAGATTACGTATAATTGCACGTTTACTATGTTCGCGTGGCGACCGGAAGTTCTCATAAGTGATATGGGTGCTCAAATTGCTCACTTCCTGTAAAAGCGCTCACATTTTTAAATGTATCTTTTCTTGTAGGATTTCATGGCACACATGGCATGGTTACACCTGAAAACTGTAACGTTAGAGCTCCCCATTATGACCTGCTTTTCTTATTAGGTAACCCTTCCAACTAAGCTAAATATTGCTAGAAGTTATTTCACTAATTTTTTTAAATGTCGTTGTTGTTATTATTTTGTTGGTTATTAAATGCTCCTTTTTTATTTTGTGTATTTTTTTTTTATTATTACTGTTTATATTTCCTGTGCGTGTCGCAAATAAAATATTTTTCTTTCTGGATATCGAAATAAAAGGTCCCTTTTTCATCAGTTTGCAACTTAACTGTCGATTATTAGAGATCTACGTTTTGGAATGGGCAACTAGCTTCAACTTTCTGACTAACTGACTGACTCTTTGACAATTCAAAAGTGCCTGTAAATGGTTTAATTGAAATAAATGCTTTGAGTTTGAGTTTGAGATTATAACTATTACTTTCTTTCTTCTTTCTTTCTTTCTTTCCTTCTTTACGTATAATAAAACTAACTTTTGCCCGCGCTTGCGTGGAGGTAGGAAATTATCTCAGGGAAACGTATTACCGTAACGCACAAACCAGTAAAGCTGCCAGTCGGCATGAGTTTTTCCGACATCTTCAACAATCATCGTCACATTTCAGCCAATTTACACAAACCCTTATTGATTAAAAATTTAAACCTTTCTCATTAATCACTCCGTCCATTGGTGAAAACCATATGAAAATCCGTTCGGGAGTTTTTGAGTTTATCTCGTTAAAACAGACAGACGCGGCGGGGGATTTTGTTTTATAAATTACTAGCTGTGCCCCACGGTTTCACCAGTCTTAATCCAGGTTATAATCTAAATGTGTGCCAAATTTTATCCAAATCCGTTCTATAGTCTTAGCGTGAAGAAGAGACAAACATACACAGTGATAGTGATAGTAACAAAGAATAATTAATATTTTTGTATAAACAAGTTACTGTTACAAAGTGTGGGAACGAGTCTGATGCCGAAAATATGTTCCGGATTGGCGCAAAAATGGCTGAATGGATTTGGATGAAAGGCAAATCGATACTTCATAACCTGGATACAAAAGGTACTTTTAATCCCGGTCGTACGTTCCCGTGAGATATTTTCCGACATCGGCTGGGTGAAGCTGCGGGCAAACAAAAAATAATAATAATAAAAGCTATTACTTCAGAAAAGATATTCCCTTTTGGTTCTTACCCCCGATTTCTAAGAGGCTATTGAACTGAAAAATCCCGAGTCAAGTATCAGCGGCTTGACTAACGAGAGACTCAAATGGGCTAATAAAAACCCGGTGTTAGTCTAGACACAAACATAACAAAAGATGATAAAACTAAAAGTTAATGACACTTAATATAACTATGAATAAGCTGGCACGGAACATTGCAGGTAAATCAATAATTCAGTATAACCAATTGTGTATGCAAGATACAGCAAGATAACTCAATCGATTAATTATTAATTACTAAGAAGGTCCTAACAGATTTACCACGCTAGTCACAGAGTTCTAGTCATCAATAAATCACTGAACCGAGGTTATCAAACCACAATCTTTGTCTGACTTTTCAATTGTTTTTTTACAAACTGGGCCATCTGAACTTCGCCACACGAAATATTAATTTATAGGATCAGACTGCGTGTCTATTGCGACTGTAAGGGATTTTGCGTACTAGACGGCCACGACTCTGGCCAAGCGTAGCCGTCTGGTATGGTCTACGGCTAGTTGGCCGTTGCGACCAAGTGCGTGATTCGTATCCGTTTCTATAGTTTACCTGGTACTAGTCTTAGCCGTCTAGTGCGCGAGATCGCTGATAAGAGTTCTGATGGTGAAGCACCAAAGTGTTTTAGCATCTTGTTTGAGGCATGAGACCTCTTGTCTCGATCTGGAATGACAGTCAGAGTGGACCACCCATCATTAATATGGCCAAAGCATGATAAACTTCATACACCTATCACCATTCAGTCGAAAAATGTCCGCTGTTGTCCATAAAAGTCTTCCCCATATTATCGCCATAGCGAAAGGATCTGCATTCCCGATCACATTCACGAAGCAAATATTATGTGCTTTGCTAACATAAAATATTTTCATTGTCTACAGAAAGAAGATGCCATCGTTCTAATTGGGACCAGCGCACGCACAGTTCAAGATGGCGGTCTGTTCAGCCGCCGTGATCATCGAGAAGGCCAACAAGTACTATGGCAGGCCTGACAAAGCTGACTTCAAGCCAGTGCTTAAGGATATGGATATGGTTGTTGATAGAGGAATCATGTAAGTATAAATTATGGATATTTTGAAAAATACACTTATGTTTCTCGTACTGACTGAAACAACAACAAAATCGCAGCGATGGCTTCAGTTGACTCAAAAGACTGTCCAAAATTAAGTAAAACTTGGAACCTGGTGACACCACAATCGAAAAATTATAAAAAAGGCAGTCAACACCTTTCATAGCGGTTAATAGATCAAACGGCACTATCTCGCATCGTTTTTTGGTATCCTATTCCAGCACACGTATCATGACTATCATAAAAACGGAAGAAACCAATGACAAATAATCAGGATGTAGAAAGGTTTCTTCGGCACCATGATGTCAAAATAGAAAAAATATGTATCACTTCGGATAGAAAGAGATGTTATTATTCGTAAAGTAGAGATAGAACTGGTTAAGCTATGTTGATGCTAAAAAAACTCATTAATTCTAAACACTTATGAATATTTTACTAAAATCATTCTATTCCACAGATACGGTCTCCTTGGTCCTTCAGGATGTGGCAAGACCACATTACTATCATGCATAGTGGGCAGGAGGAAACTGGACAGTGGAAACGTCTGGGTCCTCGGTGGAAGACCTGGAGAGAAGGGCAGCGGTGTGCCCGGACCTAGGGTAGGATATATGCCCCAGGTATGTATCCTATTATGTTCTTCATAACCACCTGCCTAGCCTTTTCCCAACTATTTTGTGGTCGTCTTCCATTCCAACAGGATGCAATTGACGGTTATCTGACGTCCGAACTGGATAACGGGTAACATAAAAAGATACCCCTTAGTAAGACTGGTTGTCCGACTTTCGGGGTTCTGACTCACACGCACATGGTTAAACGTTCTTTGCGAGGCTAATCTAAGGGGTAGCTACGGTATGGTCATCTACCCACGGACCGATCTCGGCAAGCGTTACCTAACCTCGACTGGCCCGTGCGGCTATTACTACTTAGTCACAAGCCCCCCTATCTACAAAATAACCCATCGGATGGAAATTGTCTACCGTCGCCTTTAGAAACTTGCATCACCGAGTAAATTGTGGCGGCCGATGCGTTTTCAACATTAGATACAACGTTTGGTCTCATGTATGATTTCACCAATCTTCTTAGTAGGTTACAAATTGAAACAAAGCAATGCTTCTTGATGCCAGAAATAAATCTGGTGGTTTATCTTTAAAGAAACGCAGTAACGTACTACTGCATATATCTATATATTTTTAATTTTATATGTATTATATATATATTCATTGGACGTCATTAAATCAATGCCAACAAATCAAGCTGCCAATCGACGAGAAGAATTGGCAGCAACAGCTAATTTGTGCTTTGGGAGGCAAAACACAAATTGCAAGAGACTTTTTTTAAACAGGGAATTGTGATATCCTGATTTACCTATCACATTTACTCCAATCCCACTCAATACCATCAAACAACGCGAATGATTTCGTCCAACTTTCGTGGGAGGAGGATCAACGAGGAATGAGTTATGCCAATGTCTGTAGTACCTAATCAACAAAGTAATCCTAACAAAAATATTTCCTTTCTTCACAGGACATAGCCCTAGTCGGCGAATTCAAAGTCCGCGACGCAATATACTACTTCGGCCGGATCTACGGCATGCAGATGGAGAAAATGGTGGAACGTTTTGAGTTCCTCTCGAACCTTCTAGACCTGCCCAATGGAAACCGCCTCATAAAGTCCCTGTCTGGGGGTCAGCAGAGAAGGGTATCGTTAGCAGCTGCCCTTGTGCATGAACCTGAACTACTTATATTGGATGAGCCGACTGTTGGATTGGATCCGGTGTTGAGAGAAAGGTTAGTCCATGATTTGTATTCTTTATCTTTTTAGCGTCTCGATGGCAAATTTAAATTTAAATTTCCTGTATGGCCCATAACTCAGCAACGATAACACCATTTTGTATTTGATGTCTTTGTGTCGGAATCGAAGAATAAAACTGTGTGAGTTTCATATGGAATTGGGGATATGAATTGACAAAATATTCAAATTCAAAGGCAACGAGACGACTTTAGGGCTGAAGGACCAAAAACTTTAGTTTTTAAGACAAAATATTTATTTATTTATTTATTTGATATAGGAACACCAACAACTTATTTACAAATAAGACATTTACAGACATTTGCGATGGGATTCTGTGTAAATAAGTTACTTATAGGCATGCACATCATTCACAAAAGAAAAGGACGAATCTGAATTACAATTGAAATAATTATCGAAAATAAAGAACACAAGGAAAAGTTAAATTAAAAATATAAACATAACTTAATTACATTGATATTGTTTAAATTAAAATTAAATTAAGTACTAATAACTAAGAAAGAAATTACATTTAAAAATAAAATAAAAATCAAACATTACTATTAAAGTCGACAATTGAACATTAATTACATTATTAAGGGATATTATGATTATTCTGAATTAAATTGATAAAAAATAATTATATTCAAAACAACAATATTATTGAATTAAAATAGTAGAAGTGGACCGAATCACAGGTCGATTTTAAGGATTTTAATTTTAAAATTTGACAGACTGTCAGCGAATATGTCAATGCTACTGTCAATGGAAAAAGCTTTGTTGTAGGAGGTCAACATCCTGTTTAGGGGAGCATGGTGGCCCAGATTTGTGCGACACTGTTTAGTTGCAAACGTTCTAATAGTACGCTTCGACCGGAGGTGAGAGTGACGAGGTACGTCTAGACTGATTTTGTTAAGCAAGTCTGGTGTTGAAGTCATCCCGTTAACAATTTTATATAGGGTTGTCACATCACTTAGGAACCTTCGTCGCTTCAATGAGTCTAATTCAAAATAATTTAGCCGTTCTGCGTAATCGGCTCTGTAAGGGCATTTGTGGTCTTTAAACCGCAAGCACCTGGTAAATTTCTTTTGAACGCGCTCAAGACGATCCTTATGGACATTATAAGTTGGACTCCAGACTGGAGATGCATACTCTATGAGACTGCGCACAAAGGAGTTATAGAGCACTTTCAAGGCCAAGATTCCTTGAAACTCTTTGCCAACTCTATTGATGAACCCAACCATTTTCATTGCTTTTTTTATAACGTTATTGATATGTGTGACAAATGACAAATCGCTGCTAAGCACTACACCTAGATCCCGTATGTTTTTAACTTGTTGCAGTGATGTTCCGTTGAGGGAGTAAGTTGATAGCAGGGGGTGCTTTTTCCGCGTAAACGTTATGTGATAACATTTGCTGGCATTTAGAGCCATCCCATTTACCTCACACCAATTCTGTATTGAGTTCAGATCTGACTGGAGCAGGGTTATGTCTTCTTGGGTTTTTATTTTGCGATATATTTTAAGGTCATCGGCGAACAACGAGCATTGGCTATGTTTGATGCAATTCAATATGTCATTAATGAACATAATGAAAAGGATAGGCCCAGTATGAGATCCCTGGGGCACACCAGAGGTTGCAACGTATTCGCGGGATTGATAACCATTTACCACCACTCTTTGTGTTCGCTTACACAAATATGATCTGAACCACTCCAGTAAAGGTCCGTGTACACCATGAACACATAGTTTCAGCAGAAGAATGTCATGGTCGACCTTATCGAAAGCGCTACTGAAATCCGTATACAGAGCGTCGATCTGTTGGTTAGAGTCAATACTCATACAGATCTCGTCAACATATGAAACCAAATTGGTGACAGTAGATCTTTTGATGCAGAAGCCATGCTGTTTCGAGGATAGTTGTAGTTTTACATAGGATGTTAGTAAATATGGTTTGCCATAGCAGAAAATAAACATAGATTGTTTAAATGGATGATGGAGACCAGTCAAACCAGTGGCCACGACTTACTTGTACCAACCACTTGGTTGTAGGTCGTGTTCAAACCCTGGCGGGCGCTTTACTTTGTGTACATTATTTCATCATCACTGCTCTCAAAACGGTGAAGGAAAACACTGTGTGGAAACCGGCATGTCTTAGAACCAAAAATTCGAAGACCTGTGACATCTTCCAACCTGCATTGAGCCTGTGTGGTGGATTACGGCCCACTCCGTCACACCAAGTGCCGCTTGTGTCACAGCAGTTGGAACATGGCAGATTATGCTTGCATAAGCTTATGACGCAGATTCAAATAATTATCTTATCTTCAAACGTAAACCCGAAACATGGCCAACATTTCCATAATTACACGTCTAAACAGAAGAATAATTCATATAGAAAACTTCGCGCAAGAACTGTATTAGTCAGAATCTATAAATTTATACTGTAGGTATTTGAGCCATTCTGAGTAAAATTGACCCTAAGGAAAAAGTACTACAAACAATTTACTAGACATTCTTATCCTCTATCGAATGCAGTTTTTTTTAAAATAGTAAATAGTTTAGTTCTTATGCTTTAAAAATGTATAACGTACATACATTTTTGTTGCTATTATATCTGATTAAAAATTAAAATAAGAAGCAAAACAGGCAATTTTAGCGTGTCACACCTTCTGTCGCTAACTTTAACTAACCTATGATCATGGTTTTTAAGACACACCTCAGCATTTTTGTGAAGTTTTAAAGAATACTGTTTTTAATTTGTGACATTAATTTTATAAACAAATCTTATTGCATTACAATAAACTTCTTAAAATAATGATAACCAAATTAGCACCAAGGTGGACATTCCTCTTTAGTCACGACTGTTTATTTGCTTTCAATAATACAAAACTAGTTATTTTATTGTCATAGTAACGTTGTTATGGTAGATCAGCCATTTATTTTTACCCATCGGGCAACGGTGACGCAGTAATTTGTGACGAAAGGCGTACGAACTATAGATAAGGAAGCTCTTAAAACATTATTTAATTTGCGAATTATACTTTATATATCTGCGTACCTATGTATTAAAATAATAATTCCCTCTAAAAGAACAAAGAATATTGGTTTTGTCGTCATTATTATTAGTAAAGCGTGAGTTCGTCACGTCCGTTTAGTGTCGTGAAATTTTAAAAAGAAAAATGAAAATGGATAATTTTAAAATGCTCACCATTTTAATTTTAGCCATTTTTTTTTTCAGAATTGCATTTGCATTATTAATAATAATTCCTATTCAAATTAAAATTACAAATGACAACTTATTGACGCAAATTCTCGAAATAATGCTATTATGACAAAATGAAGCAAAAATTATCACTGAATAATATTTGACGATTTTTCGTACTGTTTTTTTTTGCTGAGTAATGTATTACAGTCAAAACTATTCATTTTGTAAAGTACATATGATAAACGACGTATGTCAAAACCATTGTCGTCGATATCTAATTGGTATTAAAAAATCTTACAACCAGACACCGTAAAAAATTTAAATACCTTTCTAAAATTGTTCTTTGGTACAAATTGACAAATCAGATGATTACCAAGCTAATCCTGTTGTTCTGATTATCTTACCATATAGGATAGTCCTTACTTAATCCTACTAATATTATAAAGGCGAAAGTTTGTGAGTGTGTATGTTTGTCTCTTCTTCACGCTAAAACTACTGAACGGATTTGGATAAAAATTGGCACATAGATCGTTTATAACCTGGATTAACACATGGGATAATTTTTATCCCGATATTCTCACGGGATCAAAACTAATGTAGGTGAAACCGTGGGGCGCAGCTAGTATTATAAATGCGAAAGTGAGTTTGTTTTTTTGTTAGGCTTTTCCACAAAAACCACAAAACAGATTTAGATGAAATTTGGCACATGCGTAGACCATGACCTGGGTTAGGACAGTGGATACTTTTTATCCCGATATTCCCACGGGATCGAGACTTATACGGGAGAAACCGCGGGGTTCAGCTAGTAAGTGTATAATGTATGCTTCACAGCTCACAGTACAAGCCTCTTTAGAAGGCGACATAGTTCTTTAAGGGGGATGCGCTAAGTTAGCCCGCAAAATTAAAATTTTCTTTCGTTTTTTGCAGGTTAGGTTATATGTCGTAATATCGTGTTGCTGGACTGTGGGTGAATAATTGTAAATATTGTAGAGTAGTGGGTAATGGACGTCGTCATTTTCTGGGTCAACACATAGATAGCTTAGTGCATATTTTATATTTCATATACTTACCCGATGAGCTAAGGTAGCTAGCTAAATTGTTTCCTTTTACGTTTTTGCAATTTGCAGGTCGGGTTTTATGTTGATTAAAATTTTATTCGTAACCGTAAAAAATATGATTTTACAGAATTATAATCATTAGAATCAGCAATACAACTCCTTAAGTTAGCAAAATCCTCAAATGTCATGATTTCATGTAATAGTCATTTAATAGGATTACGTGAACTTAGACAATTGTATTGATGACTTTTTGATTATAATTCTATAAATAAACATTTGATTCGGCCGTGAATCATATTTAGGTCACCATACAACCTGATACTGATCTGCAAATTGCAAAAAACGTCAGAAAATTTGAAAAACGCTTTCACCTTAAATAGTGACACATTTAGAAGAGCTACTCTTTGTTCCTGTAGTTGATATAGACGAGAGGACGCCTACTAATCACTTCATCCGCTTTGACATTCCGCTGTGGCTGTATTACCTTTTATTTCTTTATTTTGGGTATAAAACCGTCGAGTGTGTAATGTGTAGATTGTCAAGTACCCAGTTCTTCAAAAGCTCACTCGGCATACGGAACTAACCTGCGCAGTGCAAAATTTACATTACAATTCATAAATTACGCAATGACAAGGAAAAAAGTGTCATCTTATAAAATAATGACGTGTGAATTGACGCGTAGATTTATCAGAGTACAAAAGAACGTTTCAAGGTTTTCTCAACAATAAAATATGTTAATAACTCTTGAATTTTCAGAAAGAAAATGACATTCGAAATATTAAAAATTAATAGCTATGAGTATTCTCGTATTGAGGTACAAAACGAGGCTTGCATCATCAATTTTTCAAGGGATTCACGCTGTGTGACTGCGTTGTTGGTCTAGTGGTCGCTAGTACTACTGCTGAGCATGAGGTCCTGGATTCGATTCCTGGGCCGGGCAAAATGATATTGGGTTTTTCCATCTCAAACTCAATAGTAGCCCGGAGTCTGGATTTTTGCCCGATTGGTGGCAATAGGCTATAAGAGGAGCTCGTGGCTAAGTAATAACTGCCGCACGGGTCGATCCGTCAGGTTAAGCTACGCTTGCCGGGGTTGGTCTGTGGATGGGTGACCATCTTTACGTACCGAGACTCCTCCGTGCCTCGGAAAGCACGTTAAGCCGTTGGTCTCGGCTGTCATTCGTGGATCTTTGACAGTCGTTACGGGTCGTCAGAAGCCCGAAAGTCTGACAACCAGTCTTACCAAGGGGTATCGTATCACCCAATTACTGGGTTGTGGAGGTCAGATAGGCAGTCGCTCCATATAAAATACTGGTATTCAGCTGCATCCGGTTAGACTGGAAGCTGACCCCAACGTAGTTGGGAAAAGGCTAGGCAGATGATGATGGTGGCAATAGGCTCGAGCTCTATTAGATGGGACTTAAACATAACAGGCTAAAGGTGGGTGTGTACTATAGGCACACCTCTGCCCTACCCTTTGGGGTTACAGGCGTCATGTTATGTTAAGTAAGTTAAGTTAAAGAAAGTCAGAAACCCGAAAGTTTGACAACCAGACTTACCAGTGGGTTATGTTACCCTGAAACTTGTGGTTGCTGAGGTGACTGCCTCCCTGACCGAATGCAGTTGAATACCAGTATGGAGCAGTCGCTCCATCTGGTTAGACTGGAAGCTGACCCCAACATGTTGAGAAAAGGCAGGCAAATGATGATGTTGGTATTAAGGCTACCCAGAGTCAGGTCTGCCAGACGTAGGCCATCCCTTTTCATGGGCAAAACATAATGTGACAAGACCACAAAAAAAAAAATATGCCTATAAATAAAAATTCTTGAATATTCTGCTAAAAAAATTAAAGCAAATCCCCCTCTTCTGCCAAAAACTCCGTTTTCTCAACAATACAAAATAACATTGCCCAAATAACATAATAAGTATTGTCTTACCGCGGATGTCCATTGTTTTAAATCACAATGGGTCAAGTTTGATCACTGATATACCAGCTATTGTCCATCAGAAATGCTACGTCAGATCGCCATTGAATTTCTTTTGGAAAAGTTGACTTATTCAGTAGTACTGATTTAGGAATGAGAAATCACCTTGGCCTTTAATTTTGGACAGTATTAGGTTTTAGGATAACTTCTCGATGTCTTTTTATTTACGAATTAAGTTTTAGAATCACCATCTTCTTCAGAAGAAAACACGGAAGAGCCTCGTTGTCGTTGGTCTAGTAGTCGTCAGAGCTATTGCTGAGCTTTAGGTCCTCGGTTCGATTCCCAAGTCGGTGGCAATGTGTCATTGAGTTTTGCCATCTGGAATTTCTCAGTAGCAGCCCGGATTTGTGCCCAGTTGATGGCAATAGGCTCGCCCGGTTTCATATTGAGACAAGAAACAATAAAATTCAATCTAAAGAAAAGCGGACACATTCCTCTAGATCGTATTTTGTTGCTTCGTGTCTAATTAAGAAACTTTATAAAGATATTAGAAAATTCTAGACACACGTAGGTACCGAGGGTCCTTATTCATAATTCCTTCTTAGTCACGAGATAATATTTTTTAAGGAGTGGCGCTAGTGTACCGTTGTACGCCCTCCAGGCACTTTTGAACTGTCAAAGAGTCGGTCAGTTAGTCAGAAAGTTGAAGCTAGTTGCCCATTCCAAAACGTAGATCTCTATGAAGAGAAACAAGCAAGACACTCCAAGGACACGGTTTTAAACTTGTTGCATGTGAGAACAGTGTAGAAAAAAAAACAAATCAAAATATCACCTTAGAAATAACCTACGGCAGTTAGATGACCAGTCTCAACTGACGGCGCCCGTTCACGAACATGATGCGTGGATCATGGTATCATAACTCCAGCATTGGCCGTTAAGAGTCTATAATAAAATTAAAATTGCTTGGCAGGATTCTCTGTTATATCTAAAAATACTGCAGCATTGATTTTGAAATAAATATTATCTAAAGTTTAGTTTTTTTAAGTATGTGACGAAAACACGATTCAAGAAAAAAAAAACAAATTTACCTCCAAACCGAACAATTAACCGCTAGAATTTAAAAATACTTCATACTAGATCATGAAACTGCATAATAACTGAACTAACTATAAAGCAGATACAATTTCGCCGTAAAAATAAATTACCTAAACTATTGGCGCCTTGGAGCCTTCTCCCCGACGCTCAGTCTCGCTCTCACTCAGTCCGCAAGTTGTATCTTGCGAGCGCGATAAGGAGTGAATTTGAGCTCAGGTAATATGGACTCTTAATAGAAAGAGAGAAAATAAATTTATTTGACTCAGGTTCATAGCTTTCTTTCATCACGTTAATGGGTTAATCATAACTTCTTAAGGTCTGCAATCGTGACAGAGCAGTTTCATCCTACTTACAATATTGACTTTCGTCATATTTGGTAATCAATAGAGAGATGTGACATCCGCCAACGAAGAAAGATGAGGCCTGTGTCCCAACAGGCACATATTATAGGCTGATTATTGACAACTCTTGAAGAACTTTGCCATAATATCAGGAAATCTTTTTACAAGCATAGACTATTTGCTTCTACTACGGGGAAGCTCTAGGCCTGCACCTCACCTGATGGTAAGTGATGATCAGGCCGAAGGTGGAAGCGAGTTTCACCCGAAATCCTCAACCCAGAGGAACTGGCGATCTTACCTCTAACTGCTGAAACACAACAATGCTGTTAACATTTTTGCTATGGTGACAGACTTCGAGAAGATAGTGGTAGCAAGGCGGACTTAGACCAATCAAACCGAGGAAAAAATTATGCCCCCACTGGGAATCGAACCCGGGACCTCTGGGTCTGACACAGGTTGTCTAACCACTAGACCACAGAGGCGATTAAAACGGTGCTCTACAACCAAGTCAGGTTAATTTTTACTCAGCTAACTCAAAAATAATCTCTTAAAAGGACCAAACTTGAAGGACCGAACTTTAAAACATTCGTGTAAATCCTTAATTTCTCAAATCAAATCGAATCAAATTTTCTTTTTTTGTAATATGTGGAAGGTACAAGAGATGTCATGTTTCATAATATATAACACACTGAACAAAGACACATTCCACCATTTCGTTATGCTTATTCAGCCTATAATGTAACATAATTCACCACCCGGGCCCAGTGCGGGTTCGTGGATGTCACATATCTTCGAATTTTTGGGTCTAGGACATGCCGGTGTCCTCACGATGTTTTCCTTCACCATTTTGAGAGCAGTGGTGATGAAATTAAACACACAAAGTAAAGTACTTGCCTGGGTTCAAACTCACGACCTGCAGCTCGTAAATTGGGACCGATACCACTAGGCCACCGCTGCTCGTGATTTGGTGATGGCACGCAAATATTTAGTAGGTATATAAGTTAGTGAAACAGTACCTAACACAACTATAGGCAAATTCAAAACAATTTATTAGATATAGCTCTACCTCGCGGTTTCACCCGCATAAGTCTCGATTCCGTAGGAATATCGGGATAAAAGTATTGTATTTCCTAACCCAGGTCATAGTCTACACATGTGCCAACTTTCATCCGAATCCGTTTAGCTGTTTTAGCGTGAAGGCGTAAAAAACATACAAAAAAGCAAATCTTTTCTCTTTATAATAACTTTATAATATTACACATAAACATAACGTCACGCCTTGTTTCCCGGAAGGGTTAGGCAGAGGTGTACCTGTAGTTGGTACACCCACATTTCGCCAGTTATGTTTTAAATCCCACGTAATAGGGGGCGACCCTATTGCCATAAACCGGGCACAAATCCAGACTCCGGGCTACTACTGAGAAATTCCAGATAGAAAAACCCAATAACACTTTGCACTTTGGGAATCGAACCCAGGACCTCAAGCTCAGCAGTAGCGCTAGCAACCACTAGACCAACGAGGCAGACAATATTAATTGAGATTTAATTCATGTTTTAGCGTTCTCCATTAGTAGCATTTGAAACCATTCAAAAATATTATTAGCTGTCCTTTAAAAATATGTGTGGGAATTTACGATTATTTTTATTCACAGGCGACAATGACATAAACAACTTTTAGTACTCATAAACACATAACAATTCCGCACGTCTTTTATTTATTTAATATATTACATACACAATGCCTTGAGGCAATCATTTCCCTAGCGAGGCTACCAAAACATTATTAAAATAAACATAAAGTTAAACATGACTGTTCTCCTTATGATCAAGGTTTAAACGCTGAGAATTAAATCAAAAGGTCAAGTCTGCTCGGGAAACTTTTTTAGTTCTTCATAATTCAACTTTTAATAAGAAATGTAGGCGAATCCCTGCTATGTGCTTTTTTAAATCAGAATAATGAAATACCTTCTACAGTCGGACGAAATTACAGTAAGAAGTTTAATTTTACTACAGCTAATTAAAAGGCCGACATGTTTGGGTCTCCAGACAAGATTCAAAATTCAAAAGTCATTTATACAAACTAGGCTGAGAATCAGCACTTTTCGAACGTTAAAATTACATAAGACAGTCCCCCAAAACGCCCACCCTTCACCACTTCCTAGTGCTTTTGCTGGGAAGAAGAAGTGGCGCAACAAACTCAAGTGCGACGCGACATGGCGACGCGATTCTGGCAGAAATATTTCCATGACATTTTCATAGAAAATGTCTCCTAGAGCCGCGTCTTTTAAGACCAAAAAGTATGCTGCTGCTTCCATGTTACATCGTAAAGAAAGACCAATTTATCATTTTACGATACCTACCTAGCATATAGGGGTTAAAGTATGAAATTGCCGATTTGTACTGATAAATTGAAATTAGTTTATTTACACATATTTATTTAATCAAAATAATCACCATTATTATCTATACATTGCTGCCATCTAATAGGAAGGTCATTTATGCCTTTGCGATAGAACTCTCGTGATCTAGATTCGACAAACTGTGTGAAAGCATTTTGTACTGCCTCCTGAGAAGAAAACTTTTTATCACGTAGAAAATTGTCCAAATCACGAAAAAAATGGTAGTCCGTTGGAGCAAGGTCTGGCGAATACGGAGGGTGACGAATGGTTTCTAATTGCAGTTCCTACATAACATCACGCCTTGTTTCCTCGAAGGTTTGGGCAGAGGAGTACCTGTAGTACACCCACATTTCGCCAGTTATGTTTTTAAGTCCTATGTAATAGGGGGCGAGCTTATTGCCAAATAAATTGCAGTTCCTGTAGAGTTAAATCGGTTTCTGTTGCTGTATGAGGTATCGTGTTATCATGGAGCAATAATGGTAAAGATCGATTCATGAGTCTGGGCTGTTTCACTGCTAGTTTTGCTATCATTTTTCGGAGTTCGGCACAGTAGACGTCTGCTGTTATTGCTTGACCAGATCGGAGAAAGCTATAATTAATAACACCTTGCTGAGACCACCAAACAGTTACCATTACCTTTTTATTGGTAAGCTTTGCTTTAGGACACTGTTGCGGCGTTTGACCTGGGGTCAGCCATTGCATTTTTCGCTTACGGTTATCGTAAAGAATCCACTTTTCATCACATGTCACAATTCGATGCAATATCCCTTCATTTCTGTATCGATTCAACAAAGCAACACAAGTTTCAGCACGCGTTTCTTTCTGCAGATCAGTCAAATCATGAGGCACCAAGGGGTGCCTCATGATTTGATTCTCACGTTTTTTTATTTTATTGATTTGACGCAAATGAGTCACTATTGTTGGTAAGGTAACGTTAAACCATGCCTCTAATTCCTGGGTAGTTTGGCTCGAATCGGCTTCCACCATCTCTTTCAATTCAAGGTTATTCACCTGTGTGGGCCATCTCTTTCAATTCATGGTTATTCCACGTGGTTCGTTCTTCAAATCAAAGTTTCCATCATGAAAGCGTTTAAACCAAAATCACACGGTGCGTTCATTAGCAGTCCCCTCTCCGAACGCAACATTGATATTGCGAGTATTCATAGATAACTCGAATTTTCGAAGTATCCATCTTTCTTGTCTAAGCTGAATAAAAAAACAACTGAAAGTCGATAATCGAATGTTGCACATTTTTTAAAAGAAGAACTTCATAGGTACCATGTGAAAAAAGTTTCACTCAAAAATCTCAAACCTTGAAGGTTCTATGTCAATTCGAAGTACCTATTACAATAAAACGGCAATTTCATACTTTAACCCCTATTATTTTATAACACTAGGAAGTGTAACAATTTCAACCGAAGTACTTTTTCAGTTCCTTAGTACATAATTAAAAATACCTAAGTGCAATAAAAATATGCTGTTAAAATCCATTCCTAACATATATTTCATACTGAATGAACCACTTAGTTACGTAATGTTTTTTAGGAAACCGAAAAATGTCCTCGCTGCAAAAATATCAGAGTTAACTAATAATTTATCCGTCTAACCTCTAAAATATGACCTTTTTATAAAGCAATTAAAATAAAAAATAATCACCTCGGAAGCTCACCTTCGCGAAATCTCAAAAAGTCACCGATTTGAATATTCAGATGACCTATAAAGTGCTCGTAAACGTTACAAGATAAATATTGTTCATCCTTGTGTTGATCAATGTCAAGAGAAACCAACACGCCTGACCCTTAAGTACGGAGAAACGGTTTCACAATTCAATACACATGTCATAAAACTCAGAAATATTACCATAAAAAGAATACATTTTCTTTTGTTTTTATTTGAAAATGGCCGTGACATAGAGACTGATTCTGAAAGTGCTTCGTTTGGACAATTAGTGGTGCTATCATCCGTTATCTTACCTGTTGAACCAAATTGTTATTCTTCGTCAAATCTGTATTATTATGTCTTCATGTTTGAGTAGAGTTGTTTGGGTATATTACACAATATTTTAGGGTACCAGCACTTTGTTTGCCAGCAACTTTATCTGCCCTATATTCCCAATTCCGTGAAAATTTTAAAAAATCCGCCCGGTCTACGTCATAAAGGGAACCTTTTTAGCTTTCTTGTTCCAAGGTTTGGGCTGGGCGTTGCTGTGTCAGTCAATGAGTGAGTCAGCACTTTTCTTTAAGTATTATAAATATTGAAGAACGGTTTGGACAACATGGCAGATTGAACCTAGGGTTTCTCCGTTAGGAACTTTTGTTTGGCAATGTCGCTTCAGTGTTAATGGGACCAAATCATCATAACCATATCCGACTATGTATTCTATAAATGTACGACTATGTATTGTATAATATGACGTGTAAACGTGATTTCCATATTATTGTTTATTTATATTTCAGACAACATGATCCATTTTGTTAGTAAAATAGTGCTTAAAGCTATCATTATGTTAGTTCACTCATAAACGCATACAATGTTTGAAGAACGGACAGTCATACCTGTCCGCTATCACACTCAGGATGCTGTTGCTACTCACACTAAAAAATAGGCAATCATTGGGACTGCCACCAGAAGTGAAAATTTAAAACTGATATTAGCGCCATCTAGCTTCTTTAGTACAGCACTACGGCGCAAGCGTGTCGGTGACGCGAATCCATAAGTTTATCGCTCAACGCGCCTAAATAAAAACTTCTTCCCTTCAAAAAAAAGCTGGATGGAATCGAGAGTTTCTATCTGACAACCCCTGAGAAGTGTCGCTCCCCACGCTCTTGTGCCAGCCTCGTTCAGGTTCAACCCGCGATAGCAATAAATCAGTGGAACCAAATAGCGTCCAAAAACATAAAAATGCACCAATGTTATTTTATTTATTTAAACTTTTCACACTAAAAAAGAATTACTAAGGCGGACTTAATGCCTTCTTTTTCCATTTTCAATATGCCGCAATTCTTCTCCAAACAGCAATTCATCCATATTTACTTATTAAACAACTGTTGCTTTTATTGCTTTACAACACTTAGGTGCCGTAAGGTGCTCAGTGATGCCTGTCAGCCATTGTTACCAAATCGGATTCTATCTCGTCATTCTCTGATCGCAATCCGTTAAGAAATGGCGCCAATATGATAGTTCACTTTTTAGATTGTATGGTAGGGGAAGACCAAAGAAACGATGGATGGACTGATCACGGTATCCGCTATGCCAGGACTGTGTGAACGAGGATATGGATAGAAAGGGGGTGACTACCGAGATGGCTACAAATAGAGAAGTGTGGAAGAAAACGACATGTTGCAGCAAATTGGGATCAGGACAGGAGAACTATGATGGTTGCTGACCTTTTGCAAAAAACCCGGCTAATAGCGATTCGGACTCGCATACGTAGTGTTCCATGCCACCAATATAATGCAATGCCATACAATAATGAACACTACATTTTTTTTATACTTGACAAAGAATTGAATTTTGAGTCATGTTTTGGCAACACTAGCAATAACGGTAACATTAGGCACATAACAATAAGAATTTCGTAAATGTAGGTACAGTCAAGGAAGTTAAATTGCTATTTATAACACGGTAAATTGACGTAGTTTTTTCTTATTGTATTTGTCTAGATACAGAATACGTATAAAAACTATGACGTATTATTACTTCTATGTCATCCAAACTTAATATCCTAAATGTCAAGGCTACTTAAAATAGCTTTTTATTATACCTACTCGATATTTTTAAAAACTAGATTTTCAATATTTTACTAAAATAGAAACTAGATCTTCAACGTTCTAATTTATAGGAAGATATTACATTGACGTACAAAACCTGTCCTTCAGGTTTAAACCAATAAAAAAAACCAATAACATGTTTTATTTCCTTCCAATTGTGCATAGGCAACATTAACTAGCGATAAAAATAATTGAATGCATAGAAAAGAATATAATAATATTTACGGCTGTTTTCGCCTTACTATACAATTTTTCAAAATTTGTTACTTGCCTATTACTATAGGTAATCTAAAACCCTGCAAAACAAAAAAATAACCTAGTTTAATTCTAATTCCGAAAGTTTTGGAGGTCGCGATTCTGGGAACCTACATAAGAGGGCTTGTCCTAAAAGTTGGCAACGTCGCAAATAGTTGTCAAATATTTACCTGTTTTGATTAATTTGGCAAAAATGATGTATGGAAATATGAAATGTGGCTAACTAGCGAACTAAAATATTGTTAATGAAATGCAATAATTAATATCGTAACACCGAACATTTACTTTTACATGTAAAAAAAGTATTTGGAAACTTTCCAAATGCCTTTTTTTACACCTAAAACGGTTACAACATCAAATTCAGTGTTATAATTGCAATTAATTATTAATATTCTAGTTCGCTAGTTAGCCACATGTTGGTTGAATACTTGGTCTAGTGGCCACTTGCAACTGTTGCCGAGGGTATGGTCCGGGAGAATGGTGTTTTGGATTAATCCATCAACACGCCTGGCATGACAAGCATAAAAACGGGTTTTCTACGGGTTTTGTCGACGGATAGACATAGTAACAATAGACAACGTAAGAATAGACAAAATAACAGATAAACAATCACAATCTGTCATTTTGTCTATTCTTACGTCGTCAAAACCCGACGTGTCAAAACTGCAGCGTGCTGGAGTTGCGCAGTAGTTGCTCTAAATCTGGAATTGTGTCCAGTTAATGGCTAAATAGGCTTGCCCCCTTTTATCATACACTTTATTCTAATTTCGGCCCTCGACTCACCGCGTCGAATCCCATCGCTCGCCCGTGTTATTACTTCACTTTCGCCTAGAGTTCATTCTGAATTTTTCTTTTTCTCGGCTTGTGGCGTAGCGTGATGTTATATATCCTATAACCTTCCTCAAGCATTGGACTATCTAATGAAAAGTATTTTTTCAAATCCGACTGGTAGGTCCAGAGATTAGCCCTTTCAAACAAACTCTACAGCTTTATTATTAAACAAAAAAATATATATTAAGTCATGTCCTAGCGAAATGTGGGTGCACTATACATATCCTCTGCTTACGCCTTCGAGGAGGGACCATCTGGCATCAGGCAGGTACCATCGAAGAAGTTCATATGCGTGTTCATACACCCTTTTTTTTTTTTTGGGTGGGAAATCATCAAATGACGTCTCCCGCTCTGGGTGGAGCGAGAGGGCGTGTCAGACTCTTACTGACTAAAATCCACCCGTGTTCCTTCTGTTGCCTGTGCAATGCTAGGGGGCCACGGTATCCCTTTCGTACTTACAATGGTCTCATCGGACCCCTTCACTCGCTGACACTCTTTGAGGCGCGCGTGGAACACAACGCGCCGTCGACCCGGGCCTGCAGTGCTATTCTGTAACCATCTCACCGTGAAAACTTAGGTGAAGTGAGTTGTCATTCCAACAGGGTGAGATGACACTGACAGCTCACTCCACGCTCACTTCACGTGTTTTCACGGTGAAGTGGTTACGGGAATCGACATGCTGGTCCTTACCGGACGGTGAGCTACCCGTGTTCATACACCCTAAGGACTATTATTCTGCTTACAGCGCTCGGCCGCTATAGAACCGGGCGATAACAGATGTGGTCATCGTGTTTACGGGATTTTGTTTTCAAACTGCTTAGATATGAAGATCTTCGATAGTACAGGCGTACCTATAACATATTATGCGTTATAATTCTATCATTCAGTATTTTCTTGCCAAATGAAGCAATATTACCCGTTGCATGTAATTATGTGTATCACTCGGAACATTCCACGCTGCGTCACTCGGCTTGGCAATGTCGCGGTCGTCAATTGTCGGCTGTTGCAACCGATCGCAATTACGTGCGTTTGCGCAACCGTTGCATGCTCCGTTGCTGGTTGTTGATGTTGATGTGATAGGGATTAATTGTATGATACGGATGTTTGTTTTTTCTTGGTTTGATTAGTTATCTGTTGATCTTGGTAGGTGAATGGTTTACAGCAAAACGAGGTGTATTTTTTTTTTAATAATTTTGCCTGCTGTTATTATAATCTGTCTCGGGTCACTGCGAACCCAGGAAAAGATGGCGGAACGCTTTGGATGGCTACCTCATGAATAATTGGCGAACTGAAGCACAACATAGAGAGAATAAGTCTCCGCTGTCCGTCGGTCTGTCTGTCAGCGGGCTGCATCTCATGAACCGTAATAGATAGACAGTTAAAATTTTCACAGATTGTGTATTTCTATTGCCATTACAACAACGAATAATAAAAAAATAAAATAATTAATAATTAAAGAGGATTGCTATAAATGTTTTTATGCTCTACCTTAATACGGTACGGAACCTTTCTTGGCCGGTTTTTCTTTTCCCGTCTACTCAATCTGTCATCGCATCATCACTCTAAAGAAGATAGTTTCTTAACCATAATTGACCATTCTGTTCGCGTCTGCCCTAACACCGGTTGCGACAACCACCAGCCACAGTGACACGTGGCTAGTGGCTACATCGGCAACAATACCCGAGGACGAATTCATGTGAGTACGGTATTAAGTCTTTATAACAAGCCTATCGCAATTTTTTAATGTCGCAGCATCGTGTTGAGATAGGAGCCTTTTGGCCTCGTACAAGATTTCCTGCTTTTAACGGGTGGACCATCTAATGTTTAAAATTTGTTCGGCTATTAAAAAAAAACTATTGATTATTTTTTCAAATATCGGTTTTATTAGAAAGGTTGAACTTTGTCATTTAAGAATGGAACACAATATCATTCATATGACGACCACGACTGGCTCGGCAGTACCCCATCCGAATTTTTCAGTACACTTTCGATTGTTTCGGCTTGAATCTCTTACATATAAATAGATTCGTAAGCTAATTTTACCTGTGATAGCTACTTACATATCGGAGGCTTAGACCAAATAAAAAACCAAGATATAGCGCTGCCAACAATAAAGTCAAGTATGTCAAAACTACACCTCACTAAGTGCGCACATGTTTACGAAACCGGCCTCATGTAACTGTTGACAGCGCTGTGTCTTGATTTTATTTTTGGTCTGAGATGGGAGGATCTAATATGCAAAGCTATGAGGTCTAAGCTTCATTATTGGTAAAGATACAAGTCTTAATTTCAACCGATACTGGCCCATAAATTCTATATCTTATGGACTATTATCGGTTGAAATCGGCCATTAGTCTACTGAAATTCCTCGCTTTGCTAGTCCAGCCAAAGGTCGAAAGTGTTACCACCGACGTACGTTCGATTGTACCTACTACAATCCCATGTTTCATTTCATTTAATTTTCTTATTTTTTCATATACAGTCAAAAAGAAATACTTTCCTTTGTTACCAAGAAATCGAATAAGTTTACAAACATTGCCTTTTGCTACCGCGAATATTGTTCCATTCAAACTTTCAATCAAACCTAGGCAAAAACTTTGCGACTCAATGATATACTTACAAGGTGGGATAAAAGTAATGTCATGAAGTGAATTTAAAAAATTGCCCTGTTCACACGGAAAGATAATTTAAAGGTGAAAAATTCAGTTTAAAAAAATATATATATCGTTCAAATGACCACCTTCTGAGTTGATGGACGTTAATTGTGCTCATTTTGAATTATCTGGCTTCAATGTTGTGATTTCTTGTTCAATTTTGGCTTTAAAGACTTGCAAGGTCTGTAGTTTCAAAGCCCCAAAGGATCCATCAGAGGAGCTATCAGAACCGGCGATCTGATGGCGCCAGACTTCATCCTTTAACTGGCCTTAACTGGCTGGCCGCCAGTTCAAATCGGCAAAACGAGAGATTATAAGGCCTAGAAATTGGTGTTTCAAAATCCCTGTTATTGCACTAGCTGTGTGTATGGCTCTATTGCATTGTCAACTAATTATCTGTCTGTCTACAACATAAATGTCAAATCACAATGACATTATGACGCCAATTTGTAAAAAATATGCCATATTCACATGATGACATTACTTTTGCCCCAACTTATATATATTTTTTAAAGGTAGCTAAGTACCCAACATGCGGTCTTCAAAAACCATACGATGTCGCACTCTTTATATTTACTCCAATTTACTCCGTGGTCGCACTATATTAAATGGCACATGGAAGTAGGTAATATCGTAATTATTGGGAGCGAAAAAGAGACAAGACAATAAGTACCTATGTAGGTTTTGTCAACAAGAAGTAGATTTTAAAGTACGTATTACAAAACCTCTTTTTATAGCTTTATTTTATTTTTCTTAATTTTAAATAATATAGGGCACAGGCTCCGTGATAAAACGGGTGATTCCGCTCCGGATCTTTCTTGGTGCAATGGTTAGCCATTGCCATCCAACGTGATAATGCTGCAAGCGTTATGGGCACCTTTGCGCCAGGAACAATTAGGAGCGGGTTATTTGACTAATTTTTTGATGTGTTGTTGCATAGGATTATTTTTGCTAAGGAAATTGTTATTTAATTTTTAATCTGTTATAAAGTTACATTTATTTAAGATTTAATAATAATTTAAAATATATTCTTTACAATCTTAATTTTTTATTCTTCTTCTATGGTTTCATCTCATGAATGCACTAGCTAAATAAATATTTTATAATATTTTGTTTATGACTAACAAAATTTAGTTACGTAGGAACTTATTGTTTTGTCTCTTTTTCGTTAAAAACTTAGCTAGTAAGCAAAGTTGGGCTTACTAGCTAAGTTTTAACTTTTTATTTTACCGAATGCAAAAACGGAAGAGGTTCTATGTTCATATGTATGTATTTTTTAATGTTTGTTCATCGATATTTTCATAAATAGTGGACCATTTTTTTTAATACTTTTTTATACCTATGTTTTCATAAACTGATATTTCTACATTCTACACATCCATACTTCTTTCCAACTTGGACTCTTGGACCCGACTTAGGCGAACACTTCTGTGGGCCATAAAACACTGTAACAACATAACATATTACATACCTACGTGATATTTAATAGTAAATCAATAGAACATAACATAATAACTCGTGGTTATGCGTTATTTGTGCATTTGTTCTTCAAACAACAGATTATCGTACCATCACGTGTTAATGTATACAGTATAACTCTTTATTTACTTAACTACATTTATGTTCTTAGAATATCACAAGCCATGTGCATGTAAGAAATCCCACATAGGATTTCTTATCAGCAAAAATGACGAACGACGACTCTCTCGTCTCGACTTCGTCATTCAAGGGGTGGGGACCCCTTGAACCCTCTGAAGGGGTTCAGGATTTCAAAAGTAGAATAGGAAGAGGTGGAAAGACAACTTAGATGCGTACCACAAGGGTTGGATCGAGGTGGCCCTTTAAAAGGATGCTTGGAAGGAGTTGGGGGAGGCCTTTGTTCAGCGGTGGAGCAGTGTAGGCTTACATAAAAATTAAAAAAATAAGCGAGCCTTACAGTAGTCGCTTAAGATGTCTGACATCTTGGCTGACAGTACCAACCTCTCGGAAAATGGGTTGGTACCATCTGACAGCCAAATCTAGCACCGCGCGCGCTCATTGGTCAAATCAAATAGCGCGCGCTTCCGCGGCTTCCTGTTTACACACTTCCGTCCCATTGCACGAAATCACTCCCACAGATTGGAGGAAAGCGAGAGGAGACATGTTACACATGAAAAAATAAGTACAATAAGGTAATACATAATATAACCATCATCATCTGAGCCTTAAGACGTCAACTGCTGGACATAGGTCTCATTCAGCTTGCCAAAACAATCAGTTATTTGCTGCCCGCATCCAGTGGATACCCTTTGAGGAGCTCGTGGCTAAGTAGTAACTGCCGCACGGGTCGATCCGTCAGGTTAAGCTACGCTTGCCGGGGTTGGTCTGTGGATGGGTGACCATCTTTACATACCGAGACTCCTCCGTGCCTCGGAAAGCACGTTAAGCCGTTGGTCCCGGTTGTCATTCGTGGATCTTTGACAGTCGTTACGGGTCGTCAGAAGCCCGAAAGTCTGACAACCAGTCTTACCAAGGGGTATCGTATTACCCAGTTCCGTCCATCCGGTAAGACTGGAAGCCGACCCCAATATAGTTGGGAAAAGGCTAGGCAGATTGATTGATCCAGTGAATACCCTTTGTAGTACTAGAACGTCGGTCCAAATTGTGGGGACGTAGACACCGGTCTTCAAGCACTTTTAAGGCACTAGTACGTGGTCGGCACTCGAAAACTCTTTGACGCTATTGGTCACGAGCAATGTGTGACATCCATTCCCTCTTCGTTTAGCAATCTTTCGAGTGAACCTGGTTTCATTAGCTAGTAAGTAGCTGATTCGATAGGTACATCAGAACTGTGACGCAGGATTTCGCTGTTTTCCCAGTAGCCCTGTAGAAAGTAGGCCACTATATTCACAATCATCTCCAACTTCTGCCTACACCGTTTAACTATCGTCACAATGATTATAGTCCACGCAACCTAGTTGGAACAGTAAATATTTTTATCAAACACTCTAGTTCTCATAACACTATTCGTTGAATAACACTGATTGAGGTCACTGTGTTAAGTTATAATTCCCACTTACTTCTTTTATTGTGTTCAACTTTAACCTACATTTCTTCATCATAATATTTTTTTTGTTTTATAACAGCCATGTTGTCAAATAATGTTTATTACTTTTTTTTTTTTTAATGTTGCATCACGCTTAGGATTTCCCCTGAAGAGTAGGAGTCCCGTGTAATAGGGGGCGAGAATCATCACATGATAGGGGGATAGATGAGGCACCCATTTTTTAAGGGGCGAGAATTTTCGCGTGTCCCCAAAAGTTCCCTTTAATGTAATAGGAGGCAAGAATGTCATATAATGATATAATGGAGGGTGTGAATCCCATGTAATAGGGGCGAGAAACCTATTTCGTTGAGAGCGAAAGTCCTATGTAATAAGGGGCGATAGTACCATGTACAAAGGTATCTAATAGGGGACGAAAAAAACTTTTGACTACTAAATACACAGCAACTTGTAAACCATACTATTTCAATCGACATGCACCGAAAGAAATATAATAATAGACGTAAAACCAGTTTTGTTTGCGTCATAAAAAGCAAAAATATGCCTTGCGCAGTTTTTAGGAAACTGACATTTCGTAGACACTACCTACAACATAATTTTCTAACTAGCTAGCCGGTATAAAATTACAGCAGAACATGATAATAGGGATGGAACATTATAGCGACAATACAGCTACGGTATACCAAAGATAATTTCATTCTTTCTTTTTCGTGTCGTTAGTGACTAAGCTGGTGTTAGAGTTCTTATGCCGCCCATGGGCCTCTGACTTGGTTTCACATACCGTCGCGAAATATCTCTCAGGCATCTCGTTTCGTCAATGATCGATGTTTCCTCGATGTTTTCCTTCACCATTTTTGAAGCAAGTGATAATTATATCACGATTCGATATACCAAAGGTAATTTATTTGGTTCTTTTTAAACTATATAACTAGGTACCCTACAACAGCATTGATGAAACTTAATTTAATTCGATTTTATTCGTTTTAAGATTCCGTTATCGTTATCCGATGATTGAAGATATTGTTTCTTTATTTTCATACTGTCTTATTGTTCACCATAGCTTTTATTTGAAGTATTAAATCATATTCTTTTATTGCTCCCAGGATTTGGGACTTCCTCGCCGAGCAAGCACGACGTGGAACGACGGTCATCATCACCACACATTACATAGACGAGACAAAACAAGCACACAAGGTATGCTAAACTTATCACTTACTGCCTACAATTTGACCTAAGCAGTAGCGGATCCAGGGGGGGAGCTAAGGAGCTCAAGCCTCCCCCACAAGTATCTGAGTTCTTCTGTGACAAGACATAAAATGAACCTGATATTTTTTTTATTAAACTTTGAATCCACACGCCACTCTTCTACTACTCACGCTGTCCGGTTTGGCCTCCATTTGTACCACATATACCTATATCTCTGGTAGTCTACAAACTAACGAAGTCATTGAGGAATTTGCGAAAAGTAATCCGAAACTGGCAACATTTTGTTATGCGATAATTCATATTCAAATATTTATTGCATTACATACATTTAGTTGTTACAATATAATATATAAGTAATAAAAGTTCCAACATTAAACCCAGTTAGGGCACGGCAACATTATAATTTCAATAATATTAACATAATAATATTAATTTTAACATCATAATAATAATTTTAACATCCTAATAATATTAATTTTAACATAATAATAATAATTTTAACATAGTAATAAGATAAGCAAAATAAAACGTGCGCTTTTTGAGTGTTTTTGCTAAAAACCTACCCTCAGCGGGGTCAAACGACAATCCTGGATCCGCCACTGAACCTGTGGAAAAAGCCTGCAAGTCTACTTTGAAGACTGTTTTTTTCTTGTGGTGGGTTGAAAGCATAAGAAAGAAACTAATAACTAACCCAAATTAAGGTACACAATATAAGAACACAAAACAGTAAAAAACAGAAGAAAACATAATAAGGGACTTGGTGATAGCAATCATCGAAAAGCAACATGAACTACAGTTGCAAAAAAAAAAATTTTTTTTTTTATAAGACAGAATTTGGCCTGAAATTATCATCAGTCTATGTGTTGATCAGGCTTTCAGAAGCTGGGCATGGTTCATTAAAATGTAATCCTATTAACCATGAACTAGAATAAAATGTGTAAGCAACAATTAAAATCAATGATTGCGTTACACCCACCCATTATAACAATGCGTTAATAATGAGCTGTTATTTAACATAATTGCTTGAACAGCCTTGAAAACTTTTCTGTCGTGGAAGTTTTATTATTTGCAACGGTTTCAACATGACATCGTTGATGGAACTGCTTGAGTAGTTATGGCATGGATTTCATCGATAGAATATCAGCTATCTTTTGATCAAATGAAAAGAATCGAAGGGTGAGGGGAGAGGGGGGGAGAAGGTGAAGTGGTGAGGTGTCATTCGACCCATTTCGGGTCGGTACAGCATGTCGTCTTCTTCCACAGATCTCTTTTAGATTAGTAAAAGCTTCCCAATCCTCGACCTCAAAATACTCATTAGGTACATTCCAAATTCTAGATTGGTCTACTCCGCGACGGTCAACTCTTAGCCGAGGATTCTCCAGAGGGTCTGCTGCAGAAGTTCGACTGTGACACGCTTGAGGAGGCGTTCTTGAAGCTCGCGATGAGGCAGCAAGAGGCGCCGAGGCGGCGGTCTAGTAAGTATATATTCACCTCTTCTGGTTATAAAAGCCTTAAGACCAATTCAGAAAAATAGTGAGGTGTTTTGATATAAAGATACTTTAAAAACCATGATAGTTATTACTCTCCTAAACTATCCACCAGTTTCTGCAGTTAGTCTTTTGATGATCTTGTATTAACTCCTTCTTTTGCCTGAGTTCGCGTCCTACTATAGCGACATCACCGTAGTCACCGTAGAAATGGAAAAGTATTGGGACAAAGAAATCTAAGAAAAAAGAAAATAATAATATTTATTTGGACACAGTTCGTGAAACACTAATAACAAAATAAAAAGTGAAAATAATCATAGAACAATAAAAAATGAAAAATGAAAATGTATCCTTCATTAATTTAAAAAAAAAACTATAGCGAAGACATTATGCTGATAACTTAAGAAGTGTGGGAAGTAAAAGACTGTTTATACTGTCTATTATCCGTAAATTTCAGTATTTCATTGCCCAAAAGACTTTATTCGGGATCTTATTTGTCATTCATTACAATCACAGCACTGACAGTCTCCCCGGACGTGATCCCGGACAGCATCTGTAACGGCGTGGACAGCCGCTACCACTCGCGAGATGACTTCCCCACCATCACCACTAGCACTGATGTGAGTACCATTGCACTTATAATAATAACGTGTTTAATTGTTTAAGTTCATTAACTTCATTTTCAATCAACTTTAGCTTCGGCCCTTGTTCTTTTTAGGGTTCCGTACGTCCAAATGAACAACGGAACCATTATAGGATCACTCGTGTGTCTGTTCATCTCTCACAGCCAATTTGCTCCGAATCTTCGATCGATTGAGTTGAGATTTGGTTCACATTTATGAATTTTTGTGACCCAAACAAGGACGTGTAACTTAAATAATTTTGAATATCGGGGTCGCTTTTGGGAGGCAAATAAGAAAAAAAAAAATTTATTGCAGGCCACATGATCCATTAAAAACACACAAATTTAAAATAACAAAATCAAAATTAAAACTAAAATTAAATCAACATTATAAAATAAATAAAAACAAAAATCAAATACCGTGTGACATATCAAATGAAAGGGCTTTCTGTGAGGATCTCAAATACTTTTTTTTTATCATTATAAAATAAAAGACCTTTTATCAAAATTAACCATTCCCTCTATCTCCGAACTATACTGAGCCTAAAATTTAAAAAAAAATCCACAGAAAGAAGTTCTATACTTTTAGATAAAACCTAAAAAAACGTAATATTTATTATCGATTTTGTAGCTTTTTTAAAGACCCTGTACCTATTTAACCTTTATAATACTGGTGTCTCATATTGGAGACAGATAACAATAAAATTCTATTGTGTCTGCTAATTGCGCGCGCGACAGATTAAAACACGATAGCTTTTTTAATTGAGTGAATTTCGTTAAAATAAAAACAACAATGATGGCTGATAATGATGATGTTGCATGGCGGTTACAAAGAAACCTTTAAAAACAGTCACCATGAAAATCAAATATCATGTTCCAGGTGCTCACTAAAAAAGAAAAAAGGCCAAGAGACAGCAAGAGATTAACAAAGGCGAGGTATAAGGCAGTCTTCATCAAGAGTATACAACAGTTTTCAAGGCATCCAGGGTGAGTCATTCATTCAGAAATCAGATAACTTTGATTCCAAAAGCTTTGTGAAATACTTTTTACATGAAAGGGTCTACCTTCATATAGGAAACTATTTCAGTTGCCAGGCAGTTTTTCTGTATATGGTTTGCAGGGTCCAAGTTCAGATGAAATTTCAGTCACATGATGAGACATTACAGGATGGGCTTGGGGCTAAGTACAGACTCACGGATCGATCGATCAGGTTAAGCTACGCTTGCCGCTGTTTTTCCGTGGATGGGTGGCCATCTTTACTTACCAGACCCCTCCGTGCCTTAGAAAGCACGTTAAGCCGTTGGTCCCGCCTATCATTCTTAGATCTTTGACAGTCGTTTCGGTTCGTCAGAAGCCTGACAACCAGTCTTACCAAGAGGTGTCGTGTTACCCAGTAACTGGGTTGTGGAGGTCAGATAGGCAGCTGCATCTGGTTAGACTTGAAGCCGACTCCAACATAGTTGAGACGAAGCTAGGCCAATTGATTTTGGTATGCAGGGTCCCGGTTCAGATGAAATTTCAGTCACATGATGAGACATTACAGCTTTGCCCCATGATAATTGGCAAAGTCCTCGGTATTTCAACTTACTATAGGCAGCGCGTACCTGAAGACGTAGCGTTGGAAGGCCTCTCACAAGGTGTGACCGATGACCTGGTGAAGGCCGCAGGAATCCGCTGGATGCGGGATGCACAGAATCGGGCGAAGTGGCGGTGCTTGGGGAGGCCTAAGTTCAGCAGTGGACGTGTTTCGGCTAAAATTATAGGCGGTAATCACTTAGGTATTAAGTGGGGTCGGCTTCCAACCAAGATACAAAGCCTTTACTCTACATTTGATGATTTTATACTAAAGATTACGTCTAAACGAGTTGTGTTAATGATTTGAAAAAAAAATATGTTAAATTAGAGCATTTTTTGAATAACTTAATATATGAATATTTTAGATTATGTTTATATCACATAGCGAAATTAATTTGTAAAGTTATGTGTAACGCGGATAAAAAACTGAGAATCACGCAAAATTTATCAAGCGTATTTTTCTGAAACCTTCACCATTTTAAAGATAATTTAATTATTCATCTTTTAGTATACATGTTTTATTAAAATACCTTTTTTATGTATAACAAATTAATAATGCGTCTAATTTGGGACAGCGCTCCTAGATGGGCGTGTCCTATTACTGGCTGGACGTACGACGCGTTGCGTGAGCTCGGTACAGAACACGCAAACTATCTGGCATATATCTGCGTCTATTACACGAAAATAATTTGTAACTCCAACTTACAAGAAAGAGAATGGCACTATAGTTATTATAATCAAATAATTAAAATATGTTACTGCTGCTGAAAATGACATGGTCAAAAATCATGAAATTCCGTTAAAAAATGTAATAGAACTCTTAAGGTAATTTTACCTTTAAAAAGCCGCTAATATTGTAAAATATTTTCTTTTTCAGTGGTTTAATCTTCTCAGTCCTGTTCCCCATCATCCAAGTAGTGGCGTTCTTTGCAGCAGTGGGTCATGACCCGCGGGATCTGCACATCGGTGTGGTCAACGAAGAGGCAGCTTTTTCACCACGTAAGTTTCACCTGTATTGATACGTATGTTATTGAAGTCTTAAAGTCGTTACGGGTCGTCAGAAGCCCGAAAGTCTGACAACCAGTTTAACCAAGGGGTATCGTGTTACCCAGTTACTGGGTTGTGGAGGTCAGATAGGCAGTCGCTTCATGTAAAATACTGGTATTCTGCTGCATCCGGTTAGACTGGACGCCGACCCCAACATAGTTGGGAAAAGGCTTGGCCGATTGATTGATGTAATTGTACTCTTGAAAGGTTCACGACCATATTTATCTTGATTTATTTGCTAATCTAGCTTTGTGATAAAATCAATTGACAATAAAAAAAGTACGGTTGCCCAGAAAGGTTGTAAAAATCTCAACATTTACCTATGTTGATATTTTTTACAGCCTTTCTACACAAAAAAAACACAATAAAATGATACACTAAAAAATACACATAAAATTAGGTACACAAAAAAATGGAGTAGGTACCTACCTACTCTACCTTTTTTGTCTATTTCGACACACATCATTTAAAGTACTTGCACTACTAGCATGTGTACTTATTTGCTTAATGTTTTCGATACTCTAAAAACGTTAAAAAATAAACTTTTTTTTTTAAGTTCGTCGTTTGTCGTTCGTTAGTCTTACGTTTTTCTGGCTTTTTTTTTAATTTAGTTGCAGTAACCCCGGTAGCACACCTCCGCTGCGAAACCATAGCAGCGAAACCGCAATAGTTAAATTCAATAGACTCGCGTCATTTTCCGCTACTCGCATCTGGTTCGAGCCGGTTATCTAATGTCTTATGAGAAATAAATATGTTAAACCTCAACCTAACTAAGCCAGGACCGACCAAATGGGTTAGGTTAGGTTAAAATAGAACTGTGAGTAAGGTTCACTCCGCAAAATCATTTAAATAAAAAGCGACTCTTGCTACGACACAATAAAGTGCAATTCAGGTCGTACAGCGCTAATCACCTACAGTTATATTCACTTAGAAGTTGCTTCTCTTTCTACCGCGTTACTCGTATATCTTCTGACTACGTTACACTGAAATGAAATGAAATCGTTTATTTTTAAATAGGATATTAGACACACTTTACACGTCATCTTCAAAATAAATAAAAAATTGCAAGATGAGTTCGGAGTTTCATATCCGACTACTCTGAGAAGAAAGGCCGAAACAAACTCAGAGAAAAGCCGAAACAAACTCAGAGAAAGGCCGAAACAAACTCAGAGAAAGGCCGGACAAGTTGAGCCCGCTGCGTACTTGTAGCTACTTAATCGTACCATAAAATGCGGACTGAACCATCTGTATTTATCTGTGGTTGCACATGTAAAGAACACAGACCATAGACAAATAAAGACAGACAAATAAAGTTGGCTTTATAAAATTTCAACAGATATACATATATTGGTACTATCTAATAATTTGAAAACAAAATCCCGTGACCATATCTGTTACCGCCCCGATTCTATAGCGGCCGAGCGCTGCAAGCTGAAATAGTCCTTACGGTGTGTAGATATGATCTTCTTCGATGGTAGGTACTTACTGTGACTCTTTAACTAATTCCAGTTGGACTAGACATATGCAGCAACACAAGCCTTATAACAACAACACTCAACCCAGATGAGACTTGCGACTTCTATATGCTAAGTTGCTGGTTCCTAGAGGAAATGGAGAAGAAGATGCTGTTCCCGGTATGTAGACCTTCTTTGACACTCTTTTCAAGTTGCTAACTGTGCTAACAAGATGATGGCTATGCGCATACAGAGGGCCAGGGAGGGCAGCTGCCTCCCCTTCTAGACCCTCACTGTCATCCCGGGGCCCTTCCTTTCTTTAATATAGTTAATAGCCTTCCAGACTGAATTTCAGCCATAGCGGTCAATCTTGTCAGAGACTAGCCTTCGGCGCGGGAGATGTTACGAGTATAGTGCAGGCGTGTGTGCGCAGACACAGCTGCACTCTCGACGTCCTAAGGGCGCCGACACGCGCCGTCCTGCGCAGGCGCGGGGTTGTCACACCGCCAACTTCCAAACTCCTTACTAAGAAATTCCTAATGGAAAATCCCACTAACACTCTGACTCCGACCCGGGAATCAAAACAGCCAACCAACTTGGCAGTCACAACAGCGAGTATAGGAAATACTGACCGTTGAGCCCGGATTGATTTTTCGGGGTTCAAATCCCAAGTCATTAGACCAAAAGCTGGGTTCCATAACAATAGAACCTAACAGAATAATTGGCATAATCAGGGACAGTTTGTCAAGATGAGACAAGGCGAAAGCTGCACATAGCCTATAATGTCAGTGCTCCTCGGTTTCCAAAAACCTGTTTGATTCCCAGAGACCCTCTTAGAATTAAATCTGTATCGAGTACAAAGGTATCAATCCGTAGCCGACCGCATGCGTCAACCGCGGGCACATACAATTTCCATGAAATACCTTCCGTAGCTAGCGACACGTCGTCTTCATTGAAATTCCCCCCAGTATAATAATAAGGAATCCCGCGCACTAGACGGCCACGACTGGCCGGAGTCGTGGCCGTCTAGAGCGCGAGATCCCTTCAAAAAATAGCTTATTAAATGCCAGATTTACATATCGGGTCTTGAATTTGCAGTCAGTAACTGACTCAATGTAAATCCGCTTGTAAGATTAGAGTCTACTTTTATGTTTAAAAATTACAACATGAATTTGAAAATACTTCTTTTTCAAACTTTCCAGACGCCATTCAACACATCAGAAGATGCGAAACATGCTGTATCGATTGGCAAGCTATACGGAGCGCTACATTTCTCGAGAAACTTCAGTGGAGCGTTATCGAAACGTATAGCGGATGGCGAGGTGGATGACGACATCGTGGATGACAGCAGTGTCAGCGTGTGGCTGGATATGACTAGTGAGTGAACAGCCTACCACATCCACCATACGATGTTTTAACAAATGAGCGTCTAATGACAAGGTGGATGACAGCAACATCCATAACCATCCACCATCCCCGCTAGCCCTTAGGTACTGTTGTACATTGGTCAAACGAGGGCTGGATGACATATCCGTCATCATCGTCACCTTAGTACAGTTTTATCAAACGAAGATGGTGACTTGGATGCCGGAACCGTCGTGCAGCTCTGGGGCCGTATTATGACGTTTTAATGTTCTTATGATTCCAGTTCTAGAGTGAGACAAAGCTATACATGACCGATAGCACCATCCCTTTTTCGGACAGGAACCATAATGGCATTAATTCTTCATAATGGACAAATGAGTGACGGGTGGTGAAGTGGATGACAGCATCATCCACCAACATCCTTACTTTAGTACAGTTTTTTAAAACGAGTGGCATTTGTCGACGTGGATGATGACAATGTCAGTTATTAATAATGGTATTATTCTTCACAGACCATCAGATCTCGAACTTCATGAAGACTCAGCTCCACAAGGCCTATGAGAGCTTCACGAGGCGAGCCATGATTGGATGTGGCCGACCAGAGAACTTAGTACAGGTATGAAAATAATTATTATCATTACTGTATGTGTTATTATGGATTTATCATCATCATGTTGCATAGCAATTGAATAGGTTCTTTTCAAAAATTTGCTATTCCACTTTCGACAACTTTTTTTGTTCGAAATTGATTCGTAAAAACAATATTCTCAAATTAAGAAAAAGTGGAAAAATCATGTTTTGAAAAGAACCTCCTCAAGCTTTTATTATTTATGTAGAAAATATTATCCTTTTACACAACTCATATTGAACTGCTTAACCCTGCGTCAATAAGATCGTTTGCTGTCCGTTGCGACCACGCATTCTGGTTCGCCGATCAAAATGAACGTGACGATCGCATACTCGCGCGACGATCGTATTGGTATGGACTCGTCCTAACCCCGCGTCCTATTTAAAAGCGATCGTCGAGAGAATAAGCGATCGATCGCGTGCATATGTCACTTTTTGTTGGGAGAACCGGAAAGCGCCCTCTGTCGGGGCGACCACGCGTTCAGGTTCAACGAACAAAAAGTTCGTAAAATCGTGTATTCGAGCGACGATCGCTTTTAAATAGGACGCGGGGAAAGAGGCATATCACCAGTACCTATAAATTACTTTCACAAAAATATAATTTCTGTACACATTTTCGTAAACGATTACGTCTAATCTGTTTAATGACAGTTTTGCGTTGTTGAGCAGAATTTTTTTTTCGAACTCATGGAGCAATGGATTTGAAATCTGTTTCAAAACTATTCAGATTCTGATTGATCGTGTATTACGCAATAATAAATAAAATATTCATTGAAATAAGTTAAGAGCTAAAAAAACCTATGAAACCTCTGAAACCCAAACTAGGTAAAAACCTGTATGTCAGATTTCAGCGCCTTCTCCCAATTCATTACTGCAATTAAAATACTGTTCAGATAGATATATCGCTGTCGCGCTCGGTACAAAAACAGTATGTATACAAGGTGTAAAGAAATTCTAATTAAGAGGGAACAGGGCCCGCGATTCTCCATACAAACGTATTCCCCGTTTTTCTTCCTGAATAATGCCTCTAGAGCTGTCATTTTTTTTTAAATAAAGTCAGGGTCTCTATATGCATGTCCCTGTCATTTCCTTTTTTTCAACAATTAATAAGTAAGGAAACTATGACCCTCCAAAAATTACAAAAATGCCCCATTTTTACCGCCGTGATTAGAGGACTACCAGACTAATTCGGAAAAGTTTTTAGCATAAAAGAAAATAATAGGAACCTAGACATACTCTTTCTTAAAATTTTAATGTAAAAAATTATTAAATCGGCTTAGTTTTCGAGGAGAAAAAAGGAGAATGCCAAACGTCGTTTTCGTCAAAAAATTTGTGATATAATCGGTCTGAGCTGCAGTTGTCCCTATCGCACTTTACGGGGTTTAACTCGGTTTTTCGGGCGCAGCGCGACGGCAATAGTTTCTTCAAATACCTATTTTTCAAATTCCTCGCAGCCCCTGTTCCCTCTTAAAGGCCTATCTGAATAGGCCTTTCTTTACACCCTGTACCTATACCTACATACTTTTTGCATCTGTTGTCAACGATGAATTTATTTATTACTTTTATTATTTTGTCATTACTTCCACTACTGCTTCAGATATTTTCTTATCGAAACACACTCCTCATCATCATATTAAGTATATACGAGTAAGTACATGCCTGTTAGCTAAAAATATTATTTATTTATTCCATTCCATTATTATTACAATTAGGGATCTCGCGCACTTGACGGCCACGACTCCGGCCAGTCGTGGTCCATGGCCCGGTCTGCGGCTAGTTGGCCGTTGCGACAAAGTTCGTATATTTCTATAGTTTATGGTCGTGGCCGTATAGTCCGCGAGATCCCTTATTCTATTGCTGACATGAGATCTATGTCTTTATTTCCTGTTTCTAACGTTACGGTGTGTGCGTCAGATTCCAGTGCACTTTGAGAAGCCGGTGTTCGGTAAGAGTGAACCGCAAGTCGTCAGCTTCATGGCGCCAGGGATCCTCATCACGTAAGTTATAAATATTATAATAGTTCTTAGTTTGATATTAGTATTACATGGATGGAAAATAAAAACATGGTCGAGGGTTCGTTCGCAATCGGCTTAAAATTGAAAAGATGTTATTTTTATGGTCTTATTAGAGGCATGAGGAACAGGGTGTAAAGTTCACTCATCCTCCATAGAAAGGGAGGATCCTCCGACCAGACGGGTGTCTTGACTGGCTGGCTACTGCTTGACGATTGATGTCGGGATGATATATGTTAATATAAACATATATGTTAATATAAACATATATGTTAGTCGAGCGGTAAACCCTGCTTGCGCGATGCAGGATTATGCGCGACGTCAGTATTATGCGTAGTTCGTATGTGGCGATGTGGATGCCGCTACAGTCTATCCGGAACATCGAGATCAGGACCATTCGGGCCTGTGCAGTCGGAGTTCATAAAACATTGTTTACATAATTTTTAGATGGACTTGTTAGCAGCTCCGGACCATTCAGACCCTCAGTGCTCAGAAGCATCCGAGCCGAGCATACCAATTGCCCATCACCTTTTAACTTCTTCTTACGCCGGTAGCATACCTCCGCCGCGAAACCATAGCAGCAAAACCGCAGTAGTTTAATTCAATGGACTCGCGCCATGTTCCGCTACTCGAATCGGATGCGAATAGTGGAAAATTACGCGAGTCTATTGAATTTAGCTATTGCGGTGTCGCTGCTATGGTTTCGCAGCGGAGGAGGTGTGCTACCGGGGTTAAGGTCTTTTTTTTCGTCTTTCGGCCGCTCATGAATAAACACCGCCTGAGAGAATAGGAGTTTTTCCGAAATAGTCACACATTTGCCATCAGCTCACGTGAGAGTCCTGTCATTATCTGCACCCTCCTTTACATTCAACTTCTTTTTTTTATCCACTACGGGGAAGCTCTTGGCCTGCACCTCACTTGATGGTAAGTGATGATCAGGCCGAAGGTGGAAGCGACCTTCACACGGAATCCTCAAGGACAGAGGAACTGGCGATCTTACCTCTAACTGCCGAGACACAACAATGCTGTTAACATTGTTGTTATAGCGATAGACTTAGATAAGATGGTGGTAGCTAGCCAGGCGGACTTAGAACAAGCCCTACCACCAACCAAACCGAGGAGAAAATATTACTCCCACTGGGAATCGACCTCTGGGTCTGACACAGGTGGTCTAACCACTAGACCACAGAGGCGGTTAAAATCGGCATCTTAGCCCAAGGGTCCAACTTTGACCTTTAGACATGTTAATAAGGTTTCCCAACCCATGTGCAGCATCATCTTCTTCCTGTCGGCCATCGTGACGTCGACGCTGATGATCTCGGACCGGCTGGAGGGCGTGTGGGAGCGCTCGGCCGTGGCCGGCGTCAAGCCCAAGGAGATGCTCAACGTGCACATCACGCTGCAGTCGACTATCATCATGATGCAGGTTGGTATACTGGTGGACAAGGTTTTTATTCAAACTAAGACTCAAAAAAAAATGTATTTACAAGGCAGATGTGAATGGAAACGCGGGGACGGGACGCCCTAGGAGGACATATACTGACCTTATTGGTGATGTTCTTCAGAAAGGTCAGGTGCGTATTACTCGCAACCGGCGTGCGTGTATGACCAGATGTATGAACGTAAACGAGGCAAAAGGATATGTAAGGATCGTAGCAGGTGGCATTCTGTAGTTTCTGCCTACCCCCATGGGAAAAAGGCGTGAGTTTATGTTTGTGTTTATGTGTCAGACTCAAACTCAAATCATGTATTTCAAATAAACCAATTACAGGCACTTTTAAATTGTCAAGAAGTCGGTCAGTCAGAAAAATGAAGCTAGTTGCCCATTCCAAAGCGCAGGTTCCTATGGAGAAGAACGGGCAAGAAACTCCACGGAAACTCTTTTAAATCATAATTCTATGCCCTAACCAAGGACATGGTCTACCCATTCGCTCACCTAGTAATATATTGGCACATCTGCAAAAAATGCGAAATTGAGTTTATACGGCGTATGTGTTTAGAAAACCATAATCTATTAAGTGGTAAATCGGCACAACGGTAGTTTCGGTATTCATCGAGAGAGGTCGTTAGTGTCATTATACCATTATTGTCGTTTCCCCCCGCATCCGCGTGAAACAACGGCTCATTGGTCAGTTGTGCGGGACTCTCCGCTAGGTGCAGCCGCTTCCAAAACTGCGTTGACGTAAGTGGCAATTGTGACATTTCTTAAATTAAGTTAATAAGTAAAAAAATGGCACATTTGACAAATGTGACATCGCTTTTATACTTAATGCTATACTCGCAGTAAGACAACGACATATTTGACAGATGTGCCGTTTCAATTATTACTGTCGGAAACTTTTTCTACTTATTTTACTGATGTGCCATTTTAATTACATTAAATTAAGCTTACTGGTACCAAGTCATAAGTTTAATTAGTGCTAAACTAATTTATTTGTGTTAAAAGGAAGGTCGGCCTACTCTAAACCTGGATTCTAATAACTATTGAGTATAAATGTTCAAAAGTGGAGTGTTACTTGTAAAGGGTGGTCCGAACTTTACTTCTAACTACTGTGTTTATCAAAATGATAAGTTGTAAATTCAGTTGGTATTTTAGAAAAACTATAATACTGAAAAAATGGCGAACCGAATGCAGCGATTGGTACAGCTAGGAAAAAAGGGTTTAGTTCCACCACCTTTTTCTATACCCAATCCTAATTTAACCGGTACGTATACTCTCTAGATTTTTTGAGAAAATAATTAAATAAATAATGATGAATGTATTACATACTTGCAACGATCACATAATTTTGTTTTGGTTTACGATGATTTTTATTTAAAACAATTAAATAATACGAATCACCTTATCATAAATCATTTTTTGCAGCAGAAACATCATCGGTGAAGAAGGCTGATAATAATATTACAATTGAAACTTTAGCATCGGCCACTAACGATTCCGAAACAGTTTTAATATCACCTCGTTTCAATCGCAATCCTTCAGATAAAATAAGTATTCAACAAATTAATACTATTTGCGACGGTATGTGAATTTTATATTATTATAATTTAAATTAATGTAAAATCAAATCATTAGATATTTTCATCTAGTAATTTGTTATAAAGATGATTTTTATTCAATTAAAATAATATATTTTAGGTAGTGCCAAAGAAGAAGACCAATCAGTGGTGCCAACAAAGCGCAAACGATCTATATCGTCATCGAGCAGTGACTCATCATTGAGTAGCTCGAGTAGTTCTAGTAGCTCTTCAAGTACTTCATCCAGTAGTTCTTCATCATCTAATACACAAAGACTTCAGAGACAAGGTATATTTATGTTTTAATAAGTATAAGTAATAATAATAATTCAGTTCAATACAAACATTGTCTGGAAAATAATGCTATTTTCGTATTTTTTTTAGATATCATACTTTTGTTTATACAGTTTCTGAAAATTACTTTAGACTAAATCGAAAGTCGTGCATGTCTTTCAGTTTACGACCTCTAGTTACACTTCAAGTCAGTTGAGTTAATGTTACTTTGCAGATTCTTTACTGGACGATACCCATATAGAACCGTTAAGACACGCAAATCATTTCGATTATGAAACACTTGGTATGCATGAAAACTTGATTCCTATTCCTGATACTGATATCGCTGGTGAACAAAATACCGGTGAAAATATTGTACAATTTGAAGAAATAATTTATGAAGGTATTATAATAATCATAATTATTATTATAATATTTAGCTGCTTGATTTAATTTGAATATTAAAAATTCTTTCTTGTTCTCTTCTTGATTATTTCTTGTTGAATAGGTATTGCTGAAAGTAGATTATCGTCTCCTACGATACTTCAAACAAATAACACTGAAAATGTTTTGAACCAACCAATCGCGTCATTTTTCCAAGACGATTCTGATGCGACAGTTAGCAATATTGAAGACCATGATTCTGCTGAGCTTGGTAAGCATTTATCATTATTGTTCACTAGTTCCCAACTATGATCTCTCCATTTTATTTAATCTTAATTCTAGGTAAAGAAAATCAAGAGCCTAGTTCTCATTCTATCTGCTTGAATGAAGGCGCAGATTTTTCTGCAGATAGTGGTGACGAATATCACCCACCAAGGCGTTACAGATCGTCATCTACGAGTTCATCTATAGTTTCTTCAAATATCAAAAGAGGAAAGAAAAGAGTGAGAAACCCAAATAAGTGGAAACAAAATGTCAGGAAAACGTTGAAAAATTTAGGAAAGGAGTATTCGTCTAAAGCAGGCAATCTAATTGTACAGCAAAGTTATAGTGGCGATATATGACTTACAAGCACAGTTGCCTGTGCCCATTGGCAACTCGTCAGCGTTTTACTATAAATCCAAGTTGAATTGCTACAACTTCACGGTAACCCTACTAAATAATAAGTGAGTATGGTAACTCTTGAATGTAGGTACTACATGTTTGCATTTTATTTCAGATAACAAATATTAAGAATGATTCAACTAGTTGTTACTTTTGGTATGAGGGCCTGGGTTCTAAAGGCTCTACAGAAATAGGAACTTGCGTGTACAAGTTTCTAGAGCGCGTCGCTGAAGAGCATCCAGATTCTGATGTAATTTTCTACAGCGATAATTGTTGTGGTCAACAAAAGAACCGGTACGTATAAATAATTATTGATGTCGAATATTTTTATAAAGTGTTTTATTTCATTTCTGAATAATGTTTTTATTTTTTAGATTTGTGTTCAGCATGTACTGCTATGCTGTCAAAAAATTAGCTATAAATTCTGTCTGCCATAAGTTTTTAATCAGCGGCCACAGTCAGAATGAAGGCGATAATGCGCATTCTCTGATTGAGAAATCTATTAAAAGAGCCAAAAAATCTGGACCCATCTACGTACCAGATCAATACGTAAATTTGATACGAGATGCAAAAAAAAAGGTAACCCCTTCACTGTCCACGAGATGCATTTTAGCAAATTATACGATTTAAAAACACTGGCTGATGAGCAATCAATTAATTTTCATAAAGACGATAATGCAGACACAATAAAAGTGACCGAGCTCACAATGATCAAATTCACTAAAAATAGCGATTCTTATGAATTTAAAACATCTTTTGAAGGAGAATGGATCCAAGCTAGTCTTAAATTGGCACGGGGGCGAAAAAGAATACCTCAACCAATAGAAATTAATTTAAAAGCAGCATATCAATCAAAAATGAATATTTCTGATGCGAAGAAAAGGGATTTGATACAATTACTTCAGTCTGACATAGTGCCCAGCTATTACGAAGGCTTCTGTAACAGTCTTTAATACAGTAAGGGCCGACTTTTCAATCAACTTTCACTTGAAGAATGTAATGTGAAGTTTTGACAGATTGTCCATACAATAATTCTGTCAAAATGACTAAACTTATTTGCCGGTTAAAAGTTAACTGGCCATTGAAAAACCGGCCCTTAGTAATATTAAAGATTGATAATTATCTGATTCTTTTTATTTAATCAATGTGGGTAGGTACCTACGTTATTTAAAACGTCGTATGCGTTGTACGCCTACTGGGTAATCCAACAAAGTTCCTATTATGCGTTATACACACATCAACACGGTCTAGGGATATTTTTAAAAAAGCGAATTACTATCAATGTGTTAATTATTTATGTGACATGTATATATTTAAAAGATACGTTATTTAATATTCTACCATTTTTTAATAATGGTTAAGGTACTTAGATTAAAATTTCAGGATTTTATGGAAAAAAAATGAAGCATAGACGGAAACCGTATATGAATTAACTTTTAATTTGTGAGTAAAAACTGAAAAAAATAGAAAAATCATTTAATTTGTGTTTATAAACTTGAATTTAGTAGTCTGAGAAAGCGCCCATGATGTTCATAACACATCGGCAACGATTCGGCATGCTCAGAACAAGGTTGTCAATGTCTTGCTGCGGAATATTGTCCCATGTCCTTCTGAGGTGCGCAAAAAGTTGATCTTCTGTAGCCAGATTTTCAGGAACTTCCTTCAGAGCTCTTCTTTGCAGCATATCCCACGCATGCTCAATGGGATTTAGATCTGGCGATTGAGCAGGCCAGTCTAAGGCACACAGGGTGCAGGGTGGTTACATACACATTATGTGTATGTAACCAAGCTGCTACCGTTCTCGCCGTGTGTGCCCGGGCATTGTCGTGCATGAGCAGGAAATCTTGCCCCATTTGTGTTCTGTGGGGCAAGATTACGGGCCCCAGCACCTGTTGGACGTATCGTTCTGCCGTCATATTGCCCCGCACCCAAACGAGATCCGTCCGTCCTCCAAGACGAATTCCTGCCCAAACCATAATTGTTCCTCCTTGGTATGGGTGAACTTCCTGAGGGTTCTGGAGACGGCTCCATCGTCCAGGAACTCGCCAAACACGCGTCTTTCGTGAATCTGGATGGAAGCCGAACCTGGATTCATCCGTGAACAGCACATTGGACCATTGCTCACGGCCCCAGTCCACGTGGTTCCGAACCCATTCTAATCGTCGTCCACGATTGCCTCTCCGTAAAGGTGGGACCCGGAGTGGTCTACGAGAGCGTAGATTGCTTTCATGCAGTCGCCTTCTTACAGTTTGGTCACTCACAAGCACTTGGTGTTCCACTCGCAGCCTTTGGACCAATTGAGTCGCCGTTGCATTTGGTTGAGCTCGCGCAGTAATTTGCAAAAATCTTGTCTGGGGGTAGTGATGCGACTTGGCCCCCGGTGCCTCTCCGCTACTTCACCTGTGGCACGATAGCGTGTCCACAATCTTGAAATTACATTTTGATGGGTCCCTATGGCCTCAGCAACATTACGCTGAACAGATCCAGCTTCCAGCATTCCCACAGCTCGTAACATCTCCGCCCTCGTCAAATGTCGGCGTTGCATAGCTACAATACCTCAATTTTAACTTTATCTTTCGTTTAAAAATGAAAAAAAACTGTAACTAAACGTAATTCGTATTGTTTTCTAAATTTCGCACAAATGAAAATTCCCTCTCCTATACATCAAGACATTTTTATGCCACCGAAACAAAAGAATTTTCAAAAATTTTAATTTGGAATTAGTCTGAGATAAATTACAAACAAATCGGTGTATAAAAGATTCCAATGCGGCCAGTACTTTTCGAGTTATTTAATTGAGTATGAAATATCCCTAGACCGTGTTGATGTGTGTAGTTTCGTTATGTGCTTGTTCATTTATTTAAGATACAATATAGATAAGTTAAACAGCCATAAACTATTGGATCGATTGAGTAAGTAAAATGTGATTTGAATCTGGATTTTAATGAATCGATCCTACATAATTTAAAGTGTTTTTTTTTTTATGGAGAGTTACTTTTTATTTGATTTTGATAAAGGTGGTGTTATTACATTTTTAATTCGTTTTTAATAATAATTTGATGTTGATTATTTTCTAAGTGACTTAAAATAAACTCGAACTTTAAGAACAAAGGTGTATGATTTTTACAAAATAAAACGTTTATTTTCAATCGACCAGTTCTTTTATTTCTTGACTTTCACACACTTTTTGATTGATTTTGCAGAAACTAAACTAAGCTTCCGGGTGCATAAAATACATTTTTGGAAGTTGTTCAAAGTGACAACGGCACAAATGCATGACTCTTCCACTTCGTTGATCTTTATGAAGTATATCCTGAAAACCTGAAGTGGAAATTTTCATCCCTGAATATGTATTAACGTTTATACTAGTAACCATACCCATAAAATATGTTTAAATACGTAAAATGAACCCATAAATTAATTTCAAACATTTATAAAATCTTTGATCCTCTTTTCTCTAAAATGTGAAAAACGTAGATGTGCCAATATATTACTAGGTGAGCGAATTATGTCAAATTTCATCCAAAAGCGTCACAAACAAACATACAAAAATTCAGACGTTTCTCTTTATATTCGTTCAGATTTACCAAAACTTGTTTCTTTTTTCAATTCCAGACAATGGAGATGATGGCCTTAGCCTTCATCGGCTACGGCATCCCGTCAGTGGGCTCCAAGCTGGTCTGTGGCCTGCTGCTGTTCCTGCAAGGTATCTGCGGCATGTGCTACGGCTTCCTGCTGTCGGTCTACTGTCCCAGCCATACTTTATCCTTCTTTGTAGCAACAGGCAGCTTCTATCCTATGATTTTGTTGTGCGGTAAGTTAATTAATATGTTTTTTTGTTTATTATTATTTAAAATTGAGGATTGAGAGGTGTGTGAAAACGACGTATAGGTTCCCAAAGGGCAGGAGGTCAACTAGTGTCAAGAGTCCATTATACTGTTCTACTAAGCCGAAAGGCGCTATCAGAATCTCAGTCGGAGTAAGTTTTGAGAAAATTTACTTTTTGTAAATAGAGATATAAAAATCTTCTTAGTGGTTTTTTTTAATGTTTTAAGTTTTTATAGCGCTATTGGACTTATAACATTAGATGCGAAATTGTTATAGCTATTGAATGGTATAAAAAACTAAAAGGCCCTATCTCAGAGGCAGCGCCTTTCGGCTTTTCCCACGAGTTTTCTCCACGTGGGCATGCCTGAGAGAGATTTCTGTACGGCATGTGAAGCCAAGTCAGAGGCCCGTGGGCGGCATAAAACTCTGACACCAGTTCAGTCACTACACACGAAAAAGAAAAAAAGAACTTCAATTAACACAATTTTTTTTCTTCTATTTCCAGGTATCCTCTGGCCCCTAGAAGGTATGTCATACGCCCTCCGCATCGTAGCCCTAACCCTCCCCTTCACAATCCCCTCCAAATCTCTCCGAGATATCATGGAAAAAGGAGCCACCATCATGGACCCGTCAGTTATCTACGGGTTCCTGACGACCCTCGCGTGGATAGCGATCACTTTAGTTTTAATATACCTACGGTTAAAGTTAAAGAAGACGTAGAATATGAACTGGTTATTTTGAGTTTTAGGACTTTTTATTTATGGATAGTGAGCTGTGATGTTGAAGTATGACAACCCTAAAAACGGGTTTTGTCGACGGAAGAATAGACAAAATGACAGATTATGATTGTTCATCTGTCATTTTGTCTATTCTTCCGTCGACAAAATCCGTTTCTATTGTGGTCATGCTAAGTTTGCAGTTGGTTGTTTGTAGTTGCTTGTGTAAGTGATTTCGTAAGTTTTTATTCATTATAAAACCAGTCTATTCTTGTCGGTGAAGGAATACATTTTGAGGAAACCGGCATGTCCTAGAACTAAACATTTAAAGACATGGGACATCTACCAACCCGTACTGGGCCCGCGTAGTCCTCGTCCAAGCAGTTATAGGCTGATTATGATTGTCCTACTGCAGGGCAAAGACCTAGAGTTTCATACAGAGATGGCAACAGCATCGATCACCTAAGATTAGGTTAAGTAAGGCGAAGACGGGTAGGTAATTTGATGAACTTTCCAAGTAAACATACGAAAAAGCACCTAAACATTTTTTTTGTACCTAATTAATATTAAAACTTACACAAGCAATTATCAGGCATCTGATAATTGAATGAAATACAAAATAAAATGTGCAGCGTAAGGCCTTATCATTAAGGTCGATTCACACATCCACTGTATAACACATACAGTAATTGTGCTGAAACTGGTGTGAAATCGGATTCAGTAGCGAAACGTTACAAATAATTTATTAATTCGAACGATGATACTGAAGTCTATTGACTTTATTCACATTGAAATCGATGGTATTTATAGCCTTTCATCGATTTTTTATCGCGACAAGATGATTTTTTTTTCGTCACAGCAGCGCTATCTGGTGAAAATTAAAAGAACTATGTTAAGAAAATCTTTTAAAAATGTTCTGATGACTGCTGCATCTGAAACATTTAAACTGGATATTTATCGGGACTTATTCTTTTGTTATTAATATTATTTTATTGCCAATATTAAAAACTATATTTTAATTTAATAAGTGTGAATCGACGGTTATCACCGGTTCAAAACCTGTGACTAAATAATCTAAGTATATTATTTTCGGTTAAGTGGTATATTTAGTTTGATAAAGAATTCTTTGACGATAGTTAGGTAAAATTGGTAGATATTTTTCATTTTGGGTAATAAAAATATATTAACGGAATCCTTTCTGTCGGGTAGCTTGTACATAGCTAATAATTATATTTATAAATCTCTCTGGGATTGCAGAATATGTGATAATTTTCTTCTTAAATATTCTGTAAAAATGTACAGGGTTTAAATTAAATTGGCTGGCGAAACTCAGATATGATATCTAATAGACGATAAAACAAAAAAATGGTGTACATGCTTTAACTGATGACCACACGATAGAAGTGAAAACTTACGACTGAAGCCGAGTATGGCCGACTCAGTGTCACCGACCCGAGCGTGACGATTCAATTTTGTTCACTGTTCAAAGAGCGCAACGTGCGCTACGGAAATTTTCACTTCAGAGATTTTTTAAACTTATAATTTTCAAGTATAGGTAACCACAACTGATTATGGGGTCAACGGCCGGTGGTTGTGTAGGAAGGTACTTAAAATTATGAGTTAAGAAATATATTTTTTTACCTATCAAATCTGAAGTTTCGCTAGCAATTTTGATTTGAACTTGTACAGGTACTAGCAGTATATTACTGCTAGAGTTAGTTGGGGGTAAATGAAGACAGTGATTTAAAAAGTTTAATAAACTATGGATAGATTATAAAAATGTTAAAGTGCTAAAATGTAAAGTTCAAAAGTAATTTAGAAATATTATAGGGATGAAACCTATTACATCGGGCTTAATAACTGGCGACATGTGGGTGTACTACAGGTACACCTCTGCCTAACCCTTCGGGGAATACAGGCGTGATGTTATGTTGTGTTAAGAGGAAGAATATTTTTTAAAGAACAGTTTTAGTCACCTAGGAATCTTAGGTGACTACATTGGAATATCCTAGTTTAGGATATGGAATTTATTTAACATACCTAAAGACACGTGTACCTATTTTCGATAATTTAAAAAATATGCCGTAATTCTTATCAATTTTACCACTGTTAGTTTGGCACTTTACAAATAATACTAAAATACTGCAAAAGTATTTGGTAAACGCATTTTTATTGTATAGTTTGTACGTTTATAAGAATATTTTGTTATATCATTCTTCTCGTAGGTAGAGAGAACTTTGCCGAAGTGGTGACGTGATACCATGTGATTTGGGTACTATTTATAAATAAATATTTTTTCTAATACATTTGTTTTATTTCCCACTTAGGTACCTATGTACCGATCGGTCGCGCGACTGCAACGCTGCAGACCGCGTCCTAAACAAAAGCGATTGTCGCGTGCATATCTCACTTTTTGTTCGGAAAACTCGTTTATTCCCGGTCGTCTCCACCTCGTCTTCCCCACTGGGTACGAATGGGGAAAAAAAGTTTCATTCCTCCCCAGTGGTGACGATTGGAACTTTTGATTTCCCACTCAACCGAGAGTCAAAATGCAGTAATGGGGATTTAAAGAGATTTCACGGATTGTTAAAATGTTTTAATTTTTTATTTATTTTATTTAACTATTTATGTACACACATAAATAAACAGACAAGATTAAAAGAACAGAAAAATACGTACAAAGGTGATGCTTATTTCTAAAAAAATCTCTTCCAGCATACCTGCGATAGGACAGGTTAAAAAGAGATGTAGACACCGTGTGTAAGAGTAGAGAGAAAGTAAAATACATAAAATCAAAACAATTCACTCAATAAAATAAAACAAATTATATGACAATATACTTAAGAACATACATACATACATACATACTTCTAAAATAAATAACTACAACTATGACGAAGTGGAAAGATAGTGTTCTTTCACTCTTCTTTTAAATACTGCAACAGTTTGGCAGTCCCTAATGTCGGGCGGAAGTGAATTCCACAACCGCACCGCGTGCACGGTGGGAGGGCACTTAAACAGGTTTCTAAGATGCGACCTGCAAGGCACATCATAAGGGCGGCAGGAAAAGCGCTCCCGCAGACAGGAAGGAGTTTTAGGATTAAGAAGGAGGTTAAATAGCAGATACAATATCCGAGAATTCCAGCGAAGTCGAATAGGGAGCCACTTGAGTATCTTGCGGAAGTTAGAGACGTGATCATACTTTTTAAGGCTAAAAACAAAACGAATACATATATTATGTAAACGCTCAAGTTTATTTAAAAGCTCCTCGGTGGCATCCAAATAACAGGCATCGACGTAATCTATAATGGGCTGAATGAGAGTTTGAGCAAGGGAGATTTTTGTGTTCAAGTGCAAGAAGCTCTGGAGGCATTTCAACGAATGGAACGTAAAGTGCACTTTGCGACTGACTTGAGCAACATGGGCAGCCCACGATAAGTACGAGTCCATGGTCACCCCCAGGTTTTTAACTATATTTGCGTAAACAATCTGAACTCCATTCAGACAAAGAGGAGACAATGACGCAACATCGAGCCTATTCCGCATATACCTGCCGCCGATAATCATGGACAGTTTTTAGTTACTTCCAGACTTCAGACGAGTTACGGTTATCGAGAGAATCATGGAAGTAGCGTCTCTTTGCATCTCTACACATACGCCTGCAGCGATTACGCAGCACTTTATACGCATTCAGGTTGCGCTCGGAAGGACAGCGTTTTAACCTTCTTTTGGCTCTATCCCTACTTGCCATCGAATCTTTAATGGCAGGAGTAAGCCATGGAGCGGGAACATATTTTACTTTGACTCTACGGATAGGGGCATGACGATCGTATAAGCTAAGTATCGTCCTGTTAAACATGTGAACCATATCGTTGATGAATGAGCTCTCCATGACGTCCGTCCAGTCGAACAATGTTTTTAATTAAAAAGACTAGGCAATTAGTACAGTAGTCCGAGTAGATGATAGTAAGTTGGTCTTAGAGAGCATAATGACTACTTACCTAAATAGTGATTCAAATATTTTAATTCGTTGATTATCTGTGATACGCACCAAAACTGTAAGCATTTGTGTAAATAAGTTGATTATCTGTGATGCATAATTTTGAGAGAATTATTGTAAATTCGTTGATTACCTACCTGTGATTCACAAATACTGTACTAATTTCCTCAGTCTTTTTAAATTACCTTTAATCAAAAACATTGTTCACTCTTGATCAGAAAGTCGTAATTAAAACATTTTAACAATCCGTGAAATCTCTTATTATTTGTTTTGTATCAATATCCGGAATCTATCTTGAGTCAAGCACCCGTCTTTTAGCCTATTGTCAGCGTTTCCTTTGCCTCTCCGCTGGTGGCGCCCTCTATACTTACCGTTGGTGCCAAGTATTATAAGCTCGCATCGGGTGATGGCACGATTTACCGTCATTATAGTCTCTAGTATATATATAGTAGTCTATGCATTATTATAGCGTCGTTTTTCACGCCGTTCAGTTGTTAGCGTTATTCAAACTTCGCGAAAAAATTCTACCTACTTTTTAATTCATTTTAAAGTTTGGTAAAAACTATTTCAGTTTTAGATTCGTGAATTTTTTTACCTCTCCGTTGTTTTTATGGAAAGTTCTAATAATAATTTAGAGTAGGAAAGGGTTATTGACAGCTCATTATCGCGTAAACGGTCGATCTCCGACACCAAGTACAAAAGATAGTGATGATAATTCTTTTACGAGTAGTGGAAATAATCCTGAGAAACGCAGTGACAAGGAACTCCCAAACCGTGAGTTATGCACAATTTGAGTTCTTATCACAACAATCTGCTTAATTAAGAAACCTATATCGAAAAATTTCGACGTAACAAATACGAATTCTAGTGCTAAAAACAATACGTCCGTTACCACAAATAAACCTACGATGACCTGGGGGCCAATTCTCGATTTTCGCCATTTATCTCGAGTTCGAGATCGTAAGTCTATCTCTATGTCTATTAAAAATATCTCTATCTCTACCAAAAAATGTCGAATTGAGCAGAATTCCGTATTCTCAGTCAAAATAGAAATAAATGTCACGAAAATGTCGAGTCTAGTGAAGATAATGTTACCATTATGAAGAAACGCACGTTCCGTTTTAGGTAGCTATGAGTTAATGAATGATTTTGTTTTAAAACGCTGACTAAACCTAATTATTTAAGTATAAAACGAAACGTTTAGTGTAAAAATAATCAGTTTGACAAATTGACAGTTGACTGTCTGTCAGTGTCAGAATTTGCGCCTTTTTGCGGTTCCTTCAAAACTTTTGTTATGTACTCTGTGTTACATCATTATTGGGTGCTGTTTTACATTTCACAATTTTTGGTGGGTAAGGTTAGTTTAGTGAACAGTTATACATGACTAATAAAATTATGAAGCAGACGATTATTTACCTTCGTTTTCAGGTCTATTTTCGTGGTATCCTGAATTACAGGAGCCAATAGATCTATTAGAACCCTTATTAAATCTTTATCTAATCTGAAGTTTTTAATGACTTCTGTTTCGCTCAAGTCGTAAATATCGACGGTGGGATAAGTGAGCTGTTGTCGGCCGTGTATTGGCCAGTTGCTCGCCACTTTCCAACAACTCCGAGATAAAAATGCTAATAAACTCGTCCATCTTTCAGTGGTTTCAAGTCCAATCGTGGGTACACAAATTACAGAGTCTGTTATTTGCGCGAAGGTCGTCGTTTCAAGAAAACACAATGCACAAATCAAAGAGTATAAATCGAATTTCCAGTAGGTATGAGATGCCAAGCCGTATTTTATTTAAAAATTAAAGAAAAGAAAACACAGTGTACAGTCCAAAAGTCAACGAATTCACTCAGAAATGACGTATCTCTACAATCGACATGACATCTCTACTGCTCAGAAGCACTCGACTTGAACTCTAACGTTAGCCTTCGACAAATTTCGAATTCGAAATCCCCAGAATAGCAACTTTTAAAATTTGTCGAAAAAATGACGTCATTAGAAATTTTTGTCGAGTTCGACACCATCTCTAAAATCGAGAATTGGCCCCCTGAAAATTACAAACTTCAGATTTTGTCGGAAGTCAGTAGAACGGTAAAAGATCCGGCGAATGAAACATTTCTTAAGAAATTAACGGAACTGAGCGTTATACGTGTAATAATTATTGGTATGCTGTTCGGTTTTCGGATGCACAAAATAAATATTCAGCTACCCCCGGTTTTGTCGAGTTAAATGTTATCGACGAACTAGTGTTTTCGCGCTCATATTTATTAGAACGATCTTTTGCTGGATTAACAAATTCTTTACTTTCTCAAAAAGACGAATTGCATAAACCATTACAATCATTGGTGGATTGGTCAAAAGATTCTCACAAACCAATAAACCCAACACGTTATTTTAAAAACTGGAAACATTATTTTCGAAAGAATCCGCGTATAGTAAGGTTACTGACTTGTTACAAATAGTGTGCGGTCGTAGAGCCGATTGAATAATTATACGTCGAGAGGCTATGTTCCGCCAGATTTCCGAAGGCTTACATCCCGATTATATTACATAAAATTCCTCCTAGTACAGCACAGTCCAAACCTACCTTCAAAACAAATTGGGGATGGATAAATTTACTGTACCTATCAACAAAATCAGTAGGTACCTCAAACTTGGGGTGCTTGGACAGGAAACCTCCCCGTGTGCCTGTGGGCTGGAATTCCCTTCGGATGCGTCCGGGGGGAAGGCCAGTCTTCTGGACATTACATTAGGTACTGTGTGCCTAAGGGGTCTCGTTGTCTGCATGCCAATATCCTGTCGGAGGAACGCTCTAACGTGTACTCGGAGAGAGCACACGTTGAGCAGCGTTGGAGTACGGGCTCGGCGTGCACTAACACTGCCGTCGGGCAGGCAGGAGGAAGCCTTCTGCCACCGTTGGTCTCGTAGCCCCGAAGAGTGTCAAGGTCATGTCTCTGGCACTTGACGGGGGTCGAGGGTCTTGGCTTAACCGCCCGGACCGCGAGGAAGAAATCCTCTATAAAAAATTACCCCAAACCTCCAAGCGGCGGCGCACCGTGAGGGAGGTTGTAAGCTTGACTAATGGGTAGCTATTAGATAATTAGTCGCTAGTGCGAACCACTATAATTTTGAGTCAATACAATATGATAATATACTCGTGGGAACAAAAATGGAAATAAATACAAAAAACACAAACCAAGGAGAGGGGAGTGATGCGGGGTCGGAGTCCGACGCTGCATCTGGCGCAAAGAGCTCGGGTCAGAGTTCGGAGCGCGAAGTGGTGGTGGGAGCGACCGTGAGGAACCGAAAGTTCCTCCGGAAGCGCTCCAAGCCGGGGGATGGCCAGGGGTCGTCCGCCGACGAGGGAGTCCCGGGCCAAGGCAGGAGGAAGATCCACTCCAGCCGGCGGGGTGTGGCCCGGGCAAAAGGTGCAGGTAGAGGGCTCACTGCGAAGGAGGCCGGCGAGCCGAGCCGGGCCAGCCCAGCTGAGCTGGAGAGGCCTTCTACCGAGGATGAAAACAACCCTGTAGGGGCGAACACCGTGGCGGCCCCTACAGATTCGGCAGGCGGCTCCAATTCGGAGCGAGCGGCCAGGTTTGCGGAGGCCGTGGCAGCCGCAATGAAGGTTTTGGTCTTGAAGAGGACTCAGTCCTCTAAAGACAAGGCCATGCCTGCGGCCATAGCCTCTATTGTGGCGGCTGCGGAGGCCTATCATCTCAGGCCTCCGTCGGACGGCATGTCTGAGATGCGGGCGGAGGTCGCCCGCTTGACAGCCGCCATGGAGCTTCTCCGAAAGGAGAACGAGGAGCTCCGAGCGGACCTGGCCGGGCTCCGAGGAGCTGGCCCTCGTGAGGTGCCACAGGGGAGGGAACAGCATGGGCAGGGACGGCCCGTGCCTGCCGAGGACCGGGTCCTGACCCTCGTGAGGCAGGAGATGGCTTCTTTGCGGTCTCGTTTTTCCGCGCTAGAAGCCATCGTCCTGCGCCCTCCTCTAGCGGCGAGCATGGCCTCTGGCCAGCAGAAGACGGCATCGTATGCCACCACCGCAGCTGCCTCGGCCAAACCAGGCTCGTCGGGGCAGACCAAGGTTGGGGTGGCTACAAAGGCGGCGAGGGCCCCGGCCCAGGTGGCGAAGGTCCCGGCCCAGGCGGCGAAGGCCCCAGCCCTAGCGGCGAAACAGCTGCCCCCGCCTCCTCCTAATTCTACCCCGGCTGACGCCGAATGGCAGGTAGCCGGGGAGAAGAGGAAGGCGGCGAAGGCAAAAAGGGCGGCCAAGAAGAAGGAGAGAAGGCAGCGGCGCAAGGAGCGAAGCGTCGCGGCTAGGCTCCGCGCCCCGAAGTCCGCAGCTGTAGTGATTACACTACAGCCAGAGGCGGAGAAGAAGGGCGTGTCCTACCCTACCGCGACGTGCTCGCCAAGGTGGGGGCGGCGGTGGACCTCAAAGAAATCGGCGCCGCTGATGGCATCCGGGTGAGGGTCACTGCGACTGGGGCCCGGATGCTGGAGGTCCCCGGTGCGGCAAGCGGCCCGGCTGCTGACGCTCTGGCCGAAAGGCTTAGGGCGTCCCTAGATGCGGATGAGGCCCGAGTGTCCAGGCCCACCAAATGCGCAGACATGCGTATTCTGGGCCTGGATGACTCAGTGACGGAGGGACAGGTGGTGGCCGCTGTTGTTAGGGCTGGGGGGTGCTCTGCCGAGCAGGTTAGGGCGGGCGCCCTTCGTCCTGACTTCACGGGGTTGCGAGCCATTACGGTGAGCTGCCCCGTGTCGGCGGCCAAGAAAATAGCCGGGGAGGGCCAAAGGCTATTGGTGGGCTGAGTTTCGGCGCAGGTCAAACTGCTGGAACCCAGACCTCTGAGGTGCTTCCGCTGCCATGTGGGCAACCACGTGGGAGCTAAATGCACCTCGGAGGTGGACCGCAGCGGTCACTGCTACCGCTGTGGTCAGCCGGGTCACAAGGCCGGCTCGTGTGACGCCACGCCGCACTGCGCTGTATGTGCGGCAGCTGGCAAGCCGGCCAATCACCGGATTGGGAGCAAGGCCTGCGCCCCACTCACCAAGGCCAGAGGCAAGCCCTCTGCCACCGCCGTCATAGCCGCAACCTCCGCCACCGCCGCCGTTGCCGCCTCCACAGCCGTCATCGCCGCCGCCGCCGCCGCGGCAGGGCCCTCACAGAGGGGTCAGGACGGAGCTGCAATGGAGTGCCAATAATGGCCCCATTTTGCCTCCTCCAGGCGAACATCAACCACTGCGCCGCAGCTCAGCATCTGTTGCTCCAGAGCATGGCGCAGTGGTCGATCAACATCGCCGTGGTCGCTGAGCCGTACTTTGTCCCGCCCAGGGATGACTGGGTGGAGGACCTGAGCGGATCAGTGGCCCTAATTTCGTCGGCCGCCGCCGGTACCCTGTCCCTCGAGGCTGTTAAGAGAGGACGGGGTTGCGTTGCAGCACGGTTTGGGGAGATTGTCGTAGTAGGGGCATACTTCTCCCCGAACCGAACTCTCGCCGAGTTCCACAACTCCCTTGCGGAGTTGAGAGTCGTCGTCGTCGGGTTCTGTTCCCTCCCCGTGCTCGTCCTCGGGGACTTCAATGCCAAGAATGTGGCTTGGGGTTCCCGGTATACGGACACACGGGGCAGGATGGTGGAGGACTGGGCGCTGGAAACAGGCCTGGTCGTCCTAAACCGGGGTTCTGTCCCCACGTGTGTGCGGATGCGGGGTGAATCAGTGGTGGACATCTCGTTCGCCAGCCCCGCTCTGTCGCCACGTGTCATTGAGTGGCGCGTCATGGAGGGGGTGGAGACGTATTCCGATCACCGGTACATCCGGTTTGACGTCTCCGCCCAGACCTCGAGCGCGCCGGTCCGACAGGCCCCGAGTGGTCCGCGGTGGGCGCTGAAGCAGCTGGACCGGGAGCTCCTCCTGGAAGCCTCGATCGTGCAGGCCTGGGTGTCATCACCGGACAGGCCTGCCAACATCAACGACGAGGCGGAGTGGTTCCCGGAGGCCATGTCCGAAATATGTGACGTGGCAATGCCCCGGGTCCAGCCCGGACGTGCTTCGCGCCAGGTGTACTGGTGGTCGCGACAGCTGACGACACTGCGCAATGCGTGCGTTGCTGCGCGACGCCGGTACACCAGGCACCGCAGGCTCCGTATTCGACCTCCGGATACGGAAGCCATTCAGGCGGAGCTGTACGAGGGGTACAGAGCGGCGAAAACCGCCCTCCAAGCGGAGATCCTGCGGGCCAGGGCACTGGCCCACGAGGAGTCGCTGGAGACTCTGAACAGAGACCCGTGGGGACGCCCATACAAGATGGTGCGGGAGAAACTCCGCCCATGGGCTCCCCCGCTGACGCAGAGTCTCCGGCCACAGCTTGTGGGGGACGTGGTGAGCGCTCTGTTCCCTTCGAGAGGTGAACATGCCTCCCCACCCATGGCTCCGCCTACTGCGGTGCCCGATGCGGACCACTCCGCCGACGACGACGACGATGCTCCGGAGGTGACCGAGGTAGAGATGAGGGTGGCGGTACGTAGGCTGAATGCCAGAAATACCGCCCCAGGACCCGACGGCTTACCTGGGAAAGCCTGGGTCCTGGCCTCAGAGGCTCTCGGGCCTCGACTAAGGGGGCTCCTAAGCGCATGCTTGGAGAGGGGCCAGTTCCCGCTTCGTTGGAAGACGGGAAAACTGGTCCTCATCAAGAAGCCGGGGCGCCCTGCGGACTCTCCGTCCGCTTACCGGCCCATAGTGCTGCTCGACGAGGTGGGCAAGCTCTTTGAAAGAGTCATTGCAGACCGCCTCGTCGGGCGGCTGGTGCGGGTGGGGCCGGATTTGGCGGAGAGCCAGTTTGGTTTCCGCAGGGGGCGCTCCACGGTGGACGCCATCATGCGCGTGCGAGCCCTCACGACGGGGGATGCGGTGGCTCGGGGTGGGGTCGTCTTGGCGGTGTCTCTAGACATCGCCAACGCCTTCAATACCCTGCCCTGGAGTTGCATCAGGGAGGCACTCCGGTATCACCGGATGCCGACCTACCTCTGTCGTGTGGTCGAGGCCTATCTGGCAGACAGGGCCATCATCTACCCCGGTCACCAGGGAGAGTGGAACCGGCGAGAGATGTCGTGCGGTGTCCCACAGGGATCGGTCCTGGGGCCGCATCTGTGGGACATCGGATACGACTGGGTGCTGCGCGCCGACCTCCCCAATGGCGTCAGCGTCGTTTGTTACGCTGACGACACGTTGGTCCTGGCGCAGGGGAGGTCGCACCAGGCGGCGGCCGAACTAGCGACACACGGGGTTGCGACAATCGTGGCCAGAATCCGGCAGTTGGGACTCGAGGTGGCCTTGCACAAGTCTGAGGCCATGTGTTTTCATGGTCCTCGGAACGCGCCACCGTCGGGTTCCCAAATAACGGTAGGAGGGGTTCACATCGGCGTCGAGTCGACGATGAAGTACCTGGGACTCGTCCTCGACAGTCGGTGGAACTTCGTGGAGCATTTCCGACGTTTGGCTCCCAGACTGGACCGGGCCGGGGCTGCCTTGAAGCGGCTCCTGCCCAATCTAGGGGGTCCAAACGCCTCCTGCCGGAGGCTATACGCGGGGATCGTGCGGTCCATGGCCCTGTACGGGGCACCGGTGTGGGCGCATTCGTTGAGGCGGCGGCCTGCCCGCCGGTTGAACGCGTCCCAGAGGGTCATGGCCACCCGGCTGGTCCGGGGATACCGCACGGTCTCCGGTGAGGCGGCGAGCCTCCTTGCCGGATTGCCGCCATGGGATCTGGAGGCAAAAGTCCTCGCGCATATTTGGGAGTGGCGCGGGGAGGCGAAACGCCGGGGCTTGACTCCGATGCCGTGAGAAATCGCGGCACAGCGGACAGAGCTCCGACGGGATCTCATGGCGTCATGGAGAGTGCGATTGTCGCAACCCAGTGCTGGGCACGCCACTATTGCGGCGATAAGTCCCCTCTTTGAGGAGTGGCTGGAGAGGCGCCACGGCGTCCTCACCTTCCGCCTGACGCAGGTCCTCACCGGACACGGCTGTTTCGGGAGGTACCTGTTTCGGATAAGGCGGGAGGAAACGCCCGGGTGTCATCACTGCGTGGATCGCCCGGAGGACACGGTGGAGCATACGGTGGAGGTATGCCCGGCTTGGGCAGAGCACCGCCGTGTCCTCGTGGAGGCGATCGGTGGCGGGGATCTCTCGCGTCCGGCCCTGGTCCAGGCCATGGTACGGAGCGAGAGGGCATGGGAGGCCGTCACCTCCTTCTGCGAAGCAGTAATGCTCGCGAAGGAGGAGGCGGAGCGCGTGAGGGAGAGGCAAATTTCGCGCCCTCACGCCCCTAGCCGCCGCAGGAGGAGACGCCCCGGGCGTCGGGAATCGATCGCGGATTCCCGGCCACCGTAGGCGCGGGCTTGCGGACGGTGAGCAATGGGTAGCTCGCCATCCGGTAAGGACCAAGCCCGGGTCGACGGCGCGTTGTGTTCCACGCGCGCCTCAAAGAGTGTCAGCGAGTGAAGGGGTCCTATGAGACCATTGCCTGCCGGGGTTGCGGGAAAGTCCGAAAGGGATACCGTGGCCCCCTGGCATTGCACAGGCAAGAGAAGGAACACGGGTGGGTTTTAGTCAGTAAGAGTCTGACACGCCCTCCCGCTCTGGGTGGAGCGGGAGGGCGTGTCAGACTCTTATGTCTTAGTCATTTGATGATTTCCCACCCAAAAAAAAAGGTACCTCAAACTTATTCTAAAGATAATTTTTAACCGTCAACCAGTAAACAAACTGATGGTAGATTTTTACGTCGATACAATATCAATAAAGGACAAAAACGTGGCTCACACGCTTCACAACAAAACAAAAATCGAACAAGCAACCAACGAGCCAAATGTAGGGGAAATAAATCGCAATAGCAGGCTTACACTAAAAATAAGTGTCGAATGACTGTCGAACATTTCAAGGCGGTTGTCTAAAGCAATTTCAGTATGCTTTTAGCAATCTAAGTACGCAGACAAAATATGCTGTTAAACGGTGCACACGTACCCTTCACACTGACACCGCTGCTAATATTTCAGTCTGAATCTTTTCTGAAACGTTACAAAACCAAAACATTTCCCAATAAGACCATAGCAGGTTCAAACCTTGTTAGGGTCAAGTGTACTAGAACCTGCAGAACGGACGCCCAGCTACCTTTCCACGTTTTTTAGGGTTCCGTAGTCAACTAGGAACCCTTATAGTTTCGCCATGTCTGTCTGTCCGTCCGTCCGTCCGTCTTCGCTTAATCTCTGTGACCGTTAGCACTAGAAAGCTGAAATTTGGTACCAATATGTATATCAATCACGCCGACCAAGTGGTAAAATAAAAATTGGAAAAAAATGTTTTATTAGGGTAGCCCCCCTATATGTAGAGTGGGAAGTGTTTTTTTTTTAATTTCAACCCTAGCGTGTGATATATTGTTGGAAAGGTATTTAAAAATGAATAGGGGTTTACTAAAATCATTTTTTGATAATGTCAATAATTTCGGAAATAATCGCTCCAAAAGTAAAAAACAATGTGTGTCCTTCCCTCTAACTTTTGAACCATAAGTTTAGAAAATATGAAAAAAATCTGAAAAGTAGAACTTCATAAGGACTTTCTAGGAAAATCATTTTGAACTTGATGGAAACAACAGTTTGGTACAAAAATGACAAAAAGTTGTACAAAATAATTTCTGGACTAAGTTTGTAGTATAATCGTATATGCAAGCAGGAACACATATTGTGACGGACGGGAAACTACGGAACCCTACACTGAGCGTGGCCCGACACGCTCTTGGCCGGTTTTTCTAGTAACGAAGTCGGATCAGACCTACCGTCCTATCTTCAATGTGAAGCAGCTGAATCAGTTCGTAGTAGCCAAACCATTTCAAATATTCAGTCACTTCAGAGTTTCAATTTTTTTGCAACAACAAGATTGGATGACGAAACAAGATTTGTGCCAGTGCCAAGCATGGCCATCGCACAGCAGCATCGCAAGTAGGTTCATGAGATTAAATTATCATCTAAATTGACATCAGCATCAGCCGTTCGTCCTTTAATCGGCAACTAGAACGTTTGCCTCGATAACCAATTGGGTGGCGGAATTCCTGAGGAGCCACGATTTCCTTCTAGCAATCCAGTTAAAATCACAGATATAAGACGACATCGTATTCACGATAAAGGTTCTGCTTTTACTGGGCTGGATAATCAACTTCGAAAAGTCTGTACTGGCTCTGATTCAATGCCTCGAGTTTAATTCTCGGCATAACATGGGGCAACGCAGTCCTTGTCGGAGCCGAGGTGCCTATCGCTACGCAATGCACTTCACCAACCGCTCCTGACAAGCAAGTGGTCCCTCAAACATTGCCAAACTCTAATGGGGAGACTCAACTTTGCAACGGTCGTGACTCCGAGAGGTCACCTTCACTATCGCGCTCTGCAATACTAGTCGACAGCTGTCGGTGAAACATCCGTACCGGCTGATACATATCCCTCAACCAGCTCAGTTAGAGAGGGTGAAGGTCGTGGTGTCAAGCTACAGGAAAGTCGATGCCGATCCACTTGAGCTCGGTGACACACCTATTGACTACAGACGCATCAGACATCGGATGGTTGTTCCCCACAACTCAGCAATACAAATATTGTGGGAACCAGGACGAATTCACATGGCATGCACACAAAGAGATGTTCGCTGTTTACGCAACTAAACGTCAGAACCAACAGCAACTCCAAAATACACAGATACTGCCGCAAAACCGACAGTCAGACAGTAATCTCGTATATATAAACAAGAAGGGTGGCTCAAAATCCAACAAACCCGACAACTTCTTGTTGTTCGACAAGCAGAACATTCATCTGACCGCACAATATTTTCCGGGCAGATTCAATACGGAGGTGGAGACTACATATTGATTGCCCTGAAGTGGAACAAGGTATTTTGGCAGGTAAATGTTCAACGGCGAGCGCGACATTCCCCTCTTTCTGATTCCAGATCTAGCCCGCACTCTAATAGACACCAGCACGAACGCATCCGCCGCAGGTGCCAGACCTACACTTGGTGGCATAGCTGATTTCGGTGATGGATTCCTCTCAGCCAGGTCCATGAGTCCATGACGGACTGGACAGATCAAGAACAAAAACTCCTAATATCAAGCTGTAGAGGGTCGCAATCAATACCTACAGACTAGCGTGGCGCAGATAGAAGCGATGATGTGAGTCGCATTTAATTTTTTACAAATACCCTAATGCGGATGAAGTAGCTCGATATTTAGCAATTAAACAATGTGATATAGGTCTACCTTATAGAACTATTTTGGCACATAAATCTGCTAATTTGACTTACACACTACATCAAATATTGTTTTGTCTTCAAATTTATTTTAAAACGGAAATCTGCTAAACCTCCTGTTTGGAATCCTAACGTTGTATTGCGCAAGTTGCGCAATACATGAGTACTTACAACTTGACGAAAATAATGTATTTCATTTATCGAGACATGTGGATACTCTTTCACTGCTAGGCCGCAGGGTTTATTATCTTACATTGTTTCGAATTGATAGCACCAGTTTAGTTGATGAAGATACCTCTATTGTATTGTGGCCAGCATTTGGTTCTAAAACGGACAAACATAACTATAGGCAGTCTGGATGGACGCTTAGGAAAAATCCAGAAAAATAAATAAAAAAAACCTATTTGATTTTTGGTTACTCTAGGACGATTAGTATACTCCCAAGCATATCCCTATGTAGTCTGTGCTCCCAAGTCTAAACCGTACAGCAAAAGGGGATATAAAACCTGCGTCTAGAACTGTTATTGGCAGGTCGGACGGGTCTCTTTTAAAAGTGTTGCAACTCCAGGATCAGTTTATAAGTTCAGCAGTAGCTTCCTCTCAATTTGTTAGAATATTTTCCGATTAATCAAATTCTTGTAACTAGTAACTGGAAAATGATTCATACTTCCAAAATTATGTATTATCAAAGGGTATTGCAAAATTATTTGAATATTCCCAATCATTCCGCTTTATCTAATATTTTGATCCTGTTCATTTGAAATATTACCGTTAGTTTTCGTTAGTTATTTATTTCGTTACTTAATGTGGCTGCAAGCAGTATGTCATACTTAATTAAATATTGTAATACATTTACATAATTATATATAAGTACATAATTATTTTTATCAACCCATTTTTCTTTACATACAAATTATAGCGTCTTTGGGTTAAGCGCACCAGGTGTTAACAAACACATCACTCAAGATGGATTCCGGATATTGATACAAAACAATTATTAGAGAGTTTTACATAAAATAAAACTTACCTATTATTTTTTTATCAATATCCGGAATCCAGGTAAGGTCTACCTGGTGCATCATGAGTTCCATCATGAGTTGACGGAAAATCGGGCCATCACCCGATGCGCGCTTAAAATACTTGGTACCAACGGTAAGTATAGAGGGCGCCACAAGCGGAGAGGCAAAGGAAACGCTGACAACAGGCTAAAAGACGGATGCTTGACTCAAGATGGATTCCGGATATTGATGAAAAAATAATAGGTAAGTTTTATTTTATGTAAAACTCTCTATTAAATCCCCATTACTGCATTTTGACTCTCGGTCTATAGAGGAACGAGTGGGAAATAAAAAGTTCCAATCGTCACCACTGGGGAGGAATGAAACTTTGTTTTTCCCATTCGTACCTACCCAGTGGGTACGACCGGGAATAAACGGGAAAACCGGAATGTCGGCGCGACGACGCATCTGTCGGGTTCGCCGGGATTCAGCCAAGTGGAATAAGCAAGTATAATAATAATGGAATCTCTGAAGGACTCATGACATTTTGCAAAGTACTATTGGCGAATATACGGTAATTAGTCAAAGGTCACGGTCGTTAAGAAGTCATCCATTGCCTGCAGCCAAACTTCCCGGGGGTGTAACAAGGGATTCTAAGTTGTTCATTTTAGGCCATGAGTCATCGGCCGTACCTTGTATATAGGTACCTTTATTGTACCTTGATTTTGAATAGTTTATCCAGGAATCGAAATCCAAGCTTTATTATTCGAGTACTGAGCACGTTCCATGCAATAGCAGCACTGTTGTATTGTCATTATTGTTTATATTGTTTAGTTAAACAAAAAAAGTGTGTACGACCAATTAAAACAATTTAGGAATAGAAAACTCAGAAAAGTTAAAGTAGTACCTAAGTACCGATGGTAAAAGAGCTTATTTTGTGGAAAAATACTGGCTTTCCAATTTTCTCCTTGCAGAGCTTTCTCCTATTTAACATTTTGTGAAATCAATCCTCCATCCCAACAGCCAAATTCATGGATAGTGATAGTAGCGACATCTGAAGTGAGCAGGTGGCAATTTTTATCCCGCCATAGCTGTAGAACTAAGAACGCGAAGATCCCGTATTCGTGGCACGATCGCGTTCTATTAGGATGCGGCCAGTGTTCATAAAACATCTTTAGACTAGCTTCTGCCCGCGACTTCGTCCGTCCGCGTGAAATTACGCCCCCGACCCATCGCGTCGCATCGCATCGCCCGCCCGCGCTATTAATTCGTTTTCGCTTAGCGTACTTGTATTTTTTTCTTTTTGCTCGGCGTCTAAAGATGTGTGTTACATAGACAAAAAACAAGTGATGTACCTACAGCCTATAACCTTCCTCAAGAATTGGGCTATCCAATGCAAAAATAATATATGTTTACTAATCCAACTGGTAGTTCCGGAGATTACCCCTACATACAAACTTTCAAACAAATTTTACCTCTTTTTAATATTCGAGTATCTAATGTGTATGTGTGATGTGTCTAGAGGATAAAAAATAAAAACACAAAATTCAGATATAAAAATTTTATTATTTATAGGAAATATTTTGATTTAACAACAACTCTTTCCGCATGAAGCGCCCGCGCCGCCGAGCCGACGAAGATCATGGCACATTGATATTAACTCTCGCTTTATTACTTGTAAGGATACCGCTAATTAACGATTTAGTTATTTTTTAAAACGGAAGTAACAAGTTCTCGCATCGCTAAAGTAAATAAATCGTAAACGCGGCACCAAAATATTTCAGACTGTAGATTTCGATTTACGAAGCCAAAATTGTGTGTTCAGAACCAGGATATAACGCCAACATTCGTCCGGTCGTTGAACTTCGTAAACAAGCGCCTGCGCAGCGACGCGAGCGCTCACACTGACAGCACGAGGTTTCGTTGTCAGCAAACCGTCCGAGGTTCCTCACAGCGCAAAACGGTACCTCAAAAAGAAAAAAAAAAGTCTATCCACTTCATCATTTCGTCCGCAGACCACAACACACCGCTTATTGCGACATTATCACATTTATCAAGCATTATCTGTTGATCCCTCGATACAGGAAAAAAAACTGATTTTTTTAATTCTGTGTTTTCACAGTTTTCGCCTAACTATAAACTAGTACTTAAATTATAGCTCACTCATCACCTATTTCGCTCGCATTCTCGCTTCGCAACCACACTCTATACAAGATGTCTTTGCATTTATACTACAGAGCGACATATTTTTACATTGGATCTCATGGGGGACAGTCAATTCCTACACTATTTATTGCTTTTGAAGCAATTATATATTTTAAAAATAACACTCTTCCCCTTACAACCGTCTTAGACAATGTTCGTTCATTATTTATAAACGTTTATAAGAGGAAACAGTACAAGCTGCATAGGCATATTTTTAAATATCACACATTTTTTTAAATTACATAGCGAAACAGCGTGTTCAGCTATCGTCGGAACAACTAGAAGGAATTGACCGGGCCCCTTACAAAATAGACGAGAAAAAAAACTAAAACTTAACGCAGTTCCTATACAAATCGATGAACATAAAAAATGTTGTGGAGATTATGGAGAGGGCCTGAATACAGCCGAATATTAAAACAAAAGTTAGCCGTTCCACGTGTCTATGTACAGAACCAAATTATTTGGGGTCCGCCTTGCAAAACTATCACATGTTCGGGACAAGTTACTTATGTACAAAATTAGATACGTTCGGGATTCTAGCGATTAGAAACAGATGAGATACACGTGACGCACGATTGTTGTGGATTACACTAGGCCTTGTAAAGGTTTATTTCAAATCGAAAATCCTATTGATATTTTTATGCAGACTTATAAGTTTTGCAGAAACAGACACCATACAGGCGACGTTCTATCGAGCGACAGACCTACTTATCGCAATAAGTGGCTAGCTTTCATAAACACTACCATTTAACTATTAACACAGAATTATCATGTATTCTAGGAAGATTCCGCTCGATGCAACGTTGGTTTAAAGCCTCGAATTACATATTATTAAAACAATTTCAGTTACAAAAGTATGTATAAATGTAGATACATTAAACGCTAGCTGTTAACGTAGATCTAGACACAAAGTTAAAAACAAATTCTCATATAGTCGAACATAATTTCCAAGCTTTACACAAAATACATATAATATTAACTGTACAATTGTGACGTAGTCTATCTGTTCAGGCCTCCATTCAACACTACATATTTACATTATAATAACCATACTGTTCAAGCTTCGAATCACAATTTTTCAATAAGTAATATTTGCCGAAATTACGAAATAACGGTGTAGTCTTGGCGAGCTTAGCTGATGTGGCAAGATGTTAATAATTTCCGACATATTGCTACGATTAAAGGATACACAAAATTATGATGGAAAACCTGTATTCCAGAATCATAAAAATAAATATTATACAGGAATAAAAGCTACATTAAAATGTGTAGACTTCAATTTTTTACAGCAAGCGATGACTATATCTGTCATGGAGAAAAATAGCAACGCTTTTTTACGAAACTAGAGAAAATTAATCGACGAAGAAATCTAGAAGCAATTTATTGTGACATTTTATAGTTCAAATACAAAAATACATGCCTAATTTAAGATCAATTATAACTTCTAAAGTAATAACTATCACTACACAATATACTATACCATACCTGAAATCACCTATCTAGTCTCCACTCTGGAATTCGTACCTCGAGCCCCAAGATACCGACTATTGTCCAATTTGGGGGCTCACTGGTAAATATTTTAAGGTACTCAAATCGTCTCAACTTGCTGTTAACCTGTGAACCTGCTTACTGTATTGCCTGGACAATCAATATTTTCTACATCTATAAATCATATTGAGAAAAAATGCCAAAATTACACCGCACCACTCATCAAGACTATAAAAAAAACATTTTAAAACATTATCGTAACAAGAAACGTTAATCGCCAATGATCGTAAAAACATAATCACAAAGTAACTTAGAAAAATATATAATAATATATAGTAAATAAATAAATAAAGTATATTATATCAACAACTTCGAGCGTAAGGCACATTGCCTGCAAACTGTAAACGGCGTTATTACGCTGAAGTATATTTTTAGGTATGTATTCTGTCATTGTTTGTACTATAACTGTGCCTTATAAACGTAAAATAGGGATAAAACAGGGCAAAGGACTGAAAAGTAAAAACTGGATATAAATATGATATTATCACATTATAAGAAGAAAAGTATCACATTATAAGTATTGAGCGACTTTAATGTTTAAAATCAGTATTATAAATGAAAATACTACTAAAACACAAATATGATATAAATAACAACAAGTATGAGTTGAGTAAAAATTAACCGTATGGTATTTAAAATAAGGTACATAATTAATCATAACAATGGCATGTTGATGTTTAAAAATGAGACATATATGTACATAAGGTCTCTTTTCACGTAAGTGAGACGCAGTTACAGTACAAACCGACCAATTCAATATGGCGGTGGATTCATTCAAGTAAAACCTTTTCGGTTATCGTTACCATGACTTTGATACCTCTCTGAGCGCAGTACTAAAAATGTATGAGATCTATTCAAATGTCAAGAGATCATTCTGCCTACACCACGGACGCGGCTTGAAGATATGTACGTATATTGTAAATGTGCGTACATAACGTATACTGTATTAGAGATTATCGGAAACTACTGTAACTATTTTGAGGAAACTAAGTTTGACGTTGGTGGATCATAAGAATTTTAATACACAAATTTCGAATAGTAAAATAAGCAGAATTTGCAACCCAGCCGAATTTGATCCTTGAAAAAAACCCTATTTTTACTCCATAATGACACATAACACAATACGTATTTTTACACACAAATGATAATATATATCGTATCGCCTACAATGAAAGAGAATCCCCATACATCTCTCATACAAAATATAAACGACACGTGAACGAGACTCGTAGTCTTCCGATCTCATACATCTTTCCACCTCGCCAACTTTCGTTACATCTAGCTAATCTCATACAACGGATGTGTCCATTCCTTAAAAAAGGATTTATGTTTAAACAATAAATACTTAATTACCGCTTAGAACCTTAAGTAAGAAAAGCGTATAAATTATTTTTTTCTCAGAAAATTTGAATTAACGGACTTAGTTCCTATCTACCTAGGTGTTGTGTCGTATTGCATGGAAACATACAAATGTATGGAGTCACTGGGTAACGAGTGAATTGTATGGAGCAAAAATCATGTTTATGTTGTCAGAAATGCGAAATCTGTACATTGACAAGTCAAACGAACGCATATTTTGAGCATTCGATATTTGTGTCTTGTGCTATCGTCAGTTACCATTTTTCTATGTTCAGTTACAACAGAAAATTGAAGTCTTACTAAATGCTGATTCGCTCACACGCACTAACGGATGCATTTGAGAAATTTCTTTTAAAATGAGTTTTTTCTCAATACAATACAATACGACATAACTTTAACAAGGGCGGCTTTCAACGACTGAGTTTTAAAAGCTGTCGCGCTTAAGCTCGGTACATGGATGCGATTATTTTTGTTGACAGACTGTCTTGTTCTGTGATGAAAAGGTTACCTCTGTAACTATGATTTTGATTGTACTTTTTTATGAAATTAATTGTTGAATCTAATGCCCATTATCTTACTGCAGTCATTAGGTTTACAAGTTACCCCACGATTCTTCAGACTATAAAAAACTCGTTACCGAGTAACGATGCAGTCACGAATCACGATTCAAAACTGTCATTTGATACTCGATTTTAAACTAGATTTACGAAAGAGTTTTTATACTTTCCGTACTAGTAAATATGAGTTCTAAAAAGAGATTATAACATTATATGAGAAAGCCCTCTAGAAAGCTGAAGTTTTCCAAGGCACCATCTCCACGGGCGAGAGAATCGCGGCGATAGTCGTCTGATATCTTATGCCTCACCGCGATGATATGGCCGTGTGGAGATTTCTCCATACAGTGTCTATAACGCCGCGAACTCTCGCCCGCATAGCGCCTTACACTGTTTCACATTTACTGCCGGAGTCATTACATGTTATCCCATAGAAGCGACATTACAAAACGCTAAACAAAATTTGTGATGCAGCGTTATCAAACGATATGTCGTGAAAGCCACCTTGTATTGTAACAAGTTTATATTTTGACGCCCGACGCACCGAGAATACGCTTATAATGCCTATGTATTACTTCTGTATTTCAATGAGCTTTATGGTTTATTGTAGTGAAATATATTGAGCACTGTTTAATATTATTGAACTTATTTGTCGTAATGGAAACCAACTTTAAACTAAATATGAAATTGTGTTATTACTATTTTCGTCCGCATGCGGTTTTGTGAGATTTTAAGGTATTTTGTGAACCGACTTTTAACAAAAAGTTAAGGCCTCATAGACGCGTCTTGTCGCACGACATTTCGCTTTTGCGACTCTCGAGACACCACGATTTGTTTTCAAGTCGCGACGCACCTTCGTGTGAACCGCACGCGACTTCATAAAAAAAAATGAATACCTGCCTGTGACATACCATAAGTTGAATCAACAATTAATAAAAGGTGTCGGTTCCAAAACAGTTTAGACAATACACGTCATTATTTTGCTGTTTCAATTTTACTGTATGTCATAAGACTAGAAACTTGCACTGTGTAAATAGAGCTTTAGAGATAGATATCGCAAAGCAACACGTCAAGAAACTCGTGTCTATGTGCCTTGAAACACTTACTTAGCCATTAGTATGGACATAACGATTCCCGCATGCAGTACAGATCCACAATAACAACATCCACATAAGGTATATAAATCAAATTATTGCTATCTTGGCGCATACGCACACTATTTAGTCCACGTGGTAAGTAAATGGAACGCTCATAAGCCCATGCCACCGATTGGCTAAGACGGGTCAATGGTGCTGACATTACTTTGTAGCTGTTAGGTAAAGGTGCAACTCTGCAGTCGATTGAAGTCCGTATTACCATCACGGCATGAGATATTTTTGTGTAGACGACATTTTGTTATGAGAAAGTAATGTACCAATTCAACGTGGTTATACTAATTTTAGAGTTCCGACAGTGCCAGTTTTTGTTGCGACGTCAAGTAATGCTTTAATATTTATCCTGGGACTGCATGTGCAATCCAAAGGCGACATAGAGCTACACAGGATCGTGGTGTGCTATAAGTACACCTCTGCCCTTCGGAGAATACGGTGTGATGTTATTTTACGTGTGTTTTTTTTCACAACGGAAATATGATGACTAACACTTCAAAACTCCTGATAGTCAATCGAAACAATAGTCAATCAATGTTTAGAAAAGTATTTTAAATTCCATTGCCACTTACTCAACTATCTTCGATAGAGTTAACAGTTCAAAAATTGGTAATTATTTTAGATTCTGAATTCTAGTTTATGACATCAATCAACGGCAGTTCAGTTGCACGTTCACCCCCAACGTTTGTGCATAACCCACACATTTCCTTACAAAACTACGCGGCATTACGTAACACACACTTGGCTCGCGTCGCGCCCCGGCGCGCGCTATGCGGCGGGCGGCTGCTAGAACTTGTCTTGGAAGATGAACAGGTTGTTGGTGGCTGCGACGGCAATTATACTCTCGTGAGGGTGCCATGCTGTATGCAGGATTTTCTTGTTGAAGTCCAAGCAGTCTACGCTTATCTCGTCCTGGAGAAAGAAAATAAACTGTCAAACTCAAAGCATTTATTACAATTAAATTAAATGTCAACGAGTTGGTCACCAAGAACGATGAAGCTAGTTGCCAACTCCAAAGCGTGGTAGGTATCTATGAAATTCAAAAAGATTGGTACAAAATATTGGTTACATCATCCATTTGTCACAAATAAAAATGTTAGTTAGTACAAGTGATAACGGAAGGTAGTATCTTTATTATTATTATTTTTTCAGTTATATTGTTATTTAACCACACAAATGTGGCTATACTGCCACAAAGTCAAATCATTTATTTCAAATAGGGCCATAGAAGGCACTTTTGAAAGTCAAAATATACAACAACAAAAAAATTGTCTCTCCTTCCAAAAGGTAGTTTTCCCAAGGAGAAGAATGGGCAAGAAACTCCACCGTTACTATTTTAAAATGTTTATAATATATTATTTTGTATAGGTACCTACATTAGTTATATAATTATATGTGAAGACGATGCATCTAGAATAAAATTACTATACCACAATAGGTAAAAAGAATTAAAAATGAAGCAACAACAGATAAATTAATCACAATCACTGTAAACGATTTTTGACAATTGCAATTACAATTTTACATCTTCCTCACACACTGACTTATTGTCAGTTTGTGAGGAAGTAATCACAGAATGTAAAAACAATGTAATATATATTAAAAAAAAACAAATGAATTGGCAAGGTCCGTCATAATATTAATCCTTATAATAAATAGTTTTCTGAGAAATTCGCGGCGGCGTAGATTACAAATGGAAGAGCCATTTATAATCTACGCCGCCATTTATAATTTCTCAGAAAACTATTTATTCACACAGACAGCTCTCTTTTGCAAAATAAAGATGGATTCAATGTCAGCAGCCCGACCCCACAGTAAAATGCCATACGACATAATGCTGTGGAAGTAGCTAAAATAGACCAAACGCGCGGTTTCTACGTCTGTTAACTGTCTTATCTTTCTAGCAGCATAAGCGGCCGAGCTTAGCCGCCCCGCAAGAGATGTTATGTGAGGTCCCATTGTAATTTCTCGTCAAACGTGATTCTCGAAAAAACCGTTTGATTAATAAATTCCAGTTTTTTCCGTTCAATATGATGTCACATTCGCTACCTCTAACGTTAGGTAATTTAAATCTAATGCATTTTTTTTTAATTTAGTACCAAATTATGTACCGGAAACCAATCTTGGACCTGAAGAATAGAGCTATTCCCGTCGTCAAGATTTTGTGACCGTCGGTTAATTTTAAAGATAAATGACGTGTCATCTGCAAATGACACCATGTTCCGTTGATTTGGAAGTAATTGGGGTAAATCATTAATGTAAACTAAAAAGAGGAATGGACCCAATATCGAACCTCGAGGAACGCCCATTGCCATTTCAGACCCTAATGAGTTTACGCTGTTTACTTGAACTTTAACCTTTCTCTCTTTCAGTTATGATCTTAGTAAATCAAGAGCTGTATTCCTAATCCCATAGTGCTCCAGTTTCAGCAGAAGTGTCTCATGGTCTACGCAATCGAACGCCTTCGAGAAGTCGCAAATATTCCAATGGCATCTTGTGCTCTTCCCAGGCATATAAAATGTTCTTTATTAGGGTGATACCGGCGTCAGTGGTACAACGCCCTTTGGTGAAACTGTACTGTTGTTCATGAAAGATGGAATTTTTATTAAAGTGACGTAACATTTGATTGAGCATTAACTTATCAAACACCTTACTGAGAACTGGTAGAATTGACACAGGCTTATAATCGTTTAGTTCTTTACTATCACCGAATTTGAACAATGGAACTACTTTCTCTAACAACACGCTAGTCATACCTTCTTCCTCTTGGCAGTAGTAGCGACCCTGCGCGCGCGCAGCGGCTGGCGCGGGCGCGCGGCGGCGTCGCGCGCGGCCTCCAGCGTCAGCTCGCCGCCCCACCTCCTCGCTAACAACACGCTAGTCATACCTTCTTCCTCTTGGCAGTAGTAGCGACCCTGCGCGCGCGCAGCGGCTGGCGCGGGCGCGCGGCGGCGTCGCGCGCGGCCTCCAGCGTCAGCTCGCCGCCCCACCTCCTCGCTAACAACACGCTAGTCATACCTTCTTCCTCTTGGCAGTAGTAGCGACCCTGCGCGCGCGCAGCGGCTGGCGCGGGCGCGCGGCGGCGTCGCGCGCGGCCTCCAGCGTCAGCTCGCCGCCCCACCTCCTCGCTAACAACACGCTAGTCATACCTTCTTCCTCTTGGCAGTAGTAGCGACCCTGCGCGCGCGCAGCGGCTGGCGCGGGCGCGCGGCGGCGTCGCGCGCGGCCTCCAGCGTCAGCTCGCCGCCCCACCTCCTCGCTAACAACACGCTAGTCATACCTTCTTCCTCTTGGCAGTAGTAGCGACCCTGCGCGCGCGCAGCGGCTGGCGCGGGCGCGCGGCGGCGTCGCGCGCGGCCTCCAGCGTCAGCTCGCCGCCCCACCTCCTCGCTAACAACACGCTAGTCATACCTTCTTCCTCTTGGCAGTAGTAGCGACCCTGCGCGCGCGCAGCGGCTGGCGCGGGCGCGCGGCGGCGTCGCGCGCGGCCTCCAGCGTCAGCTCGCCGCCCCACCTCCTCGCTAACAACACGCTAGTCATACCTTCTTCCTCTTGGCAGTAGTAGCGACCCTGCGCGCGCGCAGCGGCTGGCGCGGGCGCGCGGCGGCGTCGCGCGCGGCCTCCAGCGTCAGCTCGCCGCCCCACCTCCTCGCTAACAACACGCTAGTCATACCTTCTTCCTCTTGGCAGTAGTAGCGACCCTGCGCGCGCGCAGCGGCTGGCGCGGGCGCGCGGCGGCGTCGCGCGCGGCCTCCAGCGTCAGCTCGCCGCCCCACCTCCTCGCTAACAACACGCTAGTCATACCTTCTTCCTCTTGGCAGTAGTAGCGACCCTGCGCGCGCGCAGCGGCTGGCGCGGGCGCGCGGCGGCGTCGCGCGCGGCCTCCAGCGTCAGCTCGCCGCCCCACCTCCTCGCTAACAACACGCTAGTCATACCTTCTTCCTCTTGGCAGTAGTAGCGACCCTGCGCGCGCGCAGCGGCTGGCGCGGGCGCGCGGCGGCGTCGCGCGCGGCCTCCAGCGTCAGCTCGCCGCCCCACCTCCTCGCTAACAACACGCTAGTCATACCTTCTTCCTCTTGGCAGTAGTAGCGACCCTGCGCGCGCGCAGCGGCTGGCGCGGGCGCGCGGCGGCGTCGCGCGCGGCCTCCAGCGTCAGCTCGCCGCCCCACCTCCTCGCTAACAACACGCTAGTCATACCTTCTTCCTCTTGGCAGTAGTAGCGACCCTGCGCGCGCGCAGCGGCTGGCGCGGGCGCGCGGCGGCGTCGCGCGCGGCCTCCAGCGTCAGCTCGCCGCCCCACCTCCTCGCTAACAACACGCTAGTCATACCTTCTTCCTCTTGGCAGTAGTAGCGACCCTGCGCGCGCGCAGCGGCTGGCGCGGGCGCGCGGCGGCGTCGCGCGCGGCCTCCAGCGTCAGCTCGCCGCCCCACCTCCTCGCTAACAACACGCTAGTCATACCTTCTTCCTCTTGGCAGTAGTAGCGACCCTGCGCGCGCGCAGCGGCTGGCGCGGGCGCGCGGCGGCGTCGCGCGCGGCCTCCAGCGTCAGCTCGCCGCCCCACCTCCTCGCTAACAACACGCTAGTCATACCTTCTTCCTCTTGGCAGTAGTAGCGACCCTGCGCGCGCGCAGCGGCTGGCGCGGGCGCGCGGCGGCGTCGCGCGCGGCCTCCAGCGTCAGCTCGCCGCCCCACCTCCTCGCTAACAACACGCTAGTCATACCTTCTTCCTCTTGGCAGTAGTAGCGACCCTGCGCGCGCGCAGCGGCTGGCGCGGGCGCGCGGCGGCGTCGCGCGCAGCGGCTGGCGCGGGCGCGCGGCGGCGTCGCGCGCGGCCTCCAGCGTCAGCTCGCCGCCCCACCTCCTCGCTAACAACACGCTAGTCATACCTTCTTCCTCTTGGCAGTAGTAGCGACCCTGCGCGCGCGCAGCGGCTGGCGCGGGCGCGCGGCGGCGTCGCGCGCGGCCTCCAGCGTCAGCTCGCCGCCCCACCTCCTCGCTAACAACACGCTAGTCATACCTTCTTCCTCTTGGCAGTAGTAGCGACCCTGCGCGCGCGCAGCGGCTGGCGCGGGCGCGCGGCGGCGTCGCGCGCGGCCTCCAGCGTCAGCTCGCCGCCCCACCTCCTCGCTAACAACACGCTAGTCATACCTTCTTCCTCTTGGCAGTAGTAGCGACCCTGCGCGCGCGCAGCGGCTGGCGCGGGCGCGCGGCGGCGTCGCGCGCGGCCTCCAGCGTCAGCTCGCCGCCCCACCTCCTCGCTAACAACACGCTAGTCATACCTTCTTCCTCTTGGCAGTAGTAGCGACCCTGCGCGCGCGCAGCGGCTGGCGCGGGCGCGCGGCGGCGTCGCGCGCGGCCTCCAGCGTCAGCTCGCCGCCCCACCTCCTCGCTAACAACACGCTAGTCATACCTTCTTCCTCTTGGCAGTAGTAGCGACCCTGCGCGCGCGCAGCGGCTGGCGCGGGCGCGCGGCGGCGTCGCGCGCGGCCTCCAGCGTCAGCTCGCCGCCCCACCTCCTCGCTAACAACACGCTAGTCATACCTTCTTCCTCTTGGCAGTAGTAGCGACCCTGCGCGCGCGCAGCGGCTGGCGCGGGCGCGCGGCGGCGTCGCGCGCGGCCTCCAGCGTCAGCTCGCCGCCCCACCTCCTCGCTAACAACACGCTAGTCATACCTTCTTCCTCTTGGCAGTAGTAGCGACCCTGCGCGCGCGCAGCGGCTGGCGCGGGCGCGCGGCGGCGTCGCGCGCGGCCTCCAGCGTCAGCTCGCCGCCCCACCTCCTCGCTAACAACACGCTAGTCATACCTTCTTCCTCTTGGCAGTAGTAGCGACCCTGCGCGCGCGCAGCGGCTGGCGCGGGCGCGCGGCGGCGTCGCGCGCGGCCTCCAGCGTCAGCTCGCCGCCCCACCTCCTCGCTAACAACACGCTAGTCATACCTTCTTCCTCTTGGCAGTAGTAGCGACCCTGCGCGCGCGCAGCGGCTGGCGCGGGCGCGCGGCGGCGTCGCGCGCGGCCTCCAGCGTCAGCTCGCCGCCCCACCTCCTCGCTAACAACACGCTAGTCATACCTTCTTCCTCTTGGCAGTAGTAGCGACCCTGCGCGCGCGCAGCGGCTGGCGCGGGCGCGCGGCGGCGTCGCGCGCGGCCTCCAGCGTCAGCTCGCCGCCCCACCTCCTCGCTAACAACACGCTAGTCATACCTTCTTCCTCTTGGCAGTAGTAGCGACCCTGCGCGCGCGCAGCGGCTGGCGCGGGCGCGCGGCGGCGTCGCGCGCGGCCTCCAGCGTCAGCTCGCCGCCCCACCTCCTCGCTAACAACACGCTAGTCATACCTTCTTCCTCTTGGCAGTAGTAGCGACCCTGCGCGCGCGCAGCGGCTGGCGCGGGCGCGCGGCGGCGTCGCGCGCGGCCTCCAGCGTCAGCTCGCCGCCCCACCTCCTCGCTAACAACACGCTAGTCATACCTTCTTCCTCTTGGCAGTAGTAGCGACCCTGCGCGCGCGCAGCGGCTGGCGCGGGCGCGCGGCGGCGTCGCGCGCGGCCTCCAGCGTCAGCTCGCCGCCCCACCTCCTCGCTAACAACACGCTAGTCATACCTTCTTCCTCTTGGCAGTAGTAGCGACCCTGCGCGCGCGCAGCGGCTGGCGCGGGCGCGCGGCGGCGTCGCGCGCGGCCTCCAGCGTCAGCTCGCCGCCCCACCTCCTCGCTAACAACACGCTAGTCATACCTTCTTCCTCTTGGCAGTAGTAGCGACCCTGCGCGCGCGCAGCGGCTGGCGCGGGCGCGCGGCGGCGTCGCGCGCGGCCTCCAGCGTCAGCTCGCCGCCCCACCTCCTCGCTAACAACACGCTAGTCATACCTTCTTCCTCTTGGCAGTAGTAGCGACCCTGCGCGCGCGCAGCGGCTGGCGCGGGCGCGCGGCGGCGTCGCGCGCGGCCTCCAGCGTCAGCTCGCCGCCCCACCTCCTCGCTAACAACACGCTAGTCATACCTTCTTCCTCTTGGCAGTAGTAGCGACCCTGCGCGCGCGCAGCGGCTGGCGCGGGCGCGCGGCGGCGTCGCGCGCGGCCTCCAGCGTCAGCTCGCCGCCCCACCTCCTCGCTAACAACACGCTAGTCATACCTTCTTCCTCTTGGCAGTAGTAGCGACCCTGCGCGCGCGCAGCGGCTGGCGCGGGCGCGCGGCGGCGTCGCGCGCGGCCTCCAGCGTCAGCTCGCCGCCCCACCTCCTCGCTAACAACACGCTAGTCATACCTTCTTCCTCTTGGCAGTAGTAGCGACCCTGCGCGCGCGCAGCGGCTGGCGCGGGCGCGCGGCGGCGTCGCGCGCGGCCTCCAGCGTCAGCTCGCCGCCCCACCTCCTCGCTAACAACACGCTAGTCATACCTTCTTCCTCTTGGCAGTAGTAGCGACCCTGCGCGCGCGCAGCGGCTGGCGCGGGCGCGCGGCGGCGTCGCGCGCGGCCTCCAGCGTCAGCTCGCCGCCCCACCTCCTCGCTAACAACACGCTAGTCATACCTTCTTCCTCTTGGCAGTAGTAGCGACCCTGCGCGCGCGCAGCGGCTGGCGCGGGCGCGCGGCGGCGTCGCGCGCGGCCTCCAGCGTCAGCTCGCCGCCCCACCTCCTCGCTAACAACACGCTAGTCATACCTTCTTCCTCTTGGCAGTAGTAGCGACCCTGCGCGCGCGCAGCGGCTGGCGCGGGCGCGCGGCGGCGTCGCGCGCGGCCTCCAGCGTCAGCTCGCCGCCCCACCTCCTCGCTAACAACACGCTAGTCATACCTTCTTCCTCTTGGCAGTAGTAGCGACCCTGCGCGCGCGCAGCGGCTGGCGCGGGCGCGCGGCGGCGTCGCGCGCGGCCTCCAGCGTCAGCTCGCCGCCCCACCTCCTCGCTAACAACACGCTAGTCATACCTTCTTCCTCTTGGCAGTAGTAGCGACCCTGCGCGCGCGCAGCGGCTGGCGCGGGCGCGCGGCGGCGTCGCGCGCGGCCTCCAGCGTCAGCTCGCCGCCCCACCTCCTCGCTAACAACACGCTAGTCATACCTTCTTCCTCTTGGCAGTAGTAGCGACCCTGCGCGCGCGCAGCGGCTGGCGCGGGCGCGCGGCGGCGTCGCGCGCGGCCTCCAGCGTCAGCTCGCCGCCCCACCTCCTCGCTAACAACACGCTAGTCATACCTTCTTCCTCTTGGCAGTAGTAGCGACCCTGCGCGCGCGCAGCGGCTGGCGCGGGCGCGCGGCGGCGTCGCGCGCGGCCTCCAGCGTCAGCTCGCCGCCCCACCTCCTCGCTAACAACACGCTAGTCATACCTTCTTCCTCTTGGCAGTAGTAGCGACCCTGCGCGCGCGCAGCGGCTGGCGCGGGCGCGCGGCGGCGTCGCGCGCGGCCTCCAGCGTCAGCTCGCCGCCCCACCTCCTCGCTAACAACACGCTAGTCATACCTTCTTCCTCTTGGCAGTAGTAGCGACCCTGCGCGCGCGCAGCGGCTGGCGCGGGCGCGCGGCGGCGTCGCGCGCGGCCTCCAGCGTCAGCTCGCCGCCCCACCTCCTCGCTAACAACACGCTAGTCATACCTTCTTCCTCTTGGCAGTAGTAGCGACCCTGCGCGCGCGCAGCGGCTGGCGCGGGCGCGCGGCGGCGTCGCGCGCGGCCTCCAGCGTCAGCTCGCCGCCCCACCTCCTCGCTAACAACACGCTAGTCATACCTTCTTCCTCTTGGCAGTAGTAGCGACCCTGCGCGCGCGCAGCGGCTGGCGCGGGCGCGCGGCGGCGTCGCGCGCGGCCTCCAGCGTCAGCTCGCCGCCCCACCTCCTCGCTAACAACACGCTAGTCATACCTTCTTCCTCTTGGCAGTAGTAGCGACCCTGCGCGCGCGCAGCGGCTGGCGCGGGCGCGCGGCGGCGTCGCGCGCGGCCTCCAGCGTCAGCTCGCCGCCCCACCTCCTCGCTAACAACACGCTAGTCATACCTTCTTCCTCTTGGCAGTAGTAGCGACCCTGCGCGCGCGCAGCGGCTGGCGCGGGCGCGCGGCGGCGTCGCGCGCGGCCTCCAGCGTCAGCTCGCCGCCCCACCTCCTCGCTAACAACACGCTAGTCATACCTTCTTCCTCTTGGCAGTAGTAGCGACCCTGCGCGCGCGCAGCGGCTGGCGCGGGCGCGCGGCGGCGTCGCGCGCGGCCTCCAGCGTCAGCTCGCCGCCCCACCTCCTCGCTAACAACACGCTAGTCATACCTTCTTCCTCTTGGCAGTAGTAGCGACCCTGCGCGCGCGCAGCGGCTGGCGCGGGCGCGCGGCGGCGTCGCGCGCGGCCTCCAGCGTCAGCTCGCCGCCCCACCTCCTCGCTAACAACACGCTAGTCATACCTTCTTCCTCTTGGCAGTAGTAGCGACCCTGCGCGCGCGCAGCGGCTGGCGCGGGCGCGCGGCGGCGTCGCGCGCGGCCTCCAGCGTCAGCTCGCCGCCCCACCTCCTCGCTAACAACACGCTAGTCATACCTTCTTCCTCTTGGCAGTAGTAGCGACCCTGCGCGCGCGCAGCGGCTGGCGCGGGCGCGCGGCGGCGTCGCGCGCGGCCTCCAGCGTCAGCTCGCCGCCCCACCTCCTCGCTAACAACACGCTAGTCATACCTTCTTCCTCTTGGCAGTAGTAGCGACCCTGCGCGCGCGCAGCGGCTGGCGCGGGCGCGCGGCGGCGTCGCGCGCGGCCTCCAGCGTCAGCTCGCCGCCCCACCTCCTCGCTAACAACACGCTAGTCATACCTTCTTCCTCTTGGCAGTAGTAGCGACCCTGCGCGCGCGCAGCGGCTGGCGCGGGCGCGCGGCGGCGTCGCGCGCGGCCTCCAGCGTCAGCTCGCCGCCCCACCTCCTCGCTAACAACACGCTAGTCATACCTTCTTCCTCTTGGCAGTAGTAGCGACCCTGCGCGCGCGCAGCGGCTGGCGCGGGCGCGCGGCGGCGTCGCGCGCGGCCTCCAGCGTCAGCTCGCCGCCCCACCTCCTCGCTAACAACACGCTAGTCATACCTTCTTCCTCTTGGCAGTAGTAGCGACCCTGCGCGCGCGCAGCGGCTGGCGCGGGCGCGCGGCGGCGTCGCGCGCGGCCTCCAGCGTCAGCTCGCCGCCCCACCTCCTCGCTAACAACACGCTAGTCATACCTTCTTCCTCTTGGCAGTAGTAGCGACCCTGCGCGCGCGCAGCGGCTGGCGCGGGCGCGCGGCGGCGTCGCGCGCGGCCTCCAGCGTCAGCTCGCCGCCCCACCTCCTCGCTAACAACACGCTAGTCATACCTTCTTCCTCTTGGCAGTAGTAGCGACCCTGCGCGCGCGCAGCGGCTGGCGCGGGCGCGCGGCGGCGTCGCGCGCGGCCTCCAGCGTCAGCTCGCCGCCCCACCTCCTCGCTAACAACACGCTAGTCATACCTTCTTCCTCTTGGCAGTAGTAGCGACCCTGCGCGCGCGCAGCGGCTGGCGCGGGCGCGCGGCGGCGTCGCGCGCGGCCTCCAGCGTCAGCTCGCCGCCCCACCTCCTCGCTAACAACACGCTAGTCATACCTTCTTCCTCTTGGCAGTAGTAGCGACCCTGCGCGCGCGCAGCGGCTGGCGCGGGCGCGCGGCGGCGTCGCGCGCGGCCTCCAGCGTCAGCTCGCCGCCCCACCTCCTCGCTAACAACACGCTAGTCATACCTTCTTCCTCTTGGCAGTAGTAGCGACCCTGCGCGCGCGCAGCGGCTGGCGCGGGCGCGCGGCGGCGTCGCGCGCGGCCTCCAGCGTCAGCTCGCCGCCCCACCTCCTCGCTAACAACACGCTAGTCATACCTTCTTCCTCTTGGCAGTAGTAGCGACCCTGCGCGCGCGCAGCGGCTGGCGCGGGCGCGCGGCGGCGTCGCGCGCGGCCTCCAGCGTCAGCTCGCCGCCCCACCTCCTCGCTAACAACACGCTAGTCATACCTTCTTCCTCTTGGCAGTAGTAGCGACCCTGCGCGCGCGCAGCGGCTGGCGCGGGCGCGCGGCGGCGTCGCGCGCGGCCTCCAGCGTCAGCTCGCCGCCCCACCTCCTCGCTAACAACACGCTAGTCATACCTTCTTCCTCTTGGCAGTAGTAGCGACCCTGCGCGCGCGCAGCGGCTGGCGCGGGCGCGCGGCGGCGTCGCGCGCGGCCTCCAGCGTCAGCTCGCCGCCCCACCTCCTCGCTAACAACACGCTAGTCATACCTTCTTCCTCTTGGCAGTAGTAGCGACCCTGCGCGCGCGCAGCGGCTGGCGCGGGCGCGCGGCGGCGTCGCGCGCGGCCTCCAGCGTCAGCTCGCCGCCCCACCTCCTCGCTAACAACACGCTAGTCATACCTTCTTCCTCTTGGCAGTAGTAGCGACCCTGCGCGCGCGCAGCGGCTGGCGCGGGCGCGCGGCGGCGTCGCGCGCGGCCTCCAGCGTCAGCTCGCCGCGCCGCGCCGCGCCGCAGCCACCACCGCCGCATCCGCCGCGCTCGAATATCCTGAGAAGAGAGACATGTTATTATTATATATCAACATCGGTCCAGCCGATTCCTGCGGCCTTTATTTTATTTTATTAACTTAAGAAAACTTACAGCTAGGTTATGCATATGTGAACATTAGTGAAAGAAGGCCAATTACAAGTTTTCACTGACAAAATTAGGATAGAACAAGAGACAGTAGACAGGTAAGAGAAAGTAAGAAGTAAATGAACTCGAAGCGAATAATAAAAAATAGAACTTGAGAAGTGTCAGTGATCTTCGAATGACACTGGTGGTGAAAAAGTCCAGATCATCAACATTCTGACACATCGAGTTGTATGATCTGCTAGCTCTAATAGTATAAGAGTTTTGTCTATATATACACCGTACAGAGGGAACATACAGAGGACGATGATTTCTAAAGGTAAATGATGGAACACGTAGCCCAATTCTGCCAAGCAGTTCAGAACAATCGGTTGAACCATTAGCTAAATTGAATAAAAAAAGCCATGTCAGCAATTTTTCTCCACTCTATTAGTGGAAGAATGTGAAACTTATAAGGTCATCGATCCATCTTGTGCGAGGCCTTCCAACGCTACGTCTTCCGGTACGTGGTCATCACTCCAGAACCTATCCGCCTGCAAGCATCCGTTCTGCAAGCAATGTGCCCTGCCCATTGTCACTTAAGTTTGGCAATACTTTGGGCTATGTTGGTTACCTTGGTTTTTCTTGCGGATCTCTTCATTTCTGATTCGATCACGTAGGGAAACTCCAAGCATAGCCCTCCTCTCCGTTGCCCTTTGTGTGACTTTTAGCCTTCTGCTTTTCAGAAGGCTCAAGGCCCATTGTGATCGACCACGTTTCAGTGCTATAGGTCATCACTGGCAACACGCACTGGTCAAAGACTTTCGTCTTGAGACACTGCGTATGTGGGACGAGAAGATATTGCGTAGCTTCCCGAACGCTGCCCGGCTGAGTCGGATTCGACGATTGACTTCTTTCTCAAAGTTGGACCTACCTAGCTGGACAGTTTGTCCTAGGTAAACATACTCGTCCACAACTTCGAGTTCCTCACCTCTGTTCCATACCTGTGGCGTTTTACACTCGAGTATGACGGAATCGAACAGCTTCTGGAGGGCCTTAAAAACGGGTTTTCCATCGGCCTTTAAAGAGTTCGGCCGTAACTCCGTCATCACCGGCGCCTTGTTGTTTTTAAGCTGCTTTAGAGCCATCCTAATCTCGTACAAGCTAACGTCCGGGATATCTTCGGTATAATGTCGGGTTAATCTGGCTCTTGGGACGTTTGCCAGATTCGTAACGGGGTTACTGGTTGACGTGTATAACTGTCCATAGAACCTCTCGATCTCTCTCAATAGTTTAGGTTTAGCGGATATGGTCTTCAGTTTCGCAAGCTGGCTTTGCCCAATAGACAGATCTCTTGCAAAGACCTTGGAGTCCTAATTCCGCTCCTGAAGAAGGTCTCTTTTCAAGGCCTTAGATATTCATCTATTGAGCTGCCGGTACTTGAGCGCATCGTCTGAAGACTGGAGAAACATCTGTTGCCACTCCTTCATGAGCCCTAAAGTAAGATCATTGAGCTTCTTGTTTCTTTTTACGAGGGGTCTTGGAAGATCTTGAACCTGGCCGAAATGACTGTTTCCACGAACCCATCATTAAAATCACCCACGGAGGTCCCTAGGCACTCGAAAAGATTCTGAAGTTATGAGCTGCACGCTCTCAGGGTTTTGGACTTGGATCGGTGCTGGGTGGAGGGTAGACTTCATCAGTCGAGATCTTTCCAGCTTGTTATTAAATTTAAATGTGCCTCTTACCATGCGGGTAACACTTCCGGTTTTCACCGTGTTGATCACAGAGACTTCGACAGAGGCTTCCTCGTCGACATAATTAAGTCAATCTCATTTTTGTTGCACCATCAGGATTGCCCTGCTGAAGAAGCAGTGCTACTTTCTTCATAAAACTGGCCAGTAGGTGACCCTGATTGTTCCGACGTCCAACTCCAAATAGACACTCGCAGCTTATGATCGCTTCGTTTGCCCAGTTTCGCGTTGAAGTCCCCATTAAAATAATGAAGTGAGTTTTAGAGCCATGCATGGCTCTGGAAATATCCTCATACATGGTCTCCACACCTCATCGTCGGGGTGTGACGAGGTCGTGGAGTAAACCTGTACGACCTCCAATTTTCTGAGTTATAAGGTACGCCACCCTGGTCGACAAACTCCCGATCTTCACCACGTGGCTCACAAGGGACTTAGGCTGCCTGTCTACTCGAGCGGAGCGAAGAAATGTGCCAATATTAACCAATAGGACCGGAGCTCTGAAGCGGAATTAAGATTGTATTGGTTAATATTGGCACATTTATGCGCTCTCTACTGCCTCGCTCCGCTCGAGTGGACAGGCAGCCTTATGGACGATAAACCTATCTACAATATTATATATATTTTTACTATATTAGATTTGTTACAGCTGTAGTAGCAATCCTGTCATAAGGTTTAAATAGGTCTTTATTTTTACTATATTATTTATTTATTTTATTATTTATGTACACACATAAAAATAGATACAGAGTATCTACACACGTATACAGAGTATTTATCTTATAAATAGATTCTTTTCTTTTAGAGTTTGTGAATGTGAGAATGTTGATGGCTTAACAGACTGTAGATCTGAAGACCATTTTCTATCTTGCTAAGTACCTGGTACTTTTTGATAGGCCTACACTGTCCTCTCATATCTATTAATACTGTAACTTGAAAACATTGTAAAATCCATTTACTTTTATAGATAGTGCAATCCACGACGACGCGCCCCTCTCCGCTCCGCTCCGTACTAAAGTACAGCTTACAGTACAGTAATCGCGGAGTGAGGCGCGTCGTCGTGGATTGCACTATCTGTAAAAGAGTAACCGTGGAGTTTCTTGCCGGCTCTTCTCCATAGGAAACAACCAATTGGAACACCTTGCTTCTGACCTCTCATAAGTGCACTTGCAGGTTTATGTGAAATAAAAGATTTTGAAACCCGACAGCACCTTGGGATTTGACGATTATCGAGTTCTCCCCCTCTTCTGACTTCAGATAACCCTACTATAACCCCATCATAACCTGCTCAATTCTTCCTCGAGTTCGATGATCTTCTCGTCAGTCCGGATTGTACGCGTGTTGTATGTTGCCAGGTCCAGTTTCCGGTGATTGTGGTAGCCGGATCTCTTCCGAGGATTCTTCGCACCCCTTGCCTCACCGTTACCGTGACCGCTACCTTAGGCAAAGGTAGGCGGGCCACCGGGCATTAGTTTTTGGTGCTTGTCAGTTTAAAGAGGGTTTGCCATATTTGTCACGCTTGGTAGGCGGGTTGGTGATCGCAGTATGGTGTTAAAAATACATAGAGAATGCTGCTGCCCATTGTCTAGTAAGTCCCTTAGTTGCCTTTTACGACACCAAAGGGAAGAAATAGGGTAGTGTCCGGCACCACACGGAACGATAGTCTTCGAATACCACACAAGAAACACGGCCGAGATTTATTTTACCTGAGTCTTGTAGTTAGCCAAAAATGATTGCTGGTAGATCACGATAATTGACAAGAATGCAGCAACGATAAACAGGCGCACTCCAAGCACACACCATAAAGAAACCTAACAATATCAATTTCTACTTGACATTTCGATACGTGGATAGATGACCATCCATTACCTGCATTCGATTTGACTGGCAGCCGGCCTCAACATGATGGGAAAATCTTAGTCAAATTATTTAGTCTTCTTACCTAAAGAATCCATTATAAGAGCCAGTCATGAGCCGCTGGTCGTCGCCGCTCCAGCAACACTCGAACTTGTCGAAGATGCAGTCGTTCTCGTACAGCGAGCAGAGCTTGGACCGTAAGTACTCGTGGACTGGGTATGTTTCTACAGGCTTAGTCTCCATGCGGAGATCCCATACTTTTAAACCTAGGTAGTCGCGTGACATCATGTATCTGGAAGGAGATGGAATCTGGTTAATTACTTGTTATCGTTTTGGTAAATCTACAGAACCAGTTTCACTAAGCAAACTGTTAGCGACTGAGTTAAAACCTTGAGCAGGTGCTTAATGCTATTTTAAATTGGTTCATATACGGAGTAATAATATACTTTATGGCGTGCTTGCAGTAAAAAACAAACTGTTTTCCAAGTGCAGCCATGTCCTACATTGTTTTTCCAAATAGTGCTATTGGGTTTTAGTTTAGAAATGTGTTAGATAGACTGGCTAGCAGTTGAAATTCCATTTCGCTGCTTAAGTTCTAACACCGCAGAAGTCAAATTTGTATCAGTGTTGTACAGAAATAAAACGGTTTTTTTTTTTCTATTCTGAAAAGTTCTGTATATTAGATAGAAGATTCGTCGATCGTTTTTGGAAACAAGGGCACTTAATGCAAAAGGTTAGTTGCGTTATAACGATCCATATGGAGTCGTTATAATCTGCGTGTAAAGACAGAAATTGTAGCGACTTAATTATTTTACGGGCATTCAAAACAAAGAGTCTTCTTACCTGCCAGAATTACTAAGCTTAACATCGCTGATGGAGGATATGATCTCTGAGAAGAAAGACCGCGCGTGCGGGTCTTCTGGTTCCTCGAACAGCTTGGCGTGACGGTCGCATAGCGCCGCCGCGCGCATGTCGCACAGCCTTATCGTACCTGGGGAGATTTAGGGGTTAGTGTTATTTAATTTTAATACAAAAATTGTGAAATTAATCCTCAGACAAAATAAAGTTCCTAAAACAAAAGAAATAGGGATAAGCTTTGCTTCAATTTTAGAACATAACATAACATCACGCCTTGTTTCCCCAAAGGGTTGGGCAGAGGTACACCCACATTTCGGCAGTTTCGTAAGAACATGTGAACGAAATATACGACTTTTTTGGTATAATTGAGCTATATTCTACTAAGCTTATATAGCTCAATAAACCTAAGTATTTAATTAATATGAAACATTGATAATTTTTTCTTCAATTTCTATTTGGAATATCTGTATTTAATAATATTATAGTTGTGAGATTTACAAGCTTTTACTTCTTCGGTTACTTTTTAACAGATATCACAACTTATGATTCACAAGCCGCCTTGTCGATAATTGTCAGTTTATTATCTGTGTAATTCAAAATATGTCTGTACTCACCCTTACTACTAGAATAGACAAAGAGATTGCATTCAGTCGGATGAAACTCCGCCGCGGTTATGACCTGAAACAACATGAAAAACATAATTTCATTAATAAAAATCTCATAAATATGTTACACATTACAATATATTTGTAAACATTCGAGTCCATTTTCAGATCACACAGGTTATCATTTTATCGTGTCTTATCGGTCTGATTAACTTCTGTTTATGATTTGTTTATATAATTAATAAGAATAGAATAGCCCCAGTGCACCTAAACTAAATAAACACATCAGCTTCTCGCGGTTATCGTATAGTATTAAATGAGCAATATTTGTATATTTGTAATCATGTTCTCGAAAACGGCTCTCAACAATTTCGATGAAAGTTGCAATATAGGCATTTATGGGAGTGAAAAATCGATCTAGATCTAGTCTCATATGTGGGAAAATCTATATTTTGATCCGAGAAGAGCTCGGTCGCGCCGGTACTGTAGGTTAATAAGTAATCTTCCCTTAAGTAACTGGCTATAACGTATTTTAGTAACAGGAAATATTATATTCTTAGGTGCCAATTAAATTTGCCTCAAAGAGTGATGTCAGCGAATGAAGGGGTCCGATGAGACCATTGCCTGCCGGGGTTGCGGGAAAGTCCGAAAGGGATACCGTGGCCCCCTGGCATTGCACAGGCAAGAGAAGGAACACGGGTGGGTTTTAGTCAGTAAGAGTCTGACACGCCCTCCCGCTCCACCCAGAGCGGGAGGAGTCACTTGATGATTTCCCACCCAAAAAAAAAAAAAAAAAAAGGTGCTAATTAGTCAACCTAGCCAATCCAAAGTATGTTGGGTTGGCAGATTATAGTCTAACCATATTTAGAAGAAAAACATCGATAGATGGCCCCTTGCAGCCTGGTTACACTGGGTTACAAATACCCTAAGCTGGATGCCACACTTTCAGTTAGTCTGAACTTTACACTAATTCCGCTCAGACAGATCAAAACCGCGTCAGTTGACATCTGGTGTAACATAGTATGTGCCTTTCAAGGCTCGGATACCGGTAAATTTTCAAACCGTTATTATGTACTTGACACAAAACCTTTACATTCGATTTTGTTCGCAAAACAGTTTTTTTAACCGGTATATGATAGAGCATTTACATAAAGGTTTTTTCGGATTAAACGGTTTATTGCAATAAAAAGCGGTTAATCGGTACGTAGGTTTAAATAAGGTTCTTAAAACGTTTACGTTCTTAAGAAAAGTTCGGAGCAAAACCGAAATAAACCGGTATCAACCGGTATTTTTTAAACCGGTTCCGAGCATTGGTGTTATTTGCCTTTAGATTCTAAAGGCGGCTACACCGGCAAAATGACGAAACGAGACTGCACAAATTGAAATTTAGCCAACGAGCACGCTATGTTGTTGCCTAGGATAGCGCGTAAAAAAATACGATTTCCGACCTAAGCTGCATCTTCTACATGTTTTACCCCCGAATACTGAAACGTCACTCAAAATTTAAGTAGCACTTAAATTTAACAGATACTCAAAAGTGACGTTTGACAATACGAAATCTAAAGTTTAGGAGCTGCTCAAATGTTAAGCAGCCCTTAAATTTTGTCAATAGACCATGACGTCAAGAAAAGTTAATAAAAAAAAATACTGACCTCTGTAAGCTCTTCCATATTGGCGGGTTTAATATCAACAATGTTGAAGCTCTGATCGGTGATCTCGAGGTGCCACAGGTTAATGCGAAGGTCGTCAGCAGAGAGATAGGTCTCCTGGTCCGAGTTCAAAGATATAGAGTTTATGTGGTACGTGTGGGCGTTCGCAAATATTCTCCTGTTGACAATAAGAGACATACATCAGCCGGCACAATAATTAAGGGGGTGAAGTATCACAGCAATCCAGAGGATGTAGGAGAGACAGAAATTCTAAAGTGCCAACCCTAGTGAGGCAGAATACACAAGATTTTAGAGTAATGGAATCTGCCCCACCAAGTCGAACAAGTTGGGCAAATTTCACTGCAAAATTTTATGCATTCCACTTTGCCCCAACAGTGGGGCGGCTTGGCGGGGATAATTAGATTATACACATTTTTTTTTTTTACCTCTATAGATTTAGGAAGGAAGTACAGTCATATTACAGTTTTATTGTTTTTTAACCTCATTTGCGGTAACTTCCCTAAAGGTGAGAAGGTTATACCCAGCCGCTAAAGTACGTCAGAATGAAATCACGTTCAGTTATATCGCGTAATAGGTTTAAAGATCAGTAGTGTGCGTACGTACATAGTTAATTCTAATTATTGGTTTGTGCGATTAGCACCTAGGAGAATACTGCATGTAATTAAATAATCACGATTTACTAGTCGCTGAAATGGATGGACATTGGATGTTTCCTTGAGATGCGGTACTCGATAAAAGCCATAAATGTATTGTTTCTGCTTTTGTAAAAATAATTAATACAGTGCTAGTCACGTAAAACGCTACTTAGCAGATAAACCGATGACCAAAAGCGTTAAGGGGTTTTATATTTGAAAGGTATCCGTTTCACTACGATGTCTCCTAATAGTTACCGATAATGCGATCGAGGATGGTGAACGTTCGACAAGAAGCAACCTCGTGACTTGAAGAATCCCAGATTATAGCTACCGGGCAACATGTCTCCGACAAGTAGCTACTTCGCGGTACGCGTATGTAGGATATTCGGAGATCTTGTGTTAGGGAAGGCCAATCAAGCATCAGGTTCATTAAGAGAGACTGACGTCAAGCAAACTCAAACTCTGCCCAAATTCCAAAGCGTAGTAGGTACCTATGGAGAAGGACGGGCAAGAAACTCCACAGACACTCTTTTAAATCAAAACTTAGTTACAAAATATTGGTTACATCATTCATGTTGAAATTATACATGTTAGAACAATGTAGAAAGACGTGCACGTTAAAAGCGTCCGTAATAAAAAGATAAAAACAAAGAACCATTCAAAAATTTAAATAAGCCATAGCCAGCTAAGATATGACCAGTCCCAACTGACGGCGTCCGTTCACGAACATAACGCATGGATCAGCACCAGCTCAAGCGAGACATCTGAGTGAGTATGACATACAGCTGCCATGGCACATTCAAGGTTTTTTTAACTAACTCAATATGGCAATATCATTAAGCCCTATAAACCCACAAATTCGGTCCAAAGTCAACAATAAACCGACTACCGTTAACCCACTTTTCCCCCATAGATAACCATCGCTTTATGAAAACTGATGTCAGATAAAAAGTATATTAAAAACGTTTCATAATCCTATGGCTAAACTCGAGTGTTGTGGTAAACATACCCGAATATAATTAAATTAGATCGTCGGTGCTTATCGCGAGACAAACACTGGGTGGCAATATTGAGGCTCTCGATTTTGCAATATTATGTTGATAACAATGGTTTGTACAAACTTTTGGCGTAAAAAGTGAGTTTGTGAGTTTGTAATCGTAGCATGTTCATGTGCATCTTCCCATTCAATCAATGAAAGCAGCATTAAAATGTCAACAGAGAAAAGAAGAGAGGAAGAGAAGAAGAAATTACAACACATGGTTTGTACAAACTTTTGGCGTAAAAAGTGAGTTTGTGAGTTTGTAATCGTAGGATATTCATGTGCCTCTTCCAATTCAATCAATGAAAGCAGCATTAAAATGTCAACAGAGAAAAGAAGAGGAAGAGAAGAAGAAATTACAACACATGGTTTGTACAAACTTTTGGCGTAAAAAGTGAGTTTGTGAGTTTGTAATCGTAGGATATTCATGTGCCTCTTCCAATTCAATCAATGAAAGCAGCATTAAAATGTCAACAGAGAAAAGAAGAGGAAGAGAAGAAGAAATTACAACACATGAGATAGGTATTTATTACAATTTACAATTTCGTTACTGCCGCAGTCAGTAATGACTGCGTTGCTGGCAGCACTAAGGTCGAGGGCTTTATAGCGCGGACAGCAAGGACTGCATTGATGACCAAACTTAAAGGCTGAGAGCGTAGCTAAGTTGAGCTCGCGGCCATCACAGCGTGGCCAGCAACGCAGTCATTGCGGACCGAGAATTGTATAGGGCTTTGAAATCAAACAATGCGAGTAATTTAGATAAAACTAGCTTAGTATGATAAGAATTTATTTAAAGTAACATTTGTTTAGTCCCCGCGCTTTTGATTTTGAAGTGAAAACTTTAGGCGCGTCGAGCGATTTTTTGGTAGGGGGTAACTTATAAATTCGCGTCACCGACGCGCCGTAGTGCTTTCTTTACTATAGAATATAGATGGTACTAATACCAGTTCTTTTAAGTTTTCACTTTTGTTATATTTTTATTAGGTAATGATGATTATACTGCCTGTACTTATACAGCTAAATTGTGATTTTTAAGGGTTGCGTACCCAAAGGGAAAAACGGGACCCCATTACTAAGACTCCGCTGTCTGTCAGTCCGTCTGTCACCAGGCTGTATCTCATGAACCGTGATAGTTAGATAGTTGACATTTTCACAGATGATGTATTTCTGTTGCCGCTATAACAACAAATACTAAAAACAGAATTAAATAAATATTTAATGAGGTTATACAACAGACATGATTTTTTTGCCGTTTTTATAGATAATGGTACGGAACCCTTCGTGCGCGATTCCTACTCGCACTTGGCCAGTTTTTTTATTTATTTGCACCTATTTTTGAAAAAAAAACTCGACAATAATGGATTTTCAAAGGAAATTGCTGGTGGTTAAAACTCACCAGTAATGAAATTACATACAACTTTGCTGGCGCCTATTCAAGTAGCGCGGAAAGGTCCACTTTGCTTAAAGAAGGTTGTCTAAACAATGACCACATTACAAGCATTTTTGAGTAAAGGTTTGAATTGAATTGAATAGCTTGAGTGACAGAGTAGTAAGTGAAAATGTATTTACTGATCGTGTTGTTCTGGTTGTAGATAAGTAATGACAGCCGCGGTTGGTCCGTGGTCACCCCTACCATCTTTACATACTAAGCCGTTGTTTCCGGCTGTCTTAAGTGGATCTTTGACAGCAACCAGTTTAACCAAGAGGTATCGTATTACAAAGTAACTGGGTTTGTGGAGGTCAGATAGACAGTCGCTCCATGTAAAATACTGGTATCCAGATGCACCCGGTTAGATTGGAAGCCGACTCCAACATAGTTGCGAAAAGGCTAGATTGATTCTGTCGTTCTGGTACACTATGGGCCAGTTTCTTGAACGAAAATTATCGCAAAATTAATGTGACAAATTTTCAACTGCGCGTAAGCTCCTGCGTTTGGTTGACACAACATAAGCGCGCATGACAAATTGTCATTACATTAATTTTGCGATAATTTTCATTCGAGAAACTGGCCCCTTGAGAATTGTTGTTCTAAATTCTGCATAAAAACAGCTAGTTCTAAAATAGTTATTTTTAACGCTTATCACTCTGCTTTAGTTCGATTCAAACTTAATGGCGGCTCGGAAGTTAGCTGCTCGCTGCGCAGTACCGGACCCCTCACCCTCGCTGACCCATGAATTCGTTACTGCGCAGCGACTCGACTCATGTTCCGAGCCGCCATTAAGTTTGAATCGGGCTGTCTATTCTCTGGATCGCGTGACCAGCCACCTTCGGCACACATGCTTGTGTTACTTGTACACCACTCACCTAGGAGACGCCTCCACCATGAGCTCGGCCGGCCGCACAGTGGGCACCCGCAGCTGAGTGATCCGCGCCGGATCGCGTGGCCGGCCACCTTCCTCGCGCGTATTGTAGCCCGTCACACGCTTGTCTCGTTCGGATACCTGGAAATGTTGTGAGATTAGTTATATGTAGTCTCTGTCGTTGTTGTTACTCTGTGGTGCCTGGAACAAAGGTAAACAAAATTAGAAGTTATATATGGAGGTATCTGTTATAAGTCTGAATATCGCCAACCGTCTTGAGCATGCGTGGTGATCAATGCTTGTGCCTTCTCTGTATGAGAAGAGGCCATTGCCCAGCAGTGAGACAGTATAAATCTTTGAGCCCGAGCAGGTTACTTCTTCAAAATCCTTAACTTAATTCTATGGCAATCCAAGGTGGATAAAAAAACAAAATCTTAGATTTTAGGCAATGCAAGTGCCGTTTCATGAGTGCCCATGTAGCAGTGTTAACATAAATTGACGATTAAAAACTTAAACTAACGTAATTAGTTTAACTAGCAATTGACGAATGAACTGGATAAAAAATTAAAATAATCGATTGAATTAGTTTTAGTTTTCAATTTGGATTAAAATTTTGATTGAAATATGAAAAAAGAAAAGAAACGATAATTAAATTAAACAAATGGTATATTCTTTCATTAGTTATACATAGTTTGCAAATAACAAGTCTTATTATCTTTATATGCACGTAAATAGGTATCATATTATGCTTTTACTTTTTTTTTTGTTATTCCTTTAATATAGTTTGACCGACACCGCTGTACCGCGTCTTTATTTGTGTGCCCGGTGAGAGGACGGGGCAGTGCAGGCCACTCATTCGTCAACGCTCACGGCGTCCCGCCGCACATTCGTTATCGAACTATAGTACAAACAGGTGATAATCTATGTAATTAATATTAATTTTCTGTCTATGTTTGCGATTCAAATATAAATTGTTTTTCATGACGCCTCTTTTCTCAAACTTTTCACCGGATAGTTTGTGTTTGTGATTGGAAAACATTCGTTCAACTGGTCCCGATGACGGGACGTATAGGCGTATTGCACTTGACAGTTTTAGATATCAATGCAAGAGTTCTATGTCACAGCTTTCTTTAGTAAAATATGTTTTTCTTTTTCTAGAACAGATCGAGTCAGTTGGCACTTTCAGAATCTGAACTAAAGTTTGAAAAACTGTCCAGACTTGAAAAGTTTCTTCATTCTTATGTGCTGTTTCCGTGTCTAATGAATTTTAGGAAATCAATTTAAAATCTTGGTGATTGAGCCCAACACTGACATTTGTTAATGTGAAATAACATATTTTAAATTTTAATGGTAACCTATTTCTGGTACCTGTTACCAATCAACAGGTAAAAGCTATAAATATATAGTATCAATGTTTTGATATACAAAGCATACTGGACACATTAGATTGGTAACGAATGACGTCATTTGATGCTCATCAATAATGACCAATGGCGCATGATCACATAAAGGTTGGGAGATCAAAATACTCTGGAATGTTAGCGTCCAATTACATTGGCATTTTTAGAGGACATAATGCCTGTGGTATTAGAGATAATTATTTTGTCGTGCATTTTTTACTAGTCTTTAAATAGTGGAGTTATTTGTATGGAAAATTATGTTATGGTTTAGCAGTACGCTCTGCTTGGGAGTCGAACCCATTAAAATCGTGCTAATTTTTTTAGTCAACATTCTTATTGTCCACCCTTTGGACCGCCACGGCCGATTTATCACTTCATTCTCATCAATAACAATTCTAGCATCACTACTGAAGGTTATATAAGGTTCTAATCTGAAGCAAAAAAATATTCTATCAGCCGTGGCGATCAAATCTTAAAACATACTAAGTGCGAATTTCACCAATGTAACAGAACGCGATCAGCACACACATCTAAACTTCAGGAACTGTCAGTGTCAATATTCTACAACACTTATGACACTGACAGCTCTTGAAAGCGGTATAAATGTGCTAATGGCGTACATCATTGGTGAGATGTGCTAATCGCGCACATCTTTAGTCATCATACTCATCATCGTTCACGTATCATTGGTAAAATTCGCCCTAAGAAAAAAACTTAAAATTAAAAAAGAGAAATAATAAAAAAAACTTCGAATACATACAAGACTAACCTTCCACAATTTGATGGTCTTGTCATTGGTTGAGAGTAGGAAGTGGGCCTGGTTCTTCCTCTTGAGCCACCGAATCTTGTTGATTTTCTCTTCAATCTCCAAAGACTTGAGGTAATCGAACTCAGGCTCGTGTGATTGGAATGTTGAGTACACGTTGTACTCGCCCTTCTTTGGGACACATTGCTTTGAAGCTGGGTCCCTCTGGAAAATAAACAAGTGATTTTTTTAAGGGAATGTCACCGAATCTTGTTAGCGCGACAGTTTACGCAAAGAACAAACTTCCGTGAGCTTATGTCCCAAACTGTCATACCGTAATTTGGGATATAATTTGATAGGACTTGACATTTCTCAAGTCCTATCAAATCTATGGGCAAAGACCAACAGTCCGACGGGGTCCGAGGGCCGATGCCTGCTGGGGTCGTGGGAAAGTCCGAAAGGGATGCCGTGGCCCCTGGTAACATACAAGCAACTGAAGGAACACGGGTGGGTTTTAGGTCAGTAAGAGCCTGACACGTTTTAACCCAAAAAAAACAACAACAATTAACTAGTACATATAGATACTGGACTGTAGATACTATGGTATGTATATATATATTTTAAGTAAGATAATATTTAGCCGCATTCGCAGCCTGGGAATGCAGTGACGTGACTATTGTTACACGAAAGTGGAAAGAAACAGAATCCGTATGAAATGACTCATTATATTGATTCGCGTCTGGTTGACGTCGAGCTAGCGTCACATGTGACGTGTTCGTACCGAAACTAACAACGCATTAGCGCGGCGATGGAGTCTCGTGAGCGCGTCTGTACCTTCAAAAATTCTCCGTTGGCATAACTTCCACCTTTTGGTGTCAGCTTGTATCGACCACGAACCAGCAGGACACACAGGACATCTCCTTTTTGCACAATATGGAGCATACACAGAACCATGATGCGTGATCGAGCCTGACCGCTCGTTCTATGTCTGCCACGTTTGACGTTACAGATGACGAACTATTTCTCAGTAGTGTAATTGGTTCAGGTAGTTTCAAGCGAGAAGAAAGGTCACAACTTCGAAGGCGACCGCAACAGCGATAAAGTCACTATTTTCTATGAAAATGCTTCCATAGATGGCGACTTTGCCACCTGTTGCCGTTTTCATAAAGTTACATTGAAACCAGTCGTGTCGTTGCGGTATGTTATTGCGATAGGGCGGCTTTTCCGCTGCCGTTTGCGGTTGCGTCGCCTTCGGAATTGTACCTTAAAGAAAATGTACAAATAAAGAATGCTAAACTTACCTGAAATATAACAACCCTGCCTCCCTTGTCCCCCGTAGCGAGCAGTTCCCCATCATGGTTGAACTCCACGCAGGAGATCAGGTCAGCTTCCGTGACATCGTCTTCCAAAGTGCCCTTCACCTGGCTGAAACACCATGTCGTCTCGCCACCATTGCCTGGAACACATACCGTTGAAATAAGAACAAATTGCCTTAATATCCATAAAGCTATGCTGTTTGGGCTGGTCCAGTCTTTGATTTTGGTCTTTTCACTAGTTTGAAAAGACAAGGTTTTCGTGAATAGTCTGATGCGAGCCTGCACCGTGCGTACCAGTCCGTAGGCATGGGTATAATAACTCCAGACAAATCTTTGTTTGGATATATATCCCAAAGCGGATATATCAGCCAAAATCATTCCAAGAAATAAACAAATCCCATATCCGTATTGGAGTGATATATTATTATATCCAATTTTTTACCGGAGCCAGTTAGCCCATGCCTACTGGCCCGCGGCGGCGCGCAGCGAGGGCGGCGCAGGATGCGTCGCGACGACTCGGCGAGTTGGCGAGCGCTAGCGCCCCTCGAAGAACGACCTATGCCAAAGGATGTTGGTGATGATGTGGTTGAAATGAGGTCTGATTAAAGAAATATGTTTTGTAGAAAAAAAAAACGATTTAATTAGTCTTTTTGGTCTGTTCTTTAGCAGCTTCAAATACAGAGAAGTGGAAAGAGAGTAGGGAGGCCTTTGCCCTGCAGTCAGGCCAGGCACACTCCGCATTTTAGGTTTGAAGCTAGAAGTACGCGGCGGGCTCGACTTGTCGGGCCTATTCAGTGGGCGCACGTAGTCAGATGTAAGAATTACGCGATAGAAAGAGAGGCAACTTCTAGATGAGTGTAACTGTAGGTCTGTAGGTAATTAGCGCTGTGCGACCTGACTTGCACTTTATTGTGTCGTAGCAAGTCACTATTTATTTAAATGATTTTGCAGAGTCAATCTTCTGTACTTGTACTATTATTATTCTGAGCTGCAGTGGGATGGATCACCGGCTTTTAATAAAAAAAATAGTCGGATATCAGACTGAATCGGATGCTTTGAAGCGACTGGCAAAGAAAAGCAATTTCCTTTTTATGATTTTCTTAGGAAGATCTGAACGCCAGCCAACTGACAAATCAAACCAGCAAATCCTAGCTATTTACAGAATTAAAGCATAATTTATTCCTTTGACCTTGTTTTAATACCAACAAAAATTCAACATTGCTTTATAAAAATATTCAAAACCAGTTTTAGACTGTCTCAAAATATCAGATTTCAAGATTTTTTAGGTACTACGCAATTTAGTCCAGTTTGAACCTATATTAGCGACTAGGTAACAACACAACCTTGGTAAGATTTCAAGATATTATAGAGTTACTATTTTACCGTAACAAACACTTAAAATCTACCCATTATAAGTTACTTCTCAAAGCTAGGACTAAAATACTGAAAATGATTTACCTAGTTACACCAAACCTCGTCTATGCAGGTAATATTTAGTAAAACCAAACTTTTTGTATGGTTTCTTAGCATTACACAAAAGTCGGTAACTATGCGACAGTTTAGCGAGGATTGAAATCAATAATTTCAATTTCCATCATAAATTAAATCTCAATTGTGTCTTCAGAGTGATATATCTAGATATTCTGTGTAGATTTCATCAGATTATAGCGTTGAACCGTGGTGACCCAGCGGCAAAGGCCTCGACATACATGTCTTCGTGGATTATGACCCACTCCTCACAGGGATGGATCTAGATAGCTAGATAAATCTCGTTACTTGACACCAGGTAGACTCTTAGTCTGTTCTAGAGCCACAAAAAGTTAATTTCTCGTGGACACCCCAATGCGCACGTCTTTCACCATTTCCTAGTGTTTAACCTGCGAAGAAGTGGCCCAGTAAATTCCCAAGCAACCGTATGGTTTTCAAATTTATAACGAACTCAAAAATAATTTAGTCAACACTCATACGAATGTCAAAAGTTACAAATGATAAAAAGACAGACCCCAAAACCTCTCTACACCACATCCTAGTGTTTTAAGCTGGGAAGAAGTGGCGCAGCTCCCCAGAAACAAGTCAGTCTGTATGATTACACATTTGTAAGTAATAAAGATATCATTACTTAGCACAAAAATAAATTAGTCAACACACACATTAATAATAAAGAAAGAAATGTTAGTAAACAACGAGCATAAATATATTATTATAAAGTCGTAAATGCAATGTATTATACAAAAGAAAAACAAACATTATGTCAAAATAGCGAGCGTAAAGAATTATCATTCCGTTGTTATCAATAGTTTAGTAAAGTTATTAAAAATCCGAGTTATCCATAATAAACTAAGCTACTTTATCTTAAAATTAAACAATGAAGTAATTTAATTGTTCTCTCAATGGTCTTTCATTCGATTAAAAAATTCGTAAGCTCGAATCTGGGCAACGTATTTTTTCCGATTTAATTAACTTTTGGGAATTACTCTTCAGTTTGATATAAAACCGAGAAAGTTTTTCTATTAGCCCTTAGGCAACTTATAAGAACCCTGAAATATGGTGGTATAAATTGACCTGCCTCCACTAACTTTACGAAATATCTGGCGCCGGTCAATTACACGTGAACGGCAATCAAACGATTGAAATTTGACCCATTTATCAAATGTACGTACAATCACAAATCGTGTTCCAGTGCACCCGACACGAATGATGTCTCCAATTGGCGAAATTGTCCTGAATCCTAATGCGATGATTGGAATACCACGGTACTTCCTTCTTTTTCAACATCTCTACACTAACTTATCATAGAGTAAATAACCACGCATTTTTACTAATGAAAAACAAAAAACCAAAAGTTAAACAGTACAGTTCTGTGACATGTCCTGGCCGTAAATGGCGGAAAACTTTGATTTTAGAACCTGTTTTTTGAACGTGGAACAGTAATGCTATACTTATGAATGGGACACCAGTGGTTTGGTAACATTACACCTTTCTTTTGAGCCTTTGTAGGGTGTGTTCAGACAATGGGCCCACAAGGCTTGACGCGTAACAATTAGAGGAAGCACCTTGTACATTTATGTAGAACGTAATTGGAAGATATAAATAGCGTTGCGATGGTAATTAGTGCTGGCAGTTGCGTGTCTGCCGTGAAGATAGTTTTTGTATTGCAATACTGGGAAAAACTGCAAGATTCCATTTTACTATAGGGCGCAAATTACATTCTGGAACCTGTTATTTAACATTTTCGCTTAGGCTCGTGTACTGCTAAACAAGTGCTTCATGTATCCATAAACGTGGTTATTTAAATATTTTTTACTCTGGAGGCCAATCTTCTTTGTTCAACCTCATTTTGTCTACAGCCAGCTAAAGGCCAGCTTTTACCCTAATTTGGATTCATATCTAATACAAAAAGGGTGCCTAAATAAACACTTAACCCTTAAACAAAAACGTCACTCCGATAAGTGACGAAGTTTGTGACGCAAATGGTTGCCTAACTTATCGACTGTCTCGATTTATAGACAGACTAATGATATACCTATAGAAACCTTTCGTGGCCATATTTTAGCGTTGACACGAAAACGACGGGTTTATGTAGACTTTTCAATATTTTATAGCTGTTGGCTTGGGTCTAAAATTATATCGAATCTACAGAAAATTGACATAATTAAATGTTGTCAGGGTCCTAAAATTGAATTGCTAAAATTAGGCTTGTCTAAAATTAATATTCAATGCCAAAACCCTTGTGCTAAGTTGTTCTCTGATATCCCTAAGCCGAGCAGGTATGAGGAGATTCGACATACTAAAAATGTTGATGTTGAGAAGCTGATAATGAGCTAATTTTTGATCAGCAGAAGATAGCCAGGATAGAAGCGAAAGGCCGCACAATTTGGAAAAGACAATAATATGTCTAGTCTTCGTATCTAGTATCGGCATAATCGGAACTGCTGTATGGGATCTATCACATAATTAATTTATCTGTTATTCCTTCATTTTTCATTATTTTTACCTATCGTGGTATAGTAATCTTATTCTAGGTGCATCGTCTTCACATAATTATAATTAGTGTATACAAGATATTGTGAAAACATTTAAAAAGAGACTTCTGCTATGAAAACTACTTTTTGGAAGGGGCGACTAGAATCAATTGTTTTTATATTTTTGTAAATTTTGATGTCCAAAAGTGCCTTTTTTTGTGTTGTTTTATAAATTATTTGACTTTGACTTTGGGAATTCCTAAAGCCAAAGTAAAAAAAATCCACTCAGCAAGGTGGTCGGACGAATCGTAGAGTAATTTTTAACGAACCAGTAACGGGCTGTGATAGGTTCCAAATCCGAAACTTCAAGCCATACAAGAACAGCCTATCAATTTCTTCATCAAAGATTCTATGAAGCCATACAAAACAGATATCAATTTCTTGATAGAAATACTTTTCAAATTAACGATGCCGTCGGGTCATCAGCAAGTTCAAGGTTATTTGAGTGGCAGTCAGTTATCACTGTGTAAACATATTCAGTTTGTTTACGTATTGATATTATCTTGATGCGCGTCAATCTTCCTTGTCACAGCCTTGGATAGACAGGTGACGAGAATATTGAGAATGAGGATAAAATGGTAATCGAGTTGAGAATAGGTGGATAGTGGGCTTAATAGACTAAAGTTGTGTTTGTGGTTATTCAACTATATTCTCTAAAATTGTGATTTTGTTTACTCGTGCTTTATTTCGTAAATAAATAAACATGAAAATTAATCAACATATTTAGGGTCGGCACAACATGTCTTTTTGTTTTTTACGTCATTATTAGGCGTCATCTCAGTCTACTGCCTTTCTAGTAATAATAATTCATCTCAACAATATTACTATTTTTATTTACTTTTTTTTCTATTTTTTTTTATTATTTTCTCATTATTTTAGAAGTATGTTTGTAAGTATATTCTCATAATTATTGTATGTTTATTTTTAAATTAGTGAATAGTTAAATGTTTTTATATTATGTATTTTAATTTCTCTTCTACTCTTACACACATTGTCTACATCTCTTTTTATCCACTTTCCTATCGCAGGTATGCTGGAAGAGATTTCTTTAGAAATAAGCATCACCTTTGTACATATTTTTCTGTTCCTTTTTTCTAGTCAATTGTATATAATGTGTGTACATAAACTGTTAAATAAATATTATTTTGTTTCTTAAAATGAAATACTTAAAATATTATTCAAAACAGGTATAAAATTACGAATTTCCAATTACATAAAGTGTTATCAAAAATACACACAAAAATTACGAATCAAATAGTGTTGTTATCAAGCAATTTTTCTAAGTATCCGAATATTAATTTTGCTATTTTCATATTAGACCTTATCTTGTTGTCAATAGATAAAATACTGTTTGTTGTAATAGAATATGTAGTTTGCTAATAAAACTGTTTTTCTGATAGAATCACTTATTTAGTTTGGAGTTGCAATCATTAATTTAATTTTATGAATACTGTTATTCAACTGTATCCAGTTAGACTGGAAACCAATCCCAACATAGTTGGGGTCTTTATGCCTATATTTTTGTTTAATTTAGTACCTAATAGGTACCTACCTCTTTTGTCCATCTCAACACTCTCAACCTACTTATGTCATTCTGATGCCCTTAGCCCAATTAATACGGGATTGGTGCGCCATATCTCCTGTCTAGTCACCCCCTTTCTAGCCATATCATCTTTCACAGTTTATCATCGTTTCTTTGGTCTTCTACTGCTCTTATAACCATCCATATAAGTCCACACCCATACTTAAAACTTTCTTCACATTTTCCTCCGTAGGTGCATTGCCACAGAGACAAACCTGAGACATCTCTAAACTTGTATTTTTTAGTTTAATTTACTACTCATAATACTCCTTTGGTCACTCTCCTCAACCTAGTTACACATGATAAAATAAGATGTCAAACAGGGCCAGGTTTTACTTAACATTCCATAGCGATACTGTTCCTACTATACTTGGTGTGATGCCAAATTAGCACAGGTCTTAGAGCAATGCATCATTTTCCTTGTGTCATTTTAAGTCGCGTATAATTCTTGCGTGATATATTCATTTGAGGGAAAAATGGAATTTACTTTGAAAGTATCGGTTTAAGAATCTCATAATTATTATCAGTTTCACAGAGGGATAGTTTTTGCGTAGTAGTACTCAATCACTATTCAGTATTCACTATCATGATTTAACTTTCTGCCTCTTTTTTTTTTTGGCCCTGTACACATGGTAGCCTACACATCCAGACATTTCCAGTATAAGCTGATCTCGCATTGTTCGGAAATCCTATACAATGTGAGATCAACTTATACTGGACATCTATTATAGCTTGATGTGTAGCCGTGTGTACACAACTCTAACATCACGCATTGTTTCCCTCGAGGGTTGGGCATAGGCGTACTTACCTATACTTATTGTACACCCACATTTCGCCAGTTAAGTCCCATGTAATAGGAGACGAGCCTATTGCCATCAAACGGCCACAAATCCAGACTCCAGGCTGCTACTGAGAAATTCCAAATGGAAAAACCCAATAACGCTTTGCCCGGCTTGGGAATAGAACCCAGGACCTCATGCTCAGCAGTAGCGCTTGTAACCACTAGACCAATGAGGCAGTAAATTTAAAATTTGTGGAAGCCAGACTACCTAAGTGCATGAAATGTGCAACAATGTTTTTGTTAACATGTACAATGCTGCAGTATATAATTTCAAAACAAGAACATGTTTTAAGTCCTGGTAGCATTAACTGAAGGTTAACGTGGAAAAATCATAAAGAAGCCTATAAGGTTTAAATTTGTGATCATAACAAACTATATTCATGATTTACCTTGATAGGTTAGGTACTAAATGAGATATGAAAATACACACATGGAATCGTTATCATTGTGAAAATGCAATAATAATAATAATGTAGGACTCATCACCCATCTTCCCCTTTCTGATCATATCATATTTCATGCAAGATATTCATTGTTTCTACGGTCTGACCTTACTCTAACCCCGCGTCCTTATTAGAAGCAATCGCCGCGCAAATACGCGATCGTCGCGTGTATGTCACTTTTTGTTCGGAAAACGTCCTCTGTCGGCGCGACCACTCGTTCAGGTTGTGACATAATCATGAGCGTGACGATCGCTTTAGAACGCGGCGTTATAGGAGTACTATTTAAAGTAAAGTACTGCTGTGAGATCCCTGATACTGATTTGTTCTTCTTTTTTTCTTTCTTCAGTTTTTATCTTTCGGACAAATAAATGCATTCTATTCTATTCTAATGTCACTTGTACTCTAAACAGTAAAATAATAGCCCTTTATCATAAACATAAATTGCTAAGGCTAACACGTGTCTCAATTTTGCTTTTCACCATGACACATTGACAACAATCATGATTCATGACACTTTATTAATTCATCATTTAAAGATTCAGTAATCATCAAGCATTTCCCTCATACTCCCTCCACACAACTGTGTGGAGGAACTTAATGCTCCTCATCACAGCATAGCACATATGTGAGTTCTATGTACCGACTATAAAGCCATCATTATCATCATTTAGGTACTGGGTATGTCTTTCATTGACTTGATTGTGCCCTAGCGGCTGAGAGTATGTCATGCTCACTCTAATGTCTCGCTGACGGTGGCGCGGGTGTTGTCCCTTCAAAATGGTTGAGCTGAATGGTGCTAATCCATGCGTCATGTTCAAGAACGGGCGCCGTTAGTAGGGACTGGTCATCTCTTAGTTGCCATGGCATATTTTTAATTAAATTAAATTTTTGTATTGTTTTTTCTATTTCTATTATGGACGCTTTTAATGCTTTGGATCGTTCTCACATGTATAACTTCAACATGAATGATGTAACCAATATTTTGTACTTAACTATATTTTGATTTAAAAGAGTGTCCATAGTTTCTTGCCCGTTCTTCTCTATCCTCCCGTCCGTTACAAAGACTCCAGGAGTTCGATAACAATTAAAATTATATTGTGTCTCATTAGTAGCAGTTGAACTCCTATAGGTACCTACTACGCTTTGGAATGGGCAACTAGCTTCATCTGTCTGACTGACCGACCCCTTGGCAATTCAAAAGTGCCTGTAATTGGTTTATTTGAAATAAATGCTTTGAGTTTATTCATTCTCTTGTAACATCACATACCTACATTACCCTTCATGTTTTTCAATTCCTATATTACCATAAGTAGCAACCATTCAAAACCAGTATCAAGTAGGTACTGTCTATGAACATTAAAACATTTTCTTGATGCAAAACAAGTTTTTATCATCACAACTGGCCTTAATCAGTCCCTATTTAATGGCAGATCACCCATTTAAATTGATTCCAGCCACATAAATAAATACATGAACATTAATTACTGCAATTGACTATGGAACCTTCTCATAATTCCTTATTTAACAGACAGTCCTTAATTGAAAGTAATTAAAAACTTTTAAATATTATTACTAGTTATGCAAGATGATTTGCTTTTAGTCTTATAATAATAATAAGATACGTATGTATTACGCAAATTGGAAATAATAAATGGTTGGCCATGGAATGCTCTAAATATGGGGCCTACCGCCAGTAGCACATCTGCGCCGCGAAGCCATTTCGCGGAGATGTGCTACCGGCGTAAATCTATCACTGCTTACAATTAATATTTAGTTTGTTTATTTTGCATTACATAATTACAGTTTTTAATCGTCATTGTGAGTCTTTCCTGTTATTTTATACATCTGTAGTATTAAAACGAAAGGGCTAATGTGCTGCCAATGCAAAGCTGGTTACAATGTTCCATATCAGGGAAATTACCCTTAATATGTTGAAATCTCTAGTTCCTGTCAAATATTGTATGGAACTTTGACAGAAAACTAAAGATTTCAACATGTTTAGTTGTGAATGTTTCGCCAGTCCAAACGTACAGTAAAACTGTATAAATCAATTAATTATGAGTGCATAAAAATAATCACAGTATAACCAATTCCTACTACATATTTCGCAGAAAGTAATTTGTATTCAAAACCAATCTTTTTTATGTAAATGATCTGTACCAACATTGTATAAAGGTAACATTTTTAGCGTCTACTTTTGTCTATTTTCCTTGTCTGTGTTGAAAATGTATAAGGAAACCAATATACCTACAACATTTTCAGAGGTGATGATACAGTGAAATCTATAGAATATTGTGTCCATAGGCGATAGTATAAAACCTCTTTTGATGAAGAGCGAATTTATTTGAGAAATACAAAAGTGGATTATTAAATTAATGGCATTATCATGGTATTGGTAAAAATGTACATAGAGAAGAGTATCTGGTTGAACTTGACTACTTTGCCCAGCAGTGGGACAAAACAGTTTAATTTAAAAATAGGTTTGCTTACCATATAAAAAATAAGGTATAAGAAACATTGCAGTACAAATTGCAATACACAAATGAAAATATTCAACTCTCTTTAAACAATAAATGTGGGCAATTTTGTAGTAAATTTCAAGAGAATTATCACAATTATTTTATCCATGTAGACTTTAAATCCTAGACACTGCTAATTACAGGTAAGTCTGCTTATTACTGCTTACTTAACAAGGAAAAGAGGTCAAGAACAAATGTCAACATGAGGAAAGTTTTCATTTAAATGTTAAAAATGGTTTATCCAGTTAAATTATCCATTAAATTACTGCATATGTGAAATGCATACAACTTGAGATCGTGTTTTAAGGGTTCATAGCTAGCTAACTTTAGAAAAAGGCTTACTTCAAATAGCCCAATCAAATCAAATACAGACAAAGTTAATGTACAAACACTATCAGTCCATCTTTAATGAACTTCTAGGTCCTCAAACATCAGCAGAACCATTTTTGTCAACCAAACACACTTTGCCATGGCTATGCCCCGTTAGCAAAGCAGGGCCCTGTACCACAATACTTTACATACATCTTACAAGTCTGTGTACACAATGTATACACAATTGTAACAATAAAACCCATTATGTAGATTGTAGTGACAAGTCTACAATTTATACATAGCCCTCATGGTTTGAGTTATGCTTTTAAAAATGCAAAAGAACTGTAAATTGTAACTCATACATATTTGTAACTTCTGTTGTTATGCAATTTTTTTCTACTTGTTTCGTGGTCCCTGGTGATGGTCTCAGCTAAATATAATGGACTGGTTAAAATAAGCTGTTTTATAGAGCTAGGACAGTTGAAATTTGTAGCCTTTTACATTTGATAACGGTCTGTTACATTGGTTGGTTATCCTTTGACTGAAGAATCAAGACAAATATGGCAGGTATGACTACAGACAGGTATTCAGTAAAAATTGTATTGTGTCAATGACCTCATTGAATAAATAAAGATATTCCATAAAGTACTTGTTTGCCTTTAAAACCAGCATCACCTTCTCTTGAAGTTATAGCTAAGTATGACTGAGAGAAAATTACTAACTTAATCAAGTGGAAAAACAATACTTGGTATGTCTGCAAACAACTATAGGTTGATGTATTTTGCAATATCATGTCCAGTATATCACTACATATCTTTCATTGACCACTCCATAAAATAATTAGAATCACAGCTCTGCCGATAATTCCACTGCCGGTGCCTTTCCTACTTTGGATGACAACAAGTATTAAATAGTCTATGACTATGGTGTTTATGACCAATAAAACTGTTGTGAGTATGACCTGAATCTACGTTTCTGTTCAAAAGAAAACTTAATGATCTTTGCCTGTTACTTTCTGCTGAGTAATAAATAGAAATTAGAAGATAGGTAATTATCTCAGATTCATAATTAATTATTGCTTTGTTATCCTCTAAGACATTGAGGTTATCTAAAAGTTGATAATGATTAAGAACAATTATCCAATTTGTAGGTTATTTTATTATTTTGTTGTTGATTCTGTTTGTGCTCAGATTGTATTCATACTAGGAAATTAAATATGTACTGAGAAATGGCAACCTTCTTGATGTTTATTCCATTATGAAACGTTAATATATCAATCTCTTTCCCACACAGCTGTTCATACGCAAATAAGAGAGAGACATCTGACTTGATAAAATTTAATTAATGTTCCCATGATATTTAGGGGGTAGAGTATTCAGAAATAAAGTAACAGAACACTAAAGAACAATAGTAGTCCAACAAATTATTTAACAACAATCAAATTGTTGATACGATTTACGACTAACTGATTATGGGCTTCCAAAATTTTCAAAATAATAAAATGACAAAAAAACGCTTACCTGAATTTAACTTCATTGGAATAACGTATTTTCTGGATTACGAATGAGACCCCGGGCGTTTAACAACGTCTCTAGATACTGTTCTAACGAAAGTATGCTACTTTTTGCTAAATACAATCATATGTTCTCGCAATCATCCCTGCTAAGCCGCATTTTTATGTAACACTGACGTTTTTTATTCGAAAACAGACGCCGAAAGACCGTTGCGAGAACTTCCTCACATCTACATCTCTAGCAATAATGAATTCAGAGAGCAAAAGGTTAAAACTATCGGCATAAGTAATGATAACCAAACATTAATCCAAACAAGCTATCGTCACAAGATGTAAACACTAAATACTAAAAACCAAACTAATGACAATAACATTGCATTTACCGTCGGAGTTCGAACGATAAAACATCTTCGACTTATTGCGATTCCCAAATCCGATTTCGCCCTTGACTAGCGGGCGCAAAAAGTCACCACTTACCGGCCATGACAAAGCCCAGCACAAAAACTTTAAGAAGTTCGATAGTTTTAGTACACAATCACTTGAGTGTTTTGCTAAAACATCACACAGATTTGCCGATTAAAACGGATTAGAATCATTTCAACATTACATCGGTAAAAAGTAATGGCGCTGAGAAATACATACAAATAATTACTGCAGAATTTAGTGTTGCCATACTGACATTCACTAAATCTACTAACAGTGTCGCGTAGTGCGGTAGTGCGTCGCGAACCGATTTGGGGAAATCTCAAGCAAACCATTATTACGATTTCAATACTACTTTAATCATTTGACGTCATCACTAATAATAAACACACGTGATTTTTGACATAAATTTACCTTTCTAACACATTTATTAAAATTAAAATACAAGGTGAAGAAACACTAAGAAAACAAAAATCAATGTTTATTTAAAAAAATACCGAGAAGCGATGAGTTCTATTCTATGACCGAATAGAACTCATCATTCATTTGAACATCTTATGTATAGGACCAACCCTAAAATTGAGAAAAAAATACAGCTAAAGTGGGTGATAGACGTATCAACTTAAAGTACGTGGTTTTTAAGTTTGCCAACTTACTCAGCTCGCCGTTGGTGACACACGTGATTACTCACATTGTATCGCGATATTGTCAAATTTTTTACTAAAGAAATATTTTTTACGGGTTCCTGTCTGGCAAAATCTTGATGCTCCGAAATTTATTTGGCATAACACACTTGGCATAATCTTCTTTAAACGATTCTTTTAACGAACAATTTTCTGTTGGTCTAATTTGTTTTGGCATAATTTGGAGTTGCATACATTTATAAGGCATAATATTTGCTCGTCTATTAATCATGAAACAAAAATATAAACATTATTTAATAATAATAAGGGAATTACTTTATTGGATTAGGTTAAGGTGCTGCGGGGTTGCCCCTTGGGCCAGCCCTGAGCTGCGAACATGTTTGTTTTTATATGAGTTATAAATTATGACAGTAATATAAATATTTATGTCAATAAACATTATGGCAAAACATTTGTGCCTAATAATATTATGCGTAATGATTATGCTAAATTTCGTTATGCCAGTGTAAATTTTGACAATATAGGTATTTTATTCTTATCCATCGTAAACTCCACCCACCTGGCATTGCAGGCGAGGTGCTAAAATTTCCGAGGACTTAATTGAATTTATATTTGGATTGAGATTCTGGTTTCTCACACTTCGGGGGGTCCCCCCCCCCCTCTGCCTACAGGCCTGTATAAGAAGTAAATAGACTAAAAAAGCTTTCGGTACTTTGATATTTAGTTTCATCAATTTTTTTTACCGTAACATAACACGGCCAAAGGCCAAGGTCATTAGTTATATATTTAGAATATAAAACACAATAAACGACTACACAATTGGGATACGCTCATCTCCCAATACTCCATAAATATTTAAAATCAGTTCATTTTTTCCGCATAACTACTACGATGGTAGAATTTTATCAAAGTAGCAACACCACAACTAAATGTCAAAATGGACGTTATGAGAAAAAAAGTCATGGAAAAGCGCGCATTTCATTTGTCCTTTGTGCTGCCATCTAGTAGTAATATAATTAACTAAATTCTGTTTAACCGACACTCGATGAAACAATTTGGTCAAACAAAACTATTTTATAATTTAAAAGGCGGAAAAATATGTTTATACCACGTATACTGTTTTGTTTATCTGAACCACATAATATTGTGTCTACAGTTATCACGATTACCGATATTATTTTTTATTAGTATTAAGATACACCTTTTGTTATTTATAGGTGTTTCCGTTTTCCGGTAGAGCATTGTGTATTTCGAAAACTTGAATTTAACGAATGTCAAGTCATTAAGTCAAGCAAGAAACAATTTCAATTTTCTTTATATATTCTGGAAACAGGTTTTTTTTTTATTAGGTACCGGAAAAGGCAAATAAAGAAAATACCTACTTTAAAATGTCGGGATGCGTTACAAAAGAGTGTGAACAAGCAAAAAAAAAACCCTGTGTAGCAGAAGATGGAAAACAGTGCAAAGTACCGAAGGTGAAAATACCTGTTCCGGAACCAGAATGCGTGGAACCTTGGGCAAAGGAGGTGGTGGAATTGAAGTTGTTTGACCAGGTAAGATATAAAAATAAAACAAGTAGGTACAGGTACCTACCTAGCGAAAGAAGTCGGACAGCTTGCTTACTGCGTAGTTTACCCCATAGTAAAAGTACTCTGTGGTTTACCCTACTGAACGTTTGGGTATAATACTACTATGCTAACTAAAGCCGCCTAGATAAGGCGAGTACCGTCGTAATTTTTTTTAACCCCGGTTTTTACACGCTTGACAAAAGCCGACATACCTACTTGAAGCACATTACTGCCAATGATCCGATCGAGTGTCACAAAAATCTAAGTTTGTTGAGGTTTGTTAGTTTGTGGCAAGTAGACACGGCTACATATCAAGCTACACATTTCCAGTTTATGCTGATCTCGCATTTTATAGGATTTCCGTACAATGCGATGTCAGCTTACTGGAAAACCGCGATAGTGAGGCGCGTCATTTCAGTGGATAAGCTACACTATAGAAAGCCATTTGGCTTGCCTCTTGCCGTTTGCCTGTAGATGTAGTCACTGTTACAAGACTTACAGAGTTACATGCTCTGTGGTCACTCTCTTGCCAAGCTAACAATCTTCGCTTGGTGTGAGCTGTCATGTCACTCATGTTACGAATTAAGAAATAATTAGTACAATAACATTGGAACGCATCTTAAACACTGAGAGCTGTCTAAGTTATAGTTGTCAAAAAGTTGAAGTTGACAGCCCGCCTTTTTACACACATCTCTACCCTGAACTCGCTCTGCAACATGGTGTTCTTTTACATTGTAATTGTTCTGTAATAAATATCACTCTCAATAACTTATGGTGTCTTACTATGGCATAACCCCACAATAGGTTATGGGCTCAGGCATGGAAATCACACAGAAGTAAGACACCAACAGACGACAGAAGAAAGCTCCACGTGCTTGGATTACCGGCACTGAGCACGTACTCCAAAAACAGACGAAGTCGACCGCTTCCGGGTCATTACAGACGGGAATAACAGAAGATATCTTAGTACAGAAGATATAAAGAAGACGATAGAAGATGGAAAGAAAAGACGGCGCGTTAGTTCTTAACGACAACAATTGGGCACTCTGGAAGTTCCAAATCATGGTTGTACTTAAGTCCAAGGGGTGGTACGACGCGTTACTAAAAGAGCCGTCGTCCACAGAAGGCAAAGAAGTAGACAGAAAAGCGCAAGAAAAAATAGTTACAAGAATAGAAGAGAAGATACTTTCTTATTTACTGGTATGCACATCCGCTTGTCAAATGTGGGAGAAATTGAACACAATTTTTGAAGCAAAATCTAAGGTAGGAGTACATCTTATTCAACAGAAGTTTTATAGCATGGAGTTCGAGGAACCAATGGCAGCATTCATATCCAAAGTTGAGGAACTTGTCAATCAGTTAAGAAATAATACAGAGGATCTCTCTGAAAAGATGGTAGTCACAAAGATTGTCATGAGCCTACCGGATAAATACAGACACTTTATCTCGGCATGGGAATCAGTACCTGAAAGTGAACAGAATATGAAGAATTTGACAGCAAGATTACTCGTGGAAGAGGAGCGTATAGGAAAGGACACTCCATCATCATCAGCCCTTATGGCGAAAAGAAACACCAACAGAAAAGTACAGGTCAATAAAACTGAACTGAAGTGTTATGTCTGTGGTAAAGCTGGACACTTTAAGAAAGACTGCAAAGTGCGTAAGTGTAACTTTTGTGGAAAATTAGGTCATTTATACAAGGACTGCAGAAACAGGCAAGGACAAAATAAAGGTAACCACAATGCTTTTATCCTGAATAATTACAATTCAATTCAAAAAGATGATTGGATTATGGATACAGGGGCGAGTGAACATATGTGTTTCAAAAGAGAGTTGTTTACAGACTATACAGATATTTTAGAAAATAGATTTGTCATATTAGGAGACGGTAATAAACTTAAAGTACAGGGGATAGGCAAAATTAATTTTCAGGGATACAATGGCAAACAGTATGCACCTTATGTAATGTTGGATGTTTTATTTGTACCTGATTTAACAATAAATTTATTTTCTGTATCATGTTGCTTAGATAAAGGTTATACTATGACTTCAACAAAAGATGGATGTCAATTTACCAAAAATAGAGAGGTTATGTGTACTGCAAACAGAGTAGGTAAATTGTATTACATGAATTTTAAATTTAATATAGAAGTGCCTTTAACATCAATTACAGAATGGCATGAACGACTTGCTCACCAAAATATGGGTTATGTCAAGGAGATTTTAACCAAAAATAATGTAAAACATGAAGGGTTGACTGATCAATGTACAGCATGTTTGGAGGGTAAGCAGAGTAGGATACCTTTTCATAGTAGTGATAACAGAGCTAGTGTACCTGGAGAATTGATTCATATGGATTTATGTGGTCCCATGGAAAAACTTTCAATAGGTGGTTCTAAATATTTTTTGTTATTCAAAGATGACTTTACGGGTTACAGGTTTGTATATTTTCTAAAAAATAAATATGAGACCAAAAATAGTATTCAAAATTTTATAATAACATTTAAAAATGAAAGTGGTTACAAAATTCAGAAAATGAGATCAGATAATGGAGGAGAATTTGTCAATAAAGAGGTAAGTCAAATATTGAAAATAAAGGGGATTACTCACCAGACCACAGTTGCTTACACACCTGAACAAAATGGTCGAGCCGAACGGGAGATGAGAACAATAGTAGAAGCAGCCAGAACCATGCTCTACGCAAAGAAGTTACAGAAGGAACTATGGGCAGAAGCCACTAGCACAGCAGTTTATACGTTAAGTAGGACAGGTAAATCACCAGTTCCTGGCAAAACACCATTTGAATTACTATATAATAAGAGTTTTAATATAGAAGAGTTGAAAACATTTGGAACAGAAGTTTATGTACACACACCAAAAGAAAGAAGACTCAAGTGGGATGCAAAAAGCAAGAAAGGAATATTTGTTGGTTATGGGATAAATTGCAAAGGTTACAGAGTATGTTTACAAAACAAAGAAGTCAACACATATAGGGATGTGGTATTTATCCAAGATAAGACAGAAGATAAACAGAAGAGCAGAATAGTTTACATTGATTGCAAGGATGACACAAATAGCTTAAACGGAAGACACAGACAGCAAGAAGAAGACAGAAGACAAGAAGAGAAAACAGAAACTTTGGATGACACAATAACACAAGATAGAAGAATAGAAACAGAAGATAGAAGAACAGAAAAAGACTTACAGAAGATAGATGCAAAAGAAGAAATCAACAGAAGAGAGACTAATATACAGCAAGAGAGTAATATGCTTGAAGAAGAGAGAAGTGGACACAGAAGAGAAGAGCACTACGAGTCATGTGAAGAAACAGAAGATGAAAGTCCTTTTAGAGAGTTACCGGTTGAGAAACCACAGAAGACTAGGACAAGGGAGATCAAGAAGCCACAGAAGTATGGAGATTATTATACAGGATTTAAAGCATGCACAGAAGAACAATTAACTTATGATCAAGCAATAAAAGGAGAAGACTCGCACAGATGGAAAGAAGCAATAGAAAGAGAACTGTCAGCATTAGAGAAAAACAATACATGGATAATAGAAGAACCATTGAAAGGAAAGAAAGTGATAGATACAAAATGGGTTCTTAAAATAAAGAGAGGAGAGAACAATAAAGATATCTATAAAGCAAGACTAGTAGCAAGGGGTTTTCAGCAGGAAGATGATTTTGACCACTCAGAGATATACACACCAGTGGCAAAATTGCCAACTTTGAGAATTCTTTTATCCATAGCTTGTAAGTACAACTTGAAAATGACACAGATGGACGTGAAGAGTGCATTCCTTTATGGGACTATAGAAGAGGAAGTATACATAAAGATACCAAATGGAATTGAGAAATATGATGGAAAAGTACTAAAACTACAGAAGTCACTTTACGGTTTAAAGAAGTCACCAAGAAACTGGAATGACAGATTCAATAATTATATGAAAGAGGAAGGGTTTATTCGAAGCAAGTCTGACTACTGCATGTACTACAAAACGAATAAAAGATTCTACACACTCCTCTATGTTGACGATTTAATAATTATAGCAGAGAACCAGGAAGAAGTTGAGAAACTGAAACAATCACTAAAAAGAAACTTTGAAATGACTGACATGGGTAATAAGAAGATGAAATACTTGGGAATAAATATAACAGAAGAAGAAGACAGGCTTGAACTAGACCAGAGACAGTATTTAGAAGACCTACTTAAGAAGTATGGAATGGAAGAATGTAACCCGGCGATGACACCTATAGAGACAGGCTTAGTACTATCAACAGAACCAGCGAAAGACAATGATATGGTGAAAAGATGCAGACAGGTAGTTGGCAGCCTTATGTATGCTATGTTGGGCACAAGGCCAGACATCTGTTTTGCTGTAAGTTATCTGAGTAGATATCAAGTTTATGCAGATGAAAACTTATGGAAGGCATTAAAAAGAATACTCAGATATATCAAAGGAACATTAGACTACAAATTAATTTACAGAAGAAATTCAAAGGATGTTCTAGTAGGTTATACAGATGCAGATTGGGCTGGAGATAAGCTAGAAAGAAAGTCTACGTCAGGGTACATCATGAAGCTTTTTGGTTGCACGGTATCTTGGTGCAGCTCAAAGCAACAATGTACTGCTCTATCATCAACGGAGTCAGAATATGTGGCATTAGCAAAAGGGGTTGCTGAAGGTTGTTGGATTTACAATTTATTAAAAGAAATTGGTTTAGGTTGCAATAATTTTATTATTTACATTGATAATCAGTCAGCTATTCATGTTGCCATAAACCCTGAAAAACATCAAAGATTAAAACACATTGATTTGAAATATCATTTTGTTAGAGATAAGGTAGAAAATAATATTGTAGAGTTGAGATATGTAGCAACAGGGAAGCAAATAGCAGATATATTTACTAAAGGTTTAAATAAAGAAATGTTCAACAAGATGTGTAGTATGTTAAATAATTAAATTCATAAATAGATACATAGTATAGATGGTAGATGTGTAAGTTCCTAGGATAGATACAATAGAAGATATATAAATAGTTATAAGTATTCTAAGTGTAAAGAATGCGTACCAATTTTATTGAGGAAGGGTGTTACGAATTAAGAAATAATTAGTACAATAACATTGGAACGCATCTTAAACACTGAGAGCTGTCTAAGTTATAGTTGTCAAAAAGTTGAAGTTGACAGCCCGCCTTTTTACACACATCTCCACCCTGAACTCGCTCTGCAACATGGTGTTCTTTTACATTGTAATTGTTCTGTAATAAATATCACTCTCAATAACTTATGGTGTCTTACTATGGCATAACCCCACAATAACTCACACAATCACTACTTGTATTGGAGTCTCGCGACGCGACTCTCGCCACGACACTTTTCACCGGATAGTCTCGGCTTTTCTTCACAAACAAACTCCCATTGGCTGAGTTCTTGGCCAACATGTATTGGCTAAGCGGTTCTCACCAGTTCGTAGGTATATTTTGGTACAAGAAGCCTTATTTTACATAGGTATTAGGTACCTACTTAGGTATGTCGTTTTCGTTATCAGAAGAAGCCCCTTACTCAAAACAACAAATCATAAACGCCAGCTGCAAAATGCACGCGTTTGCTTTGTCCGTTGACCATTTTTTGCAAACTGCAGTCCGACAGGGGCGGCAGGTGCACTCGAAGTTACGCGAGCCCAGCTTAAATTGGCGGCAAAACAAGGAATTAAACTAAATGTTCCTATTCCCGTTGCAAGCAGCGCTTCATCGAACTGCAAAGATAATTTTGTCAAGGAACAGTTATGTCCGTTTTCACCTTCACGAAGTGACACTAAAATGAATCCCTAAATAAAAGTGCACTGTTGGATTTTCATCTCTCAGCGTTGAAAATTCAAGTGCACTTTTATTTAGGGATTCATTTAAGTTTCGTCACTTAGCGGGCATTATTTATTAGCCATCTACCGGGTAGGGATGCCTTTTTTAAAACCGAAACCGAAAAATGAATTATTACCGCAGTTTTAATTATATTGTCAATGATGAAAATCAATGTAATCAAGATGTTTTCAGTTTTTTTTTTTGACATAAGCTGACGTTTCTGTGAGAAAAAGAGCAAAATATTTTTTTTTGCAGAAATACAATTTAATTGCTGGTTTCCTAATTACAAATTTGTTTTTTGTGCCTTGAGTTTTCTCGGAATGATAGTAGATGGCGCTGTCTTACAATTTCGCACATAAATCACCGACATTCCTATACCTAACGGAATCTTTGTTCACACCTAATTCTCGCAGATTTATATCAATTGCCTTTTTTCTTTTAGATAATCATTTTGAAAATCACCAACTAGTTCTCCCAACTGTCAACTGTGTTTTTCAGGAGTCTGGGAACGCGTATTGATTTATCGGGACCCTAAATGTCCCGATAAATCAATAAATTTATTTAAAAAAAGTATTAGCATACCTAAATAAATAAATTACGTATCACATTATTCAGTTGAGTGCGACAATGCGTGAAAGCAGCAATGCAAAACAAAGACTTGACGCCAAAAAAGACAAATCTTCAAAACATATTTTCTTTGAAGGCTTCAATACCGGTATCAAACGCGGCAAGGGAAAGGGTATTCCCAGGCTAACTTAATTTGTCCTGAGAGGCGAAACCGTTTGACGCTCGAGCATTTCAAAGCTGAAATTCAAATTAAAACCCACTTTAGCGTAAATTGCAGTCAATTTTCAACCGACTTCAAAAAGGAGGAGGTTCTCAATTCGATTGTATGTTTTTTTTTTTTTTTTGTTTGTTTGTTACGCAATTACTCCTCCAATTATGAATTAATTTTGATAAAAAATTTTTTGTTTGGTAGGGCATAGTTCAGAAGTGGTCCCATATAAATTTGGTCAAGATCTGATGAGGGGTTTTTGAGTTAGCTTCAATAATACGTATTTTTCCGATCTAGTATATGTGGACGATATTCTAATAGTTCCTGTCACTGTAATTTACATAGCAGGTAATGGGTATTCAAATTTTTGTGGGGGTTTTGTGTAGGTACCACAACTAAAAAGTGAAAAATAAAAACTTTTTCACAAAAAATAAAACAGACTTCCAAAAAAAACACTACAAAGTGAAAAATAACTTTGATTTCGGAAGTCGGTGGTAAAAAAACGAAAATAAAACCCCCAAGACACCGACTTCCGAAATCAAAGTTATTTTTCACTTTGTAATGTTTTTTTTGGAAGTCGGTTTTATTTTTTGTGAAAAAGTTTTTATATAACTACGTTATTAAAAAAAACAAGGCAATCCTAAAGGCAGCAAATTCTAAAGATAGAAATAAATTTAATAAAATATTAAATATTAAATTACCTACTTAAACTTTTAAACAGCGTCAGTAATAAATACTTATACTATGATTTAATTTTTAATATGTTTTTAATTTCTACTAGTCCAGCAAGGGGCTATTATTATAATATAACTAGCTGTGCCCCGCGGTTGCACCCGCGTAAGTCTTGATCCCGTGGGAATATAAGGATAAAAAGTATCCTAACCCAGGTCATGCTCAAAATGGCAAAAAAATGGCAAATGGTTTGTCCCATGTGCCGAATTTCATCCAAATCTGTTCAGCCGTTTTAGCGTGTAAGCGTATCAAACAAACAAAGTCACTTGCGAAACGCAATAAATTAAAACTTAATATAAAAAACCTTGTTTTTTTTTATTGTCCCTATCTACAACCCTAAATACCGATTGTTAACCTTCTGCCCCGATGTAAATCAAATCAGACCTGGCAACACTAGCCGTAACCCATCGTGAGTCCAGTGCGATTTGGTTAATGTTACATGTCTTCGAAGGTCGAACTGTTAGTAATGGATACCTTGATAGATCATAAATTACTTCATGCATGACACATGAAATAACGATTCCAAAAGGTTTTTTTCCACTTACCATTTTTATTTCCATGGTCGAATATGATGCTTAACTTCTGCAAGCTGTTCTGCCTAGCTTCGGCGAATAACCGCCTCTTGTTCTTGGGTGATGGCTGCGTGGCCAAAGGTGACACTACCATCGTGGTGGTCGCCATATTGTCATACCACCATGCCCCCGACAATCTGGGGACAAATGGATTGCGAAATGTTAATTTCTATGTTCCTTACGGATTTTTTCATCTGCAATAGAAATGATTTGTTTTGTTTAAAGCTCAGACCAAATAAAACCAAGAGATAGCGCTGCGAACAATACAGTGAAGCATGCCAAAACTACACCTCCGATCTGTGCATACACGCTCACACGCATACATTTATAACCATTTACAGTCAAACTACACCTCAATAACTGCAGACATGTTTACGAAACCGGCCTCACGTCACTGTTGACAGCATTTCGTCTTGGTTTTTTATTTGGTCTGAGGTTTAAAGTACCTAGATACCTAAAAAAAATGTAGGTATTCTTTTATGTATTTCTAGTAAACATAGTTGGTCTTCTAACATGTTGTAATACGTACTGCTCTCGATTACAAGCGTCGTTCAGACTTGTTCACTAAGTTTTCGTTAATTACTACCCATCATCCTCTCCTTATCCCAATTTATTTGGGGTTGGCATAATTATAGATAGTGTCATCCACGAAGACGCGCTCCACTTCGCTTCGCTCCGTACTAAAGGCTTGTGCAGACCAGCGCGACGCGACTCGAACACAATTTCTTAGAAAACTTCAAGGTATAACAATAACCGGTGTCGCGTCGCGCTAGTCTGAACGAAGCTTAAACCGTACTCCGTGAGTCCGTGCTCCGTACCTACAGCTTACAGCACGCTTAGCGCGACCACAATAGAAACGGGTTTTGTCGACGGAAGAATAGACAAAATGACAGCTTAACAATCACAATCTGTCATTTTATCTATTCTTCCGTCGACAAAACAGTGTAATCACGGAGTGGGACGCGTCGTCGTGGATAGCACTACATGTTACGTTCACGTACGTTATATACTTACACGTTTTTCTTACATTCGTTCTAACATCCGTCCTCTCTTTGTTAAGTTCTTTACTAGCCATATTGACATTTATCATTCTTCTATCATCTTTTAACCCAAAACTGAGATGTCCCTTTTATATAATTTTCTATATTAATAAATAGCGAAATATCTGTCAAAAAATACAAAATGACACTTTTTCACGACAGGTACTGTTCTAGTATTCTCTTTCCGGTCGTGTCGGATTGCCGTCCCATTGGACTATGAATGAGAGTGAGGGAAGAGAAAGTGCACCTGTGTCTGCGCACACACTTGTGCACTATAATATCTCCCGCGCCGAAGGCCAGTCTCCGTTGAGATTGGCCGCCGTTCCCGAAATACGGTGTGGAGGTATATACCTCCACACCGTATGTATATTTACATTAATTAAAGCAGCAAATGTATGAAAAAAACTGGTGATTTTGTCGGATTGTCGCCTGTAAGCTATCTCCTGTCGATTTTATTTAACAGACCCCAGGTCACCTCTCAATTTACCGTGGGTCGCGTCTATCTGATGGGCTACTATCACATACCCACGCTACTCATTATGCTGTCACGTGGCTCAAGAGTACGGAGTTGGTTAGTAGAACGTTCAATGTGCCCTTAATCATTTCAGTTCTCAATAAAAAATTTAAACTCATCATTATCCTTTGCTTTTTCTGGAACTGATGATTTGAGTCTAATTAGAGAATTGAATACAATGTCAATGATATAATTGACTTGTACACACGGCTACATATCAAGCTATACATTTCCAGTATAAGCTGATCTCGCATTGTTTAAGATGTCCAAACAATGAGAGGTCGGCTTATACTGGAAACGTATAGCTTCATATGTAGCCGTGTGCAGTACATTCAATGACCTTCCAAAACTCGACTTTATCATTTCAGTTCTTAACAATTGATGAAAGCAAGAACGAACTGGATATAATTACACGAATGCAGTTTAAGACTGGATTATTTCGTACGTTAAGACTTTGTATGAGATGATTCTTTTATTAGTATCATCATCATAATCAGCCTATAATGTTCCACTACTGGTACGCAGCCCTCCTCTCATTGAAAGGGAGTGGGCTGAAATCAACCACGCGCGGGCCCAGTGCGGGTTGGTAGATGTCACATCATGTCTTTGAATTTTTGGTTCTAGGATATGCCGGTTTCCTCACGATGTTTTATATCACCGTTTTGAGAGCAGGGGTGATGAAATTATCTACACAAACTAAAGCGCTTGCTTGGGTTCGAACCCACGACCTACAAGTCGTAAGTAACACTGGGCCACCACTGTTCTCTATCATTAGTATCATCCTCTCCAATATTTGTATCATCATCAGTTTAAAGCAGTTCAGTACTGGCCATAAGCCTCGTAAATGGCACATTTTACTCTGCTTAAAAAAATCCACTCATCTACTTACTATACAATACGAGAATTATTAATTTTGTTTTGTTTTTGTGTTCGCCATCTTAAAGAACTGCGTAATGGTACTGTCCATTTTCCGATATAGTTTGGTGTGTCTTTCTCACTTCGGTTATAATCGTATATGTAAATTACTATTTTTTATGTAATTTTTTCAGCAAACATGAAATACAAACGTGTGAAAATATATTTTATGTAAACGATTATCCATACGATAATGAGTAGTCCAAACACCTGTTCGCACGAAATAATATTTTGCTATAGTTTAATAATATTGCAAACATTCGTGATGGCTACATTAAGTACTGACTTTATAATATAAATATAATATCCTTTTATGAAAGAGACCACAACTCTTGAATTTGGTTCTGCGGAAAATAGCAAATAGGTAGGTATAGTTCTAACATATTATGTTTGAATGAGAATTTTCCGTGGGTCCACAGACGTAACAAGATCTGTTTAGCATATTCATTTACCGTCAGTGTGCTTAAAATTTAATGACATAATAATATTAAAATTAAAAAGACAAGCTATTGTTTCGTGTGAAAACAATGACCTTTATTCGTCAGAAAATGATGCTAAGAAAGATCTGAGAGTGCTGATATTCTTTGGACTACAAACCGGTCAAAAGCAACTGAATTGAAAAGCAAATTCTGGCGAACTAAAATATGATTAAACATTGATAAGTAAAGAAACGTTGACGGGGAACGGTGGAACGTGGTGGACGTCCACCCACAAGGTGGACAGACGACCTATTAAAGGTCGCAGGAAGCCGCTGGATGCAGGTCGCTTCCAACCGGCCGATTTGGAAATCATTGGGCGAGGCTTATGTTCAGCAGTGGACGTCCTATATGGCTGAAATGATGATAATGATGATGAAGTAAAGAAACAAGAAAACTATGGTGTGCAATGAGCTATAGCTCATTTGATGATAGATACTATACGTACATATATAAGTCGACCGAGCTCTGCTCGGGAGAAAAAAGAAAACAAATTTTCCCAGGTATGAAACCAGGTTAGATCGAGTTTTCGCCCCCGTAAACCCCTATATATATTGCAACTTTCATCGAAATCGTTGCAGCAGTTTTCGAGAACGTGATTACAAATGTACGAGTATATATATATTATACAAATATTGATAATTTTAATAGTATATGATATGATACAAAAGAAGAATGCATTTCATATGTTACAGGTGCGAATGACAACGAAATGATAGAGAAATTCCTTCCAGATATTCTAGCTCTTACGTACCTGATTGGTAGCAATGCCATTGCCATAAGGAGCACTTTTCCTATGAGATACCTATTCACTCTGACAAATGAGAGAACCACTATAACATGATGTGTACATCGTACACGGATGACAAGATTTTGGCACCAGACTTGACTAGATTTAATACAAGAAAATTGGCGTGCATAGAATATTATTAATAGGTATCATTGGAATCTTATGTATTTTAAGTGACCGATATTTGGAGAGGTTTACATACCAATCGTAAAAAGTATAATTAGGTATATGTCCACGTCGCCTATCTCTCGTTGCGTAACACTCGATCAATCATAATCTGCATCATTTTGAAGGATATTGCTAATCGATTGCTTCTTATGTTCGAAAAATTTGTCTGCTCAACATCGTAAATAAAGCAATGAATTTTGTTGAACTGTCAAAATGTAATAGATTGTGATTGATCGTGTTTTACGGAATTAGGGTGCAGATTATCAGTCCCTGAATTGGATTTGGCTGATTGGCAACAGCAATCAAGGACTCGTTTACACAATTCCAACCTGAACTAAAGGAAACCGTTACAGTATCACCCACACACAGAACGCGTTCACCAACCTTCGTACCTATATAACGCCAGTTGGCAACTGAAAGTGCCACCAGACATAGTACTCTAGTATTTACTAATACAATGTTATCGGACTAGACATGCAACACGGAAATAAACGTAACTCGGTCAGCTGATATTAATTCATCAGTAAGTTGTATTGTACTATTAGTTAGACGATTTCCCGCAGGAATAGTAACCGACGGATTATTATTGGCTTTGCACGCGACTAACAAGCGGTCTGTGGTATTTGAACTATATTGAAACTGGATAGATAATGTTGATATTGCTTTACGTGACTAAAGGCTACGATGCTGATAAAATGTTTACCAGTGAAGCTTCAAGGTTCCAATTAGAAAGATGGAAATAATTATGTCCCTGATATTTGGGTTCTGAAAACTTCTAATACAGGCGGATATTACTAATAAATTACCAGTAACGGATCCGAAAAGTTGGGATATTCCTTTCGACCTGTGCAGTTCTGGTTGTCCACGAAATTAGGGCAAGAACAAATGTGTCAAACGACTTATGAAATTCAGATAGAAATAATCATCAATTATGACGTTGAGACTGTAAACATGTTAATCAGAACAAGGTCGGCAGACGAGATGATTATTATAAAACGAAAGCACACAACGGATTTCTGGCCCAAATTCAAGGAAAGTAAGCTTTTGTATTTATAAAGTGACTAATTCCCACGTTCGGATTTCAGCGAAGTGTGTATTGGTGAATTTTGTACGATTCCATGTATCATCAAGTGCCCAAGTAGTTAATAGGGTCAACTGCATTGATTCTTCGCGTGAAATAATCGTCGATTCTATGAATATATGATGGCCTGATACTTCGAGCTAAACTTGGGTGACACAGTTGGCTATAATGCTACAAGCATTTATCTAAAGTTTTCGCGAGCGAACATGTTTGTTCAGTGATGATCGGTTGGACTCGGCGAACGAATGCGAATTGAAAACAGATGTTTTCTGTTTTGGGCGAACATCGGCAGAATAGCAGCATTTGCTCTGAATCATAATATCAGCTCAATCAAAGGCCAAACATCTCCATTAGGAGATGTTTGGCCTTTGGTTGAGCCTCTTGGGACATTGCGACCAATGCCTATAAAGTAGGCATGTGTATATTGTGACGCCCCGTCGATATTATATGATCTGAGTAGGTACCATTATTTTTGGTTGTTTTGCTGGTCCATTCAAACCTTAGACATGGAACAGAAGTAGGTAATAAATTTTAGCCTTTTCCGGCCACTTTAGAGTTCTTAGCGAAAAGTTCTTAGGAAAGTATTAACCAAAAAAATGGAAACTATAATCATGATTATTCTCCTCCCTTATCCCAATGTGTTTAGAGTCAGCGCAACATGTATTGTCTTCTTCTCCCATACCTACTTCTCTATTAGTCGTCATCTCGATAGTCACCTCCTTTCTACCCATATCATCTTTCACACAACCTATCCATCGTTGCTTTGGTCTACCCCTACTATAGCCTACACTCAAAACATTCCACAGGACATTTTCAACTACAAAAATAATATAATTTTTTACCGGTCTGAAATAATAAATATACAAAAAACTAAAGCTTGACGTCAATATAAACCGATAAAGTTTAATTTTGGATCTAAACAAAATATTCAATGGCGCAATCATATATTTTTCTGCGATGGTGTATTTAAAATTCGTCATGATTTACTGTTAATCCATTCGTATGAAATCGAACTGTATAAGCTTCAGATATAAATATTTATTTACGTCTGCGAAGGTTGATAACAGCACGGTTAGCATCTTCTTCTTATTTTCGTGTGGTTAGTAAACTAACCTGGTGTCAGAGTTTTAAAGCCGCCTACGGGCCTCTGACTTGGCTTCACATGCCGTCGAGAAATATCTCTCAGGCATGCCGGTTTCCTCAGGATGTTTTCCTTCACCGTTTTTTGAGCAAGTGATAATTATATAATACGCACATGAATCCGAAAAGTCAGAGGTGCGTGCCTTGGGTTCGAACTCGAGACCTACGACTTGTCAGTCTGACGGTCACACCACTAGGCTATCACTGCTTCGGTTAGCATGGCATGACCACAATCACGGATATCGAGGGATATGCCTTGGAGGCGTGGCACGTAGCGCCTCGACATTGCTAAATTGGGCTTATGTTCGAACGGCGGCTGTACGCTTCTTTCAGTCGCTTTGCAACTGCGTACAGTGTACGTGTTGGTTTTTTACGCATCAATAGATGCGTAAAAAACCAAAATGCCGAGCTGTGCAGTAATAATTTGTAAAAATAGGTCTAGTACCATCAACCTGAAGACAAATGTCGTGTTCTACGACCGGTAAGTAAACATTTAAGTCACTGTTTAATATTTTAAATCAATTTTTAAATCATTTACTAACTTACGTCCGGAGCGATACGAACTAGCCCGAATCTTTCCGAACGGACGTTCGTTCCGTTTTGGATTTAGAGAGGTGCAATCGAGTGCGTGCGGCTGATTTTATCGACATGCGTATTATTGCAGTCGAATCTTTTTTTACAGAAGTCAATGGATATTCTCGTATTACATGTATATTCTATGAGTTAAAGAACAATGCCCACTTCCCATACATTTAAAAACCTGATAATGAACGTTTATGTATAGTTATGAGGTATAGTAGAAATACTACCTTTAAGTTTAGAAAATAATGTCTAATAATCATTTTTACGGTTTAAACGCTACGAAGTCCAAAAAATATAAATGTTACTTTTTAGGTTAGGATTTGCCGTTACTTACTAAATATAGAGAAATAAATGTGCTATACCTAATTATTAACACTCGAAGTATAGTCTTAAATAGGATACTTACCTGGCTATGTATATGCATCAAGCAGACGTTGCAGTTTATGTAAAGTATACGTCGACTTTTTGCTGACGGCGGCATTGTCAAGAGGACGGATTTACAATGGTATGGTAAGCAAAGGTCGTCAGATGAGGAAGATATCGAGGTCCAGGGGCGGTAAATAAGGTCGTAAAAAGAACTAACACACACAAAATGGCACATTACACAACGAGACACAAGCACAACAACGAAGGACTGCATCAATAACCGATGCCATGCCAATCGGAGAACTGTCAAATGTCCAAAAAATCCGTTTCACTTTTGCGAACTCAATTACATACTGCATGATTAATTTATTTAATTTTTGTTATATTTTTATTAATCTGTATTAGGAAAATACTAATACTTACTGATTAAATAAAACGTAAAGTAATATATAAAACTCAGAAACAGAGTTGAATAAAGTCAAGTAGCGGTATGTAAAATGGAACGTTGTAAAAACAGGGAAGTTGAGATGCGTTCAAAACATGGTATACGTTTACTCTTACATAGAATATGCATAAAGAAATATTTAAAAATATTCTTTTCCTGCGTTTCTTTTAAAATTGTGATAAGCGTAATTAATAAACTATTAAATTAGCTGAATTTTAAGATTTATTTCATTACTATACATAGTCAGGTGAAAAATGAACATCCTTCTTTGTTATTAATTTAATTTTGTTTGAAGCAAATAAAGACATTGTTATTTCAATACAGTTACTCGTGTATAGCATAATATTTAACAGAGAGGGTTCCCTTTACCCGGTAATACAATATTTAAAAAAAAAAAAACTCGTTTTATTTTAGTAAAAATAACCCATATTTTCGGATAGGTATATAAAAACAAAATAAATTATATAAAGAAAATTAAACGAAGTTATAATAATACAAGAATGTGCTAAAGTAAATATCGATAAAAATTATCGACCATCGCTTTCGACTCCCTAATTGCATGCGTGTGCATTGAATGTTCGCAAATAGCAAGTGTGTACAAGTGAATGCCCCGCCCATTCTATGTATGTGTGCTATTAGAAATTGATTTTGTGTAGCTGCTTTCTTCTTAGTGTGCGAGTTCAAATTTTAAGTGTGTGTCGTAAGTACACAATTTGTTAATGTTGTAATTATTTTGGTGGGAGATAAGCGGCCGCACTAGGATTCCTTACTATTCCGCAATGAAGGCATATCTCTGGATATCTATGACCACAATAGTTATGGGTTTTGTCGACGGAAGAATAGACAACAATCTGTCATTTCGTCTATTCTTCCGTCGATAAAACCCGTAGAAAACCCGTTTCTATGGTTTTGTTAAGCCCGGGACAAAAAAAGGATCCTAAGTTTTTGTTATTCCAGCAGCCTAATTTCGTAACACACTTATTGCAATGCCTATTATTTTGACAATTCAACAATATTCATTGCGTTATTTACGTTGTCAGCAGACGAATTCTTCAAACATATGAAGCTATGGATTAGGAATCTCCTTCAGAATCTGAAAGATTGTGATTGTAAGTGTTTTACGCATATAGGGTGTAGGCTATAAACTGTCTGTGTGCCAAATTTTGATCTAAATCCAGTAAGCCGTTTTTGCGTGATTGAGTAACGAACATCCAAATATAAAACTTTCACATTCCTTTGTATTACCTACTAGCTGCGCCTCGCGGTTTCACCCACTTAAGTATCGATCCCGTGGGAATATCGGGATAAAAAGTGTCATAATGTCCTAACCTAGGTCGCCGTCTACCCACGTGCTAAATTTCATCCATTCAGCCGTTTTAGCGTGAAAGCGTAACAAACAAACATACTCACTTTCGCATTTATAATATTATTATTTATTATACAGGGTGGATTTTTGAGATAGGCCAGTAAGGACAGTTACCTTAACCGTTGTAGCTCTACAGGAAAATGGTCTTAGGATACTGATCTTAATTTTTTGAGAAATTCAAGCTCATTGAATCGTTGCATTATACCAACATAAAGGATATTTTAACTAAACGGATATATAATGTTATAAAAAAACACAAAAGTTGAAAGAAAAAAAAAAACGAAAGTCGGTGTCTTTAGTTCTATATTGTCTTTAGTTTCGTTTTTTTGTCACCGACTTCCGAAATTAAAGTTATTTTTCACTTTTTAGTGTTTTTTTGGAAGCCGTTTTTTTTTTGTTGTAAGCAAATAAGTTGTGGTTGACCAAGGTTTTGAGATGTTTTCCCTTTTACACTAAACCCGTTAGCTCGTAATCAACAAGTCAGGCCGTCACACTTATACGTATTACTCAATATCTTCAAAACTGGTGAATCGATTTTGATGAAACTGGCACTGTTCCCTAAGTTGATAAGAATATAATCCAATTTCTTTTTAATGGTCACGATCCGGTTAATATTTTCGGAAAAATGCGTGGACAAACATTCATAATGTTGTTTTTGTAGCCGGAAAACAATGTAAGTAGCACTGGGAGCTGGAGAGTATACGAGTAGTAGGTATGCAGCGATGTCTGGCGATGGTCGGAGCGAGCCGGCGAGCGGCGGCGGCGCGTGCCAGCGCGAAACATCGCGAGTCAGCGCTTGTTGGAGAGACAAATCTCGCACCATCCATCGAGGACCACCTCGATGGATGGTGCGAATTTTGTTTAGAAAATAAATAAATACTCTACTGTTACAGCAATAAAGTTCAATATTGTTATTCAATTCTCGCCTCGCACATCGCGCATCTCGACCTTTTACACCAAAGATGGGCGGGCAGGGCAGGGTGTGGATAGGATTTTTGCCATACAAATTTCAATTTTCGCCCATTCCATCTACGCCTCGCCTCGCCGGTGTAAAACCACCTTAAGACAGACAGACTTAGACAAGACCGTTTTGAAGCCGAACTGAGCAAGATTAACCCATTTTGCCTCTGTCCCCGAATATTCTTTTTTGTGGTATCATTAAATAATCGATAGTTTCGCTTATATGTAATCTATATTTTATGTTCATAATTTCGCTACAAGGGGCTTATCCTTTGCCAAATTGGACTTTAAAAATGCTTATGAGAATTGATTTTAGTTTAATTATGATGTGATGTGTGCCCGCTTGATAGCAATAGGTTCGCCCCCTTGTTACATGGGGCATAACTGGTAGGTGTATATATACTTAAGGTGTGCACTTCTGCCTAAACCTTTGAGAATTACAGGCGTGATGTTATGATATGTATCAGAAAGAGTATGATCGGAATTTTCATAATAATTCCGATCATTCTTTCTTTTGATAAATGGTAGGCGTGTACCTATAAAATAAATTAATGTAAAAGTAGTAAAGAAAACAGCTGTTATCAAACAAGAAAGTAGTTCATGAACCCGCCGAATAAACACCTTAGTTAATTCCACAAAAAAATAATAGAATTGAAGATGAAACACATTTGAAAAGGGCGAAGAGCAAAGAACTCATGTAAACATGTTCACTAGATTAATCTTGAGTTTGTCTTTACCGCAAGAGGTTGTTAGCTAAGCGTTTAGAGGTAGGAATAATTCAACAATGTCAAACGCCACCCTGTAAGGACGGAACGATAGCAATTACTACGGTCCATTGATCGCGACTTTCGGCTAGGGCTCACCAACATTTTCAACCAGATTTACACCACTTTTCAACCTGAATACCACTATTATCTATTTATTTATTGTATCTCCAACAGAGGACACAATGTGCGCATTCAATTAAGTACCATAGGAGACCACATCGTCCACTTAAGGTAAGTAAGTACAATAAGTTTGACAAGGACGAAAACATTAAAATAAATCAAAATATAAAACACGAAAATCATACAACATGAAAATCCAACTACAAGTACTAAATAATAAGTTATTACAGTTATTAAATGAAATCGGAGAAGTAGAAAGAAAGGTCTTCTAACTCCTTGATACTACAGCTATTCATCCAACTGAATTTGATGCCAATTGAAGAATGTAAGACGGTCGTAGACTTGCAAAGAAATGGATACCTACACTAAATGCGTTACAACAAATGGACAATGAAAAATAAATCACATATTAAATTCATATTATAATGCTGCATCAACTCTTCACTGTATTTACTTTCCTTCAGAACTTAATTAGATTTGTAGGACAGGAAAAATATACATTAGGTATACGGTATTGGTAGTGCTCGCTCTCGGAATTTTCTCTGTCCTTCTTATTTTTTCTAACAAGTTTTCTTGTCGACCTGAAGCGTAATGGAAACTGTAGGAGGCCCCAGGCTAAATGGAAACTGTAGGAGGCCCCCAGGCTAAATAGAATCTGTAGGAGGCCCCCAGACTAAATGGAAACTGTAGGAGGCCCCCGGGCTAAATGGAATCTGTGGAGGCCCCTAGACTAAAGGAAAACTGTAGGAGGTCCTCGGGCTAAATGGAAACTGTAGGAGGCCCTTGGGCTAGGTGGAGCGAAAATCATCGCGGAATGAACAAAGATGGATGAGAGTCGTCTAGGATTGAGCTTAGAGGAGTGGTGAATGAGGTGATACCTATAGATATGCAGTGAACTGATATACACCGATAACGATGTTGGAAGGAAACTCAAATCATCATCAGCTGTCCAGCCCTTTTCGAACTATGTTGAGGTCGGGTTCCAGTCTAACCGGATGCAGCTCAATACCAGTATTTTACATGGAGTGACTGACGATGTCCACAACCCTGGGAAGGAAATTCGAAAATTGAGGCCAAAATTATATTGTTTTATTTATACCACTTTGTACCCACTATCCTGTGGAGCTGGCAACCCTAACATTTGAATTGCACATTGACCTGAATACTTCATTTATGGATGTAATGACATACAATGTATACTGAATGTAATAACATGTCCGTCCCATTGTTTTATTACAACAATGAATAAACCCACGCGTTTCAGTTTTTTGTTTTTCTTTCTTTTTGATACGAAGTTTCATGGATATGTAATTGACTTGAATTTATATGCTGTGTTTTAAGATTTTTCTTGTTTGGTTAAGTTTAATTTAATGTCGTTACGGTTGATGATTTCTTTGTTAAAAATAACCTTAAACCTTATAAAAAAGCGGATAAGGGATATATCAATTTAGCTTATGATAAGCCCTTGGAGAGACAGGATTTCCACCTTTTAGAAATGAAAAACGGTTTACCCAGAATCACAAAATATGAACCTAGTAGGTATCTACCCTAATTGCGTAATAATACACGATCAATCTATTACGGATTCATTGCTTCATAAGTTCGAAAAAGAAATCTGCTCAACAACGTATAAATAACGCAATGAATGTTGTCAAACTGTCAAAATGAAACGGATCAGTCGTAATCGTTTACGAAAATATGTTACGTAATTAGATAGCTGATTAAAATAGCAGTTATTAATTAGAATTTGCTTATTATATTAGGTAACCGTAGGTGCGAGTAGGTACATGCACTTCATTTTGGCTAAAGACACTGCTCTGCATTTCCGTATTTTTCCTATACCTACCTGTATTGTATTCTAACTTTTAGAGACAAGACAAAAATCAAAAATTATGTACAACTGAAAGGTGAAATAACTTCTTTTTTTTTTACTATGTCTCGAAAATAAAAGTCCGTCTGCCAATTTGCATAAAACACTCTTAGGCCCGTATTACAGAACCTCAGTCAAGACTCAAGCATTACTTAAAACTAGTTTCAACCAATCAAAAGGCTCTAAACGTGTTTTAAGTAATGCTTGAGTTTTGAGCGACGTTCTGTAATACGGGCCTTAGTCCACCATCTGTTATTCAAATGAAAATATTTTAATCTTATTTAACCCTACATGGTCAAACCAATGGAATAGCACTTCTTTTATTGCTAATTATTATTTCTCGTCTCCGTAAAATAAGCTCTGGACAATTGAAACTGATTCTAACTGATTCGATGCGATTCGTTGCAGATACATCGAATTATGAATCGTACGTAATTTATGGAAGGTTTGATCAGTATGACCGCGACGTGTTTTGATACCTCCTGCTAATGATATTATATGTAAAAAGAGGTAGATAGGTTATAAACGTTCCGCAAGTGGCACGTCAAAAGTTGGCTAACTAACTAGCCACATTTTCTTCGTTTTGTATCTTTTTCGCTCCCGATAATTACGACAGGCCCTCCTACTTCCACGTGTCATATAATAGTGTGACATAGTGCCGTTTTTGAAAATAGATTGTTAGGTAAGTAACCTATCTACGTCTTTTTACTTCTAATATCATTGCCTCCTGCGGTATTATTTATCGAAAAAATATGCTTTTTATGTAAATCTGTGATTCTGGCCAATTAATAATTGTTAATTGAGATACTCGATCTTAATCATTAGACTGAGTTAGTATTTACACGACCATATCAGAATACAATGTAGAATGTAGACGTGACAATTTTGCTTTTGCTATAAAGTAGCGGAAAAATTATAATCTTGAACTGTTTTCTCAGAACTTGGTTGTTAGTTTGTTACCAAAACATGGTTTAGAAAAAAAAAACATACGTTGGTATTTCATTAACCGACTTCCAAAAGAAGGAGGTTATCAATTCTGATGTTTGTATTTTTTTTTTAATAGTATGTTCGGGCTTAGGTCCGTCATATAAAAAATAATTTTGCAAATCAGTCTATTATATTATAATAGACTGATTTGCAAAATTCTTTTTTTTGTTTGAAAGGGTATACTTCCCAGATGGTCCCACTGTCACCAGATCTGGATCTGATGATGGGATCCTGGAGAAATCGAGGGAACTCTTCAAACATTATAGGCACACCGATTTGGGTATTTTTTATACTAACTCGTGCAGTTGCTCTCGGAAAGCACCATTTGGTGAAGTTGGCTGTTGGACTGATTATGAAAACCACAGATGGCCACCGGAACAGCTCAATAATAAATATTTCACGGGTTGTGATTCTATGGTTGCCAAGCAATTTATGCTCGTCACAATGCATATGGAGAAGTGGAGCTGATGGTGAAGTACCAGGAGAACTCCTCAACGATTAGCGTCCCTGCATCGGGAAAAGCAATATTTTGTAAAAGGTGATGAGTATGAAAATGACGTTGGCAATTTCAGGCCTATTTCTATTTTACCAGCATTCAGCAAAATATTTGAAAAGTTAATACTCAAGCAGTTGCTAAGACATTTTAATTTAAATAGCCTCCTTCATAATGAACAATATGGCTTTACAAAGGGTCGTTCGACTACAGATGCGGGTGTTGCTCTGCTGAAACACATATTTAACGCATGGGAGAACTCTCAAAATGCTATTGGAGTTTTCTGTGATCTCTCCAAAGCCTTTGATTGCGTGCACCATGACACGCTTTTGCGTAAACTGCGTCATTACGGTGTGCTAAACGAAGCTCTAAACGTTTTAAATTCGTATTTAAATAATAGGTCGCAATGTGTAGATGTTGATGGTGTAAAATCTTCCGGGCTACCAGTTCAGTTAGGTGTACCTCAAGGCTCAATACTGGGTCCATTCTTGTTTTTAGTGTATATCAATGACTTACCATTCTATTTAAAGGATATCTGTGAAGTTGTACTGTTTGCAGACGATACTTCTCTTATTTTTAAAGTAGATAGGAATAGACAAGATTTTGACGATGTTAACAGTGCACTTTCAATGGTTACGGATTGGTTTACGACAAATAACCTAGTTCTCAATGCCAAGAAAACGAAATGTGTAAAGTTTGCCCTCCCAAATGTTAGAAATCTAGGACCCAACATCGTCTTAGATAAAGAGGTACTTGAAACTATAAACTCGGCAGTTTTTCTGGGCATAACAGTAGATGCAAAACTTCAGTGGGGCCAACATATATCGAGCCTAGCGGGAAGGCTCAGTTCGGCCGCCTACGCTGTCAGAAAAGTAAGACAATACACTGACGTTGATACAGCTCGGTTAGTCTATTTTAGTTATTTTCATAGCGTTATGTCCTACGGTATTCTGCTTTGGGGCAAAGCTGCAGATATTCAAAATATATTTGTCCTCCAAAAACGAGCTATTCGAGCAATTTACCAGCTAGGTGCCAGAGTTTCTCTGAGAGATTTTTTCAAAGATATCGGTATCCTCACAGTGGCATCACAATACATCTTCGCCAAAATCTTATATATTAGGCAGAATATACACTTATACACTAAAAACAGTGATATTCACAACGTTAACACTAGAAGTAAGGATAAACTACGTGCTCCCTTTCACCGGCTTCATAAGGTTCATAACTCATTTGTTGGGCTTGGTATAACCTTTTATAACAAGCTACCCTCTTGTTTGCTAGATTTGCCTTTTAATGCGTTTAAAACTAAAGTAAAGTCCAACCTTTGTTCAAAGGCATACTATTCTATCAACGACTACTTAAATGATAAGAATAGTTGGTCGCTGTGATTAACTCAAGACAATGTTTAAATGTTCTTTCTCCAGAATTAGTTTACCTACTGACAGGTTTTATGAGTTTATATAAAAGTCTATAATTTTACTTTTTATGTACATTTATTTTATTTTTATTTATTGTTGACATAATCTACTCATTACAATGTTTTTTTTAATGAGTTGTATTACAATATGTGGTTAGCTAGCGACCTCGACAATTATTTATTTTACCTCGATGGTCCTAGTTTATCAATATTATTATAACTTCTAGTTACAGCTCTATGTAAGCGGGCACGCCCTTTATGCCTGGAGGCTTTATTTTCTTTTTTTTTTAGATATTGTTTACGTTTAGTTATTTTTATTTCTGCTTGAGTATAGTTCTCGATGTTTTTGGTTGGTATATTGGCGTGTGCTAGCTGTCATATGGCTATTAATTTATAATTTAAATTTTATTTTGCGTAATGTAAATTATCTTATAAATTATTGTATAGAATCATTTTTTTTTTCCTAACTGAACAGACAGCTGTGCTGCTGGGGAGTTTGTTGCGCCACTTCTTCTTCCCAGCAAAAGCACTAGGAAGTGGTGAAGGGTGGGCGTTTTGGGGGACTGTCTTATGTAATTTTGACGTTCGAAAAGTGCTGATTCTCAGCCTAATTTGAATAAATGACTTTTGATTTGATTTGAGTACTTGACATTAGGCTATTGTAACTTACTTAAGTAAATTACAAACAAGCTCACTAAAAAACAAAACAATCCACTTCCAAAAAAACACTATACCCTGAAAATGTATAACTTAAATTTTGGAAGTCGGTTGACTGTTTGTAAAAAAGATTTTCACCTTTTTGTTTTTGAATTTGTTCCAGAGTTCGAAAGACCCTGTCGACCTAGAGCGGATAAAATGTTTAGGTACGTAGATTTGTCATGTAGGTACCTGTGTAACTTTTTCGCAGTGGTAGCCCGCGAAATTCACACTTTTTACGTTTTTTGAATTTGCATGTCACTGTCAGTATCTTGAGCGAAATATGATTCGTGACTAAGTATAATAGATATGTAATTACAGAATTATAATCATTAGAATCATTAATACATCATTCTGTCTATGTTAGATTTGTTCCCTATGAACTTTTGAAATTTGTTCATTGACTCTTATCCTAGCGTTGCGCCGCGCCGCGCCGCTGCATCCTCATGAATCACTCCGTCCATTGGTGAAAACCGTTTGAAAATCTATTCGGTTGTTTTTAGTTTATCTCGTTATGACAGACAGACGCGGCGCGGCGGAGGAGACTGTCTTATAATATCTAAGGATTTTAGACACTTACTTGTTATCACTGGTAATTTACATACTTACCTAAATATAGCAATATTTAGGTAATTATTATTTAGGTTTTATTTCTTTTGTAACGGCTTAAGCTTCGTGCAGACTAGCGCGAAGCGACAGCGCGACGCGACACCGGCTATTGTTATACCGTAAAGTTTTCTTAGAAATTGTATTGTTCGAGTCGCGTCGCGCCGTCGCGTCGCGCTGGTCTGCACGAGCCTTTACTCTTTCTAATTTAGTAGGTTGACTGTAAACTAATTAAAATCCACTCGTAGCATAGTGTATTATTTATATTTCATTGTTAAGTTTCATATTAAGGGGTATGCGCTAAGTTAGCCCGCGAATTTCAAATTTTCTTACGTTTACTGCCGACAGAAGTGAAAACTTCAAACTAACTGGTGTTAGCGCCATCTTTATTCTATAGTACTAGGGCGCGAGCATGTCGGTGCCGCGAATCCATAAGTTTATCCCCGCTACCAAAAATCGCACAACGCGCCTAAAGAAGTTTTCATTAAAAAACAAAGTAAAATGAAAATATAAACAAAGTCCTGTACGAGGCCAAAAGGCTCCTATCTCAGCATGATGCTGCGACATTTAATAATAAATGTCACAGCGCTGGTAACTTTACCAGCGCTATGACATTTAGAAAAATAGAATAACCCGACTAAAGGGTACGCTAGTCGGGTAATTCTATACAAACGTAGTATAGTGGTTAGGTCTGTTTGACGGTGTACGTTCAATACTAAAAATTATATCAATTTGTCTTGTCATTATCTAGCTCCGTATGGAAGCAGAATTGAAAAAAAAATATATTTGGAAGTTATGAGCGTGGAAACTTCCATATTTCAACACTAATTTTAACTCGTCTTTGGGCGTAAATAAATAACTTATGTAGTAAGAAAATGGCAAAATTAGATAGATAATTTATTCAATAGTTCAAATAATTTTATTAAATACATCCAGTAGTTTTGCATAATATCTATACGCCCAAAGGTCTGTTCATGAAATTTTACGCGCTCGTTTCGTTATAAATCATCGTCTATTTCACTAAATAATTTAATAAATAATTACAAAATATATAAAACTAAATAATAGACTAACTAGCATGCATTTATACATATAAGTCACACCCACCAACGAGTTCGAGCCGTCGACTAGTGTACTCTTAAGGTTTATACTCAATGGGTGAGATGGGTGATCGCCTAGCTGAGCAATATAGATCCCAGCGGGGTAATTGCGTAACACACTTACAGTAGCAATTGATTTCATTCAGTTCAACAACATTAATTGCGTTATTTACGTTGGTGAGCGAAACAATTTTTTCGAACATAATATGAAGCAATTGATTAGCAGTAGATATCCTTCATAATCATTCAAATTGTGATTGACAGTGTGTTACGCAGGAAGGTAGTCAGGCAAATTAATTGTTATCAAATCATATTGAAAACCTAATTCGCCTGTTTGGAAAATAAACACCGTTCGCAATTTATTTGCCATACATGTAAACATACACGAGTTTTAGGAAACACAACTGTAATGACTACACATAAGGTTCAGTTTGAGCTACAACTTCATATTTTTTATGACTTTTTCAACAGTACTAGTCAATCTTAACTCAACTTTATTTTATACTTGCATAAAGTTGATGTTTGTTTATGTGAAAATAACATCAATTGGAAGCAAAGATTTGAATAGACCTTACGGTCATTTGCCTTAGCCATTTCACACAGCTGGCCAATTAATTACCTTGACTTTTCAAACTTGATTCGTTGCTATTTTTCCAGCATCTTATTATTTTTCTTTTTACAGAGGATTGCCACGTAAAACCAATTTACGATATATTACGGGAATGTAATAAGAGGGTGACCAAAAAGATACTTTACACCGCTGAAACTTGTCACGAAGAAACCATAGACCTGATGGAAGCCTTAGACAAATGCGTCAAAGACACGGCGTTTAATAAACTCGAATGACAATGGGGGGCGTTATTAATAAACATTTTATGAAATTGTTACAGAAATTGTATTGACAAAAACTTTTTCTGAAAAAAAAAAACAACCGATTTAAAAAAAAAAACTACAAAGTGAAAAAGAAGAAGTACAGACGCCAGCAGGTCAACCTACTCGAAACTGTCAAATTTTCCCAATCAACTTTGAACCTTAAACTTTAGTGATAAAGTTGAAAATCTATTAAAGAATTTGACAGATTCTAGTAGGTTGATGTGCTGGCGTCTGTATATAATAACCTACTTAGTCCTTTTTTGAAAGCGGGCAGTGTTAGTTCCGATATTGGGCACGCTCCAAAAGAGCTTTGTAGCGTTGTAGATATTTTGAGGAGCTTAAGGCTGCCTGTCCACAGGAGCGGAGAAAGGCAGCGGAGTGGAGAAACGTGGTAATATTAACCAATAGAATCTAAGCTCCGCTTCAGAGCTCCGCTCCTATTGGTTAATATAGGCACATTTCTCCGCTCCGCTGCCTCGCTCCGCTCCAGTGGACAGGCAGCCTTAATCGACGAAAGCGTGATTTAGTCTCACTAATTTTGAATAGACTGAATTTTTAATGGTTACTTTGAGGTGTTGCCAGAAACCTTGCTGATGAGTGTTTTTATTGCTTAAAAATATATTTTAATTAATTATTATTTTATGAATAAATATTACACACCTTGAAATGAATGAAGTACTTTATTTTCAGTATTTAGCCAACCACATCTACCTTACGGATAGTGCTATCCACGACGACGCGCCCCACTCCACGATTACTGTACTGTAAGCTGTACTTTAGTACGGAGGGGAGCGGAGTGGGGCGCGTCGTCGTGGATTGCACTATCTATACCTAATATTTTACGAGTTCTAACTAACACAATTCAAAATACGAGATTAATTTATTTTCTTTGTACTGACGCCAGCAGGTCAACCTACCCGAAACTGTCAAATTTTCCCAATCAACTTTGAACCTTATGCTATAGTGATAAAGTTGAAAATCAATTAAAGAAGTTTGACAGATTGTAGTAGGTTGATTTGCTGACGTCTGTACCTACTCACGTTATTGTAAATTTTCAAAATTTTGTAATGAACTTATGCATAACAATTTTGCACTAGGGTCACCAAGTTATAAGCTATGCCTCTGTTAGTGAGAATCTATACCATTGTGCTTTTGTTTAAGTTGAATAAATTATTTTTTAATTAGATTCCGACTGTACATACATACTCGTAACATTTCAAATAATTATAATTCATTATATAATTTATAAACCCTTTTTCTGTTTCTGAGAAAACAACTGATTAACTTTGTGAAGAAAGCTCGTATTAGGTATATTACACTACCTACCTATACCGTTCTTTGGAAAAGTTTATTAAACGTTCGTTTCGCGAAATGAAATGTTATATTAAAACTTATGTGGGAACTTGTTACAATGGCAAATGGCAGTGAATAGGTAGGTTGTAGAATGTTTTTGTTTTTTCCATGTTTCGCAATACTTACATAACATGTATATACAAAATCAGGAAATTACACGTAAGTAAATATTCATTGTAAAAGTGCATTCCATAAAAGCCAACACCTCAACTTTAGGTAAATATGCATCCGAATATCCTATCACTGGTTATGAGTATGACAAACTCTACCATTAAGCTTCGTGCAGACTAGCGCGACGCGACAGCGCGACGTGACACTGGTTATTGTTATAATGTGAAGTTTTTTTAGAAATTGTATTGTTCGCGTCGCGTCGCGCTGATCTGCACGTGCCTCGCTGTGCAGCGTCGTCGTGCAGACCGCTACGACGAGACAGCGCGACGCGAGTCTAACAAAACAATTTCTAAGAAAACTTCTAGGTAGAACAATTACCGGTGTCGCGTCGCGCGTCAATTCGCGCTAGTCTGCACGAACCTTAAATCCTTGAACTTTATGCATCGAGAGATATCGAGCTGTCGCATCATAGACACATAATATAACTGGTTATAAGACATTCTTTAATGACCACACTATTATCCTTGGGTAGGTACCGTTTTCATTAAGACACTTTAGGACAGTAATAAAATAGTGTGTTTATAGCCTTATAAGATGATGATTAATGGTGATCCTGATCACATTTGAAAGAATAGATTTTGTATAATTAAAAGCCAATCAATTTGCCTAGCCTTTTTCCAACTATGTTGGGGTCGGCTTCCAGTCTAACCGGATGCAACGAATACCAGTATTTTACATGGACCGACTGCTTATTTATTTATTAAAACTTTATGCACAGGTAAAAAAAATACTGTACAAAGGCGGACTTAACTTGAGGCATTTTCTACCAGTCAACCTTAGGGTGGTGCAGAGACAAAACATGGCAGGTGCAACTTACATAAGTAATAGATAACTTGTAAATTAATACCTACTAATACATAAATACATATAAACCGAATAAACTTTGTCAGGAGAAATAACTGCTTATCCGACGTCCACAACCCAGTTACTGCATGGGTACCACGGTACTCCTTGGTACGACTGGTTGTCAGATTTTCGGGCTTCTGTCGACCCTTAACGACTATCAAAGATCCAATAATGAGGCATGGAGCATATTAAAATGGTCACCCATCCACGGACTGACCAAGGCAAGCGTAGCTTAACCTGCCCGATTTACATGTGCGGCTGTTATGACTTAGCCACGAGCCCTTAAAAGCATTCCTTATTATTATTTTGGTAGTTTCAAAGAAAACGAACAAATAGGTGTCATGTCGTATTTCATTGACTTGAACATGTCTTGATACATGTCCACACAACCAAACACCCCAATTAGAATATTATATTATAATCATAATACATACACTGAATTTTTACTATTAGGTATAAAACATTTTAATATTGTTTATTTATTAAATTATGTGGTTGTACTCACTGTGGGAGAAAATTATGGTCACATTACAAATCTACCTGGTCCTGCTCCACAACTAATTGACATACACATTGATTAACATTTTGAAAATACTGCTGAAGATTGTAAGACCAATTTTGTATTGTATAAACTCAATTTTCTTTGTATTATATAATTGCATAGCACAGGTGTGAGTACTATGTACTAAAGAGCTACCATTTACCGGGTAATATGTAGTATTTCATTGACTTGAATGTGCCCTGGCTTTGAGTATGTCATGCTCACTCAAATGTCTCGCTGATGGTGGCGTGTGTGTTGGATCATTTAGCTCCCTTCAAAATGGTTGAGCTGAATGGTGCTAATCCATGCGTCATGTTCGTGAACGGGCGCCGTCAGTTGGGACTGGTCATCTCTTGCTGACCGGCTTATTTTAATTTATTTTCGTTTTTGAATGATTCTTTTTTTCTTCGTTTTTACTACGGACGCTTTCACGAACGTGCACGTCTTATTACATTGTTCTCACATGCATAATTTCAAAATGAATGATGTAACCAATTTTTTGTATCAATTTTTTTTATTTAAAAGAGTGTCCGTGGAGTTTCTTGCCCGTTCTTCTCCATAGGTACCTACTACGCTTTGGAATAGGCAACTAGCTTCATATTTTTGACTGACCGACCCCTTGACAATTCAAAAGTGCCTGTAAATGGTTTAATTGAAATAAATGCTTTGAGTTTGAGTTTACGCACGCACACAGACACATTTAGGGGTCTAGCGGAGCAGGTAAGTACTTCGTCCATTTGGTTTGTTCTTTTGACAGTACTGCGGAAGTGTGACTGCAATTTACGTAGTTTTAACTATTTTTAGGATAAAAAATTACCTACTTATATTAAAAACGGCAAATCGATTCATTAAACGATTCTGATCAAACTACTTTCATAATTTGCATTAATTCAGTTACACATTATTTATAATGAACGCACTATAAGCACACGACTTTACAATTTTCTATAATCAGATTATTTTGTGAGATTGACAGCTACAAAAGTATCAAAAGAGGAGAGTGCAGTTGTTTGACTACTACTACTACTAGGGTTGTCTGCCTGAGGCTCGTGAGATTAAGTAGATGATACCTTGCCTACCAAAATCATCAAAATCATTTGGGTATAGTTTTGGGATGGCGAGGTAACATAACAGATGAACATTTCTCAACACAGCGGCTTACTATCCGTCGGTTCAGTTACTATAACTTGTCCCGTGACGCGATTGGTAGCATAGTTCTGTCAGTCGCCATTTTGAACGCTATTAATTGAAACTAAGTTTGACAAGCAATTGTCCCAACTTGACGGCAAGGGACAAGTTATAGTGAACGCTCTTTACATAGTCTATACCTACATTGTTTTTTGCTTCCCTTTACCTCTCATGGGGAAATCCAATTTTTGTTAAATTTTATAACTGTGAAGCGAAACGGTTATGTCATCGCGTTAATTATAATCATAGATTGAATTTAAAAAACGCCATCAATTTTTTTAAAGGCAATAAAAAACATCACGTTTTATAAAATGTTATTAAATGAGCGAAAAAAATATTGGAAGATTTTTTGTCTGTCAACCGGATCGGTCATTTGACAGAATAAAAGTACCTACCTACGCCTACGGTACTAGTTAAACTGCAATTTGATTTACGAGGTTAGAGCAAAATGGGAATAATATAATTTAGGTAATTAGTTGTTGGCGTTGTTGCTCTTAAGATAGCTCTAGCTCTCAATTTGACCGCGATGTTTATTACCGAGTTAGTAATATTGGATTATTGAACTTATGTGAACAGTAATTAGGGTTGAGAATAAAACCACAGTTGTATCCTGATCTAAGCTGATCACCCTAGCCGGTTTCTGACAATAGCTCTCTGTTTTGTACAAGTTACACTTTTGCAAACATATTGTTGAATCAGGAGATCTAGCACCTATTATCCAATAGGCTGACCGTTTAACAATATTCCATTGGACGCTTATGTCCATATTTAACATTGGTCCTTCGAGCCGGATTTAATTCTTCTAATAGTGTTGTGCAACTTATATAAAGTTCCTTCGAGTCGGATTAATGCTTCTAATTTTGTAGTGCAACTTATATAAAGTTCGCCCCCACTCCTTACAATATTCCAATGAACGCTAATGTACTTCTATAGTAGAAATATTTCTTGTTTGCACAAATGTATCTAATAAACATACTGACATAACCTGTTTAGCTTGTCGGAAGCGTACTTTAACCGGAAGTGTAGTCCCGCCCGATTGGCTGCTTACTTTAACGAGGAAAAGAAAAATGTAAGTACAGACGGACATCATCATATCGTATCTATAAGGTTCATAATCGGGATCTCTCTTTTTATCTTTGAAATTCGAACGGTGTTGGTGAATCCGACCACATGAACTACTTAAAAAAAAAAACTAATGTGTAGGCACCTAGGCACCGTACGGTCACTTGAGTGAGGTTTCAAATCAACTTCAGGGGTGACACACCCTACACCCTTGTTCGGGTCGGCATGTCGGGTGACAAAATCGAATACATTAATTTAAATAAATGTTCGAGAAAAAGCCTTAGCTCGAATTGTGCCGAGGAGACCCGAACGAAGTCTGCCGTTCGGTACGAGCCGAATGAAAGCCGAGTTTATAATGTGTAATTAGTAGTAAGTAATTGCTTCGGGTCGGCTTTGTTGTTCAAAATCGAATGTACCTACGCCCGAACAAGTGTATCCCATCAAAAACATATGCAAGTCTCGCTGCAACGCAGTTCTTCTACCGCAATAGGTTGTAAGATCTAATGTAAATCAAGTCGGTTAATTTATTTAGAACCTATCTATGGGAGCATCTATCCAACAACTTTGTCATAAATTGTTACCTGATTAGTTTAGTACATAACAACATTTTATAGTGACCGTATCAATATTAGACATCTTTATTTCTTTAATAAATGGCTCGGCCATCAAATTCAGGCTTCTAGCTTTATCCACAACGAAGTTACAGGGGCTCAAACATGTCTTAAATTTGCACTGTCTTGCCCCCAGCGGTACTTTTCCTTGTTCATCACCATACATTAATAATGGAGGATAGGTAGGTACTAATTAAGTTAGCGGGAAATCCCGCTTAGGAAAACCACAACCTTTTAGAACATCTTGTATTTTTACGTTAATTGAATTTATCTAGAAATAGCGTCGTAACTTGGTTGGTTATTCTCTAAAGGCACAGAATACATATGCCAAAGGTAGCATTTTGCATAAGTAATTAGTAGTCCCATAAGTGGTAGACAGACGTCATCACGTCAACCTACCCGAAACTGTCAAATTTTCCCAATCAACTCGGAACCTAAACTTTATGCTTTATTGATAAAGTTGAAAATCTATTAAAGAAATTTAACAGATTGTAGGAGTGTCTGTACATAAAACTGCCATACCAGCTACCTATCTAATTACGCAACACATTTTCGTAACCGATTACGACATTTTTTTTTTCATTTTGACAGTTCAATAACCTTCATTGCGTTATTTACGCTGTTGAGCAGATTTTTTTTCAAACATGGAGCAATGGGTTAGCAATTTGTTTCAAAAAGATTCAAATTCCGATTGATCGTGTATTACGTAATTAGGGTACTGGATATTTATTTTATTTAATCACTTGTTTTATTTGTGTTTGTGTCTTTTCTTTCTGCTTCACGTTTAATACTAATAACTGTATTTTCTATTCTTATTTAAAAATATACCTATCATTATTATTCTCCTGCCTTTACCTTGTCTTCCCTCCTCCTCCATACCTCTATTAAGCTTCGTGCAGACTAGCGCGACGCGACACCGGTTATTGTTATACCGTGAAGTTTTCTTGGAATTTGTATTGTTCGAGTCGCGTCGCGCCGTGTCGCGTCGCGCTGGTCTGAACGAGGCTTTAGTCGTCTTTACTATAAAAATGTAGGTACTGATTCAATAAAAATATATAGGTACCTATTCGAATGACAAATAAATCGATCCCTTTCTTGACATAAAACTAAGCAGAATTATGTATTTATTTTATAAGTCTATTTAAGCTCTTCCCGCCTGAAACACAGGATTACCTAGTTCAGACACGTAAGTCTTAGGAATATTATTTACATTTTAAGCAAAACTGTACTAATCATTATGCCTTGTAATTTTTTGAATAAATATTATTATTATTATGTATTTTCATGAAAGACCCGTATTCTAAATTCATGCTCATGCAAACATAGATTCAATATTGTCAATATTTCATACTTACTAAATAATCATTAACTACTTACCTAGGTACAGGCCAGCACGTCAACCTACCCGAAACTGTCATATTTTCCCAATCAACTTTGAACCATAACCTACTTTAGTGATAAAGTTTAAAATTAATTTAAAAAATTGACTGATTGTAGTAGATTGATATGCTGGCGTCTGTACTTACTCAAAATAAAAATAAACTTTTTTTTACAAAAAAATACAATTTTTAAAAAAAGTTTTGAGATGTTTTCCCTTTGACACCACACCCGTAGCTCGTTTCAATAAGCCAGGCCGTCACACTTACCTACACGTCATATTAGTCCATATCTTGAAAACCGATTTTGGTGAAACTAAAAAATGGTCACAATCCAATTAATAGTTACGGAGAAATTCGTGGACTAACGTATATACGTTACCTACATACACCTATAAAATGTTGTGTGTTTGGAAACCCTAATAGATTATCATTTGTGAATATAATGTAGTTCCAATAATTATTACATACTTATATGTATACATGTCGAATTGACAACCTCCTTTTTTAAGTCTGTTATAAAGAGATTCGTTCTTGAACAATTTAAGACACGAGCCAAAACTAAATAAGTACCATAAATTCATTATCAATCACAGAAAATATTGAACTGACCATCGAAATATCGATCATAAGTCTATTTCTGTCCGTAATAAAATAGGTACTCCTTCGCGATCTCACCTTGACACTGCACCTGCAGCCACTGATAATGTCTGCGTTTGCTGCGGGGGTCAGAGGAAAATGACCGAGATCGTAAATTACGTATTGTTAGCCGTGTTATCTTTCACGATACGGATATTATTGTTATTATGTGTGTAGGCTAAGGAAATTATAGACTGAAATGTTATCATTATGGGTAATTTTCACTCTACATACTACTCCAAAATCAGAACTGAAATGAGGGGAATATCAGTGCTGTTTTCAGAGAAGTAAAATTAATAAAAAATTGCCAAACAAAAAAATTAAGTACTTATTGTCACCGTAGGGGTGAAATGGGTAATTATGGGTAATTTTCACTCAAGATACTACTCCAAAATCAGAATTGAAATGAGGGGAATATCAGTGCTGATTTCAGAGATGTAAAATTAAAAAACTTAAGTACTTAATTTTTATTGCCAAACATATAAAAATTAAGTACTTATTGTCACCGTTAAGGGTGAAATGGGTTAGGTTAGATTAGAACTGTGATCAACCGCGCGCGAGCCTCGCTAGCGGCGGGTAAGCGATTTAAGTTATAGTAAGCTATTGCTTACCATCTACCTACTGGTAGGTATATTGAAACTTCAAGGATGTGGTAAGGGTTAGTTGAAGTGTTCCACGGTTGTCAATTTTTAGCTTTTTCTGATTTTCCTTCTAATAAAGTACTTAAATATACCTTGAGAAAGTTAGATATCTTGAAGGACCCCCGATTTGCCTGAGAGTAAATTGGTGGATGGTTTGAAACTGTTCAAGCGTGGGAAGAAAAGCCGCAAACAAGGACTACCCTCAAAGAAAAGCTTTTAATTTACTTATTGATTATAAAGCAATTTTACTCAAGTCGTAACAAAACCCTCAAAGATACCAAAGTTATGTAAAATGGTTCAAGTTATTAGGTACTCTTAATATTCGTATATTTTACATAGAAGGGAAATTCTCAGAATTTCAAGACCCAGGGCTCTCGCAGACAGGCGCGACGCGACTCTAGGGGAACAATTTCCATGAAGCCTTCACGGAAATTGTTCTACCGAACCGGTATCACGTCCGCGTCGTCGCGCCGTCTCGTCGCGCCTGTCTGCGGGAGTTCGTTTTCATGGAAACATAATATTTTATTTTTTCCTCAGATTACCGTCCTACTTTTTCTTTTATATACATATAATAGAGCTTGAGGGAAATTCTATGAAAGCTGTTGCTAACGTAAAATAAAAATAAGAAGCTTAGGAAATTCTACCTACTAACATTACGTAATAAGCTGTTCTATGGTAGGGAGTCGGGACTTGTGTTGTGTGATGTCTCCTAAAAGAAGAGTAAGTCATAAAAATAATTTAGAAATAGGAGCAGAACCAAAAATTGTGGTTGTAAGACGACCCATCCCTACAAGCCTCAAATACAGTAAAACCATAACAATATTGTGGTACTAGTATGTATTACATCGACTTAGAAGAAACTAAAGTTATTAAATTTAAAAAATCTTGTGCGTGGCTACACATCAAGCTATACATTTCCAGTTTATACTGATCTTGCATTGTATAGGATTTCCGTACAATGCGAGGTCAGCTTATACTGGAAATGTATACCTTGATGTGTAGCCGTGTGTAGGTACATACTGAAATCTCAGATAAATTTTCTTGGCCTGAGGGCCCTGAGGCCGAAAACGTTATTCAATAGATAATTATTAGAACCAACCAACCCAGCAACTCTAAAGAACGAAGGTCATGTTTTATTTTTCTATTTTATATAAGTAGGTAGTCTTTTTAATTATATTTTATCAAGGAGTATTTATTCGCTCATCTTCTGCGAATTATAATCTGTGGTCGATATGAAGCCTTTGTGATTCCTTTGATCTGTTGTCTGTGGTAGAATTTGTAATGTATTAATTTAATGTTAATTAAGTTTTAATAATTAACATGTTCCTGAAGTTGCTTTACGCACGGCCTATAACCGCTGGGTCTTAGAAGCATAACATTTTGCTCAAGTAAGGTAAGCACTAAGGACTTCTTTATTATTCAGTACCTAGTACCTACATACCTACACACACTTACATTCTAACTAAAACTATCAATAAACTACATAAAATATGGCGTCGAAAAATTCCTCCGTAACGCTATCGACTGGTAATGTAACCAAGAGATTGGCGGCATTTGCCACGTTGCCGTTGTATGGCAAAGCTTACCCTCAGCACTAAAGAAGTTAACAAAATATAGGGGATGAAAGTTTGTCATATCTCCCGACGGGAAATCCTACATGGTTTTTATGTTACGATTTGCCTTTGTCTCTGTCTTTTTCTTTACGTGTAAAGAGTAAAGAAAATAACCACACTTATGTACTTTTTTAGTGCTTTTCGTTGTTTTTTTCATCATATTGCTCATATTACTCATCATAATCCATCACTCAATGCAGCTTGACGTTAGACATTTTATGGTATATTTTTAACTATAATTATAATTGTTAGTGAAGGTATAAACTGCTTTAAAGACAATTAAGAGGTGTGTTTGAGGATTTTTTTGAAGCAGTAATGTATGTTCAATTGTGATTTGAGTTCCATCACTGTATTAAAATAAGACTTGAAAATATCATTCATTTTTTTTTGGTCAAAATTATTTACGTTAAGAGATACACTGCTTCAAAAAAACACCGTTTTCGGAACCCTGCGTCTTAAATCAAGAGTCTCTATCATTTTCATCTCATGTCTTCCATAGCGGTTTCTACACGGAACTAACATAATTACATATATAACTAAGATACTCGTATAAACAGTATGTACAACGTTTGTTTGTCTTGCACAAGGTTGATCGCGGTTGGTCAACCTTGCCGACGAGTAAATAACGACTTGTGGAGTGATCCGGCAAGATTTTATTAGGTACACAAAAAATAAGTGATTCATTTTTGTTTTTACAACTGTCAAATTAAAACAACATAGAAATCTCCGACAAAATGCAGGTTTTTCCGTCTATCTATTCATTAGTCCAATATTACTTTACGTTTACGATCGTTTCGATTGATAACTAATTATTAAAAGACACCATGTTCGTCCTATATTTTTTAATAATTTAAGAATTATTAATTTTGAAATTCCGTACTTGCCTAGTAAGTACATAGAGGGAAATATTGAGCCGCGTTCAAACGGGTAATTTTGGCAGTACGTTAGAGCAAGTGGGCAATGTTAGAAGAACGTGGGATCAAACGGGCAATGTTAAAAGTGCCTTACAGTATTTTTTTTTTGTTTTACCCCTCTAACCCTTGACAAATGAATTGGTGACCGCACCGTAATTAGGATTTAAGTACCTACGTATGATTTATTAAGATGGCATTATCCTAAAAGTTAGTATCTAGATTTTTTGTTCGCTAGTTAGCCACATTTCTTATTTCCATACAGTATTTTTTTTAAATCATCACAACAGCGAAATATTTGACATCTCTTTACGACGACGTTGCCCATTTTCATAATAAACGCTCATATTTTTGGTGACACACAACAATTTTGTTGGTCACCAAAAATTATCTCACATTTAGCTATTCATGTATGACTTAGGTATCTATTGTATATGCTTCATTAGAGGTAACGTCAATTTTCAATTAATTCTCTAGATTCTACACACATAACATAAACATAACATCACCTGCATTTCACCAATTAGGTATATTTAAGTCCCATGTAATAGGGGGCGAACCGATTGCTAATAACCGGGCACAAATCCAGACTTCGGGCTGCTCCTGAGAAATTTCTTAGATTCTAGTCAAAACAATAAGCCTGTTAGTAGGCACCTGCCATACTTACACAATAAAATGTAAATGATTTTTATCGTAGAAATGTAATCAAAGTTTACTGCCCGATAAAATTAGGACGAAATGATTTTAACCGGGGAAAATAAATACGTTCATCTTCAAAATAACACAAGATATTAGGTAGAGGTGTAACTTTAATGGCCTTAGTATCTACACCCACATTTCGCCAGTTATGTTTAAGTCCCATGTAATAGGAGGCGGCGAGCCTATTGCCATCAACCGGGCACAAATCCAGACTGGGCTGCTACACTAACATTTTGCCCGGCCTGAGCATAGAACCCAAGATCTTTACGCTCAGCAGTCGCGATTACTACCACTAGAACAACGAGGCAATCAAAAAAAGGTAACCAAATTCCAATAAAGGCATTTATCACCATTATTCGAGGATGTCATCGATTTGAATCCAATAACCTCTCGAATCTCAAATTCTTGATCGCTGTGTTAACTCGCTAGGTGAATAAATTCATCAAAGAGCCAGCTATAGTAAAGTTTCATGAAACTCCTGGATGTTACCCTTATAATGATAAGGGTAACGTCCAGGAGGGGTCAACGTCTTACAGTGACCCCTTTCAAGTAAATGATGATCGATGTCATACGCTGGTATTATTTAGAAGGGTAAATAAGGGTTAAATTGACGTCGATAGGTGAAAGGACTGAGTGAATGGAAATAGCTAAAGAAAATTCTATTTACACGGGAAAATTATCAGCAGTTATGTTTGCACGGAGGAGTTAATAACCTGAATGTAAACTTGTACTTATACCTAAGGCTCAGACCAAATAAAAAACCAAGACATTGCGCTGTCAACAGTGACGTGAGGCCGGTTTCGTAAACATGTGTGCACTTAGTGAGGTGTAGTTTGATTTGATTGAAATGGTTGCTTCACTGTATTGTTCGTAGCGCTAAAGCCTTTGTTTTTTTATGGTCTGAGTTAAAAGGTAGAAATCGGTGCTTTTGGCAAATGTTAACGAGAACCAGACTTTTATTTACAACTAGCAGACCAGCACCCTTGCGTAACACACGATCAAAAACAATCAGTTTTATATAGACAGTTCAACAACGTTCATTGCGTTATTTCTACACGTTGATCAGACGAATTTTTCGAACTTATGAAGCAATTTATTGATTAGCAATATCCATCAAAATGTTTGTTTGTAACGCAATGAGGGTGTAGGCACACAGTTGTCCTGTTATTTTTTTTTCAATAATTCATACCCATAGAAAACGGCACTTCCATTTTTCCCCGATTTTTCCAATTTTCTGGACAACTTTTCCAATTTTTCTTTACCTAAAAACCTTATCGGGACTATTACGAATATAATAATTTAAAAAAAAACCATATCGGTCCAGCCGTTCTCAAGTAATACGCTTACCAACGAACCGCTTTAGAATTTTTATTAATTGATATAGAACAGCCGGTCTATTCCGTAATTATCTCACCGTGAACACTTAGGTGAAGTGAGCTGTCATTCCACCTGCTGCTAGGGACTGACAGCTCACTCCGAGCTCACTTCACCTTCAAGTTTTCACCGTGAGATGGTTACAGAATAGCACTGCTGAACCGGTCGAAGTGGCGGAGCTTGGGGGACGCCTTATCCAGCAGTGAACGTCGTTCGGCTGAAATGATGATAAAGACAGAAGGTACAAGTCTACATACAAACTCACAAACTTTACCTCTTTATAATCTATGTAAGTATAAAATCATACAAGCTTTCGCCCGCGTGAAGGTCGGAAATTATCCCATGCCACGGGAATGTACTACCGGGATACAAAGTATCCTATGTGTTAATCCAGGCTATAAATTATCTGTTAGCCAAATTTCATCTAAATCCATTCAGCCGTTTTGAGTAACTAACATCCAAACTTTCACATTTATAATATTATATTAGTAGGATGGCTAGACCATTACCAGCACCCTAATGGGTAGCACACCGCCAATCACTAATCTAAATGATTTTGAAGGATATTCTAATCCATTGCTTCCAAAGAGAATTAAAGTCATTGGTTGCTTCGGCAGTTTGAAAATTTTTTCTGTTTGACAAAAATTTTGACAGTTGTTGAGCAGACAATTTTTTTACTGTATCTACTTACACAGTAAAAAAAAATAAGTACTGTAATTTAATTTTTACTTGTACAGGAGTTTCACTGTTTTTTTTTTACTGTAACTGTGTTATGCAATTGCAACGCAGACATACATCAATTTACCAAAGACAAGCTGGCCTTTTTTTTTTTTTTGGTTGAAATCATCAAAAGACTTCTCCCGCTCTAGGTGGAGCGGGAGGGCGTGTCAGACTCTTACTGACTAAAACCCACCCGTATTCCTTCTGTTGCCTGTGCAATGCCAGGGGGCCACGGTATCCCTTTCAGACTTTCCTGCAACCCCGGCAGGCAATGGTCTCATCGGACCCCTTCACTTGCTGACATCTCTTTGAGGCGCGCGTGAAAGACAAGCTGAGAGACCATCCAACAAATCTTTACAAACAGCCAAAGTTTCCTTACAAAACTATTTAGTTTAAAATAATAATTGGGTCAATTTAAATGAACAATAGTTACATGTCTGATTGTTTAATTTTTACTAATTGTTTTTTGATAGCTTCCAATTAAATGTGCATACGTGACATGGGACCTGTAGCTACCTTCTAATTAATGTTTTAGATCATTTGCTGTATCCAGGTTGAATTATCAAATTGTTCTACTATGTTAGAACCAGTACCCTAATTACGTAGGTACTACACGATCAATCGGAATTGGAATCGTTTTGAAACAAATTGCTAATCCATTGCTTCATAAGTTCGAAAAAAAATCTGCTCAACAACGTATTTTATCGCAATGAATGTTGTTGATCTGTCAAAATGAAACAGTAATTGTTTACGAAAATGTATTGCTCACATTATGTATGGAAAAAGACATGTTGCGTCGACCTCAATAAATCGAAATAAGAACCGGTAGATGATGAAGAATCTATAAAAATATGAAAACTTAAGGACTGTAGAATAAATGTATCTTGCATACAGGGTGGCAAGGACATCGACGCGTGGTTACTTGCCATGGATTCAGTACGTGATTCTGAACCCCCTGCGGTGAAAATTTTTGTCGTATTAAAAAGAAATCACCTGTTCCATACTTTTCTACCGCGTAGGTATTGCACTTTTCTATGAAACAGGTTTTTTTTTTATAACATACGAATAATTTCAACGCATGGTTTTCAGAATCATGTACTGAATCCATGGTAAAAGTTTTTGCGTCGATGTCCCTGCCAGCCTGTATAGACGTAGGTAGGTAAGATGGGCATCCACCAATCGAACTTCATTTACTACAGAAATCTAAAGAAGCTACAAAACAATATTCTTCATAGCGCATCATAATTTCCACTAAAGCACAAAACAATTCCATCAAAACATTCGGTCGCCCACCAATCAAATTACAGGCCTCGCTGCACACCACTTAACCTGACAGCCACACTGCCGAGAACACGCGTCTCGACTGCTCACGTAAGCATCCACGTGCTGAATGACCTTCTCGTCCAAATTGCACTGTCGCGTGTCGTAACTATGGCTGAGGGTGACAGGAATCTGCGTTCGGTAATATTATAATTTATTTGAGCCATGTGCCCGATAAGATTTCGTGGGGAGCTCGTGGCTAAAGTAATAACAGCCGCACGGGTCGATCCATCAGGGTAAGATACGCTCGCCGGGGTTGGTCCGTGGACCATCTTTACATACCGAGACTTCTCTGTGCCTCAGAAAGCACGAGAAGCCGTTGATCCCAGTCATTCGTGGATCGTTGACAGTCGTTAAGGGTCGTCAGAAGCCCGTAAGTCTGACAACCAGTCTTACCAAGGGGTATCGTATTACCCAGTAATTGGGTTGTACTGGTAACTATTCAGTTTCATCCGGTTAGACTGGATACCGACCTCAACATAATTGGTAAAAGGGTAGGCAGATTGATTTCTCATCGGCAGAAACCATGAACAAAAAAAAAATTATGTGAAATGTTTTTATTTTATGTATTTTATTTTCTCTTCTACTCTTACACACGTTGTCTACATCTCTTTTTACCCTCTGTCCTATCGCAGATATGCTGGAAGAGACTTCTTTAGAAATAAGCATCACCTTTGTACGTATTTCTCCGTTTCATTTTTCTTGTCTGTTACATAAATAAATAAATAAACTTCCATACAAACTCTCATCCCCTAGTCAACCCCTTTTAGTGAAGGAATTTTCAATAATCCTTCCTTAGTGCTCACTTTTTCGTTGAAGGAACTCTTGTGCAAAATTGTATGTTTTTAGGCCCAGCGGTTTAGCCTACGCGTTGTCTGTGAATGGAGGAAGTAGGTACAGGTTGAAAGTAGGATGTACAGCACGCTTAGTATGACCACAATAGAAACCGGTTTTTTCGACGGAAGAGTAGACAAATTGACAGATAAACAATCACAATCTGTCATTTTGTCTATTCTTCCGTCGACAAAACCCGTAGAAAACCCATTTCTATGGTTGTCATGCTTCGCGTGCAGTAAACATTCTATAATTCTATAAGGTACTGAATCCAAACTATTAAGGGAAGGACCTGGCAGACGGTTTGGAATTAAGAGGAAATAGCCATAATTTATACACAACGGACTCTTACTAAAGCGGAATCTATCAATCAATCCAATATTACTGCAATTGCAATCAGAACACGTCGTTGCAGAGTAGGTACATGGCTTGCTGCCAAAGTGCCAACCCTGATAGTTCCGCCCGGGGATTTAATTTTCTTCGTTACAGAAAACAACTAAAGTACGACTACGTTTTATTACACTCATAGGCCTCGGTTACACTTCCTGGGATGTAGATTAGCTATTATTGATTTGAAATTGAAATCACTAGTCGCTAATGTAGCTACTTGCTGCAGCCACTGGACTGCGACAATAATTCTAAACTTACTTACACTCAGCATAACCTCCTTCTTTTTAGGGTCTGTAGTCAACAAGGAACCCTTATAGTTTCGCCATGTCCGTCTGTCTGTCTGTCCGCGGTTTAGCTCAAAAACTATTGGTACTAGAAAGTTTTAATTTGGCATGAGTATACACTATAATGACGTCGAAAAAGTGGTAAAATAAAATTTTGAAAAAAACAATTAATAAGGGTACCTCCCCTACATGTAAAGTGGGGATGATATTTTTTTTTTCGTCCTTCCTGAGGCGTGGGATATCGTTGGATAGGTCTTTCAAAAATATTAGGAGTTTGGGAAAATCGTTTTTTGATTAAGTAAACCGTTCGTGACATTTTCGTTAGAGTCAAGTGCCCCCCCCCTCTACCAACTAAACGATTGTAGTTAGAAATTCAAATGTCATGGCAGTAGTACTTTTATATAACGAAGATTAAAGGAAAACTATCACACTTAGGTGGGCTTTACAAGTTTACGAGTAGATAATAATCGACCAACTTAAATTTGCGGTTGCAATATTTTCCCTTAAATTATTCCGTATTGGAGAACATGTTTTTCAATTACAAAGTTAAGTTTGTTCTTACGATAAATTCATTCCAACTACGGAACCCTTCATTGTGCGTGGTCCGACACGCACTTGGCCGGTTTTTTTTTAAGTCGTTTTAAACGGTTTCGACTGACTGAGAACGCATACCTATAGCGCGAAAATTAGAACTGAGAAACAACTAAAGAGAGAAAATGCATGTACCTAATACCTATATAAACATTCATAAACTGACGCCTTTACCGCATTGGGGTATGCAGAAACTAGGTACAGAAGGCCACTTGCTACCATCCTACACTGAAAGAAAGAGGAAAGAAAAAGAAAATTAATTAATTTGACTCAGGTCTCAGGTTTCACAGAATATTCGCAAAAAAACAACAAAAAAAAATAACTTATATTAGTACTGTAAGCCTCACGGCTGCGCCAAATAGGCTCAGTTCAGCATAAATGCCAGACAACTAGCGTCTGACGCTGGTGTTCAACTGGACCTTATATTACGAGGACGTCTTACGGATGTAAAAGTGGAAGTTTCTCATCCTAGACATATACCATACTATATCAACTCATCTTCCATTTCCGATGGCTTTAACTAAGACACAGCCATTCGGAAAAAACGCGATCGTTAATCATCTACGTTTTCCTACCTAAACACGGCCATTAGTGAGAAAATGGCGCCAACACCGTCACACGACATCAAGTCGTCACGTAGCGTAAAACCACGATAATCACTTACACAAAGTACTTACCTACCTAGTTGTCTCAAGATTGTATGTGCAAACTAAACGCGGAAACATTAGAAGGACGTTGCGAGGAAAACTAGGCTAAAGTAGGTCTGAGTGACTGGATTTGGATCAAGGTTTTAAGGAGACATACCTACCTACCGTAGTAAAGACAGATTGGTCTAAAAATGACGCGTCAGCGGTGACGTGACGGTTCGTTTACTTAAAAGCTAGGTTTGTTGGAAGATTGATTAGATACGAATAAGGTTATGGGAGATAGGGTAATTCAACATTTCTTACGTTTTTACTTTCATTATAAATATAATTTCGAGAGCTAACTATATTGATGATTATACCTAATTTAGTTCTTTTTTTATCATTTCATTCAACTTATAACGTAAAACAGGACCTTAATTTACAAAAAACATATGAGAAATTTTGAATTTCGCTGGCAACATTGAAGGAAGGACCTTACACAACCCTACCCGACCCTACACTCTCAAATGTTTATAGTGTGCCCGACCCTACATTATTTAATTTGAGAGTTAGTTACATCGCGGACAAGAATATACTTATTACGTTATAAGACAGTTTTAATTGCCGATTAATATAATTGTAACTGTTTCGCTAGATAAGAAGTAGGCTTACTTCGTGAAGCATTTTTTTTAAATGATCGTTTTAAGCGCCATCTTGTAATCACAGTAACCATCTTACAAGATGGCGCTTATAGTGGTTCATACATATTCAATAACAAGGAGCAATAAAATATAATTATGTCGTTGTATAAAATGTGTAGACCTACTTATTTAACTAAAAGTGATTATGTAGTTTAAAATTTAGACAAAACAATCTGCCTAGCCTTTTCCCAACTATGTTGGGATCGGCTTCCAGTCTAACCAGATGCAGCTGAATACCAATAAATATGACATGGAGCGACTACGGACCTACCTATCTGACTTCCTCAACTCAGCAGCTGGGTAACACTACACCCCTTGGTAAGTCTGCAATGGTTCTCAAACTTACTGAAACAAAATAAGTACCTATTGTAAAACATTTTAAAAGAGTAGCGGTGGAGTTTATTGCCCATTCTTCTCCATGCGAAAACTACCTTTTTGACTAGAACCAATTCATTTTTTTTTGTAAATGTTGACTTTCAAAAGTGCCTTAGTGCCTTAGTGCCTATTTGAAATAAATCATTTGACTACGAATGACAGCCGGAACAAACTGCTTAAGACTCCCGCAGACAGGCGCGACGCGACTTTGGTGGAACAATTTCTATAAAAACTTAATGGAAATTGGTCTACTGGAGTCTCGTCGCGCCTGTCTGCCTTTAACGTACTTTCCGAGGCACGGAGAACAATAAATCAGACAAATAAGGCCTATTAATAATTCTATAACCCATACACAGATAAATTATCAGTCAATCATGTTATAAACGGCTGACGGAAGTGACATTATTACACTTGTATTACCTTTACGAGTCAGCCTAGAGCTGCAATCAATTGCAAGATTGTGAGGACAATAATATTGTATGCCACGCTTGGTTCAACATATTTGGCGTGGTTGACTTTAATAGTCTATAGGACATTCAATAAAAAACTGACTCGCCTCGTTGCCTCGTTGGTCTAGTGGTCGCAAGGTGGAGCATGAGGTCCTGCAGTGTTATTGGGTTTTTCTATCTGAAATTTCTCAGTAGCAGACCGGAGTCTGGATTTGTGCCCGGTTGATGGCAATAGGCTGGCCCCCTACTATTACATGGGACTTAAACAACTAGCGAAATGTGGATGGACTTTAACTACTATACCGCAGGATACCAAATTTAAACGTTGCCCCACACTAGGAATTTCTCCTGAATCGTGGGTGCGTTTAAACTCACATACACAAACAGCCAGACCCGTATAACTTGTAGATCATAAAAATATTTGTTCCGTGCGGGAATCGAACCCGCAACACACAGTGCAGCAGTCAATTGCTTTAACCAATGCCCCGACCGTGCCGTCAATCTAGGGGTTTATTTACGACTGTTTGTTTATTCATACATTTTTGACGTTTCAAGAATGTCATTTAATTTTAAGCAACGTTTATAAATAAACCCCATAGTGATCAGTAGGTAGTTCTGGTCCACTGCCGGGGTTGCGGGAAAGTCCGAAAGGGCCCCCTGGCATTGCACAGGCAACAGAAGGAACACGGGTGGGTTTTAGTCAGTAAGAGTCTGACACGCCCTCCCGCTCCACCCAGAGCGGGAGGAGTCATTTGATGATTTCCCACCCAAAAAAAAAAAAGGTAGTTCCGGTCCAGGGACTTTTAAAAACACAGGACTTGTATTTTACAGGGCATGCTGCTATGCCTAACTCTATAGCATTTCCCAACTCTGTTGGTCGTTTCTAGTCTAACCGGATGCAGCTGTAGGTATACCGGTATTTTACATGGAGCGACTGCCTGTCTGACCTCTACAAACTAGTTCATGGGTACCCCTCGGTAAAGGCTCCGAAGACAGGCGCGACGCGACAGCGCGACTGACGCGACTCTGGTGGAACAATTCTATCAAAACTTTTCGGAAATTGTTCTTTAGGTGTCGCGTCGCGCCTGTTTGAGGGATCCATAAGTTTGTTGTCAGATTTTTGAGCTTCTTCGCATAATTCAGGAGTGACGTAATGTCAACAACTTTTTTCTAACTCAGAAGGAAAAACGGTAAAAAATAGCACCTCAGATTTAAGATATCTTTGATAGCTGATTGACGGGCTATGATGTCATGCGAGCGAGGGGGAGGCCATAATGAAGATGATTTGCTGATTATGTGTCAGATACGAGAACATATGTCATGCATTTCCGGAGATTTACGACTTCACTGCTGTAGAAATTTAATCGCATGAACCAACATTCTAACTTTATTTCGGAAAACAGTCTTAAGAGGGAACAAGGCGTATTCCCCTTTTTTCTTCCTGAATAAGGCCTCTAGAGCAATCACTTGATTTTTTCATAAAATCAAGGCCTGATTAAGACACGTCCCTGTTATTTCCTTTTTTTTTTCAGCAACTTATCGGTAATGAAAATATGACCCTCCAAAAATTACAAAAAAGCCCCATTTTTACCGCCATGATTAGAGGACTCCATCAAATTCGAAGTTTTTAACATAAAAGAAAATTATAGGAACCTAGACATACCATGTCTTAAAATTTTAATGTAAAAAATAATTAAATCGGCTCAGTTTTCGAGGAAAAAAAAGGGGAATACGAAACTCCGATTTCGTCAATTTTTTTTGTGATTATAATCTGTCTGAGCTGCAGCTGTCCCTATCGCACTCTACGGAAGCAGACTTGAGATAAGACGACGGCAATAGTTTCTTCAAATACCTATTTTTCAAATTCCTCGCAGGCCCTGTTCCCTCTTAATTGGTTAGAACAACGAATCCTGGAGGTAGAAGTCTGACATGCTGATTAATACTTGTTCCTGCTCAGTTCAATGTATGTGTGAGCTGGACAGCAGAGGCATCTGGCCTGGGCCTCAAGACTGCTATTACAATAGTGCCAGAATGGTCTATCATTGATTTCATAATTGTTGATTTTGACAAGTTTGGTAATCTAAGTACTAATATATTGGCGTCATTATGACTTTCCTATGGTCAGCCACTGACACTCCATTGAAAGAAATGGCTTCTATTGGTAATCTCGTACATAATGACAAATGAATGACTGACTTAGGCGGTAATCCAAATGTCCTTTCTTTGGTATTGTTCGTCAGTTGAGCTTCTTAAGTTCTGAGTTGAGCTCCACGATTACTGACAAATGCTTGCACTGACAGGACAGGTCCACTCAAATCTGTGTGGTTCTTTTCTCAAAAGACCATTTCAGACTAATCTACATGGTCCTCATATTATTATGGCCTGACCAAGATTATGTCTGAACTTTAAAAGAGACTGTGACCTCTGAGTTTGTTTCGGCCTTTCTTCTCAGAGTAGTCAGATAGGAAACGCCGAACTCATCTAGTTTTTTTTTTTTGTGAGATGATGTGTAAAAGTGATTCCAATATCCTATTTACAGAATAAACAATTTCATTTCATTTCAATCTCATCAAATTTTGACAGTTCCTTTGATCAGTGACCTACCATTAGAACGTCATTGTGCAGTAATTGCTTTTAATTTGTTACGAGTATCGTGTTTGTGGAATACAATGAAAAACCAATGATCGACCATTATGAATTTAGCAGATTACGAACTTTTAGCAAAATGACAATGGGATCGTGTTGGAATTACGAATTTAGATATAAAAATAGCAGACTTGGGCCCCTGATAGTACTAATACTAGGTATTAATCTGTGGTATTGTATCAAAGCCTGTAGGCAGAGGCACCTAACTTTTCCATAAAGGATAAAATTCTATAAATACTCGATAGATAGATTATCAAAGTAGATGATGTCGATATAGGGGGAGGTGAACCATAAATACTAACTGAGGCGAAAAAAGTAATATCTACTTAGTTTACTATCTAGGTACTTATCAGATCACTTATAATTTTGTCAACCATTCGAAGCGCTATCTGATAACGGTATGTTTTCGGTAGCCCTTATTTAATAAACAGTAGGTATTGTGCAGCTTATCATGAAAATATGTGGAAATGGAAAGTTAGATGTACCTACTAACTGGTAGGTACAATAACAGAATATTATGAGGTCACTTGTGTGGCAAAGAACACAATCAATCACAATCCGTTTAATTTTGACAGTTCAACACAATTCATAGCGATATCCTTCAAAATGATTCAGATTGTAATTGTTCGTGTGTTACGCAGTTACGGAAAACCCTTACTAAAAGAAAGGCTTTTCCGGAACTCTACCTAGAACTGGAAATGAACTTTGTATGCGCAGAAAGTTACAGGCAAAAGCTACTACATCTAACCAATGTGCTTAACTGATAATATATAACATGGTTCGCAGTACAATTATTGTTCATTCAAGCAACAATCGATGAAAATTGCAACAATTAATCTGTTACCGGTTTCAAGCGGTAAATAGCGGCACAATCTAGTTCTTTCCGGTTACAATTAAACAATTGAACTTTACCATAGTTAAAAAAACGTGGACTTGTTAACTCAATGCTTGTTTGTTGTGGTAGGATGTGACGGATTTTTCTGCTTCTGGTCAAGATTAGTAGTACCTACTTGTTAAAATGTTAAGAATATCGTATAATTTTACAATGTTTGTAAATATGTGAGCACCATGCATCTATCACATAATTAATATAAGTCATTCCTTCATTTTTCATTCTTTTTACCTATCGTGGTATAGTAATCTTATTCTAGGTGCATCGTCATCGTCTTCATTATTAATTATTATAATTATATAATTAATGTATACAGGATATTGTGAAAATATTTTAAAAGAGGAGGTGGAGTTTCTTGCCCATTCTTCTCCATACGAAAACGACTTTTTGGAATGGGCGACTAGAATCAATTATTATATATTTTTTTTTGTAAATGTTGACGTTCATAAGTGCCTAATTGAAATAAATTATTTGACTTTATTAAAAGTTTTTACGAATAAAATTCTGAACCGATTTTGTAGATTTTTTGTCAGAGTTGTAAATTGTTGCTTGGAAATCACATGAGAACATTTCATAATATCAGATTTTTTTTCTTTGTAATAGTTTGGAAAACCAGCCAAGCCGACAACGGATTTCTTGGTGAAAGGTAGGTGAATAGTATGGTGGCCATCGCCTAAAGGTAGATGAAAAGAAAGTGTTTCATGTTCGAATAATATAAGAAATGTTTTATGTTTTCACAGGATCACAGAAATCTCGACTGCTTGCTGGCTCTGGCAGAATTTGGTATGGTTGCCGGTAGGTAGGTATTATACCTATATTGGTAGGTAATATTACCTATGGATTTTAATAATTTCATTCTATTTTAGTTCCATGTACGCCCAACTCTGAAACCTAGTGGAACTTATGGCCTGGATAGACCGCCTAATAAATTACTTGGGGTAGATTCAACTACAAAAAAAAAAACTTAAGTAACTGATAGATTTTTCATAATTCACTCCCTAAACCTATGGTTTGGGATGCACCTAATTAACTCTTAATTGGGTGCATCATAAACCATAGGTGCCGAGAAAAAAATTGCTAGTTTCTTTCGCGATTGGTGACATAGTGGGAGTATTAATGGTGGGGAAGTTCATGTGGCGGCTCTTAATCAGTTTCTGAGCAATAATGAGGTCAATGACATATTCAAAGTCAAGGTCAACACCCCAAAAGTCAAGCTCAAATCAAAATATAGGTACTCAAATCTTGGCATATTACCTTGTAAAAAGCTCTGAAGCCGTGGATATTTTCAAGGTTTTTATTAGTAAGGCGTAGTAGACGGAGCCCCGCTGTGCGGGACTCCTACTTCTGAGTGGTTTAAAATAGAATAACCATGATGGGGATGGCGGTTGGCGGGGTCTTTGTTCCATCGGCAAAAATGTCGAACTTGACATATCGTGAAACATGCCAACTTTGCCCACTTTTTTCGAATAATTACAATTTGAATACGATTTTTCTATGGAGACGTAAGTATTTTCCTTCATCAGCGACATCTGTAAGATCGCTAAATTTACTATTATTCAACATTGAATTCTATATTTATTCGATTTTGTTGGCGGGCAAAGTTATGTGGGCTTTTAGCAAACTTTGCCCACATTACTTTTTTTGACGCAAATATGGCCTTTATGTAGATGACATAAAAACCAGTAGAAGAATTTTGGTAAGGATGGCTTTTACTTTAGGAATGTAAACGACACTATGAAAAGATTTTTTACTAAAATGACTGGGCAATGTAACTCTGACCTTGCACTAAAATTTACACACGCACCTCATTCGACGAGTTCCTACAAGCTACGAATCGAAGTTATCAACAAACACGATAGTCAGTATTGCCATACATATAACCTATTTTCCACCTATGTCAATAAATGTTGTCATAATTTAAGATATTTGCACATCAAAGATATGCTTATAAATGGTTATTCGGGCAAAGTTTCCCTTGGGGGCAATGTTGGCATATTTCACGGTAGTAAATCAGTTATGTAAAAGGATGCTATTTTATATGTTCGTTATCAATCTACTATCAACTGGGATGGCAATGATCACAGTTACCTACATAGGTACTTAGGAAACGTCTTTATAATGGATCAATTTGAAACAAAATACACGCGCCTACGTTTTGTATCTGCGCAGGCGACCGTGGCGGAACTACGGTCTTTGATGATGATGATTTACTAGTTGTTATGATCTTTTGTTTTGCCGTTGCAGCTACTTCGAGATCGAAATAGAATGATATTCTTTGTAATATTTGTTCCTGTCATGCCTGAAAAGGTAGATAAAGGTGACACTGATGATGACTGATGTGCAGTTGACTGTACCAAAACAGCGGGGTAATTGCGTAACACACTCTTTTTTTTTCTTGTTTAAAAAGCTTTGCCCCACACTAGGAATTTCTCCTGTACTGTGGATGCGTTTACAAACATTTAAACTCACATACACCAACAGCCAGACCGGGAACAACTATACTTGTAGGTCATACAAATATTTTTTCCGTGCGGGAATCGAACCCGCGACACGCAGTGCAGCAGTCAATCGCTTAACCACTGCGCCAACCATGCCGACAAATACATCAAATGCCAATTCATCGCAATACCTTTTATTTTGACATTCATTGCTTCATTGAATTGAAAAATTGAGATATGTCATAGGTATTTGACGGAGAAAAACGTATCCAGTGTGCGCACTCAATTCGTACGACCATAGTCGTACGTGTACGCACGAGTGAAATTCGTACGAAAACACATCCAAAGTGAGAAAAGTCCAAAAACATTTTTCATGGATGATACATCTAAACCTAAGCAAATTATTTGCTTTCGACAACAGAAAGCTGTAAAACAGTTCAACTGTTTAGTTACCCACATAATAAAAAATCTTGCGAAGATTTTATTTGTTTGTCTCCAAAAAATCCCCTAATCCATATGACAATATTACGAGAAAGTACTTATAAACTCCAGTGGTAACGGCCGCGAATTACCAAGGTCGTAGGTTCGAACCCTGACAAGCGCGTTACTTTGTGTAAATAATTTCATCACCACTGCTCTCAAAATGGTGAAGGAAAACATCGTGAGGAAACCGGCATGTCTTAGATCCATAAATTCGAAGTCAACTGACTACTAACCCGCACTGGGCCCGCGTGGTGGATTACGGCCCACTCCCTCTCACCATTAGGAGGCCTGTTCCAGTAGTGGGATCATTATAGGCTGATTATGATGATGCATAAAATCTTGAATTATTTATTTTACATAACATAACATCACGCCTGTATTCCCCGAAGGGTTAGGCAGATGTGTACCTGTAGTACACCCACATTTCGCCAGTTAAGTCCCATGTAATAGGGGCGAGCCTAATTGCCATCAAGCAGGCTCAAATCCAGACTCCGGGCTGCTATTGAGAATTCCTGATGGAAAACCCAACATTTTGCCCGACCCGGGAATCGAAACCAGGACCTTATAATCGGCAGACCTTACGTGCGACCATTGCAGTAGGTAGACTAACGAAGCAGTAGGTACCGTAGACCGGGGTTACTTTGATCAATATTAAACTTTGAAGGTTCATATCTTTTAAATTTGTGGGTGTAAAAAAATCTAGTGATCGGTTTTTTTATTACTCTCGATTCCTGTAATATTAAGTGAAAAATATTAGCTTGATTTTGAGAAAAAAAAAATTAAACTGCCTGATCAGAGTTATACCTACGTAGAATACTTTGATACCCCTTATTTTAATGCGTAATTACAAAGTAATTATTGCGTAATTGCAAAGTAATAACGCAATTAAATAAACCCAATTACAATGCCAATACAATTTAAATATAATTACCCAATTATATTGCCAATACAATTTATAAAATAAAAATTTATCAACGAGAAAAATAAATATTGTCGCATGGGGTAACTTTGATCTAACAATTGATTTGATTGTTTGAATGACAATATATTTACCTTTTTCAATTAAAATGATTGGTGGATTCCCAGCGTGTCCTCAGGAAAGGATTAAACAGTTGTTCAGTGTTCATAACTCAGAAAAAAAAACTACCTAATTGCGTTTCGTTTTACGTAATTCACGATTTTATATGAAATATAAGTTTCTGTCAAAGTTACCCCGCGAATCAAAGTAACCCCGGTTTACCGTAGTACCTACATAACAACCTATATTACTTTTAGCAAATTATAATATCTCCTACGTACTACAATAAAATTTATATAATGATAAGGTAGGTATACGTGCTATATATAAACATTAGCTAAAGACAAGAAAACAAGTCTCTATGACCTTATTGAAGGCAATCGTCTTAGCTATTACAGCTCAGTCTGCAATACTCGACTATTAAATAGTCGATATTCATTGACTTTTTCAATCGTATAAATACGGAACATGTGATCTATCGGCTTTACCTACTCCAAAGAACAATTTAATGCCTGTGTAAATGAATATGCCCAGCACGCTTGCTTTCCGAGACGGTGGGTTCTCGAAATGGATACTCATCCATCCACAAAGCCACCGCGGCAAGCGTATCTGACCCTTCGATCGACCTGTGCGGCTGTTATCATTAGCCACGTCCTCCAAAAGAATAGCCGAGTTGTAAAATTGTTAAAATAATGATGCTGGCCAAAAACTTACAGGGGCGGAATATAAGTAATATATCTAGTACATTACTGTCGCGGCCTGCAACAAGGGCATTGGTGGACGGTCGTGAAAATCGTGAGTCGAATGCCTGGTTGCGGCCAAAGCTTGTTTAATACTTTTCTCAATTAATTATGTGCGGAAATTCAAACGTGAATTTATTTATAAATACCAGCATTAATGACGAACAACGATCATTTTTCGCGCGCCAAAATATTCATTTGTTTCTTGTCTACTGTAAACAGCCCAGCTATCTAATTGCGCAACACATTTTCGTAAACGATTACCTACGAAAAATTTGTTTCATTTTGACAGTTCAACAACATTCATTGCGTTATTTACGTTGTTGAGCAGTTTTTTTTTTTGAACTTATGAACCAATGGATTAGCAGTCTGTTTCAAAACGATTCAGATTCTGATTGACCGTGCATTACGCAATTAGGGTACAGCTCTATTTGCAAAACAAATCGAAAAAATAAAATCTTTGATAAGTTACCTCCCTGGTGGCATTAAAAAAATGGAACGAACGTTTTACTTCAACACAATGGCAGTGTAGAAGTCAAAAGTTCGTTCCATTTTTAAATAACACGATAGCTATGAGTTTTCATAGTAATTTATTCGGCCGCTAAACACGTTCAGACATACAAACATTGCCGGCCGGCGCTTGCAATGTATTCGACCAGTACAGCAATTTCGATTTATCTCGGAGGTTGTCAAAATAATGCTTCATTTTCCAAGCATGTTTGAGAAAAAGTTGTTTTCTCAATTGCCTTTTCCACCAAAAACATCCCTTGATGAAAAGGTTTTAGTTAAGAAAGCTAAGCTTGCTTATTCAATTCGAATCACTCTTTACTGGGCGGATTGAACCACAGAACATAAATCATAATATCTAAATCCAGCTAGCCTATGGATTTACGCATGAATTTCAACATTCGCCCTCCACCAGTACACAAATTGTAACTACACCAACAGCTTTTGAAATTCAAACTATTTCTGAACTTGTTAACTATGTATAACTCTACATACCTACATGTTTCAGGAACGTTCGACTATAGTTTCAGTTGATCCGATCCCCAACTTGAGAACTATGCATTGGCCAAGTCACGGGTAGTTAGATATTCTTGAAAGTTGCACGTGAGTAACAACAATTATTACATTCTTATACACTATGTCATTTTCGGAAAGGTAAGTTCGGGCTGGACGACATAATAATTTACGAATAATTTCATGATTTTGAAGCTCTGTACCCTAATTACGTAATAAACGATCAATCGGAATTTGAATCGTTTTGAAACAAATTGCTAATCCATTGCTTCTTAAGTTCGAAAAAAAAAATCTGCTCAACAACATAAATAACGCAATTAATGTTGTTGAATAGTCAAAATTAAACAAATTTGTCGTAATCGTTTACGAAAATGTGTTGCGTAGGTAATTAGATAGCTATTCCTTCTATTTCCATAAAATAAAATCCAGTGCTTTTCAGTTTAGGTAGGTATATGATTGGGTGCAGTAGTTGTTATATTTAGGTCAACCAACAACAACTAACGAAAGTGTTTACAGATAGTTTACTGACCGAAGATTTGATCAGCACCCTAATAACGTAACACACGATCAATCACAATTTGTGTCATTTTGACAGTTCAACAACATTCATTGCGCTAATTACGTTGTTGAGTAGACAAATTTTTCAATCATAACGCCGCCGCCGGTAGCACACCTCCGCGAAACCGCAGTTCTTCAATTCAACATGTTCGACATGAAGCGAGCCAGTTGAACCGTGGCAGCGAAACCGCAGTAGTTTCGCGGCGGAGGTGTGCTACTGGCGTAAAGCAATGGATTAGCAATATCCTTCAAAATGATTCAGATAGTGATTGATTAGATAGCCGACTTTCTTCCAGTTCAGCCAGTAGGTTAATAGGTTTACGGGGAAATGGAAAATGGCGAATTATAGTATCCGGTCAGCAATGTGAAAAACTACATTTTTTACGCCAAAGAAAAACGTGTCAAAGAAAAAGGCATCTACACTTTCAATTCAAATTCATTCAAAATTATGCTGTTTTCAATTATTCTAAATAGGTAGGTAGAGGGACCTACGACATTGCAGTTTTTTCAATTTAAAATTAGGTCTGCATTTATAACTGGAAGTTACGAGTTCTTCTTTACAGGTTTAATTTTAGAAATCCAAACAGAGCTAGATATTTAAATTCGTCGTATCGTGTTTACGTACAAGTCGAAATACCAAAACATCTTGGCAAATCGCAAGTAATCATAGTGAATTCTCCCATCCAGATGCATTCGCGTGAAAACATCCTAGATTGTGATGCCATTTATGATATTTTTAGAATCCGATGTAGAATCTAATCGTAGACTATAGACAGGGCCAGCGGGGTTTCAACTCTATTTTCAAAGGGCATTCAACAAGTGTCGCAGGCCCGGCTGAGAACAGAGTCTTGTAGCACAACATGGGGGCCCTATGCCCAGAAATCATCTGCGATTAGCTTATTAGGTCATGTTTGTTATTTATTATTTTATTAGGAATAATTATGAAAGTTGTAAGAGAAACTTATGCAATTAGACCAAGGTAGGTTAGGTACCTACTTACCTTTCATACCGAAGGATTGGCACCTTTGTGAACTTACGGGTAGGTGCCGACTGAATATATTCAAAACCTGGCTATTTTTTGTGCTAGTCACTGAACCTACTTACCTATTCCTTATTTACCAACCGTAGGTATAATTGATAAAATTAAGGTTTCTAATTTAAAACTACAAATGATAAGTGCAGTCATATTATTTACAAACATTTGGCGGTATTTTTCAACATTTTTGTACCTAAGTAGGTTACCAACCTACCTACTTAAATATTTCGTGTTGTGTTGTGGTATGTCCTTAGAGCTAAACAATTAATTATAGAAAACAATCATACATAAGTGATAACTGTAAACACTTACCTCAGTGGATGTTAACAAAATTCCTTAGCTTCAATTAGAGAATTAACACAAATTATCAGTGCACATTTTCCTCAGAAAAAAAGAAAAGAAAAACGGCGGGAAAAATATTATAAGTTCGTCGCACTTTCAAGTTCAAGCCGACATGATGCACAAAACCACTGTTTTCTTTAAAGTTTTGATAGTTTATACACTCGTTACTCAGAACGTTATGCGCGTGTGATCACATCACAAGGATTGAATAAACGACAGTGCGTAAACAATATCGTGTTATGAATGCGGTTCTGGCGCGAACGTCCGAGGTTATTATCAAAGGCTATTGAACGGAGACAGTCACGCTTTACATTGATAACAGCGCCATCTATGAGGTCACATATGAGTTAGCGACCCTATTTGTTCGGACTACGTTCTACGAATTTGGTATGGTAAATAAACTTGGGTAAAAACGTAAATAATATAGCTAAATTACAGCATGAAGATGAATTTGTCTGTAGAAACCTTTGATACGTCTTAATTGGTGCTAAATGAACGAACAAACCCGAAGTCACGCACGCCGCACGGTGGTTAATTATAATTAATTATCAAGCTACATTTTCACGCAACAGGTTTCACGGGTCTTCGGACCAAAAACATGATAAAAACTGCAACGATACTTAGCTGCGACGACCTTGAGACTAATCACCAAGCTTAATAGAGGAATGAAAAAAAAATATAACTGCACATATCTTACTAACCACAAATCCAGTCCTATGTCAGTCCAACCAACGTCGTCACTAAAGTGAATTAGTACCTTTATATATATTTATATAAAAGATAGTCGTGTTAGTTATAGCCCCCTGGTACGTTAGGAACGAGATCCTCCATCTCGACCTAAAGATCCCCACAATCCACCAATTTCTCAAACGCAATTCCAAGCGTTTCTTTGAGTCCGCCGCCAAACACCGCAACCCTCTGGTTGTCAAGGCCGCCAATTATGTCACTAGTAGAATCAGTCAGATCCGCCACCCTAGGCAAATCCTTACCGTCCCAGACGACCCCATAACCCTCCTCCAGGAGAGCAATAGGGCCACAAGTACAGTGCACAAACACAGACACCGACCCGCATTCCGACCTCGCCGCCGAGGTCCTCCGCGATCGCGACCCGCCCGAGTAAATAATACTCCCCCCCGACCCTTGCTCGCAGAAGCGCCAGCCCGCGTTATGCTGAGAAATGTAGATTTAAATTCCCCGATTAATAATAATGAATCATCTTTGATCCAGCCTGTCCCAACTTGCTGTCCTCCCCCCAGCGACGCCTTAAGCCGAGGTCCGTACCCCACAGGGGGTGCCCTTAGCGAGCGCTCGCCTAGTTTTAATTAGAATAGTTTTGCCCCTGGCTGGAGGCTTTGAGTTTAGTAGCTTAAGGCAGCCGCAGGATTGTCCGGTTAATTAGTCATCACCTCAGAGGTGAGCTACGAGATGCCCTAGTCAAAAAAAAAAGTTAGTTACACTATTTATAATTCAAGAACGGCTGAACCGATTAGGCTGAAAATTGGTGGGAGGGTAGCTTAGAACCAGGAGACGGACATATGATATTTTATCCCGGTAGGGTAGGTAGGTAGGTTATATAGGTGGGTAGGTAGGTAGGTAGGGTAGGGTAGGTAGGTTAGGAGGGGAGGGTTGGGTAGGGTAGGGTAGGTAGGTACGCCGTAGATAAGTAGGTACTTAGTGCTACCCGTGCGAAGTCGGGGCGGACAGCTAGTGTAAAATAAAATGCAAAAGGAAATCTTAACTTATTTATTTTAATATAATTCAAAACACCAATTTACAAAAGAGGTGCATTGGATCAATACCACAAGCTTAAGACTAAGGTTTTGGAGAACACTTCACAGTAATTAACACAAAGACATACAGTCCCAGGCGTTAATATGGCAAATTCAGTTTTAGAAAGTGTCTGACACAGCTATGACTGAGTGGATGCTCTATATAAGGCTAATTGAAGTGAAAACGTCTTTCTGAACAGTGAACGAAACAGAACCGTGACAACCGGTTGGTGACCCCAAATTGGGTGAACTCAGCTCCAGTCGGCCGATGACGCTGAATCGCGTATACTCGGCGCTGAATCGCGTATACTCGGCGCTGAATCGCATATACTCGGCGCTGAATCGCATATACTCGGCTCCAGTCGTGTATACGGTTCATCCATGCAGTTAAAAGCTCACACGGACCACTTTTTTTTTGTAAAACTTGATGTGCAATATTAACGGCATGTTACTGTACATTCTCTGTAGGCCAGTGGTTTATTTGCCAGCTGCAGTGGCCAGTGGGTTTCTTAATACTAGGATCACTGAGTCTCCGCGAAGGAACATTTTTGAGATAAACCTATCCTTGTTCACAGCTTTACCCTGAAATAGAAAATGTTCAGTATGAGTATGATATAAGTTAAAAATTTCAATATGAACCTTTTAATAGGTACGCTATCTTTTACCCCTTTGCCGCTCTTTGGCTTGGTAGAGCAACCTTTTTTCTTCTATCTCCTGTTTAATGCGAGCTAACCTGGGATATTCAGCAATAGCACAGAATTAGTACAGATGGGTCACTCCGAAAAATCATTTAAATAAAAAGCAACTTGCTATGATGCAATAAAGTGCAATTCAGGTTGCACAGTGCTAATTACCTACAGTTATATTTACCTAGAACTTGCCTCTCTTGCTATTGCGTAACTCTAATATATTCGACAAGTCGAGCCCATCTCTATTCATCTGTGGCAATAGGTAAGTGATGGTTACTGATCTTGCACAGTATGGAGCCACTGTCCTGACCGATGGATACAACAGTTCATTCATGCTGTTTGTATTTAGTAAGTCTTTTCCATTGCTAGTGGATATGAGCAACCATGCTACATACAGTTGTAGAGCAAAGTAACTGTAATCAGAAGTGATGAAGGTGCCCGGTGATGGGATCAAACCATGCTTTTATTGGAGAAACCAAAGATCTTCAGTGAACCTATACATACTTAAGTGGTTTAAACCAAGGCTCGGATACTGGTAAAATTTTCAAACTGTTATTATGTACTTGACGCAAAACCTTTACATTCAGTTTCGTTCGCATCAACCTTTTTTTTTACCGGTATTTGAAAGAGCATTTTACATAAAGGTTTTTTCGGAATAAACGGTTTTGCACGCGTGTACCGACATGCCGCACGTCGAGTAAACCGGTTTATTTATGATAAAATAAGGTTCTTAAAACATTCACGTTCTTAAGAAAAGTTCGGACGAAAACCGAAATAAACCGGTTCCGAGCCTTGGTTTAAACTCTTACACAATCCTCTTGCCTCATACTAGCTTTAGCTTTTCAACAGTTTGATACAAAATGATAGCCTTTGTAATTTTGGTTGATTTTGCTATGACCAAAACAACGCATTCTCATTCATTTGTAAGATAACTAAAAACGTAATATTCATGGAAGTATTACCTAAACGAAGTTATTAGTGGAATTAACATATCTATCCCAAATTAGAACCATACATCGTTCCTAAAAACCAATAGATAACCTCTAAATTCACTTTTTGAATGACATATTAGAGCCGAAAAGGACGAGAATATTTAAAAGATATTTCAAGGGAAACTACCTTTTTGCCTTTGCCTAGCCTTGGCACCTCAGTCCACATTTCTTTGACATTCTCAAGCACCATGTTGCAATGCCGGTCGAACGCCTTGACGCGTCCCAGCAGCTTTTTGTTATTTCGGCAGTTGATCAGAACTTGTGTATTGTTCTTTACTGACTGCGTAAGAACTGAAAGAGGGCCTGTACTGAATTCTTCCTCTTCAATTTTGGATAATTCCTCCAAAGTCATCTCCGAGCGTGGCTTAGACGTTGATGCCCTGAAAACACATTTTTTGTGTAAATAAGCGATTTGGAACTACATTTCAGCTGTTTTAATATTTCTAGGTCTTGTACTTACATTTTTCAGTGATTCTTTTTTAGTTTTTCAAGTAGAAATCAATAAACAAAATTGCAAATCCTGAACAATCACACTAACAACGCCAGGAAATCTTTTTTTTTAATGTTTTGACTTTTGTTTTGTTAGCTTAGGTAATAGTCTTTTGGGACATGAAAGAATGGCTAATCTCCAAATAAGTATGCTTGGACTTGAATAACTATAGAAAACGTAACTTGATGAATTATTGATAATACATGTGGCTTCACTCGCCTAATTATAAATAACTTAATGTGGTATTCAGAATATTTTATTATTTAGTATTGAGAAAAAGTAATTACGCAAAACATTATCTATCTACGACGCAAAATGTTTTTGCGGTATATTTTAAATCTGTGGCATTCTGAATTGTTTTTTTTTTCTTTCACCATGTAGTTACGGTTACTGTGCGTTTGCACCATTGACTTTATGATTTATAAGCCAATGGTTTGCACTGGCGAAACATTCACAACAAGGCCAAGGCCGCTTTCCGAATTAGAATATAATCGCTCACAGCGCTGACACTGATAATTGGCGTTCCGATTAAGATATCACGAGTATGACAGCTGAGGGCTGTCACCAATTCGGAACGCTCGTGAACGCGGTATCAGTACTCGCTCAACGTCAAAATTGCATATCATATTTCTTTGTATAAATACCACACATTTCTTCTTCTTCTTTGGTTATGTGGTGAACGGTAGTCAGAAACACAATTTCGAAAATGCCACGTTCGTTTAAAGCTAAGATGCGAGTCAAAACAAAACAGCACAACTGTCATTTTTGACAGCGCTTACGGTTTTATTAGTAAAAGGCATGGTCGGCGTTATCGCAAGATGGCGTATGTTATGACGTCATCTATGACGATTCAAGACAACGTTATCGTGCCCACGTTAATATGGAACGCTTGTTAGCGCGCTCAAATCGATTACATCGTAACTCGGAATGCGGGGCAAAACATGTTGAAATCTTTAGTTTCTGTCAAAGTTCCATACAATATTTGAACTAGAGATTTCAACATGTTTTGTTGTGATGTTTCGCCAGTGCAAACGCACAGTTAGTCACATATTATTATAGAATAGAATAGAAATAGAAACCAAGACTCATCAAGGGTTGTTAGTAAAACTTACGACTATGTTGGTAATCACAGACACTACACAAAAATAAGGAAAACATTCATGAAACAACGCACGGTTGGTCACTGTCGCGACATCCCATGAGAGACGGCACAACAGTGACCCACGTATACACAGTCCAGGCGACTCGCAATCATGCTTAAACACTGTTGGAGCTGCCCCACACCCTGCGCACCAGGGAACCGCACCTTCTAAGCATTGTTGCGTGAATCGTGAAAGCAATCTACATGCGCATCCGCGAACATTCCTGACGCACTACAAAAACGGGGCAACCGCACCAGCATCCTAAATGCATTGTTGTATTGAACGCGGAGTGCGCTATACGATCTTTGCGTATTCTTGCCCACAGGCTGCACGTTTAAAAAGCAGTAGATATAGAGTGCGAACTGTGATTGTGGAAATACCTAACACAAGACCGCCAAGAACACAGAGTCGGCGACGAAAATAATAAAAGAAAAACGTCAATTATTTATCTCAACATCATATAATACAGGCACTGATTAATAAAATTCACAATCTTCAATAGAGAAAGGTGTCTGAGGTAAGAGGGTTGTTGCCGTAGATCTTTATGGTAATAAATAGTTTCACTCCTTGCCGCGGGAAATCTCTCGATTATGACTCTACTTTTACTTTGTTTAAAAGTAACTCAATCTCCTTTGTATAATATAATTGCATAGCACAGTAGTCAGTTAGAATTAGCTTTTTGGCCCATGAAATTCCTATTGAACCGGTTTTTTTTTTGTGAAGTTTCGAGTGTCCGGAATTGATTCAAATAAAATTTATAGGTGAATAGAGGGAGGCTGGGTGCCAAAAAAAAAGTAGAAACCAGTTTTTCGCTTCTAGAACAAAAACTGCAGCTTGGACAAAACAAAAAAAAGTTAAACGTAACAAATGTGCGCAATAAAAAAACAAAGAGAATGAGCCCCTAGAGCAAAATCGGTCCAGAGGATCGTCCGCAATTCGCAAAACTACCCGTTATTTTTGCAAATTAATCTTGTTTTAATAACACGCGTTCCGGAAGTGATAGAGAGCTGAAATTTTGATATACGAGGTCAGTTTTGTAGCCCTCTAACTACAGTTAAATTTTCAGATCAAAATATTTGCAAACCGTCGACTTTTGCAAAAAGGGATTTTTTTTAAATCTACCTTCTGGGACGGTATTTTAATTTTCGAAAAATGTAATTTTGGTTTCTGTGCATTAGGTAGGAGTCCAAATTTGATCCAAATTTTTTGATCATTTGACAAAGAATAAAGTTGTTTAAATAATTATTGAAGTTCAGGTGCATTTTCCGACAACCGTCATATCGACCTCGCCGCCGATGTCCCCCCCCCCCCCCCCCCCCTGCTCGATGAAGCGCCAGCCCGCGCCGAAGCAGAGCCCGTAGCTTTAAATTCCGTCCGTATATCCTTGATCTAGCTTGTCCCATCTTGCTGTACTCCTCCAGCGACCGCTCGCCTAGTTTTAATTAGAATAGTTTATGCCCCTAGCTGGAGGCATTGACTGTAGAAGCTTAAGGCAGCCACAGGAAAGTCCGGTTAAGCAGCTACGACCTTAACGGTCACCTGCGAGATACCCTAGATTAAAAAAAAAGGGTGCCGCGAAATTAAAAATCTAGGTAGCAAATCCTGTGTATTCCTTTAACGGGTGTTGTCAGAAACATTATTGGGAATTCTACTTCGTTAGGCTTTTTTCAAATTATATCAGGGCACACGACACTTTATAAAATACATAACATCACGACTTATTCCCAGAAGGGTTAGGCAGAGGTGTACCTATAATAAACCCACATTTCGACAGTTACGTTTAAGTCCCATAAATCGGGCACAAATCCAGTCCTACTTAGAAATTCCAAAAATTGCCCGACCCCGGCATCAATTCAAAATTCAAAATTCAAAAGTCATTTATTCAAACTAGGCTGAGAATCAGCACTTTTCGAACGTCAAAATTACATAAGACATCGAACCCAAGACTTCATGCTCAGCAACAGCGCTCGCGAACATTATAAAATAAATTATAAATAATATTATTACATTACGAATATATTAGAACATTTACGTACTTATCCGGACTGTTCAGTATTCAAATAACGAACTCTTCGTAGTCTTCATCGCCAGCCAGACAAACGTTGAGCAGTGCTTGCTGGTAGTTTTTTATAGACTATTAATGCCCATTTTTTACCCTCGTTAGAATAGTAGATGAAAGAGTAAAGGAGATACATCCAAAGCACTGCAGTTAATTCCCAGTTGGAAAGTTTCAACTGCATTATCAGATATAATAATTGTTCTAGGTCAATCTAGATAGGGTACCTAATGTAGGTAAGTAAGGTCCCAGACTATTGAAATGCGTTCAGCAATTATCACACAGCTAAAATTATGGTTTCCTAAGAAAGCGGTTCCGTCATTTTCACCAGTATTTGACATTATGGCGTCAAAAACTGGTCAGATCAAGGAACTTATATCCAACTGGAATACGCACAGGCTGCTGTTATGAGGTCCGAGCGAGATAGCTTCGCGAGAGCCCACTGTCCCTTTCATTAGGGTGACCAAGATGTAGATCTATAATAGGACTAATATAATGGGATCTATTATATTAACCAATAATTTGATTTCATAAAATAATAATAATTATGATTTAAGGATGGATTAAAGTAAAACGCATTATGGAGAATTTATGAACATTTATTTGGCAGATATTTACAGTCAGGATCACACATTACTAAATAAAACCGTTTTATGCAATTTCTGTCAGTTTATTTGTGACCTATAATTTTCAATGTTTGAGTTTTACCGCGGCTCATCTTACGGGCGGTAAGATAATGAGACGCAATGCTTCATTTCGTGTGAATTTTCACATTGAAATGATTGAACGGGATGTGGCGGATCAAAATAATTTCTCAGAATACTATAAAAGTTTTGCAAAACAAATAATATATTTTTTTCCTCCCTGATTCTTCTCTAGGCAGTCTGAAATTATATTTTTTAAATTTATTTAAAATAATAATATACGAAGTGACACACCTAAATCAGCGATTATTATGGGAAGTTGAAACTTTTTTGCCATTTCCCTACAATGTTCCTCGGGAAATGTGAAATTTCATGATCACGTCTATTAAGTATTCGATACACCATTCCTTATAAAGTTATATGCGTGGCGTGAACTACAGAACAGTCGCAATACACATATTACTGAAATAAATGTTAAAATTAGCCTAGTTTAAACATAAAATACCTTTAACAGACATGCGTAATTATGCTCACGTTGGAGACTACCTCCTATGAATATGCTGCATTGTGTAAATAATCATATAATTTCGTTCATTATGGGCACCCTACTTCAAGAATTGAAATATACTTACTTGAAGAAAGAAACACCGCATCCTGCACAGGATTCGCTTTTGCAACCTTGAATCGCACACTTTTTAACCATATTTATTACGTCCGAATAAAGAAATTGATTGTTTTATCGTCGAAGTGTGGATAAATTAAATATCACCAAGTTGATCACCATAATTACAACGTATTAATATGGCTGATGGGCTGCCAATCTAACTTATATAAATATTCTACTAATAATCTTTTCTTATTTAATGACATTTCAATACAGTGTCCAAATTATTGCTAAAAAAATGTTCTCATTCTAGCAGATAATTGAAAAATATTAGAAATGTATCAGAACGAAAATTAATGTTTTTTGTAATAAGACATGACAATATTATTTTTTCCTACCATTTCTACTAAATTCGGGAGTAGTCCTCCTGGCAACACTTTAGAAAGGGACACGGCTCTCGAAGCGCTTTCTCTCTCGGACCGGATTTCTCTTTGACCAAGTGATTGTCTCTATTAGAACTTAGCTTCATACACATAAAGGTTTATTTTTATATTGGTGTCAAATTGACAACGCACATTCCAGGTTGGTTAGAAGTTCGTTGGGTCCGATGGTGTGACCGATGACCGCTTTAATAAAAAATAAAGCACTTTACAGCAAGGAATTGCTGCGTCGTCGGCAGCAACGTCTCCGTGCTCCGTGAAACTATGAAATGGTTGAGGTTTATGGGGAAATAATGAACAAAATGAAACAAGAATTATTCATGAAATATTTTTATTTATCATTTTTTCTGTAATAATAAGAAAAAAATAAAGTATTCAACTAGGTTTTAGTAACTAATTTTGATAATAATAATTCAATATATTTATAATTCACAGTCTTGGAATAAAAATAAAGGCTAATTTTAATAATAGACATTGCCATTTTCATTCAACATTAGTTTTTTTTCCACTTGCAACACATTACGTAAACTTTTAATATTCATACAGGAACAAGCTAAGATGCGTACCGGGATCACACTTACATAAATTTCTTTGGTTATATTTACAATTATGTACTTTTCATTTAGAAACTTATTTAAATTATCACAACTATATATTATTAACGACATATTTGCGAAAGACAAAAAAAATACCTATGAAAAAAAAAACATGACAAAGCCAATTATTTTGTTTTGATATTGATTTTAATTTCAACTCCAGTACGCAAATATTGAAATCAACAGTTTTGAAATGAAAAGCAAGTTTGTATAAACAAGTTACAATAATACGATGATATCCGTAGAAAACTTAAATAAAGGTACGTAGGTAAACGTTCCCTGTCGAACACTTTTCAACCTTATTACTAAGGATAAAGGGGCGAAAAGTGGCCAAATGGGAACGTTCACGGTATAAACCCCTGTTTAGAATGGCCCGTACTGGACATTCAAGCTTGTCCAGCATTAGCAATTCTATACAGGGCCCATGACAATTAAATTTTAGGTCCTATTCTGATTTGAAAAGTCCGCCATACAGAGAAAATATTACAATCACATATAAAAATATCAATTTCACACAAGATCCCGCTTTTCAATCTAATAATTTCGTTGCGAAGCTTTCATTGAAGTTCTGCTGTTACCCTCGCAGTTACCTAACAATATTTATTACGGTAAATCACATGATATGACTATCATTAATCACCTTTTCACAGTAAATGTCTCACAATAATTGCAACCACAGAGCAGCTAAAAGAAAAAGAGTTCATTGCATGCTTTACTTGATAAAACTTTATGCACAATTAAAAATAACCGTACGAAGACGGATTTAATGCCTTAGGATTTTTCTCTCTGTGAGAGGGAGTAGGCCAAAACCCACCACGCGAGCCCAGTACCTACGGGTTGGAAGATGTCACCATGTTTACGAATTTTTGGTTCCGCTGCCGGTTTCCTCACGATGTGTAGGTATACAAAGTAAAGTGCCAGTGCCTGCTTCGGTTCGAACCCACGACTTACAACTTTTAAGCCCACCACTGCTCTACCATACGCTGCATAATTGCAAAAAATATCTTATGTTCCAGCATCCATGCACTCCAATTTCGTTACTGCTCTGTAGTTTCTAACAATATTTGTTAAGAAGAAAGTCTATTTCCCAGATATAATGCCAACAAAACTATTGCTTACTTAAATTTATCAACCAACTTGGACAATAATATGTATTGAGGTTCATTTTGCGACGATCCAGCACCATTATATTTTGTACCAAGCTGTGGCAGTGATTACGACTATGGACGTTATTATGCATCTATTTATTTATAAATTATTGCATTTTTCCGATTAAAGCATATTATTGGTAGGGCCATGGGCAGAATTTTATAACATTAATTTATTTTATATTATACTTGCTTTCGCCACTTTCGCCAGCGGCTTCGTCCGCATGATATCTTAATACATTATAGTCTATGTTACTCAGTGATAATATATATAGTATACAACTGATGAAAAAAATAATTAAAATCGGTCCAGTAGTTTTTGAGTTTATTCATTACAAACAAACTAACAAATATACAAAAATCAAATCTTTTCTCTCTAAAATATTAAATTAGATTATCAGCCGTTTGTGTCCAACTGCAGGCCAAATGCCTTCCTTTCCTCCTTCCACTTAAGTATCTATTGCTGCCTTGTGTCAATCCTTACGAAAAATGTCGAGTACGTTCCGCCATGTCTTTCTGGGTGTGCCGCGTTGCCGTTTGCTCCTGTTCGGGACCCATGAATTTACTTGACCCCTTCAAATTAAGGTTAAAGATATCTTAAGAGTATCAAATACGTTCTATCATTAACATTTCACACACTAGCTAACCGATACTGACAGTAACATACTATTCGGATTAGCCGTTTAAGTCGTCAACGCTAAGGTACAGACAAACAACTCCTGAATATAATAATATCCCTCTTCCTAAATCCTGCCCAGGGCTCTGCCACTTATACATCAATAATATCAGATTTTTTATTTTACAAAAATACATATTCTATTTTCGGTAAGCATATTGATTCGCTGTAGCACCATTTATATAATGGAATAAGAACGGGGTTATATAAATTATTTATCGTAAAGCATCAACACTCAAAATTAACTAGATAATGCCTTTGCATGTCGCAGTCTAAATATATAATGGAAGATTGGTGTGAATAAAGTTATATGGGTTTTTGCATCCCTATAATGATTTCTAAAATGGGACGCAAATTCCCCATTGACCATTGTATATGGTGCAAACGAATTCGGGCAATTTTAATAGATACATAAACGAAGCAAGAGAATATCAATAACGAATATGAAAAATGGTAGGCAACCGAGAAATGCAGCCACTGAGACAATCGTCAATAAGATTATCGTGATAAATGCAATCGGAAAAATAACTGATAAATGTAACAGTTATTTTGACTTTCCATGGTGGTGCACATTTGGATTCAGTTCCCTATTTTTCTGCGTGCCAAGATCTTCTAGGCACACTGTATAACTTTGATGGATTTTTTCATATGTGGAGCTGTTTCACTATTTAGACGGCGACATTAAAACATTGCAAAGGCACTAATTCTCTATAAATCTCAAACACTTTATAAAAATACGAATTAAGCATTATGTACCATAAGACACTTCTCATTACCATCACTAACATTAGGGAATAAAACTAACCTAATAATATTTACAGAGATCTCTTAGTTATATTTAATCAATCGGTTAAGGGTAGGGGACAAGTTTGACCTTGGCACCAAATCAGCATAGCCCAGCCTAATACCGTCGATTTAATATGAGAGATAATTAATCGATTCGATAGAATGTATTGAATGAATTGCAGAACACACTTTAATGATAGCAGTGCGGTATCGTTCCGGTATACAAATCATACTATATCGAACTGTAACTTACCGAGCAATAAGGAAAGGGCCTCAGGGTGCCTGTTTCCGAGGCATTTTAACCGAAATTAATCTATTGTTATCGCGTTTTGAACAGTTAAGGAAGAAATCTGCTTTAAATAGATCATTTTTAAGACATAACTCTTTCGAATCAATAGCTATTACCCGAGGCTATCTCAGACTAAATTCAACGATGCTGATTCGGTGCTAATCTCACGAGTGTCCTACAACCGTTTTAAAGTAAAATACATACAAATGTTTAGAAATATACTCTACATGTACAGATATTTCTTACCGTCAAAACTGCGTTTCATTATTACAAAATATGAACACTTCCTCTTATAGGATATTCGTAAGAAGCTGAATAAGTAATAAAAATAATTTCTTAGCTTTCGTTCACGTTTTAAACTTAATTATTTAATATTTTGAACATTTCTTTTCACGCATTGAGTACCTATATACCTAATCAATTTTAAGCTGCAGTCGAATATGGCTCAATGAGGAGAGAGGAAACGCATGTGACTAAAAGAGTGATGGATAAAAATGTTGATGCATGGAGAGGGAAAGGAAGGTCAAAGAAAAGATGGGTGGGTTGTGTGAGGAATGATATGAAAGAGAAGGTAGTAAATGATAGCGTGACGGTTGACAGGGGAGAGTCGAAGAAGAAAACGTGGTGCGCCAACCCCACGTAGCATGGGACAAGATGCCAGATAAGTAATTTCCTAATTTCAAGCCATATTTTGACCGAGATTAAATTCTTTTGGATTAGCAACTTACAATACTAACCAGCCATTGACCAACCGAACGAAATTCAATATATCAATCAACATTCGTCATTCAGAGAATGCTTCGTAAAAATCAGATCCTTACATACTTTGTTTCAAAACCAAGTCTTCTGTGCTAATGGCCATTTAAATATATTTACAGACTAGATAACTCAATTAAATTGCACGCCTTATAAAATTATTTTCATTTTTTTGTTACGGTAATCTCTTTGCCTGAAGACTTTCTATTTTCGAATTTCTGCTGTAAACTGGCAACATTCGATGGTTTGGCCGTCAGTTTTGTTTGATTAGGCTTATTGTCTGTCTTCTGGATGACTGTAGAGGGTTTTGGTACTACTTTAGGCTTGTTCTTATTTAAATTGTCCGCTATTGCTTTTACGGAGTCTACTTTTGAGATGGCACGGTTCGTGGGCGGAGTTTTGTCTGTCACTTTATTTAAGTTAGAGTTTGGATTGGCTGGTTTAAGTGGTGGTGTCACTTTGATCGGTTTTTTCGGTTCTGTGGGCGCGGGTCTTAACGGCGGTCGGTTGTCATTCGGCTTCGCGGTAACCGCAGGTTTAGTTGTCACTTTTATCGTATCATTTGGTAGCTTATTATTGTTAATAACATCGGGAGGTTTAACATTCTTCGCGTCGGGTACCGTACAACTAGAAACAACGTCTGGACTGTTCATAATTTTCGGCGTTAAGTTTACGTTTTTAACTGCTTTTGGTGATTGGGGCACGTTTCTGAATGTGGAAGTATTTTTGAGATTGGGAGGGGTCACTTGTCTTGAGAACGTTGGGATCTTAGAGTTGGGCCCCGGTAAAGGTGGGGCCTTATCTTCTTCCTTCGGATCATCCTTTTTTAAAAAGGTGGGTACGTTGACAGCTGAAGGGTGCAAGTAGCCACTGCTAGTTGTAGATACATTTGATTTCGCTCCAGAATTGCTATAAACACTCTCAGGTGTCTTATAATGTTCCGAATTCATGTAAGTGCTATCTCGATTATTTTCTCTCTTTTCTGCCGCGGCTTTGGCCTTTCTTTCCTTCTCTTTCTTTCTCGAAAGCGTTGAGGCCGAGTAAATAGACTCAAAGTTACGATTCTGTATTTCGTTGACGATCTCTCCAAGCAATCCCATGCTTTCAGTACTCCCAGAATTGGAAGGGACAATTTTCGGAGTGTTGTATCCTTCGGGTGGTGGTTGAGGTATAGTTTTGATTGGCGGAGGAACTCCTGGTAGAGGTTTCGAATGCTTTTCCGGACTCTCTTCAATAACCGCGTAAATATTGTCTGCAGATTCTTCTGCGATATGCGCTAAGGGAGCCTGTTTTTCTTCTATACAGTCCACGTAATCTACTGACTTATTTTCGGGTTGTGGTTTCGGATTTGGTGGTGGTATTGGGTCCGAATGACTTGGTAAGGGAGGTGGTGGGGCAGTGGGTCTCCCTACCACGGATAAAGGCCTAGGAGCAGCAGGCGCCTGTCTCATAGATCCAAAGCTTTGCAAAGCCGGTTTTTGGCTTGCGGGAGCTCTCATGCTTTGCGCACGATTTACGAACGCTTTAGGGTCATCCCCATCTTCAGAATCCGATACTACAGACACAGATTTGACTGGTAACTCAATCTCTTTCTGGAGTATTGGGTTGGATATCTGCAAATTTCTTAAACCCACTTTATCGTTTTTGGCGACTTTGATTTGGTGATTCGGGTTTTTTGGAAAAGAGTGACTTCTTTCGACCGGTTTTCGTTCCTTCTCTTTAGGCTTATCATGTTTTAGGAACGATGCTATACGGTTTAATGAAATCCCTTCTTTGACCTTCTTAGGTTCTTCCGGTAATGGCTTTTGGGGCACGCCAGCGGAATGCATGCTTAACGGTCTTTTAGGGAAATCTTGGGTAATAGGTACGGTTGGGGCTGCTCTTATAGGCCCTAACGTCTTCGACCCTTGTAAGGGAGATATAAGTTCTTTCGCTGTACATGTAGAAGCTTCTAGAATCGGACTGGATATCACTGGTCTTGGCGGAGGATTGGCTCCAACTGAAGGTGTTACTTCTTCCGTTTTCTCAGAATTCATTAAAGCTTTAATTTTGTTCTGAACAGTACTATTAGTTCGTTTAACTGACGGACTCGTCTTCGGGCTAGTTTTGGCCGTAGTTGGGACGACTGGAAGTGGCGGGGCACTTCTCAATACCGGCTTCAAAACCCCTTGAGGGACAATATTCTGACTGTTACTCCCACTTCTATGCACCGGAGTTATTTTCGCGCTTTTATTTAAACTTTCAGCAATACTCTTTACTGGTTTTTTAGTAATTGGAGCTTCAGCTTCCTCTTTTTCAAGGGCAGCTTTTTCTATCGGTGTCAAAGAAAACCCTTTAAAATTGCCAAAGAAGTTGACGGAAGGGTTAATATTGCCTGGGGGACTTCGGTCCGAGTCGCTTCGAAGTAAACTGGAGCTCATATCGTCAGGGTTGGAGAGTGTGTGTACATTGACGGGTTGAGCGTTATTTTGGGCGCTATTTTGAAAGTTTGCCGCGAATTTGCTTGCACTGCGCGAGATTCGATGTTGCAGACTTGCTTTCTTTGGTGATGGGGCCCTGTAAAACGAAATTAATTAATTAATAATAGCTTTGTGTCGTATAAATAATATCGTTGAAGCCTGGGTTGTTGTATATTGAATAAAAACTTAAATATATCAAGATTACAATCATGCTATAGATAGTGCAATCCACGACGACGCGCCCCACTCCACTCCGCTCCGTACTAAAGTAGAGCTTACAGTACAATAATCGCGGAGTGGGGCGCGTCGTCGTGGATTGCACTATCTGTATCATGCAAGTTCTTTTTGCATGCCAAACTGGAAAACTCGGTAACATTGAAACGGCTAAATTCTGCTAGTAAATAATGATGAGAAAACCACCCCGTTAACTACATTTAGTTGCACTTAAATGAAATCTCATAAAAAAGAACGTATCCCGCATCATAAAATATTTACATAGAAAATTATCATCATACTAAAAACAAAAACAGTATTTATCTTAATCCTAAAATAAATTGCCCAAATACACCTAGGGATACTTTCGACGCTAAACAAATAACTATAAAATTAAAAGCTTATTACAATATTTTCATGCTAGTCCAACCATGCAGTTAATAACCAAAGCATGCATCTTAATACTAAAATGCCATGCAATGTTAATGAAAAGCAAAACCAGATCAAATCACTCACCAGAACAATGCAGAAACAACACCTTGCAAAGAGGTTATATGTATGTAAGTATTGCCAGCTTTAAAAATATATTTAGATTCGATAATAATGTCGTCAGGAAAGTTTTGAGTATGCGTGTGGATGGCTATAAGAGTAGGGGAAGACCAAAGAAACGATGGATGGACTGTGTGAAAGATGATAATATATCGCTAGGAAGTAGGTGAGTACTGACGCGGCGATTAATGGAGAGGTATGGAAGAACAAGACATGTTGCTCCGATTTTAATAAATAATTAAGAAATCCAACCCATTTGATTAATTCAATTTAAATATTTAACTTTTATTAGTTGTTAGATATCTCAGTCAGGATTGCTAAAATGGAAATAATCATTTTATTTTAAAACTGGCAATACATCGTGCAAAGAAAAAGAACAATCAAACAAGCAACTAATAAAATGAAATAAAAATACTTTATTAAACAGTGAGTTAAATCTAATTACAGTTAAACTAACTAATAGTTTAATTATATAACATAACGTAACATCACGCCTTGTTTCCCCGAAGGGTTGGACAGAGGTGTACCTGTAGTACACCCGCATTTCGCCAGTTATGTTTAAGTTAAATTATATAACAAAGTAAATAATGAGTTCGATCTTTTACAGGACATTTTATTAGAGAGCTTAGTTTTTGTTTAATAAATATTAATGTGGAAACGACAACACGACACACTGGCAATATTAATGCATAGGAGTTTTTAAAGACTATCAAATATCAAATTTAAAAAAAAAACCGGTCAAGTGTGAGTTGGACTCGCAAACGAAGGGTTCCGTACCATAATAATACGATTCTTGTATGGGCGTTTCTTGTATCCCTTTAATTTTTAACTTTATTTTATTTTTAATATTTGTTGTGGCAATAGAAATACATAATCTGCGAAAATTTCAACAGTCTACCTACAACGTATCTTGAAATACAGCCCTCTGATAGACAGACGGAAAGCGGACGCTTAGTAATGAGCCTAAAAAGTAAGTTTTTCGAACAAACTAAACAGTAGTAATGGTTCGTCTATGTTTTATTTTTTTGGCAATATTTAACTAGCTATAGTGACTAAACTATTGGATATATTTGGATGATTTTTTTTATGCAGACTGGGAATGTCATTAGTTACATGAATTTTAATTTAGTATCGTATTGTGGACTCCACCTTGTGTATGAGTTTCTGTGAATAATTAAAATGTCTTGTAATGGTAGACACGGTTTCCGAAAGCTTGTAAAACTTCAAATGTACCGTACGTAAAATACGCAAATATTATATACAAAATATATAATAAATAATTGACGACACGGTTGGCGCAGTGGTTAAGCGATTGACTGCTGTACTGCTTGTCGCGGGTTCGATTCCCTGCACGGAACAATTATTTGTATGACCTGCAAGTAGTTGTTCCGGGTCTGGCTGTTTGTGTATGTGAGTTTAAATGTCTGTGAACGCACACAGTTAAAAAAAAAAAATAGTGTTGCGCCCATTATACAATACACTTCAAAAAAATTAGGAATCCTAATTTTTAAGTTGGCTAGTAAAATAATCGAAATAAGCTTTCAGAAACCGAGGCTAATTAGTGAAAAAATATTATCTAAATAGAAAGAAAAGTGGAACAAAACTACAAAAAACATTATCCTCCTTCTACGGCAGTCTGATAAAACGGAAAAGATTTCTCTTCGAAGGTTTATACAGGGTGACATGTGACTTTCAGGTTTAGAATGACATTGTGACTTTAGGGTGACATTTGTTACTTTTGAGCATTAAAACGTTTGTGTAAGTTACTTTAAGAGCTGGTTTTTCAATCATCAGATGACTATCTTCGGATTATATATCTTCGTGACATTTTGACAGCTTTTGTATAGAAAATATGTCAAACAGCCGTCATATATCTATTCCGCCGATAAAAATAATTTGAAGATTGAAAAATCTGCCCTTATTAGATTAGAAAAGTTAAAAATAAGTAAAATCTAACTTTACATTTATATTATTAGATCTAAATTAGTATTTTAAAATTCCCATTTTGTTAATATTAATTTAATTAAAATACACAGGCCAAAAGTATCACAGTTATGATAAAATTAAATCAATAAATCCCATTCACAACGACTTTTAAATGCATCTAAAATTAATATAAAGCAAGGATGTTTTAAATTCATTACTAAATGGGATTTTTATGTTCTACGCGAAAACAGAAACAAGCTAGAAAAAAAAAATACATTAATTTATATAATATGCAAAAACATTAATATTAAAGAGATTTTAGCCTCAGTCAATTGAAGTGTTACCAAACCCAATTCATACCATGGTTTTCTAAAGTCGTAAAGATTTTTAACAATTTCATTATTATCATTCTATCCACAGCCGGTCTATATAGATAAAACCTAGAAAACTTTGGAGGTGAAGTGAGCTGTTATTCAACCCGGTGCTATAGTTTGACCTCACCGCTGTACCGCGCTTTAGGCACAGTATAATAAAGTAACAGTATTACGTCTTCATAGAAAACGGCCGAAACGACGCGCTTCGAAATCTCAGTGTATACCAGTACGCAACAGTCACGAGTGCGCGGCAGTTACGCACGGACTTATACTGTGCCCTGGCGCCGCGGCTCACGGGACGGCTGTGCAGGCCGTCGTCGGCCGATTTCCCGCCCCTGACTCGCCGCGCATTCCTAATGCGCAGTACAGCGGTGAGGTCAAACTATAGGGATTGCCAGCTCACTTCACATAAGTTTTCACGATGAGTTTTATACAGAATAGATCGACTGTTCTTTAAGAGGGCACCAAGTTTTTTTTTCACAAACAAACATTTTTTTATTAAGCTCGTTTGAAGTAGTAAACAATTAAATTAAAATGTAGGGAAATATATTGGTATTGTTGGGGATGTACTCTTATACAAGACGTTATGCGCGATGGAAACACGATTTGATAAAGTTGCCTCGATGGAATAAATAGGCATAGTTACCTCTTAACGAGTAATTTTTTCATCTATTTTATATATTTAAATAAGTAATTTTATATTATGATCAATTTACTAAAAACAGAGTTCATAGATGACTGGACCTTTTATGCGCGATAGTTTTTTATTTAAGAGCAATATGATGAATAAAACAACGAAAAGTATTGAAAAAGTACAAAAGTGTGATTATTTTCTTTATTCGTTCTCAAATGGTCGGTACGCTCTTAAGTGTAGTAAAAGTGTTAAATATCTTTTTGGCGGTAGGTTTTCTTATGCTGTCTGTCAATGTATGAAACAAATAAGATGTCTACAAAACATACTACATGATCAAGTACTGACATGCGCATATGTTGACCATGCAAATTGCACGCAAACTTTTTTTTTTTTTTTGGTATTTTACTTTTTAAACCTATGCACGTTAGCATTCCCGCCAACATTGGCATGCAAACTACTATTATTACCGACATCATGCATTCTATGCTGATTGTTCGCTACCATTTCATTCGTCGTAGACGCCAAACCCTGCTTTATTATAACGACATTAGGTTTATTTCCCTGTGGCAAATTACTCAAATTCGGCTTCGGTTTGACCGGCGGCCTATTAACTATAATATCATTATTATTCGCTATTTGAATGTCGTCTTTGTTAATTTTTTTGACAGTTTTTTTTAAAGGTACTTTCGCTAGATTTTTGTCGGGCATAGAAATAGCGTTACTAGGTTTTGGTATGGCTTTAAGTTCCTCTAAATTCGAGTAAATTGGGCCTTCAGGCTGTGGTGGGTCAGTGTAAATATTATCAATGGAATGAGCACTACCATTTCTCTTAAAGCTTAGAAGATTCCTTAAAGATGAAGTACTGTTTTGGAACTTGGCGAATTTGTCAGCGAATATACTTTTCGTGTTAGGTTTAGTGCACCCGTTACATAGGTTGTCTACGTACGATTTCCTTGGCTTCTTCCACCAGAGGAGCACGTTGTGTCTTGAGTAGTAGATGAGGAACAGCACCAGCAGGATCGAGGGTATGATGCCCAGGAATATCACGTACATCGCCACCATGAAGTTGCGTTGGACTGTAAGAGATTTGATTTTAGGGTACAGTCGTTTTTACAGGGAGTATTATCAGCAGCTTAGTTTCTGGGGTTCCGTGCCCAAAGGGTGCCGATGGGACCCTCCAATAGCGCCAAGCAGCGTGACTATGTTAAAGGGGTTTGCCTTTGAACCGGCACTTACCCACACACAATAATAGAAGCGAGATATTACAGATTTCTAGATAAGATGGCAACGCATTTGCTATGTCTGTTATCTGGTATTACAGATACCTAGAGGTGGCAGCAGCCACACCATCCGTGGGCCCGTAGATTGTTTGCTATCAAATAATATAAAAAGCGGCCAAGTGCGAGTCGGACTCGCGCACGAAGGGTTCCGTGCCATTATCTTTAAAAACGCCAAAAAAAAAACATGTTACTTGTATGGGAGCCCCCTTTAAATATTTATTTTATTCTGTTTTTAGTATTTGTTGTTATAGCAGAAACAGAAATACATCATCTGTGAACATTTCAACTGTCTAACTATCACGGTTCATGAGATACAGCCTGGTGACAGACGGATAGCGGAGTCTTAGTAATAGAGTCCCGTTTCGCGTACGGAACCCTAAAAAGTACTTACTGGTAGGGTCAGTAGCTGGTCCCGAGTCGTGTGAGCCTCCCGAGCCGGGTAGGGCGCACAGTGGAGGGGCGAAGCCCGCTTCGCAGTGACAGTGACCTGGGGGCAAAACTATTTGATAAAGCATTTGGTTTTGTAATGCATATTTTTTGTTTGAAAGAGTTTACCGTGTTGCCGGTACACTTTTATCTTGAACGTCAGTAAATACGTTTAACTGTATGTGCCAATTTAAAACAGCGCTTTATTTCTGTCAATCTTTGGATGTTGACAGATACAATGAAATAATGTTTTAATAGGTTCAAAGTTCAGAGGAGCTCGTGGCTAAGTAACAGCCGCACGGGTCGATCCATCAGGTTAAACTACGCTTGTGGGGGTTGGTCCGTGGATGGGTGACCATCTTTACATACCGAGACTCCTCCGTGCCTCGCATAGCACGTTAAGCCATTGGTCCCGGCTGTCAATCGTGGATCTTTGACAGTTGTTACGGATCGTCAGAAGCCCGAAAGTCTGACAACCAGTCTTACCAAGGGGTATCGTATCACCCAATTACTGGTTTGTGGAGGTCAGATAGGCAGTCGCTCGCACGCACGAAACGAACTTTGGAAAGAAGTTAATTTAAGTTTTGGGCAGTTTCATGATTATGTGATGACTCTATTCCTAAACTTCGTTTTATGCGCAGATTTAAACAACCTGCACAAAAACTGCGCTAAGTTAAAAAAATAACGCGATATTTGATTAATTTCTATAATGTTAAATTCCGATTCATTTTTATTTTTATTTGACATTGTATTTATAATTTGATGACATTGTATTTATTTTTATATTGTGTTTTATATTTATCTCGTGTGTCGTAATTTGTGATTTTTTTAATATAGGAGAACCCGAAATAAATGGATTTTATTTTATTTTATTAATAACATACCTGCAGAATTACAGACGCCATGTCCGGAGCAGTTAGATGGACAGACAGATGTCTCCATTTTAGCTATAGTGTCTCTCAAAGCTGATACGGGTACGCACTGTTGTTTGTAACACATCTGCGGGAAATACAGAAAATAAATATTTAGTTGAAACATTTTGTGTTAACAGACACCATCACATCCTGTGACCCGTAATCGCTGCCAATAAAGTAATAAATTGAAAATGGTCCTATAAAAAATGATTGTTACATGAATGTGTTACCGTGTGAAATGGCTGACATTCACACTTGAAAAAGAAAATTGTTGTAAAATACACACCATTTCGTCGCCACACTTCGCTCCATCTGGCACCAAGCCGGGGTCCACGTCACTCAGCCCCAAATCAATGATGGCCGTTCGACATGGGATAATTGTACCTGCACAAAAGATTTATTTAAAGTCAGTTTCCGGTATTCGGAAGACTATCATACAGACAAGACAGAGAATATCGGAGAACCAGCAAGATATATGTTGTACATCGAGTATTGAAAACTTTTAATATCAATTTAATAATAAAATTAAGTGAAAAAAAATATCTAAATCTAATTATATTTTTAAATGTTTTTTTAATAAAAATATTTAAAAATGTAATTAATATACAGGGTGGATGGGATATCGACGCGAAAACTGATACCATGGATTCAGTACATGATTCTGAAACCCCCTCCGTTGAAATTTTTCGTCGGTTATTTAAAAAAAAAACTGCTGTTCCATACATTTTGACCGCGTAGGTATTGTACTTTTCTATGAAACAGCTGTTTTTACTGTAAAATTAATGTCGGGATAATAAGTATCCTATGTCCAAATCCAGGTCATGGTCTACCCATGTGCCATCCAAATCTGTTCAGCCGTTTTAGAGTGAAAGCGTAACAAACAAACAAACCAAACCAGGGGCTCTGTCGCGCATAGGGTCCCAGCATTATGCTGAGCGATGGCCGTTTTGTTTTGCGTGGGTGTGACGCATACTTACTCTGGCCATAAATACTGTTACAATTAAAAATAAGAAAGATATATTATTACATTTGAATTTGGAATCTGTCATTTTTATACGATTGTTCATTGAGTTTTCTAATTTTGGCACCAATATATTGTACAATATTTTGCGATATTAAAATGGAGTGGATAAAGAGAACCGAATCGCTGTGATTGCATTACACAAAGTTGGTATGGAGCCAAATACAATTTTAAAACTCTCCATACGCTTGGTATTAGTCAAATGTTTGTGTACCGGGCTATTAATAGGTACAATGAGACCTCCTCTGTTTGTGACAGAAAAAGATCTGGCCGTCTACGTAGTGTTCGTACGAAAAAGGTGGTCAAAGCAGTAAGGGAATGAATTCGAAGAAAAAATCCTGTCCGAAAGCAAAAGATTTTATCTCGGGAGATGAAGATAGCACCCAGAACCATGTCGCGTATTTAAAAGATGACTTAGGACTTGCAGCCTATAAGAGACGCACTGGTAATTTTTTAACTGATAATTTAAAAAAGAATAGGGTAGTAAAATCGAAACAACTACTGAAGCGGTACGCAAAGGGGGGTCACAGAATTCGATTTTTTTTGTTTACGGATGAGAAAATCTTTACAGTTGAGCAACATTTTAACAAACAAAATTACCGTATTTATGCTCAAAGCTCTAAGGAAGCTTCCCAATTAGTCGACAGAGTGCAACGTGGGCATTATCCGACTTCTATGATGTTTTGGTGGGGTGTTAGCTATGAAGGAGTGACAGAGCCATATTTTTGTGAAAAAGGTATCAAAACATCGGCACAAGTGTATCAAGATACCATTCTTGAGAAGGTAGTTAAGCCCCTTAACAACACCATATTCAATAACCAAGTATGGTCCTTTCAACAAGACTCGGCGCCGGGTCATAAAGCTCGGTCCACGCAGTCTTGGTTGGAAGTGAACGTTTCGGACTTCATCAGAGCTGAAGACTGGCCGTCGTCTAGTCCCGATCTTAATCCGCTGGATTATGATTTATGGTCAGTTTAAGAGAGTACAGCTTGCTCTAAACGCCATGATAATTTGGAGTCCCTAAAACAATCCATACGATCACATCAACAATCGATACGGCAGTGAAGAATTTTCCCATGGAAAGAGTGCGTGCTTCTATTGATAACTGGCCTCAACGTTTAAAGGACTGTATTGCAGCCAATGGAGACCACTTCGAATAAGCTTTTTATATTTTAAATTGTTTTATATTTATGTATTAAACTAACACACTGTAAAAGTAATAAATAAAATTAGCAATTAAAAAAAAAAATATTCGTGACAATATTTATGGCAAGACTAGGTATTTTCCCCCAAATTGTTATTTTCATGTTTATTTGTTTTTTTTTTTTATCTTTGCTTGCTTCATATTGTACCGCAAATAAACGAATTTTCTAAAGACAAAAAGTACCCCATGTCCTCTAGGATGCCATCTATCTGCTTGTCAAATTTTATCGAATTCCGTTCAGTGGTTCAGTCGTGAAAAGGTAACATACATACAGACAGATAGACAGACACACGGACAATTTCCAATTTAACACTGCCCGACATCGAGTGTTAAATTGGAAATTGTCCGCCGGCAGTTCATTTTCTGCAGTCCCGTGCTATATAATAGAATAAATAAAGTGCTTACTATTTACCCATGTACTCTCCGGGATTGCAAAAGAATTCTCAATGGCTTCATACTCTCACATACGCAGAACTGGAGAATTTAGTCAACCCTAAAGATCTTTCTTCCATAGAAATGCACACCAAATACACGTAGCGTGGAGTGTGCTCGTGGGGAGGTTCCACAAGCACACTCTACACTTACACCCCACAGACACGCACTACACTCACACACAACATTCCTACATGCACAACATTTTAACACTTGCCTATTTTAATTTAATTTTGTATAATTTAGTTTTTACTATTTGATTTATAATTTTTTTAATTTGATATTTTTCTGTTATCTGGAACGCTGTCGTCTTCCTCTTGGAGGTGGGCGTTAATAGCTGCGAAACAGTTTTATAACTAATGTAGCTATTTACGAACGCAATCAATTTGTAAAATATGTTTTTGTTCCAATAAAGATAAAGAAAGCCAACAGAGTTACTTTCGATTTTTTATATTAGTATACAGGGTGATTGGAAGATGGGTGCAAAGCTTTAAGGAGAAGATAGTACAGACAATTTAGAACCATTTAAGCCATGGTTGTCTGTCTGGTTTTTTCGTAAATATGTCTAATGTTCACAGAAGCCTAAAAAATGTTTTGCTTTATTGCTTACACATTACTTTGATTAAATAAATAAAAAATGAACTCATATATTATTCAATTTGGCCATAATTATGCAATTTACATAGAATTTTGGGAATTTCCGAAAAAAAAAAAAAATACTTTAAAAAAATTGGTAAGACTTCGTCTGAGACAACTATGGCTTAAATGGTTCCAAATGATCTGTACTATCTTCGCCTTAAAGCTTTGCACCCATCTTCCAATCACCCTGTATATTATATAGTTGGGACAAGTACCATTATTGTTGATAAAGACCGCAGACAGTATGGCGACCGACTCCATGCCAAACTCGAGCCGCTCGTTGAGGTGCCGGCACTGCAGCGTGCCGCACCTCGCGTCGCGCGCCGCGCACGGCTGGTAGCGCTGGTTGAGGCGGTCGTAGCCGCAGTTACCGCTTCTGTGGAATTGGTGGTGTTCGAAATCGTTGGGGACTCGTGGCTAAATTATTACAACTGCTCGGGCCGATTGGTGGACGGGTGACCGTGCATTACATACCGAGGCCCCTTCGTGCCTCGGAAAACACGTTAAGCCGTTGGTCCCGGCTCTCATTCGTACATTTTTGACAGTCGTTACGGGTCGTCAATAGTCCCAGTCTTACTAGGGGGCGTCGTGTTACCCAGTAACTGGGCTGTGTGTCAGATAGGCAGTCGGTCCATGTAAAATACTAGTATCCAGCCGCATCTGGTTAGACTGGAAACCGACCCCAACATAGTTGGAAAAAGACTTGTAACCATCGGATCATTAATAAGTCGGTAAAATCAGTAATTAGTGGCTTTATCGGCTTACTAGCTGCGCCCCGCTGGTTCACCCGCATAAGTCTCGATCCCGTTGGAATCTAGGGATAAAAGTATCCTATGTCCTAACCCAGGTCATGGTCTACCCATGTGCCAAATTATATCCAAAAACATTCAGCTGTTTTAGCGTGAAAGTGTAATAAACAAACAAACTCACTTTCGCATTTATAATATTAGTTAGGATTAGGAGACAACTTTACCGTTAGAAGAAAATAAATGTTGCACGATGGTCTGGCCTAAAATTATTAGATTAAATATTTTGTCCAAATCTATTGTTTACTGATTCTGACTTTTATTTTGTTTTTGTTTTTTAATTTATGATTTTATAATAAATTTCTTGATTTTAATGAATTTAAAGATGCGATTAACTTATTAATTTATTTTACAATTTGATTTAATGTACCTATTTCTATTTTGATGTAGTTATTTATTTTAGTTGTAATAGTATTATTCTGGCATGTATTTTAATCTTTGAATACTAACGTAATTTTTAAATAGGTATACTAACATAAATATGGATTACTATGTCTGATTTAAATAAATAAATAAAATAAAATTGTACTAACTTGTTTCCTTTGACATTGGTGCTGATATAACACTTGTCATGTGAACTTTCGCCGGTGGTTCCCCACAGCAGACGGCACTGGTCGGTGTGCGAACGACATGAGCCTTTAACGCAGTACGCTTTCTATGGACAAAAAACAAAGAAATATGAAGTTTATGCTTGATATTTATAAGGTACACAATGGAGGAGCTCGTGGCTAAGTAATAACTGCCGCACTGGTTGATCCGTTAGGTTAAGCTACGCTTGCCAGGGTTGGTCTGTGGATGGGTGACCATCTTTACATACGGAGACTACTCCGTGCCTCGGAAAGCACGTTAAGCCGTTGGTCCCGGCTGTCATTCGTGGATCTTTGACAGTCGTTACGGGTCGTCAGAAGCCCGAAAGTCTGACAACCAGTCTTACCAAGGGGTATCGTATTACCCAATTACTGGGTTGTGGAGGTCAGATAGGCAGTCGCTCCATGTAAAATACTGGTATTCAGCTGCATCCGGTTAGACTGGAAGCCGACCCCAATATAGTTGGGAAAAGGCTAGGCAGATGATGCTTGATATTTATAAGGTACACAATGCAGTAACTCAATTGTACACTTCATTTAATTATTGTGCAGCCAAGGTCATTCAAATGTTGACCATCTGACGTGCTGCAAAAGGCATTAAGGTACCATTCCGTACCCGACCGCAGACTGCAACTGCACGCGACGTGTCGCGGCGTCATGTCGCTGCAGTCATGATTCCGAACCATCCGCAGGCGGCAGCAGCCCGTGTTCCAGTCGGTAGATAGAAGATAGAAAAACGTGTTATCGCTCCAACGTTGGCGGCACTAATGGTCGCTCGGCCGTAGCTGCCAACGACGTGTCGCTAGCTACGGAAAGTATTTCATAGAAATTCATAGAAACCAGTCGTGACACGTCACCTGCAGTTGCCTTCAGCGGTCGGGTACGGAATGGTACCTTTAGGGTTGGATAATACTACCGATATTGGTGTAAGCTGGACTTTTTGATGATTTATTTATGTTACCAAATATTTTCGTCCAACAAATAACAATCATAAGGGCCTGCGCGATCGACGGAAAACTGCGCTGCGATGCTCCAAGCTCGATCACCGAGCATTGAAATATATACCTTATTTCGATTGGATAAGTATTAAATTCAATTGATAAATTTAAAATCCTCTGCCGTCCCGTCCGCCAGTCTGCGCATGCCATAAAGGAGGTAACAGGCATTATTCTTTTCTAAACATTACAAAGTACTGAAATAAACTGCAAATTACGAGCTCGTCATGTGACTATTACATACATAGACATAAAGTTCAAATTACAATGAACTTCAGGAACTATAGTAGTAGTTTATTCCACATACCCCTCCATCTTTCCCGCATTGCGTGGTGTCCATCTTGTAGAAGTCATCGGGACAGTACTCCGAGTGTCCCGTACAATATTCCGGCAGGTCGCACTCACGGTCAGCCGACCGACATATAGTGCCCGCTGATTTCGGACGACACGTCTGAAAAGTTACGTTAGTATGAATAAAAACTACAATCGACCGAAAGACCCCGAGATCGATCGTTTGGGTGCCTTAACCTGGGTCAAATATATATATTGAAGTGAAAACTTCTTTAGGCGCGTTGTGCACTTTTGGGGTGAACAAAAATCATGGAACTCGCGTCATCGTCACCGCACGCTGTTTTCACTTCTATCGGCAGTCCCCAAAGACTGCACCGCATGTTTTTTTTCTGTTTCTTTCTTGAAATCACCAACATTTGGCTCTAAAAATGTGGAGTATTTGAACGATCGTACACGACGCTACTCAAAATAAATGGGTTACAAACCCAAATCATCAATGAGTAGCCCTGCCGGAATGTCACAGCACTATAATTTTAATGGCGGTGCGTACTCGACGCCGACGACGCGAGATACTAACGCGTTATTAAGTAATGTATGGCCTGGATTAATATATTTAGTAATTTCCTAGGATTCGAGTGAAACTGTGGGTAACAGCTATTGCTTATCCGACTCATATTAAGGGGCTTTACTACCTCAAATTCCTTAACATGCATGATACCCCGTAATATCGAAAATACTTCAGCATTAATTTTGAAATAAATATATGTTAAAGTTTAAGAATTAATATTAAGTACTATGTTTGACAAACACACGATTCCATATTTTCAAGATTGCAAGAAAACTCCAAAGTTACCTCGAAACCGAACAATAAACCGCTGCTTTAAAAAAAAATACTTCAAATTCGATCATGAAACCTAAAAACTGAACTACCTATAAAGCAATTACCTAAGCTATTGGCGCCTTGTCGCCAGCACCCCAGCCCGTCTCGCTCACACTCAGTCCGCGAGCTGAATTGAATGGTGCGAGCGAGATAAAAAGTGAATTTGAGCTGAGGTAGTATGGGCTCTTAATGCGCGAAAGTGTGTTTGTCCTTCTCACGCAACAACGGATCGACGCGACGTCGATCGGTGTTAGTTTTTGGGTCAGAGAGTGACATAGGCTACTTATCATCGACGCGAAAACTGATACCGTGGATTCAGTACATGATTCTGAACCCTGTTGAAATTTTCCGCTGGTTATTAAAAAAAAAAAACTGCTGTTCCATACATTTTGACCGCGTAGGTATTGAACTTTTCTATGAAACAACTGTTTTTTTTTTAATAACCGACGAAAAATTTCAACGGAGGGGGGTTCAGAATCATTTACTGAATCCATGGTATCAGTTTTCGCGTCGATGTCCCTTCCACCCTGTTTAAACTGAAAAAAAAAAACCGTCAATATTGACCTGTAAATCACAGCACATGCCGGCGCCACAGGTCGCGTTGGGCCGCAGCATGCACGTGTCGGGGTCGCAGCAGGCGTGGCAGGGGTTGTACGAGCGAGGGTCGGCCAAAGTGCCACAGTCGCATTGCTCGCCCGGTTCTGTGAAACCGTTGCCGCAGGTCGGGGAGTCGAATAGGCGTTTTGGTTTGTTTCTGAAACACGGATAAAACAAATATATAAAAGTTATGTAATAGGGGGCGAGTCTATTGCCAACAACCGGGCACAAATCCAGACTCCGCGCTGCTACTGAGAAATTCCAGATAGAAAAACCCAATAACACTTTGCCCGACCCGGGAATCGAATCCAAGACCAGCAGGTTCAGCAGTAGCGCTTGCGACCACTTGACCACCGAGGCAGTAAAAAAATATCATATAAAAATATAATAAGTATAAGATTACAACATAATTTGCATACTTAATATAGTACAAAGATCTTTTCAGCGCGTGGTCGAAATCAGAACTAACGCCGCCATCTTGTTTTCTCAATATAATTTCTGTGAAAAATTCACAAATATTTACCAACAGCGCCCCCCTGTAAATGTCACTCAGGCGCCAAAAGAAGCCCAGGCTTAGTAATGATGCACTTCTTAATGAGTCATTGACTAATTCAATATAGCGTCGTTGCAAGTTGATAATTATTACTTGCCAGACGTAGGTTTTAATTATAACTAGTTATTTTGTTTCCGGTCACTCAATCTCTTATGATATTTTTAGAATAAATATAAAATAACATAACATCACGCTTGTATTCCCCGAAGGCTAAGGCAGAGGTGCACCTTAGTACACCCGTATTTCACCGGTTATGTTTAAGTCCCATGTAATAGGGGGCGAGCCTATTGACATCAACCGGGCACAAATCCAGACTCCGGGCTGCTACTGAGAAATTACTGATGGAAAATATCCAATCACAAATTTTCCCAACCTAGGAATCGAATATATACGACCTCGTGGTCAGCAGTAGCGCTTACGACTACATGACCAACGAGGCAGTTAGAATATGTTGAACTAGTAAGGAAAGCTAAAAAAAATATTCCTATCGGATGCTTCTGATTAAGAATAATTCCTATTAAACAACGTGTTACGTTAAATGCGCCAAACCTTCAGACACCCCAACTGATTTTTAATTCAATTAACCTATTTCAAAGAGAAAAAAAAAACATAAAAAAATTGTATAGGTTTTATGTGCCGTTTTAGTTTTTTTTTACGGGCAATTCTGATCGTTTCATGCGTCTGCGACGACGCTCTATCGAGGGAGGGGTGTAACTGTATGGAAGATTCGTATTTGCATTGCAAATAAAAGCTATTATTATCCCGCGTATGAGAAAATTTTAATTGGTCGACAACAATTTGTGTTTGTTTACTTATTTCGGCGGGTTTGCGCATGTGATGGCTTGACCTATTAATAAATAGACACGGCAACGTTTTTAATGAAGATTTTTTGTAAAATGCGACCTATATTAAAAAGTGGTTCAATTGATTCTGCTCGTTATTCTGATCAAACTATTTTCAGGCGCAGTTACACGTTGTATAGTTGAAGAATAATGGAAATATTATGTATACTCAATAATAAAAATATTAAAAGTAGTATGTTTATTTAAGCTTACGCTAGGTTCGTTTTGAAACCTTGGGTTAGCAGTTACTGACAGTTACTTATCCCAGTACTTACACGAAATGTATATCATCACCGAGAACAAGCATACCCTGAGCAAACTCAAACTCAAAGCATTTATTTCAATTAAACCATTTACAGGCACTTTTGAACTGTCAAGGGGTCAGTCAGTCAGAAATATGAAGCTAGTTGCCCATTCCCAAGCGTAGGTTCCTATGGAGAAGAACGGGCAAGAAACTCCACGGACACTCTATAAAAAAAAAAATTCTTACAAAATATTGTTTACATCATTCATGTTGAAATTATACATGTCAGAACAATGTAGAAAGACGTGTACCTACGTAAAAAAGCGTCCGTAATAAAAACATAAAAACAATTCAAAAATTAAAACAACCCGTGACAGATAAGAGATGACCAGACCCTACTGATGGCGCCCGTTCACGAACATGACGCATGGATCAGCACCGTTTAGCTCAACCATTTTGAAGGGAACTCAACGATCCAACACACACGCCACCACCAGCGAGACATTTGAGTGAGCATGACATACTCTTAGCCGCCAGGGCATATCAAGTCAATGAAAGACGTACCCATTAAATGGTAGCTTTATACTCGTAGAAGGTACATGGTCACAGTGCTCACACATGTGCTATGCAATTATACAATAAAAAAAGAGGTTGAAGAGCACAGATGGATACAGATGGTCACTCCGCATTTTAGGTATGAATCTACAAGTAGGGACGCGGCGGGCTCGACTTGTCGATTCCAGTGGACGTAACGTAGTCAGAAGATATAGTTACGCGATAGAAAGAGAGGCAACTTCTCTAGGTGAATATAACTGTCAGTAATTAGCGCGGTGCGACCTGAATTGCACTTTATTGTGTCGTAGCAAGAGTCGCTTTTTCTTTAAATGATTTTGCGGAGTGCCCTGAGTCTAAATAGATTCTCATTTTACCACAAAATGTTCAATCATAAGGGTTATCCTGAAAAAGAGTAATACGGTATCATGATATCATACCAAAAAATTTCAAAATTTCAACTCACCTCAAACAGAAATCCATACCCCTTTCAAAAGCCAGCGCTAACGAATTCAAACTACAAGACGACCAATGTATAGGTGTGACCGCCGTACTTGAAGGACTCATAATACATTTCGCGTCCGGACATTCGCACAGCTCATCTGTGTCGTGCTCCATGCCGAAGTTATGGCCCATCTCGTGGGCTATGGTGGTGGCCACTAGGCCAATCACTTCGGAATGGTTTGTGGACACTCCGCCGGAGAATTCGAACGTACAAATTGGACCTTTCAAAGCTTTGCCGACAACACCGTCGGTGAATTTTTGGCGTCTGAAAATAAGAGAAATTTATTAGTGAATTTGTTGGAACTAAAACAATTATGGTCGAGATCATACTGTACTGTGTTAAATATTCAGCTGAATACGGTTAGACTGGTAGCCGACCCCAACATAGTTGGAAAAAACTTTATACGCAGATGATGATTAGGTACTGTTGTTTGAAAGACGTAACTTTTTTTCTATTAGATAACGACTTGATTCGGGGTGATCAAGGCTCGGCGAAAGTCTCCCCATACTAGCTAATTGGCCACTCTTGAATGTGGATAGACTGACTGGATTCAAAATCTCAAATACTTATCATGACATATTATAAAACCGCAACGTCACATTGCCTGTTAAGCTATGGTATCATAAAAGAGCGGTAATCGCCCACATAGCGTCCGTAAATTTACGGACGCTATGTCGTCCGCAATTTTCCGACGAATGACATCACTGAAACGTTGTTTATGAAAGTAAGTTTGCTTTCCTAGATAGCATTTTTGACACCGTAGTATTCAAACCCCGCAGCCCAAAGATTTAAATCGCTAGATTTGCCCTCGCCGTACTTAGTCACGCGAAAAAGTGTCCATACTGAGAAGTGTGAGCTCACATTATTAAATAGTGTTGCCATTACAATCAAGTCAAGACACTGCATCATTGTGTGTCAGAAGAAGGAAAACAGAAACGCGACTATCTTTTGACGCGGTAGCGCGAATCTAACGATTTAAATCTTTGTCGGTGCCATCATTTTCATGACACACACAACACAGCCGTCATGCCGTCACGTTTCATGGCCGTCACAGCGGCCGTTATTTGCGGCCACTGCTCTTCTAGGAAACCGTAGCTTTAGTGCGCTAAAACCACTTGTTTATTTAGCCGGTTTTTTTACATTTGTAGATAATTATGTACTTTCTACGTAGATTTTAGCATACTTTTGTTACCTTACAGCTAGAATAAAATAAAACAACTCACGTAAGCAATTGAGCATTATCATTAGGTATATCCCTCACGAGTACAGACTTCCTGTACCCTAGGAAGTTGGTGAGGGTTTTGTCTCCATTCTCCTCCAGAAAAATCTCGTCAGTTTCTGTCCATACCACCACGCCTACGAGAGCTATGAAGATGTTTAGAGGGGAGTATACCTGAAAATGGGATTACCTTAATAGTTAATTTTAATTAGAATTGATAAAGAAAAGATTTTTCCACTGACATTTAATTGGAAGTATTTCTTGCAAAATGTAGAAAAGAAATATTTTGATTATGATTGTGACGATTTTAAATTAACTTTTATTTTTATAATTAACTTGACATTAGAGATAAATATGGCCATTTGGAAACCGTATTCCTATTTGCTCACCGAATTAATAATATTAGCGACATCCTTCATCTGCCGGTACACCGTCTGCACGTTCTCGCCGTTCGCTTTGTACTCTCGATTGTCAGCCACCAGCACTAACTCGACGTATCGAGACAATTTGTTCGCGTTGTACGGACCCCGGACTGCCGTGTCGTCTGGGGCGTATCTTTTGTACTGAAAACAATCAAAACATTTAAGGCCTCTGCCTCGAATTTTGCGGGCAGCGGGGCGGCGTCGGCGGCGGCGCGGGAGCGGCAGGATCTTATGCGTAAAATCAAATGGACCGGTTCTAGAAAACAGCGGCGCGGGGGCGGGCAACGAGCGGTGCACTCCAGTCAAGCGGTGACCGCCCGCGCCGCCGCCGCTGCCCGCAAAATTCGAGGCAGAGGCCTAAGAATCATAAAGAAAACCATTATAAAGGAATCAACAAACGGGGCAGCAAATGCATTTGTTATTCAAAACATTTATTGACTAGACTACAAAATATTCCAGTTGTTATCCTAACATGTTAGTTAGAATATTCTATTTATTGATGTGTAACATCTCTCCTCTCGTATCTTACAATCTGTGGGAGTGATTTCGTGAAATGGGACGGAAGTGTGTAACAGGAAGCCGGGGAAGCACGCGCGCGGTGCTAGAGTTGGCCGTCAGATGGTGCCAACCCGTTTTCCGAGAGGTTGTAAACAGAATGATAATGATGATTATGATGACATTGACGATGGCGATGAGAATGATATGAATATTGTTTATATCATATATACGTCAGTCAAGATGTCGGATAGTTCACATGATATTATGCGATTACTTTACACTAGCTCGTGTTTTTTTCTTTCTTATTATTGTACACCCTTTTTTTTTTTTTTTTTTTTTGGGTGGGAAATTTTGGGCGTGTCAGACTCTTACTGACTAAAACCCACCCGTGTTCCTTCTCTTGCCTGTGCAATGCCAGGGGGCCACGGTATCCCTTTCGGACTTTCCCGCAACCCCGGCAGGCAATGGTCTCATCGGACCCCTTCACTCGCTGCCACTCTTTGAGGCGCGCGTGGAACACAACGCGCCGTCGACCCGGGCTTGGTCCTTACCGGACGGCGAGCTACCCATTGCTTACTTGCATACGCATTGCATTATTGTACACCCTAGTGGTATGTTGTACTTTTTAGTTTTTGACCAACTTTATATGTTAACCACCTGCAGTAACAATAAACAATATTATATTATAAACTTTATTCATGCTTTGCAAGGGCATGCAGCCCTTGTAATGAATTCTTAGAAGATGCAACTCCTACATGAGTTAATTAAACTCAAAGATCACATCTTGCGACATACTTAATTATCTCCATAAAGATTCCAATTGAACCTTAGCTTCGTAACCAGTGATTCAAGCAGGAACTATTTCATATTATTATCATGTACACTATGTACAGGAATAAATAGCTAATTGACAATTAGGCTAGTTAACTACGAAAAATACTTTATGAATTTTGTAACAAATCATTTTAGATAAATTAATATTATTGAGAAATTCTTGCGCGGACATAAAGCCGTTGCCTTTGGTCATGTGACATTGAACGCACAGATTTGACAGAATCGAAAAATGTCGTCACCTTGGCCACAATGACAGTATGCCCCGTTTTGACCAAAATCAAAATGCTCGGATCGAATCTCGGATCAAAATGCTTTATCATAGCCCATATTACATGGCAATAAAAATTTTCAACAAATTACCGGAACAAATAAAAGAAGAAACCAAACTCAATAAATTTAACAGGAAAGTAAAAGAATATCTAACACAAAAATGCTTTTACTCGGTCGCAGAATACCTAGAACAAAATATTTAGTATGATAGCTAGATAAATAATTACATACATATAAAACGCACACTACTCTAAAATAAAATAATTATTAAGATTTAAAAATTATTATTATTATTTTAAATGTATTATTATTATGTTAAAATTATTATCATTATGTTAAAATTATTATTATGTAAAAATTATTATCATTATGTTAAAATTATTATTATGTAAAAATTATTATCATTATGTTAAAATTATTATTATTATAATGTTGCCGTGCCCTAACCGGGTTTCATGTTGGAACTTACTTAAATTGTAACAACTAAATGTACACATGAATGCAATAAAAAATTGAATTGAATTGACAATAAAAAAAAAAAAAAAAAAAAATTGTTTAAGTATTTTGCTGAAATATTCTTACACCCGTATTTATAAACAAGTAAAAGTAAGTACTTGAGTAAAAGTAATTACTTCAGTAACGATTTGTATTCTATAGTTAAGTAATTGATCGAAGTTAGAACTGTCAGAAGTTAGAATTCTCAGCCAAGTAATAGTCACCATTTCCTTTACTTAAGCAATACTTTGTCGTTATTTTGGATACAAAATGGAAACTTTGGATAGCATCGAAGCGGTTTTTGCTGTTGTCGACAATATAGATGATAATATAATAGAGGAGATAGAAGTTGCTGAACCTAGAAATCCCAAAGTTTACTTTCGTGATGTGGATCCATTTCATGACTGATTTTTTTTTTCATTTTGAGATTGTTTTAAAAAGAGAATTAGTTTACGGTTTGACAATAGACAGAAATGAATGTATAATCTTTCTAAGTAACAGATCACGTGTGCATATCCATGTGCAAAGAGTAAAACTTAAATTATTTAAATTTAGTAGGGTTCTAACATGTCAAACGTTTTGTTTCTCCAAGCATTCTTTTTTTTTGTACCGACAAAATTAAATGAAAATAATGTACTTTTTACAATTTCAACTACTGTTTATAACGCTATTGCTATTATAACTCTAAAATAAAGTAATAACAAATATATTATTGCAAGATTTTAAAAGTAATCTAGACCTTTCGTTTGCCTTTTCACGAAACGAAACGCAGTCACGAAGTGTTGCCACACAGAAACAACCACCAAACTTCGAGTGTTACTTGGGCAATTGCTCAAGTAAGTAACGGGTGTTACTCAACTATAGAATGAGAATTTGGAATTAAGAATTCTAACCCTAAGTAATGACTTAATCAAGAAATTACTTAGCAACAAGTAATTACTTCTTTATAAATACGGGTGTTAGTGTCCAACCTTAGCATCGAGTAAAAATGACAGGTCACTTACAGCTTACAGAATAGACGAGCTGGATCTAGCCAATTGACTTTAGTATATTGTCACACAATTGAAAATTATTATAATAATAATGTATCTTGACCTGGCTCGCGAGGTTGTCGACATGTGGGATGTGGATACAGCAGTCATTGTGCCGATAGTCGTATCAGCCAACGGCTTAATTGCGAAGAGCCTCGACCAACACCCGAGGAGGCTCTCGTTGGGCAGCTGGATTAAGGGCTTGATCCAGAAAGCGGTACTCCTGGACACGGCTCGCATTGTTAGGAAGTTCCTCTCTCTGGAGCCCTGACCGCCGGTAGCTTGGACCCTGTTTCCGATACCGGTGGGCTAATATTTTTTTATTCTAATATTTCAAAAAATAATTTATATGTTTAAAGTGAAATAAAGAAAATATAAGTAGCTATGACACTGGGAGACTAAACACTCGTATAGAATAAAAACTATGTCCTAACCCAGGTCATGGTCTACCCATGTGCTAAATTTCATCCAAATCCATTCAGCCGTTTTTGGCCTGAAAACGTAACAAACAAACTCACTTTCGCATTTATTATTTTAGCTAGGAGGATTCAGAAACAAAGTTAGTTTTTTCAATTACCTAATGATTTTTACCTACATCAATGATTTGCTTTTTAACAGTAAACAATTATAAATTAATTGTAAGTGCCTTCCTTCCTTATTAAATATTTACAGGAAAATTATAAAAGTACATGAAGCATCATGCACGTTTTCCCCGTAGGAAAAACCACAGGGTTCAGTTTTAAACGTCCATTTTCAATATGTGTAGTTTAAAGCAACAATTTTACCTCATTATCAAATTAGTTTTAAGTTTAGATTGTCAACTTACTCGACTGTAAAGGGATCTGGTATAAAACCATGCAGTGTCAGCCTATTCGTGTGCCGCAATTGCGTAACACACGACCAATCATAATCTGAATTCAGATCAAATTGACCGAAGATCTTTGGGGAATGTTCATTAAAATCTGTACCTCCATAATTGAGACCATAGCGCCTTACTTAGCCTTAATATTGAATTTGTGTGTGGATCAAGGAGTCTTCCCGGATTTAATGAAATACAGCAAGGTAATACCACTTTTCAAATCAGGGGACAGTAAAGACACCAATAATTATAGACCCGTATCCGTGTTGCCGGTTTTCAGAAAGGTGTTTGAAAAGGTAATGCTTAATCAAATGCTCACTCATTTTAACACAAATAAAATCCTCCATGATCAACAGTATGGTTTCACCAAAGAACGTTGTACGACCGACGCCGGTGTAACCTTACTAAGACATATTTATAACGCGTGGGAAGAGGCAAAAGACGCAATAGGATTTTTTTGTGACCTCTCGAAGGCATTTGATTGAGTTGATCATGAAACCTGACTCTTGAAACTTGAGCATTACGGACTTGGAAAACTTGCGCTCAATTTACATAACATAACATCACGCCTTGTTTCCCCGAAGGGTTCGGCAGAGGTGTACCTGTAGTAAACCCACATTTCGCCAGTTATGTTTAAGTCCCATGTAATAGGGGGCGAGCCTATTGCCATCAACCGGGCACAATTCCAGACTCCGGACTACTACTGCGCTCAGTTTAGTAAAATATTATTTAAATGATAGACAACAGCAAGTTCAAATAAACGGTATTAATTCACTAGGTTTAAAAGTAAAAATGGGTGTGCCACAAGGCTCGATATTGGGTCCATTCCTCTTTTTAGTGTATATTAACGATCTACTCCATTTATTAAAAAATCAACCACAAATGGTGTTATTTGCTGACGGTACTTCCTTAATTTTTAAGGTAGACAGACGTGCTACAAATTTTGACGTCGTAAATAACGCCCTACTATAGGTCCAAAATTGGTTTCCTGCTAATAATTTTGTATTAAATGGAAAAAAAACAAAGTGCATAAAATTTTCTTTACCAAATGTCAAAAGTAGTAATTGTGAGATAGTATTGAATCAAGAGAAACTAGAATTTGTCGATAACTGACTGTTTTTCTGGGGATCACGACTCAAGGCTACAATGGGGTCCTCATTTAAAATCTCTTGCAGGACGGCTAAGTTCAGCAGCATATGCTGTCAGAAAAATCCGTCAATTTAGCGAGGCTAGTCTATCAGTTATTTTCATAGTATCATGTCTTACGGTATTTTACTGTAGGGACGGGCTGCAGACATCGAGTCTATTTTTATTCTGCAGAAAAGAGCTATCAGAGCCATATATTATCTACGCAGGTGCGACTCTCTAAGGGAACTGTTTAAGGATATTAACATCATGACGGTACCTTGGCAATATATCTATAAAAACATGTACGAAAGAAAAAAATTACATCTTTTTAGTAAAAGAGGTAGATAGTACAAGAAATAGGGACTTATTAGTTCAACCAGGTTTCAGACTGGCTAAAGTAGATTCATCTTTCATGGGGTACTGTTTAAAGTATATTATTAATCCATTGCTTCATATGTCCAAAAAAATTGTCATATCAACAACGTAAATACGTAAACGCAATGAATGTGGTTGAACTGTCAAAACGAAACAGATTGTGATTTCTCGTGTGTTAGTAATTTAATTTAAGTATGAATAGTAATTTAAAGTAGACAATTAATTGCTGCTACAGCTCCTACACTCAGATCTGCCGGTTTATTCTATAATAAGATCACGGTGAAAACTTAGGCGAAGACTGAAGTGAGCTTGAAGTGAGCTGTCATTCCACCTGCTACTAGGGACTGATAGCTCACTCTGAGCTCACTTCACTTAAGTTTTCACGGTGAGATGGTTACAGAATAGCACTGCTGGATACATACCATGTAATAAGTTTGTAAAAACTAACTCGCCTAATAGGGATGATGCCTAGGTCAAAAAAAAGAAATTCTATTTAGTCCGTCAGTCAGATAATAATAAAATATTAGACACGTATTTTTTGCTTTATCATAATAATGAAAAATGACTTAGATACAACGCAATAAAGTTGGGGAGTGGGGGTTGCTACGTCACAAGTATGGATAAAATCTACGTACAAGTGACGTCATGGCACATTATAACTCAATGTATCGCCGTAATCTTTTGATAACGTAAAAAAAGAAAAAATAGAAAGAAAGAAAATACGTGTACGTTATTTTTTCATAATCTACATTACGGACAAAAAATTTTTTTTTTGTCATCATCCCTATTGTGTGGAGTGTGCAAGACTTAATCACTTATTGAATGGACTGTGTTCGATATGAGTCTGATAGAAATTAAGTGTTAGGGGTGTTGAGGTTGAGCCGACTTGACGTTGGCACATTTCATAGAATTCTGTCTCAACCAAATGGTGATGATGCGAAGAGTCTGTTCAGGTTCATGGCCCGGATGTAATCTATAGCAGCGCGTATTATTATCATTGTTTATTTAGGGAATGATGGGACTATAGCAGTGATAGCCTAGTGGTGTGACCGTCGGACTGCTAAGTCATGGGTCACCTCTGACTTTTCGGATTCATGTGCGTGTTGTATAATTATCACTTGCTTCAAAAACGGTGAAGGAAAACATCGTGAGGAAACCGGCCATGCCTGAGAGATATTTATCGACGGCATGTGAAGCCAAGTCAGAGAGAGAGGGCGGCATTAAACTCTGACACCAGGTTAGTCGCTAACCACACGAAAAAGAAGAAGACTATACATAATATTAGTTTTAAGTTTAGATTATTTACTTACTCGACTGATCCTGCTTCTCTGCCTATCCTGTTCGCTATGATACTTCTGGTGGAGTTGTGGATCGTAGCTCGAGTTGTTCGTGACTCCCCCGACGTAACCGCAGTGGTAAGCGTTGTTTAAGTCCGAATGGTCGTATATGTAGTGGTTAGATTGTATGTTTGATCCTGGAAAAAGAGAACACAATTAAATATGGCATTTATTTAATCAAACCTCTTATAATTCACATTTTGCGATACTAAAAATATTATTGTACATACGGCTCCATATAGAACTACACATTTCCAGTATAAGCTGACCTCGCATTGTACGGAAATCCTATACAATGCGAGATCAGTATAAACTGGAAATGTATAGCTTGATGTGTAATCGCATGTACACCCTAACATAATGAATGCGCCTCTTTTTGTGAACCTCAAATAATTTCTATTAAAAATACTAAATAGCCAAGTAACTGCAACCAACTTGGATGTAGCGGTTGGTCACAGTTCTAATCCAACCTAACCAACTTGGATGTCGCGATTGCGCATAGTTCTAATCCAACCTAATCAACTGGGATGTAGCGGTTGGTCACAGTTCTAATCCAACCTAACCAACTTGGATGTAGCGGTTGGTCACAGTTCTAATCCAACCTAATCAACTTGGATGTAGAGGTTGGTCACAGTTCTAATCCAACCTAACCCAATTTATCGCAGTAACTAATTTGTAGGAGTGCCCTACACTCCTACAAATTAGTTACTGCGATAAATTCGGCTCACGCGGGCTAGGTCACACTTCCAACCTAAACCCATTTGGTTGGGGTACCCTAGGTTAGTTACTGCGACCAACAGTCAGAAAAAGCCAGAAAGTTAAAAAGAGGCTCAATTATTTAAAAAACGTTTTCTAAAAAATTTACCGAAAAATATTCCTTAAAACGCGTACGTTTTAAGGAATCTTTGTTCCATGAGCGTTTGTGACATTTCCCTTTTCTGTGTCGATTTTGACTGGGCTATGTGATAAGTATTTGTGTGTGTGTGTCAAAGAATGCTGACACAAATGATATCATCCCTTCGCCACCTTTGACAGAGGCACTAAGCATAATACTAATAACATTATGCAGCATTATGCTGAGCGATGGCCGTTTTGCGTGGATGTGACGCATATTTTCCTCCAAATTGTTATTTTCGTGTTCAATTGTTTTTTCTCTTTGCTTGCGTCATATTGTACCGAAAAATAAACGTATTTTCTTTTTTCTTTTCTAAACATTCAGACCTAACATCACGCCTGTTTTACAACGTAATACTAATATGACCTCATTTTCCTCTTCATCCTGCCTCGTTGGTCTAATGGTCGCAAACGCTACTGCTGAGCATGACGTCGTGGGTGCCTTTCCCGGGTCGGAAACAGTGTTATTGGGCTTTTCCATCTGGAATTTCTCAGTAGCAGCCTGGAATCTGGATTTGTACCCGGTTGATAATAAGCTCGCTGGGACATAAACATAACTGGCGATGGGTGTACGTACTATAGATGCACCTCTGCCTAACTCTTCGGGGAACACGGCGTGATGTTATGCTAATGCTTCGGGGAGGCCTATGTCCAGCAGTGGACATCTTTCGTCTGAAATGATGATGATGAGGATAAATAATATTTGTTAGTATACCTTCAGCAGGCTCGATGTATTTCATTCGTTCTCCGTCGAAGACGATTCCCCGGACGCCATGACATGTGGACACCGCCACCCATGATCCTGGTTTTCCTCGCACCGTCCCTGAGTATTGACATAAGTCTATATCCTGAAACACGAAATGGTTGAATTTAGATTCAAAAGACAAATTCAAAATTCAAAAGTCATTTATTCAAACTAGGCTGAGAATCAGCACTTTTCGAACGTCAAAATTACATAAGACAGTCCCCCAAAACGCGCACCCTTCACCACTTCCTAGTGCTTTTGCTGGGAAGAAGAAGTGGCGCAACAAACTCCCCAGCAGCACAGCTGTCTGTTCAGTTAGGAAAAAAAAAATGATTCTATACAATAATTTATAAGATAATTTACATTACGCAAAACACAATTTAAATTATAAATTAATAGCCATATGACAGCTAGCACACGCCAATATACCAACCAAAAACATCGAGAACTATACTCAAGCAGAAATAAAAATAACTAAACGTAAACAATATCTAAAAAAAGAAAATAATGCCTCCAGGCATAAGTTATAATTGATAAACTAGGACCATCGAGGTAAAATAAATAATTGTCGAGGTCGCTAGCTAACCACATATTGCAATACAACTCATTAATAAAAACATTGTAATGAGTAGATTATGTCCACAATAAATTAAAATAAATTGACATAAAAAGTAAAATTATAAACTTTTATGTAAAGATGCAGAATCAAGTGTTTGTGTCAGTATACTATAATTTACAAGAATATTACACTACTCTGCTGTAATATGGATGAAGTAAATATGGCACGTTGAATTTTAGAAGGGCATGTGATGCAGAGGAATGAGCAAAATGTCGTAAGGAAAGTTTTGAGTGTGAATGTCGATGGCTATAAGAGTAGGGTAAGACCAAAGAAACGATGGATGGACTGTGTGGAAGATGATATGGATAGAAAGGGGGTGACTACCGAGATGGCGATTAATAGAGAAGAATGGAAGAGAAAGACATGTTGCGCCGACCACAAATAAATTGGGATATGAGTGTCACAGAGACCTGCTTTACGCTCTACAACTAAAGGTACCATCGAAGAAGTTCATATCTATACACCGTAAGGACTATTCCTGCTTGCAGCGCTCGGCCGCTATAGATCCGGGGCGGTAACAGATGTGGTCATCGTGTTCACGGGATTTTGTTTTCAAACTGCTTAGATATGAAGTTCTTCGATAGTACATTAAAACTCTATATGTTTTTTTCAACGACTGGGTACTGTACAAGTCTTTCATTGGTTTATGGGTTATACCACAACAGAAACTTGTGTTTAATCACACGGACAGCTATTAAAGTTTTCTCGGGGCACTTTCAAACTCATAATCAACCAAGCTTGCAAAATGATGTCGCAAGTTCACAGGTGAACGCTTCTTACGACAACCATGGAAAATGATTATCCACGGGGAAATCATCAAAATTACGGTACTTATACCGGAGACGAGGCCAGTTCGCGAGTTAGTTCAGTAAGCCACGAAGACTTCCCATTCTTGCTGGTTTACTCACTGAACTGTCACTGAACTTCAAATTGAGGCTTGTTAAAGGCCAGTGATTGCAGTGACTCGGGAACTAGCCTCGTGTTCACCGCGCATAAGTGTTCGTCCAGGTACGTCCCTGGGCTGATATCCGCTAGTCCGCTACCAACCGGACTGACAAAACTTTTTACTACGATATGAGCTAATATGGTACACCTCGTACCATGACAAGAAGCATTAAAAAAAGATCCTATCTACGCCTCCTTTAAATAAGAGGAACTTTTCAAGCACTAGTTTAGTTCAATAAAAAAAAATTGAGCGAGCCTTACAGTAGTTGCATATTATTATGATGTGTAACATCTGACATCTTAGCTGACAGTACCAACCTCTCGGAAAATGGATCGGTACCATCTGACGGCGAACTATAGCCCCGCGTGCGGTCATTGGTCTTCCTGTTACACTTCCGTCCCTTTTCACAATATCACTCCCACAGATTGTAAGATACCGAGAGGAAAGATGTTACACATCAATAATTGTTGCCGAAATAAACAAAAGTTATTCTCAAACTTACCTCTTTCTTAGGTTTATATACAACAGTCTTGCCGTTCTTCTGGTACCTAAGTACATGGTTGTCTGTGACTAGGTCCTGGTTCAGTCTGAGGTCCAGGACGTACTCCTGACCGTCTATAGGGACTGTTACTGTCACCTCTGAATGATGTGCACCGCTCTGTAACAGATGATGGATCATTTAGATATTAGTGGAAAATTTGTCAAAGAAATCCCCTGAAGACGTGAGGAATCGTTCTAATCAAAATATGAGCCATATAATTCACTGGCGTAAATATCACAGAATTTAATAATCTTAGATCGTTAAAGAACGACGAAGAGTTAGGGCAGACTGAGCTGTCAAGTCGCTTAGTCAGTGCTAAGTGCGATTTATGTAGGTTTTGCCTACTTTTGGATGTAGAACTGGTCCAAGCAGGCAGCAAATACTGCTTGCTGGTCCAAGCATGTCATGCATTGTTATAGTGAATTCAAAGACAATCCCAAACCGGTAAAGATAATAGTTTCCACTGCGTTTGGGAGTCCCGGAAGGTTTAACAACCTGCATCCTGCCTAAGATGGTAAAATCTTTTTTTCCCCAGATTGGAAGAACATTTCCAAACGTCTCAGCAAAAACCATGAGCCATCAAACAGCCGTAAAATTATAAGTCACGGCAAAATAATGGCCTACAATCAAGTAATTTCAATAGAACCGTTAGAAAACAGCAATTTTGCCGTTGGACACTGAACAGCTACTGACAGAGGTCGGTGGCGTAGCTGACTTCCGTTCTAAATGGTATTCCGTAGTTTAATTATAATGTAATAGTTTTTTTTATACGCTGTTACACGCGATGCATGAGCGACGGTAATGTTAGCCTTCCACTTATGGTAATGCGTTTAGCATTGAGTTTTTAGCTGACACATATAGGCCTGCACTAGAAAGCAATTAAAGTTGGTTATGACTGTTTTAATGATTTCTATTAGCAGTTTTGAAGAGTAGGTTTCTTCTACTGGCTGGCGGCACGTCGAATGAGTTTTTGCCGGGGTCCGCATCCCCATTAAATATGTAAATATAAGACCCATTCCAAATTTATCATCTCATCATCTGCCAGGCCTTATCCTAATTCTGATGGGGGCGTCTAACCGGATCCAGGAAACACCAGTATTCAGTCCCAATTCTGATTACGGGCCATCAAAACATAGTGCCTCGTCTGACATTTGAAAATCTGATGAAAATTACAATGGCACGGCTCCAAATCAATTTAATAATAACCGCATCAATCAACCAGTAATTAAAATCAAATCTACATAAATGTTCACAGCTTGGAGACGATGACTCAAGATGTATATAGCGGTTAGAACAATATTTATGATTCCAAAACAAGAAATAGTTCTATGCGAACGAAACTGGCCTGTTTTCTCAATAACGCAGATTTTCAAATCAACGACATTAGGAATGTAAACATTACTCATACCTAAGGGATAAATTTCGGGAGCTGGTAGATCAAGCTCAATAGATTTGGAGGCCAATCGAATGTTTTCAATGTATTGAATTTTTTTGATAGCATCAAGATCAATGGCATTGTATTCCCAAGTGAATTGACACTTGGAGCGTCGCGTCATTTTAGATCATTTGAATCTACCTCTAAGAAGTAACAAGACCACGGTATCAACTGCTAGTACATCACTACAGTCTTCTAAAGTCTAACCTAGATTGGTCTCCGAGATTTCTAGGTCTGTTTGAATTTCATGGACGAGTAGCTTATTGAATATAGACATTTCTGTAGTTCTTACCGTGTCCCTCGTCGTCGAGATCTCTCTTTTCGTTCTGCCATGATGGACAATTGGCTGGACTAGCCTGTGCTTGTTGAAGTCTAAGGCTGGCGGTCCTGGAACAATTAGAACATGATTTTAGACCAGAGACTTATAAAGGTTTTCCTGAATCCTTACAACTAAACAATAGGAAGGATGCTGCTCAATTTGGAGTTGTGATGGCATGATCACACCTTGTATGATTACGGAAGTGATGGAGGTGGTCAATTCTTGACCGGGAAAAACAAAGTTAAATAATTATACATTGTTTTTTATTATTATACATATTTCCCGTTTCCCCGTGTTTGAACACGAATGTAAGATTAAAGATAGAAGCAAAAGGCGCAGGAAATACATTCACTTTGCCAATAAAATGATTCGTTAGGAGAATTTTAATTTGCATACACCATTCGTACCGTTACCGCGAAGTCTTTGTTTTAAAACCGTGAAGGAATTTGTTAATTTGAATTGATATGCAGTTTTTCTTTTTAATTTATGCGAAGTTAGTACTGAATTAAAATCTTTACGATAATCGAATATGAGTGATTGAAATATGGTCTTGGTTATGATCTTGGTTTGGGCATTATTCTTAATGTCATAAGATTGACATTGAAAAAATTACTATAAAGCTTCGGTCACAGTAATATTATCATATATTACTGTGCTCCGGCAGTAACCGAATCGCTCCAATGATATTGATACACTTTAGAAGTAGGTAGATAGGTATTTCTTGTTTGGCCTGCATTAGTAAGCATAAACAAAATCGTCCAGAGGACGCAACCTATAAAGGTGCTCCGGTGCACGGTTCAAATTCGAGCATTACATCAGTGAGGGTGGAGAACCGAACATTACAGTGCGCAATGTCTGTAATATATTTTTCACCACTCCCGCACGAAAGAAGTGTCTTTTCACCACTCCCGCACGAAAGAAGTGTCTTTCCTCTACGAAAACAGTGAGGAAAGTTGGTTTTTCCTCACTGCTTGAACAGTGAGGAAAGTTGGCTTTTCCTCACTGTTTGAACAGTGAGGAAAGTAATGATCCCGTTCAGAAACTAACCTTGCCTGATTTTTTTATGTTAAGTTTTACAGATATTTTAAAAAATAAAGAATTATTTTGATTTGCTTTGTGTCTATTTAATTTATTTACCTATGATGACTGAACACTTTCTTGCTGGTCGTGGTGAAAAGTTTTGTATGCAACATGTGAGCAAGTTCATTTGCTATTCGTTTTGTTGAGTCTTTCGCTTACTCAGGATTGAAAAATAGAATCACGAGCGCAGCGAGTGATTATAAATTTCAATCCTGAGTTTGCTCAAGACTCAAAATCAAAACTCATAGGAAAAACGAACTTTCCTCACATGTTGGATAAATAACTATTCCTCTACGAAAACAGTGAGGAAAGTTGGTTTTTCCTCACTGCTTGAACAGTGAGGAAAGTTGGTTTTTCCTCACTGTTTGAACAGTGAGGAAAGTAATGATCCCGTTCAGAAACTAACCTTGCCTGATTTTTTTATGTTAAGTTTTAAAGATATTTTAAAAAATAAAGAATTATTTTGATTTGCTTTGTGTCTATTTAATTTATTTACCTGTGATGACTGAATACTTTCTTGCTGGTCGTGGTGAAAAGTTTTGTATGCAACATGTGAGCAAGTTCATTTGCTATTCGTTTTGTTGAGTCTTTCGCTTACTCAGGATTGAAATTTATAATCACGAGCGCAGCTTTCCTCACATGTTGGATAAATAACTATTTCACCACTCCCGCACGAAAGAAGTGTCTTTCCTCTACGAAAACAGTGAGGAAAGTAATGATCCCGTTCAGAAACTAACCTTGCCTGATATTTTTATGTTAAGTTTTAAAGATATTTTAAAAAATAAATAATTTTATGCTTAGAATAGATATATTTATAAGATGATTACTTACGATTAATGTTTTTTATTTATTTACCTATGATGACTGAATACTTTCTTGCTGGGCGTGGTGAAAAGTTTTGTATGCAACATGTGAGCAAGTTCATTTGCTATTCGTTTTGTTGAGTCTGTCGCTTACTCAGGATTGAAATTTATAATCACTCGCTGCGCTCGTGATTCTATTTTTCAATCCTTCGTTCGCTCAAGACTCATTATCAAAACTCATAGGAAAAACGAACTTTCCTCACATGTTGGATAAATAACTATTGATCTGAAGTCTTAGTACATTACAGGCGAATTCACGTCAGTCAGGGAGGCAGTAATGTAACGAAATGCTCAAAATCTAATCTGTTACATTACAGGCGAATGCTCCCGATGAGGGCACCATAACTTTATTTTAGGTATCAGAACAAATAGGAAAGCCACTAATATCCATTATAGTATTCAGTCAAACACATATTATTAAAGCCATTATGCATCTATACATAATTATAAATAAAAAGTCGCTTTTCGTGTCTGTGTGACCGCGCTGTTCTTCTAAATTACGCAATGGATTCCGGAATCCAGAAGGTCTATGAGTATAAAACATTAATATTAAACTTTCATTATATAATATAGAAACCTCGATGTTGTGTCAAGTCGTTAAAATCGTCCTAAGCAGGGGCGGATCGCTAGTTCTATTATAAGATCGCGACAGGTTTCCTCATCAAGTGCACAATGCTGCGCGTGCGCTCATCGCGTTGACCAATCACATGGCAGTCGAAATTGTAGCTAGGTTAGATCAACGACCGGCTTTTATTAGTATTACTACGTCAGCTATGGATGAATGAACATGTGCTGAGAATGTAAATTTGGTGCGAAAAAAATTGCAATTAGTGAAATTAATTACTCTGTCATGCCGTAATGTTTTTGGAGCTGTCATAATGCAAAATGGCGGTGGAATTTGCATTAGTTTTTTGTCCGTCTATCGCTGTACATGTACTTATTACAATTACAAATTAAACCGTTTTCATCCGTTTTTTTTGCAGAGGACGATCATCACATCACTCTCACTTTAGACCCAACATTATTAGCACTTTAATCGAACTCGAGCGAAGGCTAATGTAAAGTTAAAATCATGATAATAACATAAATTATATGACCTGATGAAAATCCACTAAGGACAGCAAAAAAAATCTAGATACTTTTTACACCTTAGTCCCTATGATATCCAACTGTGAGCTATAAAATAAACTACCTAAGCAAGTAGTAACAAAAACGTCGCCAGCGCACGTCGCCATCAGAAGCACAAAGGCACATTGTTGTCGACTTAAATGGTGTCAGTAACATTGTTTGGGCACTTCTTTGTGGATTTTATCGCGAATATAAGGCTTTTTGTGAACGTTTTGAAGTAAAGATGGGGTAAGAGGCTGGTATAACGGTGGAAGATAAAAGATATTGATGTTTTTATTTATTTAGTTTTGACCTTGGTCTGAGCAGTGATCGAATTAAGTGATCTAAGATCGGGATGCTGTTGCCTTTTCAGTATAGAATTAACGAGACAATTGTTATCCATGATGATAAAGTAATTTTCGCAGTAGAATAAGACATGATGTTTTGACATAAGACCCATACAGGGTGGCTCTCCACAGAGAATGGCCCACCTTTGATCCTGCGCCGCATGCTGTCAGCTGTGCACGTGAAGATCTAATGGCTGCGTCAGCCAACGGTATTCGCGTTGATGAATTTAGGCCAAACAATTTTTTTTTTAGTGTAGGTAATTATGTAATTTTTGCCATTGACACGCTAAGAAAAAGACAGGACGATATGAAACGTCATCTTGCTTAGACAAATGAGTCACGAAGATAATCAGATTCAAGTTTTAAGTCCATCAACTATAACATCCAAAAGCAATATTCATAAGTCTTTAGCTTAATCAATTTTAGTGATACTAATCCAGTTTCATTAAGATTATAAGTGGAGCAATTGGACCGGATGTAACACCGTCAGAATAAAATGAAGTCGACTTGGACACATTAATTACACATTATTTAGAACTGAGTAACGAGACTCGCATAACTCTATCACTTAAATGGAAGCAATAGTGCATGGTAACCTTAAAACAATTTGGCCTTGAGATCTTAATTATGATATCAGAATTACAGATGGAATACAAACTGATACTATAGGTTGTGCTGCGTTTAGAACAAAGACACTTTATTTGTCTCGCTCCGAAGAATTTGTCGTTTGGTTTAGATTTGGGTTCAAAACCGAACATTTGCCTACATTGGAAGAGGCCTGCTCATTGCAACAAAAGGTGAAGAAGTGCTTGAAAAAGAAATGGAGAGGTTCCATGGTCGATGACGCAAAACATCAGGAACATTTTGCTTCATGCAGCAAGATGTCAGGAAATAAATGCCTGTGAGCTTGCTCAGTTCGGTGACTTTAGATTTGAACTCCTTTAGAAAGAGCCTATTCCTATTTCCAGCAGAACTATTAGACAGGTTTAGTCAATGAATCACAATCAGAGAATTAGACAATACCTTGAGTTAAAGGCATACAAATATGTAGTTGAAGATGAAAACATTATTACAAGTTATAATTTAGACTTAGTTGTAGACGTAGTTGAAACAAAGGGTGCTCGACATTGCGTCTAGTTCATAAACGTATATTTTAGAGGACATATTTGTAACATTTAATTAAGACTTAGCCGCCTATGTCCTAAATGGGCAAATAGCTGAATACCACACGCATAGCGCTCCCGCCAGTTTTGGGCTGGCCCAGTTAGAACGAGCTATTTATAGCCTTCCACAAAATAGCGTGATGTGCGAACAGCAGTATTTCCTAGGTTGACATGACAATGAAATTGTTGACTTAAAATTGTAGAAAGAACAATTCTCGTTGTCGGAACTACTGACAATTTTAACTGTCATCAAAGTTGTTATGGTTATATTCTTGGAAAATAATAATAATATAATACCAGTCTACGAGCCTATTATTGTCATATATAAAAAACGAAGAATTGCCAAACTTAAGCGGCAATGAGCAGGGCACATTGCTCACAGAACAGTTAGCCGATACGGCCGAAAGGTTCTGGAGTTGCGACCGCGTACCGGAAGATGTAGTGTTGGAAAGCCTTCCACAAGATCGACCGATGACCTTGTAAAGGCCGCAGGAATCCGCTGGATGCGGGAGGCACAGAATCGGTCGAAGTGGCGGTGCTTGGGGGAGGCCTATGTTCAGCAGTGGACGTCTTTCGGCTAAAATAATCTTCTATATATATAAAAGCGAAAGGTCACTCACTCACTCACTCACTCATTCATCACGAAATATCGAAAACCGCTTGACGTATAAAGATGAAATTTGGCAGGGAGGTAGTTTATAGTTAGTAGACGTCCGCTAAGAACGGATTTTTGGAAATTCGACCTTTAAGGGGGAGAAAAGGAGGGATCGAAGTGGCGGTGTTTGGGGGAGGCCTATGTTCAGCAGTGGACGTCTTTCGGCTAAAATAATAATGATATAAAACGAGCATTGATCACTACGCTTGCTCAAGACCAGTTGGCGATTTCAGACAAAAATATATTATACATTTCAGACATATTAACTATAAGTCCCAGGTTTCCTCACGATGTTCTCCTTCACCGATGTCAGTAATGTCCAAGATAAACTCAGAAGGTACTATCGAAGAACTTCATATCTAAGCAGTTTGAAAACAAAATCGCGTAAACACGATGACCACATCTGTTACCGCCCCGGTTCTCTAGCGGCCGAGCGCTGCAAGCAGAAATAGTCCTTACGGTGTATACATATGAATTTCTTCGATGGTACATATGAATTGGAAAAGTCACATAAGTACTTGCCTGGTTTTGAACCCACACTAGGCCATCACGAAATTTTGGGTAGGTCGCGGCAAAAAAGGTCTTTGACGTTTCAATTTCCAATATAAGGTGCAAAATTATCAGTTGTGCGAAAAGAGTATGATTCTTTATTACATTAGCATCTTTTCAGTTGGTCAGATATTTTAGCACTACGTTTATTAGGCAGTAACAAATATTTGAATTATCAATTTATTACCGATGTTATTGTACCTTTTCATGTTTTAGGGGAAGCCCAAAAAGCCTCAATTAGTTGCTTTGAAAAGCAATCTCTTTATGAAATAGATTTATGTAATTTAATTAATTTATGTAATTTAAATTAATTAACATAAAATGATTTATGTAATTTAATTAGTTTCGTACATACAATGTTGTTTGCTTTTGTTTTGTGTTTTATGTATTTTTTTATTTACTATGTGTAAATACGATAAAAAAAAAAAATGAGTTATCACAGAAAAGCATGACTGTCTCTACTGTCGCGCAGTCGGATAAAAGGCCTGTGACGTACCACACACTACACCGAGTTACACGGACAGGGGTTATTTATAAGATATTAATTAGATCGAACAATACGACGTAAACAAACGTTATCATGACTGGGAAACAAACATCAGGAAGCGAATGACAGTTATTGATGGAATTGTAGCGGTTACACCGCCACCGAACTACGCATCAAAGACATGACGTCACACAAATCCTGCATCGCGCAATTAGAGTTTACCGCGCGAACGACATATATCTATCTATCCGACATCAACAGTCGGGCAGTCGGCCCACCAGACAGAACACCCGTCTGGTCGGAGGATCCTACCTTTTCTATGGTGGATGAGTGAACTTTACACCCTTTTCCTCATACCCCTAAAGAATTATGTTACAGTTAAGTATACTAACAAGCTTTTAATAATTCCTCTTATTATAATATAGTTATAAAAGTTATTATTAGTCAGTTCTTAGGGAAAACTACCAAACACAAGTGAAATAAAATAGAAAAGAGCTGATAATCTTTAAACGGCTGAATCGATAAAACATGCCTAAGAACCATCGCTAGAAAACTGCTTTCAAATAAAAACCCGCATTCAAATCGGTTCACCCGTTTAAGAGCTACGGTGCCACAGACAGACACACACAAGTCAAACTTATATTTATAACACCCCTCTTTTTGCGTCGGGGGTCAAAAACAATACAAATACTATGTAGTAGATAACGTTAACTTTCTGCGTCTACTATCTTTTGCTAACAGTACTATTATTTATTCTGTGACAGTACTTTAACTCCAAATGTTTTCTCAATGTGCGTTTTTATAATGTCTAACTTGACGATAGTGGACGTCCACGTCCATAACATTTATGGAAATACGTGCAGGTTTTAAATTTATCGTGGCCGGTTATATTTTTCCATACATTTTACTTCCCTGTGTTATCGTGATACCGTGACGTGGACGTGAACATGCACGATAATATCGCCACGTTAGCCCAGCACGAACGTGTTTTTATGGCGGCAATTTTTTTTCGTACACTGGATTTTCAACTCTCGGCGCTAAGCAACGCGTTGAAAATCCAGTGCATGAGAAAAAATGGCCGCGATTTTATTACGTCCCCATGTGAACGTGGGCTTAGAAATTATAAAAGTACACATTCCCTGATAAAGCTTTTTTACATAATTTTGCCACACACCCTATCTAAAAAACGTCGTTAAAAGAAAGATAATGGGTGTTCTACATCCTGTTAAACATATATCTTATGTTATCGCCTGTCGTCGCACCTTAACAGATTTAAAGAGATTAATACTGAGGTAAACGTGTGAAGATTGAGCTTAATATGAACGTAATAGGCGACGATAACCGACTTTTAATGATTTTTATACTGAACTACTGATTTTATACGTATAAACGAGTAGTGTTAATGATTTGGAAAATATTAGGTCCCCACCTATGAAATCAGCGTTTTGTATGGAGAATTACAAAGAAGTTGCATTTTTCATACTAACATTTTTTAAATTTATTTAACACTAATGTTTTAAAACTTTTATGCACTAATGTTTAAAAACTAAGATAACGTATGCCACTTAGATCAAGCGACAAAAATAATTTTTGGCTAAGTTTTAAAACAAATAGAGATCATTTCTGCTAACAAAAAGAGGAGTAATTTTTAAGGTATTTTTTGTTTAGAAAACTAAGTATAAGTAATAAGGTTTTTTAACTATTGGTGGTTGTCTATAATGGTCATTATTCGATATAATATCAAGCAATTGATGAATATTTTAAATCAAAGAAGTGACGAGATTCTCTAAATTTGAGAAAAAAACGCCAATTTCATAGATGGGGGGACCCAATATATATGTTAAAATATAGCATTTTCTTAATAACTTAATACTTATATGAATATTTTGGATTACTTACGTTTATATTACATAGTGAAATTAATTTGTAAATGTATGTCTAACGCGGTCAAAAAACCGAGAATCACGCAAAATTTATCAAGCGTATTTTTCTGAAACATTCACCATTTTAAAGATCTAAGATCTTTCCTAAGTATTTACTTGTTTCTATTAAAATATTTAGTATAACTTCGCAGACTTGATAAGTTTCGATAATAATTATTACATATCTAAATTAAACTACCAGAGGTAGTTGACCCCAAAAAAAATTTCATATTTTTTTTTGTTTTTCTTGTGTAGATATTGATACCCAACGCGTCTGCGTAGTTTTGCTACCTTGTTTTTCCTACATATTTTTAAATTTTCCATTAACCTGTCTAGACTTTTCCCAACTATGTTGGGGTAGGCTTCCAGTCTAACCGGATGCAGCTGAATATCAGTATTTTACATGGAGTCACTGCATATCTGACCTCCACAACCCAGTAACTGGGTAATACGATAACCGCTGGTAAGACTGGTTGTCAGACTTTCGGGCTTCTGACGACCCGTAACGACTGTCAAAGATCCACGAATGACAGCCGGGACCAACGGCTTTCCGAAGCACGGACGAATCTCGATATGTAAAGATGGTCACCCATCCACGGACCAACCCCAGTAAGCGTAGCTTAACCTCATGGATCGACCCGCGCTTCTCAATTAAATTTAATAAATTTTCATTAATATTGACTGCTAAATGAATGGCAACAGATGCCATGGATACAACATTGTAGAAGGGGCGACTAATGAGGCTGGAGTTGTAATTTATCGTATTGATAAGCTATATTTTTATTATTTGGGAGCTGTCGCAGGCGGCACCATACAGTCAGGCTGATTTAGGATGTTTCAATTATTATCTTAATACCCAATTTTGCTCATTACAAAACACACAGATTAATCGTATATTTCATTCGCCACTCCAATTAATCCTGTATATCCCTTCTTGCCATACCTACCTAGATCGGTTGTTTTCCAAATCAAGGGGTTCGCAAAAATTATGTAAAGGACTGATAACCCTTTATGAACGTTCCAAAAGGTTTCATTGATGATGATGCAGAGCATAAAAATGTGCACTCAAATATATTTTTAAACGAATTGGCAATCCAAAAGTTACGGCCGAAGAGTGTAGCTGGAATTTCAGATAACCCGTCACTACACTAGCAACTTTAAACGTATGGAATAAAGTCGAAAATTAAAGAGCTCACAGCTGCAGACTATGCAAATCTGAGTCATATTCGATAGTCATTTGGCTTCATAATCTAATTTGCCGATCCTTGCACATTTGTACGGTAAAAAACGAGAATATTGCTACTGCTTTGAAAACCATAGCAGTTCATGCTAAATGGATTTTCTATGGAACAATGATAACGCAAAGTTACTGTACAATACTGATGGCGCCAAAGTCGTCGCTAAGTTCTGGACCGACTGAATATAAATTGATTTTCATCGTCATCGACACTAAGAATAAACTTCGATTTCGGAAGACGGTGTCTTTGGTTTTTTTGCCACCGACTTCCAAAATCGAAGTTATTTTTCACTTTGTAGTGTTTTTTTTGGAAGTCGGTTTTATTTTTTGTGAAAAAGTTTTTATTTTTCACTTTTTAGTTGTGAACAAAACCTCCACAATTTTTTTACGTAAACGTATTATTGAAGCTAACTCAAAAAACCATCATCAGATCTTGATCAAATTTATATGGGACCACTTCTGAAGTATGTCCTACCAAACAAAAAAAGAATCATCAAAATCAATTCATAATTGGCGGAGTAATCGCGTAACAAACATACAAAAAAAAAACATACAACTGAATTGAGAACCTCCTCCTTTTTGAAGTCGGTTGAAAATAATGCAACTGTCCTTATTGGACAGTATGGGATACAATTTATGCCTTAATTACATGATTTAGTAATGACGCGTAACTCCGGCTAGACACCATCATTCTCCTGTCCTGTTAATCGCCATCTCGGTAGTCAGTCCCTTTCTATCCATATCATCTTTCACACAGTCCATCCATCGTTTCTTTGGTCTTCCCCTACTCGTATAGCCATCGACATTCAAACTCAAAACTTTCCTGACGACATTTCTCTCATTCCTCCGCGTCACATACCCATACCATGATAAGTTTGTTAATACAACAAACTCCAGCTTTAAGAAAACAGAAAAATAATCGATGCATATGTCTTGTTTATACCTTTTAAGTTGGCGTTTTTGTATTTTTTTTTTCTTTCTTTTTAACTTATTTTGTCCCAAAGCTGGGCAAAGAACTCCCACATACTTTTCTTATGTTGCATAAATATTATAAAGCACATTAAAATTCATACTAGTGAAGATTTATCACCCTGTATAATTATTCATTCTGCATTCCTATTCAAATTGTTTTATACTTCATAAAATAACGTAGGCATTAATGTTTTGTTTTGAACTGAACAAAATATCACATTCTTATGCAAAACGCTTAAGAAATTAAATTCATGCAATGCCTATTGAAACTCTTTTCTGTAGTATTATAATAAGTAAATAAGTATTGTTATGTCACACCCGCAGCATCGTCGCATCTAATGAAACAACCCCTATGCATATAAAATCTTTAACAATTAACAATTCTACAGAGCCACTATACATAAAAAAATATATACAGTGTGTTAAAGTAATTGCGTGCCATAGCTTAGGGGTAGGTTCAGTGTCGATAAAGGAAGCCAAAAAAATAAAATAAATAATATCAACCTATATTAGCACCTACTAACTTAGTAATATTAGGCCCTGAGTATTCGGACGCGAGAAGTAAAGGAGAAAATGACAACGCGTCGTTCGATAGTAGATAGTAGGTAAGTAATTAAAGCATTTAAACAAATAAAATAATTTTAATTCTAAACGATTGCTATTTTAAGTCAGTAGGTACTAAATTAGGTTACACTTGTTTTTTTTTCTCGCTTCCTTTATCGACACTGAACCTACCCCTAAGCTATGGCACGCAATTACTTTAACACCCTGTATAGGTAGCATAGCGTAGGAACGCCTGCGGTTTTTTTGTTGTTGTAAATATTCCAGCCCTATACATAGGGGTCAGGGGTTGATTGACCTGACCAAGATTATGTCTGGACTATGAAAGAGACTGTGACCTCTGGGTTTTGTTACGGCCTTTCTTCTCAGAGTAGTCTGTTAGGAAAAACCGAACTCATCTAGTTTTAAAACATAATTTAATTTTGACGTGTAAAAGTGTTTTTTTGAACAAATTTATAGAAATAAATATGTTTTATCATTGTTAACAATTGCATATAACTACTTATGCGATAAATCTGTAATGAAATAAAAAATTTGTTTACGGAAAACCGTCTCCAACTTGGTCATACCATAACAGGGCGAGTATACACAAAGACAGAAATACTTGGGTTCCTAGTCACCTTCTATGTACAAGCGCAATCAACATTCTGCGCAAGATTGCCATAATATCACACTGATTTAGCTTAAACTGGTTGCTGATTATATTGCCTTTAATGTTTAGTTTTAACAATAAATATTTATGTTGACAGGGGAGAAATCAGCTGGAGGTATCTCGAACCACGTATGCATGTATGTTTGAATTTCGAAAAGCCTTTGAGGCAGCTTTAATTAGGAAATAAGCAGTGCGGAAAAAAAAGTAAGAAACAGCGAGAGATCCATCTGAATAACTAAAGTCCTAGAACTTGATCAAGTGTTGACCAGGCCAGGTTTGTTTCATCATCAAAGATCGACTATTATTTTCATGTGTATCAGATAATAATGAAAAGTAAAGAATATTGATTGAAAATTTTGAGGTCAGGAAAAACCTGAAGCAGATAAGAAACACATGAATGAAAATCTTTGCTCCAAAAAAAGTTAAATATGCCGTTTATATCTTAGCTGGCAATATTTATGTCTCTTTTCCAATTTTATTGGCCACACTGATCGCATGCGAAGGGCAATACAATTGCAGCAAACATCAATAAAATATTAATGTCAAAGACAAATCACTTGGTTTTATTACACAAAAGTGAACTGTGTTGTAACACAGTGTTGTAGCAAAGTTGAAACGGTCATGCTCTGGGCCGATTTAAAGGAGTGTCATTTTCTCTACTCATTTTGTCAGAACATGAGGAGCTTCTAAGTATTGATGGTCCAGAAGCCTAACTGCGTAACACACGATCAATCACAATCTGTTTAATTTTGACAGTTCAACGCTGGATCGCGTATACTCGGCTCCAGCCAGAACTCCAGAAGATAAGTTTTAATTTCTATCGTTTGTTCTCATAAGCACACGCCCTTTTTTTTGCATATATTTTTTCAATGTTTTTTATATTGTGTGGACATAAACATGTGATATATAAACTAATTTTCTTTATTTTTCTGTCATTCACAGGCTGCGGTGGATCACCGGATGTTTAGTCAGTGGCAGGCACATTAAAATCTGTCCATTTATAGTAAATTACAGTATCTTCTATACTCTTCAATCCATTTCAATAATATCTTACAACTCTTAGGAAGGGATCTACTTACTATTCTTAGACAGAAACTACACAACCCTCCTCACTAAATCTATATTTATTCCTAAAATGACAGCTCGTTCCTCGAATACGCGAAATTAATGACAGTTGTTCCGCTACATTTCGTTTTCATGTACTAAATCAAAACAAACATGGATGATCTTAGTTTCTGAGTTGTACAGGAGTTAAATATTCAAATCGTCAGGTGGTGAGATAATCATCCAACAAAATAGCCTTCAAAAGTGGCGATATTTAACATACTAAAGAATATTTACCTTGTCAGATGAGAAATGGGCTAAAAGAACGCGAGACACCACCCGAGTCAAGTGAAGATGACGTGGACGACCGCAGTGGATGAGCTCGACTCCTACCGAAAGGCCTGGCACTAGCAAAAGGCAGAATTGTGTGAAAAAAGGGAGAGTGAGGTCTAAGCCCTGCTATGAGCCAATACAGGCTAGTTAAATTAGATTAGAAGATTTACCCAGTTTTTGAACGTCCGGCGCATCCCGGAAAGTTGCTGTCTTGCTAATATTCAAACGATGGTGTGAGCTAGAGATTTTAGGTCCCATGCTGATACAAGAGTTGAAGAATAATGGGTGTTCTAGGTAATTTTCTGATTCAATGCCACCGGAGAATACGGAAGGTAGGCATCCAGCAGAACACCCCATTCATAAAAAATGCTGTGGTCATTGCATGCACTGAATGTGAACTTTTTACTTACCTCCATAGGATACAGGCGCGAATTCATGAATGCGTTAAGTAATAATTAGCATGTTTCGCCCTGGCTATTGTAAAAAAGATTAACATCAACGCACTTCCGTTGCATGAGTTATAGTTACCGGAAACCACGGAAGATTAAATGTTTGGAGTAGCTATTATGAATACTAAGCAAATATTAAACCTTCCTTAACCTGGCACCTACATCACTATCACATCAATAAGCAAGACATATTTCACGAAAATTGAAGAACTTTGTACGATTCGATAAAATGTGACATGATTTCGTCGCAAAAAGCGACTGGGGTTTTGTCAAGACAAGCAGCAGCCTAACCGCGTTACACACTTTTAATCACAATCCGAAAGATATTGATGGAAATTGGTTATTCATTGCTTTGAAAAATTCATCTGCTCTACAACATAAATAACGCAATGAATGCGTTGTTCAACCTTCGATCAATTTTGTGCGTTGAACCGTCAAAATGCAAGGCAATTAGGGTGCACACGTAGCATAGCATGACGTTTGACAGGAGAGAATGTAAGATGGGTGCGCCAACCCCACGTAACATGGGACAAGGGCAGGATGATGATGATGATGTAGGTTTATTAAATACTTACTGGTACTGCGATTACAAAGCGTAGTGATTGCAGCATAAGACTGCTCGCTTAGCTTTAAAGAGGAGTCTTACAAATTCTAAGAAATATAGTATAACTTATGACTATGAGTAATGCAAAATCTGCATGAACGGATGTTATGCATTATGCAAGTCATGAGTATTACTCCATTATAGTTAAACAGTTACTATTACATTTATTTTTGTTATAGTGAAAATATCCATAAAAGTCTGCTTACAGGGTCCATTTTCCTTACTATCAACCGTTTTCTCCCAATCAGCATTGCAGATTATCTGACGCGGGAAAAGACGGCCATGACAGTTCCACAGATAACTAACTCCCGCCAACTAGACCATAGATTATCTCTGGCAAGAAAGTTGATCAATCCTGAACTATGGGCAGTGAATATGAATCGCGGTGACATAAATTTTCTACGACCCATTAGTTGCATGAAATAGCTCCTAACTTCTTTTGCAGTTTGCACGTATATCTTCAAATTCAATTGCCATATCTTATTTATGAGAGAACTTTGCTTGAAGAGACGTAAAATTTCGGCACGTTATCGCCCACTCCTGAATCTTTCAATAAGATTGCTGCATTAAAATTTAATGGTAGAAAAGAAAGAAATACTGTATAATAAGTACGGAAATGATTGGCGATCTTCTAACTTTAGTGATCTTAGTTTAATATGTTGTTGAAGAACAAAAGAACACTCTTGTTCATTCTCTTGAATATATCAGATGGCTTTGAATTTATTAGGATAAGATTAGGATGAAAATAATCATGAATAATAATAATATGGGACCAACTCCAAATTGCATATTTTATGCAATTTGGAGTTGGCATACATGTGTACTTATGTAAGTATGGCATTTTTTGTATGAAACGCACATTTGATACCTGGCCCAACTTATTAAAAGTCTTCTTCTTCTTCCTATTGAAAGGATGCTAATAATTACCAATTTCGTAGAAAAAGCACCGTATCCTAATATTAGTTGGTTTTTGACATTCCACGATGGAATTACCGGGTTTCCCAAACGCATTCAAGGGTTATTTTACATAATAATGACATGCACCGATCCGGAACCCTCCAATGCAGTTGTGTGACGCGAAACGCTATTGTCTGGGACTTTTGACAGCCAGCCAACCTTAACAGCCTTGAAATAACGTAACTGGTTTAAACGATTATGAACTTAGCACCGTTGTTTTAAAGATGAAGGTGTGTGAAGATGTAACGTTGTTAGGGTGTCGTCCGATAGGTCAGTGACACGCGACTTTTAGAACTCTATTCATACGCGATGTTCTCTAAACAGACTGACATAGAAACTATGATACCTACACATGGAAAACTGGAGTAATGAATGATTCATTTTAGTTTAATAACTTAATTGAATTTAGTTTTGTTAATTTCGGTTGAGTCAAAACAGAGTATAAATCTTTGAAATACAATTAGCGTTTTACACATCAGTATTCAAATGTATTCAAATGCAATAAGTTATTACTGCAATAGCATAACATTATTCATCGAGTAACGCCCATAACCAAAATATAACGACCATAGAGCTATTCCAACGTAAATAAAACACATCTTTAAAAACAAACATTATCTATGTTTGGACTATTCGAATTTCGAATGCAACACGTGATACTTTTATGAATAATCCGCCCGGCCAGTCCCTTTAAAAAATAAAATATCAAATGCGTTCGCGCCTTTTTGCCTTTTTTTACCACAGAGTATAATAATCACTACGTTCTTTTTTTAAGCGCGATGACGCACGGTCTGTGAACTTCCTTCCATTGTGAGAATATCTCTAAAGCAAGTTCGAGCTGGGCCTAATACGGTAGTCAAAAAAATAAGTGACGACCTATTTATGTCCTGTGCGATGTCCTGTGTTGTGTACGATGCATCTAAACTCGAATCCTTGAGGAAAATACAAGTTTAAATACGAAGAAGAATTTTAAAACTACTTTAATGCTTAAAATAGATGTGCGTAATAAAATTAAAATTCACAAAGCATATACCTATAGCATAACGTTAGAATTTATAATGAACAGCCAAAAATCAGATGGATATTTTAGAATACCAACGGTTTATCAATCTATTTTCAAATATTATGAGACCGGAGACGTTATAATGAAATCGATTTGCAATTGTGCATGTGCAGTCATACCCATGATTACACTTCTAATACCCATGTTCGCGATAAGGCAATACTTACAACACCTGTCACCATTCTCATGGTATTGCTAATGAAAATTGTTTTATGATGAATTGTAAGTGTTACCTAGCATTTTCCTGTTCTATTGCCCTCAAAATTGCTGTAATAACATAATTTAAATGGGGTTCCTAATTAGAACTGACGTAATGATAGGTATAACTGCGGGCAACTCATGGTTTTTTTTTTTTTGTACCTTTGTTATATACTATAGGTTGAAAGACATCCCTTGATATAAAAGTAGACGAAGCCCAAAGAACTGGAAAATGACGTACTGAGATGGCCGCCGATGGAGATGTAAGAATGAAGCCATGCTGCCCCAAATGATGATGATGATGATTGAGATGAGATGGAGAATAATGATGATGATGATGATTCTTGATCATAGGACTATCATCCATCGTTCGTTGATTGAAGCACTTTTATTCTCTGGCACTTTACCCGCCTGCCAGCCTTCATATTTTGTATATTTTGCCTTATAAACACAGTAATACAATCCTGTTATTATCGCAGTATAGGTCCAGTGCTACAGGTCGTAATTTACGTAATACGAGAGAAAGTAAACTGACCAACTGGGCGACCTTGCCTTAATTAACGAGTGGTTTATATTTTTTAAATATGATAAATGTGATAATAATGTAATGTAATGTGATGTGGGATGTGTGTGTGTGTGTGTAAATGTGTATGTAATGTATGTGTCATACGGTTCCAACCGAGTTCAATTGTAAATATAATTATTTTATAGACTTTAATTTTAATACATAACTATTATTTATTTGACTGTAGTAAAAATTTATGGCGCGGAAATTAGGACCAATTATAAAACTTATAATTATTTTATTCATGCGGTGTAAGTTTCACAAACTCAGTATTAAAATATTTTTATTTTTTAGAGAGATAGAATATTCTGTAATAAGTACACCATCAAAATTACAAAGTGTTGTTATTTACAAAGTGAGCTTTGAATTACCAGAATATCATCAGTTGATTTGACAAGTTAATACAATCATAAGGACCATATCTAATTGCTTCAACAATCCCTTGAACGAAAAGTTTTAGAATCCGTTGTAAATGAAAGAAAACCTTAAACTAAGCTTATTTCTAAACAACGCAGTATAAGACGAAATATTCCCCAAATAATCCCGGTCAATGACAAAATTTTCGCGGCACAAACTTGATAATCCATTAACAACAACTTCGGCTCATTTACTTCAGTTTTTTGTTTTAAAAACATTCAGAAACACGCAACAAGTACGAGGTCATGGTCTCTTGACCATTGTGGTCAAGAAACCATAGACGAAATCCGTTTCAGACATGGCCGTTTGTTTCTGAACTTACAGTGCACCTGTCAAACGAACAAAAATGCAATTTGCGTTCGGATATCACGAGCAGTGTGTGACAACTGGGCGTGTAATCGATTCACTATGCTAATTCGATGCATAAGCTGCAAGATTTAGCCGGATCGTGCCTTTGTCAGTATTGTTTTAAAAACGAGGCTGTATTATACAATGTCTTGGTCACGTTTAATAATCGATGAAGATGCTATTTATTACCGCAGTATAATTACTTCATTATAATGTGATGGTTGCTATGAAAGAACTTCAGTCTGCCTAGCCTTTTTCCAACTATGTATGTTGAGGTCGACTTCCAGTCTAACCGCATGCAGCTGAATACCAGTATTTTACATAGAGCAACTGCCTTCCACAACCCAGTTAACGGGTAACCCACTACGCCTTGGTAAGACTGGTTGTCAGACTTTTGGGCTTCTGACTACCCGTAACCACTGTCAAAGATCTATGACGGACCAACGGTTTAAAAAAAAAACCGAGACTCGGTGGTGTCTCCATATGTAATGGATGGTCACCCATCCACGAAACAACCGCGGCTAGCGTAGCTTAACCTTCGATCGACTCATGCGGCTGTTCATTTAGCTACGAACTTACTATTATATTAATTAATAATTAAATACTATTGTAGTATTAAATTGCAGGCTTTACTTAGGAAAGTTCGTTTTAATAATGAAAACATTTTCTAACACGTACCTGTTCAGAGTTAAATGAAAAGTGTTTTGAATAGAAATTACATTAGTAAAACACTTTCTCCATTTCTCTTTTCGCGAACGAATCTGGAGCAGTCACCACCTGCTGGGATTTATCAGCGTCTTTACTTTTATTTATTGTAACACGAATCTTAGGAGTGTCATGAGTTCATTACCAGTTTTCATGTATCATCATCATCAGCCTAGCCTTTTCCCAACTACGTTGGGGTCAGCTTCCAGTCTAACCGGATGCAGCTGAATACCAGTATTTTATATGGAGCGACTGCCTATCTGACCTCCACAACCCAGTAATTGGGTGATACGATACCCCTTGGTAAGACTGGTTGTCAGACTTTCGGGCTTCTGACGACCCGTAACGACTGTCAAAGATCCACGAATGACAGCCGGAACCAACGGCTTAACGTGCTTTCCGAGGCACGGAGGAGTCTCGGTACGTAAAGATGGTCACCCATCCACAGACCAACCCCGGCAAGCGTAGCTTAACCTGCGTATCGACCCGTATGGCAGTTATTACTTAGCCACGAGCTCCTTCAGACCAGTTTTCATGTATATCTAACCTATTGCTAGGGTTCACAATAGATTAGAGACATGGTTAGTCTTTAGGGTTCTGTTTCCGAAGGGTGCCAAAAGGAACCCTATTTCTAAGCCCTCGCTGGCCGCCTGTCTGTCAGCGGGCTGTATCTCATGAACCGTAATAGGTAAACAGTTGAAATTTTTACAGATTGTGCCGCTATAACAAAAAATAATAGTAATAAAATAAAAGGGGACACCAAACAAGAACCGTGTTTTTTTCGGTGTTTTTGCTCAGCGCACTGTGGATCGAAAAAAGGCGGTGATATGGGTACAGAAACTTCGTGCGTGTGCGAGTTCAACTCGTACTTGGCCGGTTTTTTTTTCTAAACTTTCGTCTGGTAATCGTAGCCTTTGGTAATTTGTTGACAGTGACAGGACACTAATCAATGACGGTAACCTACTTCAAGTCTTCGTGAGATATTACATTCGTCATGTCTGAATGAAAAATGAAGGTGATATATTCGTCATCGGATCCTTGTGAACAGGACATCGTGAAACGGAACTAATTTCCGTTTCTCGATGTCCTGTCCACAAAATAACATGCAGAATACATGACTCATATGATTGAACGCAAACCTTCTACTGTTAGGATAATTTATAACATCACATCACGCATCAGCATTCTTCGAAGGGTTAGGCAGAGGTGTACCTATAGTACAGCCACATTTCGCACGCTGTTATGCTTAGTCCCATATGATAGGGAGCGAGCCTATTGTCAGCAACCAGCACAAATCCAGATTCCGGGCTAGTACTGAGAAATTCCAGATGGAAAATCGCTGGACCTCATGCTCAGCAGTAGCGCTTGCGACCACTAGACAAACGAGGACTAGGAACAACGGGGATAATTTATAGTCAACGTCTTTCAGAGGATCTAGGGCATCCGCCATCTTTCCCTTACTACCAGAAGCCAATGAATAAAGGCTATCAAAAAGGAGGTCCGACTTTCCCAGCTATTAATTTAACCCAATTAATGATCTCCTAAAAATTCTAAATAATAATGGTGCTGTCTATGGTCTAGCAAAATGGCGCCGAATTCCATGTCAACGTCAACAATAGCGAGCAAACTTCTTAGTAAATTGTAAAACAATTAAAAGATGACTATCAACAAACAAATTAACACCTGTTGTGATAAAACGCGTTGAGCAATATTTTATGAATGAATGACTCACAGATGTTCCCGCCATTAGCGAAGTTGTTTCTTTTTTCTAACGTGTTGAGGTGATGTGACAAAGGCGTTAATTATGTAAGCGAATAGGCTTTGTTATTGTAGGTGACCTTATTGTGTTATGTTTTTAGATTATCGAGGTGCAATTTATCATGAGAAGCTTCAAATTATGCAGTTTAGCGTATGACTTTAATCATCATAATTTTGATAGTGTTTTGTTCTTGAGTATTTTTTAAACTTCTTTCGTTTGACTGTAGGTAGATAGTTATATTTACTTTTTTCTTTTAGGTAAGTATATTGCTTTTTGTTTAGGTTTTACATATATTATAAGAATACAAGGATGATTCTAATAGACATGTCTGGAAAATTGTCATTGACCAATTGTTTACGTTCTATAATATTGTATTTTGTGGTTGTGTATATTGTTATTCTGCCTTCCCCATGTGAAGGAGGAGTGAGTTTACGTTTTATTTAATATTGTTATTAGTGACCTCATGAGGTACCTATTTGTAAACGTGTATTATTGATTGATTAATACCTACCTATAGTGACATTAATTCTGTAGGCTAATTTGATAAGCATTGACGTAAGTAAAGTTGTCCTCAAAGAACATGATTTTATGTTCTGTGTTTGTCGCAATTCATTGTAACAGGTAAATTACTACCAGGTTACCTGGAAGCAGTGGTTCAGCTTTATAACGTTAATTGGAGCTGACATTAATTAAGTACGAGTACCTAGTCACACATAGATGTTATGAACACCTGCTGGTTTATGAGAGCCTGGTACGTAGCTAGGTAGGTATACATAATTGAAAAATACCCTAGTCATTAGATTCATATTTCATTGACGTTGTATACATTATGGTGGTCAGAAAGATAAGGATGGGCATGGATATTAAAAAATAAATAAAAAAAGCATCGTTAAAAATAAGAACAACACGTCCAATCGAAAAAAAAAAAAAAACTGCAGATCTATAGAGATCTCCGACTGTATCATTTAAAACCCTGAACCTATTTATTTGTAGTGGTATAGTAATTTTATTAGGTATACTTTAGGCTTCGTTATCGATGTAACATTTACAATGAAGCTTCCTCACGCCAGTCGACAACCAATATCTTCGAACGAAGCCCTTCGTATAATAATGATCGAACTTCACAACAGGTAAGTTCGTTTGGTCATTTATTATAGGACGTAGGTACCTAGAATAAGACGTCTTCACTTATGATGATGATTCATAAAGTGAATGTATGCAAAATAATATTGTGATTTTAAAAGAGTAACTTTAGGAGTATGAGTAACAGGGTGTAAAGTTCACTCATCCACCATAGAAAAGGGAGGATCCTCCAACCAGACGGGTGTTGTGTCTGGCGGGCCGACTGCCCGACTGTTGATGTCGGATAGTCTTATGTGTTGTTCGCGCGGTAAACTCTAATTGCGCTATGCAGGATTTGTGTGACGTCATGTATTTTTGATGCGTAGTTCGTATGTGGTGGTGTAACCGCTACATAACTATGGAGGTTTTTGTCGTATTTTTTCCATACGAAATTACCTGTTGAAAGGGGCGCCTAGAATCAATTATTTATTTCTCGTAAATTTTGTCGTTTCTAAAGTGCCTTTCAATAAATGTTTTGACTTTGGAAACCAATTCAAATTGCTACATTGATGACATTTTGCATTCTACTATGCATCATCTCTCAAAATGTTTTTTATCCTTAACTGCGATCTGTAGTAGGTATGACTCATTCATATATGTATAATATTATGAGTAAATACTAACAACAATGTGTACCGATTTATCACCAAACGATACAGTAGCATTGTTCTCCTGTTATCACGGGTTATCATGCAGTGTTATGTATAATTTTATTCAGTTATTATTGACATAAAGAAACTAATTATTTTTTATAAACTTACTAATTTCCTTATTAATTTGTATTATCGCAATTTTTATGGTATTTATGGTTCAACTTGTATGCTTATCTAAATTGTAGTTTTGAACAATAGAAACACTGTGTTTTACATTACTTATTATTTTAGTTAAATTGTGGTTAAATATTGGAATCAGGCGGTAATTTGGGAAAATTCTAAATTTTACAAAAAAAAACTATTTATTTTTAAAGTCGGTTATTCAGTTATAGGAACTTCATCTTAATTATCATAGGCTGTAGTAGTCCACTGCTGGGCAGGTCTCTCTTATCGCTCGCCATTCATCTCGATTCATGGCAATTCTCATCCAGCTACTTCACAGCCAGCCTGCGAAGATTGTCGCTCTACCAAGCCAGAGGCCGCCCTACCTTACGTTTGTCAATTTGCGGCCTCCACTCAAGAACACGTGTCTATACTGCTTTTTTGCGATTTCTGGGAAAAGCTTTTTTGCGATTTGTGGCTTTTCTAGTTGGTCTACAAGTCCTTTAATCTTTAAACGAAACTGCATCGATTGTCAAAATAAAACGTGAGAGTGGACGTTTTTCTGGTTTGAGAGGAGCTCGTGGCTAAGTAATAACTGCCGCACGGGGCGATCCATCAGGTTAAGCTATGCTTGCCGGGGTTGGTCTGTGGATGGGTGACCATCTTTGCATACCGAGACTCCTCCGTGCCTCGGAAAGCACGTTAAGCCGTTGGTCCCGGCTGTCATTCGTGGATCTTTGACAGTCGTCGTTAGAAGCCCGAAAATCTGGCAACCAGTCTTACCAAGGGGTATCGTATTACCCAGTTACTGGGTTGTGGAGGTCAGATAGGCAGTCGCTCCATGTAAAATACTGGTATTCAGCTGTATCCGGTTAGACTGGAAGCCGACCCCAATATAGTTGGGAAAAGGCTAGGCAGATTGATTGGACGTTTTTCTGGTTGACAGTAGGTACTTTTTATCCAAAATCTGTGAATGCAGGTAGCACTTTCTCTCAGAGGAGGTCCCTCCTGTTTAGAGAAATTGATAAAGATAAAGAATGCTAACTGCACTATCAGTTTTTTTTTAAACTACGGGCGATTCCTACTCCATGTCACTTGGACATAAGATAAGTTTGGGGCCCGACCTATATAGAATAAGTTACACCACTATTTGACACTAATTGTCCCTACTCTTGATGTGTTATAGCCCGTCCGAAAAAGTTAATTAATCGGGTGTAGGGTTCAGTCCGAAGTTTCAATCTTCGCCGTCGAGAGTAGGGCCTCCAGAAACCACAACGATCGAAAGCAAAAAATATCTTACAAAACTTATGTCTCAGGTTAATCTCAGCGATCTAGACTAGGCCAACATAACTGATAACCCAGTTAAACAAATGAATTTCCTCGGCCCCGTTAGACAAAGCCACCTGTCAACATTCGGTGCACGTCTTCCAACAAACACATGATGAATCAACGAGTTTATGCAGCGGTACTCAACTTTTTTTGTCCTTTATGCAACACATGTACATACATGGTTTTGGACCAAAATACCTGTACATAATCTAAAGACTCCCGTCAGTTTTCTTATTATGCAGTAAGCTATCATGTCCCCTTAATACATTTGAAATAATAATACCAGCCTATTATTGTACAGACGCCAGCAGGTCAACCTACCCGAAACTGTAAAATTTTCCCAATCAACTTTGAACCTTATACTATAGTGATAAATTTGAAAATCTATTAAATAAATTTGACAGATTGTAGTAGGTTGATGTGCTGGCGTCTGTACCACCGCAGGGCAAATACCAAAGATTAATTTTATGCTCCCTGACGACTAAAATATGGCGCAGTCTATAAAACTTCTCACATACTGAATCTTCATATACGCAAACTTTAGGAGGCAGCATTTTTCAAGACTTCAAATTATCAATTCAGCCTATCGCAGACCACTGCTGGACATAGGCTTCTCCCAGGCTGCGCCACCACACCCTGTCCTCCGACTTCCGCATGCAGTCTATCCCACAGCCACCTTTTTAAGGTCGTCACCCGTCGGTCCATCTAGCTGGGGCTGGGGGGCGTCCCACACGTGGCGGGCTGGTCCACAAATTCAAGGTTGCTCAACGCGGTATGGAGCTCAGAAAAAGAGATCAGAAATTATGTTATCCGAAAAGAAACAAAGAAAAGAAAGAAAGAAAAATATTTATTTGGACACAGTTCGTGAAACACATAATAACAAAATAAAAAGTGGAAAAATCATAATGCAATAATAGTGTGTGCCTCACGGCGGAAAAGAATCGGAGTTACAGACTTCAAAATAGGTCGATGATAAATAAAATGCAGCGAATGGCATGCAGCAGTTTGAGTATCACTGAGTTAATGAATCAATGGAGATCACAGGATGTGCGTAGGCGCCGCTTACAATCAACGCGGTGGCGTTTCCAAAGACATGTTTCATTGAGGTCTAGCATTTGCGAAATTAGTATAGAGATACTTATCTTCACGCTCTGGTTTTTACCGCAAATGCTGTTTTAGAGCAGTTAGGTTAGGTTGTTTCTGCGGTTAGTATTCGGAGCTGAATGGAATGTAAAAACAAATATCCTAAGTGTTATCAAAAATTTCCATTGTTTATTCCAGATGCCTAGTACCGATCTTAACCGTCACCCGCGTGTTTCACTTAGGAGTAGGCAGAAGATTTCTGTAATGCACTCCCACATGTCTCCAATGACATCACTTCTACATCTTCAACTGCTATATTATAATCTCTATTAATTCTTCCTTTAATCCTTCATCTCTAAAGACTAGAATACTTGTTTTGTTTCAGCAAGCAGTTGCTACTGTTTATTCATTATTCGACGATCACAGAACAATTACACACCACCTGTATTCCCTGAAGGGTTAAGCAGAAGTGCACGTATACTACATCCACATTTCATCAGTCATGTTTAAGTCCCATGACTGACGAAATGACTAATAATAGTAATAGCGACCCTATCCAGACTCGCCGTAATAGTAATAGAGAGCCTATCCAGACTCCGGGCTGATACTGAGAAATTCCAGATAGAAAAACCCAATAACACTGCCCGACCCGGGACTCGAACTCAGTACCTCATGCTCAGCCAGTAGCGCTTGCAACCACTAGACCAACGAGGCAGAACAATTAAAGGTTTATATTTTGGTCTGGACTTGACGCAGGCTTGCGAAATATTCACTATCAACAGTATCAAAGGGAAAGCTGGTCGCAAAACAGTTACCTTCGAAATTGAAACGCAAAATGAATGAGTACAAGCCTTTGTATTGGGTCGAATTGATTCAATAGTAGGTACGCTATCGGAGACAAAAAAACTAGGTAATGGAAGTAGGTGGCTGATATTAAATGTTTTCGGTGACCAGCTTTATTTACTATCTTGACCGATTTTCAGATAAAACCTGATCTTTCTTTCGCAGTAAAAGCAGCAAATTTCCTTTAGGTGGTTGGTTTGCCGTTTGCAAATAATTAAGACTTTTTATCTCATCTATATTGGAAGGGCAAAAATTAAATCAATGAAACCTCTGACATTATATTAAACACATACTCTAATCGAATGACAGAAAGAATCCACTTCTCTCGCCCAGCCGGTCTACACAGTTGTTTCCCATGCACCGTGACAAGTGTGTGTAATCAGCTTTATCTAGAAAACAAGCCCATCCAAGATACTCAAGACTGTTTGATTCAACGCTACTTTTAACTGTAACTACATCGCGAATGCAACTAATTGTGGCAAGCATTAAGCCCTGTATGACTCCACATGACGTGACATATCAAAAGAACTTCTTTTACAAAGACAATAAGGTCGACATTGTACTGTGTCTTAAGGGTAGATATGACGTTATGTCAACAGCAAGTCAGTTGTGAGTCAGCGTTCAATACGACTAGACGTAAGTTCTTGACCTCCCGTTATTATTCGTGGTTTCGCTTACGAACAGCTGTTAGACAATTTCACTTTAATTAGTTAAGACTGGTGTTGATAATGATCATGTTGCAAAATCGAGCACTAAGCGTTCATCCTGGCAAGCTGCTAAGATTGCTAAGAGCTTAAGATTGTCGCAGGATAAAGTCAGTTCGCATTACAGATATAAAGGACACTCATTGCCTAGACATTTTATGACTTACAAAATGTAATGGCCGGTTGAACCGGTCAATACTTCTCGTGCATGCTTTTTCAATCTTTGAAAGGTCTCAGGTATAAGTTGGATGAGGAAAGCAGAGAACCAAAATCAAATCGTTCCTAAGGTGCTAATTAATTGGGGCGTGTTCACAACCAGACGGCTTATGAGTCCTTTATTTGAAAGAAAATAAAGAAAAATAGGTTTATTTGTCACACAAACGGTAAGTTAAATCGAATAAAAAAAAAACAAAACAGATGTACCAGTATAATCACGAGCAAAGAACAAAAATATGTATTTGGATCTTTGGAGACCACAAGGCTTTAAACTATATTCCGGCCGCCGCGCCGCCGAGACAATACGTTCCTGACACCTATTCGTTGAGTACAAAAGTGTCCATCATCGATATCGTGTCCAACGTGACGTAGCGTTGGAAGGCCTCCCACAAGATGGACCGATGACCTTGTGAAGGCCGCAGGACTCCGCTGGATGCGGGAGGCACAGAATCGGTCGAAGTGGCGGTGCTTGGGGGAGGCCTAAGTCCAGCAGTGGACGTCTTTCGGCTGAAATGATGAATCGTGTCCAACTCGGAGGTGGCAGGAACGCATTCTCTCGGCGGCCGGAATTCCGAGTTATCTGAGATAATCTTGTTATAAAAGTCGTCTAACTGAACAGTCCCTGAGAATGTAGGGCTATAAACTATTTAACTGATCGACCATAATCTTTTAAACCGGTACCTTTTCTATTACTGATGAAATATTATTACAGCCATTATTACTTGAAACTCTGCACACCCATGACACTGCATAACCAAGCTTTAATTAAGCTATTGCACTAAGCAACTACGATAGACGTTCGAATTTCTAGGCCAGTTGACCTAAAAAGCCAGTTAGGTGCAAGTTTGATACTACAGACATACAAGAGCTTTAATAAATTCGTCGCCTGCATTTGGAATATCATTAACAACAAAGTTAATTATAGTTTTTGTATCGTAGAAGTCAGGATCATCTGCGATTACAGACGGTCCTAAGTTTCTTTTAACAGCTTTTTATTAAGGAACCCACACAAAATCTAGTCCATCTTCAAGTAGATTTCTAACATATTTTTCTTACACTAAAGCTTTGATGTATTTGTGTAAGTGACCATATAAATGCTGGTCTACATTACTGCACATAGAAATTAGTATTCTTAGTGCAACGAAAACTAGATCTCGAGACTTGAGTGAAACGTTAGTGTAAAACTATGTCCTTGTCTTACTAACACATTATTTGCATTAACTGCAGCATACACTTAGGTTACACTTTTAAAATCTGTTTCTTTTCGTAAGGCATGTTGGATTCGAATAAGGCGTTTTATCAGTCAGTAAGGTAGTCAGCAGGATTAACCTGGCATAAAAATACTGTCTAGAATAAAACTAATTAAAGCACAAACACAGACAAGAAAGGTTTGGGACATTTCATTAATGTTCATTAATGGCTTTCCTAGAGCTTCGAGATCACTCTAGCCAGGCTAATCTACTACAGTCAAATGAAATCTATATTCCATCTCATATTTATCTACGAGTTCTCACTAGCTCTATTGCTTTTTACTGAAAACGTATGCAGTGAGATGTCAAAGTTACTCAGTCTTCAGGTTGTGATTAGTCCGCGCTTTCACGCAAAGCGGACATCACCAGTAGCCCAGGGAAACTAAAATAATAATTATCCTCAATTTAAATAGCCACGGCCCGCTGCTTCAGGCAAGTCAACTCTGCTTTCACTGATAATTAGATGAGTACAATACCGAACACACTTTCCTACAATGTTCTATAATGTCCGGCGCACACAATGTGCAAGATACAGCATCATTTCTAATGCCTGAAAGCCCTGAGTCGAGAAGCATGTTCCCAATTTCGCTGACAATAAATAAAACGTATAATATTCGGCCATGTTTTAGCAACCTGCTTCCCGAAAGCAGACACAACGCACAATGAGCGATTAAAAACACAAGACAAATCGCGCGAAAGCCTCGTTGTTTCGTGTTACCGAAGTTTATTATACGTGTACACATTAAAGTGTGCTTTCAGGGACAAACGTCAGGTAATCTATCATCGCAAGTGCGATTTAAACGCATATTTGCCCGTCGCACGACCCTTTTTATGCTTGTCGCTAGTGGCTGTTGCTTTATCGTGCGTTTGCGCCAGACGTTATTATACACTTTCGCAGTTAAGGTTACTCATGCTTGAATCTAAATGACCGGATAACGTGTCGGAAACGTCTATAATTAGCACTCTATGTCTAACGTTGGTTCCGGAAAATAATAATGGCTGAATAACCATTGATTAGTATTTAAAGCACGTTTCTATTAAATCAACTCCAAGATTCTTTTTGATGAACTCGATACTTCGACTAAAGTATTGGTCGTTAACTGATTATTTGTTTAATATTGACTTCCGTGTCTCGGAAAGCACGTTAAGCCGTTGGTCCTGCGCCTGATCTCTCTCCGGTCGTGTCGGGTTGCCGTCCCATCGGACTATGAGAGTGCACCTGTTTCTGCGCACACACTTCAATATCTCCCGCGTCGATCGCTAGTCTCCGTTGAGATTAACCGCCATGGCCGAAATTCGGTTTGGATGACTATATATTGCATATTTGATTAAAGTAAACTTTATCTGTATAGGTAAACACAAAGTTTAATTAAAATCAAACAGTGATTGTTTAGCGTATTTTCCATATGTATTTTGTTAAGCAAAAGTATCGTCAATAAAATAATAATAAATGTTAATACCATCATTTACGTCACTGATGTCACTTTTTTGTTTTACTGCTCATTTAATGATGTCTTCAGAAATTTTCCCTTTTAATTCTTTTATTTTATCTTACTGGTCATCCTCATCATAAGTCACCAAGAGTCTCATTATGAGTATGATTCATAATTGGCCATCTCGTTTTATTCAACCTTGACACTGGCATAAAATTTATACAGCAGAACTCAAATACGTAAATTAGAATTGTGCAACTGATAGAGACATTGGAAAAAATATCTTTGGCCTTTCAATTCTCAGTCTGTTTTTCTTTCAATCTTCTTTCTTCTTTGTCACAGTAGAGGCTGATTAATTTCACCTACTTTACTTTTCTCTGCCACTTCAATCATAATATTGTAAACGAGCAACTCATGCGCCTCCAATCATCTGCCTCGAATGGCGCCTAAATTTCGGTGCCCCAACAATCAAACCACATCAGTCCATTCAATAGTCTAATCACACGACCGAATGATCAACAATACATACAAATAGTATGACATCCGTATATGGCAACTTGTTATTGAACATTAAAGTAGGTTCGAATTCGTCGTCCATCTAGAGATATGAACTGGAATGACAGATGCTCGTGTTAAGAACCCCAGCAATAGAAGATCGCCCATTGTTTGAACCTGACAGTACTCCGAGTTTTAGTGTACATTGAAAGTTTTGGACTACATCGATGACGTTGTTGTGTTTGTAAGAAGCGATGGATGTAGACGTATCGTTAGCATGGACCATTGAGTCTTAAGAAGGCAAAGTCGTGACGCTTAACACTATTGTAGTTGTACAATAGATGATATTAAACACCTGTGAATAGTTTGACAATGAACCGGCTGGTAACTGGTGATATTGTATCGCCAGTTACCAGTTGTCATTGTGTGGAGAAGATTATGTTTGTATTTTATAAGAGAAGCTGCTTGGAAATGTTGTATTGTTGTCTATTAATTTAAACTAGTAGTTCTGCGAACAGTAGACCTCGCGAGCACAAACTTTTTTGCAACAATTAATATAACACTAAAGTTATTAAAAACGGGATATTTACCATATTTTTAAAGTTTTGTGATGAGAAGGTGGTCTCAGGTGCTCCAACGAACCCTACCTAGTAAGTAAAGGGTCGAGTCCACTGGTAGAAATTTAATAAAAGTGAGCAATTTACTGTATTTTGCGACTATTCTGCTCATCGCGCCGAGGATCCTCACCAGATCAGACCATCGAAATCGGATCTCATAAGGCAGAGTTATCTAGTAGTCCCCTTTTTGGAGGAAGTACCCCTCCAATCAAAAACCAAAATCATTTTTTTTTTTATTATTATAAAATAAAACCTGTAATACCAAGTTTCGTTCAGATCAAACTGACACATGGAAGCAAATTTTGCCAGACTTGAAGTAGAGGCGCTTCGCTCGCTCGGTCAAATAAATAATGTTGAACTGTTGTTTATAACTTTTTGAGGCGAAAATGCTTCCAATACATTAAAAGACTAAGGCCCGTAAGCTAACCACTCAAAGTCACTGGCATATATCTGCGTCTTAAAACAAGTTTCAACCAATCAAAAGACCACGGGATTATACGTAAGTGCTGGTGAAATTAAACTGAACGCGAGCAGCACTTCTAAACCGCATTCAAGAGCTGTGCTGACAGCTCTGACACTGGTCAATATTCCACAATAATGTTGACACTGACAGCTCTTGACCTTGAACGCGTTCAGTTTTATTGGCGAAATTTGCCCTTAGAAAATCTCAACAAGGGAACTTTTTGATGTGATATTTTTTTAAAGCTTTGATTTCGATGTAAATAAGCCACCGCGTTGTTTCTCATGAACAAAATTGTCAAAAATAAATTAATGAACAGTGATTTTCCTAAATCTGGAGCTCCCCTATTCGACCTACTGACTCATCAGTCAGCTAATCAATTTGATTTGTTTAAACATTCACGTTCGTTATGGTAGTTTGTAACGGTTATAAATCCTTGGGTTGACTTCAAATGCAACATAAAGTAAGATATTTTACTGCACATTTCGAGTTTCAACAATATTTTTGTACGATACAGAGCGAGAAGGATTATTTTGTGAGCTGCAATGTATTTTTCTATGATTCTTGTTTTTCTTTCCTCGATTTAAAAAAAAATTGGGATTCTAAATTAGATTTTATGTCACTATAGCTCTCGTAAAGTAGTATTATAAGGTAAGTCGACATCATAAACTAGTAACCTAATTGAGATTCCCGAAAATACGTTAAGGTAAGATGTATGGACTACAGAACGACTTACGATGATATGATAAGGATGAGTTAAACTCCACACAATCCAGAAATAAGTAAAAGAAGTATCAGGTAAACTAAATGTAAGCGATGAAAAAGTTTTTATTTGAGTAATCTACTTGTTGCACTACCTTCGACTGAAAAAACGGCTAAAGAATATAAAATTATTGTCATACAAAAAAAAAAAACTTTTTCAAGTTCATATACTTAAGAATGCGAACAATATAATCGCATATTGAAGACGATATCTTGAAATATGGCAGAACAAGACTGACTCTTGTTGCACTACCTTCGACTGAAAAAACGGCTAAAGAATATAAAATTATTGTCATACAAAAAAAAAAAACTTTTTCAAGTTCATATACTTAAGAATGCGAACAATATAATCGCATATTGAAGACGATATCTTGAAATATGGCAGAACAAGACTGACTTTCTCCACAATTTGCTGCATTACCATCTAGAGTGCAGTTCGTTGCAACACCCAGACGACCTTTAAGTGCTTTTTAAGCAACGATATATGACTTGGTCCAAAAAGTCAAAGTAATTACGTGATTGGCATCTTGAAGTTATTTTGCAGTCTGTCTGAATGTATACAGAGGTACAGATAGTTCAACTCATCTGTGCGTGCAGCTACATGTGTGCGTGCGCTTGTAATTATGCAGCTTTAATTTGTGTTGCGCTCGGACGATGACTGCCGCGTCACTTCCACACCAATTAAAGCTGTATAATTACAGCGCACACACACATGGCGCCGCGCGCACAGATGAGTTGAACTATCTATAAGTGCGTGCCACTAAAGATGAGACTTAACACACCACGTGGTTTGACTTGCGCAGTAGACGATTTATCGGTCTTTTTAGCGATGTGAGGTCTGCGTCAGGGCGTCATCGAGGCGGCGGAAAGAGCGCGTGAGGCGCGGAAACTAGTTGTTTCTTGACTAAGGTGCAAATCGCATTGTGCCCATTTTACTTTGATAGCATTTGAATAAGTACTGCTAAAGATGTTGATTTCACTGGTCTTTCTATCCGAAATGAGAGTGACAAAATCAATACTGTTTTCCTAACCTAGAAGTCTTCAAGTTTCGAATGAAAAAAAAAAAAAAAAAAAAAAACATTATTTTTTGGCACCATCGTCGACGTAATCATGGTTTACCACTAGGTGCCATAGTGGTCAAACACAAGCCTATCAATTTATAAAACATATTATTGTAGAATCAGAGCAATTAACGCGCGCTTGACAATTTGTCACATTACTTTTGGAGAGGAAGAGGAATGCCAATGAAAAGAGGGATGGATTGTGTGAGTAATGACATAAAAGAGAAGGGAGTGAATGAAAGCGTGACGGTTGATAAGGGAGAATGGAAGAAGAAAACGTGTTGCGCCAAACCACGTCACATGGAACAAGGACAGAAAGATGATGAATTTTTCGATAATTTTCGTTCTATAAACTGCCGCATAGTCACTCACATTCGAGTAGATATAAGAAATGGTCACTCAGTATACAAAAACCGTTTCCAAAGATACATCTCAACGACTTCCTTCCAAATCATCAATTTGTAAAGCCGGTAAGACTGCAAGTGAACAGTTAACTTGATTCCACATTACTTAACTGTTACGTGCGCGGTGCCTTCTTACCTAACCTCCATTGAGGCCGCAAGAATCAATTCACATTGTGTGAAGTGATATATGTAGGTATTATACTTCAAGATGGTCGCTTTTTCACGGGAAATTACATGCAAAAGAAAGTTTGAAGACCAGATTAAAGGAAAGCGGTGTAGCGGATTTAATGGCTTTGATCCGCTGTTTGGGTAAACTGTGACCTAGTTTTTCGGAAAATGAGACTGATTTCCTTTTTGGTTGAGCTTTATGTAGGCTCCGATCATAGACAACGTCTTTAGTGAATATTGATGGAAGACTCGCAAGACTAAACCCGTGATCAAGTTATTATAAACAGAAAACGATAGCAATACTACTACTAATAAAAACACTTTCAATCCCAATCCGAAGGTTTGACGGAAATTCATAAACCAGTGATTCGTAGGTTTGAAAAAATTTTCTGCTCAGTAATGTAAATAACGTAATGAACGTGGCTGAACTGTCAAAATGAAAGGCATTGCAATCGACTGTCCTTTTATGTGTGTCACGCATTTATCTGACTGATGCCTTTAAATAGATACGCAGTTGATCATCAGAGTCTAAAGCAACATTTCAGATTCCAGACGATGTTCGATATTAATTCAGTCTTAATAAGAAATTCTACGGAGTTCATTTAGATCGGCATAGTCACATATTCTTTTAGCAATTCTCTGGAGTTTATTTATCTTCTCGGAATTTCATTTAGAATGCCTTTGACTTCTAAAAGCACAATCTGGCATTAAAAACCTTGGTAGTTACTTGGTAGGTGGTGAATTATAGTTTAAAGAGGAATGTAAGCAATCAGCATGCTATGTACATTTGTTTGAAAACAAACACAAACGAAATTACAGTGACACATGAAGCGTGGCGCTGGCGATCCACATTGATCCAAACTGGGTTAACTGAAGACAATAGACCAATTCTGCGCCATTGAATTGTCTAGTCAACTCTTGCAAAGAATACGGGCCCAGAACGCGCCGGTTTGCGTTAAATTGAGACTTCCTCTGCCCTAGTCTCGACTCTCGATAAAACAAGACAGGCAAGGGCCGAAGTCTACTGCAAAGGGAAATGCTCAATTTAAAATTAAGGAACGGTTTTACCTTTGTCCTCAGAGTACTAGTACCAATTAGTCTGGAGACTTTGATCACTTGAAAACATGAAGATAATGATAATGATTACAGATTAATGAGGAATAAGACTAAGAACCTCACCACTCCCACTCCCTCTCATAGAGAGAAGGCTTGTGTCCCAGCAATGGTAACCTAAAGGCTGAATGATAATTTAGTAGTATAAAAATTTAACAACCGAGGCTGTATAAGCCGGCTATATACATATATAGCCGGCTTATGCAGTGCAGCAATGGCAGGTTGCCTGAAGCTTTATTTATAGTCCTCGATATAACAATTCGCAATTGAAAGCAGTCCAAGGTCGATCGTAGGCCTCATAAAATGAAAAAAAAAAACATAGATAGTGCCGCTTTCGTAGATGTCTATCATGACGATATACTAATGTTATGTCCAAAAACTGCTAAAGTTCGGAATGACACAGCGTGGTCCGAAAATTCCGTAGGTTAGTCCACGACACGATTGTTACCAATTATCCAATTTCAATTCGAAACCGCATCGAATGCGGGCTGTTACATACCATTATGCTGTACTATCCTGTGCTCTAAGACTACCTTCAATCACGCAAAAATTACAGCTTCACCCCACCAAAGAGGCAAAAACAAAATTCAGGTTTAGGGCGCACTAAAACAGGTATTCAGTTAATTAACATACCGGGATGAAAGTACGCGTTCGGTAGTAAAATGATCGTAAATGAAAAGGAAAATGTACATTTCTAAGGTATTCCAATCCATGTGAATCATAGGCTGTCAAAATTGTTTACGCAATTATAGGCCGTATATACAATGAATTTGAGTTTTTAATGCTCTTTGTTTATTGCAAAGGAGTCACTGACCTGGGAAGTTAGGGTTTTCAAGAAGTCTGTGTCATGTCAGGTTTGTTATTGCGCTGTGAGCTGTAAAACGATGCTTTTGCCTGAATACGTGTCGAAGTACAAGGTAGGTATTTGATTTGAGAAGGAACCGTACTTTTTGTGGTAATTCATGACACAAAAGGCTATTTTTTTTTTACAAAAAAAAATGTTAACGGGTTAACCCTCCTTTGATTTAAATAACAATCAATCAACTAACCCTATTTTAGTCCACTGTCATCATGTATTTTTAAGCGATTTAAAAAAAGGAGGAGGAGATTCTCAATTCGATTTTATTTTGTATGTTTGTTACGCGATTACTCCGCCAATTATGAAATTATTCTGATGATTCTTTTTTGGGTAGGTCATACTTCAGAGGTGGTCCTAAGTATATCAATTTTATTAACTTTGCTTGGGTAGTTTTTTAATTACCTTCAATAATAGGTATATTTCCCACTTAGTCTGTAAGGATGATGGTATAAGCTTCTGTCACTGTTATTTACGGGTAGGTACCTATGTACCTACCACAACTAAAAAAAGAAAAATAAAAACTTTAAAAAAAATAAAAATAACTTCAAATAATAATAAAACATGTACATACTTTGTGACAGTTAGGATAGGTGACAGGGCATGGACGCAAGATGGAAGGTGGGCCATGGTCTGCGGGGAGACGCCACATGTACACTGAAGTTCAGAACCAGCTAAAAAAAACCCACCTGTGGAGATTGTCAAGTATTGATTGATACAAAGAACTTGTTAAATCAATCAAAAGTTCAACTGATTGGCTACTTGTTACTTGAGCAAATCCTGTCAGTAACCGGTCAAGCGCGAGTCAACTTGCGTGACCAGTGCCTATGATTTTAAAACAGTTACTACTGGACAACTGCCTCTAGAAAATTGCTAACGAACCGTGTAAACGTTTGAAAAGAATGCTTTGAAAAATGGCAAGAAAATTGCTCACAAAACTAGTGTTAGTTGAGTTGAAGCTTATCGACCAAAAGCACTAGTCACGCTAGCATCTCCTATTCGATCACTCCAAAATGATGTACATTACAGATTTGCAGCTACAACTTCAGCTTTCATTGCTGCATGGTTCATACATCACTCTTGACAAACGCTGCCAGCTAAATCATAAATCTACTGCCCTTATCCCAATTTATTTGTAAATGTCTTTTTCTTCCATACTTCGTTATTAGTCGACATCTCGGTAGTCACTCCCGTTCTAGCCATATCATCTTTCACAGTCCATCCATCGTTATTTAGGTTACGATACGAGTAGCGTATCGTATAGCCGTCTGACGACGCTACCAGCTCCACACACACTGGGCCTAAAAGAAAAGCTTCTGACGGCCCTGATATAGGAATGTTATACACCGAAGCAGACAATAAAAACGGTATAATTACAAAGAAAATGAAGTTGTAAAAGCCACGTCCATTGCCGGACATAAGCCTCCTCAATCTCCGTACAAAGATACTATTCATTCAGAAGGTTCAAGTTTTGCAAACTTGAACTGAGTTGAGTTGTTGTAGATACAGTGGAACACCAATGTTTGTTAGACCTAAGTGATCTATTCTTTTTTCAAATAGTTTGGGTTAGGCTATAGCAGTCTAGTCTGATTTGGCCGAAGCGAACGGATCAACTATCTTCAGACTTACATGGAGTTAAACCAGAACTATGCTCCTGATTCCCGTTTCTATCATAATTATCTTTGGCTAAAGAATACTTTGTTGTTATGACAATGTTGACAACTATAGGATTTTACCTCTCGTGAGTTCATCATTATAACTGTAACTGTTAGTAACTTAGTAGGTTTTGATAAGGAAGATGACACTGCATACAACCTTCATGAATTGTAAACAAAGTCAATGGCTACATTGAATAAATCAGGGAAACACTGATACAGTATACGCCTACGCGGATATTCCGAAATAACATTGCATACAGAATATTATCAAAGGATGCACAGTCAAACCAGGAAAAAATAAAGGATTTGTGGAGATAACGTAGTAATAGTCATGATGTGATTAATCCGTTTGCGAAGCGACCCACCATGGGTTATCGCTATAACTTTTTATTTTTTTCGTCATTTTAGTAGTATTTGTCTGAAATGTGGAAAGAGGGCAAGAGGGGCTATGGTCTTGGCTCATCCCAAAAACGTCAAAGATGGCGACAACTGTCACTTCCAAGTTCGAATTAACTCTGTCATGGCCGCTACTTTTTGTCGCCACAGAAATTCCGCGAAGAACTCGCGTTAAACCGGTTTTTGTTTATCTGATTTAAATGTTATTATGTGTATACGCATTATGCGTATAATTTCGGTGAGAATAGAAATTCGTACCCATATGTCGTAATTAAGCCTTTTTGACCGTTATCTTAAATCGATTGAATATAAAACTAGAGCACACATTTAAGAGGCCATTGTTATCGAAAGTAAGGATACTTTATACAGCAATTAATATTATCGTAATAGTTTGTTTCGGTTTTAATTTACAGCAAAAAATGTCCAACTAGGCACGAAATAGGTGAATGAAATTTAAGAATGTGATTCTCAAGAACCGTATCTTGTTGCAAATGCTACTCAACCGTGTAAACAACTTTAGATTAACATACGATATCTGTCACATATGCGCATCAAATGATGCTATCTATCTAGCTATGTTTATAATTCTATTTTACATGCGTCATTCACTCAGGTAAAAATCTGATCTTTGGGCGAAAGTGACGCTTCCTATATAGGTATCTACGACAGTTGAGCCTCGAACAATCAAAACGATGGAACACTTCGTTCGAACTGAGGCCTTAGAAAGGCAGCTGCTTCAAAATCTTGCACTAATTTCGACAGTCCATTAGAAGAAAGATAACGGGTCGATGTTGCACACTCGCATCTACACATCTTCCATCCCTTTCACATCCATGAGCTTCGCCGAATACCTTGTTTTGCCCGCAAGTTTGTTTGCTTATTTTTTTAGGATACCCAATATACCCATGTCATTTGAGAACCTTCGCACCTTTAAATGTTTAGTTTGTGGAGCATCTGCGGGTTTCTTTTTTTGTATAGTAAGTAAAAGTTTTTTAATTTTATATTCGCCTTATTTTTAGAACGTTTGATATGACTAACTAAGTACTTAACTACAAAAGGATAATAATTTTTAATCCCGGTTTTGATCCTAGTTCCTTCAGCATATTAAAATATGTATGACGACAACCGATAACACCATATTGTATAGGAAGGAAAACAAACATAGATTATCGAAAAATATTGATAAATACAATTAAAAAAATTAATAAGCAACCATTAACATTACTACGCGCTACGCCACACGGAAGTTTGAAGTTAATAATTTTAAGCAAACAATTTATTTTCATCATTCAACAGAATCGGACTTTTAATAACTGTAACAAAGTTGAACGCTTTATAAGTGGGTCTTGTTTAATTTCGATACATGTACACCTGCGCTAACACAATAAACAAAAGCAGGTGTGTCTAAATACAGAAATTCAAGGCACCAATTAATTTTATATTTTATGGTAAGTTATAATTATAACAAGCTTCGCAAACTCACGAGTGAATGCACTTCTTGAACATGGCAACACAGCATGCTCAGACGCCCTACGCGGTTTTAAATTTAGAAATGCTTTCCATCTGACATCTCGCTGTTTCAAAATTAGAATAGTGTTTGACGGTCCCTTTTCTTGACGGCCAATACGAAATCTGGGCACTAATTTTGAATGTTACAACAGGAATTAATGTGAAATTTCAACCATAGCAACATTAATGGTTTGACAAGCTTTTTATCTGGCTTCAATAAATTTTAATGGCCCTCCATCTGCGATCATACGTATTAAGTACATATCAACTTGACAACCACTTAAAACATTTCGTGTCGACTACATTTATTGGCGGTTACTGAACATTGAGAACATTTTAAACTGAACTAAATCATACTTATTTTAAATTGCTACTATTTACCATACGTTCGGACAAGGCCAGCAGTCAGATAATGATCTAACTACATCGTTGCTAGAACTTTACCATTCACTTAAGCAGAAAGCCGTAGTAATTAAGACAGAGATTAGTATTTTTTTTTACTTATCGTTAATCTACAGCTGGACTTCAAATACTGGTGGTTAGTAGCTCACCTAGATAGAAGAGTAGGAGGATAGCGAGGCGTTTCCCCTGCAAGGCTGAAATAGGATCAAAATGTCAATCTGCGGCCTTTTCTCAGCTATGTTGGGGACGGGGTCAGCTTCCAGTCTAACTGGATGCAGCTGAATGCCATCATTTTACATGGAGCGACTGCCTATCTGACCTCCACAACCCAGTACCTATCTGGATAACACGATACCCTTGGTCAAACTGTTGGGCTTCTGACTACACGTAACGACTGTCAAAGATCTACGAATGACAGCCGGGACCAGTGGCTTAACGTGCTTTCCCTTTCCGAGACATAGAGGAGTTTCGATAATATGTAATAGATGGTCACCCATCCATAAACCAGCCGCGGCAAGCGTAGCTTTAACTTCGATCAACCCTCGCGGCTGTTATTATTTAGCTAGAATAAGGTTGCTAAAACCTAAATACAATAGAAAATTAAAGTTATATAGGTACTAAATGGTTGAATCACATAAACTGCGTATCGGTACACTATCTGAGGAAGACAGCTAGACCGCATTATTGCCGTATCGCGGAAGAGTACCGCTGTACCAGTTTATCTCAGTTGAGAATTACAACATGCGCAGGATTATAGTATTAGTACTTGTCTTGTCGCGGCCGGTATCAATTCCAGTATCTTTAGCGTTACATCGTGATGAAACTACAGACGTAATACAGATAGTGTAATACACTACGACGCGCCCCACTCCACGATTACTGTACTGTAAGCTGTACTTTAGTACGGAGCGGAGCGGAGTGGGGCGCGTCTCAGTGGATTGCACTATCTATACCTTATTGATCCTAAAATTATAGAGGTAAAATTTGTGAGTTTTTATGAAGGGGTGTAATCTTCGGGAAGAACTACTGATCCGATTCCGTAAATACTTTCACCATTTAAAACGTATTGCGGAGTTTCACAGAATATATTTTATGTTATTAGGTAAGTATATGACAAGTCTAAACATCGGTAAATACACGGTAAATACGTCCATATGTATTTTGCAATTTTCAATACATAGTAATCGGTTGCACGAGACGGAAACCCATTTAACAAAGCCACTTTGCCCTTATTGAATAATACTGAGTACTTAGAACTTCCATGGCGGTCCAACCACCTTCCTTACAAGTTCTAATAATTACTGATCACGCTAATTATTGCAAGAACAAACCCGCCATTTTGCTAAAATCCACGTAACTTCGCGTACACGTAATTACGGACTAATTAGTTTCACCTCTAATGTTTTGAAGTGTAAACAAACGCCTACATTAAAGCTGGAGTAATGGACTAATGCCAGATTTGTATTACATTCACCATCAACAAAGAAAACGGGTAGTGTGGTAGCTAGGTGCTTGTACTCAAGGACCAAATGTCGAACATTTGGTCCTTGAGTACAAGCACCTAGCCCAACTTGTCCTTTTATTCATTCGTCCGTCCGTCTAGCGTCTGTCCTTCTGTCACGGGGCTGTATCTTAAGAACCGCTTTAGGTAGACACTTGTAACAAAGAGTGTACTACTATGGCCAATATACCAACGAATTACAAAAATAAAATAAAGTGTCAAATTAAAGGGGGTAGGTACCTATACAAGAAACGTGTTTATTTCGGCGTTTTTTGCTCGATCGGCTATCTAATAACGTACTTAAATACATTTTCGGTAAATGATCTAATCAGTTTCATTTGACAGTTCAACAACATTCATTGCGTTATTTACGTTGTTGATCAGATTTTTTTTCAAACATATGAAGTAATGGATTAGCAATCTCTTTCATACCGATTCAGGTAGTGATTGACGGTGTATTACACAAATACGGTGCTGAACCCCTCGTGTGCGAGTCCGACTCACACTTGATGGCCTGTTTCTTTGTTTTATTACCAACTTCTGTGTTACTAGGGTTGCCAGGTAAGGGACATGTCCGGCTTTTTACAATCGTCTCCGGCCAAAACTTACTTACGAACCCCGCCCCGCCAAAAAATGCCTGATTATTGATTGTTTTAATTACGGTAAACCGGGGTTACTTTGAATCGCGGGGTAACTTTGATAGAAACTTCCATTTCATATAAAATCGTGAATTACTTAAAACGAAACGCAATTAGGTAGTTTTTTTCCTGAGTTATGATCACTGAACAACTGTTTAATCCTTTCCTAAGGACACGCTGGGAATCCACCAATCATTTTAATTGAAAAAGGTAAATATATTGTCATTCAAACAATCAAATCAATTGTTAGATCAAAGTTACCCCATGCGACAATATTTATTTTTCTCGTTGATAGATTTTTATTTTTTAAATTGTATTAGCATTATAATTGGGTAATTATATTTAAATTGTATTGGCATTGTAATTGGGTTTATTTAATTGCGTAATTACTTTGCAATTACGCAATAATTACTTTGTAATTACGCAATAAAATAAGGGGTATCAAAGTAACCCCATCCTACGTATAACTTTGATCAGGCAGTTTAATTTTTTTTTCTCAAAATCAAGCCAATTTTTTTCACTTATTATTACTTACAGGAATCGAGAGTAATAAAAAAACCGTCACTAGATTTATTTAGTATTTTTTTACACCCACAAATTTAAAAGATATGAACCTTCAAAGTTTAATATTGATCAAAGTAACCCCGGTCTACGGTACTTTCAATGTAAAGTTACAAATAAGAACAATGTGATTCATAATTAAGAGTAGAGTAAGTCTCAAACGAATAACAGTATTAAATACAAAAATACCTAAAAGTTTTTTGTTTTTCTTTAAAAAACCGATGTGTCAGGCTTTCAGCGCAAAATGTCCCGCACACAATCACGCAATCTGTGTCCGGCTTTTTTAATTTTGGGCCTGGTAACTATATGGTTACCGTAGGTTATAAGTTATAAATTAATAATAGTCATACTTATTATAATTACGTATTACTTATATAAAACGATTACCTTTCGATGCATCATTATTTCATTTTTCTGATGACTCACGTTTTTTTCATTTCGCTGTAAGTAATCGTAATATTCGTTGAGTGTTTCTCTTCTGGGTTTTGACCTTATGATATCGATTGACCTTTCATGAACTGGATTTAAAGGAGACTTACGAAGTGAAATAACTAAAAGTAAGTCACGCTAATTGCTCAATTCATAATTAAGTTCTCAATTCCGAGTGCTCAGCGAGTACTTCGGGACATCGCCAAGCGGTTGGTCGACTCTTCACGTGACCAGGGGGCTAGCTAATTTTTAGGTCAAAGATCAGCATTGCCATCCAACGTGGCAACACTGCCAGCCTTTTGGGCACTTTTCCCACTGACAGCGATGCAGACGAATTTTTTTTATACCCAATGAGGTCTTCCCTTTATTTATTTTATTCCTTCACATTGTTATACAAAATACTTTTCGATAACTCCGTAATCTTCTTGAACGGTACTTGCAAGTCAAAAAGGTATGTTTTAATTAATCTGCTAACAAATATCATGTCATTAGTTGTGGCATTAATGTTGTAAACATCAAAAAAAATCTATGAATCACACCGTTTGAAAATCCGTTCGGTAGTTTTTGAGTTTATCGCGCACAGACAGACAGACGCAGCAGTGGTCTTTGTCTTATAATTATGCAGTGATGTAGTCAAGTAATAAAAGGTCGAAAACTGCAGAATTAATATGTAATAAGTTGATGAGTTGTTGAGTTAGGTTTTTGTTGTTTCAGATGTATGAACGTAAACGAACCAAAAGGAGTATTAAGGATCGTAGCAAGTGGCGTTCTGTAGTTTCTGCCTACCCACACACATCGTAAGAAAGCGTGAGTTTATGTACGAAAATGATGTGTCTTTGGTTTTGTATTTACGTTTTTTTGCCACCGACTTCCGAAATCAGTTGTTTTTCACTTTATAGTGTTTTTTTTTTGGAAGTCGTTTTTATTTTTCACTTTTTAGTTGTGGTAACTACACAAGCCAACCATAAAAATTTGAATACCACTACCTGCTATGTAAATTACAGTGACAGGGACTATTAGGAGATCATCCACATATACTAGGTGGGAAAAATACGTATTAATGAAGTTAACTCCAAAACCCCTCATCAGATCTTGACAAAATTTATATGGGACCACTTCCGAAGTATGCCCTACCAAACGCAAAAGAATCATCAAAATAAATTCATAATTGGCGCAATAATCACGTAACAAACATACAAAAAAAAAAACATGCAACCGAATTGAGAACCTCCTCCTTTTTGAAGTCGGTTGAAAACGACAAAATATTACTATGTATTTTTATTTAATTGGTCGATGCAAAAAGGAGTGTTAAACAGATGTGGTCATCGTGTTCACGGGATTTTGTTTACAAACTGCTTGGATATGAATTTCTTCGATAGTACCTACGTAAGATGAAATCTAGTCTTAACGCTTTCAGATTAAGACCAATCTGCTTAGTGCATGATGATATACCAAAATTTGGGACTAAAAATTGCCAGAATCATGAAAAGGAGAAAGTCTAAAACTTATCATAATCGAGAACCAGAAGAAGCATGAAAAAGAAGTTAGAGAGAATAATAAAAAAGTTAATCAAAGTTGAGATTTAAAAGCAAATTCATTATTCGCGTTGATTTATTAATGAATAAATCTTTAATGACTAACTTGGATGCAGTTGAAATACCCATTGATACGAGTAGTACAAGCTCATTGAACTTGGGCATGAAATGACAAACAGGAAAACATTCCAACGCTTAGTAAAAATGCTAAAACGTTTCCAGCCAGTGAAAAAAACAGTTGATTAATATTAATTAAACAATTTGTAGTTCGAACCTCGCGGCGCCTAGACAGGCCTAGACGCAGTTTTCAAAATTAATCACAACTTATTTTTATAACATTTACTCTGTGGTAACAAAAACTTAACAATCCGGTTGCGCAGTTTCTGTGCGATTTGGAAAAATAGTACAAGTCAACAGTCAACGGCAAAAAAACCGTTAAAAGAGCACAGTTTTACAACGCGGTTGAAATTTAAAATGGCTGACCTTTAAGTTCTTTTGCGATGCCGAGATACTAAAAACACAGTTTATTTTGAGTTTTCCGGATAATGTTATACGCTTTTTTTTTACCTTTTAGTAAAGTACGGAGTGAGATATTTTATGAAAAAATCTAAACATCCGACTCGAAGGACCAGGTAACGTAATATACGACCTGACTTCTGCAAGTTTTATGTTTCCGCGATAGGTATGGCAACTTCTCTAACGCTTACAAGACTATTGTGATAATAACAAAATTATATTGCCAACAGATTTATATTATTGTAAGATCGCTTAGTCACCTCCTATGACTCCCATGGGATTATTCTTGGGTAAATAAAAATAGCACTAAAAATATTCATCTAGTTCACCGAACTCCAGGACTGTACTACTCTGGGCACGCCACTATTGCGGCGATAAGTCCCCTCTTTGAGGAGTGGCTGGAGAGGCGCCACGGCGTCCTCACCTTCCGCCTGACGCAGGTCCTCACCGGACACGGCTGTTTCGGGAGGTACCTGTTTCGGATAAGGCGGGAGGAAACGCCCGGGTGTCATCACTGCGTGGATCGCCCGGAGGACACGGTGGAGCATACGGTGGAGGTATGCCCGGCTTGGGCAGAGCACCGCCGTGTCCTCGTGGAGGCGATCGGTGGCGGGGATCTCTCGCGTCCGGCCCTGGTCCAGGCCATGGTACGGAGCGAGAGGGCATGGGAGGCCGTCACCTCCTTCTGCGAAGCAGTAATGCTCGCAAAGGAGGAGGCGGAACGCGTGAGGGAGAGGCAAATTTCGCGCCCTCACGCCCCTAGCCGCCGCAGGAGGAGACGCCCTGGGCGTCGGGAATCGATTGCCGATTCCCGGCCACCGTAGGCGCGGGCTTGCGGACGGTGAGCAATGGGTAGCTCGCCGTCCGGTAAGGACCAGGCCCGGGTCGACGGCGCGTTGTGTTCCACGCGCGCCTCAAAGAGATGTCAGCAACTGAAGGGGTCCGATGAGACCATTGCCTGCCGGGGTTGCGGGATTAGTCCGAAAGGGATACCGTGGCCCCCTGGCATTGCACAGGCAACAGAAGGAACACGGGTGGGTTTTAGTCAGTAAGAGTCTGACACGCCCTCCCGCTCCACCCAGAGCGGGAGACGTCATTTGATGATTTCCCACCCAAAAAAAAAAAAAAAAAAAAAAAAAGGACTGTACTACTCCATACTTAAGCCAAGACATACAGTAAATCATGCTAAATAATAATGCAGCCTAGGAGATCAATGAACGCTGTTTATTTCAGTAACTATGTAATGGATCTTTGTTTACCCATTAAACATGGGTTGCCTAAGTCTGGCATAAAGCCAAGGAGTAGCACTGTTTTGCAAGTCTTACAAACTTCCGGATTTTTTCTTCTTTTACTACCACTAATCTAGTGGCTACTCTAGTACTCTTAGGCCCGCGTGCACCACAAATCACTAAATAAATTTAGCGCTAAAAATAATTAAAACATCATGCTGTCTCTGACACCTTCAAACAATTGACAGAAATAGAACGTTGTTTTCAATATGTTTAGCGCTAAACGTATTTAGTTATTTGATGTGCAAGTGGGCCTTAACTAAAGTTTGTTCCGAAAAGCTATTAATTTGATTAAAACGTGAAAAGGCAGTTTTTTATTAAATACAATTTGTTGATACAAGGAAATTTATCAGCTCGATTGTGAGTCATTTAGTGCTTTGTTATCGATGAATGCCAGGCTTGGTCAAAGTTTTCAGTACTTTTATTACAATAGAGGAGCGTCGGAACAAAAACCGATAAATCACATTTATGTTTTTTGTGGAAAAATGTAAAAATATGGCCAAGTCTATGGTTTTCTAATTTAGAGTTAAACAAAATTTATCAATCTATCTATTGGTGTTAGCATCACTGTTTGGAAACCTAAATTCTGCATTCGTGACTGTGGTACCTGCTGAGTTATAAAAAAAAAGAAAATGGATATATCGGTTATTGAACAAACCAACTGGATATATCGGTTTTTGATAAAACACTGTAGGATATATGTTAGGGATTTATCGGTATCTGTTCTGATCGCCATCGTTGATTAGTATACTGTATAATTGATGTATTTATCGGTTTATGTTCAGATTTGTGTATTTCGCGGACGGATTTAGAGCGGATTTATCAGTTTTTGACCGGGTTACAATGATCATGGAGCAAGATATGTACGAGAACAACCAATTGGCATCATAAAAAAAAAATACAAAATGTGATTTATCGGTTTTTGTTCCGACGCTCCTATAAATCAAGTATGTTTGTAATTCCAAGAGAAATGTTTATTGGCAAACTGTACAGAGATATTAAAGGTAAATTAAGTAGAACATTGCGTACAAAGAACAGTAGAAAATTGCTAAATACCCGCATAAAGCGTCAATCCTACTAGTTTTATAAATGTGAAAGTTTGTGCATAAGTTTGGATATTTGTCACGGTATCACGGCTGAACGGATCGTCATGAAATTTGACAGATAGAGGATGGGAACATGGAAAATAGCATAGGCTACTCTTCATTCTGTCGATGTAAATAATCTCTATGGATATCCGCTTAAGGGGCCTGCGAAGCATGCGTTGTTCATACAAACGAAATACCAAAATAATTTGTAAATCAAACATATTCTTAAGGTAGTGTGTATTTATTCCGATTGGATTACAGAATATCTAGGCTTCCAAATATATATTTTGAATGTACACTGATATAAAGACGAGATATGAGGAATTTAAAATTTCTATAGAAAACTTATTTTTCTCTTATCTCGAATTTAAATCAGTGTCCATTAAAAATATATATTTGGAAGCATAGATATTCTGTAATCCAATCGGAATAAATACACACTACCTTATGAATATGTTTGATTTACAAATTATTTTGGTATTACGTTTGTATGAAATACGCATGCTCCGCCGGCCCGTTAACACCTCAAAGAAATAAATACTAAACAACCGGAACATACAGTCATTATTATCATTGGCAGAAACATTCATTTGTCTTTACTTTACTTTAGACCCCTAGAAACTGCACCATAATCCATTCTGAGAATTTAGGATTAAGACGCAGATATATGCCAGTGACCTTGAGTGGTTATCTTGCGTGTTCTGTACTGAGGTCACGCAACGCCTCGCACGTCCAGCCAGTAATAAGACTCGCCCATCCAGGAGCGCTGTCCCAAATTAAGACGCATTATTAATGTATTTAAGACAAAAGGTATTTTAATAAAACACGTATACTATAAGATAAATAATTAAATTATCTTTAAAATGGTGAAGGTTTCAGAAAAAAAAATAAGAACGCTTTCTAGTTTTTGCGTGATTCTCAGTTTTTTATCCGCTTTAGATGTAACTTTACAAATTTATTACACAATGTAATATAAACATAATCTAAAATATTCACAGATTAAGTTATTAAGAAAATTCTCTTATTTAACATAGGTATATTTTTGAAATCATTAACACTACTCGTTTAGACGTGATTAAAAGTAGCTTAATGTCGACTTAAGACCAAATCTCATTCATCAATGTGATCTATACCTAAAATAGTCCAATCCAGTGAAAACAATATAGACCATAAATAACGGTGAACTATCGCGTGCAGATGCTCTTCGATCTAAATTAGCTCCATCCTGCTTTAAGTCCTCATTTTCCAGGTGTAATCGCCTTAAGACCAAATCTCATTCATCAATGTGATCTATACCTAAAATAGTCCAATCCAGTGAAAACAATAAAGACCATAAATAACGGTGAACTATCGCGTGCAGATGCTCTTCGATCTAAATTAGCTCCATCCTGCTTTAAGTCCTCATTTTCCAGGTGTAATCGCCTTAAGACCAAATCTCATTCATCAATGTGATCTATACCTAAAATAGTCCAATCCAGTGAAAACAATATAGACCATAAATAACGGTGAACTATCGCGTGCAGATGCTCTTCGATCTAAATTAGCTCCATCCTGCTTTAAGTCCTCATTTTCCAGGTGTAATTTACAGCCCGAAGCAAAAACATTTTTACTTAGCGCCATTAGCTATCAATATCGCTAATTGGCCATCGTTTACAGCCATATTTTCGCCTAAATATGTAACTAAGTAATGAAATCTATCCGCTATGGGCTTGGTCTTTTGTTGTCAGGTAGAATTACTAATTATGGTAACATTATACTACTTGGTTCTAGAATATTTGAGTCATAGAACTGTAAATTAGTTTTTACCAAGGTTAATAAAACATGTTAGAGCAACCGGAGAATGGCAGCAAAAAACGGCAGGGTATAATTATTATTCTTTGCAAACCCTATATTAAAGGAGTTTCTAAAGCTGCTTCGTCGTGATGAATCCAAAGCATATCAGAAGCAGTAATTATTTCGCCATTAGGTGTTGTAACGAGTTTAAAATATCGTTACATGCTTCTCGTCAGTTAGTCGATTTCGGAACGTTTTTTTTTTGCTGTCATCGATTGTGTTTGGTGGAAGCTGTCAACTTTGACGTGATCACTTTTGCGACGAACATTCCTGATGTAGTATTGAATTTTAACGACATTTTTTAATCGGGATAAATCCTGGGTATTGGCGGCCTATTGATGCCGTAAACTTCTAAAACTTTCCCTCAGGACGTGGTGACGTAGGAATAATCCTTCATTTCTTTGGTAAGATTGAATTCTTTCGGATTGATAAATTGGATAGCGTGACGAGTGCTCGATATCATACTAAATTATTGTTCCAGGCTTTTAAGTGATTTGTCGCCCGCCTGAATTTTGTGGTGCATTTAAATTTGCCATTTGTTGGAAAAGACGGTAAGTTATTATTACTCGTGGAACGCCACGCTTCCCAACGTTTGGGAATCCTGAACAATTTATTAATTCTCTGTAAATTTTGTTTCAGCCGGATTTTGACCGAACCTGGTCCCGACGTCTTTTTTTTTTTTTTTCTTCTTTTTTCTTTTCGATTTATTTTCTTTACTGGATATATTTCTACAAGGGATATTTTTATCCCTACCATCAACGCCACGATCCTAGAGGTTTTATTTAACCGTTTTATTTAACCATTTTATTTAATCATTTCTTTTTTTACTACCTACCTTTTTTTTATCAACAAAGATGCAATAGTAATGTAAGTTCCATAATAATAATATTGTAAATTCAATGATAATAATGTAAGTAATTATAACCTTTTTTTTTTGTATTTAATTTCATAATTTTATTACTCTGAAGCTACTGGCAATTAATTAAACAAGGTATTAGCAAAGGAAATTCCATTCTTTTATTCATTTAATTAGCTACCTACCGGCAGATTAAAAGTCTGACTCTCCGAAGAGTTCTATCTGGCAAGTTTGGTTTATTTGAAACATACTGTGTGCATCTCCAAGGCGCCCGAAATTATTGTATTGTTTAATTTGTATTTTTTTATAGGAGAACACACCAACTTTACACATTTTTATTAAATTGGGCAAGCTCCCAACACATGTGACACTCATGTACAACCCATCCATTACATTTGTCGCTCTGCGAACAGGGACTTGAAGTAGCTTCCTTGTATCTTATAAATTATTATTGCATCTTATATTTTGTAGTATTGTTTACAGAACAAATTACATAGTTTCTGTAATACACTTTTTTTGGAATGTTGTAATTTACAACTAAGTATTCTTGATGTTTCCTAGTAAGTAAACAATATTTATTAACAACTTTATTGTAGTATTGTGTGTTTAACTTTTATGGTTACAGCAATATCATTATATTCTTGCAAAATCAACATATTGTATGGTAAGACAGTTTTGTTTTGTATAAGTGACTCAACGGTGTAAAACTAAGTGCGGTGTTTCATATTTGGTTTTAAACAAACTTTGGTTTAATTTAAGTAATACCTAATCATAGTTTATGTGATATAAGCTTATCCTGTAAATTATTACTGCATCTTTTCACTTTTAAATATTTCATAAAAATCAACTTGTAGGTAACTTAAAAAATATTTTTTCACTTTAACCTCAAATATTTTACAACTTGTGATATTTTGCCCTGCTTTTCTTATCGTATTGTTTATTCATAATGGATAAAGAAGATCAATCTCCTCTGCCTCTTGCTAAGGATAACATGGAATCTGATGGTGCTTGCACAGTTCCTAATGTTGCACCTGACATGATTAATTTGACAGAAGTACCACTTGCTTTTGATTTTAATGACAGGATTGTACACTCTTCTTCAGCTTGCACGCTTTGCCTTTGTTTAATTCCATGAATGTTTTGGTTAATGAACATATTCTAAAGAATTTAGTTTCTGCAATTATTATTAAAAAGAATTTAGCTTCGCAATTATAGTACCACAGAACGTGAATTACTTGCTATTTTAGCTTCAATAGAACATTTCAGACCTTATATTGAAGGAATGAAGTTTACTGTAATAACTGATCATGCTAGTTTAAAATGGCTTTTAGGTCTTAGCAATCCTAGTGGACGCTTAGCACGTTGGGCTGCTAGAATTTCTCAATTTACTTTTGATATAGTTCATAAAAAAGGATCTTTACATTTAGTTCCAGATGCTTTATCTCGTATTGAAGTCGCCGCTATAGAAATCTCTCAAAATAATTTAGTTTTGCCAGACGATGATATTTATGATCCATGGTATAAAAAAGTATTTATTAATTGTCAAAAGTCTCCTTGCAGATATAAGAACTTTAGAGTAGAAAATAAAACCTTATATAAATTTTGTAAAAGTAAGTTTGATCCTAATAGTAATCTTAATTGGAAAATAGTTATTCCTAAAGAACATATTTTAGATACAATTCGTTCTAATCATGATGACATTAATTCTGGTCATCTTGGTATCCATAAAACTTTAAATAAATTAAAACAACACTATTTTTGGAAAGGGATGTTTAATGATGTTCAAAAATATATTCTAGCTTGTGATACTTGTAAAGCTTATAAACACACCACACAACCTCCTTTTGGTATTATGGTTAACCCTAAAAGAGTTGATCGACCTATGCTAATGCTTTCAGTGGATATTATAGGTATATTACCTAAAGCTTATTCTGGACATAAATATATTCTCTCGGTTGTTGATGTGTTCACTAAATACTGCTGGATTTTTCCTATGATAAATGCTACTACTAGAGTAATAAATAAACTTTTTGAAAAAGAAATATTTCTTAAATTTGGTTGTCCTAAAATAATTGTTTGTGATAATGGTACACAATTTACTTCTAAACATTTCGTAGAATTTTTGAAAGGTTATAATATCACAAAAATATTTTATAATACTTTATACACGCCTCAAAACAATACAGTTGAGAGATATAATAAAACTGTTGAAACTTGCATTGCTTGTTTTGTTAAAGATGATCATAGAACTTGGTCTAAATATTTACCTCATGTTCAACTAGCTTTGAATAATAGTGTGAATCTAGCCACAGATTTCACACCTAATTTTTTGACGTTTGGAAGGGAACTTATTTTTGATGCTTCTTTACATCGTTTAAGTGACTCTATAGATAATTTAGATGAACTTGAAGTTTCCCATAGAACTCACTATGCTGATTCTCTTAATTCACTTAGTGAAATTTTTGTTAAAGTTCAAACTCATTTATTAAAAGCTTATCAGCGTAATGCTCGCTATTATAATAAAGGTCGCAAAGTCATTTCTTTTGATGTGGGTGATGTTGTGTGGAGAAGGAGTTTTGTTCAATCTCATGCACCTACTTATTTTTCAGCAAAACTTGCTCCTAAGTTTATTAAATGTAAAATTATTGAAAAGATCTCTGATAATGTTTATAATCTGAAAGACCTTAATAAGGGTACCGCTGGTCGTTATCATGTTAAGGATATAATTAAATTCTAATTTGGTTTCCAAGTGTAAGTCTTGATTTTGATAATTTTGTTTGAAGATCACTTATGATAGTGTGATGTATGATGGGATGGTTGATAGGTTATTAGTGATTTGAATGAGAGTATGTTAGTTAACTTCTTATAAATTTATTGAATTTGATTTCTTAACTTTCTAAAATACAACTTAGGACCTTTTAATAACTTTTCTACCCACACGAATACGTTTCTCATATCAAAGGATCTTATTATTATTATTAATATTTTGTTTATGTAGGTATCTTATTAATATTTTTATACATATCCTATTATTATTATTCTTTTATACAGTCTTGTATACGATTTTTATGTATACATTTTTGTATAAAATTTTTTAGTTGTTACCCACTGCTTGTGTACGCTTTGTTTTCACTTGTAGTGGTTAACCTATTTTTTTACGGATCTCGGTATATTTTTTTCCTTGATTTCGTTGTTTTTTTGCTTCTGTGCTCGGAAGGTTGGTAGTGTTGAGCCGATCACAGGATGCATTTCTTGTTCTGCTATTGTGCTCGGGATATTGGTGGTGTTGAGCCGATCACAATATGCATCTCTTGTTCTGCTATTGTGCTCGGGATATTGGTGGTGTTGAGCCGATCACAATATGCATTTATTTTCGAAGGTGTTTGTGCTCGGAATATTGGTGGAGTTGTGCCGATCACAACATACTTCTTTATTTTTTGTATCTGTAGAGATGTGGAGATTTTAAACTGTGTCTCACAGTTATAATTTGTTCTTGATAGTCAGTGGCGATGGTGCCTAACTGCACTCTTACAGACATTTTTGGATTATTCTCGTTAGACAGCGGCAATTGCGCCTAACTGTACTCAAATTAATATTTTTATCGTGTTATATACTTGTTAGTCGGTGGCTATGGTGCCTAACCGAACTCAAATTGGTATTTTTTTTTGTTGTTGTTTCTAGAGTTATACTGTATGTTAGTCGGTGGCTATTGTGCCTAACCGTACTCAATTCAGTATACTCTTGTTGTGCTCTTATACAATATTGATCAGCGACTATTTCGCTTGACTTATTTGTTTTTATATGCATGTTATTTTAAGAAATAGTCATAGAAACTATTTTTTTGTTTAGTTGTTGTTAGACTTAGCGGATATCTTCCTTGCGGTCTAATAATCCTATCTTTAGGGTATTTTTTTGTTTTGTTTTATTTGGAATTTATATTTCCTATTTTTTGTAATTTTTTTTCTTTTGCCTTGTTTATTTTTTAGCATAAAAGAAATTGCTTTCTTTTATTTTTTCGGGGAGGGATGTAATGTAACGAGTTTAAAATATCGTTACATGCTTCTCGTCAGTTAGTCGATTTCGGAACGTTTTTTTTTGCTGTCATCGATTGTGTTTGGTGGAAGCTGTCAACTTTGACGTGATCACTTTTGCGACGAACATTCCTGATGTAGTATTGAATTTTAACGACATTTTTTAATCGGGATAAATCCTGGGTATTGGCGGCCTATTGATGCCGTAAACTTCTAAAACTTTCCCTCAGGACGTGGTGACGTAGGAATAATCCTTCATTTCTTTGGTAAGATTGAATTCTTTCGGATTGATAAATTGGATAGCGTGACGAGTGCTCGATATCATACTAAATTATTGTTCCAGGCTTTTAAGTGATTTGTCGCCCGCCTGAATTTTGTGGTGCATTTAAATTTGCCATTTGTTGGAAAAGACGGTAAGTTATTATTACTCGTGGAACGCCACGCTTCCCAACGTTTGGGAATCCTGAACAATTTATTAATTCTCTGTAAATTTTGTTTCAGCCGGATTTTGACCGAACCTGGTCCCGACGTCTTTTTTTTTTTTTTTCTTCTTTTTTCTTTTCGATTTATTTTCTTTACTGGATATATTTCTACAAGGGATATTTTTATCCCTACCATCAACGCCACGATCCTAGAGGTTTTATTTAACCGTTTTATTTAACCATTTTATTTAATCATTTCTTTTTTTACTACCTACCTTTTTTTTATCAACAAAGATGCAATAGTAATGTAAGTTCCATAATAATAATATTGTAAATTCAATGATAATAATGTAAGTAATTATAACCTTTTTTTTTTTTGTATTTAATTTCATAATTTTATTACTCTGAAGCTACTGGCAATTAATTAAACAAGGTATTAGCAAAGGAAATTCCATTCTTTTATTCATTTAATTAGCTACCTACCGGCAGATTAAAAGTCTGACTCTCCGAAGAGTTCTATCTGGCAAGTTTGGTTTATTTGAAACATACTGTGTGCATCTCCAAGGCGCCCGAAATTATTGTATTGTTTAATTTGTATTTTTTTATAGGAGAACACACCAACTTTACACATTTTTATTAAATTGGGCAAGCTCCCAACACATGTGACACTCATGTACAACCCATCCATTACAGTGTAGAAAAAAGAATCGAAGAGCAGTTCTTTACTAATAAATCTAACTACAGCACAGTAATGGCCATGATGTAACTTATAATATCCTGTCCAATATTACGGTTTACAACCCTGAATAAAATAAAAAAACAACTTCGACTAAGACACGTAGGACTCAAAATGCTCTAAGAGGTGTCAACTGTCACCCCGTTAAAGTTTTGCACCTAGCTACCAAACACCCTGTATATAGTCCATGTTTATTGTTGAATGTTCTTGAGCAATGGCAACATTCGCGAATGCGGTTTGCACGTGCGCCTTAGTTGAGGTTTCGCATATCTTAAAACAAAGGAGAATTTGTTTTGTATGCCACCTCCGTAGACAGAGTTGGAACCATTTTATCATTAATTATCTTTTCTGCTGTTAATTATTCAATATTGGTAATATTTTTAACAGTTATATTCCGAACCCTATTACTAAGCCTCCGCTGTCCGTCCGTCCGTCAGCGGCCTGTATCACATGAACCGTAATAGCTAGACAATTGAAATTTTCAATGATTGTGTATTTCTATTGCCGCTATAATAACACATAATAAAAGTAAAACGTATGTATTTCGGCGTTTTTTTTTTGCTAAATATTGTACGGTAGTACGGAACCCTTCCTGTGTGAGTCCGACACGCACTTTGCCGGTTTTTTTCAAAATGGCTATTATTTTCAACCGACTTCAAAAAGGAGGAGGTTCTCAATTCGGTTGTATGTTTTTTTTTTTTTTTGTATGTTTGTTACGCGATTACGCCGCCAATTATGAATTGATTTTGATGATTCTTTTTTTGTTTGGTAGGGCATACTTCAGAATTGGTCCCATATAAAGGAGATTGACCAAAACCAGTCTTAAAAAGTTGCATGTATGAAAACCAAATTAATATACAAATTATTTTCTTATTTTTTACAAGCTTTTCACTTCAGGAATTTTGTTTTCGTATCCGGAATTATTATTTTAAGATAAACAGTAAATTAACGATTGCTAAGTACATTTCCGTATAGTCATGATGGACGTTTCGTTCTCTTCATTTGTACGAGTTACGTTAGTAGGTATGATCCTTTACATAAAATCATCACAAAAATGATATTAAACTCATAAATAGCTAAATAATTAGTAATATCATAATCATAACGGTACTGTATATGTATTTCATAGTTCCGTTGTGAAAATATTTATTTTTGTGTTTCGTCTCACGCAGATGCAACTGTCAAGGCAGATGACAGACGTACCGGTAGGGATGATGATTCCTAAACAAGATCGATTTTTAAATCTATTCGAATCGCACGAAAGAATCGATTCAGCAATACTTAAATTGAATTCTGATAGATCTGTTCCCGCCATTATTCTACATCGACAGCTTTACTATAGATAATCACTTATTTGTTTTGGTGTTGCCAGCATAATTAGTCAAATGTAATGAATAATCGAATACAAAATAAATTAAATAATATTCTTAGTTACAAAAAACAGAACAAAGAAACTGCGTATCAAAACTTAAAAGTTGCAATCCGCAGGAAAAATATTGGAACTCGTTTTCAAGTTTCTAAAATCGATTAAAAATATCTATAATGCATTGTTTATCATCGATAAAAAAAACAATTTACTTGACCTATAAAATCGATTCTAGATCGCCATCCCTAAGCCGGCGCCTACGGAAGCCGCCATAACTGTTTATGTGTCTGTCGATTGAGAATAGTTACCGCGATTAATCTCTCCACTTAAATAGTAATACTTACGGAAATTCGTTGGTGTGTTTGTTTTAAACAACTTAGCGTGTTTCATGTAACTAACGACAGGACGTTTTCATATTTAATTGTGTTTTATTACGCCAAGACGTTTTTTTGTTGTGTTTCTGAACTCTTGAGTAATCTAATCATGTCGATGCTTGATTCTGATCAACCGGTGCCGGTGGTAATGAGAAGGCGATGTGTCAATTGTTCACTTTTGATACCCAGAAATCACCCGCAACATTCCTTGCAACAAGCGTCTACGACGATGATTACTATATTACGATCTTGGATAACTCCTACTGAGGTAAGTTTCACTATATTACCTACTTCTAGATTATCAGACATGCTAGCATCCCGTACTTTGAATAGCTGACTAATATCCTATAACCTTTAGTTTAGGGTATAGTTCACAAGTCCTATAGTTTACAAGAATATGTGGATAACACAGCAAGACACAGCTTTGCATGGGTAATAAAAATCTTTTGAAATTCTCGGTTTTTCTCTATTATGATATGCATGTTTTCTACACCTAAACCTTCCCCATGAATCACCCTGTCTATTGATGGAAACTGCATGAATATCTGTTCAGTACTTTTTGAGTTTATCATATTCATACAGACCAACAGTTACAGTAATAAACAGTTTTTAAATCATAGAATGTGTATTCAATAAAGATTTACATAAGCAATGATTTTGCAATGTGTGTGTCTTTGTTATATAATAATTATGTGAGGATTCAATGATGATTGGTGAATAACCTGAGTTAAATATTTCAGAAAAACAGCAACATTGAGAAATAATTTCTTTTTTTTCAGCTTTCATCAGAAAGTGTACTATGTACGGAGTGTATGGTAATACTTCAAGATCGAGCAAGCACATTCATTGATGGAAATGCTATACCATTGCCTGCATTTGGTCACAGAAGTCTATGCTTTTCTTGTGGAATGTCTATTTTACGTACAACAAGAATACATGTCTTTCAGGTGAAATGGTAATGATGATTGTTTTATTTTAATTCTGAATACACAGTAGGTATGTCAATTTGTTCTTTTTGAGGTTTCAAGATTGGAAAGAGTATGTAATGCTTGTTGGTTGGCAGCTTATAGAGCAGTGAGACGTCAAAACCAACATGACACCAATCGCCCCATTCTGTCTGAAGAAGGAACGAGTGGAGAGTTTAATATACCTGTACCGCCACCCCTTCCACAACATTCCAGGCAACCTTCTCCAGCAAGAGCTAAAATAACATCAGCAGTATACAGACGTGCTGCTAATACAGCTATTCATTTCATATTTGTTGACTGTTTCGAATCAGAACGATTACCTGCTGCCATAGTTTTATATACCTCCAGGAGCACGAATATGTAATTATCACTTAAATCATGGCCATTTTACATGTCAAATACGTAGAACATCTATATGTATACTTGTTGTAACATTAAATACTTACACCTAATGACTACCTACATGAAAAGTCTGTTCATATTATGTGTTTTATACCTTAGTATACATTAGGTAGGTAACTTATTCATTTGTGTATAGATCTGGGATAAATTGAAGTTAATAAAATAAAATCTCTATCTGACTGAATTTGTTTTATTTCGATAATGTCACATCAACGCTGCGAGGCCATAAAAAACACGATTATTCGTTATTCACGTTTTTTTTTTTCAATTAGCAGCTGTTCTCTTATTTTGTTTCTAACTATCTTTGTTGTTTTGTACCTACATGATTGATCTGTGGTCATTTTATAAGTTGCGAGTAGTTTAGACATAATTTTTAGGTTATCTCCGAATTTGTTTAATTACTTTAAAACTCGGATACTTGTGTGAAAATGAACACTTTTATTTAATAGTATATAAAGCGTAGTCTATAATAAATAAAGATTTATTGTGTTTCAACTTAAGACGGATTTCCATACATCGGTGATCATGATTCTTTGGTCAAGATCTGATGAGGGGTTTTTGAGTTAGCTTCAATAGTACATATTTTTCCCACCTAGTATATGTGGACGATATTCTAATAGTTCATGTCACTGTAATTTACTTGGTATTCAAGTTTTTGTGGGGGTTTTGTGTAGGTACCACAACTAAAAAGTGAAAAATAAAAACTTTTTCACAAAAAATAAAACCGACTTCCAAAAAAAAAACACTACAAAGTGAAAAATAACTTTGATTTCGGAAGTCGGTGGCAAAAAAACGAAAATAAAAAACCCAAGACACCGACTTCCGAAATCAAAGTTATTTTTCACTTTGTAGTGTTTTTTTTTTGGAAGTCGGTTTTATTTTTTGTGAAAAAGTTTTTTCTAGGAACGATTACATTTTATTGGATAGTACGAAAATATTTTCATTGATTTGTTCATGTTAACATTTTTATTCCGTAAAATATTAATGTAGTGTCCAAGTTTCAAACTCTAGACAGGAAACAAAAATATAAGTCTACAGTTACACCAGAAAACAATAGGTAACCTACAATTTGAGGATAAGTGTATAAAATCAATGACGTAATGAACTAGCTGTCATTTCCCAGTAGAATTAATTCAAAGTCAAATAATTTATTTCAATTAGGCACAAAAAAGGCACTTTTGAACGTCAAAACTGACAAGACTATAGAATTGATTCAAGTCGCCCCTTCCAAAAGGTACAGGCAGCACATCAACCTACTACAATCTGTCAAAATTCTTCAATAGATTTTCAACTTTATCACTATATGATAAGGTTCAAAGTTGATTGGGAAAATTTGACAGTTTCGGGTCGGTTGACCTGCTGGCCTGTACTTCCGTATGAAGGAGAACTGGCACAGATTAGTAGAAGACCAAGAAACTCTAAGATATTTTGTTTACTAAACTAATATTATAAAGAAAAAGATTTGATTTTTTGTATGTTTGTTTGTAATGAATAAACTCAAAAACTGCTAAGCCGATTTCAAAAATTCTTTCACCAGAAGAATGTTAGGTATATTAAATAACTGAGTAAAATAGCATAAAATTTGTAAAGATATCACACGGGCGAAGCCGCTAGCGAAAGCTAGTTATATACACCGCGACATTTTAGTTGTCTTACAAAAGGTCACTCAATGTATCCGACATAAAATTACTCTAGGAACAATAAAAAAATTGACACAATATAAAAAATATAAAATTAATGTTTAGTAGTCATTGGATAATGAAGTGAGCTGCTTTTGTAAGATTACTAAAATGTCACGTGTAATAAATAAAAGGCACCAATAGAATAAAATTACAGTTCTCGCAAAACTTTATGAGCCCTCTGAACGTAGGCCCGAGTACTAAACCGCGCAGGGCACAGATGAGTGCAAAATCATTTATTTTAAGCTGTGAAACATTTTTTACTTACTGCGCAGCCACTCGCGTGCAACTTCCGTGAGCTCAAAAAGTTTTGCGCATACTGTATTATACCACAATAGATAAAAAATAATTTAAAATGAAGCAATGACAGATAAATTAATTATGTGATAGACACATGGTGCTTACATATTTACAAACAAAATTTTAACAAGTGAAATAAGTGTGGAGTTAAAGTATTTACCGTGTTTCCACGCTCTACTTAGATAAATGATTTCCTTACAAAGGACTATTGAATGTGTACATTATCCGTGACTAGACTCACTATTCGCGACTCAAAGTCAAATAATTTATTTCAATTAGGCACAAAAAGGCACTTTTGAACGTCAAAATTTACAAAAATAAAAAAAATAATGATTCTAGTCGCCCCCCTAAAAAGGTAGTTTTCGTATGGAGAAGAATGGGCAAGAAACTCCACCGTTATAACAGATAGGTATTTACAGAATTATAATCATTAAAATAATTCATACATCTCTCTAAGTTAAATTTGTTCCATATTATGAACTTTTCCATAAGAGATTTGTTCCTATGGAACAAAATTATATCTTACTCACACCATTGTTTAAATATTTTTAAGCTAATTCGAACTTTATAACAAAAGAATGAAGGACCAAAAAACAATGAAGGTATCAATTCCTAAATGATATCACTCGGATGGTAATTGAAAGAGGCTTGGCGCCAGTTTTCTGTTAATCGAATTGGTTTGCCATCCTTTGACATTGAACCAGCGACTTTGTCCGCGTGGAATATTTTGTTCTCCCGACCAACCGCGTCGCATCGCATCGCCCGCTCACTCGATATCACTTTGTTTTCTCTAAAAGTTCTTTCTGGCTTTTTTTATATTTTTGCTCGGCTCCTTACGGTCGTAGCGTGATGTTAAAAATTGGACTATCAAATGCAAAAAGATTTTTTCAAATCCGGCTGGTAGTTTCAGAGATTAGTAGGTTCAAACAAACTAACTGTTCAGCTTTATTATGATTATAGATTTCATTTGTTTCTGAATTCTTATCTTTTTTCCAGGAAACACGGACATGTTGTAAATTAACCGTTGTTTGGTCTGAAACATTTATTAAATCTTACAATTCTCGAGAACATGCAATTTAAAGCTGAATTGACTAGCCAGATGTAAATAAGTAATCGATTTCACAGGCACAGAAATAGCCAACTTAGCTTGGATTTGTTCCATCACCCATCGTGCCACTCCCCTTCGGTTACCTACGCACTCTGGTAAGGAAACGAACTAGGGATCAGCATCAGAAACTATGGTCGGACCAAGGCGAGTGCAGACAGGCTAAGGAGGCACTACCTTCAATCGATGGCCGCCTCACGAAAAAGGTTCTTCGACTAACTAAACAACAGCTGCGTGTGGTTACAGCAGCTATAACTGGCCATGGGTCATTTAATAAACACCTCTTTGTCATAGGAGTCACAGACAGTCCGCTCTGCAGAGCCTGCATGGAGGACGACGAGACAGCAGCTCATGTGCTGTTAAACTGCGCGGTGGTCGCCCAGGTACCCTACGCGAGATTGCCAGTAACACCAAGGCGTTGCTGGCTTTCTTTGAGGAGCTGGGGTGGATCGAATGACCCATTTTTCCCACCCGCACTCAAAATACGCGCTTTGACGTGGAGTTGCGGAAACCAGCCCGTATTACCTATTTGGATTTGTTCTAACTTTAGATCAGGCAGACATTGACATATTTAGGACTTCAATGACTTAGTGCACTTGTACGCAATAAACATCCATAATTATCTATAACTTACCATCAACGACTTTCAAACTCAGATTGATGTGTTTACATGTTGTTAAAATTACTTATATCTATATATAATTAATATTATAAAGAGATAAAACTTGTGAGTTTGTATGTACACACGGGCAGAGCCGCGAGCAAAAGCTAGTGTGTCTATAAATTACGGCCTCTTGCCTAATCTAGGTGTCCTCCATAATAAGAAACTAAATTGTAAACCGGATTGCGAGCCGTTGGAACCGAATCAAGCTGCATTACTACGACCTTAGCGATTTCTGTTTAGGTTTTTTTTCTATAAAGTATCTGGAATCAGGAATCCGGTTCCAAGGACCAGTTTTAAGGTCACACTGGCTAAATAATAACAGCTGCACGGGTCGATCGAAGGTTAAGCTACGATTGCCGCGGTCGGTTCGTGGATGGGTGACCATCTATTACCTACATAAATCGAGACCCTCCGTGCGTCGGGAAGCCCGTTAAGTCGTTGGGCCCGGCTGTCATTCGCAGATCTTTGACAGTCGTTACACGTTAGTCAGAAGCCCAAAAAGTCTGGCAACCAGTCTTACCAAGAGGTATCGCGTTAAGAGTAACTGGGTTGTGGAGGTCAGACAGGCAGTCCCTCCATGTAAAATACTGGTATTCAGCTACATCCGGTTAGAATAGAAGCCGACCCCAACATAGTTGAGAAAAGGCTAGGCAGAATTATTGATAAAAGTATCAATCAATCTCCCTAGCTTTACAAGTTTTTTTTTTCCCTTAAAACAACTGCAGTTATTGTCATTAGCTTGGCTTTTTTTCCGTCAACAATTTAACGTTCTTCAACCATTTTTTTTAAGTCCTCATTTTCAAAATTTTCCGGTGGTTATAAAGACCGAGTAATATTAGTCCAAGAACTATAAAAAAAAATTGATTCCATCCTCTTAATCAGACCATGTTCATCAGCTGCCAAGACAGTTAAAATCCGATTATTTTCACGTACATAAAGTCTGAAGTGCATTCTTGGTCCTTTCTCGGCGAGGTCACACCAGAACGCATGTGTATGCAAATGTCAAGCCATATGTTTTCGCGAACATTTGTGACGTCGTTTATTTTATAGGGCAATGTCAGCAATACGTGTGAATAGGGAAATTATATCGTCAATCATTGTTTTGTCTTTCATGTAACTATCTCGCTTGATAAACAGTGTATTAAGTGTAAGAATAAGAATCATTTATCATTTATTTGCAGAAAACCGGTTGTAAAAATTGGTGGTTTAATGTACAGTCCATATTTTGCCTGTTTAGGGCATGCAAATTAATTTTACATTAATAGTTACGTACTTGTTTTTTGAATATAAGAAGGTACACACATAACAAAACTTAACCTAAAAATACCATTTTATGTAACAACAATTCCTTAAACTAAATAAAAAGCCCATCACAAAACTAAAGGAAACTTAAAATATTTTTTTTTCTTTATGTTGCAGAAATTCTTGTAAACTATAATAACAGTTTCCTATCAACCAGCTACGTAGCTTAATTTTAAAATATTTAAATGGCTCCCTTATGATCTTTGGTATCTTATTAAAAATTGTAATGCACATAACATGATAAACATTATTTTTGCTTAGAGTTGTATTCCAAAAGGGACAAAAGTTTTTGTTGCGTCTTTTCGTGTCTGTTTTGTGTAATTGTCATCTTTGAATCTAAAGAATTCATTATGTTTCCTAACAAAAACCGATACCTCAAACAAATACTCAGTCAAGGTCAATAGTTTCAGTTTTTTGAATAAAGGCTTGCAACACTCAAGCGGACCGACACCGCATATAGCTCTTAAACATTTCTGTTGTACAATAAATGTCTTATCATTGTCTGTTGAATTGCCCCATATTATTAGTCCGTATCTTAATATTGATTCAACATACCCACTATATGCTATGCGGCCTGTTTTTTCGTCTGACACAATACGAAGGTTTATTAAAGCATACACAAATCTATTTAATTTACTGTATACGTTGTTAATATGTTGTTTCCAATTACAAAATTTATCTAGAGTTATACCTCAGAATTTAATACTTTCTGTTTCTTCTATGTTTTTGTATTTTATTTTAATATTAATACAATCGGAGAGTTTGCTTTTGATCGTACGAAATTGTATGAACTTTGTTTTAGATATATTTACACATGGTTATTAGATTCAAGCCATTCTATTACAGACTGTACAGCTTCGTGTATTTTATTTTCATGTGTTGAACTTTTAATGTTATTAGGCACTATAACAGAAATATAATCAGCGAATAGAAAACTATCCTAGTTTATTAAATCTGGTAAATCATTAATATAAAGTAAGAATAAATAGCAAGGGGTCCAAAACGCTCCCTTGTGGTACGCCATAATTATTCAATCTTGATGAGGATCTGTAGACAGTGTATTCAAGATTAACATTTAAATTAGTAACTTCAACACATTGCTGTCGGCCTGTTAAAAAACTTTTTATCCAATCTAGAGCGAGACCACGGATATTTATCATATTTTTCACATTTGTTTAGCTGGTTCACTGTCCATAAAGTAGACACAATAGTTAAACAATCAACCTGAAACATATATGTGGTTCATGGGACAGGGAATGGGTTAGTAAGATGCTATGATCCAAAAAATCAAATGCCTTACTCATATCAAAAAACACTACTACAACCGGAATTTTATCATCTAGATATTCTGTGATCTTTTTAATTAGGGTAAAAGCTGCTAAAGATTTTGATTTATTATGCTGAAAATCGTTTTGCTCCTGTTTTAAAATATTATGCTTATCTAAGAAACTTATTAATCGGTTGTAGAATATATTTTCAAAGATTTTGGATAACACAAGAACAAATGTAATAGGGCGATAGTTATTTGGCTCATTTCGATCACCTTTTTAAATAGAGGCTTAACTATGGAATACTTTAAATTATCTGGAAAAAATTCTCGTGACAATGAATTTTCTATAATATATGGTTAAGAACAGGAGCTATGACATTAACACATGTCTTAATAATCCGTGTGGAGATAGAATCATAACCTACTGCTTTGGTGTCGTTTAATGATTTTATTGTAGCAATGATTTCTAGCTCTGTGGTTGGTCTGAGAAAAATTGAATTATCATTTATCTGGCTTTTGAGTCTGTCGTTGTTTATTTGGAAAATTTGAGTTATGATCATTGGCAATATCGACGAAGAATTCATTAAATGTTGATGCTATTTGAGTAGGTTCTTGAATAAATTTCCCGTTAAGTTCTATTGATGTTATACTATTTATTGTCCTAATGCTATCATTTTCATCTTTTATTATGCTCGAAGTAACTTTTCCTTTGTTATTTGCTTGGTTCTAATTTAATCGTTATGTTTTTCTATTAGTTCCGTTCTATTAGTTATGTTTTTATTAATATTTTTCTTTGACCATATTATACATTTTTTACCAAATTATATTTCTTGTGTGTCTCTTTTGTTTTATGTATGTAGTGCGAAAATTGCAAATTGTCTTTAATAGATTAAATAAATTTAACTTAAATAGATTTTCTTAGTCCTTTTGTACACCATTTTCAAGATTGTAAATTTGAAGCCATTTTAACTTTGTAATAAGGAAACACAGTTTGTAGTAAAGTACAGTAATAGTACAGTTTTGTAGTAAAGTAAGTTTAGTTCTTGATGAAAATAATTGAACGCTTCATTATATCAGTTTCTGCGTATACTTCTTCCCAAGATAGTTGTGATAAATAGTATATATTTTTTTCTATATTTTCTTTACTAGTCTTGTTTTTGACAGTAACAATATTGTTCAATTTTTTTATAGTTTGCTGGAAACTCTAATATTTGAGCGGTATCATGATCACATAGATATAATGGATGAACTGTACCATTAGCGTCAACGTGGTTGCTTGGCCTAAGGCAGTTTCAAATTTTGATTGACTTACAATCAATTCCACTATAAGTTAATATGCACGTACCACCATGCTTTTGCTTCTTTCTTGAATAGTGACTACCTACTTTATACCCTTTTATATTAATGTTTAACTCATCTGCTTTAATAAAACCGTAGTTTGATTAAGTTTAACAAGAGATGTACAGAATTCCTAATTTTGCCGAATATTTCTGAGAACTGTTATTTCTAATGATATTTTAGCATAATCTTACTTAAAATACTTGGAAAAGACCCTGGAAACACACCAAATAAGTTAAAATTAAGTGTGGTCGGGTCTCGGGACTCCTCTTCTGAATGTAAAGGACACAACATTATGACGAATACTCACAACAGATATCAAATAAATGTGTGCGCAGCTTCTTTAGCACATTTTCTTTTTTTCCCAATCTTAGATTAGTTCCATCTTATTGGGCAGTCCGTAAGATTATTCCTCATAATTACTGGTAATAAAACTTGTGTGGTCGTGGTCTACGGACAATATCACGTATTTAATTAATAAATGCCGCATTGACGCCCACGTAAACACAACCATACTATGTAATTAGAATTTTACTAGCAGTAGTATGTCTGCGAGACGTGTCTATGAAATGCAGAGTTTGCCAAAAATCATCGTATGAAAATCAGTCACGTGTGTAAACATATTTAAATGAATCACTTTGTTTTATCGTAAAGGAAAAGGTACTATAGGTAGATACTATCTAATTACGCTACACATTTTCGTAAAGGATTACGACAAACGGTTCAACAACATTCATTGCGGTATTTACGTTGTTTTTCGAACAATGGATTACTTAGCAATTTGTATCAAAACGATTCAAGTTCCGATTGATCGTGTTTAACGTAATTAGGGTACTGGTTTTGAATAAACATAATGTCTTATCTCATTAAACTAGTTAACACTAGTTTAAAACTAGGCAATACTGAGGGATAGAGTTATTCAATAGAAGTAGAAATATAACTGGGCGTACCATTATACCACACGCCCCATAACTAGTATAGAGAGCGGTCGTAGACTTCAGTTATGGCGGAAATCCATTCAAAACCGCTTAATCTAGCGGGTTTTCCAGCTTTATTATTTAAGTTTAGAAGACCTCCCTTAGTAACGTAACGTGTTGACTTATGGATGCTCCCGTCTCGAAGGTCCAAGTTTTTAAAAATCGCCAACCTATTATCATTCATGACCCATAGATCTTAAGAACTTATGTTAGCTACCTATATTCTTGCAAATAAATAAATTCATGGTGATTTTGGAAATTCGTAAGAAGAATATTCAGCACTAGATTTTTACGTTTAAAAAACCGATTGACGGTGAATGGAAGTTAAATTAGGTTATTCATTACCCATTGTTTATTCATACTTGTCGGTTTTGTCGGTTATTAAAAGGCTGAGTGGGTCATGCATAGTGCGAACGACCGGCGGAATTTATTATGATTGTTTTCACCCAAGCTCGTTTATTGCCACTATCCCAGTTTGTGTTATTCGGGTCGCGCTAGAGAGTTGAGCTACTATCGCAGCCTGTATTGTTTGGAATATTTTTACTCTATGGGAGTTTGGCATGCGAGATGGAATATTTATGCATTGTGGAAGCAATAAGGCAAGTTTTGCCCAAAAGTGAGAAAATGTATATTATTGTTAAAGAACTCTAACCCCTCTGACTTCTGAGTCACATAATTATGCGTAGTTGTAACTACATCCATAAAAAAAAAAACACTAACCCACATCCACAAACATTTGGTAGCCGCATTACGAAACCAATGTTGACAATAAAGACAGTAATTTCATAAAACTCATGTTCTATCGGACGTGACGTCACCGAAAGGAAACGCACCGTGTCCTGACGGGGAAGTCATCATTCCCATATCGTCTCCAACACAGTTACATCCAGAAATACACACCACCAACTTAACTTGGTCCTTCAAAACTTACGAGAAGAATGGAGAAAAAGGATCAACGGAAATTGGTTGGTTCTAAAAACAGCTGTTGACGAAGAGCGTCTCCTTTTAAGTATTTTTATTTCTCAGTGCGAGACTTTGTTGGATTTTAATTAAATGAGTTTTGGAACAGATAAATGTCGGGAATAATTAAATAATGAGTGTGGGGAAGAAACAATGATATGGTAGTGGTCTAGCTCTCTTTGTTATGCATTTTAAAACTTAAATGATATCAACTTGAAAATGATACAAGATCTTCTTCTTTGATTCTTGAATGATTCTTGGCAGATGTGAATGGAAACGCCGGGAGGGGACGCCCTAGGAGGACATATACTGACCTTATTGGTGATGTTCTTCAGAACGGACAGGTGCGTAGTACTCGCAACCGGCGTGCGTGTATGACCAGATGTATGAACGTAAACGAGGCAAAAGGATATGTAAGGATCGTAGCAGGTGGCATTCTGTAGTTTCTGCCTACCCCCATCCATGGGAAGAAGGCGTGAGTTTATGTATGTATGTATGTAACTTGAAAATCTTGAAGATCTACTCCACAATATTACTAATGTGCATAGAAAAGGCGTATTCCAATAATTTTAAATGATTTTACCTAAATCTATCATGAAAGTAGTTACATTTCCGCATAGATAATATCTCTTAGGACCAACCAAACTGGTCCTTCGAGCCGGATTCTAACTATCGGGGAAACTCAAGAAATTACGTGTCCAACCTATCGAGTCGATGATTGTGATTAGCTAATAAGTCTAATAAATAAGCCATGTATAAATGAATGTGTAGGAAGGCCGTCTAAATTGCGATATTGAAAATAAGTTCCAATTCATTTTATTTGAGCTAATTTGGAATAATATTTTTTCATTTGAACATATCAATAACATTTCTGACTTTCTGTGTATTTTTTTATCTTCCCCATGAACAGATGATAACATTGCAATTTTATTGTTTCCATGCGTCCCTTCATTTACCAGGAACATTAACCGAAACGACATAAGTGCATCAGTCACCAGGCCACGCTCATAAAAGTCTACGACGAGCAATAACTATAAAAAGTTATTTAAAAAACAAACAGGGGATCGCATCAATGTGTACACGACTCACGCGCATATGCTCTGACGTAAACTAACGCCTGATTGGTGCATGGCGTTCCAAATTCAATTTTCGTTTCGTTAATCAGACGTTTGGATGTATTCGAGATATTGAACGGAAATGGTGCGAGGATTTCCTTTTAAAAGACGCCAAACACGTACTGACAATAAGCTTCTAATGGCAGACATTCAAGTCTTCAAAATAATGAGTAACAAGAAGAAATTATGGCAAGTATTGAATAATAAGTGGCATCATACACAACAGTAGACAAATTAGCATATGTATAGCCAATGAATCAGTGGACAGTCAGTCGGAAACCGTCCATGATTCACGTTGATGAACAGTGGTTGTGCAGAATAAAAAATAAAATGTCTATTAAATACATCCGCAGAACTCACAAGGAGGGTACTTGTAAATGCTAAGCATATACTGCTTTCGTTCCTTCGTATCACTTATCATCAGTCTTTGATGCATCTTTTCCTATAGATTTTTTGTTTTCGAATGTTATAGTCATTCCAGTTTTAATGCCTAATGAATTTTGAGAATAGCTAGATAGTCTTTAATATGTTAATATGAACAACAATTTAGATTAGAAAATAATGTCTTCTACAAACTGATAAGAGGTAAAACCAAAAGTAGTTCTTCTAAAACCAAAAGTAGAATGACATTAGAGAAGGACCTTTGTCGTCAGTGTCCAAAAAAGATCTCTTATAACCATTTAAAAACACAAACTCTTAAAATTTTGGGCATATAAAAAATATGGAAGGCTAATTATAATGCAAATAGGTATATAAATATAAATCGGGACGTAGTGGTTTTTATAATCACAAACATTGATATTGAAGGATTCATTTTAAAATATTTATTTGATTAAAATAAATTTATGTAAGTTTCCGACAGTTCAGCCTACACTATAATAGGCTCGCGTTGCGCTCGCGAGTCGCGACCCTTTTGGCGAATGTCAGATGGTCAGATATGAGCTTCCCCTTGTAATAGGCAGTATGCAAACCATTGCGATGGGCATGGCAGGAACGAATAATTTATGAGTTTAACAAGCAGACTTTTAAGGGTTCGGGTTAATAAACTTTGTCGAGGAATTAAATGTGCCTTCCGGTTTGTTCCGTGATAGATAACTGTGGAAGGCATAAGTAGGTTTTTCGTGAGTTATTTTTGCAGTAAGCTTCTAGTTATTTTTACTTTTTTTTCGAAAGTACTGTTCCAAAACTATGAGCGATTGGTCATAGAAGTTAACTTCACCATAATTCCACCGATCATAATATTTTTTTTTCAATAATCGTGTTTTTTCAACAACATCTTTAAAATTACTATTAATCTATCTAATTCATGTTTATATTTAATAGTCAAATACCCAATTACTTATCCTATGATTGCCCATTGTGTACAGACGTCTATTGTCGCGTATATTTTTATCGTAATACCCTAATTAAGTTGAGCAGAACTTCACAACAACGGAACCGGTCAACGGAAGTCCGATGATACTGCTTTAACTAACATCACACTTTGTTTTCATTTTCATACATTTCATTCAACTTTTAACCTACATGTAATTGAATGATAGATTTTGTCGAAAGTAAATCTGAAGTGGCAGTGGGCTGGCCATATTTGTCGAAGGACCGATGGCCGCTGAAGCGGACCGAGTCCTCGAGTGGACCCGCTTATAGGCAAGACCGACGACCTTAAAAAGGTCGCTGGGACAGACTGGGGTGACTGAGGGTGTTGTGTGTGCCACAGCCTGGTAGAGGTATATGTCCAGTAGTGGACTGCGATAGACTGAGTTGAGTAATTTAATAAGTTTACTCTTAACTCTGGTCAAATAGTTTCAGGGTGAAATTTGTCATGTTTTTTTATGAAATCCAGGATCAGACAGTTTTCACGACAACAAACAACAACATCCTCGTAACATAAGGTCAAGTTGAAAACCAGTGTCAGGCACTATTTCTCTGGCATTTTACTGAACTGGCTCTTCTCCATAGGAAACAACCAATTGGAACCGTGCACCTAGGTTCTGACTTTTCATAAGTGCCTGTGTAGGTTTATGTGAAATATAAATATTTTGTCTTGAATTTTTTGAGTGGTCCTATTTGGCACAGGTATGAGGCACACAGTACCATTTTAAGTTATTTAATTTTTTTTCTATATTTATTGGTTGTTTTTGTTTGAATATTGTGAGCCTTACCCTTCTGAGTTAAATAAATTTATTTTCTTTCTTTAACACCTCTGCAATCCCCGAAGGGACATTTTGCCAGTTATTTTTTAAGCCGTAGGATCAGTTTTCTTAACCGCAACTTACCAAGAGGTAGAGAAAAACACCCATAACACTATAAAAATACCTTATTTTATTAATTCCATGCTGGTATTTATTCTGTGCACTGTGCATAATCTGTAATATTTAATGGTAAAATGACATCAGCAAGTTTCAAAGACGTCTGACCTTAAACAACCAAATGTGATGTGTCAAGATTAAAGCTACCAGATGTCTAGGAAGTCTCATGAGTGTCCGTAGTGTAACAGGCATTTTAAATAAATGTCACACTCAACCCTTATGATTTATGCATTATGTGTGTGAACTGATGACTTTCTATAAACAAAGGAAAATTAGTAAGAATTGTAGCAGGTGGCCTTCTGTAATTTCTGTTCTGAATACCCCATGGGAAGGTGTGAGTTTAGGTACCATCAAAGAAGTTCATATCTATACACCGTAAGGACTATTTCTGCTTGCTCGTTCGGCCGTTATAGAACCGGGACGGTAACAGATGTGGTCATCGTGTTCACGGGATTTTGTTTTCAAACTGCGTAGATATGAAGTTCTTCGATAGTAAGTATGTATGTGTGTACTTTTGTGAACCTGAACTATGGTCAGGTTAAAAAAAAACATAACATTTTAACTCACTTGGATATTTAATCTATGCACATATTATTTTGTGTAGGCTAAACAAAATCACAATATTTTGAAAGACATAATTTATAAGTTTAAACAGTGCAGGAAACTGAATAATCAGTTTTTTTTTAATATAAAGTTGAGAATTTTAGTACATTTATAATTACTACTTTCTAAAATTCCGTTTTAAACATAAGGATACTACATCAATACATTATCAAATGTATTTAAAGTCACAAGATAACAGTATTAATTAGTACAATTTATTGCATTATACACTGCAGAAAGTGCATACCTACAAACAAAACTTACAAGTATTTTATGCCTTTTTATTTAGCATTTTAGATAAATTGGTGTTTTAATGTTTACTATTCATAAAAAAGTGCTACATTTTCAATTAAATAAAAACCTTACGGGTATGGTTACAAACTTTAGTAACCTAATTTTAATGAACTAACAAATGAAGAAATTCTGTTTGTTTATAAAGAACACTTTCAACCTTTGCAGCCCCACCTCGAGACTGGAGTTTCAAATTATTAAGCACAACAAACGTGCAGGGTCCTGATCAATTTAAATACCTAAAAGTTCACCTTCATGCACGTCTTGGCAAATAATATAAAACTTAAGACTTACTTAACTCCTGAGCTTCTGCAGTGCCCTTTGTCAGCGCTAATAATACTAATAAATGCACCAAGCACATAACACAAACATTATCACTTAACATTTTAACACATAAAGTTTTTTGAAACATAGTTACACGAGACTAGCAAATGGAGCTAGTAAACAAACTTATAAAATAAGTTGCATTATGTTCAAGCAAGGCACTGCACATCATTCATTAAACACTTGACCACATCCAGCACAAGCACTGGCTCAGCTTGCTTTGGAGTTTGAAACAAAAAAATACAAATTATGACAGGCAGGAGACAGCCGTCACTGCACGACACTGACCACAGACCTGAGACCATTGACATATTAGAAGTCAATGCCACAGACTACCTATATTAAAAAGTACTCTGTGTCACAGACTAAGTAGATACAGACTATAAATTTCTGTAAAGTTTAGACTATGGTACAATAAAATTGTCGTCACATTAAAAGAACGCTGAGCGTCAGTGCAGGGGACGTGTCTGCGGACAGTTACGGTCGCATCCTAAGTACTAGGCTATTGTTTTACAATTACAAGTGTAATATTTTTATTCTTGAATCATAATAGGTACTTTATTAATTAGTACTATGGAGTAGGCGACGGGACCGTAAGCGTAGGCAGAGACAGCCATAACCTAAAGTGGCCTATTCACAGTTCAAAATGCTAATGCATCCCGCACTGCACTGCTCTACATATAATTCCATGGCGTGGTCCAACCATGAAGTTATGGGTTCAACATGCACTTGACCGGTTGTTTGATAACGTAAAATATTTTATAGCTTCGGATTCCTATTCTATTCTATTTTTTGATATGGCAAGCAAAGCCGATGTCGACTATTCTGCCAATGTCAAAGTGAATTGGAAAAGCAAGTTCCCTATGTAGTCTGTGGCAAGTGTGTATTGCTGAAAATAAAGAAAAAATATATGTAATGAAATCTTCAATGATCAGCTGAACTTAATACTGGACTGAAACAAACAAAAAAATAAAATTACATAAATATTTTAATTGTTAGAACATTTATACATAAACCACATCCACACAAACAGCTCAACAATTATTTCTGTTTTGGCGATTTGGAGCTCGGAGGTTTCGCGTAGTTTATCGACGGAGGAGCGGAAAGAGAACAACGTTAATTTCACTGACTGGTTACCTGTTACTATTTATAATGTTACTGTCTAATAGTAGTAGTCGCTGGTAATAGTAGTCGGTTAACCAGCCGTTGTTTATATATTTTGGTTTTTTGTTAATATTTACTTACCCGCCCGACCCTTGCTCGCAGAAGCGCCAGCCCGCGTTACGCTGAGAAATGTAGATTTAAATTCCCCGACTAATAATAATGAAAACATAAATTTGATCCAGCCTGTCCCACCTTGCTGCCCTCCCCTCAGCGCCGCCCTAAGCCGAGGTTCGTACCCCACAGGGGGTGCCCTTAGCGAGCGTTCGCTTAATATAAGTTAGAATAGTTTATGCCCCTGGCTGGAGGCTTTGAGTGTAGTAGCTTAAGGCAGCCACAGGACAGTCCGGTTAAGCAGTAACTACCTTAGTGGTATATCTGTGAGATGCCCTAGTTAAAAAAAAATAAAAAAATAATAATATTTACTTAATGCGAAACATTCCAAGCTGAATATTTTCACCATATATTTTTGACTAAAGGCACAAGTTTTTGGTTTACTCTTACAGATCTGGGATAGAGCCGGTTCCTTGTATTTTGCCGTCAAAGTTATGATACCATCGTTTTGACTTTTAGCAAGATTATTTAAAAACGCATGCATCAACAAGTTTTAAAACTTTGTATGGTTATTATTAGCGTCGAGAAGGACCGAATAAGGTTTTCAGCGAACTTATACCTTGTCTCATTTAGGCGCGGCGATGTTTTTTCGGGTTTTCATAAAACCGCGATAACTTGAAAACTATAAATATTTTCTTAAATCTAATTGGGGCACTAAAGGGCACATATTAAGAGCTACTCGTGTATGTTTTTTCTACAGGGGCACATGCAATGTTTTTAAAGATATACGATTCTGCAAAACGTTACTCCAGCAGGAAATGCAATATCTCGAAAACCTGAAGGGGCACAGATTTTGTTTTTGGGGGCACATTTTGGCACACATATAAGCTCTCTGGCTATGCACAATTTTTCTCTCTGCGATCATTCGTTTAGAATTTTCCTGCTAGAAAAACGTTACCCCAGCAGGAATCGTTTTTCCCGTTTTTTTCCAAAACGACAGGGGGCACAATTTTTTTATGTGGGGGCACATTTACAGCAGATAAGGCACAAATTAAACGTTCCACTCATATAACTCTAGGAGACACTTTCCTGCTGGGGTAACGTACACGTTACAATCTCTGTGTGTTCAGTTACACTTACAATATATATGTTGCTTCTTGTCCATGCGCGCGAGGGGCAGAGACCATTGAGATAGAAAATATACTTACTTATAGGTCTATGGCAGAGACTCACTTCTATCTCTTTGTATAGCGTGAGTTTTTTATGTGTCTATGGACGGCGAAATGTTGCCGGTCTTAAATAATATACTTATATTATAAAACCTGTTGCAAACAGGTGGAAATTATAAATAACATAAGGAAAGCGGAACGCCACACTGTATTTTATAATTTTATATTATTGTGACGGATGAAAATCATCAGCGCCACAAGCAGTTCTGGAGAGGAATATGTTAAAAGGGAGGGGAAATTAATAGGAAGAGGGATCTTGAATTTAAGGAGACGGCTATACAAATCTAGACGTGGGATGTTGTTAGGACATTACGAAAAAAATGTGATCCAGGGTGCCTTCCTTCGCCATGGGATCTGGAGGCAAAAGTCCTCGCGCATATTTGGGAGTGACACGAGGAGGCGAAGCGCCGGGGCTTGAATCCGATGCCGCGAGAAATCGCGGCACAGCGGACAGAGCTCCGACGGGATCTCATGGCGTCATGGAGAGTGCGATGGTCGCAACCCAGTGCTGGGCACGCCACTATTGCGGCTATAAGTCCCCTCTTTGAGGAGTGGCTGGAGAGGCGCCACGGCGTCCTCACCTTCCGCCTGACGCAGGTCCTCACCGGACACGGCTGTTTCGGGAGGTACCTGTTTCGGATAAGGCGGGAGGAAACGCCCGGGTGTCATCAATGCATGGATCGCCCGGAGGACACGGTGGAGCATACGGTGGAGGTATGCCCGGCTTGGGCAGAGCAGCGCCGTGTCCTCGTGGAGGCGATCGGTGGCGGGAATCTCTCGCGTCGGGCCCTGGTCCAGGCCATGGTACGGAGCGAGAGGGCATGGGAGGCCGTCACCTCCTTCTGCGAAGCTGTAATGCTTGCGAAGGAGGAGGCGGAGCGCGTGAGGGAGAGGCAGATTTCGCGCCCTCACGCCCCTAAGCCGCCGCAGTAGGAGACGCCCTGGGCGTCAGGAATCTATTGCCGATTCCCGGCCACCGTAGGCGCGGGCTTGCGGACGGTGAGCAATGAGTAGCTCACCGTCCGGTAAGGACCAAGCCCGGGGCGACGGCGCGTTGTGTTCCACGCGCGCCTCAAAGAGATGTCAGCAAGTGAAGGGGTCCGATGAGCCCATTGCCTGCCGGGGTTGCGGGAAAGTCCGAAAGGGATACCGTGGCCCACTGGCATTGCACAGGCAACAGAAGGAACACGGGTGGGTTTTAGTCAGTAAGAGTCTGACACGCCCTCCCGCTCCACCCAGAGCGGGAGGAGTCATTTGATGATTTCCCACCAAAAAAAAAAAAAAAAAAAAGGGTGGCTTCCTCCAACCCGCACTCGCAGAGAGAGGAGTCACAGACATGTATTTTGTGTTTTCTTTTTTGTGACCGAAAAACCACGGCTTTGGTTTTATGGTCGGTTGCACTGCATAAAAAAATGCCCTTCTTTTTGCTGGACGTATTCCACCGCTCCTGCCAGGAACATTGCAAATTCAGTTTTGGAAGGGACATTAGGTGGTCGTAACCCTGATGCTTATTGTGCGTGAGATCTGACGATAAAGATGAACAAGCATCTTTAGCCAAAGCATCCAACATTCGTTACCCTTACCTAAACTTATTTTTGTCGCGTAATCAAGTGGCATACGTTCTTAGTTTTTAAACATTAGTGCATAAAAGTTTTAAAACATTAGTGTTCATGGTTGTTAAATAAATTAAGAAAATGTTAGTATGAAAAATGCAACTTAAAATTCTCCATACAAAACGCTGATTTCATAGGTGGGGACTTAGGGATAGGAACTGCCAGCTGTTTAGTAATGGCATCCGACGTAAAAGGTGCTGTTCAGGAACTCTCTAAAAAAGTCATCCACGCAAAACGTTGTCCTTGTTACTCCTTGGCCAAATCAAACTTCGCTTCGTGTAGAAACACAACTGGAAGAATAAAAAAATCGTAGCGTTTGCTTCTGCAAAACGCCATAGAATATTCATAGAAGAACTTGATGGTACGGCAATTCAAAGTATATGCGAGACACGATGCGTTGAAAGACACGACGGCCATTTACAATTCCAGGGCAATAATCTGGTTAAAATTTGTAAAGCACTGGAGAGAATATCGACATGGCAAGATAATAAAACTTCAAGTGACGCTTACTGTCTCTTGCAAACACTTCGTAGCTTATATTTTAGGAACTACAGTTTCGTTGAGCCGATTCCTGGAAACTGCATCGGTTAAAGGGTGTTCTGGAAGTATTACGATCAAAACGCCAAAACGCTGAGCCTGTATTCAAGCAATTATTTTCAGAGGCGACAGAGCAAGCAAACAGTTGGATGTTACATTAAAATCCCCACGTACAGTTCCAAGGCAAATAGGTCCAATTATCAGGCGAAATCGGCAGAAGAGTACTTTCGGAAATCAATTTACTTAATCTATTAGATTCAGTTATTAATGATTTGGTGCAGAGATTGTCTCCGGAGTTGCTGGATCTATTTCAGTTGCCCCCAACTGAAATAGATCCAGTAACTCCTCCTTTTTCTATCTAAACCAAATGTTAGTGTCAAGGACTGAAATCGAGTCAGTGAAAAAAGTGGTCCAGATGTACGGCTATTCATTAAGGATAGTGTATCAACTGTTGTGTATGAATACCGACTCCGGATGGCCAAATGGAAAAGAGAATGTGAAAACAATTGCGCCATACCAGAGTCGGTAGCTCATATCATTGAAGCATGCGACCAAGATTTGTACCCTAACATAAAAATGTTCTTACAAATACTGGAAACTCTCCCGGTCAGCGTAGCCATCGCAGAGAGATCATTTTCTACTCTTCGCAGAGTAAAATCTTGGTTGCGTGCCTCTATGGCACAGGAAAGATTATCCAGGCTAGCTCTTCTAAATATACACAAAGATGTGGTCTGCGTTAGGATGACTGGACCAAGAGAGATTTTGGAAGTTTGAGCAATACCAAGTTTTAGTACCTATTTGGTACCAGACATCAAATAATTGGTACCTCGCTGAAGAGGGAAAACTATTACGAGGAAAATAGCCAGCCATTCTGACTTCAGAATGGCTGGACCAAGCCAGTTTCACCTAGTTGTAGGCGTTATAACTAGTTCATATTTTCGTTAATATTTAGTACCTCATTGGAACCTCCATACATTGGAACCTCCATATATTATGTTTTTCCTCTATTTTTTCGATAAGCCAAAAATAAGTTACACCTACAAGAAGTTTTGCATATAAATAATAATGTTTGGCTTATCGAACAAATCTAGAAAAACATAATTATGTGGAGGTTCCAATGCGGTACTAAATTTTAATGAAAAGATAAACTAACTACAACGCATAAAACTAGGTGAAATCAACGTGCTCCGGATTACATGCAAAATTTCTTCTAGGTGTAACTTTTTTTTCACTTATCGAAAAAATGTAAGAAAAACATACGTTTAGGTACCAATGAGGTACTAAATTTTAACGAAAAGATGAACTAACTATAACGCCTACAACTAGGTGAAACCGGCTTGGTCCAGCTATTCTGAAGTCAGAATGGCTGGCCACTTTCCTCGTAATAGTTTTCCCTCTTTAGCGAGGTACCAATTATTTGATGTCTGGTACTAAATAGTACCAAATAGGTACTAAAACTTGGTATTGCTCAAACTTCCAAAATCTCTCTTGGTCCAGCCATCCTGACGCAGACAAAGATGTGAACCTGGATTTCGATGAAATTATTAACGGTTTCGCGAGAACGAAACGTAAGCTTGAATTTGTAATTTAAGGAAGCACCTTAATAAAATTATTTAATGTAAAATGGAAACTGACTAGCGTTTAATCTAAATTGATATCCTTTGAAGATGTAAAAATTTCAACAACATTAGTTCAGTAGTTACGACTCTAAATATGATACTGTGATGTGCAAACAAACACACACTTTTTTAATTTTTGTGAGCGAACAAACTAACATTTTAAGCTTCGTGCAGACTATCGCGACGCGACACCGGCTATTGTTATACCGTGAAGTTTTCTTAGAAATTGTATTGTTCGAGTCGCGTCGCGCTGGTCTGCACGAGCCTTTACTGGTTTATTAATTTACTAGTGTTCCCCCACGCCTTTGCCCATGTGGAACTATACAAAATCTTCGTGAGCATCGCTTTTGATATTTTGTAAGCATCGCTTTTGTAGGAATGCACTATATCGATCATGAGCGAGTTCATACTCCGACTCGCACTTGGCCGATTTTCGGGTGGCTGTGCCCACAACCTACCAATCTCATCACAGGACAAGTTAATGGACGCACAATAGTTTGTGTGCGTATTACTTACAAACCTACAGCTTTACCAGTTACCAGAGCGCTAGTTTCGTGTACCTATTTATAAAATTTAGTCAGCGTATTAAAACAAAACAACGTAAAGAATAAAGATTTATTCATGACAAAGGTACACTAATAAAAATACAATAAATTTGAAACTCAAATGTCAAAGACAATAATTATGTTGTTGTGTTTATTTTCACTTTTTCAACCAAAAAAGTGAAAATAAACATCAAAAGTGATAATAACTGCAAAAACACTTAATAAAACAACCGAAAAGAGAAAAACCAGCAATAAAATCTACAGAATTTTGGTATTGCAGGACGACAAACAAAATTTACACCTTATCAGGTTACCTATTGGTTTGTCTGTTTTTGTTATATTTGGTTATTGCTGCCTGCAATACCTATAGAAAAGTTAGACCTAACTTTTTGAAACGTCAAAAATGTTTGGTTAAACAGACGCTAATCATTACGAGCGTTTATCAAAAAAGTTGGCAACGTCGCAAATAGCCGACAAATATTTACCTGATGGAAATAAGAATTATGGCTAACTAGTGAACTAGAATAATAATAATGAATTGCAATTTTATTAAAACACTGAATTTGATTTTGTAACCGTTTTAGTTGTAAAAAAAAACCGGCCAAGTGATTGTCGGACCACGCACAATGAAGGGTTCCGTAGTTGGAATGAATTTATCGTAACAACAACAAACAACTTACTTTGTAATTAAAAAACGGAATATATTTGGAGAACATGTTTTTGCAAGCGCAAATTTAAGTTGGTCGATTATCGTAAACTTGTAAAGCCCACTTAAGTGTGATAGTTTTCCTTTAAACTTCGTTATATATAGGTACTACTGTCATGACATTTGAATTTCTAACTTTCTGAATTTCACTTGACTCTAACGAAAATTGGTACTTTAAAGCTTGATAAGTGACGAACGGTTTACTTAATCAAAAAACGGTCTCACCAAACCTCTAATATTTTTGAAAGATCTATTCAACGATATCCCACACTATGGGAAGGACGAGAAAAAAGATTATCATCCCCACTTTACATGTAGGGGAGGTACCCTAAATAATTGTTTATTTTTTTCAAATTTTATTTTACCACTTTCGGCGTCATTAACGCGTATACTCATGCGAAATTACAACTTTCTAATACCAATAGTTTTTGAGCTAAACCGCGGACAGACAGACAGACATGGCGAAACTATAAGGGTTCCTTGTTGACTACGGAACCCGAAAAAGGCATTTGGAAAGTTTCCAAATATTTTTTTAAATATCTAAATATTCGGTGTAACGATGTTAATTATTGCATTCCATAATCAATGTTTTAGTTCAATAGTTAGCCATATTTATTATTTTCATAGAGTAGTATTGCCAAATAAATCAAAATAGCGAAATATTTGACAGCTATTTACGACGTTGCCCACTTTATTTATAAACATTTCCAATTTCCAATCACATTTAAACTTTATTTGTATATATTTTAAAATCACCTTTTAGAACCCTTCATTTTGATTCCCCACTTGTTGGTTTGGGAATTTTAAACATACTACATATTGGCGCCAAATATCCGCTATTTTAATATACCCAGACACTCGCGCAATAAAGACGAATCTAACGACATAATAATTATCATTCATCAATATCGGTTCAGCCGTTTAGTAGTATCGAGGGAATAAAGAGACGACATACAAACAGGTCAAACACATAACCCTTCTTCCTTGGCTTCGCCGCAGTCGGATAAAAAGAGTTAGATAGGGTATACACGCTCCGCAAGTAAGTAGTGAAGTTTTTCTTCGTCTTCTCTTTTTCGCTCCCTATAATTACGACAGGCCGTCCTACTCTCACGTGTCATCTAATAGTGTTATATATGTGTTGTGTATTAGTGTTTTTTTTTATATCTGCTTTTTTTTCATATAATATACCTAATTGGTTTCAACCATTGATATTAGTATATCAATGGTTTCAACAATCATCTGACAATTACTATTCAGTCATAACACTCGAAGGTCGAAGTATAAAGGTGCGTGGAACCATCAATGGAACATATTGAAAAGGCTCATCAAGGCCATGGCTTTCATGCGTTCTTCCATCTTGTGCCGCTGTAAACTAGGGTAATGAAACTTCAATCGAAATTCGCCTGTGGATCTGTTGTCCCGGTGGTCAGAACACTCAAGGTGCCGGTTCATGTCTTCCCAGCCCGCGACGACGAGGTTACAGTATCCACAGTGGTACAACCCGGGACGAACCTGTAACGTTATAACAGAAATAAAAAACATACTTATCTAAAGAGCACTAATAACAGAAAAAAAATAACCGGTCAATTGCAAGTCGGACTCGCATACGGAAGGTTCCGAACCACCGTACAATATTTTCATCTTAAATTTTAAAAATCGCAAATGATATTTTGTATTTCATAATGTTACCTACTATGAATTATAAAGTTATTTTTTCGTGTGTTTAATTGGGTACAAATTCATACTAGCGTAATCTGTTAACCCACCCATAACGTTGGCAAATTGAGGCAAAAGACAAATTGAGGAAAATTGACCCTAAGGAAAAAGTACGGTCATAGATTTTTACAATCAATTTACCTACAAGACATTCTTATTCTCTATTGAATGCGTACACTGAGTATTCAACTCTCGGTATTAATCCGAGCATTGAGAATCCAACAGAGCGCATCCAGCGCGTATGCCAGCGCGTCAAGAAAACACACGGTTGAATATTCAACTCTCGGCGCTAGGCAAAAAAAATACGCCTGTGCGAGCCTGGGGGTACAGTTCACTTTTTTTCTACCCTCCTAATAAGCTAGACAGACACTAAATAAATGTTCCCATGATTTACCTCTCTGATAAATTCGTTTTTCTCGGATTTAATGACAGGCACTTTTTGCCATTTAATGCCGTGTTGTGTTGTCTTAACATGGACCTCAATATCGGAGTATGGCGGCAAGTTCACCTCGCAGACAATGCACCTCATTCTTGAATTATTCTTCGTTATTAAATAAAAACTATTCCGATCAATACAAAACTCCTCGTTAATGAAACTGACGGTATATAACATTCCTCGTCGTAGATCGTAACTCGAATCAAGAAATTCTCTCGTGGACAGCTTCACCTGTTTTCCCGGAATTTTGGTTTCGGAGTTTTTGTTGGAGGCTGCCAAGCGTCTTTTGTGATTCGCTCCTTCTACGTGCTCCTTCAATGACCTGAAAGAAGCTGGCACATGTACTTCACAAATGCGACAAAAAGATTGGTTATTATCTCCGTTGTAAGTTATTTTATTCGCTTTTGCAAATTCTCTTGGCGCTTCTTCTTGGCTGCATTTGTCGACGTTTTCTTTCGGGGGAATATATAATTCATCATCTTCTTCATGTGAGGCAGCCTCAGAGGGAGCATTTTGGACATTCTCGTGTAACGCATTTATGATGACATTTTCTACCTCAGAATTTTCTTTATCGTCAGACGATTCTGTAGTTTTGTCATTTATATCGACTCGATTAAAATTTTGATCCAGGTTTGATGGATATAGTAAATCAGAATCAACTTCTTTAGCTAATGAATGATTCTCAATGTGGTTCTCTATCTCCATGACACCATATATTACAACTTTGGAGCATTTTTTACAGAATGCTGTTTCTGTTTCCAAATTAATATTGATGCCTTTACTTTGGTACCTGGCAATGGATTCAAGGATTTTAGATTTGTCTTTTGTCGGTGATTTTTCGTCAATGATCGGTTTAGTTTTTTCGACATCATTTTCTACGGCTGAAGTCATGCTGGTTGATTTTTCTCGACAGTTTCCGTTAGCCTCGCTTCCTTGGTGGTTTTCTTTAGTGTCGATTCCTCGACAAACTCCATTAGTTTCGATGCGACGTTTCACGTAAAGTTCGTGATGCTCTGAATCGTCCAAATGTTTGGCCATCCTGCCGGGAGCTAGCAACTTGTTGCATGTAAGGCATTGTACAGCTGTGTCGTCTAACTGAAATCACAAATATAATAACCACTTAATGTTTGCTGTTAAATTGAATTTAACGATTTCTTATATACCTGACGCGCCCCACTCCACGATTACTGTACTGTAAGCTGTCATTAGTTCGGAGAGGAGTTGGGCGCGTCGTCGTGGATGGCACTATCCATACATTTATCGAAGTTCAGATAGTTTTGAGTATTCTGAAGAGTTAAGACCGACTAAAACCATAATACTAAATTACTAATAAGAGATTATGAGGGAATACTGTTAGTAAGTATAATATACCCTTTTTTTAAGACTAGGTACGAATGTACTTACATTCAGATACTAGTTGACATTCCGTAACAAAATAGTTTACACTTACACAACGAAAGATGGCATTATCCGCTCCAAACTGAATAGGTTTCAGAACCAAATTCAAACTGTGTCTTGCATCAGATTTATGATCACTCTCATCTTCGAACTCCTCGTTACAGAGCGAGCAGACTCCATCGATCAGACCGTGCCAAGCCTTTTCTTCAATAAGAATGTTATTGAAAGCAACAACATCACCACCCATCGGTTGTAGGAGAAGAATTCCCTTGTTATGCTTGTGTTCATCTTCAGTGATATGTAAATTAACTTTGGAGGCAATTGGCATCAGAACGTTACAGAACTCGCAGTAGTAACCCCCTTTGAACTGAAAAAACAAGTGACTGTAGTTAGATTCAAGTGAATGTAATTATCACACTAATATTATAAAGGCGAAAGTTTGTGAGTGTGTATGTTTGTCTCTTCTTCACGCTAAAACTACTGAACGGATTTGGATAAAATTTGGCACACAGATAGTTTATAACCTGGATTAACACATAGAAGACTTTTTATCCAGATATTCCCACGGGATCGAAACTTATGTGGGTGAAACCGTTGGGCGCATCTAGTGGATTGATATGATGGACAGAATTCCTAAATGTAGGGCGGAATATTCAGATATCAAAATACTGATAAAAAGTCTTTATAAAACGTACAATGATAGTTAGGCTAATAAGGTAGTCCCCAGGCAGACGGCCGGACATAAATCCAACCCTGCAGTGACCACAGAGCGCCAACGTTACGCGTTAAGAGTAGAAAACACTTAAATGGAGTGCTTACACAAGCAACTTAAGATTGCACACTCCGATAATTTCTACACAATCTTGGTTTTTGCCGCAAATTGCTCGGTGTTTCCGAAACGTACCAGACAATAGACATAGTTGAACTCGTCTGTGACTGGTCGATAGGTCGTTTCCCCGCCCCTCTTCGCTCGTCTCCACTTCTGTAGAAACGTACCCTAATGCTACTCCAAATAAAAACTCACCTTTTTAATATGTTCATCTTGAAATTTATCGGAGTACTGCACTGCAACAGACTTCTTCTTATGCTCCGATGTTCCGATATGGTCAGTAGCTTCCCGCTGAGTCGTGAAGAAGATGTCGCATGCCAGACAGAAGGAATTCAAGGAGCCAGTGATGACACCGTTCATATGCAGCTTGTATGTGTATGTCATGGTGACCTGAAAATAAAAAAACATGTATAAAAACATATCAATAATGGTATTCCGCATCCCGCACTTATACTCAACAAAATAAAAAACGGAGGTGTAGTCATCTACATTAAAACCGGTTGGAACACTTCTGTACTGGATACAGAAGTCAGAGAAGCAGACCGTCTTCCTACTTTACTAAACGATAAGGTGGCTGTCCTGGGAATTTACCGTTCTCCCTCTTTCCCGAACATTGATAATTTTATGATTTCCTTAGACACGGTTCTTACGCAATTTAAAAAGTACCCAACTATTATACGAGTAGTTACCGGAGACCTTAACATTGATATTTATAATATGTACACAACAACAAGCACACTGAATATCTAAGTCTGATGGCAACGCACCGACTTTTGCCTGCGATAACCAAGCCTACCAGAGGGCGCAACTGTCTTCACCACATTTTTGTCAAGTCAAACTTCAGATCTGCAGGGATCAATGGAAATCATCTATTACAGATCATGATATAACCATGGCTGCCATATCTCAAAAACACACTCACCAAAGCTAAAATAAAAATTGACGAAGAGGCAGTCGCCGCAGAGATGAAAAACAGAAAGCACAGATTGGTCTAACATATTAACTACAAATTAGAGCATGCAATACCGCAATACCGCTACCGCAAATTTTGCGAAATTCGCGCCATTTTTCAATACCGCAAAAGTGAAATTATAGATGCGAATTTCGCGGTAGTGAAAACGAGCCCCGAGATATATATCGGATATCCTCGACTAGAGACGTTGAATTGGACACACTGGTCGGAATTTGCAACCCCTCCAAGAAACATTACTTACAATTCAACGTCTAAGTTATATGATAGACACCTACTTAAAAAATAAATGACTTTATATGAAACTGGAGAATCAAGGGGTAAATATCTGGAAACCTTATATAATTATCTACTGAGCATTCCACCAACGAGCGTAGAAGCTGAAAGGGCATTTTCAGCTGCAGGTACATTTGTATAAAGTAAGTTCTCTAAACGATGATACAACTGACATATTATGCTTTTTACGTAAATATTTTCAACTAGCTGTGCCCGCGACTTCGTTCGCGTGGATGTCGGAAAACAATAATGTGTCACTTAGAGAAGGTGTACCTTCATTTAAAAAGGGAGAATCTTTCGACCAGGCCTGGTGATTTTTCCTTGTAACTAAGATGCTGCCAAAAACTTGTATAATTATTTATGAAAATGCTTCTCTATATACAATATTAGACGTGGAACCACCTGGAGCGTACACAAAAAGGTTGCTAGGGTTGCTCACACGCGAAAGAGCTACATAAAGTTGGCCGTGGGAAAAGCAACCAACACTAAGATCTACCCCCGCAACGGATAATGTCTGGCCCTGAGCTTTGTTAATGGTCATGGCGTAACATAGGCTGACGGGGAATTGCACACGTTTGAAACTAAAGGGGAAATTATTGGGAATGAGGGGAATTCTGGGAATAAAAACAACATCACCGGCGCCGCAACCTGTTAAGATTTCGGCTTCGATGACGTTGTGTTGGAGATTGGTGACTCTGAGCCGAGTGCCGTTGCAAAGTTTGGGAGGACTTCAATTTCTGAGAAGAATTATTGGCACTCCGACTTTTAAACAAATTTTGTGTGCTGGAAGACCGGGTGTGTTAAGGGATTCTAAGAACTCTACTGGATAGTGTGTGGCATCTTCCTCTTCGGTAACCGTGTTTATTGAAGTATATTGTTTACTTTCCCCAGAAACATGTGCCAATATTTGTGAATTTATTGCTGCCGCTTGGTCGTTGCGGGGAGTCAAAATAGCTCGCTGGCACAGCCAAGCAGCAGCGTGGTTACCGATATCAGTGGGATTCCCATACACAGAAGAAATGAGTTCCAGCTGTGAAGCAACGGAACAACATAGGTTCTCCACCAAAATTACTTTGCCATCTTGTGTAGGATATGTGCCGTCACCAATTTTCAAAAGTAAATTTGAGAACTCTTGTGCGTTTGGGTTCCCACCCAGATGTGCTCGCATATTTAAACTCAAATGAGTTGATATGACATTGCACCATAGAATCGAACTCTTTAGACAGGCACTAATTTCATCGGCTCTGGTACCTCGCGGTATTATCGGGAGTGTCTGCCTAAAATCACCACAGAAAAGTACCGTAATGCCTCCCATCGGCCGGTCATTTTGCCTAATGTCGCGCAAAGTTCGGTCTACTGCTTCAACAGCCTTGCGGTTTGCCATCGTGCACTCGTCCCAAATTATTATGTCACAATCGCGTAAAACCCTAGCTTTGTCGCTATTGCGTGACACATTGCAAACCGGGCTTTCTGTTCGTTCCAAGTCGATGGGAATTTTGAACATTGTGTGTGCGGTTTTTCCTCCGGGCAACAATGTGGCTGCTATTCCTGAGGAGGCAACAGCGAGAGCAATCTTATTTTGGCTCCTTATTCGTGCCAAAATAACTTTGGTTAGAAAAGTTTTTCCTGTTCCACCAGGCGCGTCTAAAAACAGGATTTCTCCTAATTTATTATCCACACTGCAGCATACTCGATCAAATATTTGACGCTGTTCCGTTGTCAAAATTGATCAGCCGTTTTGCAGGGTTTCTGCTAATTCCACGGGATTGTAATTTATCTCCGAGGCGTACTCCCTGTTTATACGTTCCCCATCGACTGTCGGTGTGGGCAAGCCGTATTGAGTGAGCGGGTTCCCTCCTATACTTGTAACTATATCTTGAATGGCCAACAACGATCTATTATGACAATTTTCAACTACTCGGTCAGGAATTTCACCATCACTGTTTTGACGTACATGTCTCAAAAAATCTTCAGAAAATTTTTCTCGATATTTTTGCCACAACTGCCCAGCATCCGTTAATCTACAAAAGGTCAATAAGATGGCAAACAAATGACGCAAGCGATATGGACTATCGCTGACGCTTGCCTCGGCTAAAGCTTCATCCCAATGCTGATCTCCATCTAATAAATGACGTGCGCGGCAAGCAGCTTGGTATGTGGGATATTCAATATCATCCACCTTACGGAGCTCAGTGAAAGAAGTAGGTCCTCGCACGACGTGCAAAAGAAGGCGTAAATAGTAACACTCTGAATTATTCGGGTGCACAGTGTACACTCGTCCAATCACGTGTTCCTTGAAAACTCCAGGCTCGCCTTCCACAGCAGTTCCACGTTTTCTACGGTTAAAAACACCTTGCTGCTTGTTGTACGTGTAATAAGATGGGACCTCATTATATAGAAGGGATTTCGCGTAATTATCTGTTTGGCAGAGGCGAAAGAATGCCATCAAGGTGGTTTGTCTTGGATTGTCTAACCTTGCTGTGACATTTTCAGACTGAAAATACACTCTTTGCCCGCCCTCAAGGTGTACATCGAGATGAATGACCGGCGGATGTCTATCATGAATCGGGAAACTTAAAATACGCCAAACTGCCTCCGAGGAGCTTATGTACCGGCCAGATTGATACCTCGTGACTTCATCATATTCATTGCGATTTCTCAGCGCGATCATTGCTTGGTCACTACCTTTATTAACATATTTGCAAATATATTTTATCGACTCTACGCTATTGCATATTTCAACATTAATGTGAGCTTGAAATGTTTTAGATAATACTGGCGAATACGGCACCACCCATCTATTATCCAAAACAATTTCTTGCCCACGGAACCTGGTAGAAGCTGTGAAACCACCTTGCGAGACTGATCTGCGCCGATACAACGGATACCCATTTTCCCCCGACATAGTCTGTGCTAAAAGTGCTCTAGGGTATTTTTTTGATCACTTACTATCTTGCATGCACGGTGATTCCCTATTTAAAACACCACATGGCCCGTGAACCATGTGTGTCTTAATTATGTCATGCAAAATTGGATCTTCATTTTGGTCTGGAAATTCAGCACTTATGACACTGTCAATAGCATCGGAACGAATTTTGTTTTCCAGCCACAGGAGAATGTGGGCGTGGGGCAAACCACGCTTTTGCCACTCGACGCTGTACATAAAACATAGAGCTGAACCGAATAGTTTCTCTTTTGTAAGGAGATTGATCAAAACTTTGAGCTTCAAATGAAAGACCCTTGCAATTATGTCATGCCTATCGTATGACGCCTGTCCTGTAAGAAGTTCCTGACAAATTTCGGTCCACTTTGGATTTGTTGTAAACGTTACGAAAAGGTCCGGTCGGCCGTACTTACGGACGTAGCAAAAAGCATCTTGCGTTCTTTCGTGCATATATCGTGGACCGCCTGTAAAACTGGATGGCAAGATGACCAATCGCCCCAAGTTTTCGACGTTAGTATCCGTTTGCATCGCGTCCCGCAAATGAACGTATTCTTCAGCGCGTAAACGACGTTGGTTAGTGCGAATGTAAACTAAACGTTCCGTTTCTATTTTTGCATACATGTCTACAATAAATTGGCTGAACAAACCACGAAATCGTTGCAAATAGACGAAGCGATTGCGCCTTATTTGTAAAAGGTATGAATAATATTGCTGAGCCGATATCTTTTTATTAAAATTGGCTACCCTGGTAGTAGGGTTAACTTGGTAGAGCCCGAAATTGTACCCATCTTCACCATGACAATATATTAACGGATATTGCAGGGCGTCGTATGCTCGGTGTGTTTCATAAATTCGTTGAAGGCGATCGTCGCGAGTGCGCAACACGATGTCACGCCTCTCACACTCTTGGTCGACTAAAACAACTGCAACTTCATCTGTGACAGGTGCATTGTGTCTCCCGCGGTGTTCACCAACAGGACGTCTATCTGCGTTGATGATTATTTTAAAATCATTGCTGCCAGGCGGAATGGACTCCAATGCAGTTTTAAAATTATGCACATACTGATTTGCTTGATGCAGCATGTTCTGTAGTCCTGATATAAGGTCACTATTAAGCTGGGGAAAATGACGATTTCTGACACTGAGCTGTTCAGTGTAATCAGACACAAAATAAACTTGGAGAAATTTGGGCTCATTTTCTGCCAGTAACGATCCGATGAGATGGTAAACTTGGCCTTGCACTTTGAAGGTTGGCATGAACGGTCCCTCCGTTATTTGTTTTGCCCCAAAAGATGTCATCTGGAATGCGCTGTTATATGAACGGATATTATCTAAAAAATGTTTAGATTGGCGGTGATCGCCATTTAGAAGGATTTTAATAAAGTTTGGAGGATCTTAAAAATTTGTAATGACAACTTTTCCACTTGAACAGCACATTCCATTTGTCTCTTTATTCCATTTCAGAGCATCACAAAAATTGCAAATTTCGGTCATACCACCAACAGAGGCGAAATCAGCGTAGTCAATTCTAGGTGAATAAGTAAAACCTGCTTTTTCCTTATTGACCCAAGTTGTAATAACATTTGTGAAATCATATTCCAGAGACTCGTCAGCGTCCTCAGTTGTAATTCTGTTCAGATTGTACCGAGCTCGGTCAGCCTCTAAGCGAGATTGACGCTGTTGTGCTGTTTCTGCTTGTCGCAAGTCGTCTATTCTTTCCCTTTCGGACGCTAAATACCTTTCATCATTCAACCGAGCGCGTACATAGCTATCTCTGGCTGACACTAATCTTCGTTCTCTCTCTGAGAGAGATTCAGATTCGCGTGACAGTGCGTGGCGCTCTCGGTCAACCGATAACCGCGCTTCGCGATCCTCGATGGTCTCTTGAGAACGCAAAGTCGCTGTCCGAGTACTTTGTGTACTCAGGCGTGAATCCCTTTCCGTAAAAGTCTCGGACTCGCGTGACAGTGCGTGGCGCTCTCGGTCAGCCGATAACCGCGCTTCACGATCCTCAATGCTTTCTTGAGAGCGTAAAGTTGCTGTCCGAATACTTTGTGTACTCAGGCGTGACTCCCTTTCCGAAAAAGTCTCGGACTCCCGTGACAGTGCGTGACGCTCTCGGTCTAACGATAACCGCGCTTCGCGGTCCACAATGCTCTCTTGAGAGCGTAAAGTCGCGGTCCGGAGACTTTGTGTACTAAGGCGTGACTCCCTTTCCGTAAAAGTCTCGGACTCACGTGACAGTGCGTGGCGCTGTCGGTCAGACGATAACCGCGCTTCGCGTTCCACAATGCTCTCTTGAGAGCGTAAAGTCGCCTCAGACTCGAGTGACAGTGCACGGCGCTCACGCTGAGCCGATAACCGCGCTTCGCGATCCTCTGTGCTCTCCCGTGACCGAGAAGCCGCCGTAAGAGCACGCTGTATTCTTAGTCTAGACTCACGCTGGAAAGGCGTTTCAGATGCGCGAATTCTAACTTGCCGTGCTCGGACAGCATTTAACCTCGCTTCACGATCCTCTTCGGATTCTTGAGATATAATTAGTCTCATTTTTTTAGCTTTTCGACTACATTGCGAAAGGTTAGATTTTTTTCTAGAAGGCATTTTCAAGAAAATATCTAAAACCAACCAACCAAAAGTTCGAGCGAATTACGAAGTAAAGTAACGACTCGTTTTTTGACCCAACGAACGAAACGAAACCAATTCGAACGAATTACGAAGTAAAGTAACGACTCGTTTCTTGACTTCGTAATTTGACCCAACGAACGAAACGAAACAACCAAAAGAACAATTTCAACGAATAAACGATCAAACCACAACAAACTTTTTCCGACAATTAAGAGACCAAGAACAAAGAAACCCAATTCTTCTTCTTTTTTTTTTTTTTTTTTTTTTTTTGATATGGCATCTCGCAGTTGACTCTCAGATTGAGGTCGCAGCTGCTTAACCGGGCTATCCTGTGGATGCCTTAAGCTACTAACTTAAAGCCTCCAGCCAGGGGCATAAACTATTCTATGTTAAATTAAGCGAACGCTCGCTAAGGGCACCCCCTGTGGGGTACGAACCTCGGCTTAGGGCGTCGCTGGCAGGGGGGCAGCAAGGTGGGACAGGCTGGATCAAATTTTCATTATTATTGATCGGGGAAATTAAATCTATGTTTCTCAGCGTAACGCGGGCTGGCGCTTCTGCGAGCAAGGGTCGGGTGGGAGTATTATTTATTCGGGAGTGTCGCGGGCGCAATGGACCTCGTCGGCGAGGTCGGAATGCGGGTCTTTTTTTATTGTTTTGTACCGTGCTGGTGTCCCTATTGCTTTCCTGAAGGAGGGTTATAGGGTCATCTGGGTCGGAGAGAACATGCCTCGGACGGCGAATCTTACTGATTTTAGAGGGGACATAACTGGCCGCTTTTACAATCAGAGGGTTGCGGTGAAGGGCGGCTTTATCAAAGAAACGCTTTGAATTGCGTTTTAGAAATTGGGCTATAGTGGGGATTTTTAGGTCGAGATGGAGGATCTCGTTCCTAACGTACCAGGGGGCTCCCGTTGCCATTCGTAGGAAACGGTTTTGAAGGGTTTGCATTCTATGCACGTGTCGGGGTTTGGCTTGTGCCCAGGCGGCGCACGCATAGGTCATGATAGGGCGGATGCATGCTAAGTACGTTCGCAATTTGCACCTAAGTGACAGCTTGCTACGCGCATTCAGCATGTAGTGGAGTCTTCCTAGAGCGAAAGCGGCTCGCGAGCGGACCTTCTTTATGTGCTCTGAAAATGACAGTTTTTCGTCTAGGACCACACCTAGGTATTTGGCTTGCTTCTCCCAGGGGATCGGCTTGTCAAACAAGGTGATTGGTCGGGGGAGGGGGATTTTTCTTCTGAGTCTCGGTTTCCTGAAAAGGACCGCTTGACTCTTATCGGGATTTACTTCTATTCTCCACTTCCTGAACCAGGAGCCGAGCTGGTTGGCTTCGGATTGGAGAGTGTGAGCTATCGCTATGGGGCTTTTGCCTGAATAGTAAATGGCCGTGTCGTCTGCGAACAGAGCCAACTTCGCCTTTTTACTAGAAGGGATATCGCTAGTGAATAGCGTGAAAATGAGAGGGGAGAGCACGGAGCCCTGGGGGACTCCTGCGCGGATGGGGCGGGGGGAGGAGAGCGCTCCCTCGATGCGATAGCGGAATGTGCGGTTCGACAAAAAGTCCCGTAAGATGAGTACGAGACGGTCTGGCACGCCTAGTTGGTAAAGCTTATATAATAAGCCGTTGTGCCAGACTTTGTCGAATGCTTTCGCTATGTCAAAGAAGATAGCACCCGTCATCGAGCCGCGCTGGAACCCAGCACTAATGTCCTCGATGATGCGGTGGACCTGATGCACGCTACTGTGCTGGGCTCGAAAGCCGAACTGTTCGTCGGGGATAAGGCCCTTAGTCTCAGCGTAGTCTCTGAGGCGCTTATAAATAAGTCTCTCATAAACCTTGCCGAGAACTTTGAGCAAACTGATGGGGCGGTAGCTGGAGGCCTCGGATTTAGGCTTACCAAGCTTTGGGATGCCTATAACTATGGCTTCTTTCCACGATTGTGGGAAGATGTTGTTGCTAAGGGCTCCATTGAAGATGGTTGCCAGTAGCATTATTAGGTGGGCTGGGAAGAGTTGGATTACCTTATTGGTGAGTCCATCTGAACCGGGGGCTTTTCGGGTTTTAAGACCTTTGATTATATCCTGCACTTCGTCCGGAGTGACGGGAGGCAGAGGATTATCCGGGTCTTCGACTGGAGGGAGGTTAGTTCTACGTTCAACTTCCGCGTCAACCTTTGCGAGGTGAGCTTGGTCTACTGGTAGGGAACTTGGTGAGCACTGGGCTTCTAGACTGTCGGCTAGGCACTCAGCTTTTTCGTCGTCATCGAAGGCGATGGACTTATCGGGGCGTATTAAGGGAGGCATGGAAGTGACTTTCTGGGGCTGGAGTTTCCTCTGGAGTTCCCAGAAGGCGAGGTGGGTAGGCTCTAGCTCGCTCAGCATCCTGTCCCAGCCCGCGTTACGCAGCTCCGCCACACGTTTCCTTACAGTTCTCTGTAAGTAGCGCATGTGGGCTTTGTTCGCGTCGCAGGGAAAGTTACTGTAGGCACGGATAGCCGCGTTCTTCTCAGTCAACAGATCGCGTACATCGTCGGGTAGCTTCCAGAGGCGGTCGCCCCTCTCTGGAACCTCCCGTGAACAATTGTTCACGACAGATTGTACGTGGTCGGTGAGTGAGTCGATCGCGGCCGTCGTGTCGGCGATAGAGTCGAACTGGTCGGGGATAGAGTCCAATTGGGGGGACGTGTTGGATTTCAGCTGGGTGCTTACTCTCTTCCAGTCCGTTACCCTCTTGGTGCAAGGAGGTTGGGAGGGGTCGGAAAGACCTATGCGCGGGGCCATTTTGATGATGATAGGACGGTGGTCAGAGTTAAGCTCATGCACCGTCTCTATTGAATCCAGTCTTAGATTGACGTTCTTTAGGAGCGCCAAGTCTAGGACGTCGGGGGTGAAATTAGGGTTGTGAGGGAAATGAGTGGGGGTCATTGGAGCAATGACGTCAAAGGTCATAGAGGTTGAGAGGTTAAACAAGTGTTGCCCTCTTGTGGAGGTTCTGGTACTGTTCCAGGCGGGGTGTTTAGCGTTGAGATCGCCCGCTATGATAACGGAGTCACTCAGGCCGAATAGGGCAGAGAGGTCGCTTTCGAGGAGGCGGAGGTCCTCTGAGTAGCTTTGGGGCGGGAGGTAGGCCGAGATTAGGGTAATTGGCTGATGGCCGGACATACCTAGTCGGCAAATAGAGACTTCTAGTCGGGAGAGGGAGGGAGGGTCTATTGGGATGCAATAGAGTTCCTTTTTGTAATAGATAAGGGTGCCGCCCTTGTGACATCGAGTCCTATCATTGCGAACTAGTCGATAGTTTGCGATTGATGGATCTCGTTTGTGAGGTTTTAAAAAGGATTCCTGTAAGAGGAGGATGTCAATTTGATGGCCGCGGAGGAAATCCGCGATCTCATCTCGTTGACCCTCTATACCATTTGCATTGAAGATGCCTAGAGTGAGGGATCGGGGTTTAAACCTAGTAATAACGGCGTTATACATTATGGGTTTTTGTTGATGTTGCTGAGGGATGATAGGGCTTGCGTAATGTCAGGGTACGCGTTGTAAATTGCCTGGATCTTGTAGAGATCCCCGGCGGCTTGGGCGGCAACGATTTCGTTAGCCATTTGCATAGCGCGCGGGCTATGGAAGGCTATGAAAGCCGTCGAAATAACATTGAAGGCCCAGTTGGGGCCTACTGTGCGGGCTGTCGTGGTAGGGGGGCGGGCTGCCGCGGGGGCAGGTGCAGGTGTTGGGGGAGCCGCAATGCGGAGACGGGGGTCCATGAGACTGGGGATTGGGGGTTTCGCCGTTTGGGAGGGTTGTGCGGGTTGAGAGGGTTGAGAGGGGCCCATGGAATGGATGGGAAAGCCTGTTGGTGGTGGGTAGAGATGAGACGTATATACTGGTAGAGGTATATATACCAAGTATGTGCTTCCCAGTACATAGACCGGGTACGGACCGAAATACTGGGTAAATACCTTGAAGGTATGACGTCAGACGCATAGTACGATACGAACCGCTACCACAAGGTAGCGCCCAGTTTTATCGGTAGTTCGGTACGCCGAAGCAACCCGAAGCTACCCGACAGCTTACGAAGGGACCCGAAACGTCATTCGTGCTTTATGAACATTCGGTTGATTTAATTTAGTTAGAAAAATGGGTACTTATTTTTACGTGCATAAGGAACATAATAGCATAATTACATTTTTTGTCACGACGTGAAAGAGTTCCTTAGTTTGTTTATGTTTGGGAATATTATTACGTGTTTGAAAGTTTACGTTGTCTTGTGGTACTTAGGTCGACAATGTTTTGATTTTTTGCGTCAGTTGTGATTGCGATTTCGTTACACCTGTTTGTTTTTATCTAGAAAAGTGTATAGTAGACACGTATAATTATTCAATAATAATAGCTTTTATTTATGTGTTACAACTTTGTGGTGTAAATATATTCAAAAAAGTGTAAATATTAGTTGGATAGTGCTTAGGTTAGGTATTCTTCTTAGTAGGTATATTAAAGGACTTATAATTTATAAATTAGTAATAATGGCTCCTAAAAAAAGTGTGGCATGGGATCACTTTACCGATAAAGGTGATTTTAAAGCAGAGTGTAAAATGTGTAAAGCTATTTTCTCTTACAAATCCGGAGTCACAAATCTCACAAAACATATCCAGAGACAACATCTTGCTGTAAATTTAGTTAGGAGGGATAATAATTTGAACCAACTAGAAAATCAACCTATTCAAGAAGCACAGATGAATGCCCCACCAATGTCACAAACTACTGCAACCTAAAAAAAAACCTGACAATTCTAAAAATAATATTGCAAATTAAAATTACGATTGTAAATAAATTGATTTGAAATCTTTTAACTACGCCGGCTAGTTAGTCAGTTTAAAGATAATTAATGTTATTTTGTATTAATTTATATAGAAATAACTAGAATTCATTAATAACCGTCGTCATACTCTTAGCCGACAGTCCTAAGCCTGGTAAAGTAGGAAGGAAAGATTTCATTTCTCATAATGCATAATTACGTATAGGTACTTGAAACGTCGTACCTACATTATATTGGAGGCATACCATACTTATCGCATACGTTTACTTATCGAAATCCTACCACACCCAAATACTTAGAAGTATTTTGATACCTGGTATTTGTACCAGGTATTTAGTGATACCCATACCTTAAAGGCCGGGTATGGAGAATGGCAGGTATATCTCATCTCTAGTGTTGGGTGTAATTCCACGGACTAGGCCTCTGTGGGCTTAGTCGCTCAGGCAGTACCGCTGATGGTACTTTGTATACCCAATTCTTCAAGGAGAAAGTACTATAAATGGGCTAAGGTCATTCTTCTACGGAGAATCTTAACACCGCGATTCAAAAAATTACGTTAAATGAACAACGCCATCTATCGAGCACGAAGTAATACTGTCAAAATATATTGGAAAACGTTCGAACACTCAATAAGCTAACTAAACTATGTAGAAAAGTCCAAAAGTACAAAATATTTTTGTTTTTAAGAAATTAACATTTATCACTATTGTTTCATATCATATCATATCTTAAATAATTAAGTTGTATCATGATTTGAAAGATAGGGAGCGCCACCTATCGCACTACTACTAAACTAATAAACATCGCTTTTGGAAAACTTGAATTAATCTAAGTTTAAATTGCGTCATTGGGAGTTTTATTTTATTCACAATGTAACGTGTTAAGTTACCGCGCGAAGTATGCGAAAATAATTATCCTAAAACAACATTACGAACTCACAAATCTACTTGAATTTACGTTAGTATTATTTTGCGTCAATAGATGTCGTTACGTGTATGTACATTACGTAATGACAATTTCTTCTTGAACACTTTAAATCATATATCTTTTGATATTTTGAAGCGATTGCGATGAAACAAAAACTAAATGAAACTTCAAGTTACAAACAATATTTGAGTGTAAAAGTTAACCATATTGATTTTGTACTTTTTACGTGATACTGGAAAAAACAAACCTCACAGACAAACAGACAAAAATTCCAAAAATGATAGAAATGGTATCTGTTAGTTATTATTGAACACTCCAAGTACTTTTTTTTTTTTTTTTTTTAATGTACAGAAACGCTTCGACTACAGATTTATTATATGTATAGATTAAAAAGTAAAGATCGACATTTGTAATATAACTTACATTGTTTTATTTTTAACTACCATTAATGATTTATCTTAAATATAAGGCTTGTAGTCAATGTAAGTTGTGAATTTCGCATTTTTGCAAATTTCGCGGTATTACAAGTACCCACACCGCGATATTGCATGCTCTACTACCAATTGCACTAACTCCTCCGTTAACTCACTGATTGAAACTATTTCCAACTCAATCGCTAAAAATTCACGTAGAATCTACGTCAGTCGGAGTCAATACAATAGAAATCCCTGGATAACGCCAAGCCTCATGAGATGCTTGAGGCATCGTGATAATCTTCATCTAGTCTTAAGATCCTATACAAATGACGAAATGCGACGCCTAGTGTACACTAGGTACAAATACCTACGTTATTTACGTTGTTGAGCATATTTTTTTTGAACATGAAGCAATGGATTAACAATTTGTTTCAAAACTATTCAAATTCCGATTGATCGTATATTACGTAACTTTAGAGGCTGGCTAAAGTAGATTCATCTTTCATGGCGTAATGTTTAAAATGTTACTTAAATAAGTACCTACTTCAACTGAATGAGACGTTCGACGTTCGTACGACGACAAATCTTGTTTATTCAAACTCAAACTCAAAGCATTTATTTCAATTAAACCATTTACAGGCACTTTTGAATTGTCAAGGAGTCAGTCAGTCAGAAATATGAAGCTAGTTGCCCATTCCAAAGCGTAGGTTCCTATGGAGAAGAACGGGCAAGAAACCCCACGGACACTCTTTAAAAAAAAATATCATCATCATCTGCCTAGCTTTTTCCCAACTACGTTGGGGTCAGCTTCCAGTCTAACCGGATGCAGCTGAATACCAGTATTTAGTATCTGACCTCCACAACCCAGTAATTTGGTGATACGATACCCCTTGGTAAGACTGGTTGTCAGACTTTCGGGCTTCTGACGACCCGTAACGACTGTCAAAGATCCACGAATGACAGCCGGGACCAACGGCTTAACGTGCTTTCCGAGGCACGGAGGAGTCTCGGTGCGTAGAGATGGTCACCCATCCACAGACCAACCCCGGCAAGCGTAGCTTAACCTGACGGATCGACCCGTGCGGCAGTTATTACTTAGCCACGAGCTCCTACGCTTTAAAAAAAAAAAAAAATTTACAAAATATTGTTTACATCATTCATGTTGAAATTATACATGTGAGAACAATGTAGAAAGACGTGTACGTAAAAAGCGTCCGTAATAATAAAAAAAAAACAATTCAAAAATTAAAATAAGCCGTGGCAGATAAGAGATGACCAGTCCCTACTGATGGCGCCCGTTCACGAACATGAGTCATGGATCAGCACCGTTTAGCTCAACCATTTTGAAGGGAACTCAACGATCCAACACACACGCCACCACCAGCGAGACATTTGAGTGAGCATGACATACTCTTAGCCGCCAGGGCATATCAAGTCAATGAAAGACGTACCCAGTAAATGGTAGCTTTCTAGAAGGTACATGGTCACAGTGCTCACACATGTGCTATGCAATTATACAATAAAAAAGAGATTGAAGTTATACAATTCAAAGATAGTTTTTGCAATCTTCAGCAGTTCCAACAATATTTTCGAATGCTAATCAATTAGTTTATTGCGCCCTTGTGGAGCTGGACCAGCGTTAAGCCAAGCATTTTTGTCAGCGATATTATCCCCAAGCTTATAATATGCTTGGCAGCATAGTGTGCGTTTTATACAAGATTTAAATTTCGTTTCATTTAGTTGTAGTTTAAGGGGAGGTATTTTATTGTAACATTTTAAACAGTACCCCATGAAAGATGAGTCTACTTTAGCCAGTCTGAAACCAGGTTGAACTAATTGGTCCCTATTTCTAGTACTATAATTGTGTCTTTCACCTCTTTTACTGAAAAGATTAAGATTTTTCCTGACGTACATGATGTTTTCATAGATATATTGACAAGGTACCGTCATGATGTTAATATTTTTAAACAGTTCCCTTAGAGAATCGCGCCTACGGAGGCAATATATTGCTCTAATGGCTCTTTTCTGCAGAATGTAAATAGAGTCGATATCTGCAGCCCGTTCCCATAGTAAAATACCGTAGGATATGATACTATGAAAGTAACTGAAATAGACCAGCCTTGCGGTATCTATATCAGTAAATTGACGGATTTTTCTTACAGCTTTTTCTTGCTGCTGAACTTAGCCATCCTGCGAGAGATGTTAAATGAGGACCCCATTGCAGCCTTGAATCGAGCGTGATCCCCAGGAAAACAGTTTTATCTACAAATTCTAGCTTCTCCCTATTCAATACTATATCACAATCACTACTTTTAACATTCGGTAAAGCAAATCTTATGAATTTAGTTTTTTTACCATTTAATACTAAATTATTAGCAGTAAACCAATTTTGGACCTGCAGTAGGGCGTTATTTACATCGTCAAGATTTGATGCACGTCTATTTATCTTAAAAATTAGGGAAGTATCGTCAGCCAATAACACCATTTGTGGTTGGTGTTTTAATAAATGGGGTAGATCATTAATATATACTAAAAAGAGGAAAGGACCCAGTATCGAGCCTTGAGGAACACCCATTTTTACTTTTAGACCGAGTGAATTTAAACCATTAATTTGAACTTGTTGTTGTCTATCATTTAAATAAGATTTTACTAAACAGAGCGCAAGTTTACCTAGTCCGTAGTGCTCAAGTTTCAAGAGTAAGGTTTCATGATTTACCTACGCAGTCAAATGCCTTGGAGAGGTCACAAAAGATTCCTATGGCATCTTGAGCCTCATCCCACGCTGTAAATATGTGTTTTAATAAGGTGACACCGGCGTCAGTTGTACAACGACCTTTAGTGAAACCATATTGCTGATCGTGTAAGATTTGGTTGGTGTTAAAATGATTAAGCATTTGGTTTAGCATTACCTTTTCAAACACTTTGCTGAATACCGGCAGCACGGATACTGGTCTATAATTGTTAGTGTCTTTACTGTCCCCAGATTTAAAAAGTGGTATAACCTTACTGTATTTCATTAAATCCGGGAAGACTCCTTGATAAACACACAAATTAAATATTAAAGCTAAGTATGGTGCTATAGTCTCGATTATGGATGTACAAACTTTGATAGATAGTCCCCATAGATCCTCGGTCAGTTTGATTTTAATTTGCCGAAAGGCTTTAATAACCATCATAGGGTTTATATGTTTAAATTGAAATTCAACCGGACAGCCTGGGACATTCGCTCTTAATAAATCAATTGAGACATCGGGTGAAGAATTTAAAGCTTCCGTCGTTTTAGATGGTATATTAGTAAAGAAATGTACAAATTCTTGAGCTACTTCTAAGTTAGAGCTTATTGCACCACGTGAAGTCTCCAATGTGTAATCAGTGTTTCGTTTTTTTCCCTACTAGTTTCATTATTTATAACTTTCCAAACTGTTTTTATTTTATTTTCTGCTGATTTGATCTTATTGCTAATGTACAGGGCTTTAGCTATCTTGCAGGTATTTCTAAAATTTTTGGAATATGTAGCAACATACTTGTTGAAGTTTCAGTGTTAATGTAAGGCTTAAGGCCATACTGCTCGAAAAGCCTTTCCCTACTTATCCTGATACCTCTAGTTGCCCAGTCACTAAATATAAAAATAGGGCTAATATTTTTTGTTTTCTTTTCAAAAGTTTTATTGAATTCAGTGTGCACTACTGAAAAGAAATCCTCATACAATTTATTTGCATCATCCATATTATGGCCTAGAACATTTAACTCCATATTTAGGATACTATTGAATCTATTTAATTTGCCATTTGTTATTGGTCTAAATTGTATTTGCACTTTTTGCAAAGCTGTTTTAAACTTAAAAGTTACCGTTTGACCACTATGATCAGACGGCAAATAATTTACTATGGCTTTAGCTAAATAATCACAATCGCAGAAGACATTATCAATACAAGTAGCGGAAGTTGAAGTTACTCTAGTCGGTTCTGTAAAAATGTTAGATAAATTGAATGACTTAAAAATACTTAATAATCGATTGCTATTCAAAGTATTTTCCAGAATATTAATATTAAAATCACCACAAATAATTGCGGTTTTGTTACTGGATGCAAGTTTCGCTAGGACATCTTCCATTATTGACTCAAATAAAGAAAAGTTCTGATAATTAGGGGGTATTATAACGCACACTATGCAGGCAGGCATAAGTATTATAAGTTGGGGGATTACCCAAGTAGCAAACAAGAATAGTGATTAAATCTTACATATTATCTGTACTTTACCTAAAGTTGGATTTTGCTAAATCAAAAGGATTACGTTAAGTTTTTCTTTCTTTAATACTAAATCTTTTTAATTAACTACCGCTACATAAGTAAGTTAGGAATACCAAAAACCAGGTTAAGTATTCTCAAAACTAGTTTGTATTAAGTATGCCTACAGTTAAAACTAAAAGCATATTGTTTTACTATACCAGATAATCTGAAAGCTCACTTATAACTTAATTGAAGTATCTTTTTAGACTCACAATGAAAAAATAATTTGGTAGAAAAATTTAAGATAATTGTAATACCAAGTTCTAGGAACTGTTTTTCTGGAGTATAATTTTATTCCTGTTTTGCTAAAGTTAGTAAGTTTATAGTGAAAATACATTTAACGGGACGTTCTCTTCAAATAGAACCTACTTGGTTCGTTGTTTAGTCGCCATTTTCATAAATCTTAAAATAAGTTCACTATATTTTCTAAAATAAAGTTACATAAAGCACTATAAAGCAAAATAAGTTTTAAATTTTACTTCACTAAGTAAAGATCGAATATCTGCAATTCAATATATTGATAGTTTTAATTAAGTATTGTAGATATCTTTAAGTCTATTTCATGATCTGAAGTCATCCTACAAGATATCTTGAAATCAGTGTTTAGATTTCTGCAAAACCACATTCTTAAATAGGGTTAAAGTTTATCTAAACAGTAGTATTAACTCTTTCTTAACACTTTTTTAAATTCTGTGCCCACTGACCCTTTGAGTGTATCTTGGAGATATCTTGAGGGACATATTAGTTTTAGCCAAGACAACAGCTGGAATTCGTCTACTTGCCTTCAAGATATCTCCAATTCCTTTTTAGGACATTTGATTGCTACTTGGGTACACCACTGATAAAAATGCTTGGCTCATTGCTGGTCCTGCTCCACAACCACAACTAATTGATTAACATTTTTAAAATACTGTTGGAGCTGCTGAAGATTGTAAGACCATCTTTGCACTGTATAAACTCAATCTCCTTTGTATTATATAATTGCGTAGCACAGGTGAGAGTACTACGTACTAAAGAGCTACCATTTACCGAGTAATATGTCTTTCATTGACTTGGAATGTGCCCTGGCGGCTGTGAGTATGTCATGCTAACTCAGATATCTCGCTGATGGTGGCGCGTGTGTTGGATCATTTAGCTCCCTTCAAAATGGTTGAGCTGAATGATGCTGATCCATGAGTCATGTTCGTGAACGGGCGCCGTCAGTTGGGACTGGTGATCTCTTATCTGCCATGGCTTATTTTATTTTTATTTTTTTATTACGTACGCTTTTAACGTGCACGTTCTCACGTGTATAATTTCAGCATGAATATTTTGTATAATTTTATTTATTTAAACGAGTGCCCGTGGAGTAGGTACTTACTTCGTTTTCGAAAGGGGCTGAACAAAGTTTCCCCCTCCCCCCCCCCCCTTTCACAGAGTACCTACTTCGTTTTTGGAAGGGAGTGACCAAAGAAGTTTGCCTCCCCCGTCATGGAGTACTTCCGCGGTCCCTGGTTATCAATTTCAGATGGTTATTATAACCATTTGTATGTATAATTTTTTTCAATGTATGTTCTGGCAAAACTCCGTCATTTATAGGGTGGATTTTTGAGACGAGATAATAAGGGTAGCTTAGCCGTTGTAGCTACAGGAAAACGGTCTTAGGAGACTGTCCTTAAGGGTACTTACACTAGTCGACAGCTCGAACTCGTAGTCTTAAAGATTTTTTATTTTGAATTATAAAATATTTCTACGTTGAAACACTAGTGCGCGTGTACAGTGTTTCTTTATTGATGTTAATATTTATTTTTCCTTTGTAAGAACGCTATACTATTGCGGGTTATCGGGAACGCTCTCTGTTAGTTAACATACTGTATACCTAGATACTGTAGCTACCCATTTGTAAAATAATTTTATCGGATCATTCGTTGCGAAGATTACTACTCCCTAGGTACTTACAAACTCTCATATAATACATATTAGTAGAGGCAAAATTATTAGTTACAGTGTATGTTGTATGTACAATTACGTCGCTTAATCTTTGTTTAGGTATAGGTAAACACAGACTTAATTCTTTTTATCGACGCTACCTAACAACGCGACGCCCACTGCTACTAAAAACAAAGCATTGGTTATGCTTATGTTTGTTACTGATACTGACTATGAATGAACTCATTCTGATTTGAAGTTTTGTGAGTAGGGAGTAGGTACTGCTACTGCTAGTTAATCATAAACATCCTTTTTCCTTATCAATGCGACCATGGAATATGTATTGTGTTCTGACCTAACACAGTAACGTGAATCGTCGCGTCGTCGATTTTTAGGGTTCCGTAGACGAACCAGTAATCCTAATCACTTCTCAAAATCCTGTGGAATGCAAATTAATAAAGTATTGTATTTAACTTATTACATTACTACATTGTTCGCCGTTTTTTAGTTCCGTGCACAGTCAAACGAAGAAACTTCGAACAATAACTTCATCGTATGCGTGATTATCCGTCTGTCAGTCAAACATATAGGTATAGTTGCAGACAAAAATTCTAAATAAAAAAGTAGTTTAAAATACCGGACTGCAAAAACACAACTGATAATAAGCAATGACACACGGCTAGCCGTGATGACTAGTCATCAAACTATATATTTCCAGTTTAAGCTGACCTCGCGTTGTACGAAAATCCCATAAAATGCGAGATCACCATAAACATGGTAATTATACTATGTATATTCTAAGTTTTAGCGGTCGAGCTTTTTAGTTTTTTTATCATTTCTCAATCCAAATTACAATATTTAGGTAATTCACATAAATTTTTGTAGACGCCGAAACCCCTTTTTTTGATGACCCACTCGATATGGAAGGGTCTTTTTAATAATTTTAATATACACACTCGCACAATAAAGACGATTCTAACGACATATCATTCATCACAATCGGTTCAGCCGTTTAGTAGTTACAAGGGAACATAGAGACAGACGGACCCACACACAAATACATACAGGTCAAACCATGGATATCTATGGGTCAAACACATAACCCTCTTTTTTGGCTTCACCGCAGTCGGGTAAAAACTATATTTTCGGCAATAGAATAAAATTGTTCCCAAACTACGTAGCAATTTTTTTTCAGAAATATTCAATGTAAGTACCTACAGTTTTAACCTTTTTACTATTTTATTTAAAAAAAAATTGTATAGGTGGATGAGAATGTAACGTAGGGATGGATTTTGAGATGTGTTTTTACATCCTGACGGATAATAAATTGACAATAGTCCCGTTTTTTTCCGTCTGAGGTCAAAATGAGGAAAAAATGTCTTGACTTGTATCTAATTATTAATATGTAAGAATGTATTACGCATCCCGCACTTATACTCAACAAAATAAAAAACGGAGGTGTAGTCATCTACATTAAAACCGGTTGGAACACTTCTGTACTGGATACAGAAGTCAGAGAAGCGAGCCGAGCCTACCAGAGGGCGCATCTGTCTTGACCGTCAAGTCAAACTTGAGATCTGCAGGGATCAATGGAAATCATCTATTACAGATCATGATATAACCATGGCTGCCATAACTCAAAAACACACTCACCAAAGCTAAAATGAAAATTGTCGAAGAGGCAAACACAGATTGGTCTAACATATTAACTACCAATTAGAGCATGCAATACCGCAATACCGCTACCGCAAATTTTGCGAAATTCGCGCAATTTTTCAATACCGCAAAAGTGAAATTATAGATGCGGATTTCGCGGTAGTGAAAATGAGCCCCGAGACGGGATATCCTCGACTAGAGGCGTTGAATTGGACACACTGGTCGGAATTCGCAACCCCTCCAAGAAACATTACTTACAAGAAATTCAAAAAATTCAAAATTCAAAATATTTTATTTCACATAAACCTACATGGGCACTTATGAAACGTCAGAAGCTAGGTGCACGGTTCCAATTGGTCGTTTCCTATGGAGAAGAGCCGGCAAGAAACTCCACGGTTACTCTTTTAAAAATAATTGGTTTTTACAATATTTTCAAATAACAGTGTTATTAGGTATGGGAGGACAGTGTAGGTCTTTCAACAGGTACCAGGTACTTAACAAAATAATTATGGTCAGCAAATCCACTAAGCCTACAGCGTTCTCACATTCACAAAATAGAAAATAATCTATATAAAAATAAATAAATTATTAAAAATAAAAAAGTATTAAAAACGAAATGACGTGATTGATATTACAATTCTGAATAATTATCATGATCACAAAAGCCACTAATAAAGATTTAAAGTTAAATTGTAGGTATATTATAATGTCAAATAATAGCGTGATTTAAATGTCAAGGAAGAATGTAAAAATAAAAATGTAAAAATATATATATATATAAACATGGTAATTTGGGAGCAGTTAATAGACTTATACAATTTGCCGTTAATGAGCTACCAGGGAAGCCACATGTGCAGAAGGAATTATTGCCAAACTTCCTTGTCTTCAACGTAGTCTTTAATTTTATAATATGCATTCTTGATAAGAACGCGTTTAATGTGGGTTTTGAACTTCCCATCGCTAAGTTCTGTAACCGACTTAGGCAACTTGTTATAAAAGCGGATACTGTTTATAAGAAATGACTTGCTTGTTTTAGTTAATCTAAATTTGGGTATCAAAATTTCATGTCTACTACGTGTATTTATATTATGGAAATCGCTTCTTATTTTGAAAAGTCCTAAGTTTTTGCGAACATACAAAATACTTTCTAAGATATAAAGAGAAGGCAGAGTCAGTATATCTATTTCTTTGAAGTTGTTTCGAAGGGATTCGCGAGGACCCATTTTATAGATAGCGCGGATTGCTCTCTTTTGTAAGATGAAAATTGAATCTACGTCAGCTGCCGATCCCCACAGCAGAATGGCATAAGACATAATACTGTGGAAATAAGCAAAGTATACTAACCTAGCTGTGGCTATATCAGTCAACTGCCTTATTTTTCTTACTGCATATGCAGCTGAACTTAATCTACCTGAAAGAGTTCTAATGTGGGCGCCCCATTGCAATTTTGAATCTAAAGTAATTCCCAAAAATATAGTTTCCGTTATTGCATCTAGTTGTTTGCCATCAAGTTTTAGATTTAGACCAACTTGAGGTACATTTGGTAATGAGAATCTAATACATTTAGTTTTGTTCGCATTCAGTAAAAGATTATTAGCTGCGAACCATTTCGAAAGAACAGCTAGACTATCGTTGACATGTAAAACATCTGTATCTTTTCTATCTATTTTAAAAATTAGAGAAGTATCGTCAGCAAATAGAATTATATCCGATAAGTTAGCCATCATATAAGGAAGGTCATTTATATAGACTAGAAATAAAAAAGGGCCAAGAATTGAACCTTGAGGCACGCCCATTTTAACTAGAGACCCTGAGGACGTCGCCCCATTAACGTTTACTTTTTGTTGCCTGTTTGATAGATAAGAAAGAACAAGGTCAGCAGCTTGTCCACGAATTCCGTAGTGGTGTAATTTACAGATCAGTGTAGTATGGTCAACGCAGTCAAACGCTTTTGAGAGGTCACAGAAAATGCCAATTGCATCCCGGGAATTCTCCCAGGATTCCAAAATGTGACTGATGAGTTTTACTCCAGCGTCAGTTGTCGACCTACCTTTCGTGAAACCAAACTGGTGACTATGTAAAATCCCATTTGAATTAAAATGTGACAGCATCTGGTCCAGCATGATTTTTTCATATATTTTACTCAATGCTGGTAACACAGATATAGGTCTATAATTAGAGGGATCACTCTTACTACCCGATTTGAAAATTGGTACTACTTTACTATGTTTCATTAAATCAGGAAACGTACCGCTATCTAAACATTGATTAAATATGCCTGTTAGAACAGGGGCAATTGTGTCAATGATATCTCCAAGAACCTTAACGGAAATGCCCCATAAGTCTTCAGTGTTTTTTATGTTAAGACTTTTGAATGCTTTTTCAATTGTGACAATAGAAATAGGCTTGAATTCAAAACTTGGAATGTCCTTACTGAAGTTTTCTTTTAGAAGAGATTCAGCTAGTATAGATGATGAGGAGAGAGATTTCGTAACTTCTATTGGGATGTTGGTAAAGAAATTTTCTAGTGTCTCAGCAACTTTTAACTTATCTGAAATGGTTTCATTATCAATTTTTAAAGACACTTCATTCTGTTCTCGCTGTTTCGTGTTTCCAGTTTCTTTGTTAATTATCTGCCACACAGCTTTTATTTTATTATTAGAAATACTAATTTTGTTACTTAATAATTTTGATTTAGCTTGGGCGCAGACTCTTTTAAATATCTTTGAATAGTTTCTTACATAATTATGGACAGCTTCATCAGAAGTCAATGATTTTTCGTTATACAAATTATATAAAATATCTCTGCTTTTTCTAATGCCAGCAGTGGCCCATTCGTTAAATTTTGGTTTAGTATTTATTGTTACTTTTCGTACAGGACATGCTTTATTGAATTCTTGGCATAATGTAGAAAATAATGTACCGTAGTTTATATTGGGGTCTTGTGAATCAAAACTAGCTGTTGAAAGATTGTTATGAACATTATTATTAAACATTTTCAATTTATTTTTAGTAAGAGGTCTTATCTGAATAGTTTTATTTAAAAGTAACTTTTTATATGATTCAAAGGTTACAAGTTGACCTGTATGATCAGACCTGACGCCACTAATTAGGGACGAGTCTTTTATTTTACAATTAGTAAATACATTATCTATGCATGTAGCTGAGGTTGCAGTTATTCTAGTTGCTACATTAAATATACATTTTAAATTGAAGGATTTAAACAATGAGATGAGCTTACATTTTTCAGGTGAATTTACTAATAGATCAATATTTAGGTCACCACAAACAAAAACTATTTTATTATCTCTAAAAAGTTTAGTTAGTATATCTTCCATTATGATTAAAAATGATGACAAGTTTGAGGCTGGTGGTCTATAAACACATAAGAAAGTATGGCCTTCAATCTCTGCACATGCTACCTCACATAAGCGATCAACAGAGCAAGCAGTGATATCCTTCCTTTCCTTATATCTGAAATGACTATTGCATAATATCAAGGTACCACCCCCTAATGAAGACCTGTTGTACGCACTGGCAACTGAAAAATTATTTACATTAAACAACATCCTATCTGGTTTTAACCAGGTTTCACAAAAACACAAGATATCCATATGATATTTATCTATTAACATTTCCACGTCTAGGATTTTGCCAGAGAAGCGATTTAAATTCTGGTGATATAGTAAAATATTATTATTATGCTTCTCTTTTGTCGATTCTAAAAGTTTAAAGAATCTGTTACAGTATTATTAGAAGTACTAGATAATACTGTTTCGTCACTTAAGCTAATCTCAGTTAAAACATTAATAACTGCGTGTATATTGAAGGCTAATAAAGTAGCTAATACATGTTGGCTTTTCTTAGGTAAAAACATATGATCCTGAGTCAACACAAAATCTCTAACAAAATTGTTAGTATCGTAAGTAGTAAGTTATATGATAGACACCTACTTAAAAAATAAATGACTTTATTATGTATTAAACTGGAGAATCAAGGGGTAAATATCTGGAAACCTTATATAATTATCTACTGAGCATTCCACCAACGAGCGTAGAAGCTGAAAGGGCATTTTCAGCTGCAGGGTACATTTATTTGAATAAAGTAAGTTCTCTAAACGATGATACAATTGACATAGTATGCTTTTTACGTAAATATTTTCAATTACAAAGTAAAGATCGACATTGTTATTTGTAATCTAACTTACATTGTTTAATTTTTAATGCTTGCAGTCAATGTAAGTTGTGAATTTCGCAATTTTGCTAATTTCGCGGTATTACAAGTACCCACACCGCGATACCGCGGTTTTATAAATTTATTGCGATATTGCATGCTCTACTACCAATTGCACTAACTCCTCCGTTAACTCACTAATTGAAACTATTTCCAACTCAATCGCTAAAAATTCACGTAGAATCTACGTCAGTCGGAGTCAATACAATAGAAATCCCTGGATAACGGCAAGCCTCATGAGATGCTTGAGGCATCGTGATAATCTTCATCTAGTCTTAAGATCCTATCCAAATGACGAAATGCGACGCCTAGTGTACACTAGGTACAAATACGTTATTTACGTTGTTGAGCATATTTTTTTTGAACATGAAGCAATGGTTTAACAATTTGTTTCAAAACTATTCAAATTCCGATTGATCGTATATTACGTAACTTTAGAGGTTGGCTAAAGTAGATTCATCTTTCATGGCGTAATGTTTAAAATGTTACATACATAAGTACCTACTTCAACTGAATGAGACGTTCGACGTTCGTACGACGACAAATCTTGTTTATTCAAACTCAAACCATTTATTTCAATTAAACCATTTACAGGCACTTTTGAATTGTCAAGGAGTCAGTCAGTCAGAAATATGAAGCTAGTTGCCCATTCCAAAGCGTAGGTTCCTATGGAGAAGAACGGGCAAGAAACTCCACGGACACTCTTTAAAAAAAAAAATATTCTTACAAAATATTGTTTACATCATTCATGTTGAAATTATACATGTGAGAACAATGTAGAAAGACGTGTACTTAAAAAGCGTCCGTAATAATAAAAAAAAAACAATTCAAAAATTAAAATAAGCCGTGGCAGATAAGAGATGACCAGTCCCTACTGATGGCGCCCGTTCACGAACATGACGCATGGATCAGCACCGTTTAGCTCAACCATTTTGAAGGGAACTCAACGATCCAACACACACGCCACCACCAGCGAGACATTTGAGTGAGCATGACATACTCTTAGCCGCCAGGGCATATCAAGTCAATGAAAGACGTACCCAGTAAATGGTAGCTTTCTAGAAGGTACATGGTCACAGTGCTCACACATGTGCTATGCAATTATACAATAAAAAAGAGATTGAAGTTATACAATTCAAAGATAGTTTTTGCAATCTTCAGCAGTTCCAACAATATTTTCGAATGCTAATCAATTAGTTTATTGCGCCCTTGTGGAGCTGGACCAGCGTTAAGCCAAGCATTTTTGTCAGCGATATAATCCCCAAGCTTATAATATGCTTGGCAGCATAGTGTGCGTTTTATACAAGATTTAAATTTCGTTTCATTTAGTTGTAGTATATGGGGAGGTATTTTATTGTAACATTTTAAACAGTACCCCATGAAAGATGAGTGTACTTTAGCCAGTCTGAAACCAGGTTGAACTAATTGGTCCCTATTTCTAGTACTATAATTGTGTCTTTCACCTCTTTTACTGAAAAGATTAAGATTTTTCCTGACGTACATGATGTTTTCATAGATATATTGACAAGGTACCGTCATGATGTTAATATTTTTAAACAGTTCCCTTAGAGAATCGCGCCTACGGAGGCAATATATTGCTCTAATGGCTCTTTTCTGCAGACTAAAAATAGAGTCGATATCTGCAGCCCGTTCCCATAGTAAAATACCGTAGGACATGATACTATGAAAGTAACTGAAATAGACCAGCCTTGCGGTATCTATATCAGTAAATTGACGGATTTTTCTTACAGCATGCTGAACTTAGCCGTCCTGCGAGAGATGTTAAATGAGGACCCCATTGCAGCCTTGAATCGAGCGTGATCCCCAGGAAAACAGTTTTATCTACAAATTCTAGCTTCTCCCTATTCAATACTATATCACAATCACTACTTTTAACATTCGGTAAAGCAAATCTTATGAATTTAGTTTTTTTCCCATTTAATACTAAATTATTAGCAGTAAACCAATTTTGGACCTGCAGTAGGGCGTTATTTACATCGTCAAGATTTGATGCACGTCTATTTATCTTAAAAATTAGGGAAGTATCGTCAGCCAATAACACCATTTGTGGTTGGTGTTTTAATAAATGGGGTAGATCATTAATATATACTAAAAAGAGGAAAGGACCCAGTATCGAGCCTTGAGGAACACCCATTTTTACTTTTAGACCGAGTGAATTTACACCATTAATTTGAACTTGCTGTTGTCTATCATTTAAATAAGATTTTACTAAACAGAGCGCAAGTTTACCTAGTCCGTAGTGCTCAAGTTTCAAGAGTTAGGTTTCATGATTTACGCAGTCAAATGCCTTGGAGAGGTCACAAAAGATTCCTATGGCATCTTGAGCCTCATCCCACGCTGTAAATATGTGTTTTAATAAGGTGACACCGGCGTCAGTTGTACAACGACCTTTAGTGAAACCATATTGCTGATCGTGTAAGATTTGGTTGGTGTTAAAATGATTAAGCATTTGGTTTAGCATTACCTTTTCGAACACTTTGCTGAATACCGGCAGCACGGATACTGGTCTATAATTGTTAGTGTCTTTACTGTCCCCAGATTTAAAAAGTGGTATAACCTTACTGTATTTCATTAAATCCGGGAAGACTCCTTTGATCCACACACAAATTAAATATTAAAGCTAAGTATGGTGCTATAGTCTCGATTATGGATGTACAAACTTTGATAGATAGTCCCCATAGATCCTCGGTCAGTTTGATTTTAATTTGCCGAAAGGCTTTAATAACTATCATAGGGTTTATATGTTTAAATTGAAATTCAACCGGACAGCCTGGGACATTCGCTCTTAATAAATCAATTGAGACATCGGGTGAAGAATTTAAAGCTTCCGTCGTTTTAGATGGTATATTAGTAAAGAAATGTACAAATTCTTGAGCTACTTCTAAGTTAGAGCTTATTGCACCACGTGAAGTCTCCAATGTGTAATCAGTGTTTCGTTGTTTTCCCTACTAGTTTCATTATTTATAACTTTCCAAACTGTTTTTATTTTATTTTCTGCTGATTTGATCTTATTGCTAATGTACAGGGCTTTAGCTATCTTGCAGGTATTTCTAAATTTTTTGGAATATGTAGCAACATACTTGTTGAAGTTTCAGTGTTAATGTAAGGCTTGAGGCCATACAGCTCGAAAAGCCTTTCCCTACTTATCCTAATACCTCTAGTTGCCCAGTCACTAAATATAAAAATAGGGCTAATATTTTTTGTTTTCTTTTCAAAAGTTGTATTGAATTCAGTGTGCACTACTGAAAAGAAATCCTCATACAATTTATTTGCATCATCCATATTATGGCCTAGAACATTTAACTCCATATTTAGGATACTATTGAATCTATTTAATTTGCCATTTTTTATTGGTCTAAATTGTATTTGCACTTTTTGCAAAGCTGTTTTAAACTTAAAAGTTACCGTTTGACCACTATGATCAGACGGCAAATAATTTACTATGGCTTTAGCTAAATAATCACAATCGCAGAAAACATTATCAATACAAGTAGCGGAAGTTGAAGTTACTCTAGTCGGTTCTGTAAAAATGTTAGATAAATTGAATGACTTAAAAAGACTTAATAATCGATTGCTATTCAAAGTATTTTCCAGAATATTAATATTAAAATCACCACAAATAATTGCGGTTTTGTTACTGGATGCAAGTTTCGCTAGGACATCTTCCATTAATGACTCAAATAAAGAAAAGTTCTGATAATTAGGGGGTATTATAACGCACACTATGCAGGCAGGCATAAGTATTATAAGTTGGGGGATTACCCAAGTAGCAAACAAGAATAGTGATTAAATCTTACATATCTGTACTTTACCTAAAGTTGGATTTTGCTAAATCAAAAAGGATTACGTTAAGTCTTTTCTTTCTTTAATACTAAATCTTTTTAATTAACTACCGCTACTTAAGTAAGTTAGGAATACCAAAAACTAGGTTAAGTATTCTCAAAACTAGTTTGTATTAAGTATGCCTACAGTTAAAACTAAAAGCATATTGTTTTACTATACCAGATAATCTGAAAGCTCACTTATAACTTAATTGAAGTATCTTTTTAGACTCACAATGAAAAAAATAATTTGGTAGAAAAATTTAAGATAATTGTAATACCAAGTTCTAGGAACTGTTTTTCTGGAGTATAATTTTTTTCCTGTTTTACTAAAGTTAGTAAGTTTATAGTGAAAATACATTTAACGGGACGTTCTCTTCAAATAGAACCTACTTGGTTCGTTGTTTAGTCGCCATTTTCATAAATCTTAAAATAAGTTCACTATATTTTCTAAAATAAAGTTACATAAAGCACTATAAAGCAAAATAAGTTTTAAATTTTACTTCACTAAGTTAAGATCGAATATCTGCAATTCAATATATTGATAGTTTTAATTAAGTATTGTAGATATCTTTAAGTCTATTTCATGATCTGAAGTCATCCTACAAGATATCTTGAAATCAGTGTTTAGAGTTCTGCAAAACCACATTCTTAAATAGGATTAAAGTTTATCTAAACAGTAGTATTAACTCTTTTTAAAATACTGTGCCCACTTTTACTTAACTGACCCTTGGAGTGTATCTTGGAGATATCTTGAGGGACATATTAGTTTTAGCCAAGACAACAGCTGGAATTCGTCTACTTGCCTTCAAGATATCTCCAATTCCTTTTTAGGACATTTGATTGCTACTTGGGTACACCACTGATAAAAATGCTTGGCTCATTGCCGGTCCTGCTCCATAACCACAACTAATTGATTAACATTTTTTAAATACTGTTGGAGCTGCTGAAGATTGTAAGACCATCTTTGCACTGTATAAACTCAATCTCCTTTGTATTATATAATTGCGTAGCACAGGTGAGATTACTACGTACTAAAGAGCTACCATTTACCGAGTAATATGTCTTTCATTGACTTGGAATGTGCCCTGGCGGCTGTGAGTATGTCATGCTAACTCAGATCTCGCTGATGGTGGCGCGTGTGTTGGATCATTTAGCTCCGTTCAAAATGGTTGAGCTGAATGATGCTGATCCATGAGTCATGTTCGTGAACGGGCGCCGTCAGTTGGGACTGGTGATCTCTTAGCTGCAATGGCTTATATTTTTTTTTTTTTTTTAATAATTCTTTGTTTTTATGTTTTTATTACGGACGCTTTTAACGTGCACGTCTTTCTACATTTTTCTCACGTGTATCATTTCAACATGAATATTTTGTATAATTTTATTTATTTAAACGAGTGCCCGTGGAGTACTTCGTTTTCAAAAGGGGCTGACCAAAGTTTCCCCCTCCTGTCCTTAAGGGTACAAGACTTACACTAGTCGGCAGCTCGAACTCGTAGTCTTAAAGATTTTTTATTTTGAATTATAAAATATTTCTACGTTGAAAGACTAGTGCGCATGTACCTACAGTGTTTCTTTATTGATGTTAATGTTTATTTTTCCTTTGTAAGTACGCTATAGGTACTATTGCGGGTTAACGGGAACGCTCTCTGTTAGTTAACATACTGTATACCTAGATACTGTAGCTACCCATTTGTAAAATAATTTTATCGGATCATTCGTTGCGAAGATACTCTCTACTCACAAACTCTCATATAATACATATTAGTAGAGGCAAAATTATTAGTTACAGTGTATGTTGTATGTACAATTACGTCGCTTAATCTTTGTTTAGGTATAGGTAAACACAGACTTAATTCTTTTTATCGACGCTACCTAACAACGCGACGCCCACTGCTACTAAAAACAAAGCATTGGTTATGCTTATGTTTGTTACTGATACTGACTATGAATGAACTCATTCTGATTTGAAGTTTTGTGAGTAGGGAGTAGGTACTGCTACTGCTAGTTAATCATAAACATCCTTTTTCCTTATCAATGCGACCATGGAATATGTATTGTGTTCTGACCTAACACAGTAACGTGAATCGTCGCGTCGTCGATTTTTAGGGTTCCGTAGACGAACCAGTAATCCTAAATTCACATAATCTCTTCTCACAATCCTGTGGAATGCAAATTAATAAAGTATTGTATTTAACTTATTACATTACTACATTGTTCGCCGTTTTTTAGTTCCGTGCACAGACAAACGAAGAAACTTCGAATAATAACTTCATTGTATACGTGATTATCCGTCTGTCAGTCAAACAGATAGGTATAGTTGCAGACAAAAATTCTAAATAAAAAAGTAGTTTAAAATACCTGACTGCAAAAACACAACTCATAATTAAGCAATGACACACGGCTAGTCATCAAACTATAATAATTATTTCCAGTTTAAGCTGACCTCGCGTTGTACGAAAATCCCATAAAATGCGAGATCACCATAAACATAATTATACTATGTATATTCTAAGTTTTAGCGGTCGAGCTTTTTAGTTTTTTTATCATTTCTCAATCCAAATTACAACATTTAATTCACATAAATTTTTGTAGACGCCGAAAGCCCTTTTTTTGATACCCCATTCGATAGGGAAGGGTCTTTTTTATAATTTTAATATACACACTCGCACAATAAAGACGATTCTAACGACATATCATTCATCACAATCGGTTCAGCCGTTTAGTAGTTACAAGGGAACATAGAGACAGACGGACCCACACACAAATACATACAGGTCAAACCATGGATATCTATGGGTCAAACACATAACCCTCTTTTTTGGCTTCACCGCAGTCGGGTAAAAACTATATTTTCGGCAATAGAATAAAATTGTTCCCAAACTACGTAGCAATTTTTTTTCAGAAATATTCAATGTAAGTACCTACAGTTTTAACCTTTTTACTATTTTATTTAAAAAAAAATTGTATAGGTGGATGAGAATGTAACGTAGGGATGGATTTTGAGATGTGTTTTTACATCCTGACGGATAATAAATTGACAATAGTCCCGTTTTTTTCCGTCTGAGGTCAAAATGAGGAAAAAATGTCTTGACTTGTATTTAATTACCTACGCAACACATTTTCGTGAACGATTACGACTAATCCGTTTCGATTTTTGACAGTTCAACAACATTAATTGTGTTATATTTACGTTGTTGAGCAGGATTTGTTTTCGAACATATATGAAGCTATGGATTAGCAATCTGTTTCAAAACGATTCAAATTCTGATTGATCGTATAGTACGCAATTAGGGCACTTACTGGGAATCGAACACGTGATTAGCTCGGCAGCCGTACACATTCAACGAAATTGTCGAAGAAGCCAAAGCAAAAATTATAAAATAGTACCTACAATACAGAAAAGTAAAAAACTAACCATTTCAATATATTATAGAAACCAACATAAACTGCCACCAACTGAGTCATAGTAAGTAGGTATGTGTGTGCAGTGTGTAGGTATTGTGATCGTTTTTTTTTTTTTTTGTTATGGCATCTCGCAGTTGACTCTCACATTGAGGTCGCAGCTGCTTAACCGGACTATCCTGTGGATGCCTTAAGCTACTAACTTAAAGCCTCCAGCCAGGGGCATAAACTATTCTATGTTATACTAAGCGAACGCTCGCTAAGGGCACCCCCTGTGGGGTACGAACCTCGCTGGCGGGAGGACAGCAAGATGGGACAGGCTGGATCAAACAGATCTTGTGATCGATATGGATGAATTATGTTTTCACTTTCAACCATTTTGTTAAGTAGGTACCTACAATAATCAGATTTGCTTTTTCCCGAAACGATCAATAAAATTGCGATTGTCAATTTTACGTGATTATTACAAATTGAAGCGCTATTTGATCGCCTACAGGAACGATGGACGTTACTACTACAATGGCAGTTGATCGTTTCGGGGTTTTAATGGATTCGTACCTAGATAAAAGACGTACTCTGTGGTAGAATGCACCGAACAGAGTCATAACTATCCTACTTCAGTACCAAATGTTGAAAACAAAGGCTATCTATTTTAGGGAAGGATATTTCTTCCCAATAACTTGAAGAAATTAAATAGGTAGATTCTTCAAATAAGTTTGATTAACGCCTAACAAGAAAAGGTACGACAAAAATATAAGTAGGTAACAAGAATCTCTCAAATTAGAAAATCAACTAACTTACATACATGTAAGTTTGTTGATTTTCTAATTTGAGAACAATTACAAAAAATCTAAAAGTAGATTTTGGACAAACAAAACAGATTTAGGACAAGTTGGTAATTAAAAATGTCCATTTGTACTTACCACGGATATCTATGGTACTTACCAACAATGGTAGGTACTCTGCCGCTTGAAAACTGTTCTTATATTGACGCGACTGCTCAGCTCAGCACTGTGCGTTTCACAACCACAACAGAATGAGATTGAGAGTCAATATTTTCTATGGTATGGCAGAATGTCAACCCAACCACCGGAGATATCAAAGATTCTGGAAAACCCCGACCACAGACAGAGGCACTATGATTTAAGATCTATCGATGTCAGTGTGACCAGATTTAGCAGAATCCTGCGATTATAGCAGTTTTTTTAATTTTTTTTTATTAATCAAAATCAGTTTACATATAACTTTTCAAATTAGTATGCGGACCAATAGTGTTTCATGTTCACGAGAGTAAATGGACCGCACCCGAGGGATAGAAACATACCACACAAACCATCGCGGGTTTAACAGTGGTATGGCCAGACACGGCAACTCGGTGCCACTAAATATTAATTAATTAACCATTTGGGTACACAGATGTATATATAATTTATTTATTTTCCTAGGTCGCACTGCAATCTAGAAAGTATCTCTTTAACATCTTTGAGCAGTTCTTCACATTTAAGAGATAATTAGAACGGATCTTTCTGGACGGCCCGCAGTATTGCAGTGTTGCGAGTACCGCAAAGGGCGATGGCCGTGTGAGTCATCAGAGGGTATCGCATGATTCGCATCATCTCTTATGAGGCGGCTTGCGCACTGGTCGGATCCCCACCATGGGACCTGGAAGCGAGAGCCCTCGCGTCACTGCATCGGTGGCGTGAGGAGGAGCGGACGCTGGGCGTGGAACTCGTGCAGCGGCAGATCACGTTGCACTGTTCCGAGCTCCGTCAGGTCCTGGTTGTGGAAAGGCGGGACAGGCTTCCGCACCCTACCGCCGGTCGCGTCACCATCGAGGCGGTGATTTAGAGCGACGCAGGAGCTCTCGGGGCACGGCTACTTCGGAAAGTACCTGCGTCGCATAGGTAGGGAGCCAGACGCTCGGCGTCATCACTGCGTCAACTGTTTTGAGGACACGGCATGGCATACGCTTGCAGAGCGTGCAGCTTGGGAGGAGCCGTGCCGTGCCCTCATTTCGGAAGTGGGAAGCGACCTGTCACTGCCGTCTGTGATTCGTTCGAGGTGATCTCCTTCTGCAAAAATGTCATGTCACAGAAGGAGGTAGCGGAAAGGGAGATTTCTAGTGTTCGTACTGCCAGCAGCAGGATAAAAAAGTATTCTGTGGCGTCGGCGGAGGTATAGCTTGATGTATAGCCGTGGGTACCTCGTACATAGTAGTACAGTTCGCGTCAAATAACTGCCGCTCTGAAGTTAAGTTACGCATGCGCTGTGGAATGCGCGCTACTGTTCTCCAACTCCAAGACTTCAACTCCGGTACCGGAGTCGGTCTTCGAGCCGTCGGTGTATACTCTCATTTCATTGGAGCCTGAGTAGTCACACTGTTCTTCTGTAAGTATTATGTTGTAGTGCCTTTGAAAATGGGTTGTTTTCGGGGCTTTGTCGCAGGCTGATGCCATCATTGGCTGTCGTTTGATCGCATCCTCCTTTAAGCATGTGTGCTTAATTCTGGAACCATTACATATGAAGATTGACTACTGCGCAGTCATTTGTAGCCTACTTCAGAGCGGCAAAGTTATTTGACGCGAACAGTACAGACGCTAGCACATCAACCTACCCGAAACTGTTTAAAATTTTCCCAATCAGCTTTGAACCTCATGCATTAGGGATTAAGTTGAAAATCTATTAAATAAATTTGACAGATTGTGGTAGGTTGACGTGCTACGAAATAAAACTTTATAAACACAATTTTAAAAACAATAATAATAACAATAAACAGTAATATTGTAAAGATATCTTTATTATATTAATAAATAAGAGAGTGTGATGATGATACGGATTCGTTTAAAGATAAGGCTAAAAAACGAAATAGGAAATGTTTTCCAATTAAATTCGAAGATTACTGTTTTATTATAATAATGTGAATTACTTTTCGCTTATCTACTTAACTGTAAACGAATATGTAATTCACATTTCAAAATACCCTAAAAATATTAAAGCTGTAGTCAGGACACGTACGTAAGATTATGTTGGCATTAGTTCTAAAACCCGCGGCCAGAGGGCGACATTTGACGTTTCTCATTTTATTCGCTGAGATAGCCCTTTAATCCGTATATAAAAAGTACTCTGTGCGTGCTGGCGTCTGTACTTTACTAAGGTCCGTATTACAGAAGGAAACTCAAGTATTAATCTCTGTTTAAAACTAGTTTTAAGTCTGATTTGAATTTTAGAACGTTTCTCAAGCATATATTCATTGATCATAGTTTAGCTGAGTTTGGCTTTATTTTAGATCGTTACTTAGTTCGCGAATCGAAGCCAAGCAGTTAGTAATAAACATACTAAGCCGTTGTCTTCCCTAAACATTGGTGATAAAATTTACTTCAAGAAACAGCCAGACAGTATTTGGACAGCTGGTACTGTTTCAGACATAGGTCCACAGCCTAGATCGTACACTATTGTCTCCCCGGAAGGTAATTTTCGTCGTAATCGCCAACACATCCTACAACCAAAACTTTCACCCACTGTTTCTGATCCTAGTAGTAGTTCACTTCCATCCCCATCAGTTCCACTAAATACTGATCCTCCGTCGCCTTCCAAATTACTGCCGTCGACACCTCCATCGAATTATCAATCCCCTTGTACAAGTACTCCAGTCCAAGAATCTGAAACAAAAACAAACACATCACATACACCAAATACACATACTCACCACACAACTTATTCTACATTCGGTAGAGCTATCAAAAAGCCCCGAAGATTTTGGTAATTTTAAGTCTAGATTAAGTTCTTAATTTGTACTTAGTTTTAATTTAATTAACTACTATTGTTAACTACTATTGTTAATTAACTACTATTGTTTTACAAGCAATGTCTAACCAAATTTTGTTTGTTAGTAGGTAGTTGTCAAAACTCAGTTGTCAATTTGGCAGATGTCACTGTCAGAACTGTCAAAATTTAAATGTCAGTCAACTTGTCACTTAGAGATGTTCCGTTTCATTTAGTTAATTATTATGCAAGAAATTTGTTAAAGTAAAAAAAAAAAAATATATACTTACGTACGTACCATGTTCCACTTCATATAATGTTTTTCTTAATACGGGAGATGTTACGTATCTATCGGACTTTATGTTATCTGTGTGTTTTCCGGTCCCTTCATTCCTTCATCCCATTGCAAACCGTCCGTCATGGCTGAATATACTATCTCTAAAAATCGTCTAATAGTCGTCTTATTTAAATATCAACCTGGCCACCCACCATAACATTATGTCACGGGCGTCATATTGAAACTCGAGCGCAATGAAGGATTCGGGATTGATACAAGAATCCTGAATGCAGCGAGGGATTCAAGCTAGCCCAAGGCAAAGACACCTTTAGCCCAGAGGAGGATACTCTACTTTTTACACCTACTGTGCGAAAATAATAGCCATAGTACGAAAAACAAAGTATTTATTAAATAAACAAACAGTAAGAATAACATTTAGAACTAGTTAGTTATATGCACTTACATATTAATTGAAGTTAATAGTTTTAACATTTGAGACATTAGTCCAGTTGTGCAAAGATAAAGTTAAGTTTTTATTTGGTACTGTAACGAGTTTAAATCAAAAAAGTACTTTTTCAAGTTACGTAACATTTTTCTACACACAAAAATTCTTTATTTGTCTACTTATAATGACTTTAACATTACTTATCGAGGTTTTTCTTTGTAAACTAATAAGATTCGTATGAGATCATTTAAATATTACACAAATCCAACTATAATCTTATATAATTAAGGAAATACTTACAATTTTATGAAGCACAGATAGGGTTTTAAAGTTTTGCACTACGAACACTGATAATATTACTATGTTTCGTACGGGGTAGCACCGCTACTTACGCCTACGAACGAGTTGACTTTAGGGCGTCGTGCACATATTCTTTAAACTATAAAAGAATGCATAACTGTTCGGTGTGCAGTCGTAAATATTGTTTTACAATTCTCGCAGTTTTGATTTCTGAATTTTTTTTATCAAAAATCCTTTCGCAAAATGTTAACATGAATTATTATAGTGTCCTCCCAATATTATTTATTTCAGTTTCCTTCTCCGCGATCTGACATGGTTTCATTGAGATTTTTTTAAAAGTATTTTTCTTTTAACCATTGCATTACTTTATTTTGACAGGGGCAAAGGTAAATCTTTGAAGAAGGAGTCATGTAATTTGTTATAAAACATCATTTACGTACGAGTTCCTCTTATACAATTCGAGACGGCATTGAGGAAAACAGAGCTCATTTAAGGAGTGATTTTACTGTAAATTTATGTTGTTGGTTGTTGTAATAACATAAATTTATTTATTTATTTAACCATTTATGTACACACAAAAATAAACAGACAAGATTATAAGAACAGAAAAATACGTACAAAGGTGATGCTTATTTCTAATGAAATCTCTTCCAGCATACCTGCGATAGGACAGAGGGTAAAAAGAGATGTAGACACCGTGTGTAAGAGTAGAGAGAAAGTAAAACACATAAAATCAAAACAATTCACTTAATAAAATAAAACAAATTATATGACAATATACTTACGAACATACATACATTACATTTACTTATGTAAAAGTCAAATTTATACATAAAAACTTGTAATGTATAAAATCGAATGCCCATTTTCATAGTTCCTATGTATGCAATACGTATTGTGTAATTTATAATAAAAGTGCTTCTGGCATAAAGAGAAACTACTGTTTTTATTAAAAGTAATACTAGTAAGAAGCTTTGACTTTTACAAATTAACTACAAACTTTTGATTTTGTCAAAATTCAAAGTTATCTACATATTCATTTTAAGTTAGTTGTTAATATTAAGGCTGCATGAACACCAAAGCGGAGCTGAAAAATTGTAGCCAGTGAATGCACATCGGTTACAGTTTCCCAGTTCTGGTTTGGTGGCCACTGGACAGACCTTTAAATATTTTAAAGAAATCCGATTTAAAATTTCCCGCTTTTACAAGTTTTCGCCAAAAACCGTACCATTTTATTTGTACGTAAAGTAAGGCCATTTTAATAGGTAACGTTTGACGTCTGTCAGTTTAGTGAAAGCAAATCGTAAAATTACTCGTATCGGTCATTATTAATATAAATATGTAATCGTAATTGAAAAAAGTTAAGCAATTGTGCAGTTCTAACAAAACGAAAAATATATTATTTTATGCCCGGCGTTACAAGGTTACGTTGTTGAATTTTGATGAATTGTCAAATGTTACCTATTACAATGACTTTACTTTAGTTGTCATTCTTACTGTGCGTTTGCACTGGCGAAACATCACAACAAAACATGTTGAAATCTCTAGTTCCTGTCAAATATTATAAGGAACTTTATATAGAGATTCCAACATGTTTTGTTGTGAATGTTTCGCCATTGCAAACGCACGGTTATACCAAATTTATGTTCCTTGGACTCGATCGATATCAAAAGACAAACTTCATCATAGTGTAGTAGAATAATTAGAATATAGTACTCTATGGCTGACTGTAGAGCACTAATATTTACCGTTCTGCACACTGCTTTTGCAAATGTTGCAAAGGTATAATTTGTAGCGATTCTACAATATGCGCAAAACTTTTTGAGCTCTCGGAAGTTGCACGTGTGAGAAAAAAGATTATTAGATATACTACATTTAGAGGCATTGATATCCACTTAACTATCAACTTTTGAGTGTCAGGATTTTCAGGTTACCTATTAGTTAATTATTTAATCATGTAGGCATTTTAATATGTGGGTGTACCTACCACAGGCGCACCTCCGCCCAACCCCTCGGGGAAACAAGGCGTGATGTTATGTTATGTATTTTAATATCTATGAATATGGTGTGTAGGGAAAAGGATTATAAGAAAGCACATGGAGACAAGACTAGGCATTTATTTCAATTAGACTTGTCAATAAATAGGTATTGTTAATGAGAAAGCTAGTTATCCGTTCCAAATCTAGGTCTTCGTGGAGAAGAAGGATAAGAAACTCCACGGAAGCTTGTTTTGAAGTATTTTATCAACATATTTTTACATTAGCATTTAGTTTTGTTATTACATTAATCTCTTGGACCATTTCTTAAAGCTAACAACTTTATCAATGACAAATAGAATATGAATATTCCTTAATTCGATTTAACACTTATGTAGCAATATTAGCAATATTTTAATACATACAGAACATCATAGTTATCAGCAATAATCAAGATATAATGACAATTTAACTTACATGAACATTGTAGTTAGTCGATCTTTCATCAGAAGTGATCTGATGATCCTTATTTCAATCCATTTTACAATAAAAGCAGAACTTCTGATAAGCAACATTATTTCCTTATATTAGCTTTTAGCAACTCAATATTACGGACATGGACATCACTCAGGGTCTGTTCTTAGATGTTACCATAAGCTTTTATATTGTTACCAGTCCAGTGACACGTACAGAAAAGAGAACAAGAATTAAGTTACACGACCTTTTAAAACATTTCAAATGACAGTTGTCTACCTTACCATAACTAACATGAATATTGCCACAGATAAAATGAACTGAACTATTAGTACAAAACAAATACTTTTAAACTATAAACTGTAATAATACCTTTACAAAAATATAATTTATACGTAAACTAATCTCTTAGATATTGTTAACAAAATAATTTAATAAAACTTGTATCCTCAATCATTTAGTATTTAAATATAGGAACAACAAATAAATCAGTGTGACCCTACTACATAATTCAACCAAGATATTGGAGACAATAACAACAGTTGAGTCAAATCAGTGTTTGACTTATAAAAAATAAGTTTGTTATTAAATTCATTTAGTAAATTAATCATAGATAATAATTACATTTATAGGTATAACAAGTATAATTACATTTATATATCATATTATTTATTTTTAGACACAATAATTACATTTATATAACACGGCCATGCTGACAAGTACTTCGCTCTCGAAGTACTTTAGAGACCCTTTTTCTACAATTGTTTTACTTTTGTTTTGCCAATTGCTGACGTGTCAAGTCCCCTCCACCCGGTGCTTGTGGGATATACTTGCACCAAGCAAATGACCGACCAGCGGAAACATTTTTTTTTTTTTTAATTTTTATATATAAATGCAATTAGGTAAAGAATCATAAGTGTATCTCATATGATTTTAAGCTCCTAATAACACATATTTTACTAGGATAAATTAAAAGTATATGTAAATCTATTGTTTGGATGTTCTATTAAACTGAAATGTACCAAAATAACCATCACAAATGGTAATTATTTAAAAAAATAATCTATCACGACCTGTACTTCGCTCTCGAAGTACCCAACTAATTATATTTAAATAAATAAATATTTGTTTTCAAGAGGTCTCTGGCCTTGACATACCAGTCCTATCACCTGCTGCGCATGAATTTCAGAAAGGTATCAGGGCAGTGACCGACCAGCAGTAATGTTATAAGTAGCCTCTGGCCTTGACATACCAGTCCTATCACCTGCTGCGCATGAATTTCAGAAAGGTATCAGGGCAGTGACCGACCAGCAGTAATATCATAAGTAGCCTCTGGCCTTGACATACCAGTCCTATCACCTGCTGCGCATGAATTTCAGAAAGGTATCAGGGCAGTGACCGACCAGCAGTATATATATAATATTATAAGTTACATAATTATACATAATTCTTTCTATTTATTTCCGAATTAAATCCACATCAGTGTGTAATTAATTAAAATATGCTTTCAGTAATTGAACATGTCAGATTAATAGAACAAAATATCAACACAAAAATAAGAAAATGTAATTAGGTAAAGTGTCAGAATCTTAATTTTTCTTTGGCTACTGAAATGTTTCGTAAATTACCTAGACCTTGCAGAGCAAAACGATCATTAGAAAGGATAGAAGATATTTCAAAGGCCCTTTAATTTAGGTGCCAATTCATCATTACGCATATGATTCCGCGAGACATACACTACATCTCCTACGTTAAAGTTTACATTGTTACGACGAGTGACATCTAAACGTTTATTGAATTTTTCTGCAATTTGTCTAGCTATTTCTCGGTCAGCCTCTAATTTATTTGGTTTTTGTCTATCTTTTTCTTCTAGTACGTCGTAAGTAATAGCAAAGGGGTAGAGCCCATGGATTTTGTACAGTTGTGTTAATTAATTGTTGTACTTTCCACAGAACGTTCGGCCACTCTGACTGTTCATTGCACATAGTGTTACAATCTGTGATAATTATAAAGTTAATTTCTAGTAAATATACACGGAAGTGTTTCAAGGCGTTGTGAATAGCTAGAGTTTCTAAATCATAAGAACTATATTTTGACTCTGCAGGTGTAGTTCTTTTACTAAAACAAATGACTTAAAATCACTATCGTATTTCTGGGTTAAAAAAGCACCATATCGTATAGCAGTAGCATCAGTATATAACTCAGTTCTTAAAGCAGGATCAAAGATTGAAAACAATGGTCAAGTAATTTAGTACACAATTCCTCGCAATGTCCTGTTCAGAAACCCAATCTCACTTTCGATTTTTCTGTTACCTAATTTATATATACATTAAATTAGTACTCTTGTAATGCCAAGTTTCATCTAAGTGAACACTTGTATCCTATTCTCAGTCATCTTTGTGAGAACAAAAATTAATTAATTATAATCTAGCTAGAGTAACAACGTACCTAGTTATTATTGGTTTTATAAGCTAAGCTTCAATTAGATGTTCACTATTTTTGGTTCATTACCTAATGATCTTTCAACATATTTAATCATTGTATATTTTTATGCAAGTAGATACCATTGTTCTCAGACCTTTGTTTTTGAAATTTGTTAAAATACCAATCGAAGCTTAACTTTTAATGACAAACACTGGTGGCGATTCTCCCGTACACAAAACAAAACCAACCAAACTATCACCAAGACTTCACTCCTGGCTATGAGAATCATAAAGCTTTTCTGAAATAGTCTCAACTCAAAAAATATTTCGAAACAACCAAAATTGAATTTGACAATTACGACTCCACGTGGTACATACTTGTTTGCCCTATTCAGTTTTTTTTTTTTTTTTTATTGCCTCGACCTTTTTTATTTGGAATTTTTCACTTTTTGCATGGAAAATATAAAAAATATATTACCTACTTGTTGAGTATTAGGGGTTTAAGGGTTTTATAAAGGGGGTCGAAATTTTCATTATTTTTGCGATAGGACACACCATTTTCGAGATACAAGCAAAAGAAAAGAAAAAAATCCAGTACAGTACTGTTTTTGCACCCGAAGTCGAGGTGTTCGTGTGAATTTTAGTTTATGACAACTAATTTAAGGTCAGACTCAGTTAGGCAAAATTCAGAATAGCAAAATTGTCTTTTACACTAAATTAAAATCTCAGTACCATCTTAATGCTGTCAAACTAAAATATAGTTAAGTTGGTTGTTTCAAAATATAGTCAAATATACTTTGTCTACTTCAGAATGGGAAATCATCGTTTGACAAGAGTAAACTAAATTTTGGCGATTTCCAGCCCAGTTTAAAGGAATTTGCGTCAAGAGAATCGGCACCATCCTGTTTTAAAATATTCTAGTTTAAAGGTTACAAAACTTTTTCTATGATGCACCATCAGTTGATGTTCTCTCATTTCAAAGTAATATCAAAGCAGAGCCTCTAAAGGCCTTACCGGCCCTGCAGCTCCCACTTACAGTCCTACTCTAGGAGTTGGCAGCATGATGTCATCCTCATGGTGAGGGTTTAGACAGCTACCCGGTAACACCACGGCTTCCAGCAAAATCACCGATAGAGTCCTACTCCAGGAGTTGGCAGCATGATGTCATCCTCATGGTGAGGGCTTAGACAGCTATCCGGCGACACCACGGCTTCCAGCAAAATCACCAATAGCTCCAACATTGATTATGAAAATAGCAAAATAAAATTCATTAGAAATCGCTTATGTAAGACAGGGCACAATCCCACTTCTGATGTGAGAAAAAAGATTATTAGATATACTACATTTAGAGGCATTGATATCCACTTAACTATCAACTTTTGAGTGTCAGGATTTTCAGGTTACCTATTAGTTAATTATTTAATCATGTAGGCATTTTAATATGTGGGTGTACCTACCACAGGCGCACCTCCGCCCAACCCCTCGGGGAAACAAGGCGTGATGTTATGTTATGTATTTTAATATCTATGAATATGGTGTGTAGGGAAAAGGATTATAAGAAAGCACATGGAGACAAGACTAGGCATTTATTTCAATTAGACTTGTCAATAAATAGGTATTGTTAATGAGAAAGCTAGTTATCCGTTCCAAATCTAGGTCTTCGTGGAGAAGAAGGATAAGAAACTCCACGGAAGCTTGTTTTGAAGTATTTTATCAACATATTTTTACATTAGCATTTAGTTTTGTTATTACATTAATCTCTTGGACCATTTCTTAAAGCTAACAACTTTATCAATGACAAATAGAATATGAATATTCCTTAATTCGATTTAACACTTATGTAGCAATATTAGCAATATTTTAATACATACAGAACATCATAGTTATCAGCAATAATCAAGATATAATGACAATTTAACTTACATGAACATTGTAGTTAGTCGATCTTTCATCAGAAGTGATCTGATGATCCTTATTTCAATCCATTTTACAATAAAAGCAGAACTTCTGATAAGCAACATTATTTCCTTATATTAGCTTTTAGCAACTCAATATTACGGACATGGACATCACTCAGGGTCTGTTCTTAGATGTTACCATAAGCTTTTATATTGTTACCAGTCCAGTGACACGTACAGAAAAGAGAACAAGAATTAAGTTACACGACCTTTTAAAACATTTCAAATGACAGTTGTCTACCTTACCATAACTAACATGAATATTGCCACAGATAAAATGAACTGAACTATTAGTACAAAACAAATACTTTTAAACTATAAACTGTAATAATACCTTTACAAAAATATAATTTATACGTAAACTAATCTCTTAGATATTGTTAACAAAATAATTTAATAAAACTTGTATCCTCAATCATTTAGTATTTAAATATAGGAACAACAAATAAATCAGTGTGACCCTACTACATAATTCAACCAAGATATTGGAGACAATAACAACAGTTGAGTCAAATCAGTGTTTGACTTATAAAAAATAAGTTTGTTATTAAATTCATTTAGTAAATTAATCATAGATAATAATTACATTTATAGGTATAACAAGTATAATTACATTTATATATCATATTATTTATTTTTAGACACAATAATTACATTTATATAACACACGCGAGTGGCTGCGCAGTAAGTAAAAAATGTTTCACAGCTTACAATAAATGATTTTGCACTCATTGTGTCCTGCGCGGTTTAGTACTCGGACCTACGTTCAGAGGGGTCATAAAGTTTTGCGAGAACTGTACTATAATCTTTTTCATCTCAGATGTCGATACAAACTATATCATAGTGCTGTGAATATTCCGCACACTAGGCGCTAGATGGCGAGACAGACCGCATAGAAACACTTAGCGGTTGTCATCACGCAACAGCTGTCGCCAAGCAAAGGTGCTGCTATCGGTGGATGTTTGCGGTACTAACGTCGGGCGTCGACCAATAGGGAGACGCCATCAGCCCGCCATCACCGCGAACCAATCAGGACTGAAGATTTGAAAGAATAAAGAATAACGAAGTGTTTTGGGTTTTGCCGGGAGGATTTTTGAGGCAGTGCATTTTTACTTCTTCTTCTGAGTGCATTGAAAAATATATCTAAGTAAATATAATTTGTGTAAGATATTCTGATTAAGAAGCTAAGTATTACCTTATTTCCTATATGTTCTCGATTTACTCATTTAAATATAATATTCGCTGTTATGAGCAATTTGTGTTTTATTTCTTGGGGATAGCTTTGTCATAACTTACTGGAGTTTTATTTGAATAGGAGGTGATTAGATTCCATTGTTATATGAGGTTCCAATAACTTGATCTTAATTACTTATACTTGTGAACATGCTAAAAGGACGTATCTCGACGTACTGCTATCGTTGCTTATTTAATATGTTTGTTCTAATAGGTGTAACAATTTTCAGAAGTGGGATAGCGATCTGGAGCAGTTCTCAGCCAAGCCATGAGTTCCGATGGTCACAGCCGGTCTCGCAGCCGGTCCCGCAGCCCTGTCAGATGGAGTCACCGGCGGATGGAGCGACCGCAGCCGGAGCGCCGTAGCTGCTCCCGCGACACGTGGCGGCCGGGACGTTCGCCAGTCCGGGACTATCGAGGCCGCTTTCCACCTGGTTTTTCAAATGAATCCGGTAGGTCGGTTCCATATTATTCGGGTGTGATGGTTAAGCCGGATATAATACCGGAATTCGATCCTGAAAAACCGGAGCTACCTGCATCTCAGTGGCTTAACAAAGTAGAGCAACTAGGTGCCATACATGGATGGAACGACAATGTTAAAAGTTATTATATGCAGGCACGACTTGTTGGATTGGCGAAGTTGTGGCATGGCGCACTTCGAAGCTATGAGTTTACGTGGCCGGAATGGAAACAAAAAATTCTGGAAGCGTTCCCTCAAAGCATAGATTACGCAGACGCATTGAGGGAAATGTTAAGTAGGAAAAAGTTATTCAATGAAACGATGACTCATTATTATTATTCGAAATGTACCATGTTAACTAAGTGTGAAATCATTGGAGAAAAAGCGGTTTCCTGCATCATAGAAGGGTTGCCGTTCCACATGAGAACTTCTGCAAGGGCTGGTAATTATAAAACCCCAAGCGAGCTTTATTCTCACTTTCTGTGCATGAATGACGACAAAAAAACTAATCAAAGTCAGAGAAACGTTCTTCGAGGTCGAGATTCCGCATCGTCTTCAAAAGAAGCAATTAGAGATCCAAAAGAACGAAAGCCAGGTGTTACTTGTTTTCTTTGTAACGAGTCAGGGCACGTTGTTCGGTCGTGCCCTAACAATCCTAACGCTATAAAATGCGAAATCTGTGGGAAAACCAACCACAAAAAGGAGCAGTGTTATCAAAAGGCTGTCAGCATTGTACAAATACAGGTAAATGAATGTTATTTTAAACATGTCTTAATTAATGGTTTAAAAGGTACCGCTTATTTAGACACGGGGGCTCAAGTCAATCTCATCACTCATGATTGTGTTCTAAAGCTTGGTGTTGCAATGCAACCTTGTGTCGTTTTTGTCAACGGGTTTGGTGGACCACCAATTAAAGCTCACGGACAGGTATCATTAGAGTTCGTAATAGATGAAGTTAAGGTTTGTTCAGACGCAGTTGTCGTGGATGCTGCCGTAAACCGAGCTGACGTTTTTATTGGACAACCCATTTTGAACAATGAAAAATTCAAGCTTACAATTTGTGGTACTACCGTCTTTTTAGGATATGCAGTAACAGATGAAAATAAAGTTGAATCGGTTGAAATAAATTCTTTGCAAGTGGGTACATGTGTCGATAAGGTTAACATTTTGTGCTCTACAGACACTGTCGTTCCAGCTTATTCATCCTTGTTTGTTGACACGTACAATGATGTTGAATTTGACAAGTCAACTCTACTGTTTGCGGATAGTCGTACAATTGTTTATAATGGTTATAACTATAGCATTCCTGCTTCTATGAATTGTTTTCCAGTACAGACCATTTTCATAGTTAATCACGGTAAAAAGCCACTGCGTTTCCAGAAAGACCAGGTTATTGCTCGTGGATTGGTTACTCGAGAAATTGGTTGTTCTCTTGGTAAATCTGCAGATAATCTTGTTTCGATCATGAGCATTGATACAACCAAAATCAAATGTGGATCCGGAGATCCACAGATAGTTAAAGAGTTAGTAGAGATTTTAAAGGAATATTCAGATTGTTTTTCTATAGATACAGGAGAATTAGGCAGGACTGACAAAATAGAATTGAATATCGAACTTAACTCTGATAAGCCGGTTTGTTATCGTCCTTACAGGCTTTCTTTTTCAGAAAAGGCAATAGTACGAGAAAAGATTGAAGATATGGTATCCAACGGTATTATTAGAGAATCGTCGTCTAATTATGCCAGTCCCATTGTATTAGTTAGGAAAAAGAACGGAGATTATCGGTTTTGTGTGGATTTTAGAAAATTAAATAGTATTACAGCGAAAGATAAATATCCTCTGCCCATCATAGAAGAACAAATCGAAAAACTAGGTGGGAAGAAACTTTTTACGAGTCTTGATTTGTCGCAAAGTTTTTTCCAGATTCCAGTAGCGGAGGCTTCAATTCACAGAACTGGTTTTGTCACGCCTGAGGGCCACTATGAATTTTTGCGTATGCCCTTCGGTTTGGCCAATTCCCCAGCAATTTTCCAGCGTCTTATGGACAAGATATTTTCTTCGTTACGTCATGATAAGGTGCTTCCATTTATAGATGATCTGTTGCTACCTACCAAAACTGAACAGGAAGGCCTCCATCTGCTTCGGGTAGTTTTGGAAATAATAAGGGACGCAAAATTGACGTTAAACCTTGATAAGTGTTTTTCTTGCAAAAAAAAATAGATTACCTCGGTTACGAGATCAGCGAGAAAGGTATTAGGCCTGGTAGTAAGAAAATCGATGCTGTGGTCAACTATAAAGAACCTAAGAATGTACACGAACTTAGGATGTATCTAGGTCTGACTAGTTATTTCAGGAAATTTGTTAAAGATTATGCGTCTGTCACGTATGCTCTGTACGGGTTGCTAAAAAAGAATGCAACATGGGTTTGGGATCCAGCACAGCAGAGAGCTTTTGATCAACTGAAGAAGATTTTGACGACTCGACCGATACTCTCATTATTTTGTAGGAAAGGTGACATAGAAGTTCATACTGACGCAAGCAGTAAAGGTGTAGCTGGCATTCTATTACAGGATCAGGATGGTGGTATGAAACCCATTGCGTATTTCAGCCGAAAAACAAGCAAAGAAGAAGCTATGTATCATTCCTACGAATTAGAAACGTTGGCTGTAGTGGAATCGTTGAGGAGATTTAGAATTTACTTAGCAGGTAATTATTTTAAGGTGGTGACAGACTGTGCAGCCGTTCGAGACACTTTCTTGAAAAAGGATCTACTACCTCGAATAGCAAGGTGGTGGTTATCTATTCAGGAGTACGACATGGAAGTCATTCATAGGCCAGGTAAGTCTCATGGGCACGTGGATGCGCTGAGCCGATTTCCGGTAGACCCTCCCTTAGTAGTAGATATCAACGTGATTGACGTATTCGATTGGTTAGTATGTCTTCAAGATCAAGATGAGAGGATTCGCATAATTCGAACAAAATTAGAATCTGGGGATAACGATCCAGATATACAGAAAAATTACAAGCTGAAAGATGGTCGAGTATACAAGCTCGTTAAGGATGGAGAACAGCGGTTAGTAGTCCCTAAATATGGAAGGTGGAATGTCATGAGGAAGTATCATGACTGCATCGGACATCCAGGCCTGAAGCGGTGTGAGGAAATTATCAAAGGTAACTTTTGGTTTCCAGGAATGACACGTTTCATACGAAAATATGTCAACTCATGTTTAGACTGTCTTTACAAGAGGGGACAGTACGGAAGACTTGAAGGTGAGTTACACCCCATTGAAAAAGTTCCGGAACCAATGCACACTCTGCACATTGACCATCTCGGTCCTTTCTGCAAAAGTCGAGCAGGCAACAGTTTTGTACTAATGGTGGTCGATGCCTTCACGAAATTTACATGGGCGGTACCAGTTAAAACTACAAAGACTCGAGAGGTAATAAAATCTTTAAATGACATTTTTTGTTTATTTGGTTATCCAAAGAGAATTATATCCGACAGCGGTACGAGTTTCAAAAGTAAACATTTCAAACAGTTTTGTTTGGATAATCAAATAAAACACATAATCAATGCTGTAGCATGTCCACGCGCAAATGGACAAGTGGAGAGGTATAATCGTACATTACTAGATTCACTCAATACAAGCGTGGAAGATGAAAAGGATTGGGATACTCGGATCGCAAACATCACCTGGGGAATGAATAATTTACTAAACGGTTCGACTGGATTTACACCATACAGGCTCATGTTTTCAGCGACTCGCAGCAGGTATCAAGGTATGGGAGATAACATCGTGGATAACGAGGCGACAGCTGCACGCACTAGGACCGAAGCTACAGCGAACCTAAACCGGACGGCAGAGAAAATGCGTAAATATTTTAATGCAAAGCGTAAACCTCCAACAAAATACAAGGTAAACGATTTAGTATTATGGAAAGGAGCTGCTGACCGAAATGTGAACGTTCGACGAAAACTGAAGGAAAAGTACAGCGGGCCTTATAAGGTAACGAAGGTAGCAGGTAATGATAGGTACATGATTACTTCGCTGAAAGGTGTGAAAGGGTATAAGCGATTCAGAGCTCTTGTGTCGTCGGACTCGTTAAAACCTTTTCAGAGGGAGGATGATTCGGGCGCTAGTTCAAATGATACAGAAGTGGACAGCACGGAGGAATTAATCGACTTGCTTGAAGGATGAACTTTAATGAATTCCAGGAAAAATCAGGTTAATACTAATTTTGATGAGTGGAATAATGTAATGGTACAAATAATTTGGATTGTGATCGGAACTATTATGTTAATTGAATGGTTTAAAATTGGAGTTACTGACGGAAATGTTTTGAAAGCGATTGTGAAATGTTATGGGTTGGAAAATTATGGTATTTTCACTGATGTAAATCTATGGGTATTTTTGGAAACTGGTTTTGGTAAACAAGTAGATACTTATCTTTTTACTTTTGGAATGATTTGACTTGATGATTGATAATGATTCATTTAAAGGACATAGCTATGATGTGCTTTTTATTATGTATGGACCAAATATTGTTTTACGGTTCATAGAATTGAGTTTTCTTTTCTTTTTTTTTAGGACTGGGTTTGCTATTTTTGAACAATTACATATAGTCTTTTGTTCTCTTCCTTTGCAGAGTCGCAAAGGCGTCAGGATGGACGAGTGTGAATATTCCGCACACTAGGCGCTAGATGGCGAGACAGACCGCATAGAAACACTTAGCGGTTGTCATCACGCAACAGCTGTCGCCAAGCAAAGGTGCTGCTATCGGTGGATGTTTGCGGTACTAACGTCGGGCGTCGACCAATAGGGAGACGCCATCAGCCCGCCATCACCGCGAACCAATCAGGACTGAAGATTTGAAAGAATAAAGAATAACGAAGTGTTTTGGGTTTTGCCGGGAGGATTTTTGAGGCAGTGCATTTTTACTTCTTCTTCTGAGTGCATTGAAAAATATATCTAAGTAAATATAATTTGTGTAAGATATTCTGATTAAGAAGCTAAGTATTACCTTATTTCCTATATGTTCTCGATTTACTCATTTAAATATAATATTCGCTGTTATGAGCAATTTGTGTTTTATTTCTTGGGGATAGCTTTGTCATAACTTACTGGAGTTTTATTTGAATAGGAGGTGATTAGATTCCATTGTTATATGAGGTTCCAATAACTTGATCTTAATTACTTATACTTGTGAACATGCTAAAAGGACGTATCTCGACGTACTGCTATCGTTGCTTATTTAATATGTTTGTTCTAATAGGTGTAACAGTGCAGAATTGTGCTCTACTCTATGGTCGGGGCTTTCCAGAAACAATCTTCGATATCTTCCATGGTTTCTATCAGTTTATATCGTGCATTTATTTGTAGGCGCCATGCCATTATAAAAATATTCGTTAGTGCTGAGCAGTCGTCCAATACAAGAACAGTTTCCAAACGGCAAAACACTCCTGTAAGTACATGTAAATGAAAATTTTCAACCGACTTCAAAAAGGAGGAGGTTCTCAATTCGGTTGTATTTTTTTTTTGTATGTTTGTTACGCGATTACTCCGCCAATTATGAATTGATTTTGATGATTCTTTTTTTGTTTGGTAGGGCATACTTCAGAAGTGGTCCCATACAAATTTGGTCAAGATCTGATGAGGGGTTTTTGAGTTAGCTTCAATAATACGTATTTTTCCCATCTAGTATATGTGAATGATATTCTAATAGTTCCTGTCACTGTAATTTACATAGCAGGTAATGGGTATTCAAATTTTTGTGGGGGTTTTGTGTAGGTAGCACAACTCAAAAGTGTAAAATAAAAACTTTTTCACAAAAAATAAAACCGACTTCCAAAAAAAACACTACAAAGTGAAAAATAACTTTTATTTCGGAAGTCGGTGGCAAAAAAACGAAAATAAACCCCAAAGACACCGACTTCCGAAATCAAAGTTATTTTTCACTTTGTAGTGTTTTTTTTGGAAGTCGGTTTTATTTTTTGTGAAAAAGTTTTTTTTAGACTGCGGGACACTAAACGCCCCCAGACGTAATAACAATAAATCTTCTTCGTGTCTTGTTCAGTGTCCTTCAATCGATTAATTACATAATAATTATATAAATTAAAATCTATTTTTAGATATATTACATTATTATTATTATTTTAAATACTATTTGTTGACTGTAATTTCAGAGGCAATTTTTGTATGTTTGTGTTTGTCGTACCTACCAGGCTACATTTAAACTTATCAGAAGTGCTTACTTTGATTTCGTACTTAGGTTTAAAAAGTTCATTTTTACTAGCTAAGCCTTTGTTTGCATCATTTTGGTACTGAAGTGGGATAGGTATAACTCTTTGGTACATTCTTCGTTGCTCTGAATCCTACGAGAAAGTAGAAAAGTATTATACCTAATAAGTTCATGCATGTCGGTCACATAAACACAGCACACACATACCTACTTACTATGAGTTACCGTTTCTTGCAGTTTATTTGGTACAGGACCTATCAACAATAGGGATTAAGATTTTTTTTTTTTTTTTTGTTTGTCATGTTAAATCATGTGGATTATAAAAAAAATAACGTAATGTATTTTTTCTTTTCTTTTTTTTTTTTCTTTTTAAGTTATCAAAAGATTAAGGTGATTGATACATTGAGTTAAAAATGTGCCATGACGTCACGAGTAGGTATGTAGATTTTATACTTACTTCAACCCAACCCCCACTCCCCAACTTTAATGCGTTATAACTAAGTCATTTTTTGTTAACATGATATAGCAAAAAATACGGGTCTAATATATTTTTGCTATCTAACTGACGGACTAAATAGAATTGCTTTTTTTATCCAGGCATCATCCCTATTATTGAAACAGGTATTTTTTTACTGTTTTGATGTTTTGGATTCTTCGACAAAGTGGTTTATAGTACAGCTGCCTAGCTACCTGTCCCGTGTTCGATTCTCAGATCACAGGCCATCTTTTTCTTTTTCGGTTTTTAGGGTACGGTCGTACCTACTTCAATAGGAAAATGGAACGGAAAACCTTTGATGGCCGTCCGTCTGTCAAGATACTTTTCTCAAAGTCCAACCCTCATCATTATTCTCTATTAGTTGTCACTCCCTTTTTAGCCTTTCCCTTCGTAGATATATAAGTAGTACCTATTTCAGTCAAGCCATTCATCGTTTCGTTCGTCGAAACAACAACTAAGTGTGTTTATCTAGAGAAAGATTAGCAACGTACTGTGCGTTTGCACTGGCGAAACATTCACAACAATACATGTTAAAATCTTTAGGTTCTGTCAAAGTTCCATACAATATTTGACAGGAACTAGATATTTCAACATGTTTTGTTGTGAGGTTTCGCCAGTGCAAACGCATGGTCAGTAATAAACTACTGCAACAACTAAAGTAAGGCCATTTTAATAGGTAACATTTGACAATTCATCAAAATTCAACAACGTAACCTTGTAACGCCGGGCATAAAATAATATATTTTTTCGTTTTGTTAGAACTGCACAATTGCTTAACTTTTTTCAATTACGATTACATATATTTATTGTAATAATGACCGATACGAGTAATTTTACGATTTGCTTTCACTAAACTGACAGACGTCAAATGTTACCTATTAAAATGGCCTTACTTTAGACTAATCAGTGTGCGTTACCCCAGCCAGATAATGTCGAAAATCGTCATCTTAGTGCAATAGATAATTAGAAATACAGCTTCTGTAATTGGTAAGCAGATTTTTAAATTTGGTAAGCTGATAGTTTTTTAATTATTTGATAAAAACACTTCCGGCTGGAGTAACGTTACCCCAGCCAGATCTTTTGTTTTATAATGGATATTTTGAAATAAATTTTATCTAAATAATTAGAAATGAATTTGAAATAAATGGTATAACTTAATTTGTATTTGTATTTGCTATGGTTGCGAAGATATTTAAAATCCTGCTGGAGTAACGTTTGCTCGATTGCTGTATCTCGGAATTGACTATACGGATGATTGTAATATTTGTACATGAGTTCTGGCTAATTAGTTATAATTTTATACGCAATAAACGAATCCACTATAATGCACCGTTTTGAAGTTATTTGAGTAAATAGAAAATTGCTTTAATAGGTCCTAGCACTTCCATTATGCGCCCCAAAGACTGAACTTAAACGTTATTATATAGATAATTACTGTCTTTAAATGGTACTGAAGTTTCATTAGTATCCTATACGTAATTAAAAAGATAAGATGATTTTCCGGCCACGGCGCACAGCTGAGTTATTTGACCACCGATTAACCGAGTTTACTGTAGTAGTGGTAACTGAATTTTACATCAATAATTAGAAATACAGTTCAATTATATACATGTGAAATTTCAGACTTGTACACTAATTAATTAACGAGATAATCGAAAAAAATGATGTATGCGCGGTAACCCGACCAAATCTAGAATGTTATAATAAAGCGGGCGCGCAATACATTATACCAACCTTCTAAAGTTATTAGCATAATTGTCCTTAAAAGTTGGTACAGTCACGAATAAAATTAGTTTGATTGAAAAATTAAACCTACTATACTAAATGTTTAAATAAACTTTAAATTGCTCAAAGTAGTGTCCACTATGCCATTCTTCATATACTTACCTACGTTTAACCATTATATCGATGAGGTAGGTAGGTACCAACTTACGTACCTTTTGTAAGTAGCAGAAACATCTTGATAATATTATATAATTTACATGCAATAAGACTTAGTTAGTCAAAAAGTACGTATTCTAAGAAGTTGACTGCATTGTTATGTCGTTTATTTTTAGTATTGTAAATGTTTTATTTTTATACAATAAAACTTAATTAAGAATACGGCTATATTTATGTAAGACATTCGTGATTTCATAAATCTTAATAGATAAAACAGTAGAACCTACCTTCTGTAAAGTTCTATGATATGTTAGTACTTACTGCACTGTGATGTTATTAACTTATTACATTTTATTATTGTTGATCTGTGATTTATTACAATAAAACTTAATTTTTATTTGAATTTGATCAGTTCTTAATTTTAATTTCAGATAAGCAAGCTACGTTGCATATTAGTCCATAAAAAATATCTGTGATAATTTTTGAACTGAATTTATATAGTTACTTACTTACCTTAATTACAATAATTATCTGCATATGATCATCATCGCCTACATAGTTAGATACTCCATATTTGTTATTACTTACGCATTATTATTTTTGAAATGAATATTCCATAATAAATACGTTTTACTTTACCACTTGTTTACCCGTCTGTACTAAACACGTAATTATTCTCACGTATGATCCTGTAAGTTTTAGAAGGGTGGTATAATGTATTGCGCGCCCGCTTTATTATAACATTCTAGATTTGGTCGGGTTACCACGCATACATAATATGTACGGTAAACTCGGTTAATCGGTGGTCAAATAACTGAGCTACGCGCCGTGGTCGGAACATCATCTTATCTTTTAAATTACGTATAGGATACTAATGAAACTTCAGTACCATTTATAGACAGTAATTATCTATATAATAACGTTTAAGTTTAATCTTTAGGGCGCATAATGGAAGTGCTAGGACCTATTAAAGCAATTTTCTATTTACTCAAATAACTACATACATTACTATACATTACATTACATTACATTATTATTTTCATTATTACGCCCTGACAGATGGGTCGAATGGGCTCCGAAGAGCTTACGATAAAACTTCCAAGTAATGCCAGCAAAGGAAAAACATTGTGTTAAGGCTATAGATGTCATGTATTGCTGAACCGGAATGAGCGATTACTTAATTATACGTGGATAGTGATAAAACTAACTATAAAGGCTCGTTTGCACTGGTCAATGGGGCTCGTATGCATCATATGGATGATGGGGTGTGTAAAATTTCTGTAACGCGTGCCATAAAACTTCCAAGTAATGCCAGTAAAGGAAAAACATTGTGTTAAGGCTATAGATAGTGTAGCGGTTACACCGCCACATAAGAACTACGCATCATAAACATGACATGACGTAACTTTACACCCTGTTCCTCATTCTCCTAGAATGTCATGTATTGCTGAACCGGAATGAGCGATTACTTAATTATACGTGGATAGTGATAAAACTAACTATAAAGGCTCATTTGCACTGGTCGATGGGGCTCGTATGCATCGTATGGATGATGGGGTGCGTAAAATTTCTGTAACGCGTGCCTTATGGCCCGCATGCAGGGAATCGTTTTTATCAGTCGATAGGAAACGATTGCGGTATAGATAGTGCAATCCACTGAGAGGGTCTACCCTTTATAGCAGAACTTTTTATGTCATAATATTATTTTGCATAACAGCGGATAGCATAAACTTCATTTCGCAGAAAATCGTTAGGCATACACTCATTTATCATAATTCAAAACTCATAATTTTGTAAGTCAGTATCATCTTTAGGCATAAATTTCAGGCGTAATAATTAAAAAGCAGAACCATCATATCGCAGAAAGTTCACACAAATATGCAAACATGCAAGCAAGCATACCTACATCATGCATGCAGCAAGCATGCAACATGCAGCAGGCATGGTTTCTGTCAAGGCTCCGGCGCTGCGGGGCTCCGGCGGTCCCACGCGAAACGCGTCCACGCGTCTGGGTTATCGTCGCAGATGTATTTAACGCTCACCACCTGCAATGCGATTCACTAACAGACTCATCATGGATGTTAACAACGACGAGTTCAATGATGTTGCATCGTAAATATCGCTTTTAAAAACAACGTTGATAAAAACCGTATTCGCTAAGCTACATAGGCTCGTCGACGATCTGCCGAACAACGATGAAGAGTAAGATGTTTACAGTGTTGCTATGTTTAATCTAGAGTATAATCGAGAAAATCTCGACTAACCTATTTTTAAGTTATTTCGTCATTTTAAATTAATACAAATGCACAACACGTATGTATAAAACACGTTATATTTATTATGCAACAAATATTTAATTAATTATATCATTTTCGACTTGGAAAATAATTATTTTTGATTATAGCAATAAAACGATTCCAAATCTTTGACATTTGTAATTGTAGATTCTGTGTTTCCAAACAAACAACTTCATCTGGTTCATCTTATCTTGATTAGTTTTTTCTATCAAAATACGAAATTCCAAAGTTCCAAGTGGTTTTAAGTGGCTAAGTGGACTTTAAAAAATGCTGCACCCCAACCCAATGGCGTTCTACTCGTTCTGTGTTTTAGTTTGGTTCCAAACCTATCGAAAGTAAGTACACATTAACATTTCTATTTAAATATACAGCACAGTTTCTGGAACTACTATCTATGTAACCAAAATATTTATCTTTTAGTGTCTCGCAACGCAGCTCCTTCGTTAAATCAGCTGGAAAAGCTAGTAAGCTTTTTGGAAAGCAAACCATGGTTGGCTACGGGCCATGCTCGTACTGCGAATGCTCGCATTCGCAGTCGTCAGGCATGGTCCGAAATAACAACAGCCCTGAACAGTGATGGTAGTGGGTGTACGAAAACATCGGAACAGTGGTGTAAGGTTGGTAATTATATGTATTGTGTGTATACTGTTGCATTGAGTAGGTAGCCTTCTACGGTATATTACCCTTTTACACTGACAGCCGCTGTGTATGTCCTTTATTACTAAATTAGTATTAACTACAGGCATATACTGTAACTTTAGGCTAGGATTCTAATTTCAATTATAAAAGCATTTAAAATTGCAACAGAAAGTTAAACCAAACCGAGCAAATAGGTGTTCTATTTATTTAATACTTGCATCAAATCATATAATTCTTACTGGTGTTGCAGTACTGGAAGGACAAAAAAGGAGCAGTTAAGAGGAAGTCCAGCTTAATTGCAGCTGCGAGGCGGCGCACTGGTGGTGGCATAGAGGATTTGCCAGAACTCAGTGAAATAGAAATTAAAATCCAAACCATTATGGGAGGAGAAAGTTTTGGTTGCGGAGATCGGAGCTTAGAAATAAATCCTTTTGAGGTTTGTAATTTTCAAGGCTATACACCTTTACAAATTTATTGATTTGATTTAAATTAATAAGTAATACAATACTTTTACATTTTTAGGAACAGCCATTGGATAGAACTGTGGAAAGTGAAGAGTCTCCCAGCATTTTACTTGTAAGTTTTTTTTTGTCAGTTTAATGACAGTTAACCTATTTATAAATATAATATTATGTAATCATTCTATTTTCAGAATATTGTTCCTTCAAATGAGCAGCAGGCTGACCAAAGTGAGGTTCTTATACATGAGCCAGGCCATGAAATGCAATGGGTATAAGATTTGTTTATTCTTTTATTTTCCACTAAGCGTTAGGTACTACCTATGCTTATATCTCTCATAATAAGTAACCTCTACACTAAGGTGCATAACACCCATGTTATGTCTGTTATGTTTGATCAATACAAGTATCTATATATAATAAATAAAATAGCATCAAACCTATATTGCTAAATACTGGACATGGTATTGCTGTGAGTGTAATTTTAAATGTTATCTCGAATAATTAAAAGAACCTAACAAAACATTCTATTCCAGTCTAATCTTGCTACTTTTGATGGGGATAGCGTGCAAGACAATGTGGCACAGATACCTACAATTTCTGTATCACAGCAAGCAATTGAAGCCGCACCTGATGCTCAAAGTCCTGAAGCTGAAGAAAACAGGGTATGGTTTTGGAAAATTATGATTTAAACTATTCTATAGATTTTTTTTTTTTTTTTAACTACTGTCATATATTTTCAGGTTTCGTTTACTGAGCCAACAAGACCTGCGTCACAGCCAAATGATGTTTTGGAAAGGGGCAGTCAAAGTAAGTTGCATTCTCTAACCAAATATTTATAACTACATATAATATAGGATAGAGACAAATAGAAAGAGGGAAAGGAGGCCTTTGCCCTGCAGTGGGACACTATGGGCTAATACAATAAGATAAGAATAACTATAATAAGTACAAAATGTTAATTGCAGCTCCTACTCAGCGTGTGCATAGAGAGACATTACACGGTCGTCGACGCATTCACCAGCTATCTCCGCGTCAATCTTCAGCGCGCCGGCGACTATTGAGAAGGTCACCTCCGTCACAACGCCGCTCTGAAATGGTTAGCATCACAGAGCGCTTCATAGCCATCGAAGAACGCCGAGCACAAGCAGAACTTTTGATTGCCCAAGCAATTAGTTGACAAGTAGAGGGCCATCAGGCTATGGCTCAGGCTCTAGATAGAATAAGTAGTGCAATTCGAGATTTAATAAATAAATAAAATGTGTGCTAAAATATTGTTTTATTTATTAATTCATTATATTAAAATGACTTTTATTAGGTACATACTATTTTGTTAGACTATATTAATGTTATCTAAGTAAAACATTATAAAAAACAACATTTAAAAAACATGCACTTAACTATATTTTATGATGAACAATATACATTACTATTTTAACATACTTACAATTTATTTTTTAATTAACAATCTGTCTTATAACCTGAATTAGTAATATCTTAAGTCTATTGTTAGTATTTACTTCTATTATTAACTATTTTGTCCACGCCACAGTCTATTAATTAGACGACTTCTAGCAAGACGTCCACTGTCCAAATCATTGATAGAGTTCTGGCTTCCTTGTTGTAGTGACTGGATCACCCTCGCTTCTTGTCTCTGTAAATGAGCTGGTAATTCTACTGGAGGAACTCTGGCTTGATTGCAAATGTTATGTAACACACAACAAGCTTTAATAATTTTTCCCACCATCTCTGGATCATAGTGAAGAACACGATGAACCAAAAGGCACCTAAAACGGCCTTTAAGTATGCCAATGGTTCGTTCTGCAGTATTTCTTGTAGTGGCATGCAGATCATTATAGTATTCTTCCCTTGATCCAGGCTCAGGGTTGTTACATGGAACCATCATGTATGGCCTAAGAGCGAAACCGGAGTCCCCTGAAATAAATAAATTAAGAATTTCATTTAATTTTAAAATAACAAAAATAACTGAATTATTTTATTATTAATATTTAAATACCCCCGAAAACAGGTACAATTTCTGATGGTAAAAGTAAAGAAACATTTTAAAATACATACCAAGCAGATACACTGTTTCTCCTGTATTATTTAGCTGCTCCAAATGCGTTTTTATGACTGAATTATTAAATATAAAGCTGTCATGTGTTGCACCTCCAAAAGTTACATCTACATGCATTATATTTAAGTCTGGATCATTCATCTTAAAAAGGCAAGAATAAAAGATTAAAATATGGTTTGAAACAGATAGGTTCTACAATACGGTTAATGAAATAATAATAAAACTTACAATAACAGCATTTCGAGCATGATACCCTTTTCTACAATAATATCTTTCTTCATGTTCTTTGGGCCGAACCATTGATACTAAGGTACCATCAACACAACCAATGGTTCCAGGCATTTTGAAGTTTTCATAAAATCTAAATAAAAGATAGACAATTTAAAAATATTATTTAAGTATGTAACATAAAAATTAATAGCTAGGATATGGTTTGATTCATGAAAGTATCTACTTAGTAAAAATAAAACATAAGTGTGAAACTTAAGAAATACTTACTTTTCTTTGAGAATTTGCCTTTCGTTTGTATTTTGAGGAAATCGTATGTACTTATTAATAATAACTGGGTGGTTGATGGCATCTACTACGGTTCTTATAGCCCTCGAGGCAGATGCTTGCGAGATAAAGGTTCTTGCATTCTCACATAATATTTTTTGGTAACTCCCACTAGCTAAAAATGCGAGAGTGCATAAAACCTGGAATGAGAGTAAGTTTTAGACATTTTTGCACATAAGTTGATTTATATTAGGTATATTGATTTAATAGTAATACCTTGGTTCGGTTGCTAATTCCTCCTCGACGTTTCGCCTTTGCTAAGAACGGGGAAATATCTTCTTCCAATTGTTTAATTAGCTCTTCAGTCAACCTGAATACCTTAATATAGTTTATATCAGTAGTAAGAAGATCCATATTACGTATCACATGTGCCTGACGTCTTTTTTCTAAATTATCTTGACGCTTAGCTTCTTCCAACAAAAAAATCATACAGGAAACACGAACTGCCATCTAAAACATTAAAAATACGCACACAGGTTTCAGGAATTAAAGTACGATAAACAAAACAATACTAAGAATTTAAATTTTAATAAAAACTTTTTTTACTTACATTTTAATGGTCTACAACCAAGGAAACATCTACAATTTACAAGCTTTACGGTTTGACAGTTAAAATCGAAGGCGTAGGCGCAGTTGTCGTCGAAGGCGAGGATGTTTTGTGTCTCTGAATACCGTTTTTCATACATTATGAACCATATTTTAGTTCTATGTCGCGCCATCGACATCGTTGAGGCGCTACGATCGCGCAGTTTTAACTAAAGAATACCGAAATGTTTTCATCAGATGTTACAACGATGATTTCTTGGTTGTAAAGATGTTTTGCCTTAGAGAATCGCACTCCAGCTCGCGGCCCGCCTCGCCCTCCGTGCCTATGCGATTTTAAATTATACTCTAGGGGTAGAGCATACAATACTACGTGGAGTCGGTTTTACAGCGATTCGTTTCTGTCACTAACTTTTGTAGCACAACATAATTGACTTTTTAAGACAATATTTTAGTTTAATTTAAGATTTAAAATTAGATATAACATAATAATAATGAAAATAAAAATTATAAAACTAAAACTAACTTAACTAAAACTATTGAAAAATTAAAATATAGCGTCGAAAAATTCATCCGCATCGCTGTCGACTGGTAATGTACCCAAGAGACTGGCCGCATTGCCACGTTGTATGGCAATGCTTAGCCTCTGCCCAAGGTAAAAACCAGCCCTTGGGTCACGGGAAGTGTCAAATAGCCGTTTTGAAATATCATTGAAGAGGCCGTGAGCACTCGGACCCCACGGCCCGAGGGTTTCAACCCCAAACGGCTCAAAAATATAATTACCTGTAAGGTATATATATATATACTTACGCCGCTTGAGGTTTTCTGCAGCCGCAGCAGCAGCACCAGCACAGTACGCCGAGCCAGGAAGATGGGATGGCGCAAGAGTGTCGACACAGGTTGCATCCCACACTAAAGGCCTACCCACCTTCCATGGAGATAAAGACATGCCGTCCGGTCTCTTGCCATCGTCGCGTGCCAAGCCATTGGGTTCTAATAAAGCTGGAACGCCGGCGGTGACAAGAGCTCGTCGGATGATGTCGTTAATGTTCGCGTGCCGTGCTAAGCGACCCGCACTTCGGCTGCAAGACAGGCCATGATGTCCGAGACTGTTGACAACTTCGCCACAGTGACAGCGATGAGGAGAACAACAAGGAGCTCCTAATCGTAGGGAAGCAGTGAGGCGGAAGGTAGTGTCGTCGAGCAAAGTGCCTATGTTCGACGACGGTAGTGCATGAAGCCACAGACCCGATTCCCACTTACGCACAGCCAGCAGGCGCGCACGCTCCGCATTTCGTACGTCTCAGTCGAGGCGCAAATATTTTTCGGTCGCAAATTTATAGGTCCGATTTCAAACATAAGCATGTTTTTTTAAATTGAATCTACGAATAAAAAAATAACACGCATTTTTATTGAACACTTCCTATTCAATTCACATAGTAGGTATTTTATTTGTTTACATAAAAAAAGTATATATACAATCACAAAACTAAATGGAAACACAAAGTAGGCAAATTTAATTTAAATGCTGGAGGCGGGCCTATCGCATGTTTACGTACCGCGCGGCTGTAAGCATTTATTTCCAAGATACGGCCGAGTTACCATACTGTATGATAATATTACCGTGCCCACACTGTAGCAATTAACCTAACCTAACTAATTAAGTTTTAGAACACAAAAGCTTTTTTTGTAGGTAATAATAAGTATTTTAATCATGTACGAGTAGTACATAATTCATATGTGTCATCAATAGTTTTCTCAGCACACGCCAAATAAGGAATTATATAGGCAAAATTTTACTATGGATACATTACTGCAATTTTCAAGGATCTCTAATTTTTTTGAAAATAAACTATTTTATTTCCTGATGATTGAGCTTTCTACTGGTTAAAAAATTGTTAAAATCAGTCCAGTAGTTTCGGAGCTTATTTGGTACAAACAAACAAACATCCAAATAAATCTTTCCTCTTTACAATATTACTATAGTATAGATTAATTTCTTTTTTCAGGTCACCATGACATACAAGCTGCATATGAGCGGGGTCATCACTGGCTCCTTGAATTCTTTCTGTCTGGCGTGCGACATATTCTTCACGACTCAGCTGGAAGCTACTGACCATATCGGAACATCGGAGCATAAGAAGAAGTCGGATGCAGTGCAGTACTCCGATAAATTTCAAGATGAACATATTAAAAAGGTGAGTTTTTGTTTGGAATTGCATTAGAGTGCGTTTCCAGAGAAGCGAATCCGAGACGAGCGGAGCGGAGTGAGCGTGGGAAACAAGGGAATCGACCAATAACAGACGAGTTTAACCAATGCGGGGTGCATTGGTTAAACTCGTCTGTTATTGGTCGATTCCATTTCCACGGAAGCGGTGACAAGCCGAGCTGAGCGAAATATTCAGGAATCGACCAATAACATTGCTTGAAATCAACATTGCGTCTCTGATTGGTTGATTCCTGAATATCTCCGCTCAGCTACGCTTTTCTCCGCTTAAGTGGAAATGCACCCTGTTTGGTCGATTCCTGCACTTCTCCGCTCTGCTCATCTTCACTCCGCTCCGCCCATCTTCGCTTCAGTCAGTGGAAACGCATCCAAAATTCACTTGTTTTTCAGTTCAAAGGGGGCTACTATTGCGACTTCTGTAACGTTCTGATGTCAATTGCTTCCAAAGTTGATTTACATATCACTGAAGATGAACACAAGCATAACAAGGGAATTCTTCTCCTCAAACCGATGGGTGGTGATGTTGTTGCTTTCAATAACATTCTTATTGAAGAAAAGGCTTGGCACGGTCTGATCGATGGAGTCTGCTCGCTCTGTAACGAGGAGTTCGAAGATGAGAGTGATCATAAATCTGATGCAAGCCACTGTTTGAATTTGGTTCTGAAACCTATTCAGTTTGGAGCGGATAATGCTATCTTTCGTCATGTAAGTGTACCTACACGACTTTCTTATGGAATTTCAACTAGTTTATGAATGTAACAAAAGTGTATTTCTACTACTATGTACATGACTAGACTTCAAAGCAGGTATATTATACTTACAATATTCCCCCTCATTATCTCTTATTAGTAATTTAGTATTTTGATTATGATTAGCTAGATTTTATATACCTTTTTTTTTTTTTTTTTTTTTTTTTTGGGTGGGAAATCATCAAATGACGTCTCCCGCTCTGGGTGGAGCGGGAGGGCGTGTCAGACTCTTACTGACTAAAACCCACCCGTGTTCCTTCTGTTGCCTGTGCAATGCCAGGGGGCCACGGTATCCCTTTCGGACTTTCCCGCAACCCCGGCAGGCAATGGTCTCATCGGACCCCTTCACTTGCTGACATCTCTTTGAGGCGCGCGTGGAACACTACGCGCCGTCGACCCGGGCCTGGTCCTTACCGGACGGCGAGCTACCCATTGCTCACCGTCCGCAAGCCCGCGCCTACGGTGGCCGGGAATCGGCAATCGATTCCCGACGCCCAGGGCGTCTCCTCCTGCGGCGGCTAGGGGCGTGAGGGCGCGAAATTTGCCTCTCCCTCACGCGCTCCGCCTCCTCCTTCGCGAGCATTACTGCTTCGCAGAAGGAGGTGACGGCCTCCCATGCTCTCTCGCTCCGTACCATGGCCTGGACCAGGGCCGGACGCGAGAGATCCCCCGCCACCGATCGCCTCCACGAGGACACGGCGGTGCTCTGCCCAAGCCGGGCATACCTCCACCGTATGCTCCACCGTGTCCTCCGGGCGACCCACGCAGTGATGACACCCGGGCGTTTCCTCCCGCCTTATCCGAAACAGGTACCTCCCGAAACAGCCGTGTCCGGTGAGGACCTGCGTCAGGCGGAAGGTGAGGACGCCGTGGCGCCTCTCCAGCCACTCCTCAAAGAGGGGACTTATCGCCGCAATAGTGGCGTGCCCAGCACTGGGTTGCGACAATCGCACTCTCCATGACGCCATGAGATCCCGTCGGAGCTCTGTCCGCTGTGCCGCGATTTCTCGCGGCATCGGAGTAAAGCCCCGGCGTTTCGCTTCCTCGCGCCACTCCCAGATATGCGCGAGGACTTTTGCCTCCAGATCCCATGGCGGCAATCCGGCAAGGAGGCTCGCCGCCTCACCGGAGACCGTGCGGTATCCCCGGACCAGCCGGGTGGCCATGACCCTCTGGGACGCGTTCAACGGCGGGCAGGCCGCCGCCTCAACGAACGCGCCCACACCGGTGCCCCGTACAGGGCCATGGACCGCACGATCCCCGCGTATAGCCTCCGGCAGGAGGCGTTTGGACCCCCTAGATTGGGCAGAAGCCGCTTCAAGGCAGCCCCGGCCCGCTCCAGTCTGGGAGCCAAACGTCGGAAATGCTCCACGAAGTTCCACCGACTGTCGAGGACGAGTCCCAGGTACTTCATCGTCGACTCGACGCCGATGTGAACCCCTCCTACCGTTATTTGGGAACCCGACGGTGGCGCGTTCCGAGGACCATGAAAACACATGGCCTCGGACTTGTGCAAGGCCACCTCGAGTCCCAACTGCCGGATTCTGGCCACGATTGTCGCAACCCCGTGTGTCGCTAGTTCGGCCGCCACCTGGTGCGACCTCCCCTGCGCCAGGACCAACGTGTCGTCAGCGTAACAAACGACGCTGACGCCATTGGGGAGGTCTGCGCGCAGCACCCAGTCGTATCCGATGTCCCACAGATGCGGCCCCAGGACCGATCCCTGTGGGACACCGCACGACATCTCTCGCCGGTTCCACTCTCCCTGGTGACCGGGGTAGATGATGGCCCTGTCCGTCAAATAGGCCTCGACCACACGACAGAGGTAGGTCGGCATCCGGTGATACCGGAGTGCCTCCCTGATGCAACTCCAGGGCAGGGTATTGAAGGCGTTGGCGATGTCTAGAGACACCGCCAAGACGACCCCACCCCGAGCCACCGCATCCCCTGTCGTGAGGGCTCGCACGCGCATGATGGCACCCACCGTGGAGCGCCCCCTGCGGAAACCAAACTGGCTCTCCGCCAAATCCGGCCCCACCCGCACCAGCCGCCCGACAAGGCGGTCTGCAATTACTCTTTCAAAGAGCTTGCCCACCTCGTCGAGCAGCACGATGGGCCGGTAAGCGGACGGAGAGTCCGCAGGGCGCCCCGGCTTCTTGATGAGGACCAGTTTCCCCGTCTTCCAACGAAGTGGGAACTGGCCCCTCTCCATACATGCGCTTAAGAGCCCCCTTAGTCGAGGCCCGAGAGCCTCTGAGGCCAGGACCCAGGCTTTCCCAGGTAAGCCGTCGGGTCCTGGGGCGGTATTTCTGGCATTCAGCCTACGTACCGCCACCCTCATCTCTACCTCGGTCACCTCCGGAGCATCGTCGTCGTCGTCGGCGGTGTGGTCCGCATCAGGCACCGCAGTAGGCGGAGCCATGGGCGGGGAGGCGTGTTCCCCTCTCGAAGGGAACAGAGCGCTCACCACGTCCCCCACAAGCTGCGGCCGGAGACTCTGCGTCAGCGGGGGAGCCCATGGGCGGAGTTTCTCCCGCACCATTTTATATGGGCGTCCCCACGGGTCTCTGTTCAGAGTCTCCAGCGACTCCTCGCGGGCCAGTGCCCTGGCCCGCAGGATTTCCGCTTGGAGGGCGGTCTTCACCGCTCTGTACCCCTCGTACAGCTCCGCCTGAATGGCTTCCGTATCCGGAGGTCGAATACGGAGCCTGCGGTGCCTAGTGTACCGGCGTCGCGCAGTAACGCACGCATTGCGCAGTGTCGTCAGCTGACGCGACCACCAGTACACCTGGCGCGAAGCACGTCCGGGCTGGACCCGGGGCATTGCCACGTCGCATATCTCGGACATGGCCTCCCGGAACCACTCCGCCTCGTCATTGATATCGGCAGGCCTGTCCGGTGATGACACCCAGGCCTGCACGATCGAGGCTTCCAGGAGGAGCTCCCGGTCCAGCTGCTTCAGCGCCCACCGCGGACCACTCGGGGCCTGTCGGACCGGCGCGCTCGAGGTCTGGGCGGAGACGTCAAACCGGATGTACCGGTGATCGGAATACGTCTCCACCCCCTCCATGACGCGCCAGTCAATGACACGCGGCGACAGAGCGGGGCTAGCGAACGAGATGTCCACCACTGATTCACCCCGCATCCGCACACACGTGGGGACAGAACCCCGATTAAGGACGACCAGGCCTGTCTCCAGCGCCCAGTCTTCCACCATCCTGCCCCGTGTGTCCGTATACCAGGAACCCCAAGCCACATTCTTGGCATTGAAGTCCCCGAGGACGAGCACGGGGAGGGAACAGAACCCGACGACGACGACTCTCAACTCCGCAAGGGAGTTGTGAAACTCGGCGAGAGTTCGGTTCGGGGAGAAGTACGCGCCTACCACGACAATCTCCCCGAACCGTGCTGCAACGCAACCCCGTCCTCTCTTAACAGCCTCGAGGAGATTTTATATACCTACCTCTTCAAACAGGATATTATCGGTATTAGTCAGTCCTAACTCTTCAGAATACACAAAACTGAAGTGATTATTATTTCTGTGATTTCAGTTAGATGACACAGCTGCCCAATGCCTAACATGCAACAAGTTGCTAGCGCCCTGCAGGATGACCAAACATTTTAACGATACAGAGCATCACGAACTTTACGTGGAACTTCGCGTTGAAACTGATGAAGGTTGGCAAGGAATCGACACTAAAGAAAACTGTCAAGAAACAGCAACCAACAAGACTTCTGCCATAAAAAATGATGGCGAAAAAATTAAACCGAAGATTGACAACGATGTTAATAAGAATAGTAACGAAAAATCACCGACAAAAGACAAATATAAAATCCTTGAATCCATTGCCAGGTACCAAAGTAAAGGAATCAATATTTATTTGGAAACAGAAACAGCATTCTGTAAAAAATGTACCAAAGTTGTAACATTTGATGTCATAGAGATAGAGAACCACATTGAAAATCATTCATCAGCTAAAGCCGTTGATTCTGATTTATTATATCCATCAAACCTTGATCAAAATTTGAATCGAGTCGATATAAATGACAAAACTACACAATCGTCTGACGAAAAACAAAATACTGATGTTGTACATAATGTACATGACATCGTAAAAGCTTCTCTAGATAATCTCCGAAATGCTAAGGCTGCCTCACATGAAGAAGATAAAGAAACCGAATCTTCATCGTCAGATGATGAATTCTATTTTGCCCCGAAAGAAAACTTCGAAAAATGTAGCCAAGAAGAAGCGCCAAGAGAATTTGCTAAAGCAAATAAAATAACTTACAACGGAAACAATGACCAATGTTTTTGCCGCATTTGTGAAGTACATGTGCCAACTTCTTTAAGGTCACTGAAAGAGCACGTAGAAGGAGCGAATCACAAAAGACTGGTAGCCTCCTCTGTAATCCAACCGAAAACTCCGGAAAAGGAGGCGAAGCAGTCAATGAGAGAATTTCTTGATTCGGTTTATGAATTACGAGGAGTCTTTTATACCGTCGGTATCATTAACGAGGAGATTTGTATTCCTTGGAATAGTTTTTGTTTCATATCCGAAAATAGTTCAAGAATGAGGTGCATTGTATGCGAGGTGAACTTGCCGCCATACTCGGATGTTGAGGACCATGTTAAGACAAGACAGCATTGCATTAAATTGCGAGAAGCGCCTGTCATTATATCTGAGAAACAAGAATTTATCAGAGAGGTACATATCATTTATTTTGTATCTGTATCTAGTTTTCATAATAGGAATAACGTTATGGGTGGGTAGAGGAATTACCTTTAGGCTAACAGATCAGTCTAGTATGAATTTGTGCCCGATTATCTACTGGTAATATGCTCGCCCCTCTTACATTACAACTTATTATTGGAGGTAGATAGGTAGGTAGGGTACTTATACATAACCTATTACACCGACTGCCTCTTTGGGAAACGAGCAAAATGTCGCATATATCGGAATATATACGTAATAAATATGGCGTCCCCCAAGGTAGCGTACTAGGCCCAATATTATTCCTTTTATATATTAATGATATCATAAAAATAACTAATCATAAATGCATCTTATTCGCTGACGATATATCAATAATTGTGACATCTGATAAAAAACAAAATACCGTTATAGATCACGAGACTGACATTAATAATACTATTGATATACTACTACACTGCCCACCATACACTAAAGTGCAGTAACAGCAAAATCACGATTTCGAGTAAAACGCATTTAAAGTTAAGAATTGATTTAAAAAAATCAACAGAATGTATAAGCAAAAAAATTTGAATGCAGAAAGGTTGTAAAGGCATAGGTTCACACGTTAAAGCAATAAAAAAAAATATATCTTAATAACTGAATTTATTATGGCCATTTATTCTTTTTGGTGCCTATTACTGCATAGCCTTTTTTGTAAAAAATACCATTTTAAACTTAGTAAAATGCAGCAAAAAGCCCTATTACTGCGTTTGGATCAGTTATTTTGTCAAGAAACCCAACTAACATGCAGTAAGGTCAAAAAAATACTGCATTTTAGTTAGTTTTTTAAGAAAAAAGTGTTCAATTTACTAGTGCAGTAAGAAAAATAGCTAGTTCACATTTTAAAGACCGTTTATTTCTTATTATTTAATCACATGCCCACCAGAGACTAAAGAGCAGTAACAGCCCTTTTGTGATTTTTCGTTTTATTAGTGATTCTATTCTAATTCAACTCACTTATGTAAAATTTACATATCAAAAATAATAAATAGTATTTAAAACATTAACTGCACTTTAGCTAGGAATAATCATATCTGTGTCATTATGCTATCCAAACTAATCTGCAGTAATGCTGTATTTTACTGCGTGTTAGTCAGTTTATAATGATAAAAGAATGTTAAGTATTCACAACTAAAATGCGACAAGCTTTGATTTTACTGCATTTTAGTTGGGAGTTCGTGACAATAAATTGTATTTTCTTAATTTGCAGTAAAAATAGCTTGTATGGCGGTAAATTTTACTGCGTATTAATTTTTTTTTTAATTTTTTTCCAGAAATATAAAACTATCTAAAGAACTGTAAAATTATATTGCTTACTGCATTTTAGTTATGAAACCTTAAAATTTAATCTGCAGTATAATTTATACTGTATTTTAGTTGGGAAATCACGCCAAATTGTTAATTTTTTTCGTTTGCAGTAAGTGAAAACTGTTAAATAAAAACCATTCTAATAGTCTTAGAAATAAGTAAGTTAATTCAATAGAAAGCTTAAGAAACCCGCTTTCAGAATCACTAATAAAACGAAAAATCACAAAAGGGCTGTTACTGCTCTTTAGTCTCTGGTGGGCAGTACACTGGCTTGACATACACCATTTGAAAATCAATTTAGACAAATCAGTATACATACAATTTAATCAATCTAATAATAATAAAAATAAGGCTAAGTACTACTGGCGCAGGCCTGTAGTACTTGACACTAACGCTCGCAAGGAGGTATGGCAGAGTAAGGAGCTTCACGGACGCTAATTCCGGGCCCTACATGGACCCGATGTAGATTTATTAGCGTCCGTAGCCTGGCTGCGTTTTGGTGACATCTTTGGGGAAACCGAATTTTTTGTCTGTGCAATTATGGACGAAGTAATGATGACAAACAATTACCGGAGATTCATTGTGAAGGACGGCACGGTTGACATCTGTCGGGCATGCCACCGTCCGGGAGAATCAATCCGACACATTATCTCTGGGTGTTCTCGTCTAGCTAACGAAGAGTACTTGCATAGACACAACCTTGTAGCCAGGATTATCCATCAGCAACTTGCTCTGAAATACAGCCCGACCCAGTTCTCGAAAATGGAAATATCACATTGTACTGGGATCGATCCATCATCACTGAGCAACAATAGTCCTGATATAGTGGTGGTGGATCGAGGAGAGCGGCGCGCAATGATCATTGACATAACGGTCCCGCATGACGGGAACCTCGTGAAAGCCGAGAAAGATAAACAAATTAAGTATCTTGACTTGGCTCGCGAGGTTGTCGACATGTGGGATGTGGACTCAGCGATCATTGTGCCGATAGTCATATCAGCCAATGGCTTAACTGCTAAGAGCCTCGACCAACACCTAAGGAGGCTCTCGTTGGGCAGCTGGATTAAGGGCTTGATCCAGAAAGCGGTACTCCTGGACACGGCTCGCATTGTTAGGAGGTTCCTCTCTCTGGAGCCCTGACCGCTGGTAGCTTGGACCCTGCTCCCGATACCGGTGGGCAACTATTTTTTATATTTTTAAATGTTTTTATATTTTCTTTTATTCTAATATTTAAAAATATAATTTATATGTAATAATGTAAAATAAAGGAAATATAAAAATAATATCAAACTTAATATAAATAAAATTAAACAAGTACCACATACAAAATTTTTAGGAGTATCTAATAATTGATCAAGATATAAATTGGAAGGAACACATAAATAACATCAGTGGTAGAATTAATAAATTCGTACCTTGAAGCAAGTCAAAAATGTAACAAACATAAAAACTGCTATTATATCTTACCATGCATATGTTGAATCGTTACTACGCTATGGTCTTATAATGTGGGGAAATAGCACTGATCTAAATAGAGCGTACATCGCTCAAAAGAAGTGCCTAAGATCAAATTATGGACTTCAGCCGGATGATACATGTCGGCCAATATTTAAAAAACTTGGTTTGTTACCGCTTCCATCTCTGTATATTTACGAAATATGTGTGTTTGTGACCAAGAATAAGCAATTATTCAAGACAGCAAGCGATGTATGTCCTCGGAGCAGACGTGATCCTTATGCACTGGTGTTAAATGATTTACCAAAGCTAACCAAATATAGTAAAAGCTGTCTAGCAATGTGTGTGCGTACTTACAATAAAATACCAAACATTCTCAAACTATTAAATGTAAGATTATTTAAAAACAAATTATACAAATGGCTAAATGAATGTAGCTTTTATAGTTTGAAAGATTGACATTATAATTATACTAACATTAATGTACTTAATTATAATTACCCTGTAACATTAAATTTTTGCATGCTTTGTTTTATCTTAGCTAAACATGTTTGTGCCACTCTGACCTATGTTTAACACCGTTGTATACCATGTTTTACGCAAATAAATTATTTTACTATTTTACAGCATTATTCCGTAGGTTTAGGTAGTTATTAATAGATTTTACAACAAGTGCACAAAACGAACCATTTTTATCCGAGACTTTTAGCAGGATTTTGATGTGATTTAAGCAGATAGTAATGTCGAGGATAAAATGGTTTTATGGACGAGTTATAAACTCTGCTTTTCACTTCGATTGCGAGGAAATAAAACAATAATATAACATAACATTTCTTTAATTAAAATTCAAAGTAATATTAGTACAGTTTTGAATACTGAAGGAAATTGTTTTTCCCGGCATGACCGGCAATGACACGGCTTGGGCTGCAGACCTATACAACCTACTATTCAATTAATTTTGTAATAATAATTTTCATAAATTAATTAAATAACTTACCGTACTTGAATATCAATTTTCATGTATCACTACACACAATGTGTCTTAAAAAACACATAAGGCAAATAAATTAAAGTAAATATTATAAAATAACAAATTCTATCTATGAACTTCTTAATGTCTTTCGCTGTATGGCTCATTTTCTTTGCCTGAATACAGATACACTTATGAGTAGATACGTTAATGCACTAGTGCACAAAATTCGGTTTTGTGCAGCCTATATCCTGCACAAATAAGCACTTTCAGAGCATGAGAAGTGAAAATAAAGTTTAACAAATCGTGGTTTTTATAGATGACACTTTCTTTTTTAAGCTAGAGCACATTTTTTTAGAACATAATATTTTGTAAACGATCATTCATCAAATCATTGCTAAATTGAAAATTACGACTGTGACATAGCATGACGACTGACTGAAGTGACGGTTGCATATAAGTTCCTTGGTGACACGTTTGTAATGTTTGCGGTGTAACATGGTGCGGGTGACAGGTTAAAGAAAGGATAAAATCTACTATGATTTACTTGTTTTTACTGATTCTGTATTTTTCGACTATGATCCGTACATCCGTTCTAAATACAGATTGTATACATATTAAGGACTCAGTAATAAGTGTAGTAAATTAAATAAATTTACCCTTTCTGTCACCTGTTACCCACACCATGCTTCACCGCAAACACAGTATAGTTGGTTACTTGACAGTTGACTCGTCACGTAGTTTTTTTTGTTTATCTTTATTGAACTATTTAAACCTATGGAATATAGGTTTGCTGGAATAGGAATCTTTTCTAGCCTCGTATTTTCTTTTCTTATTCTTTCTGTAGTTCTATATTCATATCTTTCTTTATTTCTGGTATAATCTGTCTGTAACATTACAGGTTCGTCCCGGGTTGTACCACTGTGGTTACTGTCACCTCGTCGTCGCGGGCTGGGCTGACATGAAACGGCACCTTGAGTGTTCTGACCACCGGGACAACAGATCCATAGGCGAAAATCGAATGAGGTTCCATTACCTTGACTTACTACGGTTCAAGATGCAAAAAGACATGGAACCCATGGCCATGATGGGTTTTTTCAATATGTTTCTTTGAAGGTTATCGAAATTGATTGAAATAGGATAGGACGATAATTTGTATGACTGTCTGTTATTATTGTTATTATCGAACACTTCTTCACTGTTGAAAGTTTTAATTCTCTATTATTATTCTCTTCTGCTATTAAAGTAGTACAATTTAATATTGTAGTTTAGTACAGACGCCAGCACATCAACCTACTACAATCTGTCAAATTTATTTAATAGATTTTGAACTTTATGTCTAAAGCTTATGGTTCAAAGTTGATTGGGAAAATTTGACAGTATCGGGTAGGTTTTTTTTTTTGTGCTTTCGTCTGCTCTTTATTCTTTCCCTTTATTTATCATTGTCTTGGACTAGGTACATACATACATACTACTTTTTTATTTTTATTAGTTTTAGTCGTCATCATTATTATCATTTATTGCTGTATCATGTATCCTGTATTTTCTCTGAAATTCATTTAATTTGAAACAGCCTGTTCAAATTAAATTTAGAATGACTAAAAATAAGCGAAACTTTGTTAGAAACAATATTATTGTTTCTTACAAAGTTTCGCTTATTTTTAGTCATTCTAAATCATTAATAAATGGTTATTTCTTTAACGTTGTTTTGTTTTATTTCGCTAATATTGTGGTTAAATGAAACTACTGGGGCCGTATTATGACGTATTAATGCCACCATTATTCCAGTGTGAGTGAGAGACGGAGCTATATGAGGCCGCTAGCACCATCCTTTTTTCGCAGTGGAATAATGATGGCATCAATACATCATAATAAGGCCCCTGGTAAAAACGCAGTTACTACTCTATATAAAACCCTTTTTCTTCTCAGACAGAGAAGGGTTTTATGTAGAGCAAGCATGTAATGTAGTGTGCTCGCATGATAATTTTGATTCTGTCAATGTTCGATACCATGTTTGACAGGAAATACAGATTTCAATTTTTTTTTGTGATTTTTTCGCCCAAACGACATATTTACTCTAGGGAGAAGAATGACAAGTACGTACAGACGCCAGCGGGTCAACCTACCCGAAACTGTCATATTTTATTGCATCGCGGCGGAGGTGTGCTATCGGGTGGAGATAAGGTAAATCCGCGATTGCAGCCCGCGAAATTCAAAATTCGTTACGTCAGGTTGTATCTTGATCAAAATATGATTCGCGACTATAACAAATAGATAGGTGTATGTGTTTACATAATTATACTCATTGGAATCATTAATACATCTCTAAGCATGGGCGTACCCAGTTTGATATAGCTAAAGAATGAAAAGTTTTCGACGCCTATGTTTGGCTTCTTCAAAACCGGCGGCGGTTGGCGAGCGAGTCTAAGCATTCATACGCACTAGCGGCTAACCGCCGCGTTTGATGGCGGTTAAGTGCGTACAACCATAAGCATATTAATAGATTTTCAACTTTATAACTAATACATAAGGTTCAAAGTTGATTGGGAAAATTTGACAGTTTCGGGTAGGTTGACTTGCTGGCGTCGGTCCATACCTCGCACAAGTTTAACACTTTCTGTCCATGCATTACATCTAATGCTCTCAAGACGTAGCCCTATACGACTGTGCATGACATGTAAATGCACTAGTAGTTATCTTTCTTATCCAATATTTTAGCGAAAATAACCAAATTTAAATAATAGAATTGTATTCGAAGACGTGTTACATCTACCAACCCGCACTGGGCCTGTGTGGTTTCGCCGAGAGGCTAATTATGTTAATAAATAATAGAACCAGTTCCATTGTTTGTTTCAACGTTTTTAAGCAGCACTGTAGCTGGAAGTGAAGCTCGTCCATCCGTGCATTGCATGCAATTTTGAAAATAATATGTCTAATGGTTATTTGAGGGTGATAAGACGAATTTTCGGTTTCATAGAATTAGTAACCGACCTTATAAAACATCATTATACAATATTATTATTATACAATGTGGATCTGGACTTACGACATTACACAGTGCTAGTCCATAGAAACATTTTAAAATACGAAGATTATTAGTTAATGGAAAATTGAAAAATTGCAATTTGCAAACAAAATAAATAGCAGAATCGACTGCATAAAAAGTAAACACGCTTTTTCTACGAAAGGTCACTAACCTGTTGCGCGGCCCGATGCGGGTCGCGGCGGGGGGCGGCGCCTGCGCTGCGGTGCGGGGCGTAGGTGGACGTGGGTAGGTAGTTTAGTCGGAGAACAACAAATTAGCGGCATAAACTCACTAAGTTGCGCGTTGTTAATTAAAAGATCACTGGTTGAATAATTAATCACATAATATTACATCACAATCAGAATTTACATCAATAGTCAAATTTATAAATTTTCAAGGTTTCGACCGTTGTTCATTATGCACAAGCGACATCGATACCTAATTAACTAACTAATATTAAACTAACACTGAACAATAAGTCACACTAAATCGTCTTTAATCACAAATAACAACTAAACTTTTTCGCAAAATCACAACAATGCGCACGCGGCTCGTCTCGTGATAAAAAAAGTAGCGCCGTGTGCGCTCCTCAAAGGGCGCCGCTGCACTGACTGTGACCGAGTCCCGAGACTGCCGAAAAAATTCCGCTCACACACACACACACTCGCAATTGTCTATGCACCACTAATTCATAATTTGCGTAAGTAATATTTCTTTTTCTTTCTAATTGTAGTATTATTTTGTGGGACTGGGCGGGGCGCGTCAGAGTGGAATCGTGTGACACCTTTCTCTGTCTCTCAAGCATATTGAGACGTAGAGGATAGAATCGTACGTTTTGCACAGGTTCTTGACCTCACAATGTTTACCTATTATTACGGACTCAGATCTACATCATGTTGAAAAATAAGAAAATGAAAAATAATTTCCTGTGGCTAAAGTATTCATTGGATTTGATTGATTTTTTGTATACGGGTAAAGAACATGACACTCTTTATGTGGTTTTGAGGAATGTCAAGCGTCCTGCTCCACATTGTATATTGGACGGGTGCGCCAAAGTTCACCTAAATTTTCAACTCCGATAATTGGAAATCCGAAAATGTTCTTCCTAACATTTTTCATCCTAACAATCACAATTCCTAACTACTCTGTCTCTAATGTTCATAATTCCGAAGCATTCAACTTCATAATGTCAGTAGCAATAAACATCTATTATACTTTTATTTGTTTCCCTATATTTTCTCAACATAACCATCTTTTATACTATTATTCAAAGTCATATCTTTTTTGTTTAGATTTCTTTTTATTCATAATAATCAGTATTATATACATTAATTTTGCGAACTTTATTTTCATATCCATAGGTTAGGTTAGGTTAGAACTGTGACCAAATACGCGCGAGCCGAGCGAGCGAAGCGAGCGGTGCAGCGGCAGCGGCCGGCGAGCGCTACATCGAAATTGGTCGCGAAATTTTTCTAAGTATTTATGGTAATTATGTTTAGGGATAAAAGCGTTATGATAAAAAACACCGTCTTATTACAAAACACGATCTAAATTTAGTACTGGGATTATTACTAGGTTTAAACCATGACTAAATAAAACGTTATTATAAAACGAAGTTTATCACTAGTTCAGGAACTATCTATGGTACTAAAGTTAAACCGCCGAGACCCCTAGTTTATCTATTGGACTAACTTCGGTACTTAATTTATTTGAGGTTAGCGTCGATTATTATTGTGTCTTTTTAGTTACAAATCGTTAAAAATGGTTATTAATATGATTGACTTGATGGATTTCGAAGATTTGGATATGCTGGAGACGTCTCAGCGACCTTACCGACATCGTCATCGTGTGAATCCTTTTGAATTAAGTGACGAAGATTTTAGGTATAAGTACAGATTCACAAAACGTTTTGGAGAAAAAATAGTGGATGTTTTACGTGAGGGTTTATCCCACAACCCTCGAGGATGCCCATTGAGTTCTGAAGTGCAAGTGGTTTGCGCACTGCGCAACTGGGTTCGCTATGAGGTAAGTAACCTTGATCAATGCTAACGTGTAACAGTATACAAAGTCCAAATAATATACTAACATTATTGTTTTGTTCGTAGATTCAAGCATAGCGTGTATCTCAACCAGTTGTCAGCAAAACATGCAAAACGGTAGCGAACATTTTTTGTCACGGATAACCGAAGATTTATAAAAATGCCTACTACTCTAAACGAACAGGAGGAAACCATTAGGAAATTCTGCAGTATTGCTCATTTTCCTACAGTAATTGGGGCAATAGACTATTCATAATAGAATAAATAAAGTAAATGCTTATGGGGGTCAGTTATATATTAATAGAAAAGGATTTTCTTCAATCAATGTACAGGTAATTTTTAAACAAATATTTTATGTTGTGATTGTCTCAATAATTGACAAATGACTTTTTAATTTGATCCTAAAATGCTTGAAAAATTATAGAAAATAATTTATTTGATTGTATTAAAATTGGTAACAATTACCAATGTCACATTAAAATAACAGAGAGGAATGAAAAGATCTAATAAGTTGTCACTTTTCAGGTAGTTTGTGATGCTCACCTGAAAATCATGGACACATGATTGTTACCTGATGGCGTGGCAGTGTACATGACTCCAGAATATTCAGAGAATGTAGATTAAAACACAGGTTCGAGGCTGGCGCATTCTCTGGAATATTATTGGGTGACAGTGGCTATCCTTGCACTCCCTATTTATTTACACCATTGCTTAACCCCACAACACCACAAGAAGAGAGGTATAATAGCAGCCATATTCGTACCCGGAACACAGTGGAAAGGTCTTATGGTTTGCTAAAGCAACGGTTTCGTTGTCTATTACGAGGCATGTTTGGGGATATTGAAACAGCAAAAAAACAATTGTTGCATGTGCTGTCCTCCACAATATTGCCATCGACATGAGGGAAGACCTGTTTCCTGGCGATTAAGATAACATAGAGCAGACTTCATCTACGGAACCTATAGTTCAAAGGTTATTCCAACTTCTGTAAGGGGAAACATTAGGAGAAGGCAGTTTATTAAAACTCATTTTCAGTGAACATGTTTTCTATTAACTATTTAATAAGTGTGTATTTTATTTAAATGAATAATCTATTATAAAATATTTGCAGCATGTAAGTACCTGAAAATAATAATTTCACATATCAGGATATTTACAAACATGTTATTAATTATAGTCTAAAACTGAACATTTGGTTACAAATTGGGGAAGGCACTCTAACACAGTATGAGATTAATGCACAGCTGTGCATGGGCACAGTAGTGAATTTCTTTAGTAGGATGAAATTATACCTTCTATTATTTATTTAAATATAAGCATTTTACTGTAATCTTAGTAGAGTACCTAAGTGTGTGGATGTAGAATAAGAAAATCTACTTACATTTTATTCTTCAGTCTTGGTGTGTTTCTTACTTTCCGATAAAACTATTTCTAATTATAACTTTTTAATTTTCTAGTTAGCAATTTTAATGTTGTATTTGTGTTCCACTTCCATCATTTCTAGCTGATTTCTTTTAAAATCTGTATTGCTTTGTGTAATTGACTGCCGTATTTCTTCAGTTCTGTAAAATCAAATAGAATAACGTAAGGAACTTTATTTTTAACATATATATGTAATATTAGAGTAATAAAAGTATGTACTAAAAATGAAAAGACATTGAAAATATCTTGGTGCCCAGGGTGGAAACTGAACCCACAATATCTTGTATCCAGCCAAATGCTCTTCTAATAAGTACCTAACGAAATTATTACTTACCTATCATTTTTAACATTAGGACTTAATTTTAAATTGTAAATTGCATGCTATAAAAGCAGATTACAGAGCACTTTCTACTTATTTAATGTAAAATATCTAAATCATAATATAATTATGAATTAAATGTTTTAGGGTATGACATTTATGAAATTTTATTTACCTACCAATGCATCACTATCGTAGTCATTAACTTCAATGACAAAGTCGTGAGGAGCAATAGCCATTATTGCTAAATCCTCAGGAGAAGGTGATGGTGGTTTTTCACCACCGCCTGTCTTTGATTGTTCATTCATAAGGGTAGATAAGTTGGATTTAGCGGACAGCTTCATTCTTTTCCAAGCCAACTTTAAGTCTCCATATGACCGAAATTTACCCTTTATCTCATTAAATCTAGAAATAATAAATATGCTAATTAATATCACGTAAACAATACCGTACTTGTACACTTATCAAAAGCAATAAAAACTTACATATTTCGTCTATTCTTCCACTCTTTTGTTTTCTGCATGTTTACTGACGTTTTCGTGGACTTGTCTTCTATAATATGTGCTGATTGAGCAATAAGTTGACGTAATATGTCCTATAATAATAATAAGAAAAAGCGTTAGGTAGTCGAAATAATATGAAACAAAGCATTGCTTACCTAATAATAATTAAAAATCCATGGTATACTAACTTTTCCTTCAAAACGCCAGTTTTCACCCCGTTTTTTCTATTGTTGATCCATTTTAATTGTAGCTCACGATTTAACTAGTTATGCATACCAGGCATTAGTTCCCACAGTAGAGAATTACTCGACACCCTAAGCTGTTTCTAACCACTTGTATTAATTATTTAGTTAATAGCCATGTCACCGATTGCAGTTATTTATTATACATGTCTTTCGACACGACACCTTTTTCTAACACTTAAGTTTTAACATTGATCTGAAGTGGCCTGGTGGTCCCTTCCTAGAAATATTGTTTTTTTAGATTAACCTTTTTTTTTTATTAAATATGTATCAATAGTTCGTAAGCATTCCGTCTGCATCGCTCTAACCGAGCACACCTCCTAATTATTGTAAATATCGTAATTAAAGTTTATTTAAAACTAAATCACTGCCGTTCATATTTGACTGGCGCAGCCGGGGTCGGATAAAGTTCGCGAAAAGTCTCTTCGTTGTACGTGCTTTAAAAATTGGCCTAGCGGAGTGCTGATCGTCTGGCATTATCCGGGAACCTACACAAACAAATTGTCATCGAGCGGCAGCACGAAGGAGATCAACACCAGCAGACGAGAATCGGCATGGGATTGAGCAGTACTTTAATGTGAGTAGACCTTTTCGCATTGTATTGTTCCCTCCCTTGTCTATCCCTTTCCTACGTTATATTGGACAAAAATCGCCATTTAACGTCATTAGTTAGTTTAATCAACCTCTTGGACAAAAATCGCCATTTGTGTTGTGTATAAGTTTTTCAATTCTATTTTCTTCTATTAACGTTATATTGGACAAACATCGCCGATATTACGTTATTTGTCTATCCCTCTCTTACGTTATATTGGACAAAAATCGCCATTTAACGTCATTAGTTAGTTTAATCAACCTCTTGGACAAAAATCGCCATTTGCGTTGTGTATAAGTTTTTAAATTCTATTTTCTTTTATCAACATTATATTGGACAAAAATCGCCGATATTACGTTATTAGTTAGTTTAATCAACCTCTTGGACAAAAATCGCCATTTGCGTTGTGTATAAGTTTTTAAAATTACATTTTGTTTTATTAACATAACATCGGACAAACATCGCCGATATTATGTTATTTGTTTGCTTTTTAAATGCAATTTATCATTATTTTAATATTAACTTAAACTTAGAATAGTATTGTATTAATCTCTAAAAAGAAATGAATCAAATCCAGATAATACAAAGTTCCTTAATATCAAAAATTAAACTTTTACAAGACGAGGGAATGAAGGCAGCCAAAATTATACTATACAATAACACCAGCTTAAACGTATTTTTATATAATTTACCTGAACATGTAATTAGATTGATCAGATTGAAACAGTGTATGAACTTAGAATCCGCACTTAGCGTTGTGATAAAAGAGGTAAACTTCCAAAATAATTACAACGCCAGTAATAAAACTAAACCAACAAATACTCAAAATAACCAGTTACAAGCTAATAAAAATAACACACAGACACAACCATCTCATTTTAAATTTGGAGTACCACAACAAGGCTACAATCCTCGTCCTCCAGATAGTGGCTCATAAAGCCCTGAGCCAGGGCCTTCATCTGCAGCGGATTCAAGATAATCCTGGGATTCTTCCTGTCAAGGAAGGCCAAGCAGGTCTTAGATTAGGAACATAGTAAATTTTTTTGATTTAGAATTAATAAGTAACCATTTAGATTAAAATATTGTAAAATATTTAGAAATTAGGTAATTTTATGAAAGATGGGTTAGATATATTTATCTATTAGGTGGTAATATAGTTGATATGTAATTACAAACAGAATAGAATGTTACAGTTGAGCGATTTAATCAATTGATTCCTATACGAGGATGAAAAGAGGTCCCTTGCCTCTATCATTAACGTAATTACTGCTATGATAGTTAACATAGACAAACAGGAACAACGAAATAATATTTCGAAAGACGCAACTCCTAGTTCCATTGTTATTTCATCCAACAATGACGACGACAAACCGAGATCCCCATATTCGATTCAATCATTCGATAGTGGAACTCTTACAGCCTCTGAAAAACCAGGCTCCTTAACGAATATTACAGTTCATTCTGAAGAAAACACTGACTCTGCTGACATACATATACTAAACGAAGCTATTGATACCAAACCTATACAAATATTAATTTTCACATGGAATAGAAACGAATTTGTAGTCAAAGATCTCTCTAGAGATAAACAAAAGGTACTCGAAGTGCACATGCCTACGGATAACCACGTACTAGTTAAAAAAATCCTTAAAGAGTACATACGACCTAAAATTAAATATTTCCTTTATTTCGAAGACAAAAAACATAGAAAATTATTTTCCAAGGTAATTACAAACCTTTATAAAAAGGATTCAGTTAGGTTTTTTGCAGTAGATTTTGATAAAGTTTATACCCAAAAATTAGTAACAGAACACGCAAAGAGATCAAGATACTTATATAATTATTTAACCGATAAAATGGTTAAAAACAAAGAAACCATAAGACAAAAGCGTAGTGGAGAAAATAAATTCGATATTAAAGTTGAAGATAACATTTCAATTAAAGGCGTTAACACTCGACGAAGCAAAGATAAGCCACGTTATCAAAAAGCTATAGTAAGAAGTAATATTCACCGTAATACTGTCACGGTACAGACCAATCAGAGACAAACTAAGGTTCCAATTAAAGACTTAAGGCGTCCCCCACAGTTTCGTCCTCCTGATAGATGACTGTCACAACATAGTAAAAGTTCTAGATTTATAATTAAGTAACAATTTAGATTATAATATTCTAGAATACGTAGAAATTAGTAATTGTAAGTTCTATGTCTTAAAGAACATTGTTCAAATATAAAATCATATATAAAAGGCAAACGAATAATATTTAATAAATGTATCAATTCCAACCATCCAACGAAATATCGTTTATAATTATTAGCAATTACACCCATTCCCAATGTATAACCCCTCAACAAACCTTACATTCCTTATCATTCCCAAACATACAATATTCTTGCGAAAGGGTTGAAAATATTAGCGCTCTCCTAGCCATGCAGGGAAATGGACGACGGAAAGTTTATTTGTTACGAGACAGACGTCTCTCCAGCTGACGAAGACTCATGCATCGCGGACTTAATGAAGATTACCACTGAAATTTCAACGTGTTTTCCCTTGCCAGTGAAATCCTCCAAGGTGAAAATCAAAATTATACAGCCGGTCACTTAGAGCCTATTTTCCGGTGTTCACACATTTTTGATGGAATATTACGAGAAGACATAAACCAGCACAATATTTCCGCCACCTGTGTTCTGACTCTAGACGATATTTGCGAAGGGAAAATGGGAAAAAACACTGACAAAACGACGCATACAAGCAGCTCTGCTGGCAGCCCTTATCACGCCGAACGTGCATCTACCCAGCATTGAGATACCGACCAGCCTGCAAGGAAAACCTCCAATCAACTTAGATGAAATAGACTTTGAAAACTTACAGTTAATAGCTCATTCCCTGAAAAGTGAAAGTGTAGTGAACAGTGATAAAAGCGAAACGCACTTGTGAATACTCATAATATCGGAACTCTACTCATTTACATATTAATTTTAATTATAATAAATTGTATGTCTTGTTAGGTTTAATTCTAAAATATTATCTATTTGTAATATAAATCAAAACCATCATTCTCAGAATGCAAATGATGATTTTGAACTTAGGGATGGAGGAGTTATGCATACCAGGCATTAGTTCCCACAGTAGAGAATTACTCGACACCCTAAGCTGTTTCTAACCACTTGTATTAATTATTTAGTTAATAGCCATGTCACCGATTGCAGTTATTTATTATACATGTCTTTCGACACGACACCTTTTTCTAACACTTAAGTTTTAACATTGATCTGAAGTGGCCTGGTGGTCCCTTCCTAGAAATATTGTTTTTTTAGATTAACCTTTTTTTTTTATTAAATATGTATCAATAGTTCGTAAGCATTCCGTCTGCATCGCTCTAACCGAGCACACCTCCTAATTATTGTAAATATCGTAATTAAAGTTTATTTAAAACTAAATCACTGCCGTTCATATTTGACTAACTAGACACGAAAACCCACGAACAAACCACACAACAGTAATACTAATAACAATGAATAAAAATAAGCAGTGCATTTAGTTATTTATTATTATAGGACGCAAACGCAACAAAATCATTCGTCTCAAATTACGCGCGCCGCCGTCGTATTTAATGCACTCCACTTCACGCTAGAGGTGTTAAAAAATATGACAACTTGTTTATAAAAAGCGCGTCAATAGTACAAGTTGGGCTTGTTCAATATATTGTAACTTAGACAAAGAACAATTTATGACATATTTTTGTATTGATAAATAATTATTTAAGCATCCCAAGTGTTATTATAATAGCAATATTAAGAGAAACAGAACGTTGCTTCAAATAAAGTCTCTATGAACGAATGAAAGAATGCCTTTTTTGTTTCTTATCTGTGGATATTATTTAAATCATAGACTTTCTTTGGTACTAACTGATCCTCGGATAGTCTTCGTTTTGTAATAGAAACACATTTTGATCCTGGTACTTACTTTAATACCGTAACAATCCTAGACCTTTTAGTCTTGGTTTAAACCAGTACTTAAGTATTTTTTTGTAATAAGACATAAGGTTTGGTTTAAGAACTAATTCCCCGTGGAAAAGTTCTTATGGAACAAATCTAACTAGAGACATGAACGTAGAGACAGCTGCAACTGGATTTTGTATGCCTAAGTACAGACGGCAGCAGGACAACTTGCCCGAAACTGTCAAATTTTCCCAATCAACTTTGAACCTTTTACTGTAGTGATAAAGTTGAAAATCTATCAAAGAAGTTTGACAGACTGTAGTAGGTTGATGTGCTGGCGTATGTACCTACCTACCTACTTTTATGTTAGTCACGTGGACTTAATTTACAATTACAATATATTATGCATACATTTTAGAAAAAACCGATCTGCGCGGCTGTATCATGCAAAATACGCGAATGCAACTAGCAAGCACTTGGCCCTCATACGCACTAGCGGTTAATCGCTTTTTCATTTTTAGGGTTCCGTAGTCAACAAGGAACCCTTATAGTTTCGCCATGTCCGTCTGTCTGTCTGTCTGTCCACGGTTTAGCTCAAAAACTATTGGTACTAGAAAGTTGTAATTTGGCATGAGTATACACGTTAATGACGCCAAAAAAGTGGTAAAATAAATTTAAAAAAAAATATATTTTTTTTTGTTTTTTTTTTTTTGTGGGTGGGAAATCATCAAATGACGTCTCCGACTCCGACCGGAGGGCGTGTCAGACTCTTACTGACTAAAACCCACCCGTGTTCCTTCTGTTGCCTGTGCAATGCCAGGGGGCCACGGTATCCCTTTCGGACTTTCCCGCAACCCCGGCAGGTGGTGAATGGTCATCGGACCCCTTCAATCGCAGACACTCTTAGAGGCGCGCGTGGAACACAACGCGCCGTCGACCCAGTCTCCCCTACCCAGTCTAACTACAAAGGTTGTGAAGTTTGTCAGTGATATTGTAGCTGCGCCTTTAAGTCACATAGTGAACACTTGTATTGCTTCTGGTATTTTCCCTAATAGCCTGAAAACAGTTGTAATTAAACCAATACATAAAAAAATAGCAAAGAAGATATGTCCAACTATAGACCAGTAGCATTGATCCCTATATTCTCCAAGATACTTGAAAAGATTATTTATGAAGCACTTGACAATTATTTGACTAAATATAATATTATATTATGCAAAGAACAAATGGGATTTGGAAAAAACAAAAACATTAATATGGCAATCTTTAATCTTCTATTTCCCGTTATGAATAATGTTGACAAGAAAGTACCGGTATGTGCCATATTAACTGATATGACTAAGGCGTTCGATTACGTTAGCCATGACGTCCTTTTATATAAACTTCACCGCTTTGGCATTAGGGGTAATGTCCTGGACCTTATAACCTCTTACCTCAGTGGTCGAAATCAGGTAACAGAAATATCGAGAACATCTCTTGAAACGAAACGCGAGCTTAAATATGCATCAGACGGTAGAGTAGTCAAATATGGTGTTCCACAGGGTAGCGTTCTTGGGCCACCTCTATTTCTGCTCTATATCAATGATTTGCCACGTCAAATCCAACATCCTATGGTGCTATTTGCGGATGATAGTACGGTGATAGTAAAATGTAATGACATTAAAGATTATGAAGATGATATCAATACAGCATTGGAAAATATTATTGACTGGCTTGACATAAATAACTTAAAAATCAATCTTAAAAAAACAAAAATTATGCATTTTTACCAAAGGACTTGCCCTCTTAATGTTAACATTGGTCATAATGGACAAAATGTTGAAACAACAAATATTGCTAAATTCCTAGGTATCTTAATTGACAGCAATCTTACTTGGAAACCTCATGCTGAAGACGTTTGTTATAAACTTAGCAAGTCAGCCTATGTGCTGCATAATCTATCGCATAAAGTAAGCAATAATATACTCGTAATAGCTTACCACGGTATAGTGGCCCCAATTTTAAGATTCGGAGTAATATTCTGGGGCAATTGCAGTGAGAGGGAACAGATTTTTAGAGCCCAAAAACGTTGCATAAGATCTATGTTAAATCTGAAAACTACAGACAGCTGTGTACCTGTGTTTAAGTCGCTGAAAGTACTGACCTTCCCATCACTGTACATTTTAGAGGTCGCAATTTTTGTTAAAACTAATTTAGATTTATTTCCATCACTAGCCGATATTAGAATGCGGTCAGGTCCAATGAGACTACAATATAAAAACTTATTACATACAGGCAATTACAGAACAGCACTACTAAGGAAAAATATTATGTCGATGGGACCTATCATATACAATAAAATTCCGCACAGTTTCAAAGAACACCCTATTCGAACATTTAAATCTAAGCTCACTGCATTATTATTGGATAAATGTTATTATTGTATCAATGACTTTTTAAATGATAAAGAAATTTGACAATAAAATTTGCAAATGACATTAAGTTTGTAAATTATTATTTCACTTAATTCTAATTCCAAGATAATGAAATTCATTTTATTGACAAGATTTATTTATGTGCAATTGACTATTTGATGATTATTATTATTTTATTACTATTTCCTTTTTTATGTTTGTTAGTGTTAATTAAAATGACATGTTAGTTGTTAATTTATAATAATATTGTATGTAATCTATTAGTTTCTATGAATTTGCATGCCGTAAGGTAGAATGTAGCGGTAACCTTCAGCTATTTGTATCATCTTAAACTTGTACCTACATTGATGGCAAATAAATAAATCTGAATCTGAATCTGAATACTACATGTAAAGTGGGGATATTTATTTATTTTTTCGTCCTTCCCATAGTGTGGGATATCGTTGGATAGGTCTTTTAATAATATTAGGAATTTGTTAAGACCGTTTTTTGATTAAGTAAACCGTTTGTGGCTTATCAAGCTTTAAAGTACCAATTTTCGTTAAGAGTCAAGTGTCCCCCCCTCTGACAACTAAACTGTTGTAGTTAGAAATTCAAATGTCACGGCAGTAATACCTATTTAAAACGAAATTTAAAGGAAAACTATCACACTTAAGTGGGCTTTACAACTATACGAGTAATAATCGACCAACTTAAATTTGCGGTTGCAAAAACATGTTCTCCCATATATTCCATATGGGAGAACATGTTTTTCAACTACACCCCTTCATTGTGCGTGGTCCGACACGCACTTGGCCGGTTTTTTTTAAAGAAATTTGACAGATTCTAGTAGGTTGAAGTGCTGGCGTCTGAACAAAACAAAATAACATTTCGTGTCTGTCTGTTTCGTGTGACCGCTTAGTTCTTCTTATGTAGTTTAGCATTGGATGCAAAAGGATTTTGATACGGTTTTTACCATCATGTAGAGAATTAATTCTGGACGGTGTATGCAAGGGAGGGTCACAAAAAAACAAAATATTTCAAGATTGTTTTAATCAATCTTAGCTTTGCCCCCTTTTATCATTATATGGGTAACAAAGTAAATAAAGACTACATACTATTTGTCAACTTAAGTTTAACGCAGTACAAAAAGGAATAACTTTTAGGCCGACATAAATAGACTACTTAGCACATGCTTTGGCTAAGTATCCCTGTTACTGTCGCACAGCTGTTCAGGTACAGACGCCAGCAGGTCAACCTACCCGAAACTGTCAAATTTCCCCAATCAACTTTGAACCTTATACTGTAGTCATAAAGTTGAAAATCTATTAAAGAAATTTGACAGGTTGTTGTGCTTGGCGTCTGTACAAGTGCAATATGGAGAGGGGAACATGTCTAAGGCAATGTACGTGCTATGTAATGTCTATTTATCTCGGCCTACGACTCGGCAGTCAGGTGATGGCCAGCCACACTTATTTTCACTTCAGATACAAACAAATGCTATGTAGTAAACTTGTATACGCACTTTTTACACGTTACTTGACGTAATAATCAAATTATTCACGTTAACTGGGTAATTAAAATCTACCCTATAAATGTCGAAATAAGGTTAATTTTGTGAAAACGTCCGTATCGTAAATAAATACAATATGGTTAAATATGGCACATCGATTTTTAGACAAAAGTTCCGCTTTGTAGAGCGTTATCTCTGTGACACTTATGTACATAAGACAGTCTCTAAATATCAATGTGTCAAGTTAACCCCCGGGAACTATAAACAACGCAAACGCACCGCAACGTCCCGGAACGCACACCACCAAACACCCCAATTAGAATAATATGTTATAATCATAGTAGAGACGCCAGCACATCAAGCTACTACAATTTGTCAATCTTCGTTAATTAAAGCATAAGTTTCAAACTTGATTGGGAAAATTTGACAGTTTCTGGTTGGTTGATGTGCTGGCGTCTGTACATTAATTCAGTGAGACATTGTTGTAAAAATTTATTCTTTTTTGGGGTAGACACCGCACGTCAGATGAAAAGTCAGTTTAAAGCATCTAATCAGATTTTTTACACTGTATTTACGTTTCAATTCTCAGCGCAAATAACTTTAGTGACGTAAAATACTTCTTATTTTACGTATTGAATTACCTACATTCTTTGTAAAGTAAAAAGTGCGCATACAAGGATTCGTATTGCAATCATGAGATCACAATGCACAGACATTCAGGACAACCTCGTAAATATGATAATTTAAAACTCACAATATATACAAAAACACTCGTTATTAATCGCTGTCACATCACAGATCAATAAGCATGGTTCTGGTACATTATTTATTGATGGCACATTATGCAGCCGATTTAACAAAATTTAATTCAGAATATCGTTTTCTCTGTCTGGCATTTAGCCTTCATATGCCACTGTCTCGCTTTAACCTTTAGATAAGCACATCTATACTGCATTCAAGGGCTGTCAGTGATAAATATTACACCACAATGATAACTCTAACAGCTCATGAACGAGGTTTAGATGTGCTGATTGCGTTCAGTTTCATTGGTGAAAACCGCTCTAAGCTCTCTTACCCTTCGAATCACTTAAGACAATTAGCCCTAAAAACCTGAAGACATCATTCTGTCTCTGCCAACTTCTAACAATAGACAGAATAGAACTTTGTATTCAATTGGTTAAGGTGGATCTGCAGTTATAGCCCGTGAAATTCAAATTTTCTTAAGTTATTTGCAGGTCATTGTCATAATGTATTTACTGTTCTTATATACAAATCTATCTTAGAGATGTATTAATGATTCTAATGATTATAATTATGTAAATACATTTATCTGTTATAGTCGTGAATAATATTTTGATCGAGATACAACCTAACACTACCTGCAAATTGCAAAAAACTAACGAAAATTTGAAGTTCGCGTGCTACAACTACAGTTAAATGTATTTAATAATTTGGAGTGTAACCGGGATTTATTGTGCCATCCTTAAATAATACGCCTACATACAAAACGAACGAGTTTCTCGGCTCTAATCTTTGAGCAGCTTTCATTACCATACAAAACGGTTAACTAAATCACAATGTGTTGAAAACTCGTGAAAATGTAACAATATTGCTTAACCAAATGGTATAAATAACAATATTACGTTGAAATAACGTATGTCGTTGTTACCCTGGCAACAATAAACCTTATACTATATGGAACATTCACTTGTCACTATCAATACGTCCTAGGAAATGAAAAATTGATTAAAAATCGGAATTTATTGAAGTGTTGAGAGCATATCGCCTCGATTTACTTAGGACTTTATAGGCAGACGTAGCGAGGCACTGGGTTCTTACCTCTAACTTATCTAGGAATTCTTGATAAGAACAAGTGACGTCACCAACTACTCCCAAGCACTAACACACCCAGGGTGTCATAACTACAACATTTTATTACAATGAAATCATACTCCAATAAATATTGTACTCCCTTCTAATTGAAACCTAATATTTTTCTGAAATGTTCGTTTCAAACCGGACCACGAGGGCTTACACTACAAAGTATATCTTTGGTCAGGTATAAAAAGTTCTAAGCAAAGTGACGTTTGTGTAAAACTCTCATAATGAAGCCTTGTTTAACAACGCTCGATAAACTTTCCTTGGGTAAACGAGGCTTTTTATTAGTCTTCATTTTGACAAATTAAATAATATCTATTATGCTGAACTGTTTCCAGAAAATTATCCATACATGAAGCAATCAATATATTTACCATCCTGGAAATTGTTACAATGCAAGTCACTGGACAATAATTTCTTCAGTAATTTTTTTGAGTGAACAACTTTTCTTACAAGTATACCTAGAAACAGAATGCATGACATCATTCAATAATGAAACATGAAATAAACTAAATTTTGTGTTATGAAAATGCGATGAGAGACACACCTGGTAGCCTAAAGCTGTATTTACAACAAGTTGCTTCATTGAAATGCTGCCTTCACACAAAAAATATAGTCAACTCCACTTTGCCAATTCACACATTCACTTTATAAACACTTTTTTCAGTCACTGGCCTAGAAGTTCACAGTCACTTTGATTTCATTTGTTGTTTAGTAAAGGTGTGTTCATGTTGAATTTGTAGACGTTTTGGCACACCGTGAGCAATGCTTGGGGCGAGTCGTAGGCCGCGGGCAGGCGCAAGGAGCGCGTGCGGCCCTCGCTGTACACGGCCACCACGCCCCACTGGCGCAGCAGGCGCAAGCAGTTGTTGATCGCGTCGGTTGATACAGCTTCGCCTGAAATTAGAAACAATGTTTATTTAGATATAACTTTGGTTTCAATAATTTTCGGTACTTACATTAGAAAAACGGTAATACATATACAAGATGTTCTTTTTGATATCCCATAACTCTAGCCAATTGATTCTTTGACATACCATACCCTAGGTATTAATGAGACCATGTCAAAGAATCAATTGGGTTCGATTCCTGGTTCGGGCAAAGTGTTATTGGGTTTTTCCATTAGGATTTTTTTAGTAACATCCCGGAGTTTGGAAGTTGGCGGTGTGATACGCCCGTGCCTCGACGCGCACGTGTCGCCGTCGGTCCTGCGCCTGACCTCTCCCCGCGAGGGTCGGGTTGCCGTCCCTGAGGACTGTGAGAGTGAGGGGAGAGAGTGCAGCTGTGTCTGCGCACACACGCCTGCACTATAATATCTCCCGCGCCGAAGGCTCGTCTCCGTTGAGATTGGCCGCCGTAGCCGAAATACGGTCTGGAGGACTATATGAGCGAGTATCAACCAGAGGGGCACTTCCTGTTATTTAAGAACGTTCGCCTCCTAATCTCAGGTTCAATATTCAGTTGTAGTATTTTTATCTCACGAAGCGACGCGTGCTTTACTTGTGGTTACGAACTGTATAAACATGCTGTGAATGTGTGCGTGAAGACACACTCCCGACTTCACCATTGTCTCGGACGGAGTCGCGACTTCCTGTGCTTACACACACATTCATAGCGTGTTTGTACACTTGATAACCACAAGTAAGGCGCGAGTCGCTTCGTGAGATAAAAATACTGTAATACATTTTTAGACATTGACTTGCTGTTATGAGATTGCGACTAGATTTTTAACGTTTTAAATTACAGGAATTGGCTTTCAGGTCTTACCCACGATCTTTTGAATGCCATCCAGCCATCAGGCAGTTCGTCTGCCAACAGTCTTTGGGTGCGGAACCCTAAATATCATGCTGAGATAGGAGCCTTTTGGCCTCGCACAGGACTTTCTGTTATATTTTAAGCTTACTTGTGTGTTAGCTATATTGATATCTCTTGTGCTTGTCCCAATAAATACTTTTTCTTTCTTTCTTTCTAAATAAAGTAGTAGATCTTACCGTAAACCATCTTGTTGTGTGTGAAGTCTTCCGTGAGCGAGTCGAGGGTGTTCTTGACGACTTCTTTCATGGAGCCGGGCGCGACGTGCCGACAAGTGGCTGCATACGCTTCTAGTACTGGGCGCAGAGTTAGAAGTAGTCTTCGTCTGGAAAAAGTAATATTTATTTACGTAAATATGGCTATAAGAGTAGAGGAAGACCAAGAAAAGATGAATGGACTCTGTGACAAATGATATGGCTAGAAAGGAAGCGAATATCGAAATTATGACGAACTAGCTTCCGCCTCGGCTTCGCCCACATAATATCATTATAAATCATAGCCTATGTTACTCAGTGATAAAATATAGCATTCAACTGGTGAAAGAATTTTTTAAATCGGTACAGTAGTATACAAATCTTTTCTCTTTATAATATTACTAGCACTTCGCCCGCGGCTTCGCTCCCGTGGTCTTTCCCGCGGGACCCGTTATTTTTCCCGGGATAAAAAGTAGCCTATGTTACTCCCTGAAAACCAAGCTTTCTAATGGTAAAAGAATTTTTCAAATGGGTCCAGTAGTTTCGGAGCCTATTCAATACAAACAAACAAACAATCAAATCTTTGCTCTTTATAATAATATTATAGTATAGACATAGTGTTGATAGAGAAGTAAGAAAATGACAATTTGCGCCGACCCCAAATAAATTGGGATTAGGGCAAGAAAATGATGACAATATACATCGAGATTGGATTGCACCATCTGTAAAGATACTTACTAAAAAAATACCACGTAACACCAGGGGGAGCGCGGGGATTTAAAAAGTTGCTAAAAACATCACGTGATTAATGAACGATTCCTTATAGACAGCACAGTTCTGATTATATCATTAAAAATTACTTTTTGCGGTCTGTGACTGCGACAGAAGAAGGTGTAAAAACCTTGACTTCAATCATACATAATTAATATACTATTATGTATAACTTGTGTTATTATGTTATACTATTTAGAAAGAGATAGAGGAGAAAATTTTTGTTCCTGTCTCGTCCATGGATCGTTTCATACCGAGACCACTCCGTGCTCAAAGCATGCTAAATAATTAAACCCAAGAGTCTAATAACTAAATTTTCTTAAACCGTTGAGTACTGGTTAGACTGAGAACTGGTTCCGGTGGGAGATGATGATAATGTAGTGCGTACCTCTCAGCGATGGCTTCCGGCTTGTCGGACAGAGTGTAGCAGACGCGCAGCGCGGGGTCGGGGCGCTCGGCCTCGTCGTCGTCCAGCCGCCGCGCCATGCGCCGGGACCACTGCTCTTCTTCTAGTTCCACCGACGCCTGGGAACAGAATATATCATAAGTATGACATGAGCGTAGCAGGTGGCGTTCTATAGTTTCTGCCTGCCCCCAAAGGAAGAAGGCGTGAGTTTATTGTGTATGTATGACAACAGATACAGATGGGACACTCCGCAGTTTAGGTATGAAGCTACAAGTACGGGAGGGCCCGTCTCGCTGGGCCAATTCAGCGAGTGTAACGTAGTCAGAAGATCTAAGAGTTATGCGATAGAAAGAGAGGCAACTTCTAGGTGAAAATAACTGTAGTTGATTAGCGCTGTGCGACCTGAATTGCACTTTATTGTGTTGTAACAAGAGTCGCTCTTTATTTAAAAGATTTTGCGGTGAGTCCCATTTGTATTAATCTGTGGTATGACATTATTTTCTGGTGGGGAGTAAACAGACCGTTGGTTAGCCCACCTATGGGCCTGGCACGTACGCACGGACTAAGGCCCTTTGTACCCGGCACGGTTTCTTTGAAAAAACTTGTCTCTCAACAAGCTTCCATAATAATCCATACAACACTTGACAACCGTGGCTACACACGGGGAATTAGGTAAACCGTAGTTTTTCGTTAACGTACAGGCGGGTAACACCTGCGCACGCGCACAACTTAGGAACATAGTATGGACACCTTCACTTCACGGCTCATGCGCGCGCGCTTAGAATGTGACGCATCCATAGTCATTCGAGGCGCCTAGCGTTCACGGCTCATGCGCGTACGCTGGTGTGGACTCGCCTTAACGTAAAATAGAATGATTTTAAAATTGCTAATACTCGTTTCCCACTTTATTCATATCTTGTGTTTTTTTAAACAAAATGCTTTAGGATAAGCGTGTGTTACCTTTTCTCTAAGTAAGACTTGCTGCGCCTCCAGCGCGTCGATGGCGTCGAGCATGCGGTCCTGTATGCGCTGGCAGGGCGCGCACACGATGAACTCGTGGCTCAACACTTCGCACAGCTGCAGCGACGCCGACAGTAGGTCTGACTGGCGGATTTCCGTTGATGATGTAGAGCATACGAGGCTTTCTAATGCGGTTGCTGGAAAACGAGAACCAAATTGTACAAAAGATCAAAGAGCAGACAATTTTTTGAGAAAGACAATGAATAATGTAAACCAACTGCTTGAAACTGTAGCGGTTACACCGCCACATACTAACTACGCATCAAAGACATGACGTCACACAAATCCTGCATCGCGCAATTAGAGTTTACCGCGCGAACGACATAGATAAGACTATCCGAAATAAACAGTAGGGCAGTCGGCCCGCCAGACACAACACCCGTCTGGTTGGTCGGAGGATCCTCCCTTTTCTATGGTGGATGAGTGAACTTTACACCTTGTTCCTCATGCCCCTAAACAACCATGCTGGAAAACAACGTTTTACTGTTGGTACGAAAACCGCTATATCAAATAGTGTCTTCTTGTTAACGTGTCGATGGTGATCTAAAATAGAGTCGGCCTTGTGAGGGCAAAATCCTGTTTATAGAATAGACCGGGACACTTCAGTTGTAACATTTTACAACCAGTTTTCGTAAAAAAAACGAGACTTTTACTTGGAGATATGGAATTTACATGAAAAACCTCAACAATCAAACAAAATAAAAAGGGACAGTGACAATGAAAATGCAATGCTTACGGCACTTTAGCCGGACCGAGGCAGCGCCGCAATTATGCCGCAAATAGCGCGCTACCGACACTCTATACACTTCCATAATATTAACCTAACTGTGTATAAGTATGATACTAACCGACAATAGCAGGCGCGGCGTAGTGCGCTACGACGGCGTTGGCGTAGTACGAGAGCTCCAACGACGCGGCGATAGACGTGTGAGGTCGCACCATCAGTCGCTCGCCGCTGCCTTCACGGCGGATTAGACCGCGGCCTAGCATGTCCAGCTGGGAAAGGAAAAAAAAACAATATTAGTTATATTTAATTTATTTATTAATCAATTTGTATGTTATACAAAATCAGTTATAAATATAGATGGCGCTATGTATAATAATTACAGCTGGCGATGGGCTGCAGACTGCATCGTTGGTCTAGCTACTGAGCATGAGGTCCTGGGTTCAATTCCCAGGTCGGGCAGTGTCATTGGGTTTTTCTATCTGGAATTTCTCAGTAGCAGCCCGGAGACTCGATTTGTGCCCGGTTGACATTAGGCTCGCCCCCTATTACATAGGATTCAAACATAACTGGTGAAATGTGGGTGTACCTGATACAGGTACATCTCTGCCCAACCCTTCGGGGAAACAAGGCGTGATGTTATGTTATGTTATGGCGCTATGTATAATAATTACAGCTGCTAGCCGGCTAAAAACTTTACCGGCAAAAAAAAAACTATCTTTACCGAAGAGAGACAATTGAGTAACAAAACATTAAATTTGAAAGAATTGTATTTGTCTTTCTCTACTTACAGCATGTTTAACAGCCTGCCTCGCCTCCCCAGTGTACCCCAGGTCCCGCCCCTCGCTGGCGAGGGCCGCCTGCCTGGCGCCCACGCTGGCCGTGAGCGCGGCCAAGCTGGCGCCACGTCTGGCCTCCGTTAGGATCACGTATGAGATGACGTTCGTACACATGAGGGCTGTGGCTTGTGCTGCGTCTGTAGACGAAAGAGGTTTTATTCGAGGTGCCGGGTTTAGCTAAATAAAAAAAACCGTCGCTACACGAAGGGTTCCCGTACCACCGTACATATTTAAAAAAAACACTCAATAAAAACACGTTTCTTGTGACCCCCTTTATGTATTTTTTATTATTTGTTGTTATAGCGGCAATAGAAATACACAATCTGTGCAAATTTTGACTATCTACCTATTACGGTTCATGAGATACAGCCCGCTAACAGACAGACTGCCTGACGGACGGACAGCGAAGGCTTAATAATAGGGTTCCGTTTGGCACGTTTAGGGTACGGAACCTTAAAATTACAAATCACTGAATAAAATTATAGCTGTAGAAAATGATCTTTTGGCGTGTGGTCAAATCGGAACTACCGCCGCCATCTTGATCCATTCTCTTTCAATACATTCCACAAAACAATTGCACAAATGTTTACCAACAGCACCCCGTCTATAAAATTCGAATGCAAAAAGAGCTCTGTAGCAGTGTAGCGCTATATGAAATGTTATACACGGGACTTCAGATTGATATCCAGTCAAAGAAGTTTTGATCTCGAATTTTGACAGAAACAACATTGATACATTGACAATAGTAGATTGTTTGCCTAGGGAGCAAACAACTATTATTAAGGCGAGAGTGTTTCTTTGAATCCACAGCGGAGCGAAGGATTCAAAGTACGTCACTCTACTTTTCATCACCCTCTATGAGAACCCTCATCTCTCACGTATGATTTAAAACCAAAACAAAATTTTTGCAGCCGCCATCTTGGATTTACGTTTTGACCTGTTTATCGATTTTAGCAGCTTTAAAAACTATAAGAACGATACATAAATGATGAAAAATTTGAAAATGTTCTCAGCTACCATCTTGGATTTACATTTTGACTTTACTATCGGTTTTGGCGCCCTCGTAAACTAGAAAAACGACACAAATGACGAAATTTTTTAAAATTTTCGTAGCCGCCATCTTGGATTTACATTTTGACCTCACTATCGGCTTTAGAACCCTCGAAAACCATGAAAACGACACCCATGACGAAAAATTTTAAAATTTTCACAGCCACCATCTTGGATTTCCATTTTGACCTCATTATCGGCTTTAGCGATCTCGAAAACTATGAAAACGACACCAATGACGAAAAGTTTCTCCCTATTTCTTGCCAGCCTGTTACTCGTTCATACAATGTTCGTGAATGATCTCTTTGGTGATAGGAACTTTTACTAACAATATGCACTTTACGAATTCAAATCTATTTTGCTCCCTAGGGATCAAAGAGATATTTTGGTCCCTGTTTACGAAGAACTAACTAGCTCTTTTTGAATAGATGTGACGAAAAGATAGTCGCGCCGCTACCACACGCACCGAACACCAGGTGCCGGCCGATGGCCTCGACCATCATCTTGTGGTCGCTGCTGACGTCGGCGCCGTACAGGCTGGAGTGGCTGTGGTTGTACAGGATCTGCCGGTCCAGGTTCACGCCCAGGTCGGTGTTGGGCGGGCTGAGCGGCGTCTCTATCGGTGACTTGTAGTGCTGATACTTCTGGAATGATGTCACTAGTTCCTGTGGAAGAGATTAGTGAAATTAGAATTATTTTTGTAAAAAAATTGTAATGGGAATCTCACGGAAAAGTGGAATTAGTCTCTATAGTCAGCGTTGACCGTGACCGGTGCTCCATGTCTTTTAGGATAGTTTATTTTACTAACATAATGGTAGATCAATGATACTGTACAGACGCCAGCAAATCAACCTACTACAATCTGTCAAATTTCTTTAATTGATTTTGAACTTTATCACTAAAGTGTAAGGTTCAAAGTTGATTGGGAAAATTTGTCAATTTCGGGTAGGTTGACCTGCTGGCGTCTGTACCTACCCTTAACTTCAAACATACCATTCCGATACTCTTTCTCGTTGAATTGTATGCAACCTGTGTTTCTTATTCGAAGCGAATAAAATTGTATTCTATTTTCGAGAAATAAATGTCGTAAATCATAAAACCCCCACCTTTAGTGAGATGGGTTGGTTGAAGTCAACTCTGATGCTGCCGTGGTTGGTGTTGAGAGTTCTCCAGATGCCTCTGAGCGCCGACCAGAAGGTCTCCATCTGTTTGGGCATGCCGAGCTGTTCCCGCACGAAGTTGCCGTCCACCAGCTTGTCGTAATTCAGTGTCGCGGGCACTAGGAGGGCATCGTCGATAGTACCGTCTAGGTATGCGTCCATTATGACGGATAGTATGCCAGCTGGAGAAAAAAAATCGTTATGTCAAATTTTATAAGGTTTAAATTGGTGTAAACTATGTAGATATAGGTTGTATAAACTAAGATAGCGAGCCTGTGATGCCTCCATTATTACTGAGAGGATACCCGCTGGAGAAAAAAAATGTTATGTTAGTTTTTATAAGGTTTAAATTGGTGTAAACAATTTTTTATTATTTTCCAAAATGCTGGAACAACACCCATCGCGACCTTTAAAATACACTGTCATGACTACTCATGACACAGACAAAGCTTAAAATTCGAACTTTTTTCTATACCTATGGGCCATGTTACTGTACTACGGGCCGTTCACTTTAACTTGTCCCTTGTCGTCATGTTGGCACCATTGCTTGTCAAGCTTAGTTTTAATATTAATAGAGTTCAAAATGGCGACTGACAGAACAGTGCTACCAATCACGTCACGGGACAAGTAATAATGAACGCACTGAAGTTGCATAGGAACTTCAGTGCGTTCATTATAAACTGAAAAACTGTGAGCTGTAAAAAACGTCCTGGAAATTAGTTCACTAAAACTAGCATAATATGAGAAACAGATCATCTACACTAAAATTGGTGTTTTTGTAGAAACATACCCGTTACATCTGCATATAATTGATCCAAGTACGCAAAAACATTCAAATACATTAGTTAAAATACTATAATTATTTTAGTGTTACAGACAATAAAAATCGCTTTATTATAAAGAAATAAACATTCGATTCAGGTAAAACCCACATTACATTCAATACAATGTCCATAGACTAAAAGAATATAGTATTACCTTTAGGCGTCTGTGGTTTCCCTGTCCGAGTGCGTCCTCCTTCGATGAAGAACTCCAAATTGTTACCGGCTGATAAACTGTTCAGGATGTATGCCCTGGAACGAAAACATACACATTGAGATTCCATACAGCTGAATAGGAATATGTCGTGCAAAAAAAGTACACATAGTGATACCATACAGCTTAATAGGAATGTATCGTGTAAAAACATACACAATGAGATTCTATACAGCTGAATAGGAATAAGTCGTGCAAAAACATACACATTGAGATACCATACAGCTTACTAATATAAATTGAGATTCCATACAGCTGAAAAGGAATATGTGGTGAAAAACATATACATTGAGATTCCATACAGCTGAATAGGAATATGTCGTGCAAAAACATACACATTGAGATACCATACAGCTTACTAATATAAATTGAGATACCATACAGCTGAATAGGAATATGTCGTGCAAAAACATACACATTGAAACACCATACAGCTTAATAGGAATGTCGTGCAAAAACATACACATTGAGATACCATACAGCTTAATAGGAATATGTGGTGCAAAAACATACACATTGAGATACCATATGACTGAATTGGAATATGTCGTGCAAAAACATATACATTGAGATTCCATACAGCTGAATAGGAATATGTAGTGCAAAAACATACACATTGAGAACGTCGAACAGTCGTGCAAAAAGTTCTGAGTGTGAATGTGGATGGCTATAAGATTAGGGAAAGACCTGAAACGACGGATGGACTGTGTGAAGAGAGAGTTAGAAGAGAGAGTGAAGAGAGAAGATCATATGGCTAGAAAGGTGGTGACTACAGAGATAACGGCTAACAGAGAAGTATGGAAGAACCGATACTGCGCAGATCCCAAATTGAAATAAGTGAATTGATTAATATTCAAAGTTTGAGTTTGACACGAAAAGCGACCTTGCATTATCTATAACAGCTTGCCTTAGAGCTAGTTTAAATAGTTTTATAGATAATAGTCCAAAAGTTATTAGGGATAGATAATGCGATTGTAATCATTAGATAGTATAAAACCAAGTCGCTTTTCGTATCAAATTTAAACTCAAAACATTTATATCAAATAAAACAATTACAGGCACTATTGAATTGTCAAGGGTTCGGTCAGTCAGAAATATGAAGCTAGTTGCCCGTTCCAAAACGTAGTAGGTTCCTATGCAAAAGAACGGGCAAGAAACTCCACGAACACCCTTTTAAATCAAAATATTATTACAAAATATCAGTTTGTGTGACCGCTTTCTAAACTGCTCAATTAATTTTGTTGAAATTTTCACCATCAATATATATTTTAAACTTAGATAATATAGCACAATGTTTTGACTTGTCACCATTACACCCACGTGAAGCAGGGGCTGATCGCTGTTGCTACTAAGGTATAAGTTGGTATTATTGATATTGACAACACCACACTTTGCTTACCTAAGTGCTGACTTATAAGTAGGATCGCCGTGGTAGTCCGAGCCCTCCACTCTTCGCCTAATGTAGAACGCACCACAGCCCCGCAAGAACCAACTGAAACAATGTTAAAGCACTATAAGATAACGGTAAGTAACAATATGTTGTAGAGAGTGACCCCATTACCGTTGCACAAATACTTTGACCTTTTTTTTTCATGTGTTGATGACTAACCTGGTGTCAGAGTCTTTATACCGCCCGTGGGTCTCTGACTTGGCTTCACATGCAGTCGATAAATATCTCTCAGACATGCCGGTTTCCTCAAGATGTTTTCCTTCACCATTTTTGAAGCAAGTGATAATTGTACAACACGCACATGAATCCGAAAAGTCAGAAGTGCGTGCCTTAGGTTTGAACTCGAGACCTATGACTTGGCAGTCCGACGGTCACACCACTAGGCTATTACTGCTGAATCATTTGGGCTGTTACTGTGATATTCCTAATAAATAATACCCCATAACTCGTGGCCTGGTATCGAATCCGAGTCAAGTCGAAAGAACAGAGAACAGCTGACGTCTTGAAGGAGTCTTTATGCCGCCCATGGGCCTCTGACTTGGCTTCACATGCCGTCGAGAAATATCTCTCAGACATGTGAGTTTCCTCACGATTTTTTCCTTCACCGTTATTGAAGCAAGTGATAATTCTAACGGCTACGGCTACGGCCGGCACGGCTTCTGATGACATATAATACTTACCCAAAAAAGGTATCCTCATATTATTACAGGCGGCTACTCGTTGGGGTCTTAAACGTTATCAGGATGTCGTCGGAGTGCGACCTGTGGAGTGGCACAAAGTCTAGGGCTTGACAGAGGCACTTGGCTCTTGCAAAACCGACGTAGAATGACTAGACACTAACCTTGCGAATATATAGATATAAGACAGCTGTACTGGTCTGAATGAAAGATTGAGAGCTTCTTGGAAACCTATGTACAGTTATCTGCTTTTTTAATAGGATAACGACGCACAAACACTCACCCAAAGAAAGGTATCCTCATATTATCGCCAGCGGCCACTAGAGGTGGTCTTAGCCCCGTGAGATACAGCGTGAACGTCATCAGGATGTAGTCGAAGTGCGACCTGTGTAGTGGCACGAACACGAGGGGCAGCCCGGCCGCGTTGGCCTTGCGCAAACGCTCCACGCCCGCCACGCGAGTGCCGCAGCCGCCGCCTGCGACTCTGCGGACTGCTTTGTGACATACCCAGGCGACGAATCTGGAATAAAGAATCATGATTGTAAAAAAAATGTGATATTTATAGCACAAGGTCATTTTGGGCACAATTATCGAAATAGGAAGTTCATAATTCGATGTGAAAGGTTGTTTTTAAAATAAAGCCAGAACCAGTACAGTCAAAATTGCTAGTGCTAGCAGACTCTTTTGGTAAGTGTTCCTATTGACCAACCTCAAGCTCTGAACCCAATTTACTTGTATTCGGCGCGACTTGTCTTGTTCCACACATCTATTTAAAAAGATTAATATTATGACGGTACCTTGCCAATTCATTTATTCAAATATTATGTATGTGAGAAAAAATCTACATCTTTTTAATAAAATAAGTGATAGACATAATTTTAATACTAGAAATAAAGATAAAATAGATCAACCATTTTTCAGACTATCTAAAGTAAATACATCTTTTATGGGGTACTGTGTTAAATGTTACAACAGAATACCTTGTGATATATTAGAATTAAATGAAAGAAAATTTAAAAATCATATAAAAAGTACACTTTGTAAACAAGCATATTACAAATTAGAGGATTATATCCAAGATAAAAATGCTTGGAAACATGCTGGTCCTGCTCCATAGGACATTCAGAATCTAGACAAAATCGAACTGGTTGCTAATTTAATTGTATAATTATTTTTTTAAACATTTATTTTATTTTTTGTGATTACTTGAACTCACACACTGACTTATTATTATTAGTATTACTTATTATAATGTTGGAAATATAGTATAATTTTACAATGTTTGTAAGTATGTGAGCACCATGCATCTCATCACATAATTATGTCATTCCTTAATTTTTCATTCTTTTTACCTATCGTGGTATAGTAATCTTATTCTAGGTGCATTTTCTTCACATATAATTATATAATAAGTGTATACAAGATATAATGATTTTTTTAAAAGCGTAACGGTGGAGTTTCTTGCCCATTCTTCTCCATACGAAAACTACCTTTTGGAATGGGCGACTAGAATCAGTTTTATTATTTTTTGTAAACTTTGACGTTCAAAAGTGCCTTTTTTTGTGCCTAATTGAAATAAATTATTTGACTTTGACACACTTCTAATCATTTTGTTACATATCAATGTCGATATTTAAACTTAACTATGGTAAAATGTACTAGATTTAATACCAATCAACGTCAAAATGCTGCATTAGCATAGCATAACCATAATCGGTTCCTACTGCTGGGGACATGTACTTTTCTTCAATTTGAATTAAGGAAAGAAAAATATTTTATTTGGGACACGCACAGGAAATACAAATAGTAAAAAAATTATCATTTAAAACTAACAATTTTGCCGAATAAATTTAAAAAAAAACGACCTGGGTAAAGCCAAAAATCTCAGCATAATGCTGCGACTATAAAAAATAAATTTTACGGCAGTGGTGCTGATAAAAATTGCACGAAGTACATGGCCTGCCTGTGCTCAAAACCAGTGGCCCAGTGACTTAACCCCGGCCTACTGAGTTGTAGGTCGAGGCCATTACCACTAGGACACAACTGCTCTAAAATGAACGTGTAATTAACTTACTTGAGCACATTATTGGACATGGCCGAGCTGATATCCTGCACAACCTTCAGAGCGCGCGCCTCAACTCGTTGCCTTATAGTCGCGTAATGAGCTCCCGCCTGACCGTTCTCTTTGGCTTTCCTTAGTTCGACTTGCGTGGCTTCTTCAATGGCGAGTTGGACGCTGTTGTCTTTTACCACCTGGAAACAATTTAAGATATAATTATTACATACATAAACTCACGCCGTTTTCCTATAAGGGTAGGCAGAAACTACAGAACGCCACCTGCTACGATCCGTACACACTCCTTTTGCTTTTTAATAGAATGATTGATGAAAAACCAGGGATAGCCTAGTGGTGTGGTCCCGAGTTCGAACCCAAAACACGCACCTCTGACTTTTCAGACTCATGTGCGTATTTTATGATTATCACTTGATGCAAAATCAGTGAAGGAAAACATCGTGAGGAAACCGGCTTGCCTGAGAGATATTTCTCGACGGCATGTGAAGCCAAGTCAGAGGCCCATAGGCGACATAAAAGAACTCTGACACCAGGTTAGTCACTAACCACACGAAAAAGAAAGAAAGATAGAATGATTAATATGAGTAATAATTTTACTGCGGAAGTAGCTACAAAGTAAGCAAAATTAACTACCTAAGTGAGTTAAAATTGGTCTCAAATGTCATGTTTTCATGAAAAAGTCAATCAATAGACCAATTCTAACTTAGAGAGATGTATTAATGATTCTAATGATTATAATTCTTTAAATAAATATTTGTTATAGTCGCGAATCATATTCTAATCAAGATACAATCTGACATTGACCTGCAAATTGCAAAAAAAACTAAGGAACTTTGAATTGCGCCGGCTACCTTTTCGAATTCACCATAAGAGAGACAGAGACAGAGAAGGGCTGGCTAAAAGAAAACTAGGTAGGTTTTCTTTTAGCCAGCCCTTCTCTGTATGAGAGGATTATTATTAGGATTACCTTGCTGTAAGACAGTCACTCACTTATACAACCTCCAGACCACTTAAAGTTTTCCCCCTTTAATATATTTATTTAATTAACATTGGCAGTTGTTTGAAACTTTCTGTTGGTTCGATAGCAATGTTTATCCCTTAATCAATATTCTGTACATTGTAGAACTCAAAGCTTATCTAAAACAATCCGGAGCCCTTGACAGAACTTATTTCAACTTCCTAATGTACGCGCGAGCAATGACTCCGGGTCGTCATTATTTGCACGCAAGTGTATAATCAAGTATCAACTATACACAACTGATGAATATAAATGTTGATGGATGGAGCGGGAGAGGAAGGCCAAAGAAAAGATCGATGGATTGTGTGAGGAGAAAGAGAAGGGAGTGAATGATAGCGTGACGGTTGACAGGGGAAAGTAGAAGAAGAAAACGTGGTGCGCCAACCCCACGTAGCATGGGACAAGGGCAGGAAAATGATGAAGTGTATAAATCGACTATCAAACAAATAACAGTAACTCACGTTAGAAACAACATCTTTGTAGTCATAATTGAACAAGTTACAGCATTGTGCCAGGTCGCATAGGTATCTGGAGACCACGCCTCCATTCGCGAAGTTCTGGCGACCGATATCCAGAATGTTGATCACTGCGCCCGTGTCTTTCGCTTTGAGTTCCTGCCATGATTCCTGGAACAAAGAAGAAGGTACGTTAGTTACTTAGTTTACAAGACATACCATCACTCCTGTATTCCTGAAGGCGTTAGGCACAGGTGTAGGTATAGTAGGTATGTGCATCTCGCAAGCAGAGTCTATCGCGCGATCAGCATATATATAACTTCCCGACATCAATCATCGGGCAGTTGCCCACCAGACACGCCACCCGTCTGATCGGAGGATCCTCCCTTTTCTATAGAGGATGAGTGAACTTTACACCCTGTTCCTCATGCCAGTTTATGTACACTCATAAAAATACAAAAAAAAAAAAACGTCACTCAACATCATACCCGTATTCCCCTAGGGGAGGCACTTAGGTAAACAGAAGTGTATTTATAGTACACTCAAACGCCAGTTATTTTAAAATCCCATATTATAGGGGGCGAGCCTATTGCCATTGACCGGGCACGTTTACCGACAGAATTAAATGGATATATTGTAAATATTGGAGTAAATTGACATAATCTGGCAGCACATAAATATATGTGGCAACATTGTAGCTGACACTTGTAACTTTGTAAAGTTGGCACCATTCTAATGCAGTTGTGCGCCAAAATAACTCAGTTTAGAGTTATAATAATCAAATAGTTATCTGGGTGAATCATCTAGTAAGAACTTTAAAACGATTAGAGTTAGCAGAGCAATTTCTTGTGAATGTTTTGTTGACGTAAAAAATAGTCCTTTGAGTATTCAACAACTAAAGTGAAGTGCACCTAATTTTTTTTTAGAACTAATTTAATTACAAGGTCTATTCAAATCCTTGTTTCCAATGGATGTTATTTCCCCTTAAATAAACATCATCTTTATGCAAGTGTACATAAAGATGATTTTAAAATGACAAGTACTTTTGAAAAATTCAGAAAGAGTATGAAGTTGTAGCGCAAACTGAACCTTATGTGTACGCATTAGAGTTGTTTTTCCTAAAAACACGTGTTTGTTTACATGTTTGGCAACTAGAACACAAACAACAAAGTTGAGAACACGGATTAGAATAGATTTTCTGATCGTTTCCAAAAGACAAATTCAAATTGGAAAATTGACTAAAATGTTGAATGCTTAATTAGGTTATAAGTTATAATTATAATGCTAGGTATTATGACCAACTAACGAAACCTTTTCTTGAAAATCAGCTGTAAAATGCTTAGTTCTTCCACTCGACTAAGCACTTACCTAACATTACCCGACTGTTAGCGTTACACAAATGCAGCATTGCCAATAGAATTGCAGTTTAGATGCCAAATGTGCGTATAAAATATCTGATTTATGAGAAAACACGTTTGAAGTTATGTTAGCAACTCTCTACGATGGAATTCTGCACTATTCTTGCTATGCCGGGTGCCATTCTAATCAGATACACAGGGTGTGAATGCTCAAACTGTTACCATATCCCCTGCAGTTTCATACAAAAGTGCAACACCTACACGGTAAAAATATATGGAAAAGCAATTTTTTTTTGTACATCATAACAAATTAATAAGAACTTTTAAAGAGTATAAATAAGGGTGATACATAGGTCCTAGATAGGTATGGCTAATCGATTTCTATATAATAATTAATACCTTTTTGTGTGAGTAGAATTTGAACGAATTTTTGTTACCGTTTGTAGAGAGGCTGGGTATGTCTCGTATCCCTTGATCTTAAAGATTTGGCTAACGGCAATCTATTTACGAAACCGATAAAATTATTGAGGCGCCAAATATCTACCAAGTTAACGTTTGGCTCAATTTCCAAGTCATTTGTATAAACCAGTATCTAATTACATTCGGAAAACATTAGCCATAGTTGAGACTGGAAATATGTAAATATATCAAGTATGCGATGAGTTTTTTTTTGAGCCGATTTCTTACATTAATTCACAGCCTAAATATTTTAATAATACAGTAGACGTACCCATTTGATATGCTAGTGGCTTTAATATGTTCGTGTATGCAAAGCAGTTGATCAAACAACTGTGTATTGTTATGAACAACTTTCAAAGGTCGAAGTCGGATATTACCATAGTTTTCGCATGTCCCACGGTTTGATATTTTATTGGAAGGGAATAAGTTCCTAAAATTGGTTCCCCACCTATGAAATTGGCGTTTTGTATGGAGAATTTTAAAGAACTTGCATTTTTCATATTAACATTTTCTTAATTTATTTAACAACCATGAACACTAATGTTTTAAAACTTTTATGCACTAATTTTTTAAAAGTAAAATAACGTATGCCACTTAGATTAAGCGACAAAAAAAGGTTTTGAAAACAAATAGTGGTCATTTCTGCTAGCAAAAAGAGGAGTCAACTTTTAAGGTAAGAAAAAATCTACATCTTTTTAATAAAATAAGTGATAGACATAATTTTAATACTAGAAATAAAGATAAAATAGATCAACCATTTTTCAGACTATCTAAAGTAAATACATCTTTTATGGGGTACTGTGTTAAATGTTACAACAGAATACCTTGTGATATATTAGAATTAAATGAAAGAAAATTTAAAACTCATATAAAAAGTACACTTTGTAAACAAGCATATTACAAATTAGAGGATTATATCCAAGATAAAAATGCTTGGAAACATGCTGGTCCTGCTCCATAGGACAATTTAGAATCTAGACAAAATCAAACTGGTTGCCAATTTAATTGTATAATATTATTTTTTTAAACATTAATTTTATATTCTGTGATTACTTGAACTCACACACTGACTTATTATTAGTAGTACTTGTTAAAATGTTAAGAATATCGTATAATTTTACAATGTTTGTAAATATGTGAGCACCATGCATCTATCACATAATTAATTTATGTCATTCCTTCATATTTTTTTCTTTATTTTTACCTATAGTGGTATAGTAATCTTATTCTAGGTGCATCGTCTTCACATATAATTAATGTATACAGAATATTGCGAAAATATTTTAAAAGAGTAACGGCCCATTCTTCTCCATTTGAAAACGACCTTTTGGAATGGGCGACTAGAATCAATTATTATATCTTTTTTTTGTAAATGTTGACGTTCATATGTGCCTTTTTTGTGCCTAAATGAAATAAATTATTTGACTTTGACTTTGAAGGTATTTTTTATGTTTAGAAAACTATAAGTAATAAGGTTTGGTTTGCTATATTGGTAGTTGTCTATGATGGTCATTATTCGATATAATATCAAGCAATTGATGAATATTTTAAATCATAGAAGTGACGAGGTTCTCTATTTGTGAGAAAAAAACGCCTATTTCATAGGTGGGGGTCAAACCCAATATTATAATTTATTTATAACCCATCAAAAACATAACATGTACAAATGCAAGTCTCGCAACGCAGTTCTTCGCAACCGGAAAAAGTTGTGAGATCTAAAGTAAAACCAAGTCGGTTAATTTATTCATCACCAATCTATGGGAGCATCTATCCAACAACTACATATGTCATAAATTGTTACCTAATTAGTTAACTAACAACATTTTATAGTGACCGTATCAATATTAGACATCATTATTTATATTAGACTTGGTAATCGCACATGGCACTAGGATCTACATTCATAGTAGACTTAACAACAAGTGCACAAAACGAACCATTTTTATCCGAGCCTTTTAGCAGCCCGAGACGAAGGCGAGGGCTGATAGTAATGTCGAGGATAAAATGGTTTTGTGGACGAGTTAAACTCTGCTTTTCTCTTCGATTGCGAGGAAATAAAACAGTAGTATAACATAACATTTCTTTAATTAAAATTCAAAGTAAAATTAGTACAGTTTTGAACACTGAAGGAAATTGTTTTTCCCGGCATTGATATTAGGCTTTGGGCTGCACCTATACAGCCTACTATTAAATTAATTTTGTAATAATAATTTTCTTAAATTAATTAAATAACCTACCGTACCTACTTGAATTAAAATGTTAATATCTTTTATGTCTTAAAAAACCCATAAGGCAAATAAATTAAAGTACTTAAATATTATAAAATAACAAATTCTATCTATGAACTTCTTATTGTGTTTGGCTGTATGGCTTATTTTCTTTGCCTTAATATAGATAAATTTATGAGTAGATACGTTAATGCACTTGTGCACAAAATTCGATTTTGTGCAGCCTATACCTACACAAATAAGCACTTTCAGAGCATGAGAAGTGAAAACAAAATTTACCAAATATTAGCGCTGTGAGCGCTTTATTTGATTAGGGCTATTTAAAAATAGTAGATTATTCTTATGTAACACATAAGATGTTGTTAGTTAACTAATTAGATAACAATTGGGTAACATTTTAGGTAAGTATATATAATGCCCTCTTCGTCACAGAAAATTCAGGTTTCTAGCTTTATCTGCAAATCATAGCGCGGTTGTATGAAGTTTACTCTCTGTTTCGTTTCTTTACTCATGTGCTGAAACTGTGTGTAACTGTGTACATTTCTGACAATGACACAGGTTGATAATCTTGTATATGACGATTCAAGCTTTATTCAAAATCACACCACGATACTATCGTTCGTGTAAAATTTAAAGATAACATGTTATCTTGAGATAAGATTCAAATCTTCCCGTGTAAAAGTAATCGTATATTGATTTACCTTGATTTGGCACAAAAAGAGACATAATACGTCGTTGTAAGTAAGTTATTAAGCCATGCGAGGACTAAAAATAACGAAGAGAAACGTGTCACTATAACCATACGCTATGGGTTATCGACCTAGCCTTGACTTTATATACGTAGATGGTGAGTAATAATTGCAAATTGTCGAATCAACACGTTTTGCTGCGGCTTTGGAAGGAATCTGCGAGGTATGCCAGTTAGTAGAGATATGTACCTACAATCAATAATGTTTACATGTTTTTATTCATATAATTACATAAATAGGTATAGTCGTGAAAAAAACAATTTAGACAAAAGTAGTATTGATTACATCATACAGCGCTCAAAGTTCGAACAAAAAAGAAACACATAATAATTATGAGACGAAGAATAGTGTCGTAACTTGGTTTAGCAAAAATATCGTATCTAACATGAGAGATGAGTATGAGTATGACACTAAAGAATTAGGGTTTAAAAAAAATGAAAGATCAGGTGGTCGGGCAACAAAATTGTTTATCGCGAGTATAAATAAACTCGAGTGGAAGACAAGTTAAATGTGCACGTGTGAACCAGATAAGGAGCCATGTGTATACGGGATGATTAAGAACAATACATACATTTTATTTAACAATAGTATTATAATGAAAACGGTGTACTTAGTGTTTATGACAAAATGGCTTTAGTTGTAAAAGGGTAATGACTACATTGATGGTTTAAATAATGAAAAACATCAGACGTTAGCGGCTTTGATCATTCTTAATTAAAACAAATTTGTGAGTAGTGTCATGGGCCCTTGTCCTATGGACCCAATTACATACAATTTAACTATCAAACTATTAGACAGTAAATGAACAAGGACGTATAAAAATGAAAATTAGAACAGCTGTATTCATCAAGTGTGTCTGCACTTAAGCGGAAAGATATGCCATTGTCAACGTCAAGAGGCAATTAGGTCATTTAAATTTTATCGGATAAACAGATAAAGTGTTCAAAGGCGCTGAATTTCGAATAATCGAATACAAAGTCTTCATAGAGTATCGATAATGGACCGATTGTTTAATCGTATCGCAGGGGAGAGGTCGACGCACTAGCCGCGCGGGCGCCGTGCGCCGGTTGGCCGCGGCAGTCACGCCACCGGCACCGCATTCGCTTTGTGTTTAAATTTGGAATATAAAGCGGCCATTTTAAAGAGTCCGTCGATCAACGATGAATGAATGTACATTGTCAACATTGAAGCTACTTGTCGACTTGTTGCCATACTTTCGTTATCTACTTCTTTTATATAAGGTATTCGGTCATCTGTTAGTGGAAGAATATTAAAGGTTATCAGCTGGTTTGGAATCTCGCGCAGCTATGAGTCAGTTGTCTTTTAATAAGCATAAAGGAAGCCAATATCGAGCCTCTGCAAATGCTGTATTGCACTGCAGAATATAATTACAAATATAAATTAAAAGAGTTCGGAATCCTATAAATCCACGTTTTAAAGCACGTGTTTCTAGGTTGTTTGATTTTAATTCGTGAGTAAATGATGTCACCTCATACGAACATTACAAAAATCTGACACTCGAGACTTGTGAGAGCGGTAGAGAGTGGGATTAAAATACTTAGGCAGCAAGTGATTTAAAATATTTTAAGCAAATAAATCGATTAGGCGAAGCCCAACCCTAGAACTTCTCGGGTTATAAGAAAACGTCAAAAACGGTATAAACCCAGAAATATTTTTAATAAAACGCTTGCTTAAAATAAGTGGGTTCCCGAAAGGGACAAGAAACTCTTTTTAGCACTCTTCCGGATGTTTTCGTGGCAATTTAAAACTAAAAATATACCTACTACAAGTGAAAATTCGCGAACCCACAAGTAGGTATTTTATTATTTACTATGAGCTTGGGTGTGGCTCACTGCAGGGCAAAGGCCTCCCCTCCGTCTTTCCATTTTTCTCTCTTGCCATGAAAATTCACGCCACCAGTTGGCACAACATAAAATGACAAGAGGTCTTCCATAACGACGATGAATTTATAATAATATGATGACGTTTCGATTACGATTCGTGCATCATTCAGTCACGACTAATGAAAATATAGGCACTTTGACAGGTGCCCCGGACCTGAGGCCCTAGTGTGTTTCTTTTAACCATCTCGACTTTACGCATCGACCGCGTTCGGCGCTCCGAATGGCCTTTCACTGGTGAAGGCCGGCCGGCTGCCAATCGAAGCGCCGAACGCGGTCGATGCGTAAAGTCGAGACGGTTGAAAGAAACTCACCCTACGGCCTCTGACGTCACAGCTCTACCACCAAATGAACGTCATTTCAGAAAACCCTCATTCTTCAATCCATAAAATGTTTAACTGGACACGCCATCCACTCCTAGGCCTACCGCGTCACCCGCGCCAGTTCACTCACATGAGGCAGACGTGGCCTGTTCAGTTCCATTTTAATTTAGCGGCTGTGTTGCGGCCTACGTCCGCGATTGAATTATAAAAATAACATTGCCATCGATGATTGATCGGATATAATTTATCATAAGTAACCATTTCCAAGTCACGTTTTAAAGCCGTAAGGTTTGTCGAGAAATACGAGATATTTAGGAAAAAATTAGAAAATAACTAGATAGATAGAATACTCTTTATTGTACACCATAAAAATTACAGACATAAATTTATAAATTTTACATAGTGTGACACAATGGACGGTAGCTCTATCAAAACTAACATTATAAAGTGAAAATATTAGATTTTTTGTATGTTTATTTGTTACGCTTTCGCGGTAAAAGGGCTGAACAGATTTGAATGTAATTTGGCACATGGGTAGACAGACCATGATTAAAATTAAATAAAAATCAAAATTAAATTAAAAGAGAAATCAAGACTGGTACAAAATTGGTAAAGTTAAAGCCGTCGTCGTATGCCATTATAATTTTGTAGGTGTTCCTGGCACCCCCATGGTATACAGGCATGCGAGTTGCCACCACGGCTTTACCTTGATCATTTTTGTACCAATGTCTTGATTTCTGTCTGAAAAATTTTCTTTTTTCGTACTTTTTAGATCACTTTTAATTTTCCGTAGTCGGGTAACAGTTAAAAAAAAAATTAAATCTACGCTTAGAATTTTCATAATTATATGATGAAGCCAGACAGCCACCAGTAACGCATTACGGTCGGCTGCGTTGCAAATATCCCTCCATCTAGCTAAATAAAAATTAAATGCTGTTCGTTGGTAACGCATTAATTGAGAACGGCTGGTCCGATTTAGGTATTTTTTGTTTTAAAATGTTCGTAATAGTCCGAATCAAGTTCTTACGGAAAGGAAAAATTAAAGGTTGCCGGGAATATTAGAAAATTCGGGAAAACTAAAAGTGCTATTTTTTGTATGGGATTCGGACAGGACAACGTCTGTCGGGGCAGCGAATAGTACATTATATGTTAATCAGGTAGATGATCCATAATATTAGCTAAAATCCCGGCTGTCATTTGTAGATCTTTGACAGTCGTTACGGGTAGAAGCCCAAAAGTGTGACAACCAGTCTTACCAAGGGGTATTGTGTTACCCAGTAACTGGGTTGTGGAGGTCAGATGGACAGTCGCTCCATGTAAAATACTGGTAAGCAGCTGCTTCCGGTTAGACTGGAAGCCGACCCCAACGTACTTGGGAAAAGGCTAGGCACATTATTTTTTCTATTAATCCATGTGTTACCGACTATTTGGAATTTGTAATCATTTCCCTATTCATTAAGCATTATTCTTTCCTCATTTTATTTCCGATCCAAGTAAACCTCAAAACAATATCCTTGTTCAATTGAAAACGTACTCATTATCTAAGAGTAACCTCGAAGTAAATGATAGACAGACACCACAAAGAGGAAAAATTAAGAACAATAGTTCCCAGTTTTCAAGCCTTGATATGCCTTGTGTAGCATACCGACTAGTTCTGACCTCAGAGAAAAACTAACACAGAGGGAGTGATAAAAAATATAAATACTGCCATATTTATGTCGCTTTTTTACCTTACGAATCATAGTATGAGTTAGAAAGAGTACGCTACATAGTCTCCTCCCTCTTGCTTAATTTCAGTAGACATTAAAATTATCAGGGTGACGAACAACATCATCATTTTCGCCCTTATCCCAATCTGTTTGGGGTCATAGTTCCATAAAGCTCCATTAGCCGTCTTCTCGGTGTCCAATTCTCTCCTAGCCATTTCATCTTTCACACCATGCCATCCACCTGTTATTTGGTCTACTAATCTACTTCTTGTCATATCTCATGTTGATGGCTATTAGCATCAACATTCATTCTGACTTTACTTCTCACATGCTTCTCTGAATCACATATTGTCTTAATTGACGGTTTCAGTACAGTGAGCCGCTAACCATCGTGTAGGTCTACGGTTGACATAAGCTGTCTCTGTCTCATCAGTTTAAGGTTACGACCGTGACCCGACCTTGTAAGCCAGTTGCGTGACTTTACGTTGCCGATAACTTTTGAACTTACACCTGCGCCTGAGTTTTAATACTTGATAGAGATATAATTAGATTGCGTTTATTTCCACTTTGAACTGGATAAGAAACCTGTGAATTACCTACGTGATTAACAGTTTTATTTAATATTTATCGCATGCTGTAAAATAATGTTATTGACTTAAATCAAAAAGATAAGGCTTTACAGACACGAAAACCGACTTTAATTTATAATATAACTAGCTGCACCCATGCGTTGCAATGCCACTTTTTTAATTTATATACCTAGTTCTTTTAGGCCAGAAACCCTCGCGGGCGTCGTCAGAAAACCCTACCAAAACTTCATCAAAGTCGATCCGGGCTGGATCTATTTTCGGAGTCCATAGAGGACAAATAAACAAACTGCCTGCCTGTCTAGCCTTTTCCCAACTATATTGGGGTCGGCTTCCAGTCTAACCGGATGCAGCTGAATACCAGTATTTTACATGGAGCGACTGCCTATCTGACCTCCACAACCCAGTAACTAGGTAATACGATACCCCTTGGTAAGACTGGTTGTCAGACTTTCGGGCTTCTGACGACCCGTAACGACTGTCAAAGATCCACGAATGACAGCCGGGACCAACGGCTTAACGTGCTTTCCGAGGCACGGAGGAGTCTCGGTATGTAAAGATGGTCACCCATCCACAGACCAACCCCGGCAAGCTTAGCTTAACCTGACGGATTGACCCGTGCGGCAGTTACTACTAAGCCACGAGCTCCTCAATAAAGGACAAATAAACAAACATGATTTTTATTTATATCGATGTATACCTACATATAGAAATAGAAGATATAATATGTATGTATTTAGAATGTTCGGCATAGGATTAGATGATTTTCCTCCTTGATCTACAAGGAGGAAAAACAGTGCTACAAGTTAGCAAGTAGCTTAATTTTGTACTGTTTACTGGGTTAGTATGAAGCATAATCAGCCTATAATGTGCCCAGTCTTCCTCTCGTCGAGAGGGAGTGGGCTGTAATCCAAAAAGTAAAGTACACGGGCCCAGTGCGGATTGGTAGATATCACATGTCTTTGAATTTTTGGTTCTAAGACGATGTAATCCTTCACCATTTTGAGACCAGTGGTGATGAAATTATTTACACAAAGTAAAGCGTCTGCTTGGGCTCAAACCCACGACCTACAACACGTAAGCCGGTGTCGTTACCACAAGGCCACCACTGCAACAGTGGATTGACGAGTCTAAATTCTTTCGCTTTCCAAATCGCCTCGGTAAGCTTATTTGTGCTTGCGTTAATTACTAACCCGAACAGCTAACCGAATCCTCCGAAATCCACGATGTTAATAATCGTACTTAATCAAAATAATCCCAGCCGGGTACTGATATTCTGATAAGTTTGTTTTCACCCTACATGTGTTCGTTATCTTAACGACGTCATTTAGAAACGTGAGCTAAGTTCATGCGGTCCTTTGAGGTGGGAAAATAACTTGATGGGTCATAACTTGAGGCTATCTATAAAGGCATAATTAATTAATAATATTATTTCGATGATCATAATTATTTTTGTAGGCATTACTTTGTTTTAATTATTTCATCACCACGACTCTCAAAACGGTGAAGGAAAACATCGTGAGGAAACGGGCATGTCCTAGAAACAAACATTCGAAGATATGTGACTACACGAGTACTACCATCCCGCACGTGGTGGATTACGCCCCAGGGACCAGTGCTTTGTCCCAACAGTGGGAACATTATACATAGACTGATTATGCATATGGCTGGCGGCTGGCCAGTTTGCTGCGCCACTTCCTCTTCCCAGCTAAAGTACTGGCAAGTGGGGATTGGGTTGTTGTTGGGAGACTGTCTTATGTAATTTTGACGTTCGAAAAGTGCTGATTCTCAGCCTAGTTTGAATAAATGACTTTTGAATTTGGAATTTTAATAAAAACAAATGGCTATTAGAAGCTAGGCAGCAGATTATGTCTCATTTTTACCGAATTTCGACCGTTTTCACAGCACCTACTAAACATTTCAGGGTCGAAATTACAGAACATAACATCACGACTGCATTCCTCGAAGGTTCAGGCGGTGTGCCGTATTTTCTTCAGGTATGTTTAAGTCCCACGTAACAAGGAGCTGAGCTTATTGCCATCAACCGGCCACAAATCCAGGGCTGCTACTGAGAAATTCCATGATGGAAACTCAATAACACTGCCCGATCCGGGAATCGAACGCAGGACCTCATGCTCAGCAGTAGCGCTTGCGACCACTAGATCAACGAGTCAGGCGCGACGCGACGAGCGACGCGATTCTGTTAGAACAATTTCCATAGAGAAACTGTTCTACTAGAGTCGCGTCGTGCCTATCTACGGGAGCCTTTAATCTTTCAAAATTAAAATAAAACCTCAATGTGTATTACTGGATTTGTTACTGTAGACTTAACAACTAGTGCATTATGCAATCGGTACACTTTTGTAACTTTTACATAACTTATACTGCATTTGATGAGCAATAAGTCTTGGCTTGCGATTTTTGAATGGTGTAGTTATAACCTAAATATTTTAAATTAAAACTCCCGGGTTCCATATTTATTTAAGCCTTTTTTCACAGTAATAAGGACCAAAGAGAATTTTCATGAATATCCACGCCACCAGTTGGCGCCACTGACAAGAGGTCATACATTTCGTTTTTTTTTTTTTTGATGACGTTTTCTTTCGTTTCGTTCATCATTTAGGACTAAAGAAAATAGGCGCTTTGACACTTTTGACAGGTGCTCGGACCTGACGTCTCAGTGCTACCCATTCAACCTCATTTCAGAAAACCCTCATTGGGACTCTCTTCTGAATACTCGTAAAAAGCCCGTAATAGCCAAACATCTAAACCGCAGCTTTATATGCGTTCCTCATTATTGTCTTGCCTTTATCCCAAATTATTTGGGGTCAGCAGACCCATTTTTTCTATTGGGCAGTCTGTGCAAGTGCCCAGGGCCCCCGCCATCGACGGAGGCCCCGGCCTGCCCTCAAAAAAATCATTCATTGCAGCCGCCACCCGTTCCAGTCTAGGACGCATTATTACTACCCGATTCAATGATAAAAATTAGGTTCAATTGAACATTGAAATAAATTAAATTTGCCAACTATCAAAATATAATTATTATACTAGCACTTTGCCCGCGGCTTCGCTCCCGTGGTCTTTCCCGCGGGAGCCGTTATTTTTCCCGGGATAAAAAGTAGCCTATATTACTCTCTGAAAACTAAGCTTTCTAATGGTAAAAGAATTTTTCAAATCGGTTTAGTAGTTTCGGAGCCTATTCGGTACAAACAAACAAAATAATCTTTCCTCTTTATAATATTAGTATAGATATTATATCTTTCACACACTCTATTTATCGTTTACCCAAAACTTTCCTCACGACATTTGCCTCATTCCTCAGCTTATCATACCACGACAACCGATTTCCACACAACTTTTCAGTCACGGGTGCCACTTTCAGACTTTTTATAAGCAGATTTATAGTACAAGGTCACATAAAATCGAACGACGTAAATAAAAAATACTCAACTCATACTTCAAGTACCAACTTAACAAAAAGAAAACCCAGAAAAGAACATCACTTTTTTTTTTCGTGTTTGAACTTTGAACATAATTTATATTCTTGATTGTTAATAGACTTCGGCCTGTTAATTAATATCATTTGCTGTTAATAAGACTATAATTTACATAACTCCTTATCTCGCTTGCTTCAGCTTGATAAAAATGTAGCAGACTTTGGACCAGTCCATTTGCGTAACCTTCAATATATCCTCTAAGATTGGTTAATACTGTTAATTGATACTAATTTCCGGGATTACCTAGTTGAAAAAGGAATATAACATATTATATAATAAATATGGATTGCTATAAAGCATGACATACAAAAAAATATACAAATAATATGTGGCATATCTTGGATAGTCATATAGTTATGTTAAACTGAAGGAAAGTTCATAATTCAATTATTGAGATTGTTACAGGTGCCTGAAATAATACACAAAGTTTAATTTCTTGTTACGAGGTTAGCGCCCCATTCTTTTTAGAAGAACACATCCTATTTTCAAAATATCATTGATTTCGATTTCAAATTATCACATCCCTTTAACCATTTTCAAAGTCATATTATTAGGGTTCCGGACCGGAAAGATCTCAAACGGAAACCTATTACTAAGCCTCCGCTGTCCGACTGTATGTCTGTCAGCGGGGCTGTATCTCATGAACCGTAACGTAACAGGTAGACAGTTGAAAGGAGAATGACCGCCAATGGGCCCCTTAGTTTTGGTGACGTGTCAAGACTATTTACTTCTCAAAAATTAAGTCGTATTTTTACATGTTCAAGTTTTTTTTTTCAACATTTCTTTTACCCTAGCATTGGAAAACAATATTAATATATATTTTATTGAATTTAGATCAGTTCCGCCATTAAAACTTGACGTGAATGTTGCCAGACGCGGACTATGTCAATTGAATAATTGTAATCGATTGAAAATATCGATATTTTACTAATCCGTCGACTAAAATGACCGGAGATAGGCTACAATAGCTTTTCTTTCGTCATAATCTAGCTAACACTCTCATGTAACTGATTTGGCGCGAAGTAGACGACGGGTGGGCTCAAATAAAGAAAATAAAAGTAGTTAATAAACTAAAATAAAAAACACGAAGGAATTATATTTTGAAGGAGTGTATATTCTACCCACAAACGTATAATATTATAACTAGGAGTTTCTGCCGGTCTTACCTCTGCGGTGCTTGTAGCTAAAGTACGATCCTGAAATGATGTGAAGGTCCTCTGTCCGATAGCGAAGAACTAAGGCGGAAACAGACGCTCCGGTTGCCCTTCCGATTGTCTGATCGGAACATCGAATCTGATTAACTGCCTACACGCTCCGGTTTTGCCTTCTGAAGAGAAACCAGAGCGTCTGTTTCCAGCGAGTCCAGAGTCTGAAGCGGTCGGAAGACCAAAGACAAGATCTATATTCTCTATGATCAGATCCGATTATCGGAACGGAGGGTCTGTGCTGTATAAAGCAAAATGTATGGCAGCTGATCAGACAATCGGTCTTCCGATTGTCTGATCAGATGCGGAAACAGACGCTCCGGTTGCTCTTGCAACCGGAGCGTCTGTTTCCGCCCATAATCCCACGTAAATATTATGTGTTTCATGGTATTTCTACCGTCAGAAATATTCCGTTACCTTCATAACTGATTAGTTTCTTTCAAAAACAAAAGTTAGTACCACATACATTATTGTGGTTAGTACTCAGGTTAATACCTCCCATACATACCTAAATAGCGTTTATAATTATCTTTTTAATTATGTAAATAATATTTTTTACAACACATCGATTTGCTAAATCGATTACCAAAATATTTAATATGGTCACACTTAAACAGATCTATCTGTCAAGTGTCAAATCAATGCATCAATCAAATTGTTTCGTGCCGTCCGTTTCATTGAGATAGGAGAACTAAGGAGATGGCACATTCTACATATAGAAAGAATAGTTATACAAATATCTATCATATCGACAGACACATGTCAAAAAGCGTTTTGTCTCTTTTTAACTAACCAAGAGCCGCATATGAAAAAAGAGACATCTAAATGTTTCTCAAGGACTACATTTGGCAACACTATTATGTGACGTCAAAATTATTGGATGCATGACCGGTCGCCATATTGAGTGCCAAAAGTACTCTGCGGTTTTGTGGTATATGTGCTGTCAAACAGTTGCTTGCTAAAAATATTTTTGTGGTTTTCAAGAGAAATACGTCTCAAAACTAGTTATTTTGGTGTTCTGAGTTTGAAGATTAATTGGAAAATCATGCCCTCGTGTTGTATAAAACAGTGTGGTGCGAGAAAAAATAAAAATCAACCTAATTTGACTCTGCACAGGTTAGTAACTAGTTTTCACTAATCCAGTCGAATGTTGTAGAATTTTGTGTAATGTGTTGTTACAAGATAATCTTTTTGAAGATTATTACAACCTGTGTCATGTTTTTATGGCTTAAAACGTTATTATTTTCTTTATTTCGTTGCATTGTTTACATACAATAATTATTGGTATGTAAGGTTAGTGATGTGTGATGTTCGCATGCGATAAGTATCGATAATATTAATAAAGTGTGTAATAAATACATTGCAATGATATTTTAATTCCCAGATTTCCTAAAAACGAAATATTAAAGAAGAAATGGATAGAAGCTATTGGTTCTGAAAATATAAACCCTAGACATAAAATGTGGCATGTCTGCTCCTTGCACTTTGACGATTATTGTTATAACAGAACCCTCGATGTGATAAGGTTACACGATGGTGCAGTGCCCACATCGAATATGCTGGTATGTATACACAAAAATTGCATACCACAGTAATTTCAACACATCTTGTTTTGACAGTATTTCAAATTGTAATGAATGAAACATGCAATTAAGTAATTTAATTATGTGACTATTTTTTTTTCAGCCTGGGCAAATCTGTTCCTCACAAAAACCTTCTTCAAGTGTAATGGTAAGGACACATTTTATAAATATTATTTAGATTTTTTTAAAGAATGGTGCATTTATTTTGAATAATTGAAAAACCTTGGAATTGTTTTAGATTCCCAATCAAATAAGCAAAGCGGTTTTGCGTGAAAAAATAAATAAATCGGAGTCAACCTATCCATTGAAATTGGAATTGCCGGAAGAAAATTTTACCCAAAATGTACCATCTGTAAAGGTAAACTGACTATTTTTTTCCCAAAAAATGCTGATTTTATTTTTTCTGTTTTTTTTTTCTCTTAATACCCAATTGGGTATTCAAATACAATAAAATCACGTATTTTAAAGTCAAATGAACATTAATAGCTATTATTATATTTTAAATTATCGGTTTTTTATATCCATCGTATACTATATACGATGGATTTTTTTATATCCATCGTATATAGTATACGATGGATATGTAATGTGATGGATGGATAGAAAACCGTATTTGATAATTTTATTACTTCTAGTAAACATCTTATACAAGACATGTTTTATTTTTTAATAGAATAGAATATAATTTTTCTTTATTCAAGTAACCAAGACTCAACAAAGATTGTTAGTCAAACTTATGACTATGTTAGTAAACACAGACACTACACAAAAACAAGGAAAACATTCACGAAAGAATGGTTGGTCACTGTCGCGACATCCCATGAGAGACTGCACAACAGTGACCCACGTATACACAGTCCGGGCGACACGCAACCATGTTTAAGACACTGTTGGAGCCGCCCCACACCCTGCGCACCAGGGAATCGCACCTTATACGCATTGTTGCGTGAAAGCAATCTACATGCGCGTCCGCGAACATCCTTGACGCACCACAAAAACGGAGCAGCCCCACCAGCATCCTAAACGCATTGTATGTTCTTTGCATATATCTAGCCCACAGGCTGCACGTGTAAAAAGCAGTACAGTAGGCTCGAAAGAGCGTGATTTTAACAGGAAGTGAGCATCTAGCAAACCTGCGAGCCAGCATGTTCGCTCTAACCGACAACGCCCTCCGCTCTCGTTCAATGTCATCATCATCTTTGAGGTCGGGAGTCAATTTATGACCAACATATTTAAACCTGTAGACTCTCTGCAAAGGTGTACCATAAAGCACTACAGGCGGTACTGCATCAGGACGTTTACCCCCAGCCTCAAAGACCTGACCTGTGACTTCTTGGTGTTGCGTAATGCTGTATACATATTATTTATTATATATTACTATGTTTCAGATCCAGCAGACAAATGAAAAAATAAAATATCTCACAAAGAAATGTGATTTACTAAAGCAAAAAGTGAGAAGTTTAAATGAAAAGGTCCGGAGACGGGATGGAAAGATTGCTCTTTTTTCAAACATTATTGAAGACCTTAAGAAAGGTAAATTCATCAATAATGAAGAAAGTTTAATTCTGGATGAATGTGCAGGACCAGAAGGTTTTCTTAAAAGGCAAATTGCCAAATCTAAAGGTTTACCTTTAGAAAAAAAATATTCTGAAGAATTAAGAAAATTTGCCCTTACGCTTCATTTTTTTTCTCCGAAAGCGTATGATTTTGTAAGAAGTTCCTACAACACTTGTTTGCCACACTCTCGCACTTTGAGCAAATGGTACCAACATGTAAATGCCGAACCTGGCTTTACAAAAGAAGCTTTTGAAGCATTACGTAGAAAAGTTGTCGAAAGTCTTCACCCTGTGATTTGTGCCTTAACACTAGATGAGATGGCTATTAGAAAATGTCTTACCTGGGATCCAAAGGCACAAAAATTTTATGGTCGAGTTAATTGCGGTCATGGTGTTAACAGTGACAGTGTGGAAGAAGCCAGCCAATGCTTGGTATTGCTAGTAACGTGTATTAATGGCTCGTGGAAGTTGCCAATTGGGTACTTCTTTATTGTATCGCTTACCGGAGAGCAGAAGGCTGTCCTTTTGCGGACAGCAATACAACTCTGCCAAGATGCTGGTGTCAAAGTGGTTAGTATCACCTGCGATGGTTTGGCTGGTAACTTTAGCATGTTCACATCTTTGGGGTGTAATGTTCTGAAGGACCAAACAACAACCAAATTCGAAAGCCACGACAGCCTTATCCATACATTCATTGACCCGTGTCACGCTATTAAACTAGTCAGAAATGCTTTTGGGGAATTACGGGTTTTTAATGACTCAATGGGTCGGGAAATTAATTTTAAATATTTGGAGCTGCTTCTAGATTTACAAGAACAGAAAGGTCTTCACCTGGCGACTAAAATAGGGAAAGCCCACATTTTGTATGAAAAACAAAAAATGAAGGTGAAGCTCGCCACACAATTATTTAGCAGCTCTGTGGCAGATGCCCTTGCATTCTGCTGCAACAATTTAAAAATAAAAGAGTTCGAACACTGCAGTGGCACTGTAAACTTTATTAATATTATGAACGATGTTTTTGATGTACTCAACAGCCACTCTATTCGGCCACCGGGTTGGAAGAAAGCCATGTGTCCGCAAAACATTGGCTTTATAAGAGCCTTGTTTGAAAGTGTTAGTGATTATATTAATAGTTTAAAGCTTCCTTCAGGAGAGTTGTTAGTAAAATCACGAAGAAAAACTGGGTTTATTGGCTTAATTATTGACATGAAAAGTGCGTTGGCACTTTACGAGCATTTGGTTGAGGGCACATGCATGTTAAAATATATCCCACTTTACAAAATTAGCCAAGACCATCTGGAACTGTTCTTTTCGGCTATTAGAGCCAGGGGAGGTTTTAATAATAACCCCAATGCGGTTCAGTTTCGCGCAGCGTACAAAAAACTTTTGATTAGAGCAGAAATTCGAGATGGTGGTGTTGGTAATTGCATTCCTCTCGAGCAAATTTGTATATTAACGTGCTCAAGCAAAAACCCAGTTAGTTCTATTAACGAGTTGACATCTAAAAATGATTTAGTCAAAATATCTGAAGACCATAGTGATCTCTATGATTCGTATATTGAATATTTGGGAATGAACGTCGATGAATACACAGAAAGTGTGTTAGAATATATTGCGGGTTTTGTAACACGAAAGTTGTCACGGCAGATAAAATGTGACTTATGTTTATCTCTGCTAATTGGGGGAGAAAACAATAACAGCTTGATTTTCCAAAAGTCTCGAGGTGGCCTTCAGTACGCGTCTAATGAAGTCATAAATATAATAAAGAAAACTGAAAGTTTAATAAAACCTCACCTCACGAACCAGGAGAAACCAGAAAATTATTATTTATATATTTTTAAGTTTCTGGTGGAGTATTACGATAGTGAAAAAATATTATACTTGCCGCACAACATGGAGCATAACACCAATCACAGGCTGTTGCTTGTTAAATCTATAATTAAAGCCTTTATTGATATAAGATTCCGTTATCATGCAAAAAAAAATAGTGATAGAGTTTCTTATAGAAACTATTTTAATAAGTTAATTTTGTTCAGAAATGAATAAATATCTTTTTTTTACATAAAACATTGGTATTATTTTACAAAAAATAAGTTGTTCTTAGTACTCCTTTGGCCTATGTCCAGCAGTGGTCTGCGATAGGCTGATTTGATTAGATACAAAAAAACGTTTATTTTTTTTAAACAAATATTCCAAAAAACCACTACAAAGTGAAAAATAAATTAAATTTCGGAAGGCGTTGTTTTTGGTTTCGTATTTTCGTTATTTGCCACCCACTTTCGAAATTTAAGTTATTTTACACCTTGTAGTGTTTTTCTGGAATACAGTTGTTTAAAAAAAAAAAAAAACGTTTTAGTTTTTAATGGGTTAGGTATGTTGCCAGTCGCCTCATACGTCACCTCGTAAGTATCATACAATACTCTACTCTACACCCACAGCTCTTTCTGTCAAATTATATTGTTAATACATTTATTAAATCGTAGCAGAAGGCTGTGTTTGTAAACGCGAAAAGATTTAACGGAAACGAAAAAGCGAAACAAAGGTTTGTATTGAACATACCATGACACAATAATAAGGTTCAATTTCTTTGTTTTAAAATACAGTTATATTTTTCACAGAGAGAACGTCTTTGTACTGAAAATTATAAGCCGAATTATGCAATGTAGCTACGTTTGTTTTTACAAATATAATATTACTTAGGACTAATTTTATCTATACATAATCTTCTTTTCTGCCTAGAAGCCCATCTGTCTCCTATTTCTGCCACGAAGCACCAGTCATCCACTGTCTTATTTCGGTTTGAAGGGAAAGAGAGCCAGTGAAAGAACAGGCTATGATGAAATGAAACACCCATTCCAACTTCTAAAATTCTTGTCACTTCAGCTGCATTACATTTACGAGGCTGATTCAAAAAAATTAAACCAATAATAAAAACAAATTCATGAAGATTAAATATCGATATCAGTTGCGCATGGTGCTTGCAGTTACAACCCTATGAATGGCAGCCATCTTAAGTGCCCAATTTTTGTAGGTATGCACGCTAATTTTGTAGGTATGGCAAGTCCATAGGTTTGTAAGGTCAGTGGTCCGTTTTGCGTCGAGTTGAATTTATTCCCGTATTTACTTCAGTTCGTTACAATTTGAAGCTGTTGAGTTGAGCGTTTACGTTCCTGCAGTGGATTTGTTTTGAGATATTGGACTCCTGTTTTAGTGATAAGTGAGGAAATGACTCTGTTTTAGTTTTTAAGTGAGCCTTGGACTCGTTTTACTCCTGAAAAATGTCTACACCTGGTAGAGGTCGGGTAAACCACCCTCTCTCTCGCTGGTGTATCAATTGCTCCCTACGTTTGGCGCCGAATCTTCGTAGACGTCAAATCGAAGAATTAGATGAACCAATGCTTATCCTTCTGAGAACCTGGGTAACACCGGTAAGTGTCTATTGTGTCATTTACCAGATTTATACGAACACTTAGGATGCCTATGTTTGGCCAATCAAGGGGTCATCGTCAACTGCAAATCTCTATTATTTCCGCTATAACATAAATTTACGTTTACACACGTACATTATAGGCATAAGGTGATATGAGAAAACCTAGACCATTGCAATGAGCACATGAATAAATGTACGTTTTATTTATTTAGGAATTCTCTGATTTATTTTTGTTATCTTTTCAGATATCCGCTGATGACATCCTGTCTTGAATGTTTTGTATTATTACAAAACCGAAATCATCAACCCTATCCCTTGTATCCCCTGCTCTTGGACACCTCAACATATTTTTTGCATGAATGTCAATTGCAAGCCGCAGAACTTATAGGTTTAGTCAAGACTGTCCTCAAAGGAACGTTATACTAAGATGAACGGACACCAGCACATCACGTAAGTGTTTAAATCGTGGCAGAATAACTGTGATTGAACTAATTTAACAAAAATAAATATAATATTTTCTTATTTTTAGGTCTTGCATTTGGACCGACTATGTCGTGCTTGTTGGGAGGCTGCAACGAGAGAAATACAAAACCAGGCCGTTGGTGGTGTTAACAGATCCACAGTGGATTCTGCGTCAGTGACTGATAACATGGACGATAACATTGCAGATGCTGTGATTCCTGTACCACCTCCACTGCCACTGCTGGTTCCACCACCTCAGGAACAACAATTACGTCGAACATTTCCAAAAAAATAATTACTTAAGTACAAATGGGTTTCTGCAAGTTCACGTCATTGCATGTTCCTTGGTTGTGCGAACACTGAACGTCCGAATGAGTACCTTGTTTACTACTGAAAATGGTCCCATGCGCTCATTTTTTAGACCCAATGATGTATTCATTTTGGACGGAGGATTTCGAGATGTGATTGCTGAGTTAGAACAATATAATTATAAAACTCACATGCCAGTCATCATTATCGGAAAACAAACAACAATTAACCACCCACCAGGCTAATAAATCTAGATGTGTAACAATGTGCCGGTGGGTGGTAGAGGTTGTAAATGGGAGAATCAAAAGAGATTTTAAATTGTTTCGCCAGGAATATTTTAATAGAGCGTCAAGTCACCTTATGACTGATTTCAAAATACCTTGTTCAGTTTTGAATAAATTCCATCCTACAATTGATGACAGACCCGATGCTGTGGAGTACCTAAATATTGCTCTGTCGAGATTATATACAGTAAATTATTTATCGGAATTAATTCAAAGGGAACATATAAATAGAAGACGTACGATTTTCCAGAGCATAAACAGCAGTGCTCCCCATCTAAATAACTTTCCAAGATTAACATTAATCGAATTAAGAAGATTTGCTTTAGGATCTTACCAATTAAAACAGGCAAGATCCTATTATGGGGAGCATGTGCGGGCGAATGTTACCTACAGTGTAGAAATAAGCAATGAATTTTAATAGAATAAGATTTGCCCTTAATATTAGGTCAAAACAATTATAGGGCCAGAATTAAATCGAGACATGTGAGTAGCAGGAATTATTACACATATTTATTGATAAGTGGAGACCAACATAGGGCAAATTCTTTAGAGAGTATCATTGCTTATTATTGTAGTTGCTTAGTGGGAAATCGTACAGTAGGGTGCTGCGCTCATACTATGACCGTATTGTGGTATTTAAGCTTGGGTCGTTGTAATGATATAAGTGCCCCAGCGCAATTTCTAGACCATATTATATTTGATGAAGAATAAATGTTTTACCTTACTATTTATTGTTTTTTTTTTTTTTTTAATTAAGCAGGCCTAGAGCAGCTTAACTTGACTTGAGATGGATCCGTGCGGTTGTTGTAACTTAGCCATGAGCTCCTATGACCTAAGGAGCCGCAGGTAAGTATTTATTTTTAACAAAACTACATGGTGAGGGCAAAGCCTGCTTAACGCTGCACAGCATAACAAGAGATATTTGTAAGCGCAAGTACTTAACCTACATAATATCTAGCAAGAGAAGAAGTTATGTAGTGTTTTCTAAATTCAGGAATCAATATTAATACATAAACAATATGATTAATTTAATTTCAAATATGTTTAAAACAAAAAAAACTGGTTTTATAACCTCAATTTCAGCATCCGAAAAAATAAGATTTCTCTTAAACTAGGGTGAACAATTGAAAATCGATTTCAGGATATGAAAAGGTAATTCTAGGTCTACAAAACCAAGTAAAAACCACCGTGACATGCGAAGTTTTTTTAGGGGCCCAAAACTCCTAACAAAATGGGCATACTCCTTTTCACAAATTGTGTATTTAACAACAAATAATAAAACTAAAATAAAGTTAATAGATAAAGGTCCCCATACAAGATACGTGTTTTTTATGATGTTTTTTGATAAATATTGTACACACGCCAGCAGGTCAACCTACCCGAAACTGTCAAATTTTCCCAATCAACTCTGAACCTTATACTTTAGTGATAAAGTTGAAAATCAATTAAAGAAATTTGACAGATTGTAGTAGATTGATGTGCTGGCGTATGTACGGTGGTATGGAACCCTTGTGCGAGCCGACTCGCACTTGGCCGGTTTTTTAAATATATATTTTTATTGTACAACTCTACATGTGAAGAACTAAAATAACAACGTAAACAAATATAAGTAACAAAGCATTTTGTAAAGGAAACGTATTGTTTAATTTATATCTTTGTTTTACACGGAAACACATCCTTTGTAATCCACACGTTCTTTTTGTTTTCAAATACTGTATCAATATTACATAACTATTTTTGTGAAAAGCCGTTAGCCCAATGGGATTTCCCATCGGAAACTTCTCAGGTGCCTTAGGGCACAGTATAAATAAGTAACAGCATTACGTCTTCGTAGAAAACAGTGGAAACAACGCGCTTCGAATTCTCAGTGTACGCAACAGTCTCGAGTGTTCCGAGCGGCCGTAGGTAATTATTTCAAGGTCACTGTCGAGACCTAATACTGTTATTTTATCATACTCGTACTAGCTTAGGGATGGTTTTTCCAAAAAGTTATAACAACGTTTCTGACTTAAGAAAAATACGAACTTTTCAAATGTTTATTATGTAGATAATATAATATACCCTGTAAATTGTTATTTTGTACAAAAGTCAATGAACGTTTTTTCCTGAAATAATGAGGAAGAATTCAATGTCTAGATTGCACATTTTATGAATTAATCTTCCAACCAGCGCGGCAGCGTCCGCGGCCACTGTGAAAAATCTCTTTAAATGACACTGGACTTTACGAGTGACGAACGTATTTAATAAATATGGAGACAAGTGAGAATGTTTTCTTTCTCAGTATTTAAAACCGTGTAAAATAACACAAATGTTGACGCAATTGACGAATTCTTTCGCACACAACAAAGCTCAAATTCACAGTAATTGGACTCAATCGAGGCATTTACCCGATTGTTCGAAGTCTCTCATCATGTATTCTGACAATATGAATGTCGCATGTCGTCAGTTATTCAGAATTTCAGGGGTCCTGGCTAAGCAATTACAGCCGCACGGGTCGATCGCTTCCCGCGGGCCATCCGTGGATGGTTCATCATCTTTACATACCGGGAGGTTGGTCCCGTTGGTCACGGCTGTCATTCATGTATCTTTGACAATCATTATGGGTCTTCAGAAGCCCGAAAGTTTGGCAACCAGTCTTACCAAAGGTTTATTGTATTACCCAGTTACTGGGTGTGGAGGTCAGATAGGCAGTCGCGCTCTATGTTAAATACTGGTATTCAGTTGCATCCGGCCTGGAAGCAGACTCCAATATAGTTGGAAAAGGATGGGCAGATGATTCATTAGACCTTGACAATATGGGAGGTGAGTGATTACAACATTACATCTTCGGGTCATGGGGTGTTACTAATATTAAGGACGGCGAGAACTTCCCAAAATTTCCTCATATGGGCACAAAAATGAACAGGTGCGTTGTTACAAAATACTGTACGAGTTTTGTAAGAAGTAATGTATATTTTTTGTGCGTATTCTTTTTTTGGCAGAGTATAATTACGTAGATTGTCTTCAGAACCGAAATGATAATTGCAGTTACGCCAGGAAAAAAGTACTTATCTGCTAGTACAGCGTAATTTGGGTGGTTAGCTAGCTTTAGCTCAATGTTTAAAGGTCGTAAAAGAGGACTCATTTTCTATATATGTGTGTATTCGTGTGCTTCCGGACGTCCCCTCATAGCTCATACATAAACTAGTTGACTGATTTTGACACATGTGTTGTCGTTTGATTCGTTCAATCATTCTGATATCCCGAGTGTCAAGGGCGTCGTTTTCCGTACGTAATGAATTATGTATTTAACGAAAATGTTCTACATGTAGGTAGGTATCGGAAAAGGAAGCACAAAAGACTTTGTGGAAACTATAGATTGTAGAACTACAAAGCAGTTTATTACGCCTTAAGCGTTCGGCGTATACTAAAAAAGGCACAAAGTCTTTGTACTCATAAACAAATAAATTGTGCAAATATCCCTTCATTCTTCAAAGCATGTGCTCGTGTGGGGTCAATGTACGAAATCGCCTGCAAAGTGGGCGTGTCTTTACTATACATAACGGTTATCGAATTATTCATAGATGGTCTCTAGATCTAGCTAATAAATATAAATAAGCATTATCTTGTGCGTGTATGAAAACCTGATGAATCGGAAAATGTTTTTATGAAACTATGTAAATAACTCGTATACATTCTTATTGAATGGATGAAGAAGAACCAGAATTACAAAGGAAGAAGAAAAGTAAAGATCGTCTGAGGAAAACCTACGCAGATCAAAAAGTAGTGAAGGTCGAGACGAAAAAGCAAGATAAGAACAACCAAGAAATAGCACTCAACAGTAATAAGATAAAAACATCTGAAGAAGAATCTGAAAACCATAATGATAGTTCATCTTCCATTTGACTAATCGATCCTCTTAGTAATAAAGAAAACAATAGCCTAATCTTTCACATTAAAATTGCATGATTCATACATAATAGTGTTAAGTTTTGAAACAGATACAAGACGTTCTAAGCGTAGATGTTGTGCTAAATGTACTTGAACTCGTTATTATATTGTATGCGGTTGCAAGAGCTAAAACTCATCATAATACAAACGTTTATAGTAGTATCTACATTGTTTTTTTTTAAATATGTATGTTGCCTAGCACACCTAATGTTATATAATAAATTAATCTTTATTTTGTTACATATGATAAGCGAAAACGAGGTCAGGAAATAATCAAATTAGACAGTCGGTTAGCTGCAATTAAAACACCGTTTTGAATATTACGTTAAGCATAGTATATTTCAATGACATCCACCACACCTATACTGCCATAGTATTTTGATCAGAATTTCTTGGCTCGTTATAAAAATAAAATCCTGTATTTTCAAAATCAAAAGACCAAAAACGTTGTTGCTGAGGTACGGAATTCGTCAGTGTTTGAATTTTCGCAATCTTTTATATAACGTTTTCCATATCATTAGGTCCTTAGATACCAATAATAAATTAAAAACTAGAATGTTAGCTAACCAATAGTAGAGCTGTACCTTGACGCCTTGTCTTAGAAGTGAAGACGAAGCGGGTCGCGTCTCTAGCATTCACACCACGCACGACCCCAGGGAGTATCGTAAGGTCGGTATTATGTACATTTGTAAATTACAGAGTAATACAAAGATGACCGTATAGAAGGACCATTTTGTACAGTATACGAAAATGAGCTAGCAGAAGTCGTAAAAACTGAAAAGCCTAAAACTATGTCCGTTCCCCTACACCCTTGATCTGAACAACGCCTCTGACGCCACAAAACACGCGGCCCAAACAATATAGGTAATATAGTTAAAGAAGAAAGCAGTACCCGGTTAGACAGGAAGCCGACCCCCACGTAGTTAGGAAAATGTTAGGCAGATGATGACGATGAGTTAGATACACCGAGATATGCCGTCGATATGAAAAGAAGAAGAACGGACAATCTTAAAAAACTACTGCCGTTAGGAGTTGTGATTGGTTACTTTGTACAGCGATATTTTGTTGTCTCTATATTATGGGGTTAACGTTTACTTTGATTTGTGTTTTGTATCGGTCGTATAAACATTATTAATGTATGAAAGTATTAATTGTTATCACGAAGCTTCTGCACGTTGTTATTTAGTGCGCTACATTGCGAGTTATGCGGTCTTCTGCGTATAAGGATCTCGAAATCCGAGTCCTACGAAGTAAGTAATACCTACGTATATTCACTTCGAACCTGCAATGATATAATCCGGTCTATTCTGAAAAATCTCACTAAGAAATCTAAGCTGAAGCGAGCTGTTATTCCACCAGATTGACATTATTGACCGGTCACTTCCAGATCAGCCGATCTATTCTGTAAAAATCAGATGATGGAATGACAGCTCACTTCACCTAAGTTGTCACGGTGAGATGGTTACAGAATAGCACTGCAGTTCACTGGCAAGATTTTTAGCAGCTAGTAATTTTATTTATGTTCCTCTTAATTAACGCTTTATTATCTCTTTTTCTAATCTAGTAGGTTAATTTGGAATATACGTTCATTTGCATAATATCTCAATGAGAATTGTAACTATGCTATATTGCGTTCGTTATAACTATGAGGCATAATATCATGATTCATGGATATGTTATGTGTGATGTGAAACGGCCTCATTCGATTGAAATGAAAATAATATCAACTAAGAAAGAAATTCACTGGTTATTAGTGCTTGAGTCTAAGTTCCTACAGAGAATATTTACGATTCTGAAGCTTAGAACAGTTGGATTAATGCCTAATTTTCTGTCCACTCTCAATGGTTACAATTAGAAATTTTACCTTAACCCGATGTTAGCAGTTACTATTGCACTGTTTTAATCTTTATTAGTTTATAGGGGGTTTGATTCTTTGATGAGTATGTTTCCAAGTTGTTCGCACTTACATGGCAATTTTTACTACACCTTGAACCATGGATATCCTTTTTTAATGATATGGCCAACCGTCGATTGACATATCATTAAACGTTTTTCGACGTTTAAAATGATATGGTCAATTTTAGCTGGTTATTACATGAAACAACCATTTCATGAAATGGTCGAACACTTCATGAAATGATGAATTCTAACATCTGGCTGCGACATTTCCATTGTCCATATCGCCCATTGAATATATAAACTGTTAGATTTGCCTTCAAGTATGAACGCTATTTTTGTGATTATCTCTAGAAAACCATTACGGGAGTTTCTACTGCAGATCTGATTTTGCATTTCATAACCTCAATAATTATGATTGCCTTTACAAGTACAGTCAGCATTAGATGCTGTAAACGTGGTTACGCCAATTACTTCGGGCTATGATTATTTAATACGTAGGTACGAGAGGATGTTGCTCACGCATGTGAATATAAGGAACGGTGAAAACAGAAGACATTTTAATTTTGCAATTTGCAGAACTGTCTGTGTGTTCGTAGTTTTTTAGTCTGATTTTTTTTAATTTATTTTACCATAACGTCATTTTAAGCTTTCATCACGAAGTTGCATGCGTTATTTAAGGTAATAAAATGACTTTTCAAAATATAAAATTTAAAATGAGATTACGAGACGTTGAACAGTAAAGAACGTTTGAAAGATTATGATGTCAATGACCGTTTACAATAACAATATCTACGATAAGATAAATTTATGCTGTTAAATGAAAGGCATTTCAATTACCTAAGAACTAGGGGAAGAAACAAAGGTCTCATAATAGTCAACAAAGGTAGTATCCGCAGTAGGACAAAGGTTCAAGACGTAGGACTAGGGTAGCGGCTCTGACATGGAGGTGGGCAAGACCCTTGGCTAGAAGTGGTGATGTCAGGTGGAGCAGAGTCCTAACGGAATGGTCGCCGAGAAACGGTGGGAGCGTTGGCAGAGCAACGACTAGGTAGGTGGAAGACCTACAGAAGATTGAGGGAAGATCTGGATGAGACGCGTACAGACCAGGGATGCATAGCACAAAAGGTAGGAAGCCTCAGTGGGTGGAACAAGGCTGTCAATGATGATGATGAGGTACTTCGAAAACATTGTGGTGATCGCAGTTATGATCTTATTAGAGCCCGAGAATGTCCTCCCTATATCATCTTTGTAGCACCACGATGGCAAAGCAAAAGGCAGGCTTTATTTATTGGTAAACCAAAGTACACCAAATACATGATAGGTTATGTTAACACAAAGTGGGAACGGAATGAGTTAGTAGTAGAGTAGAGTAGGCAATGGACAGGGATATGTAGAAGCAAGGAAGGATGGTGCTTCCCCTGTAGTATATTGGTGGGGTAATAAAGACTAGTAATTAATTATGTGTAGCAGTGATAGCCTAGTGGTATGACCGTCGGACTGCCAAGTCACAGGTCTCGAGTTCGAACCCAAGGCACGCACCTCTGACTTTTCGGATTCATGTGCGTATTGTATAATTATCACTAGCTTGAAAAACGGTGAAGGAAAACATCGTGAGGAAACCGGCATGCCTGAGAGATATTTCTCGACGGCATGTGAAGCAAAGTCAGAGGCCCACGGGCGGCTTTAAAACTCTGACACCAGGTTAGTCACTAACCACACGAAAAGATGAGATGAGATTAATTATGTTATCCGTAAAATATTTTGGTCTTTATAACATTATCAGACAAAGAAACTACATAAATTGCCAAACATGAACAAAATGGACGTGCCGGTTAAAGACCGATCAGATAGTAATAAAATATTATGAAACAACTAGTAGGTATTTTTGGAGTATCTAAGCTTGTTGGATTTTCAAAAGATCAATCAACGTCTAAAATGTCTTAAGATAAAAGAAAAGACCTGTCCCAAAACTCGTGTACTCACAATCGATTCTCGCGATTTCACCACAATCGATCAACGATCTATTTAATTATTACCACCTCCCTATTAATCTAGATTAAAAACATTAATCCCTTAGATAACATAATTTTTACATCCTATTAAGTTGCTACCTACAAACGAAACGTTATTTCCATATTATTTTAATGAGTTTCTTTTATACTATAAGTAATTTGTTGTCTTTGAGGTTATCACTAGGAGAGATGTAGGGAATAACAATAATCACTGATATGAGCAGGAATTAAGGTTTTTAGGACGAAGTTACAGTATTATTTCTCGGCAGTGACCTTGAAATAATTACCTATGGCCGCTCGGTAGATAAACCTTCTGCGTCCGTGCGTAACTGCCGTGCCCTCGATACTGTTGCGTACTAAATTTCAGTGTATATCACACTGAAATGTCTAAGCGCGTCGTTTCGGCCGTTTTCTATGAAGACATGATACTGTTACTTATTTATACTGTGACGAAGCTGTCATGACTCTCGATTTGATACTTATCTTGAGTAAAATCAATTAATGACTTAGCATCATTCTAGAATACTGACCGCCTGCTTTCTTTTATGCATTTATCTTGTTTTTAAAACTTGCATTATTCTCAGTATCCGGTTTTGAAAAAATCATCATTACAGTACCTACTTATTAAATAGTTATCTTTAGGATAATACTTATGCACTTGAATTTAAAAATAAAACAAAATCGAAAAACAAGTATGTTTGAAGTATTATCAGATGCAAATGTAGGTATTTATTATTTAACTAGATTTTGCCCGCGGCTTTGCCCACGTGGATGTCGAAAAATATCCCAAGGGTACGTAGGTACTACTGGGATATCTAATAGCCGAGGAAAAGGTCATTGACTCTTGCCGCTGCGCCCGCGTTGTCGTCAACCATAATTATTTTGATACGCGTAATTTTGAATCTGTGATATCTTTTTAAGTATTAATTTTAATGATATGATGTCAAGTCATATAATAATCTAAATTCAATGTCCAATTTAAATAACATATTTTATTGGATAAGGATAAATATAATACAGGTCAAAATAGCTTCGGAAATAACAATGTTATCAAATTTTGAAAGATGAAAATGGTTACTGTAGGTCATCCTTAGAAGATAGATATATGCTATCGCGGTCTTTTTTTGCACTTTTTAAGATCTACAATTCTGTAGAACATAAATTTGATGTATCTCTATCTGCACCGCGCACGCCAGTAAAGTTCGTTATTTCAGCCAATTTAAACAAAACCTTAATGAATTATACCACAAAAACCTTCCGCATGGATCACTCCATCCATTGGTGTAAACTGTATCAAAATCCCTTGCGCAGTTTTAAAGATCTAAGCATACATAGGGGACAGACAGACAGCGGGAAGCGACTTTGTTTAAAATTATGTAGTGACGAGTCTAAAACCCAATTTGTTTTCATAATCACATATAATTAAGAACACATTAAAAAAATTCAAACCTCGTAATGGCAAAAGTAATTTGATCAAACAGTCATTCCTATGTAATTGTGTCATTGTGTCACGTATGTATAGAAAAACTAGCGGGTAGTGTATAGCTATAAACTAGTCACTGAACTACACCACAGCCAATCATTTGGCGGATCGTAGACCGCATACCGAGGAAGTATTCGGCAAACATTGGTGATAGAACGTGTTTTCTTTTTTTGTATTTTTGGACTAAGGTTAGGTTAGGTTAACTCATAACGAAGCCAGGAAGGTATAGTATTAATGTCTGTAGATTGAAGAATTCTCCGTTGTTGGTACCATCTGACGGCTAAACGAGCCAATGACCAATGAGCAATGAATTGTCAAATCAAACAGCGCTTCCCCGGCTTCCTGTAATAGACTTCCGTCCCTTTTCACGAAATCACTCCCACAGATTTCCCACTCCACAGATTGCAGGAAAGCGAGAAAAAGATGTAACAAATCAAAAACCGACTTCATAAAAAGAGATAAAAATATGGTAACAAAATGATTAAGAGTCCTATTACATTTTTTTACGGAAATTCATGATTTTTGACCATGTAATTTTCAGCAGCAGTAAGATATTTTAATTATTTGATTATAATAACTATAGTGCCATTCTCTTTCTTGTAAGTTGGAGTTACACATTATTTTCGTGTAATTTGCTGAATTGACGCGGAATATATAGTACTTTAATTTAATTTATTGTAATTTTGTCTTATTATATTGAGAAACAAAAACTAATGAAACGTATTCACTGTAGATTGAAGTTTTATATCATATTAGTTTATTTGATTTAATTGTGTTTATTTGGAATATAATGGACATGAAAATCAAGACATTTATTGGTTTTCTTTACGACTTTTCCCTGAAAACTCAAGGAATTTAAAGAAATTCTAGAACTCCAATAAACAAGTAAAACATTCAAGTTATCGTTTAGTAACTTTCGCTTTTATTAGAACTGAATGAAACAATGTGAATTTGAGCGTCAAAGTTCCATTGCCGACGTTTTTCCTTGTAAACTGAGTTCGTAAAATATTCATAGTAAATTACACAACAAGAAAAGTTAAAATGTGCAACTCCAACTTACAATAAAGAGAATGGCACTATCGTTATTCATAATCAAATAATTCAAATATCTTACTGCTGCTGAAAATTACAACGTCAAAAATCATGAATTTGCGTCAAAAATGTAATAGGACTCTTAAGTAGAAAGTACTAAATCAAGCTTTCAAATCAGCACTCCAATTGGGTAACACACTTTCTATCAAAATCGTAAGGATTTTGAAGGATATTCATCCATTGGTTCTTATGTTAGAAAAAAATCGTCTGCTCGACAGCGTAATAACGCAATGAATGCTGTTGAATTGACAAAATGAAAGACATTGCAATTGTATGTCTTCTACGCAATTACCGAAGCGATAACTTCTTTACAGGCTTTAAACGCCCCATGCCCTTTAATCTTCGGATATAAAGTATTAGAAACATGAAATTATTGATCTCTGAGAGCTTCCAGAAGATGTGATGCAGATGTGTAGATGTGATGATGTGAATGAAAAAATACTTCTTATCAGGCTGAGACGCAGACATCAGAAAAACTTCTAATCAAAAATCAGTTTATAAACCGACATAAAACAATACAAGTACAATATTGAGAACAAAGCATCACTATCGGTTGTACAAAGTTCGTTTGATAAAGAACTGATACATCCGTTTTCACTAGAGGCCATAGATACTCTTCACAGAGCGTTCGTGAAACAATAGTCTCTTTGCTTAAACAAAGATACCATAATAGGTATAGAAAAACTTTTACAGGTGTCTGTTACATCATTTAATATGGAAACAGTTTATACATGTTTACTACAGGATACCAGCCTATTGCTATTCTATACACAGTAGACTTAATTGACGTAGGTATAGGAAAATAAAAAGACCGGTAGATGTCACTTCTAAAACTGACAGCGTAGGTAATAATTCTGGAGAATCAGAATCGGGTCATATAGGTTTACTGGAAAATCGGAGCACCAAGATCATGGAAAATGCAAAGCGTATGCTTCATGTGAAAGAAAAGTGATCCAAAACTGTTAATAACACAGCTTTTTTGGCTTCGCCGCAGTTGGACAAAAACAAGCGACCCACCTCCGATTTGCACGGGTGCAATGTACCAATGCGGCGACATGTTAAATATTAATGTTATACATACGTTCCGGAATCATTTCTCTAAACGATGGCGAAAACCGTATCAACTACGCTGTCACACAGCCAGACACAAAAAGCGACGTTGTTTTATACAATTTATAGATATTCTGCGCAGGCGATCAAGACCAACTGAGAAGCTGCGTGTTAGAAGGTTACAGACAAAATAGACAAACGCCTGGACACTATGGGTAGCTATTAAATGTAAATGACTACAAAACATTCTTTAAGCAATGTCTTTCTCCAGCAGTGGATACAATGCCACGGCTTTAAAGACAGGTGGATGATTGAGTCAAAAACTACTCATTGAAAGCAGAAAAGATCGAGTTAATAATGGTGTCAAAGCTTTTCGCGGTAGCAGTATAAATGATGATAAAAACAGTATGAGCAACGCATCTACTGATTAGGTTTTTATCTCTTCTTAGCGTGTCTTTGGCAATCTAAATGGATTCGGCCCAGAATTCGGCGACTTGTTTGGCGCCATCACCAACGTCCATCAGTTCCTGTAACGTGCAGCTGACACACATGACATGATATTAACTGTCCCATCGGTTGTAGAACAGCACCACATTTACATTCCAAGGGAGAGTCGTCTATGAATCTCCACCTGAACAGATTTTCCTGGCTTCGGCCAACCTAGGTCCGGAGTCTGTTTAAAGACTTCCAGGACCCAAGGCGACTCATGTCCAAGCGGGAGGTCTTCAGCAAGGGGTGAAGGTGGTTTGCTGGTGGTGGTTTTTATTAATGCTATAAGACATGCAAACTTATCAGACAGATATACTTTTCGTAACGACAGCGACTTCATATAAAAATAGACTTTTTATTTAAACTTATTTCCTTAGCCTGAGTCACACGATGTCGTTTATTTTGAGCCAGATCGAAGTACATAACTAAGTTTTATGATTGGTCTATAGATGCAAGAAATTACCAATGTTTGTATTCCATTTAAGATCGGAAGCACTAGAAGTACAATATGAATGTATTGTCTGGCAAACGGTTACGTGGGAGATACTTAGGTTATGTTACCATTATAGAATAGCATTTTATTGGTCAAGATACCAAAACAGCGTAATTTAGATGATGAAACATTATTCACCTAAAATTGTTATAGGGGTCTTTAAAGGGTGCCCGTGACTTCACCACTGGCCGTATATGGACACTGGACAGTTATCAAAATGCATTTAGTTTGTCATCAAGTGTTGAGTCCTTTTATGAGATGACGTAACCTTACAGCCATTGTTTTATAGCCCACGACTTTTTCTTCCAACCAAAACAAATGTAATATCAATGAAGTTACTATTTTACACTTCAGGTTCAGGTATCACTATAAAATACATGTACCCAATAGTGTCATTTAAAATCAACATCAAACGTCACATATAAAACAAATTCTAGGTCAAGAAGTCGGATAACCTTTAACTAAAATAGATTCACAGCGAGTATCTGTTCCGGCCGAACACAGGGACGATAGAGTTCCCTTTATTAACCTCGAGTAATTACAAGACAATTGGCCTCTTGGTGATAATCATTGTATACAATTACAAACAGGGAGTCAGAGTATTGTGACAAGAAATATGTCGCCCATTTTGTATGATAGATACAAAATCAAAATTTCAGAATCAGAATTCGTCAAATTCTGTGACACAATGTCCACTGTAGTACGTGCTAGGACTTCTTTATGGATCTTTAAGTCTACTCATTTGCATATATCTCATAAAGCCAGCGTTAACCAAGTCTATGACTTTAGTAGTTGGGGTTTGGGACAGCTAAGATGATCTTACTAAGAAATTCTAGTTGAAATCCGATGCAGCTAAATAATAGCAGCTTCAAATTAAAACAATAATTGATAAAATATTTGAGAAAGGAGATATAATGGCAGTATACTAATAGATTGCATCTACGAACTCAAATGCTCCTGCCACCATCTTTTATTCCATCAATTCACACATTAGGATTTTGTTTTCATTTCATGGAATGTATATAGTCCTCAGTCCTGTCCAAGTTGTTGAGAAAAAAACCAACAAAGATATGGCCATCAGTAGAGACAGATACTAACCGACATGGCCTAAGGTCTTAAAATGACTCGTCAAAGGAAAAGTCCTTCATAATGTATGATATATGTCAATGCGTCCTTACTCGGATATGCATACGATTATATTGTAGTTGATTCATTGATAGCTTCGCCCTTTCCGGTTTTGTTTGATTAGTATTTTCAGGTCAGACAAGATGACATGATCAGGCTATATTGGTCCCACTGTTGACTCAGACGTTCTCTCTGTGAGAGTGAGTGGGCTGTTACTCCTCGGGCCCTAATGCCGATTCACAAAAATTGTACATCACAATCATTGCTTCTATTCTACTATTTAGGGACTTATGAAAAAATCAAAAGTCATAGTGTACACTATGATATTTTATTATTTATTTATGCTTACTATACATAGAGATACTAACAAATAGTTTTATTGATCGTTTTCACAAAATTATTCAGAGAACCGCACTGTGAGAAAATCTTGTCCTCGGTTACATTAATTAAAATTTTATTATCGATCTTTGCTATAAGCTTTATATTCATTTAGAATCTCGTTCTTACTTCTTACATGTACATAAATATGTTAGTAGTACAAAAGATACCAGTATCAACTCAACCTACATTAATAAGTACTATATGCGCAGTTCGTGTTTTAAATATGAACGATTGAACAAAAAACCAAGTGCGGAAGACATTGTTCTTTGCGCGGCGATTGATAACGAACCTTAGACTTTGTACTGCGTATTTCATTAATCAGCCCACATGAAAGTCTTTGTTTTAAATGTGTTGGAGTCATCGTATGTGTCTTCTTTAAAAGCAGCAAATAAACAAAGGCTTTTGGAATAAGTGCACCAAGGTGATTCGCGAAACAAGGCAAGGCAGCCCAATCAGTAATATGTTAAAACCCAGGAAAAGCTCTGACTCAAAGGAACAAGTTTTAGAAAATATTCGGCTCAAAGGTCCAAGTTTTAGAAAATATTCGGCTTAAAGGACCAAGTTTTAGAAAATATTCGGCTCAAAAGACCAAGTTTTAGAAAATATTCGGCTCAAAAGACCAAGTTTTAGAAAATATTCGGCTCAAAAGACCAAGTTTTAGAAAAGACTGGGCTGCTTTTAATACTAGACAAATTATAGAATATAAATGAATTTACTCACATGCTAAAATAACCTTCATTGCATTGCTGTTATGATAGCAACGTATTGTAATTATGTGATAATGTAATGTTAACAATACAAAATTGTACTTTTTTTTCAGTCTCCGATATTATTATAAACATGCAAAATACCTAAGTAAAAACCAGCATTCACGTAAGTTAGTAATTAATAAACTTTTGCATAATTTTGATTGTCTGAAGAATAAATTAAAACTATTTGTGTCAGTATTACAAAATAAACATGTGTGATTTAAAATATTCAGGTCAAGGTTTGAACAAAAGGTATACATGTATATAAAGTAAATAGGTACATAAGTATTAAGTATACTTACATTTAGAGAACTGTATCTAACTTATTTGCTCAAAAACATAGTTTAATTAAAATAAATATTATTGCAGTATTTCGCAGAGCATTGAAAGGATCTTAAGGTTTCAGAGTATTTCGAATATATTTTAGCCATTTAAGGTAATAACCGTCTAGGGCAATTAATAATTCTCTCTGGATTAACCCTGAATTACCTGTTAACTCCGAGTTATTTAGCTAACCCATGAACGCGCAAGTGGGCCTTACCAAAATAGTCCTCACATGATCGTGACCAAGATTATGTCTGGACTTTAAAAGAGACTGCGACCTTTTAAAGTCCAGACATAATCTTGGTCACGATCTTGGTTGCGACCCGGGTTTGTTTCGGCGTTGCTTCTCAAGAGTCATCGAATAGAAAACATCATCCTTATTAGTTTAAAAAATATTATTGACGTGTATAATAGTGTTTTACCCGTGTGTGTTTTTAAGAGTTAAACCACAGAAGAAAAAAAAAGCGTTTTCAGAAGTCTTAGCTTGACAAGATAAGATCCAGGATCTCTTTAAAGCCTGTAAATCTAATCAACTTACCCTGGAAACAGGTGCACATCTTCCACAAGCCAGTCCCGCTGGCGGCCTCGTCTGTGGTTCAGGAGCTGGCACTATTGGTCCTTCCTTTATTCTGAAGAGCGAGGATCTGCGACACTGTTGGAAGATTTTTTTAAATTTAGTATTAAAGTGGCACTAAGTTCCGCTTGAATGTTCAACAAATCCTTAAATATAAAAAAAAAAAACTCTCTTTCTGTAAATTGTTTGAAGATGAGACAGAAAGATGTTTTAAATATAGCTAAACGCGTTTTGCGATTTGCGGTACAATCGGGCTTAAAAGCAGATTTCCGGTAGGTATAATAATTCCATCGGTATATCTGAAAAACGTAGCGCCATTGAAGCAGAATAATTAAATTGTATCAAGAGGATGCAAACATTTTCCTGCCATAAACTGATTGTAGCTAAAGTACTAGATTAATTGAAACTTATAATGTGGAAGCTTGTAATTAGCAATTGTCAGATGTTTACTACTTCGTTACCATTTACGTGTAATTAGTTGTAAGCTTTCTTAAAAGTGTAAAAATAAAAATAATAAATAAAACAAATAATAAATAATATTATAACAAAAAAAAAACTGCAGAATTAAATTTAAAGAGAGTGGAAGAGCCATTAAACTTCCTTAAAAAGGAAAACCATTCCGTACAAGTAATAGAACGCATCAATTACCTAATTAATTAACTAACATCATCACGGAGAGAAAATGAGTCATTCCTGTTTATTTTTACCAATGCACAGCGTACACACAAAAAAATTCAAAGAATAAGTGTCAGAAAAACGTGATATGTAAAAACTTCATTAACTGTATGACTAACTAATATGCAAATTAACCTACTCATCATTTGTTTATCGTCAAAATGATTCTGTCTGAACAAATCCCTTCTATTTTAACAGAAACCTGAACACGAGAAGTTCGCAAATGAATCGTTTTCCGGCTCAGATTAAGATGCCAAAAATAAACAACGCTGTAAACCACGTGTAAGAATGTAGGTTAAAAATATAAGTGTGATTTAGAACAAGATTGCTGAATTATTTCGCAATAGTGTCCAAATTGTTGGTATTAAAAAGTATCGTGACAACAGGCATCAGTATAACAATGATAACTAATAATACAACGATGTTACTTCATTCGTAACTAGCGGTTAATGTAACAGATACTTATGTGCACTCAATGACAAAAGTCGTTTATGATTACTGTTGAGGATTGCCACACTCACTGTGGCAGAAACTGGGACTAAAGATGTAAAAAGGCATAACAAGATTTGTTGATCAAGATCTTGTTGGTTGAGGGGTTATGTTGTGATGACAAGATTTAGAAATTGCATCACACTAAAGTGAAAAAAAAATCGTGGAAAGGAATTACCAAATAGTTAATGCAACACAAGAGATAGATATGGTAAGCATTGGAGAAAATTGGCTTACATACAGCAGCGGATTTATACGAGCACTAAATGATGATGAAAATGAAACCAGACTTTATAATATTGGAAAAACCTTTAAGAAAGACCAATTAATATTAAAAAGTCTGGTTTCTTTTTACCAAACTTAAATTAAGACAACAAAGAACGGATTAAGAATAATAAAGAATCAGTGGGTTCACGTTCTTTATTGTCTTTATTTAAGTTTAGGTGATTTCTATAAGTTAGTTGGTTTTGCACGTTTTTTACATTTTTATTCGTGGCTTCTGCTTTAAGTTTTCTATATAAACTTATCTAAAACCCATAACGTGATTTCCTGGTGAAGACCCTTAAGAAGAGTAAAAAAAGAAAGATATCCTGCGTAGTTGGAAATTATGCTTACTTGAGTTGTAATATGACACGTCTTAAAACTAATGCCTTCGATGATTAATACAATTTTATATCAGTTAAAATTACATTTCACGATTTGATGATTTAGCTACTGTATATTTTACTTTAAATGTACAAACAAAAACAAGTTTTGATAAGCAACGAGTTTTTAGTATATCATTACAACAAAGGAAAGCGGAAATTATGGAATGAATACTAATACCCTAACGGCTCGTGTGGTTGGTTCAACGGAAGCAGTTAGTCAAACATCTTTAATTGAACTTTATTTAAAGTATATTCCGAATCCACTCGTAAGAGAAACTAAATGAGGTGTAGAATTTGAATCAGGGAAGCATGGCACAAAAGGAGGCTTATACTCAGTAGTGGGTGGAAGAAGGCTACCAATGATGATGAGGGCGATGAAGTGGATCTTATAGGTCATGGCAAACCCCTAAGCCCCTAACAAGCAGCAGATATCTGATCATTGATTGCGCATAGATTTAACCCAAAAAAAAGGGAACCTAGCTGGTAGGATCAAATACTGATACATTAAGTATCCTTGACACAGGCTATAATTATGACATCTTGGAAGATGTTATTGCATAACAGGCAAGTATGACATATAAATACTGGTATTCACCTGCATCCGGTTATACTGGATGTCGACCCCTAGTTGGGTAAACGCTAGATGATGAGGCGGGTATTGCATAAAAAGAATGGCAGTAGATAATAGATGACGATATAGCAAAATTCTATAATGTTCCCACTAATGGGACACAGGCTTCCTCTGTGAGAGGGAGGTGCCCGTAATTAGTTGATGAATCCTGTTTTAAATTTGCCACCACTCCTGTAAATTATATTATGAAGTTAAAATAAACTCACAATTATTTCATTTTCAAACTTGGCATAGTTTTCGGACTGTCGTTTGCGTGCGCGCACCGCTTGTCGCAGTGAACTGCTTGTGTCTCTGCCGCACCATCCTCCAACGCGTTCGCCAACCACCTCCAGCATGTCAGCTACACGGCTGTGGACAAGGATGAGATTTTATTTAAAAAAAAACCTTTAGAGCTACTGTTTTTAACATCTACGTTGAGTCATAGAAATGTGGCTTTTTACATCTAGGTTGTCTTGAGTCAAGTTACGCCACGCCCACAGCGGTCGAGCCTTTCATAACGGTAATCGAAATTCTTGGATTTGATAGGTACTTAAATTGTTTGTTATGTAGTCTTGAGAGGTTTGGTCCTTTTGGTCTTTGTAGATCTAGATATGACTACAAAGTTTAATATTTATACATACATAGTCACAGTTACTCAAAATCTGTAAAAAATATACTATTCACTTGATTTCTAGCTTAGGAAAGACGCGGATCGCTAACCAGTTGGCCTGGCCCCTAGGTCAACCGGTCCAATTTTCTAAACTTGTGAAGTCAATAACCCTTATCTCTAATGACGTAACGTAACGCCAGTTAACTTATCATTTTGCGAATATAACAAAAGGATTTCACCGACACATGCTGATTAATAATAGCTTCCGAATATTTATCAGTTAGGTTTTAAATCTTTTATATGAATGCACACGTGATTTTTCATGATAACACTCTCTATATAAATATTAGTACTGAAATTAGCAGGAGATACTGTATGTGCGCAGGGACCTGTATTTACGTTAAACTTTACGTTAAAACTTTACGTTTGACTTCGTCATCTTTTTGTTGTCATGAACCATTTTTCAAGCATGATTTCTTCACAATCTAAGAAAACAACCCTTATGATTTCATTTAATCGTCCTAGTATTTCGTCATATTTTTAGCTGTTTACAATAATTACAAGCAATAGTCATAAAAAAGCAGAAGGAACCAAATTAACTTCTAAGCAATCCGTATGAGGAACTCTACTTACTTACACAATTATATTTGAAGTTTTCTAAGTACTATGTTTGTATGAACAGGCATAATATCCAGTGCACCTTTATAATCAAAATACTAACGTCCAAAAAGAAACAATAGACTGTTCCAAAACATTAACTTGACCGAGTGGCGAAACTGGCTATTCATAAAAGTACCTATGGATGAGTTCTTTCATATACTAAACCAGTATGTTAATGAGAATAATAACGACTAACTAAAAGAAAATCAAAGCAAAGTGAACCTTCCAGTTGACAATATTTATAAGACTGTTAATCCGGACATCCCCTTCATATTTCTTAAAATGTTCTGTTACAATATAAACAACTTGGATCTCATTTCGGATGCAACCGCAATTAACAAAGGTATCTCAGAAATCCAAATGGACGTTTACAACCATAAGAAAACAACCAAATGACATATACATTTACTTCTTTCATTTTTAGATCGTAAAAAGTAAATGGCGTACAACATCAAAAGAACTATACAGGTAATGGAAATACAAAGCGCTATTTAAATAATAGCAAATCAGTTTTACGGTTTTGTTTTGCTATGGTGCAGCAGAAATGCAAATATATTCAAGGTTAACCGTTTTGCTCTCATATAGTCCAAAATTCTCTTGGTCCAGTCATCCTGACGCACACGAATGGTTTCATCCCATCGTACATTACAGAGACACAATAACCAAGAAAGTATATTATAAAAACTAATGCACTGCGAATAATGCATTGTCTACCATATTTACATTATAAGAACCTTTGTTATTCCTTTCAGTGAATAAATTAACGTTAATGAACCATAACCTCCCTCAAGATATACAATATATTATTTAAGTAGACTGTGACAAACAGTTATCAATATATAACACGATCAATATTACGGAACATTCCAATACTTAACTCTTGAACTGTACAATTATTGATGCTTAAAGAATACATTAGTGTAGTGTTCACGCATTATCTGTATAAGCTTCGGAATGGAGCGAAAACAGACCAGGACTTTATTCAGTCAATGAATGGAAACATGGACATATAGGAAATAAGATGGATGGAATCATGGATGGGAACAGCTGAAGATTGCGACATATGGGAATCTTACAACACTTACACTGTACCAATACTTAATGCAATTAAAGTGATTCAGTCTTCTTCTCCACAGTGAGTGGGTTAAAATGGGATGAAAAAAAAGTCAAACAGGACAAACGGAGGACAAGACAGTAATTTGGAATTTCCGAATGTCCTAACAGCTGCAAAATTCGTTGATTTCAATGAACTAGATGTATTAGTCAAGTATGTCGAATATTTCATAAGACAGGCTATCTATGGAATACCGTAAATAACGCAACATTATCATAATACATCTGATTTATTTGACAATCGTCACTATTAAAATATTTCTGTAAGCATGATAAACATTTCAATAATGATCATTTTTTATCAACACACTGAGATTAGTGTTATTTTGTTTTTCAATTTTATTTACATAATGAAAAATAAAATAATATCAACTACTCCGCAAATTATCTAGTGGACTATACGCATTTTAACAACGTCACTCGTTTTTTTTTTTTTTGCTTTAAGCGGTGTTTTGTTAAATATTCGTTTCTTCGTTTTAATATCACAAATCACTGTATATAATTAAAGTTTGAGGCAGAATTGAGGTCATTAACATCGACCAAGTCTTTTAATATTGTTTGTTTTCTTATTTTTATCATTAAGAATGTGAGTTAACTCACATTTATTTTCATTGTCTAGATTGTTTTTCTATCGTTTCGATTAAACAAAGATATCATAACATGTTGTCTTGTTTTAATTAATTAACATAAGTGACTTGTTAACAATATCTTTTACAATTCAACGCATGGCAGATAATTTGGATTGGACGTGTAAATAATTTGACGGCACATAGAATCGATTTCCAACAGAACATAAATTGGACGTGGATGATGACACCAAGAAAAACAAAGAGGAAAGAAATCTAGTATCCTTCAATGGATGGAACTGTAATACATTAAAAGTGTAGCGTAGCAGTGACTTGGCAGTCCGAAGGACGACTGCCAAATCTCGAGCTTGAATCCAAGGCACGCACCTCTGACTTTTCGGATTCATGTGCGTATTGTATAATTATCACTTGCTTCAAAAAAACATCGTGAGGAAACCGGCATGCCTGAGAGATATTTCTCGACGGCATGTGAAGCTAAGTCAGATGCCCATGTGGCCCATGGGCAGCATAAAAACTCTGACACCAAGTTAGTCACTAACCACACGAAAAAGAAAGAGGAATTGAAGCTAGTTTGAAGCTAAAAACGGTAGAATATAAAGTGGAATTTACTTTGCACCCAGGAAAACTAAGAAATCTTATGCAAAATCTATCAATGACATGCCATTTCCGCGGAAATATAACTGTTTAGCTACGATAGACCTCTAGATAAAGCAATTAGTGCAACCGATCAGTTTATACAGGCCATTCTCTAGTTTTTAATTAAATAAATTGTATAGCAGTAAAGACGGCAATCGTTTTGAACGATCGTGGGTAGGTTTCAAGAGAGAGTAGACCAACTTTCGATTAAATCTCAATTATTAGAAGACTAGACCTAAGTATATAGAAAGACAAGTCTTACATTGTGTACATGTAGTGGTTTAGCTAGTTACTGTACATAGTGTACAATTATGTAGAGAATTAGGATGAAAAGATTGCGTAGTTGCAAAATTGAAATTAAGTGTAATTAAAATACGGTTTTCGTTGGTTCTTTACTTTATAACTGCAATTTACATTAATTTAACAGGTGTCCAACCAACTGACCAAATTCCATTCTTTTCATAAGGGCCGGTATTACGTTTCTTTGTAAAAAATTTTTTTTTAAATATTTTTTATAAAAGGAGTAGTCCTAGTCTTTGTTTTAATTCCTTTAATACGAAAGTGATTAAGTTATGGTTAATTTATTTAACTCTTTGATTTTAATGTTGATTCTATTTCGATTTTTAGATTTCTAGGCTACTTATGACTACGTTATAGTAAACAACTATGTATTTTGATGATATTACTGCATTAACGAGTTAGCTCGATTCCCCTGTATTATTTAATGTCCTTTAAAGTCGTAACATAAACCAAATAAATGTTCCGCTTGCGTGCGTTTGTAACTAGTATTAAATTTCTTTTAATTACTTAAATGACAAAATGTCCTTTAGACTATTGTTTCAATTTTGTATTAATTTACAGTTTCTAATTACCTCAGTTAGTGTAAATTAAGCTCTCCTTTCTAAATTCTGTTGTTTATTCGGCTGTTGTTCATTTTTTATATAATTATATTAATGTAAAAAATATACCAAGGCATGGGCAAAGGCAGCTAATTAAACAACAGGCTGATGTAGAGACAATAATTATATAAAAAATGGAATAATTAATAATTAATTTTATGTATAGACACTTCAGGAAGTTGTTTCCGAAAATCAGAAGTTATTGATGAAGCACAAACACACCTGGATGTGAAGAACCAGTAGAGAATAGCCGTGAAGATGGCGAGCTCGGCGGCTCCGCTGGCCACCCGCACATGCTCCACCATCGTCCACACGCTTATCATCGTATCCATCTCGCTGCTGTTGTGCACCAACACTACATCACCAGCCGTCCAGTTCCACAACGCACTTACTTCCACTATCTTGGACGAAATCTTCACTAATTATATTTCTCAATTTATAGATTTCACTAAAAACCTCGGAGATTTACGCAACTAATCTTTATCGAGTTCTAGAAAGATATCAAATTATCGATTTCAATTTCTTTGCGAACGGTGGTAATACGTGTAACCTCCTCGAAAGTCGGAATTGTATTGATAATGTCGCTGTGCAGATGTCACAATGTGCACTCCGCTGACCTATGTCGGTTGATTTTCCCGGAGCGTTTGCACTAACGTGATAGATATCGCAATAGCTTGCCAGGCGATATGAAAACAGTAATTAATAACGACCTAATTGCTTGGTGATAAACTAATGAACTGTGAACGGGCACAGTAAGCGCGTGAAGGAGATCACGATTGATGTGGATGGCAAATTTCGCGCTGGCAACCAGTAGGGAGCGAGTACTTAAAGGACATATTAGGGGGACAAATGGTGTGGGGATTGAACAAGTAGAACTGTGATACAGCACTTTAGTGCTAGATAAATATAACGTGTGGTAATGATAGATCGGATGTTATAGAAAAGATGATTCCAGAAAATAATGCTAATCCTAATGACAAATACGATAAAGAAAAACTAAAAAGTAATCAAGAGTCAAGCCCGTCTACCAAGGAATGATTAGTTTTTGCACATCAATTCTAAGATGCGAGGAGGTGTGTCGTAAGCCTGATATAACAAACCCGTCGGTAAGATGGAAGGTCGAGAGCACGAGTAAAAAGTTCAGGTGTCACAAATATTTCATATGAAAAAATACTGTGTGAAAACATTCGGGCGTGGAAGATAACGTTCATCGAATGTTCATCGTGTGATGCGTGATAATGTTTAATCAAGTGTCAAATAATCAATAATTAAACAAATAACTTTTATGATGAGCAACAATCTGGTAATCTTTATTACCTTTTCAAGATTTATTACTTTTTCTTATTTTTTAACCTTTAATTTGAAAGATATATTCCCATTGCGAAAGAATTATATAGCATACTTAACACATGTTTTATCAAGTTCACCTAGATACCGTGCTAGAATTTAAACTATTTATGGAATTCGTTTTCTATCTAAACTTGGATTTGAAGTAACATTATTATTATTTTTTTAGAACTTGCCTGTTCAATACTGTCACTGGCACAAAAATTATAGGCGCTGCTGCTTTAAACAACTTTATTTATAAATAATTGAATTTGGAAGAGCAATTTTGGTACTATAAAGATGCAATCTGACATAATAATTGGAGTATTATCTATCAATTTTTATTGTATGTGTACAGGGTTCCTCATTTTTTTTTTATCTGTCTGTCTGTCGCTTTTGTATCTGTTTTTAATTGAAGAATCAACTTCTAACCGTCTCTCTAACATCACTAGATTCGTCTATGAACTCTTTAGCGATAAGCTTCATTACTGTGATGAACTTTAATAACCTAACCTAACATGCTATTGTTGCATGTGACTTGGTATGCGACACCCTTTGATATCTTTTGGCTTTTACCCTTTCCATGCTGATCAGTGTTGACGTACTTCTGTTAATACTATAGAAAGTCATTTATTTTATCATCATTGGTCAAAAAACAGAAATCATTAAAGAGACATGAATCTGTTTCTTTGCCAGTTTTTTTTCTAGTACCTAGTCTTAAGAAGCGAATTGTATGTTACAAACTAAAACTGACTGGTTACCGACTATCGTAGGTGTAAATTGAAATAGTAAATGAAAGCATTACATTAGCTGCTCACTTAGTGTTACCACAATAGAATGAATCAGTCATTGTACGCAAATTACAATTTATACAGATCGACGTCTGATTTGATGCAATCATGTTTTATGGGTCAAATTGAATTTCCTTTATAGATTTCCATCAACAAATCATTTGATTTATTTAGTAACTGAAAAAAATAAACTTTTGCAATGTATGAGGAAAATCGTTGAGAATGTTTATTCTCATTTTGCGAAACACTACTATTGCCAAAAAGAACAATCGAGTCGAAATGGCATCGTTACTATGAGTGTTACGGGTCTAAAACTACTACTACTTGACTATATCTAACAAGGTCGAGATCGAGTTAATTTTTTATCAACTATGGGGTATTAATAATGAATATATATAATGAAATGTTCTGAAGAAGATAAGTTATCTGACAATCCAAAGAAAGACGCTCATGGCGCGTTATTTGTTGTTCCAAGTTCCAATGTTTAAAGCAAATCGTCAGAGTCAGAGACAAAGAATTCTTGCTTAAAAATACATGACTTGAATCAGGATGATCACTGCAAGGGCAAATGAGGTATAATCTTGAAAACACTGATAAATACGCAGTGAGTTTGTCAAGTATCTTCTCTTTTAAGATAATAGGACCCAAAATTGCACAAGCATGAAGAATGGCACTGCATCCTTTTACAGGCATCGCATCTGTTTTGTTGACTATAAAGAGGTCTTTTAACTTTATTCAACAATCCGGTTTATATTTTTCTGTCCGCTCGCACGTTAGTAAGCCATTATTCTTTCACACAACCTGTTCAGAATTATAAACAGTTAACACACTAGAATCACTTAATAATGTTACAATTTATTTAATAATATCTTCATGTTTATCAATCATTCTTTCTATGATATACCATACAAAAACCACCAACATTAGAAGTTTGATGTAATGTTTTATGCAGCCGCACTGTACTAGTATCGTTAAAATTTCACACACCGCTCCAGCGCTGCGGTCATGTAATGAATGCTTAAATAATTATTGATCAAGAAAGCGAAAATTCTACGGAAGCGGTCACAGTAATTGGAATGAAAAGAATACATATAGTGCCATGAGGTTTTCACGTAAATGGAACAGTTTTCTGTAACCTATTGATATTTGTTCCAGCATTTCGTCAACTACGGATTGGATTACTAAAATATTTTCAGACGATAGGTTATATGGCAGTTGGCTAAAGTTACTACCATCTTTAAATAAAATGAGAGCAGAAAAATTGCTGGTAACATTAGATACTTTAATTTACACTATGGGTCTAGTTTCCCCATAAGAGAAAGGAGCGTAGGTATATTGATGATAGAAGAAATTGTAGTGATTTTACACTTCAGTAAACAAAGCGTATGGACGATATAACCGCTCGAATTCTATGCATCTTTATGAATGAGGTAAAACGAAGCAATCAGGTCGAAACTAATGTATGAGTATCATGCGGTCTGGTTACTTTATCATTCAGTTCTCAAATAACCATTTCCAGCAAACATTGGACAAGTAGCCAGATAACAATATCGTTTACAATACCAATTAGCTGACTGAAGGGGTGTCATTTAACAATTTCAAATAACAGTTCCAATGTTGGCACAGAAAGTGAAATCGACATGCAAGCATGAATGCTCGCGAATACTAGTGTTGTGAAAAACTGCATAGGTTGTTTTCTATGCAAAAATTACTATTTGGATACTTTACCGAATATTTTTCCTCAAAAAATATAACGTTACGCTTTGGAATGTAAGAAGATTTTGGTAACAATTTTATAATTTTGGAGCACTTTGTTGCGACTTGTAATAAAAGGGGAAAGAATGCGAATTTTTATATAACACAATCGTGATCGACCATAAAATAGTTCGCGGACGCGATACGTATGGTCACGCGCACGGCCGACGCAATACTGAGGCCGAGCAAGAAGACGCCGCATGCGCACGTCACGGACGCGCACCCATTCTATTACAGTAGTAACAGTGATTTGACTAAGTATCGCGTAAAAAAGGGAGCCAAACAGTTGGCTTAACCCTCCATGTTTTTCATGGTGGAGGCCATGGTATGTCATTAAAACTAAAATTAATAAATATGGTAGACGCAGTACTTTTTCCCAAATATATCTCATATCACCCACATCTTAGTGTTGACTTCCTTCCTATTCCTTGCCATAAATAATATCATACAATCCATACTTCTTTCTTTGGCCTGCTTCTATTCATAACCACATTCATAGCTCATTCCTTGTATTGTATGTGACTCTAACGTATAACAAGCTAGTAGTACGAGTATCTCAAGTAGCCACGTCAAAATTATTCAAAATTCCACTTCTTTATTGCGAACTCAGTGTACAAAATTTTCAAGATGTTAACAATAGGTAGGTATTATGTTTAAATCAATTAATTTAATTTGAAAGTAAGAGATATTATGGTGAATGAGGCCCTTTTGAAAGGAACCCAATCATGGCGGATTGTATTGATAATATCCATTGTAACGATTAATCATACACACGAAAAGTTGTGAAAACATAGGCAGAAAAACCAGACAGCGGACTTGTTATATTTAGATTCATAGTAGATAAAACTGTTGCAATGTTAACTCTGCGACTAAAGACTTTATCTCTCGACATAGTCAAAACAGAAAATCGTATGATTCGCGAACAGTTGCCGAATTATTTTGCGATTGATGATAAATGATCGAATGATGTTAGCCTTATCACCGTCACAGTAATGGAGGTGTTCAAGGATTTTTATCACGTGCTTGTGTGACTGAATTGAAAAGGAAACGACTAAATAAAAATTAAAATTTCTTTAGTGGATATAACATAGCATCACCACGCGTAGCAAGCCACCATAGAAACGGGTTTTTGTCGACGGAAGAATAGATAAAATGACAGATTGGTATTGTGAATCTGTCATTTTGTCTATTCTTCCGTCGACAAACAAAACCCGTTTCTATTGTGATGATGCTACGCGTGCAGGTCTGCAATCCCCGAAGAATTAGGCAGGGGTGTAACTACAGTACCTACACCTACATTGCCATGCATAATAACTCCTACATAACTCCCTATTGGAAGGAATAGATATAAGGTAGTGCGTTTTAATACTAATACTATCGTCAATCGATCAGTTTTTCTAACTGAACAGACAGCTGTGCTGCTGGGGAGTTTGTTGTTCCACTTCTTCGATTTTTGTTGGTATATTGGCGTGTGCTAGCTGACATATAGTAAATCATTTTATTTAATGTTTTGGGTTGCGTAATGTTAATTATTTTGCATAAGTACTAGAGTAATAGAATCAAGTTTTTCTAACTGAACAGACAGCTGTGCTGCTGGGGAGCTTGTTGTGCTACTTCTTCTTCCCAGCTAAACCAATAGAAAATAGAGATAGCGGGCGTTTTTGAGGGACTGTCTTATGTAATTCTGACGTTCGAAAAGTGCTGATTCTCATCCTAGTTTGAATAAATAAAATTGGAATTTTCGAAAAGCATTTGAATGGAAAGACAATTTCTAGGGACACGTTTGCTTCAAAACACGGCGTTCAGTTATCTCTTGATTCAAGAGTATCCGATAGGAATGATAGTTTTTATAGAAGTTCATCATTTTTGATGATGGGGAAACCCATCGGGCACACGGCTTGTTGACAAATATTGGAACATGACAGTAGCAATATATAAATACCCACAATTAAGACGAATCTAACGACATCTCATATGTTAAAATCCATCAACCCGTTTAGGCTACAGATCGTGCCAAAGAAATAGACACACATACCCTCCGTCTGAGGCAGTCGGGTCTAAGATATAGAATAAATTCAGTATATTATTAGTAACTATACTAAATCTATTCTCATTCATCCAGTTTTAAACATACTTACTGCAAGAAAGCGGAGCAATATATCTGAAGAGTTGAATGTTTATACTGGGTCTAGAAAACATCTGCTTGGACAATAATGGGAACGCTAACCCCGGTCTAGTTATTCAAACGGAAACATTTTAGTCTGCTGTATCTAGTTTTCTTTACAGTAATTGCTTTGTTGGGAGAAAAATAAAAATATTATATTATATTATTCAGTATATCTACTTGTCAATTGTTGCCAACTAGCAACCCAGATCGGGGATGAAAGAATAAAGGATCTGCAGCTTTCTTTGCTTTTGGGTAAAATTGCAAAGCTAGGTAGTAGATACTCCTTAAACTATTAAACGATCAAAACCTGCTGATTGCTAAAGTCAAAATATCGATTAAACCAATATATAATATTTTCTTAATTAAAATTCCTCAAGTTTAAATTAAGATGCCTATTGAAGACACTGTTAAAAGAACGATGGCGCCACATTTTGACTATACTCTGTCCAGTTGCTAATCTGTCCAGCTACGAAACGTTGTTTAGGCTATGGTCTCCTAATAAACGCCGTCGGCCGCTTACAGCGTCACGCTGTGCGCCGCGTCTCCATGCTTACTATAGAAATGTACTGCTCTACCATGAGTTGCCATCGAAAACTTACTCGCTAGCGTATTAACAGTTCAGTACCGGGAGCCCTCCTGGTGGGTTCACCTAGTCGCATATGGGATGCTGGGGCCCTCGCCGAGGGCTCATTTTAAATGTAGGTTTTTCGTAGCGAATACAGCAATATAAACCGTGAAATTAAATTTGATGTATATTTTAACAAGATTTATTAGTATATGCGTTGGTTTTAAAATACAAGCATTTTAATTTTCAAAAAAATGTTTACACCTACAAATATTCACTAAAAATATAAAAGGTTGGAAACTACGTGTAGTGATAAAACCACCTGAAAACACTATTTTACTTCGTTTTAACCTAATGCCGTTGACCGTCCGCGATGGTTAACTTTAGCGCAAACGTAATGCCGATGACCCTCCCGGAGGGTTCACTTCCAAAATGTATGGCGGCATGGCGTATGAGCTCTGAAAAGTGGGTGGAGTCGGAAGGGTTTACGTGGATCAAATAGATTTCGATAATGCTCGCACTATGAGTTTTAAGGAGTCTTACGCAGGCGCTAAGGTAAACTCGATAGATCGTGTCGTTTAGCTAATTTCACTCTTATGTTTTGTTTCTTTCTTTCTCAGTAATACGAGGGCTGCACTAAAAGTATCGGGAATGGAATATTTCCACTGTTCCTGTCAAATTAAAATCTTTTTAATTGAAAACTCCTTGGTTTTAAAAATCGAATACCATTTATTTATTTTAAAAAAGATTCTCGGTCTTGTCACAAGGTTTTGTCAAACTTGTTTAGTCGTTGAGAAAATGGAATTGACTCGAGAAAATTCAAGAGCGATGATTTATTATGACTCGAAGTGGTTTAACACAAAAACAGTGTGTTGACCGGATGATTTCTGCATTTGGTGATGAAGCCCCATCCAAAACCACAATTTATCGCTGGTTTGCTCTTCACAGAGCGAATGCGGTATCCATCGGGAAAACAACTTTTTTACACCTAATTGTTCATGCAAGATTATTTGTATTTGACTCGTGACAATGTCTAAAGTTGCCTGAATTTCGCGGTATGTCACAGGTCGATCTTCCTCAATCAGCTTACGCACAGCATCAACGTTTTCTTGGGTGACTGCAGTTTTTGGACGACCTTGACGTGGATCATCACTGAGCTTGACACGTCCACGTTGAAATTCAGCAAACCAGCAATAAATTGTCGTTTTGGATGGGACTTCATCACCAAATGAAGAAATCATCCGGTCAACACACTGTATTTGTGTTAAACCACTTCGAAAGTCATAATAAATCATCGCTCTTGAATTTTATCGAGTCAATTCATTTTTATCAACGACTAAACAAGTTTGACAAAACCTTGTGACAAAACCGAGAATCTTTTTTTAAATAAATAAATGGTATTCGATTTTTAAAACCAAGGAGTTTTCAATTAAAAGGATTTTAATATAACTGGAATAGTGGAAATATTCCATTCCCGATACTTTTAGTGCAGCCCTCGTATCGTAAGCGTATTTTTCGATAGCGTCTGTCGAATTAGTGACTCATGGTGCCGTTTTCTATGGTGGCAGCTGAAAAACGTTAGTGACTTTCAAATAGATTACGTTAGGTTTCTTACCTATCGAAACCTATAGTGCTCTTGGTACGAATTCTTCCTAGATAGCGTTTTTAGGGTTCCGTACCCAAAGGGTGCCAAACGGAACCCTATTAATAAGCCTTCGCTGTCCGTCCGTCATGAACCGTAATAGGTAGAAAGTTGAAATTTTCACAGATTGTGTATTTTTATTGCCGCTATAACAAAAAATAATAAAAATAAAATAATGTTAAAAATTTAAGGAACTCCCCATACAAGAAACGTGTTTTTTCGGCGGTTTTTTGCTAAATATTGTCCCAGCAACGGAAACATTATAGGCTGATTATGATACAACAACTAGTTTCTTTCGTTCTTCATGTATCATTTGACCAAAGCTGGACGGAACGCTAAACTTTTATGGCTCACAATTAAGCGTATCACGAACACCAATATCACTACTCACATTCCCACAGAATTATTCTCTTCTTCCACATCCCCTCACCAATTCGTTAACGATGGTAATGCTTACTTTGCTAATATTGGTAAAAATCTTGCACATAAGTGCTCTACGTACACAAGTAGCTCTAACTCTTTCGTTATGTTAGGAACAAGCCCCGATGAGATAATTTCCGTTGTATAGTCTCTCGAACCTAATGCTGCAATAGGACACGATGGCATCTCCACGATATGTTTGAATAGGTACTGCATGCTTCGGTCACCCATCTTATGCCACATTTTTAAACTCTGTTTTGACTCCGGTACTTTTCCTTCTTCCTTTAAATTGGCTATCATGCACCCTATATTCAAGGGGGGTGACCGTGGTGCTATAAATAACTATCGCCCTATCGCGTGCTATCTGCCTTATCTAAGCCCATGGAAAGACTTATAAATAAAAGACTCATCAATTACCTTGAGACTAATAACCTACTTTTAACCAGTCAGTTTGGTTTTAGGAAAAACAAATCGAAGCGGCCTTAAAATTGATTACTGGTATTGTTGACAAACTCAATCACCGCAAAAAATGTCTCACTGTATTTATCGATCTTGCTAAAGCATTCGATACCGTTCCTCTCCCTTGCTTATATAGCAAACTCAAAAGTTTAGGCGTCAGAGATCTACAACTTCAACTATTTCCTTCTTATCTCTCAGGCCTCTCACAGAGGGTCAAAATCGACAAATATTTAAGTGATGTGCTACCTATTGCCTACGGTGTACCGCAAGGCAGTGTCTTAGGTCCCACGTTGTTTTTGGTGTTCATCAATGATCTCTGTAATATGAAATTAAATTCCGGAAACATAGTTTCTTTTGCCGATGACACTACCATCACCTTCTTCGACAACTTGTGGTCTAGTCTCTAAACTAGCGGTCAGAAAGGATTTGATGTCGTACATAGCTGGCTTATGTCTCACTCACTTACCTTAAATACCTCTAAAACAAAGCTCATTACTTTCGACTCCCATAACTTTGCAAGCTCACACCTGTGTCAATTAAACACACCAAACTGCAACTGTCCACTGCATTCTAGACAAGCACCTCAACTTTAAAGCACATACTACTCTCCTGACTGGCCGTGCCCGTAAACAATTTTTTTTTTTTTATAGTCTAAGATTCGTTGCCAACGTACATGTTATACGGTCTGTATATTTTGCAATGTGCCAGTCTGTAATTTCTTACTGTATTACAAGTTAAGGTGCTGCTGCTAAATCAATTCTCAAGCCTCTCGATGTAGCCCCGCGAGCAGTCCTGAAGACTTTTCGACCAATACTTTTTCCTACCTTTGACCTCTACCAGAAATGCAAGGTCCTTGCCGTCCGTCAAATGTTTATACTCTGCACGATTTTACAACAACAATCTAACATTCCAATTGCACGTCAGCCGACAATACCCAGAAGAAGAAATAGGATATATTGTACCTCATCCATACTTTACTTTTACAAAAAGATTCTTTTTTTTATCAAGGACCATTTTTATAAGAAATTCGGTAAGGAGAGGGGGGTAGGTCTGTTTGCATGTTAGCTTACAACAAGTTAGCAGTGGAGTTATTGCGTTTGATCTATTCAAACGCAATAACTCCACTGCAAACTTGTTGATGATACCGAATCGCTTCTTACAACATTGTAGTAACTCATAGCACAGATACACACACTCAATCTCACACCCACATACACACGCACACAGACACACCCGCACGCGCTCGCACTCTTGTACTGGACTTTTATTTGTTCAAAATTATGTAAGTAATAATTATGTAACAGTCTAAGAAATACTCTTGTCCTATTTTCGGGAAATGAGGTCCGATTGTCCTTAATACAGCCTGTATTAAGGACAATCGGAGTAACCTAGCTAGGACATCAGATCGTCAAAATTGTATTGTTACTTACTCGTCTCAGGTGTAAACTATTCCTAAGTTGTCATCCTACTTTGTAACAGACTGTACCACTTTTTTATGAAAATAAATTATATAAGTACCTACTTAATCATTAAGGTCTTCCGAAATGACATGTGTCCAATGACGATTAAAATTGTTATTGTTATTGTCTTTTTGTCGAAATTGTTTACTTTTATATTATTTTAATCAGATATAAATCATTTTATAATCGTGCCAACTTTAAATATGGATTTATATGGTATGCAGCTAATCAGACGGATAAAATGCTTATAATACAGATACCTTATAATGACCGGAATATCATAGAGTAGAATAATAAATAACCTAATCTCTCTATTTACAAGTTTATAAGTAAGTACCTACCCAATCTCATACTGCGCAGCGTTTTTCATGCCAGAACAGATAATAATATTAACATTAGCCTTCCTATTTTATTCCGTCTAATATTATAGTGAACATCCGATAATTTTAATAAAGTCTTTTTGATGTCTTCAACTCAATAAGCTACGGTTTCCTAGAAGAGCGGGGGCCACCCCACTCAGGCTGCATGACGGGACACAAGCTATCTGTGATGCTGCGGTCCAACGGCCCGCTTCCTCACAGGCCAGATCGAGCCAGGCCGCGACAGACGGCTTGAGAGTGATCGAGCCCAGTAATCCACCATGCGGGCCCAGTAAGACAACACCAGTGATCGGGCTCAGTATAATCCACCATGTTGTTTTTAAAGTTTTTGTATGATAATTATAATTAAAATTACAGATATTAAAATAACAGAGTTCGTGTTTCTAAGGAATCAGTTAGCAGCTTAGGGGTGAGTGTGACTGGGGCCGCATCTGTGGGACATCGGATACGACTGGGTGCTGCGCGCCGACCTCCCCAATGGCGTCAGCGTCGTTTGTTACGCTGACGACACGTTGGTCCTGGCGCAGGGGAGGTCGCACCAGGCGGCGGTCGAACTAGCGACACACGGGGTTGCGACAATCGTAGCCAGAATCCGGCAGTTGGGACTCGAGGTGGCCTTGCACAAGTCCGAGGCCATGTGTTTTCATGGTCCTCGGAATGCGCCACCGTCGGGTTCCCAAATAACGGTAGGAGGGGTTCACATCGCGTCGAGTCGACGATGAAGTACTTGGGACTCGTCCTCGACAGTCGGTGGAACTTCGTGGAGCATTTCCGACGTTTGGCTCCCAGACTGGACCGGGCCGGGGCTGCCTTGAAGCGGCTCCTGCCCAATCTAGGGGATCCAAACGCCTCCTGCCGGAGGCTATACGCGGGGATCGTGCGGTCCATGGCCCTGTACGGGGCACCGGTGTGGGCGCATTCGTTGAGGCGGCGGCCTGCCCGCCGGTTGAACGCGTCCCAGAGGGTCATGGCCACCCGGCTGGTCCGGGGATACCGCACGGTCTCCGGTGAGGCGGCGAGCCTCCTTGCCGGATTGCCGCCATGGGATCTGGAGGCAAAAGTCCTCGCGCATATTTGGGAGTGGCGCGGGGAGGCGAAACGCCGGGGCTTGACTCCGATGCCGCGAGAAATCGCGGCACAGCGGACAGAACTCCGACGGGATCTCATGGCGGCATGGAGAGTACGATTGTCGCAACCCAGTGCTGGGCACGCCACTATTGCGGCGATAAGTCCCCTCTTTGAGGAGTGGCTGGAGAGGCGCCACGGCGTCCTCACCTTCCGCCTGACGCCTGTTTCGGATAAGGCGGGAGGAAACGCCCGGGTGTCATCACTGCGTGGATCGCCCGGAGGACACGGTGGAGCATACGGTGGAGGTATGCCCGGCTTGGGCAGAGCACCGCCGTGTCCTCGTGGAGGCGATCGGTGGCGGGGATCTCTCGCGTCCGGCCCTGGTCCAGGCCATGGTACGGAGCGAGAGGGCATGGGAGGCCGTCACCTCCTTCTGCGAAGCAGTAATGCTCGCAAAGGAGGAGGCGGAACGCGTGAGGGAGAGGCAAATTTCGCGCCCTCACGCCCCTAGCCGCCGCAGGAGGAGACGCCCTGGGCGTCGGGAATCGATTGCCGATTCCCGGCCACCGTAGGCGCGGGCTTGCGGACGGTGAGCAATGGGTAGCTCGCCGTCCGGTAAGGACCAGGCCCGGGTCGACGGCGCGTTGTGTTCCACGCGCGCCTCAAAGAGATGTCAGCAAGTGAAGGGGTCCGATGAGACCATTGCCTGCCGGGGTTGCGGGATTAGTCCGAAAGGGATACCGTGGCCCCCTGGCATTGCACAGGCAACAGAAGGAACACGGGTGGGTTTTAGTCAGTAAGAGTCTGACACGCCCTCCCGCTCCACCCAGAGCGGGAGACGTCATTTGATGATTTCCCACCCAAAAAAAAAAAAAAAAAAAGGGGTGAGTGTGACGAACTTCAGATGATGTTTGAGAGAACCCAAATTATGGTGAAGACTGCGAAAACGGAAGAAAAAAAAAATACTTACAGCGCAGTTTGTACAATTTTTTCAAACATAATATTTCTTATTGTTCTGGCTACCAACGCACAGAGCGGCCGGGGTCGCCAAAAAACCAATTTAGAAAAGATGAAGGGAGGTCAAAAAAAATTATGGCTATTTACTTGAATAGTTGCTTCATCAAAATGCGCAAATATGAAGGTAGTTGTATGACAAAATGTAAGATTAGCAATAGTTCAAACATTCTACAATAATTTTATTGGTTTGCTAGAATACGTAGAGTAAAAATTGCAGTTCTCAGTTACTTTATAATTTTAAAACGACAAAAGTTATTGTGGTTCTGAAACATGGATTTTCTTATAATACTATAGATTTTTACATTAAGCATTTAATAAGCCCAAATACAAAAGAAAAAATTGTTTTACGAGTAAGGCTGACAGTCCACTGGAGCGGGGAGGAGAGGAGCGGAGCGGAGCTGTGCCAATATTACCCAATGGAATTGCATAAAATCTCCGCTCCGCTTCAGTGGACAGGGATATGCGAACTAGTTTAAAAAATCATCCAAAACCGGGAATCGGAGCGAGGAAGCGGAGAGGGGAAGCGGAGTGGGGAAACAGAGTGGGGAAGCGGAAAAAACCTGGCCGCAGGCCCGCTCAAACTTCTCGTCGCGTGAACTCTGCAGTCGATCAATCCGCACAGTCCGTAACTCCTCTCCGCACTACCTCGCTCCGCTTCAATGGACAGACACAGTCTGCAACTCCGCTCCGCATTATTTCCTCGCTCTACTCCACTGCCTCGCTCCGCGTCAATGGACAGGCAGACTAAGAGTTATAGCAGTTCGCTACTGTTCGCAACAAAACTTATAGGAAAATATACCTCAAACCTTCTATTATGATGTTATGAAAAAAAAAACTTGCTAATGTTTGCTAATCTTGACGATAATAATATAATGTTTTTTTATTGTAGGTCGCGTACTAAATTTTAGTCGTCGTGAACTGGAAGACTTGATATTTCAAGATAATGCAAAAAAAGTTGGGAATGAAAGAGAGATCATTTTCAAGAGTTGATAATATTGAATCTTTTAAAAATAAATTGCTGATCCATTGCTTCATCAGTAGGAAAAAAAAACTAAATAACGCAATTAATGTTGTTGAACTGTCAAAATGAAACAGATTAGACGTAATCGTTTACGAAAATGTGTTACGTAATTAGGGTACCGTTCGTCAGTGTTCTAGTTTAGATTCGGCCAGTGAAAGATAGAATCGTAGAAAAGTCACGCACTTACGAGAAATGGCAACAGCAGAGAAGTTATTTTTCGCTGTTGCTATGAATTATCGTAAAGGACTAGACAGCGATAGGACATCCCCCGAGCCCCGAAACAAGAAGTTCGCTCGACTAGTAGCGTATGAAATGGATCTTGTACCACCGGAAAAATGTACTCGTGTTTATAGTAATATTATAAGTCTTATCAGAAAAGTTCAATAAATGAGAAAAATAAGCGTAAAAAGTGAATGAGTAACACAACCAAGACGCGTTGGCTTGAACTAAAATAGCTCATGTAACGGATCAGAATAGTAAATATCAAGAAATTAACACCACGCTGATCAAGGCTCTGATAAGGAAAATTGCTGGCAAATATTAGTTGACCAAAAATAACAGGAAACGGGGGCATATTTTACCTATACATTAAACAATTTCTTATGGTACACCATCTTTTGGGAGTGGCCATGTTTAACACTTCACGCAGCCGCTTGATACAAAGAGGTACACATAAACTGCACCTTTTTACGTCGGACTTGGCAGAAACTACAGAATACCACGTGCTTCGTCTGCGTTTGTTACATCTTGTCATACTTGTTGATTGATTGATACCACACGTAGCACACTACTGCTCAAATAAACGAAATAATATCCTTGCTGGTACGACCACAATAGGTCAATGAGATAGAATTACGAATTTCAACTGCCGTCGTCTCTTCCGGTTGATCTAGATCGGTATTGTCCATTATAAATTATGGTGATCTATTTTTGGGACTAGGTGAAACACTGCGAATTTACTTTGTCCAATCAATCTTTTGCTTCAAGCGCGTCGGTTTGGAGTCAGATTGATTTTCTTGTTAATGTAATGGCAGCGCTGCGAGCCGGAAACCATTTATTAAAGACAAATAAACCACTTATCATTACATTTTAATTTCAGAATTCATTATATTATCCAAGATGTCAATCTGTCCATCAATTCCAGTCTTTAATATGCATTGCTGAGGCTCGTAGGATACCATGCGTTTTGATCCTGTGTCATTAGGTCAGCATGCGATTTTATCGCCATATCTCCGCGCGTCTCGGCAATTACTAAGTGTACGTATAGTCGCTTGTATTTCGTAATTCAAGTTATTTGAACTTGCTGATATGTAAGCCGGTATTTGCTAACAATATTAACCTTTACTGGCATCGGACCATACATATAAGTCGTGTTCTCATGGTTCTCACAAGGTCATCATATTATTAAACACCTAACTAACTTGTACGCCTTATTTTATGTGTCGATTTTTGAATGATTGTACGCGCGTTTTATAAAGCTCAATTTACATTGCCACGGAACGGAATGAAAGCGAGTTTTTGTAACTATGTTGAACATAACAAAATGAACTTCATGTCAATTGCGTAACGTATAAACTAGATACGAGCTTGTAAATCTGTAATAAGATAAAATAAATGTAATACGTTAGACTATTGACATAAAGTTCGACGAACCAAAGTACAAAAATAGTTATTTATCCAACATGTGAGGAAAGTTCGTTTTTCCTATGAGTTTTGATTTTGAGTCTTGAGCGAACGAAGGATTGAAAAATAGAATCACGAGCGCAGCGAGTGATTATAAATTTCAATCCTGAGTAAGCGAAATGAACTTGCTCACATGTTGCATACAAAACTTTTCACCACTCCCAGCAAGAAAGTATTCAGTCATCATAGGTAAATAAATTAAATAGTCACAAAGCAAATCAAAATTTTTTTTTTTTTTTTTAGATAAGTATATCTTTAAAACTTAACATAAAAAAATCAGGCAAGGTTAGTTTCTGAACGGGATCATTACTTTCCTCACTGTTCAAACAGTGAGGAAAAACCAACTTTCCTCACTGTTCAAGCAGTGAGGAAAAACCAACTTTCCTCACTGTTTTCGTAGAGGAACGACACTTCTTTCGTGCGGGAGTGGTGAAAATACAATTACTTTATACAAAAAATTCGCTTCCATTCCGTTCCGCGGCATTGTATATTGAGCCTTATCTTTAGTTGTTGTACAAGACTTCGTTTGCAAGCAAACTTGAAACATCTTCAACCCCTCGTTTGATTAGCTCAGGGGTATTTTTGAAAAAATATTTCTGTCTCACCTCTTAAGATTTTCAAATCTCTCTTTAAAATATTCTGATTCCAGCTTTTGTCGCTTCACACAATCCGTTGGTCACGGAAGTGTTCTATAATTTTAAATAAACAACTTTAATTTTAAATAATCAATAGTCTCTCTAGATCTAAATGCTGGCCACTATAAGGCCTCTTGATACAAACTTCAATAATATTGGCATTAATTAATCAGTAATGCCCGTGTGCTAATAAAGATAGGTACAATATACAGACAAAACTAAACACAAATTAAATCAATTGTCCACCATTGGACTTTATTTCCGGAGGAGGAGCTCGTGGCAAAGTAATAACTGCCGCACGGCTCGATCCATCAGGTTACGTTTGCCGGGGTTGGTTTGTGGATGGGTGACCATCTTTACATACCGAGACTACTCCGTGCCTCGGAAAGCACGTTAAGCCGTTGGTCCCGGCTGTCATTCGTGGATCTTTGACAGTCGTTTACGGGTCGTCAGAAGCCCGAAAATAATGACAACCAGTCTTACCTAGGGATATCGTATTACCCAGTTACTGGGTTGTGGAGGTCAGATAGGCCAATATAGTTGAGAAAAGACTAGGCAGATTGATTGAACAGTGGACCGTCTCAAAACGAATCCACCTGACGGACAAGTGTTGGAATATTTCTAATTTATTCATTTAGGACAGGTAATGGTTGGATTAAACACAATCAAATCTTTAATTAACCAACATCATTTTATTTTATATTTTCTGCCTCAATGTACACACGGCTACATATCAAGCTATACATTTCCAGTTTATGCTGATCTCGCATTGTATAGGATTTCCGCACAATGCGAGGTTAGCTTATACTGGAAATGTATAATAAATAGCTTGATGTGTAGCCGTAGCCGTGTGGACAAGGTTTCCAAAAGTAACAGCAATATCTATAAAAACTAGTGAACATAAGAAAGAGTCACCCAAATAAGACTCCCTTAACAATAGAGAGATAAACTAGACGAATGTTGTATTATCGAGTCGAAAAGAAGAATATAGTAATATAGTATCTAGGTTACCTTCAAGTTCTACAACGCCTACTTCTCCAAAACGACCAAATTCTACAAACAATATAAGCAACATCGTAAAGCATCATTCTTTCAATTTCCAGGGATGCCGTGCAAGTGGCCATAACCGGCGTACAATTGTCATCTCGGCATCCAATGGCCAGGCAATTGCCACACACTGGTGTAATTGGTGGTCTCGACCGCTCCTGTCACGCAACATCGAGGGCTGGCCGATATTACACATTATACATTGTGGGATAATGTTGGATGATTGGTATGGATTATAGGAATAGGAGGATAGTTTGATTCACGAGAGTCTCCAAGCTACTTGTCTCATACGACAGTAATATACCACATATAAAGTGTCAAGAAAATTATTTTTTGAGGACTATTTGTAAATAAGAGTAAAAAAGAGGTGAGGGTGGATGCTTCGTTATTAATAGAGCCAAAGACAATAGTTGTTTAAAACAACCCAACTTCTGTTTTCATACGAATTGGCCACAAAAATCAGTAGATAAATGGAAGGAGGGAAGGGAGGCTTTTGCCCTGCACTGGGACAAACGACTGATAATAATAATAACAAAAGAATGGTCTAGTCTTTGTAGATAATCAATCAAGCATCAGCTTACCAATAAAGTAATTATTACTTAATCAAATGAGTATCACATATCTTAAGATAAAGAAATGCACATGCCGTGATGACGCAAAAGCCCATATATTAATTAAGTACTTATGCACTATCATAAAAAGAAAAGAAAATAAAAATGGGGCTTGTAGCTAAGCCAACCGTTCGATAGGAAAAGCGGATGCACTGCAAACTGAAGATGATGAGACAAATTATTCAATTAATTTGCACAGCCTGTAGGGTCACACCGACAAAGATTAGTTTGTAATTAATCCCCTATTTGAATTGCACCTTGTCCATTTTCCCACGAATTACTAAAAGAAAATAAACGGTTAATGAGACTGTAATTTCTTCACCACAGGAGTCACGGTCCTTTCACGGCGCCATCGTCTTTAATAACCTGTAGTTTAAGGACTAGAATAGTGTGTGCGGTTTTGCGAAACACAATAATTGCCAGCATGTGGTGTAACATAGCCACTGTGTCTAATGATGTTAAATTGGCACCTTCAGGCCTTTTAGCGTTCCTTGGTAAAGGAGTAAAACTTTAGTCAATTATTTTATTATTTGTACTCCAGAGGCAATGAATTCTTATACCTAATAGCTTCCTACATTTGATTAATATCCTTCTTGATCTAAAGATGTATAGGGACAGTGATGAAGTTTGCTTAAATTTGGGATAAATGGAATCTCTTTCTTCTTTAACGTGTGGTTAGTGACTAAACTGGTGTCAGTTTTTATGCTGCCCATGAACTGACTTGGCTTCACATGCCGTCGATAAATATCTCTCAGGCATAAACACAGGCCAAATGGAATCAATCTTTGGAAATCATTAGCTGTAAGTCTACATACAACACAACACCTGTAATCATAACATAAATACTCTCATGCTATCGGTTTGTAGTCAATGTGACTTAATTAAATTAAAGGAAAAACCAGCCCGAAAAATTTCAGCAGCACTATACAAATACATATAGGATTTACAAAAACAACTATAGATAGATAGATCACAATATTGATAATATTGTCATAATCATTAAAGTAGAACGAAGGGAAAGTAAACGGGTAAAAGAACAAAGGAACGTAGGGAAGATCAAAAATAACAAGCGATTTTTTAAGTAGAAAAATTTGACGATACGAGTATATAGGAAGGATCAACATAAAAAATAGCCTCCAGAACCATACGAAAGGAAGTACAAAATTATCTTGTTAATACAAAACGTGCGAATATAAACCACAGGTGGATGTTAAATAAAACCTGTAAATCTAAAGAGGGCAGGTTTATACAGTACCTACGCTATTATTGCGGTCATTACTCCTGGGAGGCCGGTAGATGGCAGATAATTATGCCCTTGGAAACTAAGATATAAGGTCTCTAATAATATTATAATGGTCATGATATATTAAAAACAAACCTCACGGAGTTCTTGGGGTGCTCTCGAAAATTACAGGTTGGATTTTGGAGAATTTTAAGAAAAATATATTAATCAAATTGTTTTGGGACTAGGTTGGAGTGCTTGCTCATTATTCCTTCGAGGAAATACTTAATACAGTTGCATCCGATATGCAAAGTGAACTATTATTATTGTTATTATTTCGTGTACTCTCCCTCCACTCCGCCTGTTAGGCAATAAATTGTAGGTACATCACCATCGTAGCAAAATAATATGTACATAAAAATTTCGCTTATCATAAGTGAGTTAACCGGATTAACACCTGAGCGGTCTTTAATTAGTATCTAAGCGCAAACTTATTAGATACCTAGCGTAAACAGCATAAATAATCTAATTAGCAATAGTCGGAACAGATATAACATACTACTATCTATCCCCTCATCGGAAAAAGAACGAAGAACGTTATCGAACATGAAACGAAATAGTCCAGATATTGAAGGCAGGTGTATGCAAACAAGTCTAAGGCATTGAGATTATATCTTGAGAAAAGTTGCAAAGGATGAGGATGAAATTAATTAAAGTCACTTTATAATTGAACGAAATTGTACAGCAGAGAGAACTTGTTTTACACAGTCAGATTAGTATGATACAGTCCATTACTAAGTATTCAGGGAAACCTAGGGAGGGTAAACTCCCTAATTAAGCCAGATTCTTTCTAGATCACTCAAGAAAACACAGGGTTCCCAAGAAATTATTACTCAAAAGACCTCCCTGGTGTCATCTTTGTTTAAGTTGTCATGTCGCGTGACTGTGTATAAGGGTCCTACGCTGCGTAAGGCTGAATCAGTGTAGCTAGATTTAATCTAAATATAAATTATGAGTATTAATATTAGGTAAACTATCATGTGGAATTCGAAATGTCCCGTTTAAAAGTCCAACGTCCATCTCAAAATATAACAATCATTATTTTCTTGCTATCTTGATATATAATACAATATGTAAAAAAAACCCTGTCCGATTCGTGAGGGGTTGTTAGGGTCGATACAAATATACTTATAATAAAACATTCAACTTTTCACACTCCACCGATGATGCGCATTTTCTGTCAGATCAATGGGGATTTTTACCGGTTTGTTACGTGGGGCGAGGGCGGCCGTGTCGTTTAGCGGGCATCTTTCAAGTCATGACTCCTGTTGAAAATTTGCTATTTAAAAAAAATACTTTTACTAAAAATAGCAATAACTGTTTAATTTTTAATAATAATAAGATTTTTGATTACTTTATGGTAATGTACCTTTCGGATCGGACAGGGTTTTTTTATCCTGCTAGGCTATCGTTATGTCTCCAGGGGATCAAGTACGATTAACAGAATTATCGGAGACTGACATGTGATAAATAGGAATAATTTTATTAATAACATAAACAATTTCTAGATAAACATAGATTACTTAGTTGACGTCAATCGTGCTTGTTTGGACACACAACGTTCAACGTGCGGATTTGCACGAGACTTAGTTTTCTTTGTACCCTGAATATAAAAGGGGTAAAGTTATGATAAGATTATTGAATATTAAGATAGGGAAAGTGATAATAGCGGTCATTGTACATTGTCTTGTAATGGGTCATTCTCGGCTGCTCCAAAGGTTAATTGAAGATTTATTAAGCTTCCCGATGTCGATATATCTGGATGTCGGAGATGTAATCATCGGGATGTATCTGGATGTCGGAGATGTAATCATCGGGATATATCTGGATGTCGGAGATGTAATCATCGGGATATATCTGGATGTCGGAGATGTAATCATCGGGATGTATCTGGATGTCGGAGATGTAATCATCGGGATATATCTTGATGTCGGAGATGTAATCATCGGGATATATCTGGATGTCGGAGATGTAATCATCGGGATATATCTGGATGTCGGAGATGTAATCATCGGGGGGAATAATTGAGTTTTTCAAACTTTCAAATCCTGTTGCTAAAAATAAATATAGCATATTGCATATTGAAAAAAAAAGCTGCCAAGTGCGAGTCGGACTCGCCCATGAAGGGTTCCGTAGCAGCAATTGCGGTTTACGATTTATGACGTATTAAAAAAAAACTACTTACTAGATCTCGTTCAAACCAATTTTCGGTGGAAGTTTACATGGTAATGTACATCATATATATTTTTTTTAGTTTTATCATTCTCTTAAGTAAGAAGTTACAAGGGGGGGCACACACATTTTACCACTTTGGAAGTGTCTCTCGCGTAAACTATTCAGTTTAGAAAAAAATTATATTAGAAACCTCAATATCATTTTTGAAGACCTATCCATAGATACCCCACACGTATGGGTTTGATAAAGTAATTTGAGTTTCAGTTCTAAGTATGGAGAACCCCCAAAATTTTTTTTTTCTTGTTTTGTGTGAAAATCTTAATGCAGTTCACAGAATACATCTACTTACCAAGTTTCACCAGTATACGAGTACTTCTTATAGTTTCGGAAAAAAGTGGCTGTGACATACGGACGGACAGACAGACAGACATGACGAATCCATAAGGGTTCCGTTTTTTGCCATTTGGCTACGGAACCCTAACAACTGAGATTAACCCTAGTAAACAGTTTTATAGCATTAACGATTAATACAATTATTTTGTTACTTCGATTTGATAATTGGACGAACTTTGGACCCGATTGGTACGACATTGAGCCGACCGAACTAACGCACAAGACCGGTCGAGCATTCCGAACTTCCAAAATAGTATGAGTGTTCGCACTCTGCGTACTAATTATATCTGTAGGTACTTACACTTGTAGTAACGGTTTCAGTAGGTAGACAGTAGACATCTTGTGTAACATTAACGTTCCAATAGCATTAGAATTTCGGCTAATCTCTGCCGTTGTTGCCTTGGGTAAAGTATCACTGACTGGCTTAAAAATTTGAGCATGAATGGGGGTGGCTACACGGAGAAGACGAAAGAATCTACCTATGGATTCTGCATGAAAGATGATATAGTTTGAAAGAGGGTAAATACTGAGATGGACGGGTGATAGCGACGTAGGGAAAAAGAAGACATACTGTACCAACTCCAAATAAATTGGAATAAGGACAAGAGAATAATGGTGGTCAGATGATCACACACAAACGAAGCAAGACGTGGAGAAACATGGAATGGCCAACACGCACTAATCAAGCTTGATTATCTAAAGTTCGTTCCTTTTTAACCCCCGATGAAAAAACAGGGGTGTTATAAGTTTGACCTCTATATTTGTGTCTGTTTGTGGCACCGTAGACAGATTTAAATGCGGTTTTTTATTATTATTTTAAAGCAGGTTTTCTAGGGTTGATTCTTAGGCATGTTTTATCAAAATCAGTTCAGCCGTTTGAAGATTATCAGCTCATTTTTAGTTAATGAATGGATATTCAGAGCGTCTTCCACAGGTCTGATCGATTTAAAATTTGGTATTCTGTTATTTCACTGATATTAGAAGAACATAGTAACCTTGAACTGATGCTGCAGCATCACCTGGAATTTGCAGGATATCCAACTCCCTAACCAACTTACAGTACAGGTGTCCAGGGCCTCAAGTCTGCTATTACAATAGTGTCAGAATGGTCTATCATTGATTGTTGATTTTGATAAGTTTGGTAATCTACTAACATATTGGCGTCATTATGACTTTCCAATGGCCAGCCACTGACACTCCATTGAAGGAAATGGCATCTATTGGTAATCTCGTACATAATGAAAAATGAATGACTGACTTAGGCGGTAATCTGCTAAAATTTTGACAGTTCCTTTGATCAGTGACCTACCATGAGAACGTCATTGTGCAGTCATTTCTTTTAATTCGTTACGAGTATCGTGTTTGTGGAATACAATGATCAACCAATGATCGACCATTATGAATTTAGCAGATTACGAACTTTTAGCAAAATGACAATGGGATCGTGTTGGAATGACGAATTTATTAAAATAGCAGACTTGGGCCCCTGTTTGAACGGTCTCAATGAATAGGTTATAGATAGATGATAAACAGGGTCTGGTGATGGAGTAGAAAAGAGAAATGAGTAAATGTTTGTGCCCGGGTTTTTATTAAGTTTTAATATAATTTCACTTGTTTGCTATGCATTGAAACAATTACAGACTGATATTGGAGTAAATGGATGGAAATGGGAGGAAGGCAAAGAATGAAGTGGATGTATGTAAACAGGATATTTTCGTACAGATTCCAACTATACCTATCTGTCTAGTGTGATGTCAGTTAGCTAAAATGCCATAAAATGATTTAAAAAAAAAATGCTATGCTACTGTTATGCTATGCTTGGATAAAAATGCTGATCAGAAAGATTTAAGGGCTGTTCGTTTTTGCGCTTCGAACTATGACGTTTAGGCATTTTATTAATATGGGTATAGTTTCCAAATAAATATGTTAAGGTAACAGATATTATAGTATCGGAAAACGACGCAATCCCTCGCACCTACATGGGGCCAGAAATAATGCGTGCAATATTATTTCTAATCTAAAGTACCTACTACAAGATTAAACATTACTTTTTGGTAATCACCATTTATGTACGCACTTATTAGAGAACTATTAGTAATCTTAATTATTTTTTTCACAATATACTTGTATCCCTTTTTGCTCTGTTTGAGGGATCCCACCAGGTTCGAGGCCCGGTCTGCAGATAGCTGTGGTCCGGTTAGCCGTTGCGACCAAGTGCGCGATTCGTATCTGTTTCTAATATAGTTTACCTATCGCGGTCGCCGTCTACTGCGCGAGATCCCTGAATCATGAAGCCTCTTGTCCCAAGTTTACTCTCGGTTGGTGCCGTACGTCTTTTTTTATGTCTTTCTATCTTTGTATGTTTTCAGTTCACCCTTTCATACAGTTCATCAATTCGCAATTTTCTTATAGTCTTTACTAGTAGTAACTTTAAAGTCCAATTCGGCGCAACAGAAACTGTATATTAACAAACAATCAAATAGTTAATATTCATGCTGAAAGTTAATTTACCATCTGATCGTATCTGTTCAGACATTATCAGATAAATTGCCTTATTTATCTACTTTACACATTAGCTGTAATATTTCATCATTTTCACTGACTCAATGTTTACAGGTTACTTGGTTTATCTTGGCAGGTCACGGCTTTAACTGCACTGCTTGCAAAAGCAAGTTTTGATAGTTTAATATTAATTACTTAGTGTTGTGTTTAGTCACAGTATAATAAAGTAACAGTATAATGTCCCGGCACTCAGTAACCTTGAAATAATTACGGTCCGGATTAGTCCGGGTTAGTCCGGATGCGCAACTGCCGCGCACTCGACTGTTGCGTACACACAGATACACTGAGATTTCGAAGCACGTCGTTTCGGCAGTTTTCTATGAAGACATAATACTGTGGTTTAGTGCTTGTTTATACTGTGGTTTAGTGCATTGAACAAAACGTAAATGAACGTCAGGCCGTACCATGGGCAGTCAGCCCTGCTATTACCTCACCATCCTGCCTTTTTCCAAAAATGTTAAGGTCGGCTTCCACTCTAACCTGATGCAGCTAAGTACCAGTATTTTACATGGACCAACTGCCTGTCTGACCTCTCCCAGTTACTGGGTAATACGAGCCCTGATGGCTAATATTTAAAAAAAAACGGAACCCTTATAGGACCGCTTCGATTGCCAAAACAATTTTACATGTAGTTGGACAATTGACAGTGACGTATATTTATGGGAGAACATTTTTTCAACTACAAAGTTTGTTCTTGGGATAAATTCATCCTAACTATGGAACCCTTTCTTTTTTCTTTCTGTCTATCTTCTATTAAGACGTATAAATGCCACCATTTTTCCAGTGTGAGTGAGAGACGGAGCTATACAAGCCCGATAGCACCATCCTTTTTTCGTAGTGGAATAATGATTGAATTAATACTTCATAATACGGCTCCAGGTGCGTAATACTCGCAACCGGCGATGAACGTAAACGAGGCAAAGGAGTATGTAAGGATCGCAGCAGAAGGCGTGAGTTAATGTATGTATTATGTATCAATCTAGAATATGGACTTGATTATACGACTTTTCTTCTAGGCCAACTATTGCACGAACACTTTTGACAATGAGTTTCACCACGACATTCTAGACTTGTGGCAAGATTAACGTGAGGACAAGTAAGTTTCTCTTTCACATAAAATCAATCTGCCTAGCCTTTTCCCAACTATATTGGGGTCGGCTTCCAGTCTAACCGGATGCAGCTGAATACCAGTATTTTACATGGGGCGACTGCCTATCTGACCTCCACAACCCAGTAACTGGGTAATACGATACCCCTTGGTAAGACTGGTTGTCAGACTTTCGGGCTTCTGACGACCCGTAACGACTGTCAAAGATCCACGAATGACAGTCGGGACCAACGGCTTAACGTGATTTCCTAGACACGGAGGAGTCTGGTACGTAAAGATGGTCACCCATCTACAGACCAACCCCGGCAAGCGTAGCTTAACCTGATGGATCGACCCGTGCGGCAGTTATTACTTCGCCACGAGCTCCTCTTCTTGTTTTTGCATTTTCGTTCATTTTAATTTTTACAAAGGTTGGTTTCAAAGGTCGCGTGCAATAATATACGTATAGGTAAAACGAATTTCAATATGACATTGTATTATTTACTGTTCATTATTACCTCTTCTGTAGGTATTATGAACAGTAAATAATACAATAATTTTGAAAGTAAATGGCAGTAATAAAAAGAGGCAGACCAAAGAAAAATAGGATGGAGTATGTTAAAAGACGACTATAAGTAACGAAGTGAACTTTCGAGATAGTGGCTAATACAGATGTGGGCATGGAAGAAAAACATGGGGTGCGCAGGCGCAGACCCCACATTGATTGGAATAAAGAATCTTCATTCTCTAGCTCTTATCTTAATTTAAACTTCGTACAGACATGCGCCTGGCTGCACGACGCTTAATGCGGGGTCCGCGCAACATGTCTTCTTCTTCCATCATCACCATGATCATCATCAGCAGCCTGGTTCCACCCACTGCTGAGTATAGGCTTCCTCCCTTTTATGTCATCCTTCGTTACCTTCTTTTTCCAAATTTATCTATTAACGTCATCTCACTAGTCAACCCCTTTCTATCCATATCATCTTTCACACAGCCCATCCATCGTGTCTTTGGTCTTCCCCTACAATTATAGCCATTCACATACTTATAACTTTCCACACGACATTATCCTCCTTCCTCTGCATCACATGCGTATACCATGACAACCGATTTCCACACAAGATTTCAGTCACCAGTGCCACTTAGAAGCTACTAGGGACGGAATAATATTCAAAGGAAGAAATAAACACCGTCTCAGCATTTAATGGCTAGTCTGAGAACAATTTAAAAATAAATTGTCTACAAAATATATTTCGTAATGTCTATGCGCAATGACGTCTAACCGCTATTTTTAACTTTTTTCCGCGGAATTTTTTCAGAACATAATATTTCTTGTTTAAATATGTACAGCGTATCATCGAAGAACTTCATACCGTAAGGACTATTTCTGCTTGCAGCGCTCGGTCGCTATAGAACTGGGGGGTAACAGATGTGGTCATCGTGTTCACGGGATTTTGTTTTCAGACTGCTTAGATATGAAGTTCTTCGATAGTACCTACATTAGATATGTCTATCTTTGTAAAGACGCAACTGGTGAAGTCAGCGACCATGTGAAGTACATCATCACATACAAGTAGTCATCTCAGGTTTTCCAATGGTGAGTACCATTGGAAAACCTGAGATGACTGTAAATATTATGTACAATACTAGCCACTAAAGATGAGACTTGACATACCACGTGGTTTGACTTGCGCAAAAGACGATAAAAGGTCTCTTTCGCGGTATGAGGTCTGAGCCGAGGCGTCATCGGGGCGGTGGAAAGAGCGCGGGAGGCGCGGTGAGTCTCATCTTTCGTGGCGCGCATTGTATGGAAGAAGATTTGCCACGCCGACCACAAATAAATTAGGAAAAGGGCAGGAGCCTCATAACGATATCTCACTGGCAGCAGAAGAAAAGCATCGTAGAGGAACATGGCATAATATGCCCATTACATCAGAACAAACGATGTGAAAAGTACAAATTAATCTTCACTAAATTATCTATACAATGGTATATAAATTAAGTAGGTTCTGTGTACTAGAGTAGGAGTGTAACAATAAAAACGGTTGCAGAAAGGAGGCAAAACAATTTTTTCGATCGCAAAGCATTCTCTAATGCTTCGCATTATGAGTCGTGCAATTGTACACAATAATACCGACGAGCTATTTAAAATGGTGACCAAAAACATCGTACGACAGAAGAAATCGGTAAACAAACTAAAATTCTAAGCGTCAACGTATAATCACCTGATATTGCACCCACACATACGAGTGTATCACATAACAACAACAATATCGACGAGTGTACACGTAACAATCTATCACATAAGTAAACAGCTGTATGTTTACGCCCAGTGCGCGTGCACTCAACGCATTATATACATGAATTCACGAGACTTTTGAAGTCGTCCAAAAGTAAAATGGTAGAGAAAAGAACTAAGTACTTCCTTACTTACTAATAAAAATCTTAATTTCACCGATAGACAACAAACAGCCTTAACCTGGGTCTTAGAAGCATGAGTACTTTAACGATGGGGAAGGATTAAGTAAGGAACAAAAGTTTGTATGGAACTTCGTAATTTTTGCCGATTGCCGAAATTCTTTCGGGCACACGCCTTGTGAAACTTAGATTAAGGTAATGCCAAAAGCATACACAAAAAGAAAGCGACCAAGCATTCCGATTTCGTTGTCGTTCGTGATATTTCAAGTAACAATGCAGACAGCAAAAGCATAGAATATAATTATAATAATAGTACTAGACGACAGAAGTCGCATTAAGCCGGCAATTAAATTATAATAAAAATATACACCATGTTGATTTTACAACAAATGCAGTAATAACTGAAGATTGTGCAAGCTTTTAATTGTCTTTTCCACCTTTTCCACGTCCCCGTTTCCTAGAGGAACTCAGTTAGATAAGATCAGGATTTCGCCAATCGCAACAATGTCATTAGTATTTCTTGCACTTGGTATGTAAGTAAGTAGTTTAATTACTGATACCAATTGGTATTACATCAGTAATTAAGATTTAATTTTCATACATAATCAATAGACCATTGTTTCGAAATTGAGTAAGACTAATGAACTAGAAGGTACTATTTAGGTGACCTAAATAATACGTATAAGTACTACAACGCCTTTGTTTGGTGTACTATTGTGTTTGGAATTGATATAGGGAGGAAAAGTAAACAACCAAACATTTTTACGTCGAATAATGCGAAGGTTGGAGGAAAAAAAGAGGATGTGTAAGTACAATGATGGTCAGCAGATGTCCGAAAAGTTGGTATAACCCAATAGCCTTCACCTTGCCTTGTAAGTAAATTGAAGGCTATGCCATTGAATGAATTCGATTAGGTTCTAATTCATATTCAGTTGGATCAACTGGTATATAACCATCACGCGTGGCAAACAGTGCCACAATAGGATAGGCAGAGTGTATAGAACACCCACATTTCGCCAATTGTTTCAAGTTCCATGAATAATAGGGCACACATCCAGACTGCAGGCAGCCCAACTTTGCACGACCTGGGGGATCGATCATTGAACCCAGCTTGTGTAGGCAGTCAACTGGTATATCGACAACAATATACCGATATTAACCCACCAGAGAATCTAATAAATAGACTTGCATGGATCAAGCAGCAATCTTTCCGACGAAAATTTCGAACCAGCCGTTGATATCGCAAGTTTGCAAGTCGGCCATTTACAAAAAAGCATGGAAGACACGTATGACTCACGATGATGGTAACAAAATGATAGTGTCATGCAAGACACATTACGGTGCAACATTAGCGAGGGTTTCGCAAACGATCGCGGTGCGCGTACGCCGCTGTCTTCCGCCCTGCGCCGGCGTATTGCGAAACGTACTGCTCAGATGTCGCGTAGTGCGTTAGGGATGCCTGTTGATTGACCAGAACAATTTAGGTAAGTATTGAAGGTCGTCCAAACTGAGGAAAATATTGTAATAATCTTGCTTATTGCTTTTAAGGCAGGAAAGGAACGAAGAAGGGGTAGGAGCACCAATATTGCCTTACTAACCAACATGTTACTGAAACTAAAACCACTTTATTTGGGGTGGCGCAACATGTCTTATTCTTTAGTTCTGTGCTGTTATTTGTGACGAACAATACTAAAAATTTGTAAATATTGAGATTACAAGCCATGCCAACCAAGAAACATGATTTAGGCACCAGCCACACAGAACAGACGCAAGGCACGGACCCGTCGCAGTCGCGGCGCCCGTTTAATCTACTTGCATATAAAATGTATACAGCCGTCGCGACGTAAAACATACAGAAAAGACGGGACGCCGTCACGACGTTAACTCGTCGGCGCCCTATTGGAAAACATATAGAAAGGACAGGACGCGGGCAGGGCGCGGGCCTGCACGGGCGCAAGCGGGGGAGCGGAAAGGGCGCGGAGGGCAGGTTCTCACAGCGCTCGCCCGCCAATTGCTAATACATCTTCATCTTCAAAATCAGACGGTTGAATGCCGGGAAAAGCTTCTAGTGCGCGCCATAAAAAGTCGTGACGGCGCCCTGTCTGCGACGGGTCCGTGTCTTTTCTATATATGTTAAAAAGTCGTGACGGCGCCCTGTTTGCGACGGGTCCGCGCCCCGCCCTCGTCTTGCGTCTTTTCTGTCTGGCCGTTGGCTAAGAAAGAGTCAGTTTTGAGCATCAAATGAATACAATCGGCACTGTTTTATTAATAAAACTTGTAATGAGCAACACAGACATTCTATCTACTTGCAACAAGGAGCCCCGAGACGTATTTTAAACAACGGCCTAGTTTATTACGATTTTCAAGTGAAAAATCCATCAGCATAACCCTATCTATTGTTATGCAGATTGTGTAAATTCATAAGCAATGAATAATGTTAGTTAGACAAAACAATAGGAAATGTACCTCACACTTATTGATAACTAAATGTTGCCACCTGGTTATACCGAGTAGAGGAAGACCAAGAGACGATGGATGGATGGACTGTGGACTGTGTGAAAGATGATATGGCTAGAAAAGGGATGACTACCGCGATGACGAATAATAGAGAAGTATGGAAGACAAAGACAAGTTGCGCCGACCCAAATAGATTGGGATAAGGGCTAGCAGGCACTACGATTTTATTTTCAACCGACTTCAAAAAGGAGGAGGTTATCAATTCGGTTGTATGTTTTTTTTTTTTTTTTTTTTTGTATGTTTGTTACGCGATTACTCCGCCAATTATGAATTGATTTTGATGATTCTTTTTTTGTTTGGTAGGGCATACTTCAGAAGTGGTCCCATATAAATTTGGTCAAGATCTGATGAGGGGTTTTTGAGTTAGCTTCAATAATACGTATTTTTCCCATCTAGTATATGTGGACGATATTCTAATAGTTCCTGTCACTGTAATTTACATAGCAGGTAATGGGTATTCAATTTTTTGTGGGGGTTTTGTGTAGGTACCAGAACTAAAAAGTGAAAAATAAAAACTTTTTCACAAAAAATAAAACCGACTTCCAAAAAAAACACTACAAAGTGAAAAATAACTTTTATTTCGGAAGTCGGTGGCAAAAAAACGAAAATAAAACCCCAAAGACACCGACTTCCGAAATCAAAGTTATTTTTCACTTTGTAGTGTTTTTTTTGGAAGTCGGTTTTATTTTTTGTGAAAAAGTTTTTATATGTGACACTATTTTAGAATCGCGCTCTAAATCGCAGAAAATTCATTGCACTCACTGCGACGAAAAATTCGATGGATTGTTAATTCTCAACATGGATTTCGTACAAATTGCTTGTCTTGCCCTTGCTTTTTCGAAAGTTGGAGGTTGAAAAAAGAATTCGTCAATATTGGATTCATCTGTGGCAGCATCTACATCGAAACATGCGAACTACGTATCAAAGACCTGATGTCACACAAAGTCCTGACGTTCATAGAAATCCTGCATCGCGTAATTAGAGTTTACCGCGCGAACGACATATATAAGACTATCCGACGTCAATCGTTGGGCAGTTGCCCGCCAGACACGACACCCGTCTGGTAGGAGGAGCCTCCCTTTTCTATAGAGGATGAGTGAACTTTACACCCTGTTCCTCATGCCTCTAAACATCCTTTCACACCGAAAGATATACCAAAGGGCCGCCGCGTGCGATTTTATTATCACAGTGCGTGCGGGGCCAACTTCAAACTTCATGTATCCTGCAAATGCTGAAATTTACTTTCACGACAATCGCGTCGCGAGCATTCGCGCCAAAATATGACACATCGCAATTATCAAGTCGCGGTGACAATTTTCTCGTGCATGCACGCGCTGCCATATAAACCGATATGTTACATTTCTGCGACAAAACAATCGCGCGGAAAAAATATTTGCGCTCGCTCTAAAGGGCAAGAGAATTTGCCCCCGGTTTTGGTCACATTCTACGGAAACTACTAAATGCATCGGGATAAAAAATATCCTTAATCCAGGTCATAGTCTCCCTGTGCGCCAAATGTCATCCAAATACGTTCAGCCGTTAAAGCGTAGTCTATAATATTGTAAGTAATTGAATAACAATAGCTTCTGAGGAGTGTATTAGGCATTAGTTATTCTGAGTATAATGAAAGATGTTATCTTCTTTCTTTATGACAAAGATTTTAACATGTGTCTGTTCTTTTAAGTTACCGACCCACATTAACACTTTGCCGACCGATGAGGGAAAGTTCTATCAATTTTATTCGTCATTGAAAATACGACCTTATTATATTAAATTTATTAAGAGAACCCGACAAACGTAGCCAATTTATCCCAATTTAAGAAGATCTATAGGAAAGTGCAGGTGGTCCTTGCAAATCCAAACATTTTTGCAAATCGACTTAACCGCCAAAAGCCTTTAACAATATCCTTTTATGACTAAATACACAACCACAATTGTACAAATAAACAATATTTAAATACTCTCGACTCCTTAACTAGGTGTAGCTTCCTGTGACTTAAGAGGCATAGTCAAACGGATAAGGCCCTCACCTGCGAAGGTCTTTCAAAATCCTTGCATACAAATATAGTAGGCTCCAACCGGACATAGCCTGGATACTGTATAATAAACCTTTTGGCAGATCGATCAACCCGACATTTCATCAAAGACAGTCAGTAGCTATTCGTTCTAGAAATCCCTAAATCCAGACGTATTTCATTCAACCTTCTTGCAGTTCGGTCATTGTCCGAACGAACTACATATTAGAAAGTTAACTTTATTAGTTAGTCAACCTACTAATAAAGTGGAATTAAAATGTAGGTATGTCTTAAATGCACTTCGATATCCACGAAAATAATAAATTCTTGAATTCTTGGTCGAATTCCAACTAGCTTACAAACATCGACTATGCATATAAAGAAAAGAAAGAAAGAAAATTTAATAAAATAAAGGTTAAGGCACACAATCATCATACTAAGGACGAAGCCTTTTTATCAAAATCATGAACGGTATGGCAAAGGTTTGATTTAAAAAATCCCTACATATTTTTCTTCTTTTCGAGGCGATGGTAAAACATGTGTTGTGCTTATGATGTTAAACGAGTTGGAGTTGGGCTCAGTAGGTGCCCACGTCATTGTATTAGGTTCTCAGACATGCAAGATTAAGTGTGTGGCCCTACATATTAATAGGTAGAACAAAGTTCTTTATGATTTTGACTATCAAACCATGGATTTTTGCGCCAAAAACCTCTACATGCATAATCTCATGGCGCGAAAATTGCAATAGGTAGATTGCAACTGAACTTTTTGCACGGTACATACTATATTATATAACTTAATAGTGTGCATTTACATAACTTCAACTACAGTTAAGTATGATTAATGGCCCACAGCTTAGACACATCAGAAAATTATGATTCTTTTTCAATGGCATATACAGGATTTCTTTATCGAAAGAGGAACAGCATATTCTAACAAATTTTCTCATAACACCATTTTTCCATTTAATGCATACTACGTGAGAGGACAAAGGACTGCGGGTGACACCTGGATGGATTAGACTAGCACAGACTATGGAAGTATGTCACAGAAGAATAGAGGAAGCATAATATCAGACGCATAATTCTCTTTTTTGAGCATACTGCACCACAATATACACAATACACATGCAGTCCGTGGACTGCCTTCGTGTCCAGTTTAACAACGCGTACAGAATGATGTTGGGGCTCCCCCGCTTTTGCAGCGCATCGACAATGTTCGCGGAAGCCCGCGTTGATTGTTTCTACGCAACAATACGCAAGCGAAGCACTCATACATACATACATACATACATAAACTCACGCCTTCTTCCCATGGGGGTAGGCAGAAACTACAGAATGCCACCTGCTACGATCCTTACATACTCCTTTTGCCTCGTTTACGTTCATACATCTGGTCATACACGCACGCCGGTTGCGAGAACTACGCACCTGTCCTTTCTGAAGAACATCACCAATAAGGTCAGTATATGTCCTCCTAGGGCGTCCCCTCCCGGCGTGTTTCCCGGCGTTTGCGAAGCACTCATTTTATTTATAAATTTAAATTTAATTTAGTTTGAGTGGTAATTTGGATTTAATTTTTAATTGTAATGTTAATTTTATTTATAAGTGTAGGTATTGCCTATTCTATTCAGTCTATGATACTCGAAATAAATGATGATTTGATTTGAATATCGCAGCAGTAGATGAAACAGGGCAAAAGCTGTCAAAGATGATGATTATGAAGAGGACAAAAGCTCAGTGTTTTGAGATCAACAAAGCTGCCATCAGAAAATTTACGCACGTTTACTCTTCAATCTAAGAAAACAAAATGAAGAAGAAGAAGTTACCACTCACCAGATAACAAGTACAAACATTGTTATCACATAACGCGCAAAAATGTCTAAATAGGCTAAATAAACAGTGCTTTAATTAGCATAGAAATATTAATTATGTAGGACTACACAAAAGCGTCATAATGAGTGCAGATCGCTGGTTAGATAAAATATTTGCGTCATACTGCTGAGGAATATTCTGACACGAACAGAAAGCATGCTTGACCCAAGATAAGGACCTTTTGAGTACGCACGGAGCATGTTGTAAAACAAATATGTACCTTAGGGTCCAACGTTCAGTAAATATTGCAACAATTGATGTACCTACTATGTATTGTTTTGATTGATACATAAATACTTACTTATATTATTTAATAATCGTTGTCAGGATTGCGGGGCCAACATGGCAAAAGATCGGACGAAATAGAGAGGCTTAGACGGAGAAAGGGGAGGCCTTGTGAGCTGCAGTGGGACACAGCAAAAACTAACAAAAAACATGTTTTATTAACCCGTCATACCAATTGCCGTAAGTATGTACATTGGCATCGGCATTCCAGAAGACCTACAAACGTTATACAAAGCAAATTCGAAAAGTTATAAGTACAAATCAAAACGTTTCCTTACACATAATTTATCCTAATGTAGGTAAGTACTAATGTAACCCACAAATTTCACTATCACCATTTGAAAAGTATTAAATGTATAATTGTAGTATGTAATTAACATTTATCGTAAAATGTAAATAAACGACTCGCCAGCACACAGATAAACCCTGAGAGGTTTTCGTTGTGTGACTAAAACCAAAGTGTAATATTATATTAAAAGGATAAGTGTTTTAGAAATAAATAATAATAAATTGATCGAAGTTTTCGTTTCTCTCGTGTCGGAGCCATTTCTTAAAAAATTAAAAAATCTCATCTCGCAGTTGACTCTCAGATTGAGGTCGCAGCTGCTTAACCGGACCCTTAAGCTACTAACTTAAAGCCTCCAGCCAGGGGCATAAACTATTCTATGTTATACTAAGCGAACGCTCGCTAAGGGCACCCCCTGTGGGGTACGAACCTCGGCTTAGGGCGTCGCTGGCGGGGGGACAGCAAGATGGGACAGGCTGGATCAAACAGATATTAATATTATTATTAATTGGGGAATTTAGTGCAACATTTCTCAGCATAACGCGGGCTGGCGCTTCTGCGAGCAAGGGTCGGGGATTTCTTCACTGTGCCGTGGGGTAGGTAGGTACTTATTAGCTAGTCAGGTAGGCGGTAGTGGGAGGGCTGACTTTCCAGAACGCGCTGGAAATTTTAAATAACACCAATTTTTCGTTTAAATCCTTTCAAAGTAATCTACTTCAAAACAGTAGGATAATCAATAGGACCTATCAATACACCTAATAAATATAAAAGTTCGCCAAAGGCACGTCCTAAAGTTCTAAGACTTCAAAACAGTAGGATAATCAATAGGACCTATCTATACACCTAATAAATATACAAGTTCGCCAAAGGCACGTCCTAAAGTTCTAAGACTTCAAAACAGTAGGATAATCAATAGGACCTATCTATAAACCTAATAAATATACAATTTCGCCAAAGGCACGTCCTAAAGTTCTAAGTACACACACTCATCCAAATTACCGACAACTCGACAAGTCCATGAGATGACTGACAATCGAGATCGCGTGATCTTCAATTACCGTCGGCATTGCCACTTACACCAAATACTTCCTGCGCTCATCTTAATGTAATTAAAGTTGTGTCTCGGAATTTTCAAAGGGATTTAAGTGACGACTGTTTTGGAGCGAGTTTGATTTGGCTTTTTTTTATATTATCTTTTTTACAACACTAGGAAGTGGCACTGAACACTGTTCACTAGTGTTTTATAAAATAAGCAATAGCAGGTATTGTTGCGACGGTCGATTTGATTGAGTGATGCAGTTAGGAAGAACAAACACATTTGGGATAACAACTAGAAAAAAAAAATGCTTTTTTTTTTTTGGTGGGAAATCATCGAATGACTTCTCCCGCTCTAGGCGGAGCGGGAGGGCGTGTCAAACTCTTACTGATTATAACCCACCCGTGTTCCTTGCTATGCCAGTTGCCTGTGCTATGCCAGTTGCCTGTGCTATGCCAGGGGCCACGGTATCTCTTTCGGACTTTCCCGCAACCCCGGCAGGCATCGGTCCCATCGGACCCCTTCACTTGCTGACATCTCATTGAGGCGCGCGTGGAACACAACGCGCCGTCGACCCGGGCCTTGGCCTTCCTTACCGGACGGCGAGCTACCCATTGCTCAGCGTCCACATTTCCGCAAGCCCGCGCGGCCGTGTGACGCGGACGGAGTGTGCGGTCCTGGGACCTACTCGTACATCAGGAAGTTTCTTCTCGCGTATGATTTAAAACAAAAACAAAAACTTTCGACACTTGAAACTAGAAACCTTAGAACTGACTTTTTTTCGCCGCGCGTTTTAGACGCGTTTTTTAACCCACTTCAAAAAAGGTTGAGGTTCTATGATCGTCTGAAATGTATTTATTTATGTATATAATGTTCATCGATATTTTCGTCAATTGTGAACCGATTTTGAAAATTCTTTTTCCATTTGGTAGAGGAAGATTGAAAAGGAAGCCCGGTGGTACCATATAATTTTTATTAACTCTGCTTGGGTAGTTTTTGAGTAAGCTTCAATAATATCTATTTTTCCCACTTTGTCTAAAATAACTACCTGTCACTGTTATTTACATAGTAGGTAATGGTATTCGAATTTGTGTGGGGTAGCCACAACTGAAAATTTAAAAATAAAAACTTTTTACAAAAATAGAACTCTTCTAAAAAAAAAAAAAACACTAGAAGTGAAAAATAATTTAATTTCGGAAGTTGGTGGGAATGGTCATGGATAGCTTTGCCATCAACTTGGGATTGTGATACTGCAGATTTGATTATAGTGGAGTTAAAACTCTGGCATCATAATCAGTATTGTGTAATCACACAATTGTGTGTGCATTGTCAGTCGGGGATTAGGGTCAAGAGCGGCATCATTAATTTTAAAAATGAAATATTGAGTATTTTAGATAGTGGCAATTTAATTACTGTTAGCTAAGTTTGTAAGTGGTTAATTTTGATGTGTTCAAGCCTTCATTAATAAGTTAACCCCTTTTCTAAGATGTTCATTTGCAAAGCATAATCAATTCATGTTTCTTAATAATTAATAATTCTTTCAGACCAGCATTTTAGTTTATTAATGCATTTTTCCTCTTATACCTACTTCTATTCTTATCTGATTGTCTAATGGATTCTCTCAAGAGTTCAAAACAATTGAATTTGCCAGTTAGATAATTAAGAACAAACATCCTCTTTTTCAAAATGTTGTGTGATGTAAAATATAGTACACCACACTTTTGGGAATACAAAGTATGACCTGCAGTATTTATTATTCTTCTTTGGTCTGTCTTATAGTGACAAAGGGATCCCAAAAATCCTTTGGAGAGAGGCATATGTTTTAATAACAGCGATAAGGGATGAAAAAAGTTATCTGTTTAATGTTTTGCTCAATATGAATCCATTTGACTAGTTAAAGATTATAGCAGGTGGCATTCTGTAGTTTCTGCCTACCCCCATGGCCCTATGTGCAACATTTTCCTGTATTGTACAATAATAAGTTAATTTATTGAATACTGCTTCAACTACATAGGTACTGTGCACACTACAACAAAATGTTGTAAGATTGCAACAGGCCAAAGTTGACAGGATATTTGTTATTAAAGGTAGATAACTCAACTAATTGTCGATTTGTCAAGCAAGCGAGACTTGCGTAAGATTGGATGCAAATGTTTGTTTTTCGCTTACAACAACAACAATATCATGAATACTTATCACAAAGTAATAAATACAAAACAGATTACTGGCATTTTAAAGAGTCCTTAGAACATTTATTGACTGTAGAAACAATACCGGAGTCAAGTGTTACCCTTCACCATGCTTTGATTGTCACGGCTGCGAATACATTATTTAAGTAACCTCAAAATTACCAATAACGTTACTAACCGATTTCTAACGCAAAATGTTATAGTTACTGAAATATACGACTAAGGTCAGCATTCGTTGCATTCGAAAGATAATCACAAATATAGAACGTCTAAAAAAAGACATGTAACTTGCCGGGGTTATTTGTGATACAAAATGAACTTACCTTGTTTTCTATGATACCAACAAATACACTTCACCACTTGCTTTATTTGAAAATAATTACATGGATTCTCTTAAAGTTTTATTGTGTGTGAAAAAAATAAATTCGTTTCAAATTTCGCACCGACAACAAAATATTTGTGTAACTGAAAATATTCAGTATTGCAAGTTTTATCGAAAATTCCACTGATTTGAATAATTGTTTTGTATAAAAAATTAAAAAAAAACCTAAATGCACACATTTTTTTAATCTAAAATAGGATGCACTATTTATAGCCTACAAAAGATTATTTTTTCTAGTAGTGTCGTCGACTGGTTTTGTATTCTCCACATAATTAAATATTCTTTAGTGGTTTTGGCAACATTTTTTTTAAGTCAAAACAAATGGCAACCATTCATCCACTCCATTTTACGAAGACAGGAGATTTCTAGCGGACTGAAGTAAAAATATAACAATTATAAAATAAATGGAACAAAAGTTGCCTTACCGACATTTTAATGATATAGTAAGCATTATAATAGGACCTTTAATTTAAATCTAAACTCCAAACTTTATTTCCGTTTCTCAAGTCCCTGATTTTATACGTAAAAATTCGATATTATTTTTTTACGCTCCATGTTAATATATCGTAACAAAAATATTGGTAAATATTATAAACTATAATAAACTCTTGTATGCTTCATTATAAAAAAATACATTGTCAATATATTTTAGGCATCTCAGTTACGCAACTATAACGGAACGTTTTAGTGGTGAAGTCATCGCCTGTCAAAATTTGTCATATTTTATGTCAAAACAAATTCAGTAGATTCATTTCATTTCCAAAATAAAAAATAAAATCAGTTTTAATTGTACAAAATGGGTCTTTTTGGGAAATCTCCAGAGAGAAATCCGAAGGAAATGGTACGTTTAATATCCAAACTATGACACCAATAAAGAACGATAAATAGCTATAGTAATTATCTAAAATTATCGCTCTTTTTAGGTAAACGAGTGGTCCCATAAAATACGGAAAGAAGGATATAACTTAGAAAGACAAATAAGAGGTATGTCATACAATTGCTGTATTATTTAGAAGCTAAAAAGTTTAGTTAGTGTCCCTAAGAACAGAGATTAACCTACATTCGCACCTTGATAGGAATGCCTAAAACTTGTTTATGGAGTCAATCGAGCCAAGGTCAAGTGTCTTTGTCGTGAGGTTAATTTGTATATGCACGTCTATAGAATTCCTGATTTCCTGAAAAGGTTTTTGATGATGTTATCCAAATTTTTTATAAAGTAGAGTAAGTAATCTAGAATGAAGGAAATGCTATGATTCTCCATTCGAATGCTTACTTCAGAAAGTTTACAAGACTTATCCATTCGAAAGCTTACTTCAGAAAGTTTTCGCCGACAACTAAGTGACACTTAAATGAATCCCTAATTAAAAGTGCATTGTTGGATTTTCAACTCTCAGCGCTGAGCCTAGCGATGAAAATCCAACAGTGCACTTTTATACAGGGATTCATTTAAGTGTCACTTAGTGAAGGTGAAAACGGGCATTAGGTTGTGTTCTCTTCCACGTATAACCCATCACCCTTTAAAGCATGAGTGAAGAGGCATCTTCTGGGCTAGCTCATTCAAAGACTTCATCCTATGCTTTCCGCCAGGGGAGATTGAGGTCATGAGCAAGCCAATTTCACATAAAAAAGTATCATTGATTTTTACTAAATTTGCATTATATACTCATGACTTGTTTAGCCATACAAAGAGAAGAGGATAAAATAAAGCAGTCCCTAAAAGAAGCTGCGGCGAAGAGCGACAAACAAGTGTGCACAATACTGGCTAAGGAGATCATCCGGTCTCGGAAAACAATCAGTAAAATATACACAAGCAAAGCACATCTCAACTCTGTACAGATGCAGATGAAGAATCAGCTAGGTAAACATGATTTAATAACTGAAAAACTGGTTTAAGTGGTTTATCTTTATACAGGGTTAAATAAAATTAACTAGTAAAACTTCAGAGACATGACAGCTATTGTTAAGGGCCTACACTACCTCAAATTGCTTAGCAAGATCCTCCGTTATATCAAAACCACTGCAGCATTAATTTTGAAATAAATATATGTTAAAGTTGATGATTATAAAAAGTACAAAACGATGCAAAAGGAGTATGTAAGGATCGTAGCAGGTGGTGTTCTGTAGTTTCTGGCAAGAAGGTGTGAGTTTATGTATGTATATGTTAAGAGAGAACAGGGCCTAAGAAGAATTTGAAAAATAGGTATTGGAAGAAACTATTGCCGTCGTCTTACCTCAAGTATGCCCCCTTTGAGTGCGATATGGACAGCGGCAGCTCCGACCGATTATATCACAAAAAAAATTGATGAGATCGATGTTTTGTATTTCCCCTATTTCTCCTCAAAAACAGCAGATACTTTTTTTTTCTTTTTTGTTTTTAAAGATTTAAAAAAAAAAAAAAAAAAAAACAAAAGTCATTTATTCAAACTAGGCTGAGAATCAGCACTTTTCGAACGTCAAAATTACGTAAGACAGTCCCCCAAAACCCCCCCCCTTCACCACTTCCTAGTGCTTTTGCTGGGAAGAAGAAGTGGCGCAACAAACTCCCCAGCAGCACAGCTGTCTGTTCAGTTAGAAAAAAAATAAAAAATGATTCTATACAACAGTATGCAAGACAATTTACAATATGCAAAAAATAATATTAATTATAAATTAAATAGCTTTAATTAATAGCCATATGACAGCTAGCACACGCCAATATACCAACCAAAAGCATTGAGAACTTCAAGCAGAAATAAAAATAACTAAAAGTAAACAATATCTAAAAAAAAAAAGAAAAAGCCCCCAGGCATAAAGGGCGTGCCCGCTTACATATAGCTGTAACTAGAAGTTACAATTGATAAACTAGGACCATCGAGGTAAAATAAATAACTGTCGAGGTCGCTAGCTAACCACATAGGTATTGCAATAAAACTCATAAAAAAAACATTGTAATGAGTAGATTATGTCAACAAAATTATGTCTATGTTAAAAAAATCTAAAGTTACCTCCAAACCGTACATTAAACCGCTGGAATTAAAAAAATACGTCAAATTAGATCATGAACCTTTGCATAATAATTGAACTAATTATAGCAGCAACTATGTTTTTTAATTTCAATTAATTTGTCTTAAAAAGCAATTACTAAAACTATTGGCGCATTGGAGCCGCCAGCATCCCACTCCGTCTTGCTGTCACTCATTCCGCGAGCACTATGGTGTGAGCGAGATATAAAGTGGATTTGAGCTGAGGTCTCTTAAATGTCTGTTAAGTTAGTTACTTGAAATAAAATTAGCAGTTTCAGTAGCTACTTCATTACAGCTGCTCAGGGTCAACGGGTGCTGGCTGGACGCCTGAATTATGAGAAATAATAATTTTCGATAATTATATTGTATTATAAATCATGTTATAAATTGTAATTGTATGTTTACAGCTACATTAAGAGTTGCGGGATCATTGCAGAAGTCAACTGAGGTATGTTATTTTGTTAGCAATCATAAAAATTGTGTTTTATAAATATCTTTCAAAGCTCTATCATCAGTTCATCACCATTCATGTACCACATGTTGTTTTGGAAGGAAACCCTTCCTTCACTGGGTTCCCAATTTAGTTTCCGAACATACAGGGTGATTGGAAGATGGGTGCAAAGCTTTAAGGAGAAGATAGTACAGACCATTTGGAACCATTTAAACCATGGTTGTCTCAGACGAAGTCTTACCAATTTTTTAACCTAATATTTGATTATTTTTTTTCGGAAATTCCCAAAATTTTATGTAAACTGCATAATTATGGCCAAATTGAATGATATATGAGTTCATTTTTTATTTATTTAATCAAAGTAATGTGTAAGCAATCAAGCAAAACATTTTTTAGGCTTCTATGAACATTTGACATTTTTTACAGACATTTAAAGTTCAGATTATTTGTATCACGTTTTTTAAATCTAATTAAAAAAAAAAAAATTGGTAAGACTTCGTCTAAGACAACCATGGCTTAAATGGTTCTAAATTGTCTGTACTATCTTCGCCTTAAAGCTTTGCACCCATCTTCCAATCACCCTGATACAAAATTACTTTAACAACTATACATTTAAATTTACTAGTCATTCTGAAATCAACTCAATGTACACTTGTGTAAAGTTGATATTGGTTTAAGGATTTTAATAGACTATAGATACCTAATTAAGTTTACCCATATTTTATGCTCTGTGCTATCTCTTCTTCTTCTTCTTCTTCACGAAGGGTGCCACACCCACCCTTGGTAAAATTTCTACATTTATATCTGTAACTAGCTTCTGCCAGCGGCTTCGCCCGCGTGATATCTTTATAAATTATAGCCTATGTTACTCAGTGATATAGTGATAATTAGAGATCGGATATTCGGATGCATATTTAGCTAAAGTTAATTTTTGGCTAAGAAATTATGGAAGTGGCTTCTTAATTATTTTTTTCTTAACTTAAATCCCGGAATTTAATAAAATCCGGGAATGCAAAACTAATCGGATACATGGAATGGAAACGACTTATCAGCCCTCTTGTGAAGGTTACTTTTGCGGTGTTAACATTAAAAAAAATATACCTACTGTAAACATTTTTTTATGAAACTCAAGGCACCAAGTTGTTTGTCGCTCTGTGCTAGGCCAATTTGGCAACCTACTTTACAACAGAAGCTAGCATTTCTATAGTCAAAAAGTACAAAATGTATCAATTCCGGAATCGCGAGATTTTTGCGATCGATACAAAAGTGCATTTCATAATAGCCAACACCTGAACGTAAGTAAATGTACATTCAATTCTATAATCAGAACTCTAAATCTGTCGATCCCGGAATCCCGGGATTTTTTCGATGCAAAAGTGCTTTCCATAATAGCCAACACCTCAACTTTAGGTAAATATGCATCCGAATATCCGATCTCTAGTGATAATATAGCATTCTACTGATGAAAGATTTTTTTTAAATCGGTCCAGTAGTTTTTGAGTTTATTCATAACAAACAAAAATACAAATCTGTTCTCTTTATAATATTAGTGTAGAGTAGATTTTTATGGTGTACATAATAAAGAGTATTATATTCTAGTTTTCTAATTCACCAGGTGATGCAAGCAATGCAGGCGCTGGTCCGTCTTCCAGAAGTGGCGGCAACGATGCAAGAGCTAAGCAAAGAGATGATGAAAGCTGGTATTATCGAGGAGATGCTGGATGAGACCATGTCCAGTATGGAGGATGAGGAGGAAATGGAGGAAGCGGCGCAGAGTGAGGTTGACAAGGTAGGGAAACAGTACCCTTATTGCGTAGTATTAGGTCCCCACTCCCCACCTATGAACTCAGCGTTTTGTATGGAGATTTTTAAAGAAGTTGCATTTTTCATACTAACATTTTCTTAGATTAATTTATTTAAAAACCATGAACACTAACGTTTTAAAACTTAGTCACTAATGTTTAAAAACTAAGATAACGTATGCCACTTAGATTAAGCGACAAAAATAAGTTTTGGCTACGTTTTAAAACAAATAGTGGTCATTTCTGCTAGCAAAAAGAGGAGATATTTTTAAGGTATTTTTTAAGGTTTTGAAAACTATAAATAATAAGGTTTTTTAACTATTGGTAGTTGTCTATGATGGTCATTATTCGATTTATTATCAAGCATTTGATGAATATTTTAAATCATAGAAGTGACGAAGTTCTATATTTGTGAGAAAAAAACGCCTATTTCATAGGTGGGACCCAATACGTGATCAATCGAATTCTGAATCGTTTTGAAACAAATTGCTAAGCCATTGCTTCCCGAGTTCGAAAAAATATCTGCTCAACAACATAAATAACGCAATGGATGTTGTTGAACTGTCAAAATGAAACAAATTTGTCGTAATCGTTTACGAAAATGTGTTGCGTAATTAGATCTGTTGTCCTGTTTTGATAAAGTGATCGACTAATGCAACGTCATGACGTAAATTCCGCCGAATAGTATTTGTCAATAACTAGTAAGGTCAACCTCACGTTAGCGGTAGCACTTGTACTACAAAATCCGCCCTTATTGTTTACGTAATAAAGGCGCTGTCAATGGTTTTTTTTACCCTGGACGTGCGATTGACAGTACAGGTGCTAGCTAAGCTTAGATTTTTCTTATAACATCTAAACTGGACCATATTTAATTAAACCAAAAGTTGACAGGTGGCAGGCGCCAATCCAACATTGGACAACCCAACAATCGTTTTTCTTTTTCATAGTTTTTTACTTTATCAAACTGTGACATAAATACCTAGTCACATTTTTAAGACAGGTGTCAGGTTTTACAAATGTGTCGTATTGACAGTTATATGAAATTGTGCCCAGACCGCAGTCGATCGGCGACATCCGCCTAAAATATTTTGAGACATGATAATTATATGAGATGACAAATTCTGAGGTGTCGTGCCGCGACGGTCGACGGTAGCACTCGAAAGAAAACAAAAAATAATTACTCATGTTATACCAATAAAATACTGCCTGCATGCATAGGTCAAAGATTTTTTGACTTCTCTGTATGCCTAAATTTTCTATGTAAAACATCTTCACCCAGGTGTTATGGGAGCTTACCCAAGGCAAGCTAGGCGAAGCGCCGGCGCCTCCAACAGCCGTGGCTGCGCCCTCCACCAGTAAGGAAGAGGAAAATGTTCCCGAGCCCACTGAGAGTGAACTAGATGAGATGGCTTCAAGGCTGGAGGCGCTTAGGTCTTAGTATAGCAGAGGTTTAACTCACAGGTAGGTGCATACCTTCTTCCGAATATTGCTGTACAGTTTATAGAACAAATACGCACACATACACACCACCACACTCCCACGTACACAAACACACCAGCAATGCTATCTGTAACCATCTCACCGTGAAAACCTAGGTGAAGTGAGTTCGGAGTGAGCTGTCAGTCCCTAGTAGCAGGTGGAATGACAGCTCACTTCACGTACTCACTGCACCTAAGTTTTCACCGTGATATTATTACAGAATAGACTGGCTGATATTACAATACAACACCTGAAATCACCTCTCAAGTCTAGACTCTGGAATTCGTACCCCGAGCCCCAAGATACAGACTAACTGTCTAGTTTGGGTCTCACTGGCAAATAATATTATGTAACATAGCTATAAGTAATATTTTAAGCTAGTTGTGTTGTCTCAATTTGGTGTTAACCTATAAACCTGCTTACTATTCAGTACCTGGACAATAAATTTATATTTCTATTTTCTGTATAATCATCATTAGCTCGCCCGTATTGCTGCCACTGAGAAATTCCAGATGGAAAAAACCGAACCCAGAAACTCATGACTCACATCATTGGGCACACGGCTTGTCATAAATAAATTTAAATAAGACCTTTTGTTCTAAACATATCTATTTTAGCCATCGTATCAGTGTTTACGTCCTTCCTAGCCATAATGTCTTTTAAAATCTATGTTTCGTGCAGTAAATACGGCGCATCGGGTTTTTGGAAAAGTTGGGCTTTGTATTGTAGTCTCTGACACTGTCAGACACTGTGACACATACTTTAGGCTGTGTGACACCCTCTTCGAAAGATACCGTGTTATGTGTGATAGATAATGTTTTATGTGTTACATTAACGCCCGGAGGAGCTCATGGCTAAGTAATATTTTAGCCGCACGGGTCGATCCATCAGGTTAAGCTACGCTTGCCGGGGTTGGTCTCTGGATGGGTGACCGTCTTTACATACCGAGACTACTCCGTGCCTCGGAAAGCACGTTAAGCCGTTGGTCCCGGCTGTCATTCGTGGATCTTTGACAGTCGTTACGGGTCGTCAGCCCGAAAGTCTGACAACCAGTCTTACCAAGCGGTATTGTATTAGTCAATTACTGGGTTGTGGAGGTCAGATAGGCAGTCGCTCCATGTAAAATACTGGTATTCAGCTGCATCCGGTTAGACTGGAATCCGACCCCAATATAGTTGGGAAAAGGCTAGGCAGATTGACATTTTGCTGGCCACGTTTGCTCTGTAAAAAAGTTCTTCCTGTTTACCTTACGAAGTAAAAAACTGCGTCCTAACCGAAAGCGACTATCGGGCGAATACGCGATCGCTTACCTGAATAATGATCAACATACACGACTTGATTGGTCGCGCGACTATGTCATATTCATAAAGGAGCGCGACAATCGTGACCTTGCGGCACCCGAGGCTTGATGCGCCAGCCCGCGTCGATGCTCAGCCAGTAGCTTTAAATTCCCCGATTAATAATAATGAATTATCCTTGATCTCGCCGGTCCCAACTTGCTGTCCTCCCCCCAGCGACGCCCTAAACCGAGGTCCGTACCCCACAGGGGGTGCCCTTAGCGAGCGCTCGCCTAGTTTCAATTAGAATAGTTTTTGCCCCTGGCTGGATGGAGGCTTTGAGTGTAGTAGCTTAAGACAGCCACAGGAAAGCTCGGTTAAGTAGTCATGACTTCAGAGGGCAGCTAGGAGGCATCATCATTACATTTAGTTCCTTGCTCTTGTTTCATGTTTATAGATTTATATATTTATATGAATAAGTTTATGCTTTATGTATGTATGTACATATTTATTGTATATGTAGATGGTACACCGCTGACTACCTGCAGTATTGTCTCTCCTATTACCTTTAATCCATCCAAAGGTTGTCTGTAAAAGATCGCTTTAAGCGATAAGACCGCCCATTGTGTCACCCTATGTAAAATTTCTAAATTATGTCTGTGATTTTTATGGTGTACAATAAAGAGTATTCTATCTATCTATCTATCTAGGAGATGCCCATGAAAAAAAAAAAAAAAAAGTACTTGCCCAAAAAAAAAAAGTACTTGCCTAAAATAAAAAAAGTACTTGCCCGACAATCGCTTTTGGTTAGGATGCGGTCAATTTAACAAAAATAGCCATAATTGGTTGACAATTATTATCTACCGAGATGTACATAGTTTAATAGTATTGTACATTTTACATACACACATCAACACGGTCTAGGGATATTTTTAAAAAAGCGAATTACTATCAATGTGCTAATTATTTATATGACATGTATATATTTAAAAGATACGTTATTTAATATTCTACCATTTTTTAATAATGGTTAAGGTACTTAGATTAAAATTTCAGGATTTTATGGAAAAAAAATGAAGCATAGACGGAAACCGTATGTGAATTAACTTTTAATTTGTGAGTAAAAACTGAAAAAAATAGAAAAATCATTTAATTTGTGTTTATAAACTTGAATTTAGTAGTCTGAGAAAGCGCCCATGATGTTCATAACACATCGGCAACGATTCGGCATGCTCAGAACAAGGTTGTCAATGTCTTGCTGCGGAATATTGTCCCATGTCCTTCTGAGGTGCGCAAAAAGTTGATCTTCTGTAGCCAGATTTTCAGGAACTTCCTTCAGAGCTCTTCTTTGCAGCATATCCCACGCATGCTCAATGGGATTTAGATCTGGCGATTGAGCAGGCCAGTCTAAGGCCCTAACATTATGTGTATGTAACCAAGCTGCTACCGTTCTCGCCGTGTGTGCCCGGGCATTGTCGTGCATGAGCAGGAAATCTTGCCCCATTTGTGTTCTGTGGGGCAAGATTACGGGCCCCAGCACCTGTTGGACGTATCGTTCTGCCGTCATATTGCCCCGCACCCAAACGAGATCCGTCCGTCCTCCAAGACGAATTCCTGCCCAAACCATAATTGTTCCTCCTTGGTATGGGTGAACTTCCTGTGGGTTCTGGAGACGGCTCCATCGTCCAGGAACTCGCCAAACACGCGTCCTTCGTGAATCTGGATGGAAGCCGAACCTGGATTCATCCGTGAACAGCACATTGGACCATTGCTCACGGCCCCAGTCCACGTGGTTCCGAACCCATTCTAATCGTCGTCCACGATTGCCTCTCCGTAAAGGTGGGACCCGGAGTGGTCTACGAGAGCGTAGATTGCTTTCATGCAGTCGCCTTCTTACAGTTTGGTCACTCACAAGCACTTGGTGTTCCACTCGCAGCCTTTGGACCAATTGAGTCGCCGTTGCATTTGGTTGAGCTCGCGCAGTAATTTGCAAAAATCGGTCTTGTCTGGGGGTAGTGATGCGACTTGGCCCCCGGTGCCTCTCCGCTACTTCACCTGTGGCACGATAGCGTGTCCACAATCTTGAAATTACATTTTGATGGGTCCCTATGGCCTCAGCAACATTACGCTGAACAGATCCAGCTTCCAGCATTCCCACAGCTCGTAACATCTCCGCCCTCGTCAAATGTCGGCGTTGCATGGCTACAATACCTCAATTTTAACTTTATCTTTCGTTTAAAAATGAAAAAAAACTGTAACTAAACGTAATTCGTATTGTTTTCTAAATTTCGCACAAATGAAAATTCCCTCTCCTATACATCAAGACATTTTTATGCCACCGAAACAAAAGAATTTTCAAAAATTTTAATTTGGAATTAGTCTGAGATAAATTACAAACAAATCGGTGTATAAAAGATTCCAATGCGGCCAGTACTTTTCGAGTTATTTAATTGAGTATGAAATATCCCTAGACCGTGTTGATGTGTGTATTATGCTGTACTTTGAGATAACTTACCTATGCCTACCTAATTATATTAATTATAATTAATGTGCGCTATTTCTGAACAAGGCGCTAATTAAGACATTCTTGATCCAATTAAAAGATCATAGGGTTAATGAATTAATTATGTCTGAGACAGGATGCAATCATGATTATTAAAGACATTGAAATTATAAAAACAAAATCAGACTGTTCGTCGTATTTTGCGTGTTTCGCACGTGGTTTGTGCACTGTTTAGATCAGCTTACAATTTTACCTGGAGATTTTATTGGCAAAATAATTGGTGGATTTCCATGAATTTTAAGCAGTAATGCAGGCGGGTTTTTTAGTTTTCAAGACACCTCAGCCGGAAAAACAAAAAACCGGCCAAGTGCGAGTCAGACTCGCACACGAAGGGTTCCGTACCACCGTGCATTATTTAGCAAATTAATGAAAATACTAAATGAATTACAAAGTTATTTTTGAAGTTGGAGAAATCACCCATATTTCAATAAATACCTTGTGAATCGGCGTTTATTGTATTTGTTGATTATATATAATATAATATGGTACATGACATACAGAAGTTAATATTTCTAACATGTTTATTTGTCGAGATAGAGCTCGTACCAAACAGGTTTAAAACTGACAAATTTTACGCCCATGGGGCCGTATAATTTGTCAGTTTTAAACCATTTAACCCCTAATATTAGCTGCACGGGTCGATCCATCAAGCTAAGCTACGTTTGCCGGGGTTGGTCTCTGGATTGGTGACCATCTTTACATACCGAGACTACTCCGTGCCTCGGAAAATAACTTTAAAAAAATACCTTCCGTAGCTAGCGACACGTCGGTTTCATAGAAATACATATAAACCATTGGTGTCGCAGCGACACGTCGCCTGCAGTTACCGCCTGCTGTCGACTACGGAATTGTACCTTTAACTTTCATCTATTGAATGAAATGCTGAAAAGCAATAGTATCCTAGATGTTATGTACTATCGAAGAACTTCATATCTAAGCAGCTTGAAAACAAAACCCCGTGAACACGATGACCACATCTGTTACCGCCCCGGTTCTATGGCTGCCAAGTGCTGCAAGCAGAAATAGTCCTCACGATGTAGAGATATGAAGTTTTTCGATGGTACAAGCTACAGCGTTAACCAATTTTGGTTGCTGACCATACAATAAATATAGCAAATGAAAAAAATAATTAATAACGCATTTTCTTTCCAGATACGTACCTATGTGTCGGAGACAAGAATTGAGAAGGCTATTTCAAGCCATCGGGTTGACAAATGCCTTAAGAACAATGTAAATAATTGTTGTTGTATGTATGTAATTAAGTTTGTACGGCCGTACGAGAGATTTACAACGGATAATAATTTTACTATAATAATTTTAATATACTAAACGCCGAGACTCGTAGCACCCCCGGTCATGAAAGGTGCGGGGGAGGCCGTGAATATTTAGTACGGGGCTTCTGTAAGCTCTATACGGAGGCTCGTGTCATCTCGCTCGCAAATTTCATGACCGCGGTAGCTATGAACGTTGGTTTATACTACAGAGCTGATGTGAGATTTATTAAATATTTTTTTTGGATCTTTTTGTGAAATAGTTTGTCGCAATAGGTAGGGGTCTTCTTAATCTTAAAATAAACATTGCCCTACACTAGGTTTTTTAAGGGATGGTCTTACATACTCAAACAAACACTGTATTTGTTTCGTGCAAGGATTGCTTCCAGTCAGATTGAACCCGTCTTTTGAGTTTGGTTGTTGTTTGTACTATCGAAGAACTTCACATCTAAGTTTGAAAACAAAATCCCGTAAACACGCACCACATCTATTAATGCCCGGTTCTATAGAGGCCGAGCGCTGCAATCAGGAATAGTCCTTACGGTGTATAGATGTGAACTTCTTCGATAGTACACTATGGTTATGAGAAAAAGTTGTCATAATTATAGCATATTATAGTCCAATGAAAAGTGCAAAATTCGTGTCGTTCAGTTAAACATACGCCAGTCAAGTAGGCTAGTTCAGTCAGATTCGGACGCTTCAACAACACGTGCGCCGGTCGCACGTCTTTTTGAAGTGTCCAAAATCTATTGAAAAGAAGTAGTGGGATGGCTTAATGGCTCGGTCGGGAACACGCGTTCACATGAAGCCAATCCACTGCGAGAGAGGTGGGGGAAGCTATTGGCGCCAGCTTTGAAATCGTTCAATACGGATCAATTACAATGGACTAGCTTCATCAACGGCTTGAGGAAAATCCAACGCAGTGGACTGTCTCTATTTACACGATGCTATTATTGGATTGGCTTAGTGGATTGTCTCGGGGATTGGCCCCGTCTAAATGGTCCATTATCCCACCAAGCTTTAAGGTACAGACGCTAGCAGGTCAACCTACCCGAAACTGTAAAATTTTCCCAATCAACTTTGAACCTTATGCTGTAGTGATAAAGTTGAAAATATATTAAAGAAATTTCACAGATTGATAAGACTAAAATGTTATTTTTGGCGCCTGGCCAAACTCGGAACTATCGCCGCCATCTTGTTTTACACTACAATTTCTGTGACAATTTCACAAATGTTTACTAACAACGCCCGCCTGTCAATGTCATTCAGGCGCCAAAAGATCCTTATTATAGCACTCTACTTGGGATTTGTATCTTGAGTTTTTATCATTATGGCATTTCTCCCTCTCTACCATAACAATATCATGAACACGGGTGTCCTTTAGCAATGTTGTTGTAATCTCTGATATTTAGGCGCATTGTTTGCGTTATTGTATCAATGTTACGTATAGTTAATTTTCAATATCTTTTGGCCGCTTCAGAAAGGATTCGCGGTACAACCCCGTCTGTTTTGTATTTGATAGAATAAAGGTGGATTCTATATATAGGAATTTATGGCAAGAATTTTGTTAAATAAGAGTCCTAAAAGATTATGTTCGACTCGAAAATGTTAGACAGGCAAGGAGTTGCACTCCCTTCTCTTACTTACCACGTGCTTTGTGTGAGCATTATTCCTGTCAGTGTCGCACACCTGCCTAACTTCAAGTGCAAGATAGAGACGGAAACATCTAAAGGTGAGTATACACTAGAGCATGTTCATGTAATGTAACGTTCTTACAAATGGTACAATACAAGCAAAAGCTTAATTTTAAAAAGCATTTCCATGATGCTATGTAGCGTTCTTGCGAATGCTCGACTCGGTGTTCGAAGTAATGCACATGGCGAGTGAGCAAAATATAATACACAAAATTGCTCGTTTGTTTGCGAAATCAAGTTGTAACATAGCGTCGAGCGTCGTGGTCAATGTTCAGTTCGTGAAAGAGTGACACATCAGGAGTGGCCTGACATCACGTTACTAGTAAATGCTCTAGTCTATACTGTAGATGCGCAAAATTAGCCCACGAAATTAAAATTTTCTTATATTTTTTTGCAATCTGCAGGTCTGTATGGTGATCAAAATATGATTCACGACTAGTAACAAATATAGATAGTGCAATCCACGACGACGCGCCCCACTCCGCTCCGCTCCGTACTAAAGTACAGCTTACAGTACAGTCATCGCGGAGTGGGGCGCGTCGTCGTGGATTGCACTATCTTTACCTATGTATTTACATAATAAATAACCAAATCAAGGAGGAGGAGGGATCAATACGAGGAGCTCGTGGCTAAGTAATACCTGCCGCACTGGTCGATCCATCAGGTAAGCTACGCTTGCCGGGGTTGGTCTGTGAATGGGTGACCATCTCTACATACCGACACTCCTCCGTGCCTCGGAAAGCACGTTAAGCCGTTGGTCCCGGCTGTCATTCGTGGATCTTTGACAGTCGTTACGGGTCGTCAGAAGCCCGAAAGTCTGACAACCAGTCTTACCAAGGGGTAATATTACCCAGTTACTGGGTTGTGGAAGTCAGAAGGCAGTCGCTCCATGTAAAATATTGGTTTTCAGCTGCATTCAGTTAGACTTGAAGCCGACCCCAATATAGTTGGAAAAAGGCTAGGCAGATTGAAAAATCATCAATACATTTCTCTAAGCTAGAATTTGTCTCAAATGTCATGATTTCATCAAAAAAGTCATTCAATAGCTCAACTCAAACTCAAAGCATTTATTTCAATTAAACCATTTACAGGCACTTTTGAATTGTCAGTCAGTCAGAAATATGAAGCTAGTTGCCCATTCCAAAGCGTAGGTTCCTATGGAGAAGAACGGGCAAGAAACTCCACGGACACTCTTACAAAATATTGTTAACATCAATCATGTTGAAATTATACATGTGAGAACAATGTAGAAAGACGTGCACGTAAAAAGCGTCCGTAATAAAAAGATAAAAACAATTCAAAAATTTAAAATAAGCCGTGGCAGATAAGAGATGACCAGTCCCTACTGATGGCGCCCGTTCACGAACATGACGCATGGATCAGCACCGTTTAGCTCAACCATTAAAAAACCGCTAAATTTGAAGAAGCTTAATTTGAACTAAGAGAGTTGTATTGATGATTTTAATAATTATTATTCTGTAAATATATATTTATGGCGGTCGCGAATCATATTTTTATTATGTTATTAGTCTTTGGGTACTGCCCATAGAAGTGAAAACAGCGTGCGTTGACGATGACGCGAGTTTCACGCTTTTTGTTCACCCAAAAAGTACACATATATACACAGTATACATATAGCTCATGGAAACCGTTCGGTGACGATGACGCGAGTTCCATGATATTTGTTCATCCAAAAAGTGCTCAACGCGCCTAAAGAAGTTTTCACTTCAAAAATTTCGCGGCCTGCCATTGCGGAACGTGTTATGTAACGTTTATCAATCTCGGCCTTAGTCGGCTTAGTAAACATAATTTACATTCAACGTGTGCATTATTAACATTCTAAGTTCAGTTGTGATAATATAATTATTTAATAGCTTTTCTAATTGCTAGTGTTGTATAGTGAGCGCTAAGCTTCTTTATAGATGTGTTTATGTCTACTTCAGTTATGAGTATTAAAATGCACTAACTATTATAAATTAATGGTTTTATTTTACTAATATCCTCTGTACAGTTAAATAAGAAAAGGAACAAGCTTCGGTAATCTTTGTTTCCGAATAAGCACGAACGTCGTCGCGCCACGGAGTAACCATGGAGTACAGAGGCAAAGCATCAGTCGTTGGCGTTTGTATGAAGTCTTATTTAATGTAAATCTTATTTAATTATAGCTGATTTTGAGTTCAGTTCTTCGAATAGAAAAAAAAATCACAATACTGCAACAGAATAAATAAATCACAATAGAATAAATAGGGATGATGACTAAAAAAATGTTTTTTGTCCGTAATGTAGATTATGAAAAAATAACGCACACGTATTTTTTCTTTTTTTACGTTATCAAAAGATTACGGCGATACATTGAGTTATAATGTGCCATGACGTCACTTGTATGTAGATTTTATCCATACTTGTGACGTATCAACCCCCACTCCCCAACTTTAATGCGTTGTATCTAAGTCATTTTTCATTAATATGATAAAGCAAAAAATACGTGTCTACTATTTTTTTATTATCTGACTGACGGACTAAATAGAATTTCTTTTTTTTGACCCAGGCATCATCCCTATTGTCAATGCAATTAAAATAGGTACAAATTATAAAGGTCACAGACTAAAATTAAAAATTTCAAATGCAATTAAAATAAACGAATGAGTTATATACAAATCTGGTGTCACAGAATTCAAATTAACATGAAATGTCAAATTATAAGGGTCACAATTATGCTAGGATTGTTTTCATTGTAACCGTGAAAATATAACGAGATGCTTTTTTAAATTCAGCGCACAGCGGCGGATGGCGGGGCAGAGTATTTTAAATTTACCGACGCAAATTTATCTGGTATCAAGAGATTCCAAAGTTTAGAGACCGACCACGGAACATCAAAGGGGATTTCTCTTTGCGGTATTGAAGAGCGCGCTGGAGGAACCCGGCGGGATGCGATTTCCCCGCATACCGCGGGATGCTCCTCGGAAAATCCTCTTCCGAGCCATTTCATATAAAGTAGGTAGTTCCTTTCCTCATATCGTAACTTCACGAAATTTTTAGTTCCTGGAACATTGTTGATTTTAGATAACGTTACTATATCTACTTAAAGTCAAGTACTGATTTATTTATCTGTTGAAGTGGTGGAGTCAATATCACGGTTACTCTCAGAGGACAAACTTCATCTCCGTGGGGTCTTATCATTGATATATTATTATTATTATCAAGGAAGACATTGATTTGTTAACTCATTAGCTTGATAGTTTGATCCGACTCAGCTCGCAACATTTGTCCACGATTAAGAAAAAAATTGTATTGGTCAATCTTATTGAAGCATCGCATGATACTTATAATAATTATTAAGAGATTAGGGCCTACGATTCTCCATAGAAATGTATTCCCCTTTTTTCTTCCTGAATAATACACACACTCCTACACACCCACCCACACTGCACACTTAGATATGCATATAGAAGGTGCTAGCTGACATCCTGTTTGTTTCTGATGCATATATTAAGACTTATAAATTATATGCATCAGAAACAAACAAGTAGTAGTTGGCTGTAAGATTAGTTTATTTATCCTAAGTGAAATTTTTAAAGAGCTGTAGATTTTGTGAATAAATAAATAATGCCTCTAGAGCATTTTTTTTCTTTTTCATAAAGTCAAGGCTTGCTATAGATACGCCCTTGTTATGACCCTCCAAAAATGCCCCATTTTTACCGCCGTGATTAGAGAACTACCAGACAAATTCGAAGTTTGTAACATAAAAGAAAATGATAGGAACCTAGACTTTCTTAAAATTTTAATGTAAAAAATAATTGTATCGGCTCAGTTTTCGAGGAGAAAAAAGGGGTATACGAAACGTCGATCTCATCATTTTTTTTTGTGATACGGTCTTTATCGCACTGTACGGGGGCAGACTTGAGGTAAGACGACGGCAATAGTTTCTTCAAATACCTATTTCAAATTGCTCGCAGGCCCTGTTTCCTCATAATGTTTGCTTTCGCAAAAGTTAACTTATTTCATGCACGTCGACAACTTCGCAAAATGCTAACCAGATTTCTCCTGAAACTAAGATATCTGAATTTCCCACAGCTAGGCAAAAACTTCACCACCTATCAGTGTTGCTATCCTTAACCAATATCACCGCTAGGGTTACCACAGTAAAAAAATCTCATTTCTTTATAAGAATTGGCTAAAAATATATTTCGTATAATTCTATAACAATAATATCTAAAGTATAAGTACGGGTATCACAGTTAGTTACAGCATCTTAGAGGACAGGTCTAGTTCCAGTTGCATATCTTGAATCGATTCCTTCTTCAACAAAGGCTTGCGATCACTTTCTTTTGTCTTTTTTGTGTTTTTCTTATTTTTCATTAATCTGAAACAAGAAATAAAATCATCAATATTAACACATGACAAAATCACGCCTGTATTATCTGAAGGTCGGTACAGGTGTTTTTTACACCTACATTTCGCCAGTTATGTTTGAGTCCCATGTAAAGGCCGCTGTACACATTGGGCCAATGTGCTGGGCCAAAAAATTGGATACCAACGGCCGCTGTTTACACATTGCCGTATTGATCATTCTGCATTGGCGATGCGAGATGGATGTGGAAACTTGCAGTCGCGGTAATTTATTTATACAGTAAGTTTAATTATTACCCATTTATGCAGCAAAATAGAATCTTAAAAAGAAATGGCGCAAAATAAGATGGTGGATGTTGACTTTTCATCCGAACAGGACGAGGTAAATATTTTATTAGTTACTAATATATAATTAAATGAACTGAATAAAGCGTCATGCAGACCGACGCTACACGACTCTAACAAAACAATTTCTAAGAAAACTTCACGCTACAACAATTACCGGAGTCGTGTCGCGCTAGTCTACACGAGCTTTAAGACACCAACGCGTATACACGCAGCGCGCCAAGATCCTTTGATGTGTGCACGAAAAACCGACACTGGTTGGCCGGCCAGTGTTGGCCGCCAAGTAGACTACACGTTGGCCCAACATGCAGGTCCAGCACCTTCGCCCAATGTGTACAGCGACCTTAAGAGGGGTGAGCCTATCAATCAACCAGACACCAGACTTCGGGCTGCTAAACTACACCCAATTGAAAAGCCTTAATAATAACACTTTACCTGGTGGAAAGAGAGTCGCGTTTGCGATTGCTAGACTAACAAGACAGTCCATTCTTGTTATATCTATACATTTTATCCTGCCGAGCTATACAAAAATAGCTCATGCAAGGTAGAAATATTTGTTATTCAGTAAGGTTTGTAGTGAGTCTGAATGCCCAGGGTGTAACGGATGGATGGTAAAATGGATAGTGGTGGGTGGATGGTATTGTTATGGGTCTTTGTTACGTGAATTACATTGTTTATAATAATAATTTGTATAACTGACCTATTGATGACTCCATCAGGGTGGTCCATCATGCGGATGATGTCTGCCTGGTCGGAGGAGTCCAGCGGGGCCACGGATATGTCTCGCACGGCTCTGAACTTGCCGCAATTGTTTAGATGTTCGTTTTCCAAGCGGAAGAAGTTCCAGATGAATCGTCTAGAATAGGAGGAACATTTTAATTGTAGTAAATAGTATCAGACAATGTTTTGGATCTTTGATTATTGTAACACTGGTGTATCAAGATGCTTGATACGCCAGTCTGACTCCCATTTTTGAAAACTGTATTACGTTCGAGCCACGACTTTGTTCAGTGAGCCGACTCACTATAATTTGCTCTGGTTGAGTCCAAAACCAGTTGGTCAAATCCGATAAAACATGTTTTAGTTATGTGGCGGCCATCTACAACGCCACATGTTAACTACGCATCAAAGACCTGACGTCACACAAATCCTGCATCGCGCAAGCAGAGTTTACAGCGCTATCACTATATGTACAACTTTCCGACATAAATTGTCGGGCAGTCGACCACCAGACACGACACCCGGCTGGTCGGAGATACTCCCTTTTCTATAGAGGACGAGTGAACTTTACACCCTGATCCTCAAACCTATATAGTTACATATAAAATCTATTTACCGGAACACTTCAAGCGGCGCTAGTATGGAGGTCATAGTCTCTGCGCTGACGAAGTTGTTCTCCGTCACCACGAATGATATCGTCCATATGAAGCGCAGCACGAAGTCTTCCACTATCGCGAAGTAGTAGAACTGGAACAGAAAATTTGTTTATTATTTTATGTACAGTAAATAAGATCACTATGTGTGTGGTAAACAAATAGGGAAACAAGGAAAAAGGCGTCCTTTTTAGGGTTCCGTACCCAAAGGGTGCCAACGGGACCCCTATTACTAAGCCTCTGCTGTCCGTCTGTCTGTCAGCGGCCTGTATCTCATGAACCGTAATAGGTAGACAGTTGAAATCACTTTGTGTATTTCTTTTGCCGTTATCAATCATTGTATCTCTCGAACTCGTAGGTAGAAACATGAAACGATGGTACAGAACCCTTCGTGTGCGAGTCCGACTCGGCCTCGACTTGGCCGGTTATTTTGTAAAACATCAGAATTTTAGTTATTAATCATTTTTTGGAACCAGAAACTCAATGTAATACATGGCTTAGTTCAAATTCCAATGCAAACTATTGAGGACCTTTTTATAACAAATCATGCAAAGATCGACTTTGAACAGAACCAAAAAGTTGAAGTGACGATGGTTGAGTAAGTAGCAATGAACTTAAATAATCTACGCTTGTCCATACGCGGTCTCACTTTGGATGACCACAAGAGAAACGGGTTTTGTCGACGGAAGAATAGACAAAATGACAGACAATCACAATCTGTAATGTTGTCTATTCTTCCGTCGACAAAACCCGTAGCAAACCCGTTTCTATATGGTTGTCATGCTACACGTGCTGGAGGTCTGCTCCCTAACCACGAAGTCCGTTGCTTCGGTCGAAGTAAAGGTAGTTTCCTACAGACATAAGATTAATTCGGAGCCCGAACTAAGACTTAATGACAACACGATTTGACAGTTGTCCATACTAGCGATGTTGACCCGTTCGAAAAAAATATTTTGTCACTTGTTTTGACGGGGCAACTACTTTCAGACGGGCCCGTATCTTCGTTGACGGCATTAGAGAGTAGACCCCCAAGACTCGTCTACTCGAATGGTTATCGATCCTTCATCCACTTCAGCTTGCTAACTCGACTCACCCCAGGACTATACACGATTTCCTCTCTGAGGAACTTGTTCTCCGCATTAGGGCCGCAGCTGAACAGCCCCCAGTCCATCTTGACGTCCCACGTATACGTGTACAACGACGACACCAGCTGGCAAGCGAACCATGCGTATAAGAACGGGTTTTCATAGGAGTCTGGGTAGCTACCTGGAAGATAGAAATGTGGATTTTCAGTAGTTCAAACGTATTGCAGCAACTACATTGCTTTTGGTCGAATAGTCGATTTTGAACGCCTGAAAATATGTCATTGTAATTTTTGTCCTAACCCAGGAACCCTAGATAACCCAGGAAAAGTATACGCTTCGGGTATTATCGTACATCTTCGGAAATACAAACTATGATTACGAGATCTAATGTAGACCTGTTTCCACCATGGAAGTACATACTTGCCTATAATGTATTACCATGCAAGTAAGAGCTTTGAGGGACAAATGACGATGTGCGACCGGAGTAGGTAACGCGACAGAGAGAAGTCTTCACACAAACGCGCAATGGTAGGTACTACTTGTTGATAGGCCTACACTGTCCTCTCATACCTATTAACACTGTAATTTGAAAACATTGTAAATACCATTCTCTTTTACAAGAGTAACCGTGTAGTTTCTTTCCGGCTCTTCTTCATAAGAAACGACCAATTGGAACCGTGCACCTAGCTTCTGACGTTTCATAAGTGCCCTTGTAGGTCTATGTGAAATAAAATAATTTGAATTGAAAACTACAAAGCGCGGCAGTACAAAACTTGAAAAGCTTTGCCTCAGTGGGAGGTTACTCTGTGGCGCAAAGTTCGTGCTTATTAAGAGACACGACAATTCCTGAACCACATACTTTTCCTTGGAGATCTTTACATCTAACAAAGATAGGTACTGACCACTATACAGCGTCCGGAGCGTCGCAAACAGCACCACAAAGAAGGTAGTGGAATACTTCCCGGCGTTCACAAGATGCGGGAATGCTTCGCGACTGTCTCGGTAACGGCGCAGACATTGGAAGAAACGCGTCCATGCTGGCACTACGTTGATGAGCGCGCGAGTTATTATGAACCATTGTGTTACTTCGAATGTTACTGGAAAGAGAGAAGTGAGATCATTCAGGTGTCAAACATTTTGTACTCGAAAATTAAAATAGCATTCTAAACACTTTTTACAATTATAACGACAATCAACGATTACCTCCGTATTAGGCAACCCGTAAGTAGGTTAGAGAATCTTCGTAAAATAATCGATTTACTAAATTATTAATATTTTTAAATATATAAATTAAATAATTCTAACAGTGTTCTTGTTCTTCGCTTCAAAATAAATATCAATCACAGTGCAGAGCTGTTTTTCTAGTGTAAACAAACATTACACTGCGTTTATCACGTAGCGTAATGTTTGTTTACACTCGATGGTGGTGGATTGGTGTTTTTTCAACGGTTTTCATTGAACTAAAACTGTAAATGTTTTAGGACTGAGGAAATAAAATTCGATCAAAGATTCTCGCAAGTACACATTCTACCTTACACCAGCACGCTTAGTATGACCACAATAGAAACGGGTTTTGTCGACGGAAGAATAGACAAAATAACAGATAAACAATCACAATCTGTTATTTTGTCTATTCTTCCGTAGACAAAACCCGTTTCTATGGATGGTTGTCATGCTACGCGTGCAGTTAAGTTTAAGTCTCATGTAAAAGGTGGCGAGACTATTCGTTAATTTAATTCCAATAACTTCTACGCTCGGTAAACCCTTTTGCATAGACAATAAATGGAACTTACCATTAACATTGAACCAATCGCTGCCCGTGGTATAGAAGGCGATGAGATAGTGGAAGTCTATGAAGGCCGCGACGAAGGAGTTCCACTGGTCAGCCAGCCAGAAGTCAGCGAATAGCACCGGCATGAATGGAGCCGCTAGGATACGACCCTGCAACAAGAAATACGATGGTTGAAAAAAAAATGTTGGATGAAACTTTAATCATGTAGTGGGAGAATACAAGGCTGGTATTATTGTTCCACATCATACAGCACTAAACTAAACGAGGAGCTTGTGGCTAAGTAATAACTGCCGCACGGGTCGATCCATCAAGTTAAGCTACGCTTGCCGCGGTTGGTCTGTGGATGGGTGACCATCTTTACATACCGAGACTCCTCCGTGCCTCGAAAAGCACGTTAAGCCGTTGGTCCTGGCTGGCATTTGTTGATCTTTGACAGTCGTTACGGGTCGTCATAAGCCCGAAAGTCTGACAACCAGTCTTACCAACGGGTATCGTATAACCCAGTTACCGGGTTGTGGAGGTCAGATTGGCAGTCGCTCCATGTAAAATACTAGTATTCAGCTGCATCTGGTTAGACTGGAAGCCGGCCCCAATATAGTTGGGAAAAGGCTAGGCAGATTGATCATACAACACTAAACGCCAAGGCTGAAATCTATAAAGCGTTTTTTAAACTGTATTCAAGCTAATTACAGTAAGCAGTTCATACGAATATGGCCCTTTTTCGTGTCAACATTCATTAATCATTCAAATAAGTATGTAGCACTTGATCACAGTCCCCTATGAATATGCACGTTAAGAGCGCTTATCCTAAAAGTTGGCAAAATCGCAAATAGCTGTCAAAAAATTACCTGTTTTGATTAATTTGGCAATATTACTACTGTATGGAAATAAGAAATGTGGCTTACTATGCAATTGTAATACTGAATCTGATGTTGTACCCGTTTTATGTGTAAAAAAGGCATTTCGAAAGTTTCAAAAATTCAAAATATTTTTATTTCACATAAACCTACAAGGGCACTTATGAAACGTCAGAAGCTAGGTGCACGGTTCCAATTGGTCGTTTCCTATGGAGAAGAGCCAGCAAGAAACTCCACGGTTACTCTTTTAAAAGTACTCCAAATACTTTTACTTTTACTTCCAAATACTTTTTTACATCTAAAACTAAATATTCGATGTTACGATATTAATTATTGCATTTCATAATCAATATTCTAGTTCGCTATTGTAGTTAGCCACATTTCTGATTTCCATACAGCAATATTGCCAAATTAATCAAAACATCGAAATATTTGACATCTATTTGCGACATTGCCCACTTTCAGAATAAAATCTCTTAACTTCAGTCAACTTTTTTCAAGTTTAAGTTCGCTCTATAGATCTCAGCCCAAGATTCGTGACAGTCGTGGTCAAAAACGTGCGAGTAGGACGTAGATACAGAATTCAAAAACTGTGTGTCGTGACATCTCGCTTCCACGTTTTATGACTGCGGCGTCAGAGGTCACAAAAATAATATCAAGTCCTGAAGACGGATTTGCGGTATGTCTGACCGAATAGCCTTCGGCCGGTCTTGCATTTTCCGCTTCCAATCAAGTCAAGGTAACCGAATAACCAAAGTCAACCAAATCACTCGACTAAAAATACAAGAAATTAAATTGAATAGTCTTCGAAGCAGGACAATATAATGAATAGTTGCAAACCAGTTTGGCAAGGAAACTAGTGACCACAGAGCATTATGACACTACCAGCTTTTACCCGCGGCTCCAGCCACGTTGAGGTCGGAAATTATCCCACGGGAACGTACTAACGGGATAAAAGTATCCTATATGTTAATCCAGGTTATATACTATCTGTGTGCCAATTTTGATCCAGTTACGTTTAGCCGTTTTTGCGTGATTAAGTAACAAACATCCAAACAAACTTTCACATTCTTAAATTGTAGTAGGAAGTAGGATTTTATGAGGAATGAGAATAGTGCAGCCCATTCTATATTAAATATGATTTATGAGCTCGACATTTAACTACTTATTATAGCATCCGCAACTGGATTTCCATTTATTTTCAGGTGTCCCATTAATTTTATTTACGTTGTGATAACCGTACGACAACATGATTTGTTTTAGTGATGCATGCCAATTGCTAGAGGTCGTATAATTATCAGTCTGCTCTTCATACAATTATCACAGTTTAGTGGTCCCTGAATATCATCAGTATCTGCCGCCTTTTCCCTTTGCCTTTTATATTATTACTTAATATTTACACACTGTATTTATTCATATTTAAACACTGGATTTATTAATGTTTATTTACTGGCTTGATTTGCGTATGTATTTTTCGGGTGACCACAAAAAATCAGCGCTGTGCTGTGGGTCCCACATAGCACAGCATTATGCTGAGTGGAAGCCTTGTTCTCACAGTCATGACGTGCAGTTGCCGAATATGTGTTATGTTTATATGTATTGTTGTTTTTTTGTATGCACTTTCTTTATTTTCCTAACTGTGTTGGGGTCTGCTTCCAGTCTAATGCAGCTGAATTACAATATTTTACATCAGCTGCCGCCAGCGGCTTCGCCCACGTAGTATCATTATAAATCATAGCCTATGTTACTCAGTGATAATATAGCAATCTACTGGTGAATTTTTTTTTACAATCGGTCCAGTAGTTTTTGAGCTTATTCATCATAAACAAAAATAGAAATCTTTTCTCTTTTTAAAATTAGTATAGATGGAGCAACTACCTATATAACCTCCATGACCCAGTAACTAGATAACACGATACCTCTCGGTAATGAAGAGTATATGGGCTGCGTTGAAATATATCGTCGACTAATACAAAAAAAAAAAAAACAGCTGTTCCATACATTGACCGCGTAGGTATTGCACTGTTCTAGGAAACAACAGATTTAAAAAAAAAAAAAACCGACGAAAAATTTCAGGCTCAGAATCATGTACTGAATCCATAGTAGAAGTTTTCGCGTCGATGTCCCTGCCATCCCGTATATTATGATATATATACTCAGACAAAGACAGGTTAAAAAACAATAAAGAAGAAACTCTAAAATACTTACACATATCCTCAAAAACCAGAACCGTGCTTCATGTCGAAAAACCTTCAGCGGGTTCATGAGAAAGGCCACCATTATTATCACCAAAGCGAGCGGATTCACAAAAGGCGGTATACTCAAACTCGCACTGTATATAAAGCTCAATATGCTTAAAGCCCAAATGACACCAAAAACGGCCGCTAACTCCATCAAATGTTGTTCAGAAAGGTGGTTCCGGGGATCTAACTCGAAAATCAGTACGTGGTTAACCCCGGAAGACCGCCATCCGTACACATTTATGCCGATTAGGAATATGAATTCGACCAATAGGAATGGGCCTCGATACAACCTGAAGGCAGTCTTGAAGTTTTCTGTGCCACCCTCGTGGAATAGTGCTGGAACAAAATATTTATTAAATTATTTTGAGTTGGGCCCATTTAGAGTCTAAACTTCTAAACTAATATTACAATAAAGAGCTAAAATTGTTTGTTTATATGTTTCTAAAAGGTAATCCCACAACGGATTTATACAATACAATCGCACTGGTGTTCTATCAGCCCACAATCTATACGTATTCAGCCCCCCTAGCCAAGTCACAAACGATAAACGTAAACTCTCAGTAGTCTGTAATAGATTTTCAACTTTATGTTATTGGATATAAAGTTGAAAATCTATTGAAGATTACATAGTGTTTTCGTTCGTTCCGGTCGCTAACGCTCAGTAGTCTTTAATAGATTTTCAACTTTATGCTCTTAGGTATAAAGTTGAAAATCTATTGGAGATTACTAAGCGTTCACGTTTATCGTTTGCAACTTGACTAGGGGGGCAGGTACTCCGCAGATTCCACCGTACCACAATTCCCCAGCTGCTACCAAACAAAAGATGCTTCATATGTCCAGCACCTCCAGTGAAACCCACTTTTGCTAAACGACATTACAACTCCACCGTACCACGTATATACAACAAACTTACTATTAAAAATGCACAAAATTTGAATAATCACAATTTCGTAAAGAATGTACTAATCTGGCTCAGCAAATTGGACTCGAGCAAACAGACAATGACAAGAAAAATTGATATAAATTTTAGTATTGAACGTACACCGTCAAACAGACGAGTTATCACCATACTACGTTTGTATGGAAGAATTACCAACTAGCGTACCCTTAAGTATGCCGCCATATTTTTATCAACATTTTAAGAGAATATTAGTATATTTATTTTAAAATAATGTGTTCTGAATCTGCTCTAAATAATAAATACATTATTTAAGAATCATTAAACCGTCAACAATACTACGATTATACTTCTCGTAATTTCTTACACGAACTCGAACTTGTTAGGAACTTGGGACGTAACTCATACACAAGTGCCCATTGTCCTTTCAAGTTTTTCAACTTCAGTAGTTTAGGTTTTGCGTCATCTGTCATTCAAGAAGGCATATATATATTAAATCGATATTTATAAATAAACTACCTCGTTGGCCTAGTGGTTGCAAGCGCTACACTGCTGAGCATGAGGTCATGAGTTGGATTCCAAGTCGGACAAAGTATTATTGGGTTTTTCTATCTAGAATTTCTCAGTAGCGGCCCGGGGTCTGGATTTGTGCCCGGTTGATGACAATAGGCTCCCTATTACATGAGACTTAAACGTAACTGGCGACATGTGGGGGTACTATAGGTACAACTCTACTATAGGTACTATGGGCGAATCGAAGTTCAAACTTCAAAAGCCTGTCTAGACGAAATCATGAAAGTAACTGGTGGCGTTTTAGGTGACATGGTCAATGACCGGGAAGCCAACAAATACCAAATATGAAATACGGGCTTCCCCTCATCAAAAATCTTTAATTGGCGATGTTAGATTATATTATTGACGACTTGTATTAATTGACCATATTAAGCACGATGGATAGAAGGATCTTTAGATTAGAATCTGCAAACTGCCAGTTATAGTGTCACGGTCCAAACCATTTTAAAATGATTTACCAATCGGAGAAATTCGCCATTTTATTTACGACGTATACAGCTAGGGTTGCCAACCCTATTATATAATTATAGTATCCTACTTTAGTAGAGGACTAAACACAATATAAAAAATAAAATCGTAGACGAAACTGCTATATTTTCAATTCAATACAAAACGGCGAGATGACCGCAATAGGGCCAGTATTACGCTGACTGTCCATTGGAGCGGAGCGAGGCAGCGGAGCGGAGAAATGTACCAATATTAAGAGGGAACAGAGGCTGTGAGGAATTTGAAAAATAGGTATTTGAAGAAACTATTGCCGTCGCGCTGCGCCCGAAAAACCGAGTTAAAGCCCGTAAAGTGCGATAGGGACAACTGCAGCTCAGACCGATTATATCACAAAATTTTTGACGAAAACGACGTTTGGCATTCTCCTTTTTTCTCCTCGAAAACTAAGCCGATTTAATCATTTTTTACATATTTTTTTTAAGAAAGAGTATGTCTAGGTTCCTATTATTTTCTTTTATGCTAAAAACTTTTCCGAATTAGTCTGGTAGTTCTCTAATCACGGCGGTAAAAATGGGGCATTTTTGTAATTTTTGGAGGGTCATAGTTTCCTTACTTATTAATTGCTGAAAAAAATGAAATGACAGGGACATGCCTATAGAGACCCTGATTTTATAAAAAAAAAATGACAGCTCTAGAGGAATTATTCAGGAAGAAAAACGGGGAATACGTTTGTATGGAGAATCGCGGGCCCTGTTCCCTCTTAACCAATAGGAGCAGAGCTCTGAAGCGGAGTTTAGATTCTATTGGTTAATATTGGCACATGTCTGCGCTCCGCTGCCTCCCTCCGCTCCTGTGGACAAGCAGCTTTAATCTCATAAAATCTGAATGGTATTTTGTGACACTAATTTAGAAAAAATACGTAACCGTTATTAAAGGCTCAAAGCAAAAAATATGAATGTAGAAAATATGTATAATGTTTTTGAAACCTACCTACTACTTATATTTTAATTTTTTTTCGCTGTCTGCTATATTTTTCAGGCAATTTCTTCGATTATATTTGATACTTAAAAGTTGGCAACCCTATAAATAGCGGTCTTACATAAATTACAATTAATTGTCGTTGATAATCGAAGGGCCTTATTAAGCATTATGATGAATTTCTCACTTTGATCTTTCAAGATTTACAACTAACTTCAAAAGCTTCCGGGGCTATAATTTATGCCAAAAAACAAATTTAAAAAAATAATTGAAATACTACATTTAGGACTTCGTACGAATTTAAATCAATTACTGTATCAACAGACTTATCATCATTTTCCTGCCCTTGTCTCATGTTACAACCATCAACAGAATTATGTGTGTAAAATTAATTAATGTCCGTTTCGATTAAGCCTGTGCACACAATTTATATTACCTAGCATTTATGATAATTATAGCCTGCTTACCTAACTCTTTTGCAGTTTACCTATCAAAAAATGTGATTGCCCCCATAAAAAGAGCTTCCTAAAAACGGTCGGAAATTCCCATTTTAGAACTTAATCTTCTATGATATCATTTCACTAATCCTTAAATCACAATCACTTATAATCTTTACATTTGCAGAAGATTCTGTGGTCAGTAAAAGATAAGTTTATCTTACACAATGTTTGTAAGGATTTTGTATTGTTAGGATAATATTACAGTATCTTGTGATAACAGAGATTAAACGAAGATATTGTGTAATATATTGTAGGTATGGTCGAGATTCTATAGATTTATTGCTGAAATGATACAAGTCAACACAAAGAGGTTCTGGTTGCCTTTGAATGTCGCAAAAATTTACAATGAGGTCGAATAAAACATAACTTTCTTTATGCTGCAGTCGGGTTAAAAGAGGTCAATAAATTGGATGAGATTAATGATTAGTGCTTTTGATGTACAGAAGATCGCGGGGAAGACCTGGAGGGAAGCATGGCACAAAAGGGAGGTGGTCTAAACCAGGGTACCGTACAACCCCAGTTAAGAGTTAAGCTTTTCGAAGGGGTAAGCCGTTTATGAAGTTACCTTTATCAAACTCAAAGCATTTATTTCAATTAAACCATTTACAGGCACTTTTGAATTGTCAAGGGGTCAGTCAGTCAAAAATATGAAGCTAGTTGCCCATTCCAAAGCGTAGTAGGTACCTATGGAGAAGAACGGGCAAGAAACTCCACGGACACTCTTTTAAATAATAAAAAAAATGATACAAAATATTGGTTACATCATTCATTTTGAAATTATGCATGTGAGAACAATGTAATAAGACGTGCACGTTCGTAAAAGCGTCCGTAATAAAAAGAAGAAAAAAAAGAATCATTCAAAAACTTAAAATAAATCAAAATAAGCCATGGCAGCTAAGAGATGACCAGTCCCAACTGACGGCGCCCGTTCACGAACATGACGCATGGATCAGCACCATTCAGCTCAACTATTTAGAAGGGAGCTAAATGATCCAACACACACGCCACCATCAGCGAGACATTTGAGTGAGCATGACATACTCACAGCCGCCAGGGCACATTCAAGTTAATGAAATACTACATATTACCCGGTAAATGGTAGCTCTTTAGTACATAGTACTCACACCTGTGCTATGTAATTATATAATATAAAGGAAATTGAGTTTATACAATACAAAAATGGTCTTACAATCTTCAGCAGCTCCATCAGTATTTTCTAAATGTTAATCAGTGTGTATGTCAATTAGTTGTGGAGCAGGACCAGCAATGAGCCAAGCATTTTTATCAGTGATGTAATCCCCCAACTTATAATATGCCTGCCTACATAGAGTGCGTTTTATATGATGTAACTACTTGAATGGGTTCTATGCTTGAAACCCAGTAAAAGCGTTATCTCTTCAACATGGATAACCCATTGAATGGGTTCTATACTTGAAACCCAGTGAAAAGGTTACATGATAACTAGAGATCGGATATTCTGGTCCATATTTACCTAAAGTTGAGGTGTTGGCTATTATGGAAAGAACTTTTGTATCCAAAAAATCACGGGATTCCGGGATAGACAAATTTAGAGTTCTGATCATAGAATCGAAATGCTAGCTAATGTTGTAAAGTAGGCTGCCAAATTGGCATAGCACATAGCAACAAATGTTAACAGTAGGTATACAAATTTTTATGTTAACACCGCAAAAGTAACCTTCATAAAGAATATGAGGACTGATAAGTCGTTTCCATACCATGTATCCGATTAGTTGTGCTTTCCCGGATTTTATTGAATTCCGGGATTTATATTAAGAAGTCATTTCCATAATTTCTTAGCCAAAAATTAACTTTAGGTAAATATGCATCCGAGTATCCGATCTCTAATGATAACCACCCATTGAATGGGTTATATACTTGAAACCCAGTGAAAGGGTTACCTCTTCATTATGGTTACCATATGGTTATTCAATAAAATTGTGCTAAGTAGGTGAACTTTTGACGTGAAGCCGTGTGTACAAACGAAATGATGACCTCCACCGGGACCTAAACGTAGAGTTCATCGAAAAAGTGATCCGGAAACTTGCAGAAGCTCACGAAAAGAGACTTAATCAGCATGTGAACGTCGAGGCTATCCAGCTTCTCGACCACACAAACATAGTTAGAAGACTAAAAAGAACAAAACCGTTCGTGCTAGAGTTTAGTGTTAATGAATAGTGTAAAGGTGAAGGGTGGGCGTTTTGGGGGACTGTCTTATGTAATTTTGACGTTCGAAAAGTGCTGATTCTCAGCCTAATTTGAATAAATGACTTTTGATTTGATTTGATTTGAAAGTACAAAAGTGCCAAACAAACACAATAACGAAGTGTATTCGCCTTAATAGAGACTGTGAGCTATTGGACACATTCTTAGTAACGACAATAATAGTTCAGGTTATCATTAAATTACTTATTAGTCTATTTATAAGGCTAGATTGTAATAAGATTAGGGTCCATCCTATTGTTGTACCCTAGGACAAAGGGAAAATATATAAATAATAGGGATGTACAGCATCTCGTTTTGGTTTTGGCATTTTATAGATTGTTTATAATTCACAAATTCACATTGACTAATAATATCGCAAAAGACGTCCCGGTTCAAAAATCAAACAGCAAGAATGACAATTGTACGGTCCCTGCAAATGCCTGCAATAAAGTAATAAACAAGTACAGACATTAAAAAATCGTAATATTATGTATTTTCGATATCCGGCCAGCAAAGCTTAAATTAACTCTAAATTACATGCAATAATGATCATAGATCCCTGTTTAGAAGCAAGGTAAGTAGCCACAAAGGCGCCTAACGCGTACAATTTCATTTTGCAACCTATGCCCATCATAGAGAGATCATATTACATTGCTCCGTCGGAATGTTACGCTGTTATTTTTAAGAGAGTTGAAAGTATAAAAGGGTTACCCACATCGTATGGGTTTTAGATTAACTGCTTAGAAAAACCCTATCGAAAACCCTTTCAATGGGTAACCAAAATTTGAATGGCTTAAATTAAGCCGTTCGAAAAAACCTTTCAATGGGTAACCAAAATGGTCCCTAGTCTAAACTCAGCAGTGGATAGACATGCGTCAGATATATCAAAACGTATCTAAAATCCGATTACAGTCACAAATCGTATGGTATCGATAATTCGAACTAAACAAACCGATTTCAGAAAACCACGGCAAGAGTAGCTTTGCGTAAGCTTTTTTTTATGTTTGGATAGTTTTGATCGATTCACTTACAACCGAATAATATTACTAGAGATCATTGAAACAGCGAGCCTGAGCCGCTCTTGAAATTGATTTCAAAATCTGAAATCGGATATTTAACCGTTTGCGTAAAAATCCAAAAACGCCTGTCTAGTAGTGGGTGGAATAGGGCTGCCAATGAATGAATGATATGCTCCACGGGTGGCGATATTTGAAAGTAAGTACAGACGCCAGCACATCAACCTACTACAAACTGTCAAATTTCTTTAATAGATTTTCAACTTTATCACTAAAGCATAAGGTTCAAAGTTGATTGGGAAAATTTGTCTGTTTCGGGTAGGTTGACCTGCTGCAGCTGGCGTCTGTACATACGATGGTGCACCCTGGACAGTCAGACGCGCTACCACCCTGCTGACTATAGTTTGACCGATACCGCTGTACCGCACCTTCGGTATACTATTTACGCGGCGAGATAGTCGCCAACGCTCACGGTGGCGTCCCGCCGCTCATTCGTCAACGCTGCACCCCGCCTCGCCGTGCATTCCAAAGGCGCAGTGCAGTCGTCTCGGTCAAACTATAGCTAACATTTTTTCCACGGAATTGGCTATTATCATATATTACTCGTGCCTATACGACAGAAGAAGATTGCAATGACTACAACAGGCATCTAACCTCATCATTTAATCAATTAATTACGCGGCCAATCGATCAGCATTATACATTAATTAATTGCACTCAATTGTCTTTCTTACTAGCATTTTTATCAGTTTTATCAGTGTTTTAATCAAAACAACGACTAATTTTATAATGTGTAAATGTTTTCCATATTTAGGCTCAAGGCAAAGCCTAAATATGGAAAACATTTCCAAGAAAATAAACTGGTTTTCATGTGAATCATTGTTTATCTATTGCACCAGAGCTATTTGATACGTATTAGATTTTGCTGATTAGAAGTTCTTACTAAAATCTATCATAATAATATAATAAAGTTAAAGTTCGTTTTTTTTGTTTCAACGCGCTATCTCTGGAACTAGAAGTCGGATTTGAAAAATTGGGCTTTCGAATGCAAAAAACGGAGCAAAAAGAAAAATTCAGGAAAAACTCTACGCGAAAACTAATTAATAACGAGGGCGAGCGATGCGATGCGACGCGGTGGGTTCGGAACCGAGGGAGTTTAAAAAATGTGGCTGTTAAGTATATTGTGTATCTTACAAACTTCCACGCGGACGAAGTCACCGCAGAAGCTAGTTAGCAATAAAACGATATGACACAAAGGAACTGTGTAGGTACAGTTGTGTTATCTTTAAGATAATAATTAATATATTGTTCCGTGAAAACACGGAACAATATATTATGGATTAAAGTTTTCCCCCTAGCCTATCTTGCCCCTAGTTTCTGAGTGCCTTTTCCACAAAATTTGATATCAAATCTGATGTCATTATCTAATAATGGTTGGTTGTTGATATTCAATTATTTCAACTTTGAGGTAGCGTAATTAAAGTTTGTCCGGGACCGCTGATACGCACCTTATAGGAATGCGCCTGCAAAAGCGGCATTGATGGAGGAACTTAAAAAATGAGATGGGTTGTGGGATCTAATATAAGCCATTCGAAAATCCATCGGAAATAAGCCATTTCCAAGCATGTTTGAGAAAAATAAATTTTACCAAAAATGTTGTCAGCTAATGTTCAAAAAAGGAACGAATTTTATGTCATACTTAAAAATGGGTTTTCAAATGACAATAAATACTTCGATCGATTCCAATTTGCATAAATCCATGACTAAAGCAATTTTCCACTACGCAGCTTGGGGATGCGGTCGAATTCATATGTTTCACGAAACAAACCTATGTATTGCGACATTTATAGGATTTACAGATTGACTGGAATAACACTGGTGATATTACATATATGTATATGGTCAGCGGATTATACCACCACAGATGAATATACATGGTTCACTCCACATTTTAAGTATGAAGCTACAAGCACCCGGGTGTCACCATTGTGTGGATCGCCCGGAGGACACGGTGGAGCATACGGTAGACATCAGCCCATCAGCCCGGCTTAGGCGGGGCACTGACGTGTCCTTGTGGAGGCGATCGGTGGCGGTGATCTCTCGCGTTCGGCCCTGGTCCAGGCCATGGTATGGAGCGATAGGACACGGGAAGCCGTCACCTCCTTCTAAATAACAGCAGTAATGCTCGCGAAGGAGAGACAAATTTCGAGCCCTCACCTCAACCTCTAGCCGCCGCAGGAGACGCCCTGGGCGTCGGGAATCCTAGGCCGATTCCTGGCCACCGTAGCCGCGGGGCTGCGAACGGTAAGCAATGGGTAGCTCACCATCCAAAAGGGACCAGGCCCGGGTCGACGGCGCGTTGTGTTCCACGCGCGCTTCAGAGATGTCAGTAGAACTGACGAAGTCCGCTAGGGCCGTAGCCTGCCGGGGTCGCGGGAAAGTCCGAAAGGGATACCGTGGCCTCTGGCAACATATAGGCAACTTAAGGAACACGGGCGGATTTTAGTCAGTAAGTCTGACACGCCCTCCCGCTTCACCCAGAGCGGGAGAAGTTATTTGATAATTTCCCACACAACAAAAAGAAGCTATACGTAGATACGCGGCGGGCTTGTCGAATTCAGTGGGCATGATGTAGTTAGAGGATATAAGAGTTATGCGTTAGAAAGAGACAATTTCTTGGTGAATATAACTGTGCGACATGAATTGCACTTTATTGTGTCGCAGCAAGGGTCGGTTTTTATTTAAATGATTTTGCGGAGTGAACCATTTGTACTGTACTACTCTGTGCTAAATTGCATGTGCTGTGATAAATTCCTTGAAATTTAGACTTGGTTTGGTCACGCAAAAATAGTGATCAATGCTCTCCTTATAAGGTTTTCGCCCTGCAGTGGACCAAATACTAGCTATTATCATTATATAAATTTAACCCTATGTTGTCCGACTGCAGAGCAAATACCAACCTTTCTCCTTTCCACTCCTCAACGCCTTGAGCTAGTGTGGACCAATCCTTTTATTCTACCTATCGTTATTGACATCGTGATGACATATATTATAAAAGCGAACTCACCAGATAAAACAACAGTGATGAACAACACAATGAAAGATCCAGAGAACAGCCCCACTTTAAAAGTGGTCCACGGACTCTGTTGTTCTCCTAATGGCGGTACTCTTAGTTTCTTCATAGCCTTCTGTCGGTCGCCACCTTCCAAATCGTTGGTGACCGTAGCTTCTGTGTCGCTAATTAATCTGTCTATATCTTTGTTGGTGTAGAAGTGTGATGTTTCCACATGTTCTGCCCGCCATTGTGCGCCGTTGCTTAAGTTAAGTAACTGCGGAAGACTGATAGTTAGTTGGGTCTATGTTTTTGGTAGATTTTTTAAGGGAATGGGCAGTTGGTGGAAAAATAGTCCATACTATGGTAATGGGTAACAGAGATGTCTACGGGCAGCTGGAATACCAGAGGTATTGTGCGTATACAAGTATCGTGTGTATACAAGGTGTTTTTTTTACATCCCATAACTCTACGGTATGAATGAGACCATAATCAAAGAATCAACTGGCATATTTTTTTTTAAATTCTTTATTCAAAATAATTCGACAAATTCACGATTATTTATTTAAAAACCCTTAGGTGAAATATAACAGACTATTTTTGTTCATAAAAAGATCAAATGACAACGACGCATTTTCTTAGCATTAATTATGAGTGATTGGTTTGAATGAAAATGATTGACTCGTACTTATCAATAAATAACATTGATTCTAGAGGTAGGTATTTAAAAAAAATTGAAAAATCATATATATGCTAGTTGATTCTTTGACATGGTCTCATTAATATCCTAGAGTTATGGGATATCAAAATGAGCACGTATAATATGTCTGAATTACTGGACTGGGAATTAGGACTCTTTTGTCGAAGTTTTAGAGCTTAAGCAAATATCTATGGATCAAATTGCTGCTGCTCGAAGTGAATGTACAGTGGTGGAAATTTTTACCAATTTTGCCCATTGTCTTTTTCGGCATCGCTTTATAATAACGTCTAAATATTGGCAAATAAATTTTGTAAGACCAATACGAATGTTGAGCTGTAATTGCTTAAAAAAATTGGACTTACTCAAATCTTTAGAACATATAAAAAACAATTGAAACTTCTGATCTTCCATAAAAACGCGGTATTACCTATCAAGGTCAATGAAAAAGCGTTTAATTTAGTTTCACAATTTAAAATGTGAATCCGATTAATGGCTACAGGTTCATCCCCTATTCCTTCGAATACATATCTTTGTCTTTGTCATAAATGGCAAAATGAGGGGGGGTAGGTAGTACACCTCTACTTATTTGGGAAATAGATCAGGCAGGCGTGAAGTTATGTATGGTTTATTGTTTGTAATTTATTGTATGAAGGTATGATTCGGAACAACGCTGCATGCAGCAGTGCTGCAGCGTCAATACTAGTCCCAAAAGATGTTCTATAGGTTTACATAAAATTACATTTCCAGTACGTCAGCAATGCTGCGCGATGCTGAGAATGTAATCTCATATAAATCTATAGAAAATGTATAGGGACCAGCACGCGTAGCATGAACACCAAAGAAACGGGGTTAGTCGACGAAAAAATAGAAAAAATTATAGATTATGACTAGGTATGTATTCTTCGGAGTATATCAAAGTTCCGATAAGGGCAATAGTGATGATGACTAAAAAAATGTTTTTTGTCCGTCATGTAGATCATGAAAAAATAACTGACCCGTATTTTTTTCATTTTTTACGTTATCAATAGATTACGGCGATACATTAATTAAAATGCGCCATGACGTCACGAGTATGTAGATTTTATACTTACTTGTGACGTAGTAACCCCCACACCTCAACTTTAATGCGTTTTATCTAAGTCATTTTTTATTAATATGATAAAGCAAAAAATACGAATCTAATATTTTTTTATTATCTGACTGACGGACTCAATAGAATTCCTTTTTTTTGACCCAGGCATCATCCGAATTGGAGAGCATTATGATTGGCTATTAACAAAACGTCATCATTGTATTTTACTCATGTTTATCATACACCTTACGGTACTTGATTAGTTGACGGAAACATTAATTTATTTACATCTTAAGGAAAACCACACCATATTACAATTTATCTAATACAATAGCTGATCAACGATATTTATGGGTTTTAATTTAAACATAAATAGACTTTAAACTACACTTTTTATCTGGAATTTCTCAGTAGCAACCCAGAGTCTGGATTTGTGCCCGGTAGATGGCAATAGACTCGCCCCCTGTTACATGGGACTTAAACATAACTAGAGAAAAGTGGGTGTACTATAGGTACACCTCTGCCTAACCCTTTGGGGATTACAGGCGTGATGTTATGTTATGTATGACAGAAGGCCGCTTTTGTGCAGGCAGAAGCTGTTGATAGTCAATCATCAATAGGTTTTATTTCAGAAACTGCAGTCCGAATGTCGGATTCTGTTCCATGAAATAAGGAACGAACGGGCTATATGACAGGCTAAATTTTTAGTCACCGTCCAATTTTTTTCTAGGCATTAGGTATGATTCACAAAACTCCAATTAAAAAAAAAACGATAAGTAAAATGTTCATATTAAATCATTTTCTCGAAAGAATTATCCGCTCTGCGTGGTATATAATAACTTTGTGATGTGATATCTCAATATATTTGTATTGAGTGATACTAAAAGAAAAAACACGTATTCAATGATTTTCGCCAAAGATTAATAATATCAAAATTTGGACGGTGACTAAAAATTCAGCCTGTATAAGATGGTACGCCAACAAAGCTGACTGACGACTAACCTTTTCAACAGTTTGAGTCACTTGTGGAAGAAGTTTTTAAACTAACGACTACTTACTGGTAAATTCTTTCATAGAGTAAAGACTTTTTCTTTAGAAACTAGGAATCGAACTTAGGGCGCTGAAATCGTATGAAAATCAATTTGAGATCGTCTGGAAATCGAACGCGCACGTAGGATTTCCATTCGTATCGAAACATGTGGAATTTGTTAAAGAAATTAATCCCTCGTTCGCACGGACGTAAAAAAATTGCGGCGATTTTTTTTCGTGCACTGGATTTTCGACGCTCTGCACTGGATTTTTAGCACCGAGAGTTGAAAATCCAACTTTGTGTTTTATCAACGCGCTGGGACGAGATTGCGTCCCATAGTGTTGGACGCTCAACTCTCGGCTCAACACCGAGAGTTGAAAATCCATTGCACGATAAAATCCCGCCGCGATATTTTTACGTCCGTGCCAACATGGGCTAACTGTCGATCGTCTGCTCAGCCCCTAAAACGGTCGGTATAGACGCGTTAGCGACCACTAGATAAGGCTGATGATTTTTTACTCTACTTCTTTCATTCATTAAGGCGCTACCCCGAGCTTGGCGTGGCGCCCTCATTGAATAAAAAATCGTAGCATAGCATAGAAAATAAAGATAAAAGAATTGAAACGTGGAGTTTGTTACAAAAACGGCCACTTTTGACACTTTTGCTATCTACTTTGGATACGAAACACCTTGAGTCCTGTTTTAACAACGTAAAAATACTTTTCATCCCACCATCTCGGAAAGAGTATTTTTAATCTTCAGTATCTGAGTGGAAAAGCCGTTTTTATTCTCTAGAGGATAAAGTAAATTGAATTTAGAACATCGTGTGCACTAAGTTTGTGAATTAAAAAAAACATTAAACCTATTTACTGCTACCTCTATGGTGCCGAATATATCATACAACTTTTTTTTAATTTGTTAAAAACTCAGACTCGGAACCTTCTTGGTGTTCTTTTTTCAATTTGCTTTGTACGCGGTTCTTTACGCGGCATTTTTTCACGTCATTGTTAAACCTTAGGTATATTAAAAACAAGAAACTTGAAAACAAGTGAAAAAACTAAAATGAGTGATTCTAGCGACGAGGAAGTTTGCTTGACGCCAACAGAATTGACTGAAACTGTTAATAATGCGCAAACGTTTTTTTTTTTGCATTTAGTCATTTCCTCGCTGAGGTGGAATGAAAAGTTACGTGTTGCACTCGAGTGCAAAGATTTTTCACCTCGTGCTCTTTTGATTCCCTCGCTAACGCTCAGGATTCTAATTTTGAATCACTCGCTGCGCTCGTGATTCAATTTTAGAATCCTTCGCTTGCTCGGTCATCAAAATTGAACACGCGGTTAAAAAGCAACTTTGCACTCTTGTATAACAAATAACTATTATCCTCTTTGTAACAAACTCCTAAATTCCATTTTTATTTTTTTATTTTCTATGCTATGCTACGATTTTTTATTAAATGAGGGCGCCACTTAGCTCGGGGTAGCGCCTTAAGGTGTTTTTTTTACTATTCAGAATAATGACTATGGCAATTATTTTATGAGGTCTCAAGTTCAAATCATAAAGCAAACGTGCGTATAAAGTTTATGGTATAGGGAAATACTGGGGAAACCCGTATAGTAAATAAATGACGCATGGTTCGGTAGATATTAGAACGATGCTTGTTTTATCATCTGGCATACTGAATATACCACAGGAATCTAAAAAATTTAATAAAGTAGGCAATTGAAATACGAATATAAATTGCTTCATTGGTGTAGTGATCGCATTCTGGCGATCGTGTAGACCTGAGTTTGATCTCTGGATAAGGCAGTGTTATGCCTATTTTCACTTACACTATAAGTACTGCATTTAATATAAATGTAATATAACATTAGAAAAATAACGGTTATTCCGATATAAACGTACAATAAACTCCCATTATTATCTTATTTCACTATAAAAACAGAGCAATATAATCTATTTACCACTTACAAATCCAACAGCTATTGAGGCATTTAAATCCAATAGCTATTTATTGTAAACGCAGGCACTATTGTATTTTCCATTCAAAAAAAACCTCAATAGCAACCTGATATCTAATTACGCAACACATTTTCGTAAGCGATTATGGCAAATTTGTTTCATTTTGACAGTTCAACAACATTCATTGCGTTATTTACGTTGTTGAGCAGATTTTTTTTTCGAACTTATGAAGCAATGGTTTAGCAATTTGTTTCAAAACGATTCAAATTCCGATTGATCGTATATTACGTAATTAGGATTAGTGAGTTTGGATTTGTGCCTGGTTGATAGCAATAGGCTAAAAGCCCAGGTTCGCATGGGCGTACTTTTATCGCGGCGATTTTTTTATTCGCGTATTGGATTTTCGAGGCTCTGCTTAGCGCCAAGAGTTGAATATCCAACAGTGCGTTTTCTTGACACGCTAGGATACGCGCTACATGCGCTCTGTTGGATTCTCAATGTTCGGCTCAATACCGAGAGTTGAAAATCCGGTGTACGAAAAAAAATCGCCGAACAGTTCACTACATAACTGGTGAAATGAGGGTTTACATCTCTGCCTATCCCCAGCCCCAATATTATAATTTAGGTACAGACGACAGCACGTCAACCTACTACAATCTGTCAAACTTCTTTAACAGATTTTCAACTTTATTATTAAGGCATAAGGTTCAAAGTTGATTGTTCCCAATCAAATTTGACAGTTTCGGGTAGAATGATGTGCTGGCGTCTGTACTTCAGAAGATATCAGTATTATTATGGTGCTATGATAACTCAATAAAGAAGAAACGATGGATGGACTGTGTGAAAGATGATATGGCTAGAAAGAGAGTGACTACCCGAGCTGACGACTAATAGAGAAGTGTGGTAGAAAAAGACATGTTGCGGCTACCGCAAATAAATTGGGACAAGGACAGGAAAACAATGATGATGATGGTGATAACTCAATAAAATATTCCAAAACCAAACCAAACTTATCATAAAAAAAAAAAAAGATTAGGAAGTTAACTGATATCTTCTGACCACTGTATATTTAGGATTATCCACTATAAATAAACAGATAAGAAACCTTATCGAACCTTACCTTATCGTGTTTCTTCAATATTTTTCTGAAGCCTGTGTAATTTAGATTCTGGTAGTTTTGTAGGAGAATGAGACTTAAATAGAATTCACTAAAGGCCAGTTTTAGATCTTGTACTTTCCGTCTGGGCATTGCCTTTTTGTTATCACCGCTTCCTTTAGGCTTGATTGTTTCAAAATGTGATTTCAATTCGCTTTGCAGTGTCGCAAATTTACGTGTCGCTTCCGCGAGCTTTTCTGAAATTTTGGAAAGAGATGTAGGTGCTTGTTTTAAGTATAGCGTTAATTATATAAGAGCTAAATTATTTTGAGAATAATCGTCCTCAGTAGCAAGCGAAGTGTGGGCGACTCGGAGGAAATTAACTGCCCGTTTTGCCTAATGATTACTTATGGACAAAGGGGTTGGGAGCAGGTGCGGTCCCCCCCCCCCAAATCTCGAGTAAAGGCCCAAATAAGGTCAAAATATGTTTCGTAACTAAAAGGCAGTTTGTAGTTGGGGGCCCCCTACGTATGCTAAACATTAACGTAGGGCACAAAAATTTTCGAGCTCTTGCTGAATGCATTCTTTTTCTGCTCAGAATTTTGGCGTAGGTCGACAAAGTAACTCCTATTTATGTATAACGGGGTGCTAGAATTCCCGAACTCGATTCGCTCGGTATTGCATTTTAGATTCTCAAATTAAAATTATTCCTATTACTGTACAAATGTTCAAAATAAATTTTAATCTATTCAGAATGCAAAAATTTTCGAGCTCTCTTCGCTCGCATCCTATAATCGTCTAATGCTCTAACTCTTCAATATAAGTCGACAAAGTATTCCCTATTTCTATATGAATAGTCAAAAGAAAACCTAACCTTTTCAAGGCAGTGAGCTCAAGATTTCGAGCTCATTTCGGTCGCTCTCATGTACTACTTCTCAAACTTTTCTGCATACCTGGATGAGGCCCCCAACAGGCTTAGTCCACGCCTGCTAATGACCCTAATGGATTTTCAGCTTGAAATCCAACAGCGTCCTTTTGTTTAGCGGTTCATTTAGGTGTCGCCTAGTGTTCTTCAAAACGGGCATTTGAATTTAATGCTTTTTCATGTAATCAAGCGTGACGCGACATGTAACGAGATAAGTTCCGCTGGCGTAGGCCGTAGGCTTCCGTAGCGAGGACAGTGTAGTTCAAATTCGAACCGAAATAGACAATGGCCCTATTATTTAACCCCCCCCCCCCCCCCCCCTATTGTTTTACTATTGGAACTATTGGACTGCCTACTGACTCGTTTGGTCTAGTGGTCGCAAGCGCTACTGCTGCACGAGGCACGATTCTCAGGTCGGGCAGTATTATTGGGCTTTTCTCAGTAGCAGCCCGGAGTCTAGATTTGTGCCCAGTTGATGGCAATAGGCTCGCTCCCTATTGCCTGGGACTTAAACATTGTAACGAGTTTAAAAAATCGTTACATGCTTCTCGTCAGTTAGTCGATTTCGGAACGTTTTTTTTGCTGTCATCGATTGTGTTTGGTGGAAGCTGTCAACTTTGACGTTCTCACTTTGTGACGAACCTTCTTGATGGAGTATTGAACTCAACTAATTTTTTTCCAATCGGGATAAATCCTGGGTATTGGCGGCCTATTGATGCCGTAAACCTCAAAAACTTTCCCTCAGGACGTGGTGACGTAGGAATAATCTTTCATTTCTTTGGTAAGATTGAATTCTTTCGGATTGATAAATTGGATAGCGTGACGAGTGCTCGATATCATACTAAATTATTGTTCCAGGCTTCTAAGTGATTTGTCGCCCGCCTGAATTTTGTGGTGCACTTGAATTTGCCATTTGTTGGAAAAGACGGTAAGTTATTATTACTCGTGGAACGCCACGCTTCCCAACGTTTGGGAATCCTGAACAATTTATTAATTCTCTGTAAATTTTGTTACAGCCGGATTGACCGACCTGGCGTCTTTTCTTTTCTTTTCGTTTTCTTTTCTATTTCTTTTCTTTTCGTCTTCTTTACTGGATATATTTTCTGCAGAAGACTACTACACTATATTTCTACAAGGGATATTTTTATCCCTACCTTCAACGCCACGATCCTAGAGGTTTTATTTAACCATCTTTTTTACTACCTACCTTTTTTTATCAACAAAGATGCAATAGTAATGTAAATTCAATAATAATAATAATGTAAATTCAATAATAATAATAATGTAAGTAACTATAACATTTTGTATTTAATTTCATAATTACTCAGAAACTACTGGCAATCATTAAACAAGGTATTAGCAAAGGAAATTCCATTCTTTTATTCATTTAATTAGCTACCTACCGGCAGATTAAAAGTCTGACTCTCCGAAGTGTTCTATCTGGCAAGTTTGTTTATTTAAAACATACTGTGTGCATCACCAAGGCACCCGAAATTATTTTATTGTTTAATTTGTATTTTTTTTATAGGAGAACACACCATCTTTACACATTTTTATTAAATTGGGCAAGCTCCCAACACATGTGACACTCATGTACAACCCATCCATTACAACATAACTGGCGAAACGTGGGTTAAGATAGGTACACCTCTGCCTAGCCCTACGGGGATTACAGGCGTGAAGTTATATTACATATTATTATTACTATTGGAACCTTGAAATTGCGAAAACAATCAGCTGTTCTCTACATTTGTCAAAAAATGTATGGAGCAGCTGATATTTTTTTTGTGATTTCGGTGTTAAAAGTTATTCAAAAGGACGAGCAAAATGACCCTTTTCAAGTTTTCAGTTATTTCAATTATATCTTGTTTATTCTTACCTGAATAAAAAGTGTTAATTTTCTTAAGTTCCTGATCACAGTAATGGAAGAATGTTTCATCGAAGTTCGCGAAATGGCGGGAAAGAACCTCTGGCTCTACATTCTCAGCTGATGGCGCTTCCTCCACTGCTGTGTATAACATAGCCTTCATTTCCTGTTGGGAAAATATATATTTACTACAGTATAACATTAACCCTACGTTTTTCGGAACGTGGATCCACGCGAGACAAAATGGCTTTTTAATTGTTTCTGTATTGTATTGGGCTGCTGCTGCAGGTGCGGAAAGCCTCAAACGGCGCAAATAAAACGGCATGGCCCTAGGGTTGAAACACTAGGGCCATGGGGTCCAAGTGCCCACTTAGTTTTTCAAGACATTGCTAAGCGGCTGGTCGACTCTTCACGTGACCAGAGGGCTGGCCTATTCTTTGGCCAAAGAATCAGCATTGCCGTACAATGTGGCAATGTTGCCATTCTTTTGGGCACTTTTCCTGTTGACAGGGATGCAAACGAATTTTTTGACACCCTATGATTATTTCCCCCCCTGCCCCCTTTTTTATGATACACTTGTATATAAGTATTCTTAATATTATTGTAAGTCTGTTAAATTATAAATATGTAAATAGGTATGTGTAAATAAAATAACTTCTAAAGCCAATAAAAGCTAAGATTACTAAAAGATAAAATATTGAAAAAAATTAAATCTTTCTGAACATTTTTTTAAGTAAGAGAATAGGTCTTCTGGTATTTTTTAGAAAACCAAAAAGCGCTTAAAATTAAAATTCAATAATATAATATGTAAAATAATGAAATATTAATATTTTCAATATGAAAATCAAAGTATTGCCTGGAAGAGATTGCAGAAAGCGATAACGACGCCCATTGTATGTTTTGTAGTTTTTTTTTTTGCTATATATTTTCTGGTGAAATAAATAAATAATTACCTGGTATAAATGGGCTGGCATAGTTCCATTCCCTAATACCTAATAACTTATTTATACCAAGCCTTTTCTTAGAAATCTGCAGATTCAGTATATTAAATTACATTGTATATCTACCATAAATTAATAAATAATTATCTCCTCAATTATTGATTTAAGACATACATGTTAAAAAACTAGGCTTCCTCATACTACGTCAGCATTTATTTCTTACAATGACGATCATGCTACAGTAACATGATTTATATTTAAACATGATAATTAGCATGCGATTGGCATTAGGCACAGCAAGTTACTATAAACATGGCCTTCTCAATATATTAGTATTATTGTAAAAATTAAAGGATACTGGGCAAAATTGGCAAGAATCACCAATGAACCAATCGATAGGCAGTTACCTAATATATTTTTGAAAATACAAACATATTTTATTATCTCATTAAAATGTGAACCATCAGGGGCCATATTATGAAGCATTAATGCCATCATTATTCCACTGTGAATAAAGGATGGTGCTAGCGGCCTTGTATAGCTTGTGTATTAGAGAAAAAAAACTGCAGTTAGTTTTAAGTTCCAGTTACCGCAGCTATGGAAAAAAATGTTTAGTCCTGTTTGACTCAGAATTTTACTAATTAAGATTATAATGCAATGGACAAAGTTTAAGAAACTGTGCTTTAAATGGTTTTCAGCACTGTCTTCAAATTAAAACAATTGACAACCAAATATTTTTCTCAAAAAACTAAAACAAATAAATAAATTCTATGTGTGTTGCCTTTTTTAGCAAATCTATTACAAACACAAGAATTTTTCACAACAGTGGGATAGTATAACAGGTAGAAAATTAAAAGGACTTGAAATTCTCTACTATTCTGTAATGTGCTGTGTATTAGTAGTTTAGCCACTGTATTTGATTGAAACATAGCAGTTGTAGTCAAGGACAATCATGACATTTATTTTTATGTCTTTCCTTGGCCCTTTTTTATGAGACTGCCAATGAATTTAATTTCTACTCAGTCATAACGTTATTTACTTTACATGATATTTATAAAGAAATCGCAGTTCTAATTTTATTTGGACCATTTTTGCAAGTTATTATTTGGCATACCAAAACACAATACAAACTTTTGTATTTGTAATTTTCCGGTACTGCAGAAATCATAGAAAAAGATACACATCTATATAATACTCGGTAGACGAACACAGGCAAAGTGTAAATTATAATGCCCTTATCTACAATTATTTTATGGAGTAAAATAATACTTGCCTCATAGTTTATGTATTGTTTACGCCACTCAGGCGTAATGTGTGCACTTAAGTGCTCCGCGAACTTCATCTTAGGACCTTACTACACGACTTTGTCGCTACAACAACTCTTAAACACTAACTATAGTTCGCAGTATCCAACATAAATTATTTTTCATGGACAAACTGAGTTTACTTTGTGATAACTGGTAATGGTGACCTCATTGCACTGAGTATATATATTTGAGTAAACACTGGAATGATACGGTATTACTTATGAGCAAAATTTTCTTTTTGTGTTTTAATTTTTCCATAAAAACGATGGACTGGACTGTTACTTCGGATCACCTGAATGAATGACAGAATAATGACACAAATTGAATATTGATGTGCCACCTTTACTAAATATATTATGCGTACGTAGACGATTGATGAAGTAAACTTTAGTCGAGTTTATAGTACTTAATTTTTAAGAAACTAGCTTTGAAGAGGTGAAAATTATCCCACAGGAACGTAATACTGGTTGCTACCGTAATCCTGGTTATAATCTGTGTGCCAAATTTAATCCATATCCGCTCAGCCGATATTGCGTGATTTGTTTGTTTTGAAATGGTTATTATCATGCAATGGTGATTCTGCTGTTAATTAGATGATTAAGTTATTTTTTCGGATTTTAGCCGGTTTGATTCCAGGGTGGCAAGCGAATTTCCGAAAATCTTTCAATGTAGATTTGTTTCTTTTTAAAATAAAATAATGTTTTCTTTGAGTAAATTTTGGTATCTCTAGTAATTACGGTACTTTTCCGCCAGCACGCGTAGCATAACCACCAGATAAAATGACCGATTGTCATTCGTTAACTGTAATTTTGTCTATTCTTCCGTCGACAAAACCAGTTTCAGGTGAGGTTTAAAAATTCCAACCTTTATAGGCAGTCATCAAATGTTTATACGGATTATGCAGTGTAAAAATGCTATTTTCATTAGTAATTTGGATTATGGGACACATAGACTATCTTTTTACTCGACTGGCAAAAGATTTTAGCAGTATGTACAACTGTAGTTGATTAGTAAATACAGTGCAGTGGATCGATGAATTACATTTGTTTCACGGCACTATCGACAGCTGTTATCTATCAATCAAAGTCGAGTCAATGTCAAGCGACGTAATAATATTCGTTCAGAAATTGTTAAATTTTCTGTTTAGGGTTTTATCTGTTGGAATGCTTGTGCTGAAAAGATAACAAAAATAAAAGACGAAGAAAGTGTTGAGGATTTAATTATCTGTTTTAACTTCTAATTCACTTGTCGAGTTATCTCTAACTGGGAACAGGGCCTGGTTGATGTTCTCTGGAATGACTCTGGCCACTTTCCTTGGTTCCTTCACTAATGACTTGGGGCACTGCATTTCTGACCAGCTTATAGGCACCATACTGATGCCTTGTGGAGAGCCCTCTGCAGAAGCTATGACAACGCCTAGCTCATTCTCAGCTGTTGAAATGTGGTACCAATGGATTTCTGTCATCGGGAGCTGATTTTGGTGTTAAAGACAATATTACTATAGAATTTTAAAGCTTATTGAGTTTCAATCTTACAGGATTTGGCGGATAGCAAAGGTGTCCAGCACCCTAATGGCATAACACATTTTAGTTTGGATACAATGAACTTTGAATAAGTCCTACGTAAAGTCTAATTTAATAAAAAAACAAGTAAGCATTACAGTAGTTGCATATGATGAGTAACATCTGACATCTTGGCTGATGTTTATATGATATAAATAATATTCATCATCATCATCCTGTTTACAACCTCTCGGAAAATGGATCGGTACCATCTGACAGCCACCTCTTGCACCGCACACACCCTTTGGTCAAATCAAATAGCACACGCTTTGCCGGTTTCGTGTTAAACATTGCTGTCCCTTTTCACGAAATCACTCCCACTCATAGCAGATTGCAGGAAAGCAAGAGAAAAGATGTTACACATCAAAAGTAACATTATCTTAATATAATTTAGCCAAAAAAGGATACAACTCTTGCCAATATCACATCTCCAGGTCTGTAACATTTGTATGGGTCCACTCTATCCTTCTCTGTAGCTTTAATGTCTTCTTTCTTCAGAATTCCTCTATAAGGCCTCACTAGGACTGAAGAACCTACACACAGTATAACACATTGGACCATTCTTGGGTTCACTACTGTAACCTTTGCTGTCACTATGTCACCAGTCCTAGGCAGAATACTGGGTGTCCTTGGGCTTTCTACTGATACTATTGTTACCTGAAAAAATAATAGCGGAAATAGCGTTCATGACTTTCAAACTTGCACTATTTGGTAGTGTTAGCATCTAAATGCAAGATTCTTTGGTCTAGCCTGGCATGATTCTATTCATAAAATGCTGAAAGATTTATAGAAAGTGAGGGTTTGGTAAAATAAAGTTAATAAGGTTAGTTATGGTAAGCTAAGCTAAAGTTTTTTTTCTTTACCTCATTTTCATCCTGTTCCATTTTCAGTGTGCCACATAAAGTTGCATAAATGTAACCTCTGAGCTCATAGGTACCGGGTCCGGCAACATATTCTTTATTAGATAAACTTAATCGCATGCCGGGTATACATAATTTTCCCATTTCTTTTAACTTTTCTTTCGCCAATGCAGCCATGATGTTTCGGAGGTTATGTCGAAATATAGTACTTTATGTTTATGTTTACGACACTGAAGCGAATCTGTTAAATATTTCCTTTTAGTAATGGATAAGAACTTCAGTTACATTTACGGAAATTAATTAATGACGACCAATAAAGTAAAACTTTGTTGATAAACAAGTTTTGACATTCTTCATTTTGGCGTAAAAAAACACGACATAGACAACTTTAGACAAGATTTTATGATAAACATAGACAATTTGCTTCCGAATGCTGCGCAAATCTTGCTTAGTTGGACTAGAGTTGGGATAAAAAATGATCAAACTGATTATTGTTGGCTGTTGAACCAGTTTCAATCTCCAAATACTCATCATTTGGAGATTGAAATTAATAAATGAATACGCAATTTTTTTTGAAAAAGGGGCTACTACCAGAGCGACTGAAAAAACATTTCCAATGTTAAAAAAAAGCCCTATTATCGACTGGGGTTTCAAAATAAAGGGTTTTAAAAAGTGATTACAAAAATATGGACAAATTAATGTTAAAATGTTATTTAAAAATGACTTTTGTGCTTCATAAGTCTTAAAAATGTGTTAAGGTATCCTATCATAACAACACATTCTACGTACAGTTGAAAAATCTTAATAGCAGCACGAATGAATAAGAAAGTCATTAGACAGGGTAGGTCGCGGGTTTAAAAAACGTATAGGGTGATTGCGCCGGTTGGCGACCAGTTAGTTGAGTTGCTAACTTTGAACGAATCAAAATATACGCCATTTACAGGCAAAATAGTTGCCGACTATGTAAATTGGTTCTAAATATAGTCTAGTTGTTAAATAAAATATAAAATATCACGCTTCCTTTCATAAATTATGAAAAATTATGGAAAATGTGCAAAAATAGCCGAAATGCTAGATAACGACCATTTGTTTCGGTTGACGACCACTAGTAAGCTAGATTACGACCACTGTTAAAAACATAAAAATAAAGTAATACAACCACTTATAAGGATAAAAAGTATTATTTATTTTTCACTTTAAATCAAATATAATTAAATATCTAATAATCATCAACACAAATAGTATTTAATCATCTGATTTAACGTTTTTTATTAAATTAATCAAATAATCTTTTTCGTTGCGCGATTTAACCTGGTACCAATTTCGATATTCCTTTGGAGCTAAAAAATTATCCAGTTTTAGGGCATAGAGTAGCCACTTTGTCCTGTTCCACACCAATTTATCCTGGACGATCTTCCTTGAAGTGATTCTTTGTTAAATGGTTTTCGAAACAAAAAAGACCTTATCCAGAAGCTCCTGCTTCTTAGTTGGGAATCCGCACTTGGCAACGGGCAAGCTGGTGGAGTTCCAGTCATGAGAGCTAGCGAGTCTCTTTAACTCCGTCATCCATGAGGGTATAACGCCCGGGGCGTGGAGCAGAGGTGCGATGGTTCTGTTCTTAAAAAAAGGTGACAAATCTTGCTAAAGAACTATAGACCCATCTCTCTTCTGTGCCACGAATACAAGCTGTTCTCGAGAATCGTCACGAACCATCTCGCCAGGAGACTTGACAAGTCCCAGCCACCAGAACAAGCCGGATTTCCAAAAGGCTTTAGTTCTGTAGACCACATCCATACTGTTCGGCAAATTGTACTGGAAAAGTACTGCAAAGACCGAGGAGTACAACCAGCCGCTGTGTTTGGCATTTGTGGACTACGATAAAGCATTCGACTCCATTGAAATATGGGCAGTTCTGGCCTCTCTGCAACGACGTTGAATTGACTAGCGCCATATCAAAGTGTTGAGATGCTCGTATGACGCTGCCACGATGACTGTCCAGCACCAGGATGAGAAAACGAGCCCCGTCCAACTGCTCAGAGGAGCGAGACAGAAGGATGTGATATCCCCGAAACTGTTTACCAATGCTCCAAGTCTTTTTCTTCCTCTTAGGGACTAGCTTCCGAGGGCGTCATCTTGAAAAAAAAAATTACTTATACTAAATCAAATAATCACATGTGCTCGAATAGGTACTGAACATACTAAGCTAAACTTTAGTTTGCGGCCATCGTTCTTTTCGTACTAAATCTTGGTGGTCGCAAACTAGCATCGTAATTTTCTAACTGTATCACTTAGCGACCACCTTTTATGACCAATATTTGTGGGAGAATTAAATAAGTTTCATCAAAAAAACGTGGTCGTTTACTGAAGAATTGCATGTTTAGGCTTTTACAACACCAAAACCCTAAATTGTGTAACCATAAAAAAAATATTGAGAACATAATAAGCAAAACAAAATAAAACTGTGTGATTCAGAATACGACCACCTGGTCGCTTTCTAACGTATTATTAAAATATACATTTCAGTAACCGACCACTGGGTTTTAGTTTAATACAAGGTAAAAATTTACTTAAATGCAATTAAACAATTGAAATCACTACATAATTGAAGTACCCACGTTTCTAATTTGAGTAAAAAACTAAAAATAAGTAACAAAACTCAGCTTCGAACGCCGCGCGCATTGCTAATTTTTTGCTCTTGCGCTGCATGTTCACACACGACAAGACAGGGTTATAATAAATAATAATACTAACCACAGCTTAAATAAGAAACAGTATTATATCTTCATAGAAAACGGCCAAAATGATGCGCTTCGAAATCTCACTGTATATCAGTACGCATCAGTACCGAGTGCACGGCTGTTACGCACGGACGTGGAAGGTTTATCTACCGAGTCACCGTGGGTAAGGCCACTGTCGAGTTGTTAGTTTTAGACCTTTTTTGTTCATACAAGCTCTATCGCCACAACTAAACAAGTTAGGAACTTGAAACTTCTGCATAACATGTACAGACACACATGTACCATAACTGTATTTAAAAAAAAAAAAAAAAATAACTGTTATTCGCAGTATCATTATAAAATACAAAATAGGTTTGCAATTAAAAATAAAATTTTATGATGTAAAATATTCTTCGTTTAGTAGTATTTTCATTTATTTGCTAAATATTGTACGGTGGTACGGAACCCTTCGCGTTCGAGTCCAATTCTCACTTGGCCGGTTTTTTTAAAGTTTTCTTATTACGTCGTTGTGTTTTTGATTTTTTAAAGTTCCTTTTATTATTGTTGGAATTTCTCCTTCTATTTTATGAAAGAAGGGGAAGAAATAGCAAATAAAACACATTACATACTACAAAAATTCAGATCATTAATTTCATCAAAATTTCATTGGATTATTATTTAGTAAGCGTACAACAGGCACATCTCTAGTTTTGTTGGACGTGTCACGTCAGCCGGCCAAGTGACATTTGATTGTGTGGAGCGATTCTGTTTTAGGGGATTTTGCGTGAATATCTCTAAAATATTAAAGAGATATGCTTACAAAGTTTGAAACTAAGTCGGCGAGGGTGAAAGGTATATCCTTTCACGCAAAGCGGCCATGGGTTTTGGCTAGTTTACACAATGGCGTGATACAGCTATGGGATTATCGTATGTGTACATTGTTGGAGAAATTCGATGAACATGACGGTCCTGTGCGTGGCATTTGCTTCCACATCCAACAACCGCTCTTTGTATCCGGTGGTGACGATTATAAGATCAAGGTTTGTGCCCAGGATGTTCAGTTTAGGTATTACTTTAGCATGTATGTTTTGTCATGTTTATGACACGTATATCGTTGCTGGTGTATCAATTATAATTTCCTCCTGTAATTACACCATGCAGAAGTGTTTGTACGCCCAAGCATCTGTATATGAACATAGTAGTTTGATCCATGATTCATACAACTTATGCTTTATGTTCAGAAATCACCAATAGGTAAAAACAATATCCAGAAATACTAGTCAGCTTTTAGTTATTAAGATATACAGATAAAATATATGCATCTTTATTATTTATTTTGAATAAATGTTGCAATGTAGACTACCCTACCAAACCAACAAATTGAAAAATTTGCTATAGCATGTTTTTAGTACAAATTGTCATATTTTGTAACATTGTTCCATACAATTCTATCCCAACCAAATGGCGACGATGCGAAGCGGTTGTTCAAAATCATGGCCCATGTCTTGTGAAAGTACAATTGTTTAGGATACGATGGGACTGATATACGCTATGTGTAAAAGCCCCTATAAACGATTCAATAATAATAAAAAAAAAACATTGTCCATAAAAAAATTGTCCAAAATACCGGGTACCCTTATATTATATTCTTACTTAACAACCTAGAATGTTTTTACTAAATTTGTAATTGTGGACATTCCTAGTCCTATCACAGTTATTTTATTTCGGATGTTGCATCACAGTTATCTTTATTCTTGTTGCACCATGGTTGCTGTCAGATGTAAAATCTGATGAATCTGTGGAATGACTGTACGTATCCGTACAGCCTTTTTACTCCAAAAAGTTTTAATAGCTTGTTTATTATTGTAGGTATGGAACTACAAGCAGAGGCGGTGTCTATTCACACTGCTGGGCCATTTGGACTACATCCGCACAACATTCTTCCACCATGAGTACCCTTGGATATTGAGTGCTTCTGATGATCAGGTTTGTTATTGTTTCTCTTTTCTCATCTCAGTTACCTGTTAACCTGTGTTTGTGGCTCTCTGGAGACCTCCCCAGAGAGAGAGCAATAAAAAATAGTTTTATAAATTGACTAGCTCACTGCTGGGCAAAGGTGGTCCCCTCTCCCTTTGCCCAGCCTGGAAATCACAGGATAAAAAAAAATTAGTCTCATTAGCTGAGGTTTGATAAAATAATTGTACATTAGCATCCCTATGAGGCTGGCAGTCAATGAAGCCTCAAAAGATAGTTGATAAAAAGTTCTTTAAACATTTTCTTTCAATAGTTTATAATGTAAACTTTAGTGAGTGCCGTGTGCACCTGTTATAGCAGCACTTTTATATTTGCATAAATAAATACCTTATTCTTTTACAATTATTAACTTATTTGTTGCACAGTTGAAATAAATATTCATAACTATGTCATTTAAACATCATCTACATTATATCCTTCCAGACAATAAGAATATGGAATTGGCAATCCAGACAATGCATCAGCGTGCTTACTGGTCACAACCACTACGTCATGTGCGCACAATTCCACCCAACAGAAGACCTCCTTGTGTCTGCCTCCTTGGACCAGTCCGTACGAGTATGGGACTTCTCCGGACTGAGGAAGAAGAGTGTGGCTCCTGGACCCACAGGCCTAGCTGAGCATCTGAGGAACCCACAGGCTACGGACCTGTTTGGACAGGTATAATAAACATTTTTTAGGTGTTGTGTGTGTTTTTATGTGTTATAGGCTATGCGGCTTTTTGTAATTTGAAATTGATGATAAGATTGTGGCCAGTATTATTTTAATTTGTTTGATTAGAAATTCCCAAGTCTTTTCTATGGTTTGCTTTATATGCTATTGAAATGATACTCAGGAAATCTGTAAATTATTACAAAATGCATGATTAATGACTGCATTGAGCAAAACAGTTCAGAAATAGAACATACTGATCAATACCTCAGCAGTCATATTTATATGTAGTGTTCTTGGTTTAAACTAGAGCAGTCAACGAGAAAAAGCTTTTTTTTTTTTTAATAGTATCTAGTTTGCATGGTTTGCATGCAGCACTTCTTCTAAATTTGATTTATTGCAACTTTATTTTATAATCTATTATTAAAAACGTTTAAAAAAAAGGTATATAATTTTTATCAGATTTTAAAGTAGATTTATGTAGCTGTTGAATAAAAATTATATAAAAATATACTGCTGTCATTTGTAGTTTTCAAACTGGGGCCGGTCTGTGAAGTGTTACAAGTGCTACAACCTTCAGGAAATAGGATAGTGGTATTTGTCTGGTATAGCTCTATCCCTCTCTAAAACAATATTAACTCTAATGCATCATAGTACGGTCCCCAGTTATTATAACAGCTTAATTAGTTAATTTGCTCATTGCTTCTATTTTTATTATAATATTCATAAGCATTATGATGTAGTTTATAAATAATAACAGTTATAATGGTATCACAATAATTATTATTATGATTCCATATACTGACATAATCACCAAAAAGTATAAGAAATTAAATCTTAAAAAGAGTACTTACAGAAAAAAAATTGAGTACAACAACACATACACACAAACACATAAAAAAAAGAAAACAAGCTATAAATATGTATGTATAATATATTGATGTTATAACACATCACCAATGTTGCTGAAAGCAACTGATCTTGCAGGCCGACGCTGTTGTCAAGCATGTATTGGAGGGCCACGACCGAGGAGTCAACTGGGCAGCATTCCATCCCAACCTGCCCCTCATTGTGTCCGCAGCTGATGACCGGCAGGTCAAACTGTGGAGGATGAACGATGCTAAGGTACCTGGAGGATGCGACTAACAGATGATGGATCATTCATATTAATTTTTTTCAGAGTGGGATTTCTGGTCTATTTCTTGGTTATTAACCCAATTTTGGTGGTTTTTGAGAATATTCTTCCTTATAGGATTGTATTTCAAATTGACTGTGAACTTATATCACAATTGTCTCTCTTTGATATCACAGTTGTCACTCTTTGTCAATCGAAGACGGCAGGTTTACGTAGTTTTTCAATGTGCTAAACAGTAAATTGCTTTGACAGTACTTAAGACACATTCAGCGTGCTTGAGTTTTTCTTTCTAACACACTGACTCCGCGTCCTATTTAAACGCGATCGTCGCCCGAATACACGATACGACGAACTTTATGTTCGGTGTACCTGAACGCGTGGTCACGCCGACAGAGGGCGCTTTCCGGTTTTCTGAACAAAAAGTAACATATTACGCACGCGACCGATCGCGTATACGCGCAACGATCGTTTATAAATGAGACTTGGTCTGATTGGTGTTAGGGTGAGTCATCTAGCAGGTTTTAAGTTACTATACACATAAAATATATACAAGTAAAATACTTCAAAGACTCGTGTCAATTCCTATTAATCCTATTTTCTTAATCAGGCAATCTTTTCTTCCAAGTCATGCTTATAAATAGGTATCAAGGTTTATAAATCTTAACATCTGTGGTTTTCGAAATTCTCTTTAAATATCTTGCATGATTGGTTTTCAACCAGAACTTTTCTCAGAGGTTGAGTTTGACTAATATTTGTACATAAAAATGATTTATTTTATTAATTAGGCGGATCAAAGAGAGGTAAGCAAAATTTTAGTTCTGTTCATAATTTATGTAATGTACAGTATGAAATAATGTATGCCGTAAGTTGTTCTAAACTCAGTTATAATTTATTAATAAAATAATTGCAGACCTGTAAAAAAAAAAATGTATCCAGTTCTTTCAAACATTCAGATGTTCAAACTTAATTCCAGAAGACTATTAAGGATCTATTAAGAATTCCTTAGTCTTCACTAAATTTTACATGCAGCAACCTAATGGATTCTCCTTTATTCCTAAAACATGTGTTATTAATAGGTGAGAGGTACCTAAGTAATCCAGCTGTATGTAGGTAAAGTTACTTTACGAAAAAGTTGATCTTTTTGGACTTTGCCACATTAAACTCATAACATTATTGACGTCTCTAATGGCATCGTATAAAATGACAAGGGTCTAAGTTTCGAAGTCGACTGTACGACCATACATCGCTAAAATAACGGATGTAAAAGACACTGAATAAAGCTTTAGAGGCATGAGGAACAGGGTGTAAAGTTCACTCATCCACCATAGAAAAAGGAGGATCCTCCAACCAGACGGGTGTTGTGTCTGGCGGGCCGACTGCCCCACTGTTGATGTCGGATAGTCTTACATAATTATGTCGTTCGCGCGGTAAACTCTAATTGCGCGATGCAGAATTTGTGTGACGTCATGTCGTTAATGCGTAGTTCGTATGTGGCGGTGTATCCCTCCGTGGTGTAACCGCTACAAAGCCGAGAGTCACTTGTTCTTCCCGTCATTGTTATAATTGTTTAGTACTGTACTATACCTGGGAAACTTTCTGGTTAGGTTTTCATTGAAGGTCTGGGGCCCAATTTATTTTTACGTTTTTTTTACGAAAAAAAGTTTTAACTATTATAATTTAACTTTAAATAGCCCCCAACTCCTGTGCCGTTGTATGCACCTATAAACACAATGTCTGGCGTGCGTTACATTGCTCGCTATCGATAACAGCGATTTTTCACACCAAAAATAAAACTTCTTTCCCAACAATTTTTGCTCCGTTACTAAGTTTGATGTACAGAAAGCGTACACACACATGAAGGCTTTATGATGGGTCATTTTAAACCCTTTATTATGCGATTGTAAAGGTTCTTAAATAATACTAAGCAAGTTAATCCTCCAGGCATGGGAGGTGGACACATGCCGCGGCCACTACAACAATGTATCCTGCGTGCTGTTCCACGCGAGACACGAACTCATCGTGTCCAACAGTGAGGACAAGTTCATCCGCGTCTGGGACATGACCAAGAGGACTTGCTTGCACTCCTTCAGGAGGGAACATGAGAGGTAAGGAGAAGATAGCTGAGTGAAAAATAATGTTTATGAAACACTACCTAAGGATTGCACAAATGTTGCCGTTTACTTAACCTAAACAATAACCTTATATTAACTAGCATCGCACGCGCTCATTGGTCAAATCAAATAGCGCGCGCTTCCCCGGCTTTATGTTACACACTTCCGTCCCTTTTCACAAAATCACTCCCACAGATTGAAGGAAAACGAGAGGAAAGATGTTACGCATAACGAAACACTTTGTTTAAACAAGGCATTATTAATAATGGAAGCGAAAATGCGGTCTGCGGCTAGAGATGGGCATTCAACCAGGCTTAAAACCAGTAATCGGGCTTAGGGCTCTAGTCCATCGGCAAATATTTTATTAGTTTGAATTTCTGTGTTAAGAGGGCGCCCAACGGTAGCCTAGCGCCATCCACTCCTTTAAAAAAATATTATCTCGTGACTGAGAAGGAATTGTGAATAACGGCTAATAAAGACCCACGGTCCTTTTGTGACGCATATTTCCCCCTAAATTGTTATTTTCGTGTTTATGTTTTTTTCTCTTTGCTTGCGTCATATTGTACCGCAAATAAATGTATTTTCTTTCTTTCTTTTATAATGTTTCATATTGAAATTCGATGTAAAGAAAAGTTGCTTTAGATCGAATTTTGTTGCTTCGTGTCTCACAGACACACTTACCGTGGGTCCTTACTAGCCGTTATTCACAATTCCTTCTCAGGCACGAGATAATATTTTTTTAAAGGAGTGGCGCTAGCGACCGTTGGTCGCCCTCTTAAGGTGTCTACACTATACGAATTTATTTGCTAGCGATACACGAAGTTTATTTGATGAGCATGTCCCAACAAGCAATAAAACGTTTCCGAATCACCATACCTAATAAGTTGGGATATCTTTCGTATATAATTGACGGCATGGTTGGCGCAGTGGTTAAGCGATTGACTGCTGCGCTGCGTGTCGCGGGTTCGATTCCCGCACGGAACAAATATTTGTATGACCTACAAGTAGTTGTTTCGGGTCTGGCTGTTTATGTATGTCTGTATAAATGTGTGTAAACGCACCCACAATACAGGAGAAATTTTAAGGGAGGGTTTCATAAAAAAAAAAAAATGTTGAGCTTCACAAAAAATCGTCGTTCTTATAAATCTCATTCGTATTCACACGGACTTTGTCCTTAACTATGTAATTTTATTCACAGATACTGGGTGCTAGCCTCCCATCCAACTTTGAACCTGTTCGCTGCGGGTCACGACGCTGGTATGATACTGTTCAAGCTGCAGCGAGAGAGGCCTGCTTATGCCGTGCACAATAACATGCTCTTTTATATTAAGGATAGGTAAGTTTTGTAACATCTGTATATAAATATTAACGCTAAAATGCAGTAAATTCAATAACTGCTGATTTTTTAATCAACTCAAAGTTCCTATATAAACTTAATAGTATAAAGAGGTACAATTGTTTGTTTATTTGTTTGTAAAAGGTAATCTTCTCTACTAATCCAATTACAAATATTCAGATTATATTAAAGACAATTGAATATACATATTTTATGTTAAAATACAAGTGGCCAAAGTTACTCCTTATAACATCAGCTATCTGCCAGTGAAAGTCCCTTCAAAATTGGTCCAGCCGTTTCGGAGATTAGTCGGAACAAACAGTCAAACAAACAAAAATTTAATTTTCATTATAATTGTTACCGTACCGAATATACTTTTATATGCATTTAGTAAAAAGCTGTTATTTTAACATTACAAAAAGACACTTCAATTTTATTTATTTGTATCAATGTATAGATTAATAACTTTTCTACAAAAAACACTACAAAGTGAAAAATAACTTAAATTTCGGAAGTCGGTGTCTTTGGTTTTGTATTTTCGTTATCTGCCACCGACTTCCGCGGACGAAGTCGCGGACTGAAGCTATGTAGCGGTTACACCGCCATATACGAACGACACATCAAAGACATGACGTCACACAAATCCTGCATCGCGCAATTAGAGTTTACCGCGCGAACGACATATATAAGACTATCCGACATCAACAGTTGGGCAGTCGGCCCGCCAGACACAACACCCGTCTGGTCGGAGGATCCTCCCTTTTCTATGGTGGATGAGTGAACTTTACACCCTGTTCCTGATACCCCTAAAGCTAGTGTTATAATAAATGTAGTATACACTGCTAAATTTCATCTGTATCACTATTTTTCTTTTACTGCAATTTTTTATTCTCCCGTTTCTTGGTAAACGAATTCCCTATATGTAGACGTCCAATCTCTCATGAATCTGTCATGAAGGAATTCAAGTAATTCTCTTATTCTTTCTTTTACAGACAACTGCGCAAGTTGGACATGGCAACCAATCGCGACGCGCCTGTCATGCAGATCAAGGCAGGTGGCAGGAACCAACCTTACAGGTAATATACAAGTTATTTTTTATTTTTTTCACTAAATCAATAAACGACAGTAATATAAACCTAAGAAAAGTATTTAAAGTTAAATTCAACTACTGCTCGTTGCTCAAAAAAATTATGCAACATCAACAATTTTTTTCTACAGTTCAAACGTCGCGTTCAGGATGTGACGTCATTTGGCACGTTTCTGCTTTGCTGTTTTTTAAGGTTTTTTAGCCCTAACTCATATAAATTAAATTGTTTTTGTGCTTTGTTCAAGCAGAATTCGCACTTACAAACTTACCTTAGTCAGAATTCAAGCAGTTTCGGCATTTTCGATGAAGGCGCGTTTCGAGTTTGCGTTCTGTTCCACTTAAAAAACATGACATAACATAATTAATTGTAAAATAAGTATTCCATTAAAAATTACAAAAACATTGGACTTTGTTTCTTGACTCCTATATAATGTACTAGCTTTTCCCGCGGATTCGCCCGCGTGGAAAATATCCCACGGGAACGTACTACCGGGATTACATACCTAATTGCCGAGGAAAAGGTCATTGACTCCTAATGCTGCGCCCGCGTTGCCGATGCCCTCAACCATGATTATTTTGTTACGCGTAATTTTGAATCTGTGATATCTTTTAAACTATTCATTTAAATGATATGATCTCAAGGCATATTTTAATGTAAATTAAATGCCCAATTTAAATAACAATGAAATCTTTATCAAAATCTGAAAGATAGTAATGGTTACTGTGGGCCATCATTAGAAGATAGACACTATGCTATCGCGGACTTTTTAAGATCTTCAATCCTATAGAACATAAATTTGATGTATCTCTTACGGCTTACGCGGCGCACGCCAGTAAAGCTCCCAGTCGGCATGATTTTTTCCGACATCTTCGACAATCATCGTCATATTTCAGCTTATTTACACAATACATTAATGAATTATACACCAAAACCTTGTGCATGAACCACTCTGTCCATTGATGAAAACTGTTTGAAAATCCATTCAGTAGTTTTTGAGTTTATCGCGTTCAGACAAACAGACAGACAGTCGCGGCGGGGTACATTGTTTTATATTATATATAAGGATATTTAAATAATTAATAACTATTGAATTCCGAGCATATTCCCAGGCTATATGGCTGCGGTTAATATCGCTAGTTATTAACGATAATAAGTACCGGGGAGCAGGCGGTCTACTCCCTTAGTGAAATCCGTAGTTATGGCGCTTCAATCCCTGACTCCCTGCTTCCCAAGATTAGGGTTTATTGAATGATGATCATAATATTTTACCTTTTTCTTTGCTTAAATGCTGCGCAATATCAAGTATCTTTCCTTCTTTAAAATTTATTCGGCATATTTTTTAGATTTGCGATCAAATCATAATGATTTTAGTATTTTTTTTGTTTGCCATTCTTATTGTCACAAAATCACATTATTGTTTTTATAGTACGAGATTTAACTGCCTCGTTGGTCTAGTGGTCGCAAACGCTACTACTGAGCATAAGGTCCTGGGTTCGATTGTGTTATTGGGTTTTTAACCCTTCGGGGAAACGAGGTGTGATGTTATGTTATGTAATACGAGATTTCTTAGCACATATAATGCTTCGTCAGCCACATATGGCTGACCAGGCATGGTCATTTGTTAGTACGGCATTATATGTGTTAGCCAAAAACAATTGACTGCAGTCCTTTTTTTTTTTTTTTTTTATTATTTCTTTTACATTTTGTTTTATTTCCAGCATGTCCCTCAACCACGCGGAATGGTGTGTGCTGGTAAACTGGCGCGTGGGCGACAACAGCTCCTACGAGCTGTACGCGGCCCCCCGCGACGGGGCCGAGGGGCCCAGCTCAGAGCCGGCGCGGGGCCAGGCCACCACTGCCGTGTGGGTCGCCAGGAATCGATTCGCGGCGCTAGAGAAGAACAACCAGGTTCGTAACTCATTCATACTAGCTACAATTTTGTCGTACTTAGTGACTATGTCCTGAAAATAAATAATCATATCTTCCCACTCTTTTCAGCTGGTAATCAAAAACCTGAAGAATGAAGTATCGAAAAAGATATCAACGCCGACTTGTGAAGAGATAATGTACGCGGGCACCGGCATGTTACTGCTGAGAGAGCCCGACGCGGTACAGTTACTGGACGTGCAGCAGAAGAGGACCATTGCTTCAGTGAGTATCTTGAATAAAAGTATTCTATCATAATAACATAACATCACGCCTTGTTTCCCTGAAAGGTTGGGCAGAGGTCTTCCTGTAGTACACCCACATTTCGCCAGTTAGGTCTCATAATAAAACAATGTTAATCAAAATGACATAGGACAGTTAATATATATTTCAAGATACAGGGTAAAAAAACTAATTTTGTCCACCGACGAATTGAGAACTTCCTCTTTCATGAAGTTAGTTAAAAACAGTCAGTTTTTCAAGACACACAGCCTACCAGTCAGCCAGTCTAGATTTTTTGGCGTAGTATTAAAGCAAGTACCAAAATGGTCTAAATTTGTAACAATATAATTTTAATCGTGACAACTGCCATAGAGGAAATTAAATTACATTGTTTATGCCCGTTTTGTTGTGTGCCCGGTTGGTGTTAATAGGCTCGCCCCCAATTACATGGGACTTAAAAATAACTGGCAAAATGTGGGTGTACCAGGTACACTTCTGCTCATCCCTTCGGGGAAACAAGGCGTGGTGTTATAGGTTTATCCCATTTTACCAAAAAAATAAACTATAATTTTTTGCAAGGCCTCTCTGCCTGACCCGTCGTCGGGGTATACAGGCATGATATTATGTTAATGAAAGAAAAGAAAAGATAGAAAAAAAAAAATGAGTCAGGTCAAAAAAACAAAAAAAATAATAATAATAATTTAAAATGGTATTGTGTGACTCACGTCTGAGCCGAATAGAGCCAGTTCAGCATAAATGTCAGACAACTAGTGTCTCACGCTGGTTTTCAACTGGACCTTATGTTACGAGGACGTCTTACGGACGTAAATCAGTTTTATAGTGTGTAAGTGTTTAATATTTAAATACAAAAGATAGATGTGTAGTAAATAATATTAAACTCAATTAGATATTTTTTTATAATAATTATAGACAATCATATCTGTATAATGAAATCAATAAAATGGTATGGTTGCACGAAAACGATGGACGGTCGTCAATAAATAACGATTCATAGCAATGAAACATTCAAATTAATCATGCATTAATGCTATTTTTCATAGATTTTTTTTTCCTAAACTAAAGACTTTAACCCAGCTATCATCTTTCTAGGTAAAAATCGCAAAATGCCGCTACGCAATATGGAACGCTGACATGTCGCTGGTTGCTTTACTAGGCAAGCACAGTGTGACCCTTTGCACAAAGAAGTTAGAACAGCTATGCACGGTCACTGAGGGCGCCAGGGTCAAGTCTGGCGCCTTCGACGACTCCACGCCGCAGCCCGTTTTCATTTATACTACTGCTAATCACATCAAGTACTGCTGTAAGGATGGGTGAGTGTATTAGAAACTCTTGAACTGTCTTGTTTTCATAATTAGCTAGACTGGGCAAGCGTAGTGTGCCAATCAAGTTGGAAAAGCTATGTACCGTCACTGAGGGTGCCAGGGTCAAGTCTGGCGCCTTCGACGACCAACGTCATAACCCGTATTCATTTATGCAAAGGCAACATGATCTATCAGACAAAATGAATAGTCATTAACATACTTTTAGTACAGTCGACCACACTTCAGTAACATTTGAAGTATTAAAACTGTCAGTAGTACGAGATAAAAGTGTTGTCAGTGTAGAATGTAATTATTGTTACCATTAATGTCCTGTTGACTTTACAATTTTGCCTAGAAATGTAACTTTTAAAATAATCTTTAATTTTAATTTGGTTTCCGGTATAAATCGTTGAGGATAATTGTTGATTTAAATTATTTTGGTAAAGTTAACTCAGAATATTTTTTTTAATTAAAACTGTATGCACAAGTAATATTTTAAACGTACTAAGGTAGACTTAATACTTTAGGAATTTTCTACCAGTGTTTTTTTTTGTCTAGTTTTATTTCAGCTTACTTTGTTTTCTCTAATTTTGAATTATACCATGTAAGTCTGTACTATTACTTAAACTATTTGCTGTCAATTTATTCTCTTTCTCTCTCCCACAGTGACTACGGCATAATCCGCACACTGGACGTCCCGGTATACGCTGTCAAAGTGTTGGCGAGTGAGAGCGGCGCGCGCGTCGTGTGCCTCGACCGAGAGTGTCGGCCCAAGGTGCTCAACATAGACCCTACGGAGTACAGGTGAGGCTTTCAAGCTCATCTTCTTGTTATCCTTTGTTAAGTCGACTTCTAGTATAACCAGAGAGGTGGGGATGCTCTTTTGAGAACGTTTGGATTACGAGGAAAAAATCTATTTTGGTGATTGTACACAGTTGCATGCTACATCAATGAGGGTTTGATGTTGGCGCCACTTTGACAAGAGGTCTTCCATTTCGACAATGAATAGAAAACATATGATGACTTACATCATTCATTTCATTCATTCGTTCATCATTCAGTCACAACTAAGGGTGCATTCCGAGTTACGCTGTAATCGATTTGAGCGTGCTAACATCCGTACCGAATTAGCGTGGGCGCGATAACGATGTGCTCTGAATCGTCAAAGATGACGTCATGACATGCGCCATCTTGTGATAACGCTGTCCATGTCTTTTACTAATATCACAGTGAGCGCTGTCAAAAATGACAGTTGTGCTGTTTTGTTTTGACTCGCATCTTATCTTTAAACTAACGTGGCATTTTCGAAATTGTGTTTCTTGTTATCGTTCGCCACCTAACCAAAGAAGAAAAATTAGTGTGTGGTATAAACACAAAGAATTATGATATGCAAGTTTTAACGTTGAGCGAGTGCCGTGACCGCGTTCACGAGCGTTCCGAATAGTTGATAGCCCTCAGCTGTCATAATCGTCATAATCTTAATCGGAACGCAAATTATCGATGTCAGCGCTGTGAGCGATTATGTTCTAATTCGGAAAGCGGCCTAAAGAAATTATAGGAGCTTTGACACTTGACAGGTGCCCGGACCTGACGTTTCAGAGCTGCCATCTAGCCAATGTCATTTCAGTAAAACGGTGTAATAAAAAAAACTCAACTTTAAAAGGGATCATTGAACTCATCATTATGAACATGTTTTATCCACTCAACAGTCCAAGGGTACTACATGGTCCAAACGTCAGAACGCGTAAAAAAACAGCTGCTCCATAGATTTTGTCGAGTAAAGTGAAAATATGTACATGAAAATTGAATAGCTGAATATAGGAACGACCAATTTTTTTTATTTTTTTATGTAATAATACTTCCTTTCTCTACAACAGGTTCAAGTTGGCGCTGGTGACTCGTCAGTACGACCAGGTGTTGCACATGGTCCGCACCGCCAAACTGGTGGGACAGAGCATCATCGCTTACTTGCAGGAGAAAGGTAACGCTACGACTTTCATAACATATGAAGTATCTTACGTCTTAATACTTTTCAAAAAGTTATAAAAATGTTTGATGTTGTAGCGCTAACTGAACTTTGTGTGGGTAAAAAGTTGTTTTTCCAAAAATACATTTTTGTTTAGATGTTTTGAAACTAAATCACGATCGTAGCATTTTGCTGGTGAGCAACGAAAGTCGACAAATGCTGTAAATCTTAATACCTTTCATCTAATCTTATATAACATAACATCACACCTTGTTTCCCCCAAGGGTTGGGCAGAGGTGTACCTGTAGTAGGTACACCCACACTTTGCCAGTTATGTTTAAGTTCCATGTAATAAGTGGCGAGCCTATTTCCATCAATCGGGCACAAATCCAGACCGCGGGCTGCTACTGAGAAATTTCAGATAGTAAAACCCAATAACACTGCCCGACTCGGGAATCGAACCCAGGACCTCATACTGAGCAGTAGCACGTGCGACCACTAGACCAAAGAGGCCGTTCCAAATCCAGTCCAGTGAAGTCTAATCTAATTATCTTTATTTAGAATTATAAAAACGGGACAAATTTAATTAAAAATACCAAAAACTATAAACTATAACATGATATATTGAAAACTACTGTATGAATAATTTGATATAATTTAACACTAGTTTTACTGACCATTTTTCGGAAACTAGTCAGAATAATTGTAAATACTTACCGAATGTCACTTAACCAATATTTTTAACTACAATACTATTACTATAGACGTCATTTTCATCTAACAGGTTACCCAGAAGTAGCGCTACACTTCGTGAAGGACGCTCGCACGCGTCTGTCCTTGGCTTTACAGTGTGGCAACATTGACGTGGCACTAGAGGCCGCCAAGAGCTTGGACGAGCCAGCCGCCTGGGACAAACTGGCTAATGCAGCCCTGGCTACTGGCAACCATCAGGTATGACCTCGACATAATCAGAATATTAGTGCTATGACATTTTATTTTTGCATTCTGTTCTCAGATAGTAGTGGTAAAATGTTTGTGTTTTTCTTCATAAATACCTGGCTACCTAAAACTATTTTCGTTCGCTACATAGCCCTTATCCAGAATTTTAATACCATCCACAATTAATGACATATATCATGATGAGAAATAATTAGTTCTTCAGCTTAGTTTTCTTCATCACAGATAAACGACATAGCAATTAGCATACAAATTACACAACACTATGTTACTCAATAAATTGGCTATTACGGGAGATTCGTCAATGTAGCCATTTCAAAATTAAGTTCTTTGCAAATTGCAGAACTGTTTTACTGTGTATGTTAATCGAAAGTAACGTAATTAATTCGTAGGCTTTATTAATGGTACCTTAAACCGGTAATACAGAAAAATCTTTAGAGTAAATCCTCTTTAGTGAGCACCATGTATCTATCACATGATTAATTTATCTGTTGTTGCTTCATTTTAAACTCTTTTTATTACCTATTGTGTTATAGTAATTTTATTCTAGGTGCATCGTCTTCACATATAATCATATGACTAATGGACCTAAACAAAATATAGCAAAACATTTTAAAAGAGTAACGGTGGAGTTTCTTGCCCATTCTTCACCATGCGAAAACTACTTTTTTTTTTTGTTGTAAATTTTGACGTTCATAAGTGTTATATCCCTTTAGGCTTTAAACCCGCGGCGGGTTTTTCAACCCCCAGGGCCTATTTGAAATAAATGACTTTGACCTCTTTTCAGATCGTCGAGATGTGCTACCAACGCACAAAGAACTTCGACAAGCTCTCGTTCCTCTACCTCATCACGGGCAACCTGGACAAGCTGCGCAAAATGATGAAGATCGCTGAGATTCGCAAGGATGTGTCCGCACAGTTCCAAGGTGCCTTGTTACTAGGAGATCAGAGGGAGACTATCAGGCTTCTGAAGAATGCTGGACAAGTAAGGGGAATATTCAAATCAAATCACACTTTTATTTGATAGAAATACATTATTCTTACAAATATCTTGGAGCCTAAATGTCACTGTATTCTGTCGTATATTGCACCAGTGTTATTACAATGGCTATAAATTGATAGCTAAGTTTTCGTTTCAAAATTTAGTAAAATTAAAATGAAACCAGCGGTAATGTGTGGTACGGCAACCGTGACAGCTCAACAAATAATAAATATATTAATGTAGATTCTTTAGAATTGAAATAAAGACGAAATTGCGTTTCTCTGTAAAAATCAAAGAAACAACATTGAATGCCTCTATTTCCAATAAGTAAATTAATTTCCAATGTAACCGAAATAAATATTCAATGTTTGATTGATAGTCAAAACATCAGAAGTGACGTGTCCTAACACTATGGCCATAGTTGCCAGTTCTATCAAATAAGATTAAAGAGGCAATAACTCTTTCCATAAATATAAACGTTGACTTGAGAAACACCTTCTATTTTTCGTCGGTTAGTAAAAATATAGCTTGTCAGTTCAATAAATTATAGTTCTAGCGGTACGTTATTACTACGGCCCGTCATCTGTTTCCTCACATTTAGCAGTCAATAGTAACGGAAATTCATAAAACCCTTCATACCGGCTGCCGTCCTTACGTTTACGTTACGACATCCGTGCTAAGTCTTTAGATAGTACCTACGATCTTGCGTTTGGAGCGATTTTCTCTCCAAATTGTCAACATTTAAAATGATTAGATCTTAACCACACTATTTGCGCTGTAGCATGGTGCGGGTGACAGTTTCAGTAACATTTCGTTTCACTCTTGAAAGTTGCCGCGATTTACAAATTATGACTTAGTATTTCAGGTGTACCAGACTCGTAATATATTAAATCATTAATAACTAGTAAATTAAATTAAACCCAACCAGAATGTTCTAGTCTACAAATAAAATCAAAGTGAATGAAAAATTAAGCAAAGTCTTATACGTATAACGTAACGCCATAGACGTATTTAGTGATGGTAATAACAACAAACTCAACAAACGTATAACAAATAATAATTTAACAAAAATGAAAACAAACAATGAAATCGTAATACGTGTCACATTAAGTCACAATACAAGGCGCTAGCACTCGTACTCACAGCATCGCACGGGTAAACAAAATGGCCGCCGCGCCGATGCGCCATAGAGCAAAAATGTTGCCACGAAAAAAAAAACATAAACCCGATTTTGATTATTTTATATAAGTACAAAGATAATTATGTAGCCATAAAACATTTATATTGACAAGTTTATACACGTAGTTACACTGCACAACTGAATAACATACAACACACTAATTTTCATAACAATATTAAAGAGAACTAGATTTATGCTGCCAGTATCGTTAGCGATAAAAATGAATTGCATAACGTCACATCCCTAGTCATGTGGTACTGACAGATGTCACCCGCACCATGCTACAGCGCAAATAGTGTAAACAGTTGATTATTACTAAATCTATGCTCGAAGCTTACGCGCCTGCAAAGAAGTTCCTCTTCCTAGAAATACCCTTAGAAACAGTCTTTGAGTTGTAACATATTTATTTTCTCTCGCCAGATATCTCTAGCCTATTTGACAGCTATAAACCACAAACAACACGAGGAGGCTGAACAACTGAAGGCGATGCTGGAAGCTGCTAACTTGCCCATCCCGGAACCGAACCCCGACGCACAGCTACTGAGACCGCCGCTACCAGTACACAATATGCAACCCAACTGGCCTTTGCTCGCGGTTTCAAAGTAAGTACCGGCACAGTAGATATATTACAATTGAAATACAGTATAGATAGTGCAATCCACGACGACGCGCCCCACTCCGCTCCGCTCCGTACTAAAGTACAGCGTACAGTACAGTAATCGCGGAGTGGGGCCCGTCGTCGTGGATTGCACTGTCTGTATTTCAACTATAGTTTGACCGGTACCGCTGTACCGCGCCTTAGTCATGTGCGCGGCTCACGGGACGGCAGTGCAGGCCGCTCAACCGTCAACGTTCACGGCGTCCCGTCTGCCGCCTCGCCGCACATTCCTATGGCGCGGTATAGTGCTGAGGTCAAACTATAGGAACAAATGGTCGAATCGACTCACTCAAACATGCAAACGCGTTTACTAGAAATCTAAGCATGCTTCGGAGGCCCTAGTGTGAGTTTCTTTTAACCATCTTGACTTTACGCTTCAACCGCGTTCAGCGCTCCGATTGGCCCTTCAACAGTGAAGGCCAGTGAAGGGCCTCAGGTAACCAATTGTTAGCTGACGCGTTTGACGTTTTATACCTGTAGTGCATTTTAATTTAAAAGTTTGGTTGACAAACGCCCGCTGGAGCGTAGCTTTTGTTGTAACAATAGTACTAGATTTCCGAAATGAGTTGTGAAAATTCGCTGTTTACGGTAGTGCGCAATGTAACGCATGCAAAACGTTGTAGGTGTTCTGGGTGCGCTGCTACGGTACAGGGATCGTGGAAGTATCTTACTCAGAACTTAGGACCTCAACAATGGATTTAAATGCGTTGTTCACTATGGTTTAGAGAATTTATACGGGAAGGTTTATGTGTATAAAGTTGAAATTTGACATAAATATTGATGTTTTGACATTTCGTATGCAATACCGAAGCAGTACCCTAATTGCGTGATACACGATCAATCGAAATCTGAATCGTTTTGAAACAAATTGCTAATCCATTGTTTCATAAGTTCGAAAACAAATCTGCTCAACAACGTGAATAACGCAATGAATGTTGTTGAACTGTCAAAATGAAACAAATTAGTCGTAATCGTTTACGAAAATGTGCTGCGTAATTAGATAGCAGGTCGCTAGTTTCAGCTCAAGTATTCTTCATATCCAAGAACTCGCGCAGGGTCCACGCTGTGGATCACTCCACTCCCACTCTATCCCATTCTGTACTTCATTTGGCATATTTATCAAAATATTCGTGTCGTGACTTCCATCTAAAAATCAATGATATTTAGATGGATTTAATTAAGGCAGACGTGGAGGTGGCAACTGAGTTTGAAAATTTCTTCACTAATATTCCCATTTTAACAACCAAAACTCTATCATCGTCATCCGAATTTATAATTTCTACTGCTAAAGACATTTTAGAATCTTTTAAAGATCTTGATATTAAAAAAAAACTGCTGACCTTTGGGGATTGTCAGTACATACCATTTTTTCAATAATTGATGTTATTTCACCCTTTTTAGCAATTGTTTTCAACTCTTGTATTGCATCTGGTGTATTTCCTGTCTGATGAAACTTAGCTAAGTGATTCCACTGTTCAAGTCTAGCAGCACAACTGATCCTACGAATTTTCGGCCTATTTCGATATTACCTACATTCAGGGCCGGATTTAGGGGAGGGCAACCGGGGCGAAAGCCCCGGGGCCTCCACAAACGGGGGGCCCCCACAATAGAGACTTCGAAAAAAAAAAATCAAATTCCAACTAGTTAACACTAGTAAGCATCTTTTCCTTTGAAACTTCGAACCACGATGGGACAAAACCGTCTATCGAAGCTTTCTCTCCTGAGCATTGAAAGCGATTTACTCCGAGAACTGGATTTCAACGAATTCATCAACGATTTCGTTCGTTAACCCTAAAATTTAATTTCAGATAATTCTTGTTTCCGTTTATATTTATATGTGTTTGTTCAATACTAAGGGAATCTACTTGGTTTCACAATAAATTATTTATTGAAAAACTTGACTGAAAAAAAATTGTTTACTTTATTTGGAAAATAATTTGGGGCGAGGGGGCCTCCGCTCCTTTTTTGCCCCGAGGCCTCTGGACCTCTAAATCCGGCCCTGCCTACATTGAGCAAAATCTTTGAAAAATTAATTTTGAATAAATGTTAGGACATTTCAATGCACATCATTTACTACATCTGAAACAGTTTGGTTTTACAAAGGGTCGTTCAACTACAGACGCGGGCGTGGAATTACTGAAGAGCATATTCGAAGCCTGGGAGGAGTCGCAAGATGCTTTTGGCATTTTCTGCGACTTGTCCAAGGCCTTCGATTGCGTACATCATGACACACTCATCAGGAAACTGTACCACTATGGTATGAGGGACAGGGCTCTCGACCTTCTGACTTCTTATCTGAACAACAGAATTCAGAGGGTCGATGATAATGGCAAGAGATTTGCGGTCACCATGGGCAATCCGCAGGGTTCAATTCTAGGTCCTTTCTTGTTTATAATTTATATAAATGACGACTTACCACATAAGGGATAGTCACAAGATCGTATTATTCGCAGATGCAGCTTCCCTTGTCTTATATAACATCATAAAAAATAACATTATACCTAATTATTCAGTAAAATCATCAAAATATACCAGTATTATATAAACATTGACATTGTGGAATATAACATACAAAATGACATGATTACTTTGTGTAGTACTTATTATATTATTTAAATTTTAGTGAATGTGAGGACTTTGGATATATACAGAGTTGATATGACAGAGGTGCATTAAATTACACTACGTATACTAAAAGTGTTTAGGATTAATTCGATACGGTATAAAAATAAAAATCATCAAAAATGAGTTTTTTTTTTCAAACAAACTAAATAGCTTACAAATCAGAGTAAAACGCAACCACCCTGTGTAAATAAATTTAACTGACCTTAGATACCTAGGTAACAAAGCGGCAACATCGCGCGCGCGCCGGAGCGCGGCGTGTGTTATCTCGTGTTAAGGTGGGCGACCGGGGCGGTGGCGCGTGCGGTGGCTTAGGCCTTCGCTCAGCTTTTATGATAGGTACGGTTTTGAAGTAAGTACGCACACAACAACAATCACAACAAAAACAACATTTTTTAATCATCGATGTGTCCTCCATTCACATGAATGCACAAATTATACCGACAGAGAAAATAGTTGTTTATTTTTCTAATTAAATCACTGTTCGTTGCTAAGCACTTTAATTTGTGAAATGCTAAAATAATCCTATTTTTTACTTCAACAATTGTATTTTAATTACACACACACAGAACCGAAGTTTAATTACGTGTCCTATCACAATAAAAAACATTCAATCACAAAAAAAAAACTAATACTATAATAATCCGATGTTACGTGTGTCCTCTCACAATATAAAAAGAAATATTGTCTTAAACTTATTTAGTGTCCTATCACAATACCAAAACAAAATCACAATTGTCTGCGCGCGTGTTCGGCAAAACAAAAGAGCCACAGGACCTTCAGTGTTACGTTACATACGTTCCGAAAGGATAGCGTCGGCGCACTGAGGCCCTACTTACCGATCGCGCAAGGATCTAGGATGCAATAACAACACACTGACCTATTTCTATTTCTTTTACGCGCGGGATGTTTTGCTATGATTGTCACTCTCGTAATTAAAGTGCAAGTGTGTGTATTATTGCTTCCTTGTTTGCTTTTTAGCGAAAAATATTTGGTTGTACTTGCGTCAGAGCGGCAACAGCTGCGGCGCATCTTAGGTTTATACTCAGATTTATCGTTTTAAGGTGGATGACCTATGCGTATAGACATAATCCGCTGTTAGGAAAGATACATCTTGTTCAAACGGGGCAAACACTTAAAAATCTTTTGCGACTAAACTACTGCTCCTATTTAATTGATTTTTGGTACAGAGTTTGATAATGGTACCTAGTATAGGCAGTTTAAAGGAAAGCCCCTCTGTCGTAGCAACTTTGTATATATTTTCTCTTTTATTCAATTTAATTTAAAAGACATTTATTCAAACTAGGCTGAGAAATTAGCACTTTTAGAACGTCAAAATTACATAAGACAGTCCCCCAAAAAGCCCGCCCTTCACCACTTCCTAGTCCTTTAGCTGGGAAGAATAAGTGGCGCAACAAACTCCCCAGCTGCACAGCTGTCTGAATAGTTAGAAAAACTTGATTCTATACAAAAGTACTTATGCAAAATAATTTACATTTCGCAACATAAAACATTAAATTTAAAAAAAATCTATGTCATCTAGCACACGCCAATATACCAACAAAAAAGTAAAAAGAACTAAAAACCCGAATTAATGCCAGGCATAAAGGGCGTACCCGTTTACATATAGCTATAAAAGCTGTAACTCGGAAATCACAAATGATAAACTAGGACCAGCGAAGTAAAAATAAATAAACAGTTAATTACTAATAACAACAACAAAAACCATGGTCAGCAAGACGACCAGTCACCACAAGCAGCACCCGTTCACGAGCATAATGCAAAGATCAGCCATTACCCCCCTCGCTATATTTGAAGGAAGAAGGCAACCCGACCCCCGACGCTACCGCAAGCAGTGACATCTAAGGGAGCATGACGAACTTGCTGCCGGTTGCTCGGGCAAAAATAATATGATCAATTTTTTCGAGGTCGCTAGCTGACCATATATTACAATACAACTCATTAAAAAAAAACAGTGTAATGAGTAGATTAAGTCGAGCATTATGGTGTTAGTCCCAAGCCTCTTTGTCGTCTAAGTAATCTTTAACTTTATAGAAACCTTTTTGACATAGTTTGTGTTTATTAAATGATTTAAATTTATTGAGGCTCAGTTATACAATGTGGATCTGGACTTACGACATTAAATTAAAACAAGCACAGTACTAGTCCATACAAACATTTTAAAAGACGAAGATTAGTAGTTAATGGAAAATTGAAAAATTGCAATTTTCAAACAAAATAAATAGCAGAATCACTTGCATAAAAAGTAAACACGCTTTATCTACGAAAAGTCACTAACCCGTTGCGCGGCCTGATGCGGGTCGCGGCGGGGGGCGGCGCCTGCGCTGCGGTGCGGGGCGTAGGTGGACGTGGGTAGGTAGTTTAGTCGGAGAACAACAAATTAGCGGCATAAACTGAAACACACGTAATTAAACTGTCCAACATTATAGATCAATATAATAAAGTGTGTGAATTTCATAGGAGTTTCTTCGAGGTAGCGGGCGGCGCGCGCGCGGGCGCCGACGTCGGCGGCGTGACGGCCGCGCCCGACCTCGACGAGCCGCTCGAGGCGGCCGGCGCCTGGGGCGACGACGACGAGCGGCCGGAGCATGAGGTCAGTACACTTCGAGGTAGCGGGCGGCCGCGCCCGACCTCGACGAGCCGCTCGAGGCGGCCGGCGCCTGGGGCGACGACGACGAGCGGCCGGAGCATGAGGTCAGTACACTTCGAGGTAGCGGGCGGCCGCGCCCGACCTCGACGAGCCGCTCGAGGCGGCCGGCGCCTGGGGCGACGACGACGAGCGGCCGGAGCATGAGGTCAGTACACTTCGAGGTAGCGGGCGGCCGCGCCCGACCTCGACGAGCCGCTCGAGGCGGCCGGCGCCTGGGGCGACGACGACGAGCGGCCGGAGCATGAGGTCAGTACACTTCGAGGTAGCGGGCGGCCGCGCCCGACCTCGACGAGCCGCTCGAGGCGGCCGGCGCCTGGGGCGACGACGACGAGCGGCCGGAGCATGAGGTCAGTACACTTCGAGGTAGCGGGCGGCCGCGCCCGACCTCGACGAGCCGCTCGAGGCGGCCGGCGCCTGGGGCGACGACGACGAGCGGCCGGAGCATGAGGTCAGTACACTTCGAGGTAGCGGGCGGCCGCGCCCGACCTCGACGAGCCGCTCGAGGCGGCCGGCGCCTGGGGCGACGACGACGAGCGGCCGGAGCATGAGGTCAGTACACTTCGAGGTAGCGGGCGGCCGCGCCCGACCTCGACGAGCCGCTCGAGGCGGCCGGCGCCTGGGGCGACGACGACGAGCGGCCGGAGCATGAGGTCAGTACACTTTGGCTGCGGGATAGTCTAACTGCTCAAATAGTGACGTTATTGAGCTTATAGACTGGCGGCAAAAGTGTGTGTAAATAAGGTTGCTCTTCGTATGAAACGCTACTGTCCTTAGCTTGAGTAATATCAAAGTTCGCTCAAGGTCAATTCTCTTAATTACAACAGGAGAACCAGTGCCAGTGTTGATTAGTTGCCACTTTTTTATTTTTAAACTAAGTAGTTTTTGATGCAACATCTTCCAGATATTTCAATATAGGACCAGCTTCTATTCCCTTATACTTCCTCCATAATTTATGCGAGGTAAATTTTGTAGTTCAGGCAAATAATAAAAGCATTTGTGCGCAGGCTGAAGGCAATGAAGGCGAAGAAGTGATGGAAGACGCCTGTGACGACGGCGGGTGGGACGTCGGAGATGAAGACTTGGAACTGCCGGAAGAACTCGCGCCAGTCTCTGGTAAGTTCTTGTTCATCTTTTATCAGCATTATGTAATCGTCTTCCTGACCTTTTTCCAACTACTTTGGGGTCGGTTTCTAGTCTAACAGAATGCAGCTGCAGCAGTTTTTCTTTAACTCAATTTTTTTTCAATGATACAATGAATACTTTACTTTATACTACAATAAATAAACAAGAAGAAAAAAAAAATAAGAATTCCAAAATGTTTGCGCACTTCGTGGCAGTCGTACCATATGTACTAGCTGACAGCTGCGTCTCGTCGACTGTCCTTGAAGCGGCGTATGGAAAGTGTTTGCACGCCTTAAAGCGTTGCACGGCAACACCAGTATATTACATTGAACTACTACCTATCTAGTATGACTGGCTGTCAGACTTTCGGGCTTCTAAATGACAGCTGGTACAATTAGCCAATAGCTAAACTAATACTTTTGAGGTACGGAGGGGTCTCGGTATAATGGATGGTTACCCATCCACGGACCGACTGCAGAGAGCGCAGCTGACCCCATCATAGTTATAAAAAGGCAATACATGTAGCTACTTTCTCAGTTTTAAGACCTGTATTGTTAACTCTTTTAATTATCTTTGAGGCAAGGCAGATGATTCGTTCATTTCGCGTTATATTGGCCGAGCATAGAATGACTTGGTCAAAAGCATTTGATTTTCCTGCCTATTGTACCTGCTCTATTTATAAATGCTTGTCATATGTTATATGTGTAGTTTACTGTACACTGTTTAATTAATAAGTAACTGTTTTGAATTTCAGCGGATATCGATGGCGGAGACGAAAGCACAGACTACTTCGTGGCGCCGACACGAGGCGCGCCGGTGGCGCTGTCGGGCAAACTGAAAACTGCGCACGACCATGTCGCCACCGGGCAGTTCGAGATAGCGCTCAGGTTAATATTCTTCATTTTTGGCACGCTCTGAAAGAGTTGAAGAAATTAAAAAATAATCATTGGCATTCATGGGGACTGCCGACAGAAGTGAAAACTTAAAACTGGTATTAGCGCCATCTATGGGCTCTGTCGCAACGCCTTTTGATTATTGTGATTTTAATGCTTCACCGCATAAAAATAACGGTTTATAAATTATCTTTAATCGGGAATGATGCCAAAGCACAATCCTATATTATAATTTCCAAGCCTCCTTTGCTACCTTATAAATAATAATTTAAAAAATACTGTTTTAAACCTTTTTTATTTCCACAGACTTCTAAACGAGCAAGTAGGCATCGTGAACTTCGAGCCGTACCTCGACACGTTCGTGGGCATGTTCGGACGTGCTCGGCTCACGTTCGGCGCTCTGTCGTCACTACCGCCACTCAACGCGCACCTACATCGGAACTGGAAGGAAGCCAGTGGGAAGGATCTACTGCCTGTTGTCAGTGAGTATAAAACACGGTTCAAGTTGAGAACTTTTTTCCCGCAAGGCCGCGAAATTCAAAATATGTTTGCAAAAAACATGAGTAATTTTGAATTTCACAATCATAGTAATAAGGATCAAATTCGTAAAACACATATTCGTTAGTTTGAAACTGACAGTATCAAGAACGTATTCTATCTGCGGCCGGCTGGACTGTATACTTCCTAACTATTTGTACATTTTTCTTCTACAAAACCATTCGTTCGTAAAGAAAATTAATTTGAAATACTCCTCTTTCCAGCCACCAAACTGAACGACCTAGTAACTCAGCTACAACAATGCTACCAGCTCACTACATCCGGCAAGTTCACTGAAGCCGTAGAGCGTCTACAACGTATCACCCAGTCTGTGCCTTTATTACACGTGGACACCAAGCCTGAGCTGACAGAAGCACAGCAGCTGCTCAACATAGCCCGGGAGTATCTGCTGGGGTTGCAGATGGAGACCGCTAGGAAAGGTGAGAGACTTCATATTGATTTTTTCCACTCGCAAACAATACACCAGCTGCCATATTATCTCTCCACCCCCCTTGGTTGACCCGTAGAGAATGCCTGAGGCATTTAGTCTGCATTTGTATCTTTATTTTGCACAAAGTTTAATAATAAATCATGTAACCATTATCGGCTATCGTCGTGATAGTTCGGGCTGCGTAGTACTTATCGCCCGGTTGGCGGTAAATTAAAGGGTTTTAGCGTGGCGCGTGGTAGAACTAGCGTTGTTAATTTCGACTGGTGTTTCGTCTTGAATTATTGCACGATAATTCGTTAAAATTATGAAGCCACTAATGTGTCCACCACGATAGACGCAGGTGTGGCTGCATCTGCGTCTATCGTGACTAAGCAATGTGCGGAGATTCGTATGTTTTGCTCGATAGATAAAACGTTATAGCACTAATGCAGTGGTCACATTAGCGGCTTCGCCACCTTTATTATGTACCGCCACCCGAGCGATAAGTGCTACGCAGCCCGAACTATCGCGACGATAACCGATAATGGTTGGTCACATCTGCGTGTATCGTATCACTGTGCGAAGCTTCGTCACGATAGACGCAGATGAGGCCGCAGCAGGGTAATGCGCTAACAGAAGCCGTCAAAATTCAAAATATGATCGTATTTTTTTTTGCATATTGCAGCTCTTTTCGACTTAAGGAACCAGCCATAAGGGATATCAATAACATCTTGTTCTATCAGGAAACTCGAACCTCGTATAATATTAACTATTTTTCATTATCTCCACAGCCATGCCGAAAAACACGCTAGACGAGCAAAAACGTACATGCGAGATGGCGGCTTACTTCACCCACTGCAAGCTTCAACCAGTCCACCAGATCCTGACCCTCAGAACAGCTCTCAACATGTTCTTCAAGCTGAAGAACTACCGGACAGCAGCTTCCTTCGCCCGAAGACTGCTCGAACTTGGTCCGAGACCTGAAGTCGCGCAGCAGGCAAGAAAGATCCTTCAAGCGTGCGAGAAATCCCTCACAGACGAACATCAGCTACTATATGATGAACATAATCCTTTCAATATCTGTGGTATCAGCTACAAGCCCATATACAGAGGAAAACCCGAAGAAAAATGCGCACTCTGCAGTGCTAGCTTCTTGCCAGAACACAAAGGCAAACTGTGCCCAGTTTGTGGAGTCGCAGAAATAGGCAAAGATGTGATTGGACTAAGAATCTGCCCATTACAGTTCCAGAGATAAATAATTTTGACTTTACCTTATAAAATTAATAATAATGAAATTATTGTGTAAGATTATAGAATAAAAGTATTGTATCACGTTTTTTTTTGTAATAATTTATTTCGAATAACAGCTGAGTTTACGTAAAACTAAATACAAATTATTATTTTTCTAAATCTTCGTTATGAGATTCTTCTATACGTCTACCGGCTTGTCTTCCTTAGTTCTGAAAAAGAAGAAAGATTATAATGTATTATTCAATTATTAAACGTAACCATGTACATACAATATTATTATTATGTAACAATAAATCCTTGCAAAGCTTTAATTTTTCTTCGCATTTCCCACATACGATGCGGGGGATGAATCATGGCGGGTTCGAACTTCGCGCAGAAGGCTGCGCAATAACATTTTTTAGGAACCAAATGGTGACATGAAGCGAGTGTGAGAGAGAGAGAACATGCGCGAAAGTTTGCAGAGCCTATGTTCAGACCAGCCATTATTCATCGACTGTATTGTACATACACATGATACACATGGTAGGTTATCACTACTTTTGTATCAGCGCGAACAGTCGACTAACCTCCTAAATCTGAATAGACACTGATTTAAAATTATCTGAGGGACAATTCCCTTATTTTTGCCTAATGAATAGTGATCGTGACCTTTATCTAATTACTGTACTAAAAAAGTAATTAGATAAAGGTTACGGTCACGGTCATCCATTGACCATGAACTTCCCGGGGAATGTTGAAAATTTCATTGTTTTTGGCCTAGGCTAGGCGCTAGGACGTCTAGTCTTTCCAGATTCTCCATTGTAAAATGTTATTGCCGAATTAAAATAAAACAATAGTTATCAATCAATATTCTATAGACAAAATCTTAGGAGGTTTTGGAAATTTTACTAATTATTTCTGGCCTAGAACGTCTCGGGGGGGTTAGTTACTGTTGGTGCCATCAATTCAGATATACGTAGGTAAGACTAGCTTCTGCCCGCGACTTCGTTTTAACCTATGTCAGTCGACAATACTGTAACTTCCCATTTAGAGAAAGAATTTTCGGAATCGGATCTGTAGTTCCAAAGAATACAAACTTACATTACTTATTAGTATCGATAAACCTCGATACACTTACGCCGCCCATGGGCATCTGACTTGGCTTCACATGCAGTCGATAAATATCTTTCAGACTTGCCGGTTTCCTCACGATGTTTTCCTTCACCGTTTTTGAAGCTAGTGATAATTATACAATACGCACATGAATCCGAAAAGTCAGAGGTGCGTGCCTTGGGTTCGAACTCGAGACCTATGACTTGGCAGTCCGACGGTCACACTACTAGCACAGTGTAAAGAATAACAGTGGACAGACGCCTTTGATAGATCGAAGGCGTCGTATAATTACAGCGCACACACACATGGCGCCGTGCGCACAGATGAGTTGAACTATCTATAATGTTTTTAGGTTTCATGTATGTGTGAATGTATGTACGCTTCTTTGTTCAGCCATAACTTGTAACTGTTGTTACCCATATTACTTATGGGTGTCGTTACAATTTTTACATCGTCCCGAGTGACGCTGGTTGTTTTTTTTTTTGCATGGCAGTCTTCTATTTTATTTGGGAATAAGAGCTTGTAAACAATATCAATAAAATACTATTTTATTATTCAGTGTTTAATACTTTACCTATTGAAACAGATTCCGTTTTCTCATTAATTCATATTAATCTACAGACTTGACTACTATTAGTAATATAAAGTCCTGTCCCGAGCTACTAACAATGGCGACGTATGCAGCTCGGGCGTGCCCTACCCGCCCCTCGCCCCTCGCACCCCGCACGATTGCCCTGTCTAGACGGCTTCGTCGAACGACTGTATTGGTTTATAGACTGTGCTACTAGGCTCATCACTGCTTTTTAAAAGAGATATAGTTGAGTTTTTTTTTAGAGCATTATGTTATGGGACCCCAGGGGGTGTTTACCTTTGTACTCAAAATTATAATTATGTATCTGTATCTATTTTACTGTGTGTACAGACGCCAGCAAGTCAACCTACCCGAAACTGTAAAATTTTCCCAATCAACTTTGAACCTTATGCTTTAGCTATAAAGTTGAAAATCTATTAAAGATTGTAGTAGGTTGATGTGCTGGCGTCAGTACATAAATAATAAAATAAAATAAACCTACCTATTATTAAGCATATCCTGTATCTCATCAAAGGTCTTGCCTTTCGTCTCTGGGAGCAGCGTGACTGAGAATATAAACCCTATGCCGCAGCACACGGCTAGGATCCAGAATGCTGTGTAGATGCCGTACGACGCTGCCACGTCGCGGAAGAATCTGATTACAGAGGGAAATGTTAGTATACAAGGTATTTTATATTAGTTGGTGAAACTCCTCACACGTGATTGGTGGGTATCGGTATCTAATGGATATTTCTGAAATGAAAAAAAAAAACCGGTCAGGTGCGAGTCGGACTTACACACGAATGGTTCCGTACCGTATTTTCAGATTGAGCAAAAAACGCCCGAACAACACCTTTCTTGTTTTCCCCTTTAATTATTAACTTTACTTAATTTTTATTATTTGTTGTTATAGCGGTTATAGAAATACACAATCTGGAAAAATTTTAACTGTCTGTCTATTACGGTTCATGAGATACAGCCCGCTAACTGACGGACGGACGGACAGCAGAGGCTGGGTTCCGTATGGCTCCCTTTGGTTACGGAACCCTAAAAAACACGATTTTACAAAATCATAATTTTCAAACAACTACACGCGAGGGCCGTTATCAACAATTCACTTGAAATAATGATTTTATTTGCTTAATTGTTTTTTTTTTATAACTATTAAGTACCTACGTTTATCTAATATCAATTACATAAAAAACATAATTTAAAAACTAAACTGAATTTACAAAGTTATAGTACTTAACACATCATTAACACTAGATCTAAACAAACTAGGATGAACATACCTAGTCCACACGAATCCAGCTAGCCAGCACATGAAGGAACAGATCCCGCCGGCGAGACACTTGGTCTTCACTGGGAACATCTCCGCCACCAGGATCCATGGAACGGGGCCCACACCTTCAATGCCAAGGAGAAATAGGTAAGTACCTAGTTAGTCAACAATTCATTTTTATTAAAAGAAAAACCTTGTAGTTTCTTGCCGGCTTTTCTTCATAACGACCAATAGATAAATACCTTTATATTATCTTTAGTCATGACTGAATGATGAACGAATAAATGAAACGAATTTTTAGTTTTGAATTTAGTCATAATTTAATATTCATTGTCGAAATGCAAGACCTTTTATGATTAAGACCTTACATGCTCTGTGGAAGACCTCTTGTCAAAGTGGCACCAACTGGTGGCGTGAATTTTGATGAAAACCCTCATTGGAAACGTGAACCTTAACTCCATTAGGTTTAGGTAGTTTCTAACATTTCTTAAGTGCCGTTGTAGGTCTAGGTTTATGTGAAATATATAGGTTTATGCGGTATACTATACAAAACTCATCTTCTTTCGATAAATGAACTTACCCAAAGTGAAGAGTATCATGTAGACGATGAGACAAAGCAGTGGCAGGAAGGCGATCGATGTCATGTCATATTTGTAGTACGAGTCCATCAGGGCGTACACGCCGATCAGAGTCTGTCGACAAACATTCGGCGATAAATGTTAAGTACTAATAAAGAACTTCATATCTAAGCAGTTTGAAAACAAAATCCCGTGAACACGATAGCTGAAAGTCCTTACGGCGTATAGATATGAACTTCTTAGATGGTACCTATTTCTTTGTAAACAGGTTTTACAAAACCATTTTACATATCAATATTTAATATTATAAATTCGAAATTAACTCTCGTCTGTCTTTCTCTCTCTCTCTGTCTGTTATTTTTTCACACCATAACAGCTGAAGGGATTTTGATGGGTACACAAGTTGACCTAGGACATAGGATGCTTTACGACCTCCATGTGGGCGAAAGCTAGTTCAGAAAATATTATCTGACATAAATAGTCAAATAATATTTTTAAACTAGACCCATCTAGTTTAAAAATATTATTTGACAGTGTTTCCTATCCGACTACCTACTCAAAGAAACGGCGAAACAAATTCAGACGTCAAGGTTTCTTTAAGGGCCGGACATCCTAACTATACATATATTATTTTATCCCGACTAATATTATAAATACGAAAGTGAATTTGTTTGTTTGTGTACGCTTTCACGCCAAATCGGCTGATGAACTTTGCCACACGGGTAGACCATGACCAGGGTCTAGGACATAGGACTTTTTATCGCGATATTCCCACGGGATAGAGACTTATACGGGTGAAACCGCGGGCGCAGCCAATCATAATAAAGGTCAGATCATGCGAGGACCATGCAATAAGAAGAAATCATTATCTTCCTGCCCTAATCCGAATTTAATTAGGATGTTCTTCTGCCACACTTTTCGATCAGACGTCCTCTCGGTAGTCACTCCCTTTCTAGCCATATCTTCTTCCACACAACCCATCCATCGTTTCTTCGGTGTACCTTTTCATCCACATTCGTACTAATAGCGTCATATCACCTATCTACCGCGAGGTACCTACGCTTTATAGTGACTTGACTTTGCATACTAACACGTTTAGTGCCGGGAGCCTTCCTGGAGGGTTTACCTAGTCGCATATGGGATGCGGGTGCGCGGAGGGCTTAAATGTAGGTTTTTCTTAGCGAATACAGGATTATAAACCGTGACAATAAAATCTGATGTATATTTTAACAAGAGGAGCTCGTGGCTAAGTAATAACTGCCGCACGGGTCGATCCATCAGGTTAAGCTACGCTTGCCGGGGTTGGTCTGTGGATGGGTGACCATCTTTACATACCGAGACTCCTCCGTGCCTCGGAAAGCACGTTAAGCCGTTGGTCCCGGCTGTCATTCGTGAAAATCTGACAACCAGTCTTACCAAGGGGTATCGTATTACCCAGTTACTGGGTTGTGGAGGTCAGATAGGCAGTCGCTCCATGTAAAACACTGGTATTCAGCTGCATCCGGTTAGACTGGAAGCCGACCCCAATATAGTTGGGAAAAGGCTAGGCAGATGATGTATATTTTAACAAGATTTATTAGTATGTGCGTTGGTTTTAAAAAAACTTAAAATGCATAATATATATTTTTTTTTTTTTTGTTCGCGGTTACAAATATTCCCATCAAAATTTGAATGTTGGAAATTACGTATCTAGCTACAAAGACCCCCTTTTTTTGTTTGGGAAATTATCAAATAACTTCGGGGGCGTGGGCGTGTCAGACTCTTACTGACTAAAACCCACCCGTGTTCCTTCAGTTGCCTGTATGTTGCCAGGGGCCACCGTATCCCTTTCTTTGACTTTCCCGCGACTCCGGCAGGCATTGGCCCTAGCGGACCCCGTCAGTTGTGCTGACATCTCTTAGAGGTGCGCGTGGAACACAACGCGCGCTCGACCCGGGCCTGGTCCTTACCGGACGGCAAGCTATCCATTGCTCACCGTCCCCAAGCCCTCGTTTACGGTGGCTGGATATCGGCTTGCGATTCCCGACGCCCAGGGCGTCTCCTGCGGCGGCTAGGGGCGTGAGAGGGCGCAAAATTTGCCTTTCCCTCACGCGTTCTGCCTCCTCCTTCGCGAGCATTACTGCTTCGCAGAACGAGGTGACGGCCTCCCATGCTCTCTCGCTCCGTACCATGGCCTGAAAACACTATCTTACTTCGTTTTCCAGTGTTTTATAACACGGTTTTAAACCTAATGCCGTTGACCGTCCGCGATGGTTAACTTTAGCGCAATCGTTGCTGGCAACCCTCCCGGAGGCTTCACTTCCAATAAGTATGTCGGCATGGCGTACGATTTCTATGAAAAGTGGGTGGTAAAGTAAAGTTAAAAGTTTTTATTTTCGGAACATAAACAGTTGGCACAATTACAAAGGGAAACGATGATAGCTACAAAAGTTTATAACTATGTCGCAGCTATCAACGACCATCTAAACAAGAAAACAATTGTTCCAGACTTAAACTAAAAATACAGTAAAACCAACATTGGGGTAAAACTTAGTAAATAAAAATAGATAAAAGAGGGGGTGTGTGGGAGTGTGTATGTGTGTGCTTGTGTGAAGTGTGGGGTGTATGTGTGTGTGAGCGAGAGTGTAGATGCGTGTAAGTGTTTTTGCTAGTTAAGTTGCCAATTTTTTTTCAGTTGTGTCATATGACAATGATTTCAACCACTCGGTCAACTTCCTTCTCAAGAGACTACGGGGTAAATAATAAATATATAAGGTTTTATTTATGTTATAGAGCCTGGGGCTGATAAACCTGAAGTGAAAGGTGGTGTCGAAAGTTTTGAAGAAGGACTTGGGTATCGCACCCGGTAATAGAATCTACATGCTACATACAACAAAAGTACAGACGCCAGCACATCAAACTACTAGAATCTGTCAAATTTCTTGAAAGATTTTCAACTTTATCACTATAACATAAGGTTCAAAGTTGATTGGGAAAATTTGTCAGTTTCGGGTAGGTTGACATGCTGGCGTCTGTACCCAATATTAGCGCTGCTGCTTAGGAGTATTTAAATTATTAGATTATTCTTATATGATTATGTTGCCGTGCGATGGCCAAGTTATTCTATTTATTAAAGAAATAAAGATGACAAATAGCTACTGAATAAATGAACAGATTTGGTTTTAAATTAGATCTCACATCTATTTGCGGAAGAAGAACTGAGGCCCTAGTGTGTGACGAATCGTCCGCGTCCGGCCTCCGATTGACCCTAATGCCAAGAAGGCCGGCCGGTTTCCAATTGGAGCGCCGAACGGGGTCGATGCGTAAGGTCGAGATGGTTAAAAGAAACTCACACTAGGGCCTCTGCGTTGCAAGACATTTTTTTACATGTTATGTTTTTGATGGGATTCGTACTGATCCTGACCTACGCTTTATAGTGACTTGAATATGTAAACTAGATGGTATTTTGATTTAATTATTTGTTTTACTTTGATGTATCACGGAGAAAGGTCAATTACATTCGATTAAGACATGTTTAGAATATAAAATAAAATATACACTACGTGACATAAGCTGGTCTCATAATATTAAAGAAATAGATACTGACAAGATCTTCCATTCGTCCGCGAACACTTTATCATCATCTTCCCGCCCTTGTCGCATGCTACGTGGGGTTGGCGCACCACGTTTTCTTCTTCCACTCTCCCCTGTCAACCGTCACGCTATCATTCACTCCCTTCTCTTTCATATCATTCCTCACACAATCCATCCATCTTTTCTTTGACCTTCCTCTCCCTCTCCATCCTTCAACATTTATATTCATTACTCTTTTAGTCACATCACATGCGTAGTGAACACAGAACAAAGATATCGTTGCGCGGAGAGTGTGCGATGACAGGAGACTGCGCTCGAGCAACAATTCGACTCCCAGGCACGGCGAACAATCTGTGCATCCTATTATGGCTAGAAAACACTTACCAAGAATATAGTAAGTCCTAGTGAAGTGGTCCACATGAGCAGCTTCCTTCCAAGACGGTCCACCACTAGTGGAGTAATGCAGCTGGTCACCACCTGTACATAAGAACTTAAACTTAAATTACTTAAGTACAATACTAGTTCAAATTCCAAAGCAAACATTTATTTAGATTTTTCGTGACACTTCCTGGCTCTCATATATTTGGCTGGTAAATTATATGTATACTGCTTTCACGATTTAGTTTCCAAACATGTAAACACATTTGTGTTTTTGGAAAAACAACTTTAATGCCCACTCATAAAGTTTAGTTCTCATTACGATTTCAAATATTGTTGTGTTTTATTAAATAGTACCAGCCATTTTGAAATCAGCGTTAAAGTTGACATTCGTTTAAATGGAACTGACATGAGTTTGAAATAGTAGATTTGACAACAAGTGCACAAAACGAACCATTTTTATCCGAGACTTTTGTCGAGGATAAAATGGTTTTGTGCACGAGTTATAAACTCTGCTTTTCACTTCGATTGCGAGGAAATAAAACAGTAGTATACCATAACATTTCTTTAATTAAAATTCAAAGTAAAATTAAACGACATTGATATTAGGCTTGGGCTGTAGACCTATACAGCCTACTATTAAATTAATTTTGTAATAATAATTTTCTTAAATTAATTAAATAACCTACCGTACTTGAATTTAAATTTTAATATATTTTATGCCTTAAAAAACACTTAAGGCAAATAAATTAAAGTATATATTATAAAATGACGAATTCTATCTATGAACTTCTTATTGTGTTTGGCTGTATGGCTCATTTTCTTTGCCTTAATATAGATACATTTATGAGTAGATACGTTTATGCTCTAGTGCACAAAAATCGAATTTGTGCAGTCTATATCCTGCACAAATAAGCACTTTCAGAGCATGAGAAGTGAAAAGACTATTAAAGCTTCTCGCACACTTTGTTGGTAATATAAAATATATACCTACTATTAGGTAGGTGTTTTAATATCATATTTCAGCGTATATTAATACGCTTAAATATAATATTAAAATAAGTTAACATTTTATGGTTTTCCTTTCATTTAATTAATCATGTTTGTTAGAGAGATTTGATCCTTATGATTGACTATCGATTGATCCCATAAAAATACAGGTTGTTATTTTTTCGGATTTTAGGTGGTTCGATTCCCGAGTGGGGGAAGTGAATTTCCGAAAATCATTGAATGCAGATTTATTTCTTACAAAAAAAAATGTTTTCTTTGAAAAAAAATTGCTTTCTCCAGTATTTAGAGTACTTTCCCTCCAGGTGAGGTTAAAAAATTCCGACCTGTATATTATCTTCTGTGATTTATGTGTGATGACCTTTACCTCCTAAGTACTACAGGAAATATGAGTCTTGTTTTGACCCTGGGTTGATCAGCCCTTACACCAAAACCTGGGTACAGCCATGGTTGGGAATAGTCAGCTTACCTGCACGACTCCCATGATGATGGTGCCATCTGAAGGCGACAGGTTGGTGCCCACCTTGGCCAGCAGCTCCTCCATGTAGAACAGCAGCACGTCGATACCTGACAGCTGCAGTAACATCGCCAGGAATACGCAGATACCTGCCGTTTGTTAACAGATACCAGCTTTCAGATTCAGCGTCTTTAGATATAATTGGATATTTACGATTTTCTGTTTGATATCCAGCGATATTTCTCTGAGCAAACAGCGTGTTTTTTTAAATCCTGATATACTTAGTACCTATTTCTGTCTTTCCGAATATTGATAAAGCAATTTATTGTAAGGCTCAAAGTTAACTTTCGTAGAACATAGAACCACTTGCTTATTTATTAGATAATTATGGTTCATAGTCTTGGCAGAAATAGTAAAATAAACCATGTGAATGAATCGAGAAAGTTTAAAATCCTTTCTTAAAAGACTAGCTAATTATTCCTCTGAATCGTTATTTCTTAGGCTGAAATTTAACGTAAATTTTAAAATATTTTATTTATTTAATACTTTAAGCACGTGAAATAAATATTAATAAATATAAGGTAAGGATAAAACAATATAATATATAAATATAAGAACAATTAAAAACACATACATACACGAACATACTAAACCAAATAAGATTTACAATGAGAATTCATACATTACCGTTGTGAAGATACTGCCAGCTTCATACTTCTTCTCTCTTTCTTTTAATTAAGTTTAGCGCTAAACGCATTTCGTCATTTATAGTGCAAGAGGGCCTTAGAGATCTAGCACTCTAGACGGCCACGGCCACGACGGCGACCAGAACGCTTAGCATGACCACAATAGAAACGGGTTTTCTCGACGAAAGAATAGACAAAACAGATAAACAATCACAATCTGTAATTTTGTTTTAAATTCTTCCGTCGACAAAATCCGTTTCTATGGTGGTCATACTGCGCATGCTGGTAAACTATAGAAACCGATACGAATCGCGCACTTGGTCTCAACGGCCAACTCGCCGCACACCATACAATACCACTAGACGGCTACGACTGGCCGGAGTCGTGGCCGTCTAGAGCGCGAGATCCCTTAGTCTAGTTCCTTACCCAGAGCTTTTACGTTGCCCCTGGTGGCCCAGAGGTCCTGTATCTTGGGCGGCTCCTTATACTCTCGCGCCACGACCGCCTGCAAGCCCTCCAGTTCGGTCTGAACACCCTCCTTGGATGTGCCGCGAAGGGATTGGAGGATCTTTGACGCTTCCTCCATTTTCCCTGAGGAAATACGAAAATTATACTAAGTGTTTTGGAAGGAGATCAGACAATCGCGAACTGCAGTACTTATAGTAGAAAATAATTCTTTGTTTATGTAAGTGATTGGATTATTGAAAAAGTCGTTAAGTTAAAAATTGGTTGTTTACATTTACCTACTTCTACTCGTAATATTATTCGTGTACGCAAAAACCTGTAGGGTTTCCTTCATAAAAAAAAATCCTCGGGCGTTAAAATGAAACGGTATCTTTTGAATTCTGAAGCAAAATATTTTATGTGGAAGTTCTTATACAGGGTGATTTGAAGATGGGTGCAAAGCTTTAAGCTTCGTTCAGACTAGTGCGACGCGACACCGGCTATTTTTATACCGTGAAGTTTTCTTAGAAATTGTATTGTTCGCGTCGCGTCGCGCCGTCGCGTCGCGTTGGTCTGCATGAGCCTTTAAGGCGAAGAAAGTATAGACAATTTAAGCCATGGTTGTCTTAGACGAATTCTTACCAACTCTTTTAAAGACTTCTTTATGTGTTTTTTTCGAAAATTCTCAAAATTGTATGGCCAAATTGAATGATAAATGAATTAATTTTTATTCAATCTAGCAATACATGTTTTAGGCCTCTGTGTTATTAGACATTTTTTTTACATACATTTAAAGTTCATAAAAAAAATAAAAATTGTATAAATACTTTTTTAAACCTTTAAAAAAAATACAAAGGGTGCTTTTTTCAAACCTTTTTGAAAACAAGCTTTATTAAGAGCGATCACTTTCTTTTGAGGTACCTACCATTTACGCGGATATTTTACAAATGATTGAAATTAGGACCTACAAACATTACGAGGGAGATATTCAAAATGTTGAGAACATGTTTTTCAACTACAATGTTAAGTTTGTTCTCGGGATAAATTCATCCCAACTCAACGGAACCCTTCATTGTGCGTGGTCCGACACGCCCCTTTCCGGTTTTTTTAAGACTCTAGGAATAGTTAAGCAGAATAGGTTACTAAATAGTTATCTACTTCTATTGTATGTTAAAACTTTATTATTAAACATCAAGCTTTTAAAGCGAGGCTGTCACACTAGATCCAAAGAGATGACGCTCTACAAAGCCATTAAAACTCAAGGTGTCCATATTGACAGCCGGTTGCTGTCAGTTTTCCCACGAAGTCACAGGTCCACTTGCACCTTGCAAATCACTGAAAATATTTATTGCTAAAGGAATTTAAATCATCGTTCTATTTCTATCAGCTGTTTGAAGATGACCGAGACAGAACGATGTTTTAAATAAGTACATTTAGCGTTGAATGCATTTCGTTATTTGTAATGCAAGTGGACCTTATAGTTCCTTACCTTTATAAACCAAGTAGAAGGGCGTCTCCGGTATGTACCAGGTGCAGGGAAAGTACAGCAGCGACAGAATGCCGCCAGTCGCCGTCAGACCCCAGTACGAGGTGAACGGACCGATGGCGTACGCCAGCAAGAAGCCAACGTTGATAAATAAAAGGAAGAACGCGCTTAGAGCGCCGCGGATTTTGTCCTGGAGAAGATAAAGTATATAGTATGGTTGGTATGGTGGATGTAGTATGGTTTGGAACATAAAGTAGACCGGCGGGGTAAATGGATTACACACTTAGTAAAATAGCAATAAAATACCTTTCATTTTGACCGTTCAATATCATTCATTGTGTTGTTTTCGTTGTTAAGCAATCGATTTTTCAAACTTATAATGAAGAAATTGATTAGGAATTTCCTTCAAAATCTTTCTTGTGAAAGTGTGCTACGCAATAAGGGTGCAGTCTGACCACAAAGCACGAAATTGCTGCGCTGGCATGGCGGCGAATCCAATAAACGCCATTACTAATCATAATCGTGCGTGAAGAGGAGCTCGTGGCTAAGTAATAACTGCCGCACGGGTCGATCCATCAGGTTAAGCTATGCTTGCCTGGGTTGGTCTGTGGATGGGTGACCATCTTTACATAACGAGACTCCTCCGTGCCTCGGAAAGCACGTTAAGCCGTTGGTCCCGGCTGTCATTCGTGGATCTTTGACAGTCGTTACGGGTCGTCAGAAGCCCGAAAATCTGACATCCAGTTTTACCAAGGGGTATAGTTATATATATAGTAGTCTATGGGTATAGTGTTACCCAGTCACCGGGTTGTGGAGGTCAGATAGGCAGTCGCTCCATGTAAAATACTGGTATTCAGCTGCACCCGGTTAGACTGGAAGCCGACCACAATATAGTTGGGAAAAGGCTAGGCAGATTGACTAATCATATTCGTGCGTGCACAATTACCGCTGAGCGCAGTGTCGGTTTCGGCTATCACAAGTGTTGACAATATCGTCTCTAGCAGCAGCCCCCGAAGGGTTACCGCGCTTTGTGGGGTCTGATGAATTCAATGTAGTACTTAACCAAATAGCTAATCACGGACAAACTCAGTTTAGTTAAGAAGACCATGTCGTTATCGTAAAGCGGTAAGAAGAAAAAGAGGATAAAAATAAAGCTAAGACTTAAGGTTTATCTTTTTTATTCCATATGGGTCAATTTGTCTACGATTTTTATTTAATAGAAGTCTGATTTTTATTTATATTTACAGGATTAAGACTGTTTACTTCCAAGAATGTGAATCGTATTAAAGTAGCTTCTACGGGTGAGGGAGTCCGGTGCATCCTGGGAGTGAGAGATTTTCTCACACTATTAGCATTGCCGGCAACTAATACCTTACCTCAGCGATCTCCCCAATATAAATAGGCACGGTCGCGAACATCATGCCTGTGGCGCATCCCCACATAATCCTGGCCACGTACAAGGTGGTCAGGTTAGTGGTGACGCCGGCCAGCAGCCATCCCAGCAGTAGCGGGATGTTGGAGCCCATGATTATCCACCGCCGCCCCACGTGGCGGGATAGGGGGACGGTTATTAGAGGACCTGGGAGATAACGAGAGGATTACCTATAGATAGTGGTGACTGAAGAGGTATGAGGAACTGGGTGTAAAGTTCACTCATACTCTATAGAAAAGGGAGGATCCTCCGACCAGACGGGTGTCGTGTCTAGTGAGCAGCTGCCCGACGATTAATGTCGGGGAGTTATATATATTTTGATTTATTTCTTACCCAAGAGTCCTCCGAGCACTAGAAGCGAGGCTACCCAGGACTCCTGCTGCAGTGTTGGCACTTGGGGCAGCGGCGAACTGTCGAGCCGCTGCAGCTGTGGAAGTACGGGGGACGTCCATCCCATTGACATTCCCGTACACAGACTCCCGTAGCTTGCTGGTGTGGGAAATACAAAAAGGGTTCACTTCATGGTTTAGGGGGGTTGTGCACTTGTGCCGCATCGACACAGCTAAGTATAACACTAGGAAGTGGTGAAGGGCGAGCGTTTTGGGACTGTCTTTTGTACTTAATTTTGACGTTCAAAAAGTGATTCTTACACTATTAAGGATAAACTTTTTTTTTTTTTAAGGAGTATGTATGTATCGTAGCAGATGCCATTCTGTAGTTTCTGCCTACCCTCAAGGCGTGAGTTTATGTATATGTATGGGTGTGTATTTTTTATTTTATCGTAGTTACTTAGATTATAATAATAAAAGGGCTGTTCGAGCCATTTACAACCTAGGTCCGAGAGATTCGCTTCGAGAAAAATTCAAAGAAATAGATATTCTGACTGTAGCCTCACAATATATTTTTGATAACCTATTGTAATTTTAACAAGATTTCCGAAATTCATAGTTTAAATACCAGGAATAAACACAACCTTGCTGTACATCGCACTCGTCTCCACAGAGTAGGCAATTCGTTCATGGGTCAATGTATACATACGCTTTTACAACAAACTTCCCATCGACATTCGAAACTTACCCATTAAACGATTTAAAAATGTATTAAAACCAAACTTTATAAAAAAGGATAAGTACCTATCTACTATAAAATTTCAGATTATTTAGAAGATAAAAAGCTTGGGATTGAGCTGCTCGCTCTGCTAAACCTTGTGATAAAATCGTAAAAATTAACATTACTAATTATTCAGTAAAATCATTCAAAATATACCAGTATTATATAAACATTGACATTGTTGAATATATAATACAAAATGACAAGATTACTTTGTAAAGTATTATTACCTATATTATTTTAATTTTTGTGAATGTGAGGACTATGTGGATATTTTTTTCTTTTTTCTTTCTTAGTTAGTTTTAATGATGGTCTGGCAGTTTGATTAGTTTATGGGGCCTACCCAAATGTCCTTTCTTTGGTATTGTTCGTCGAGTTGAGCTCCTTAAGTTCCGAGTTGTGGTCCACGATTAGGTACTGACAAATGCTTGCACTGACAGGACAGGTCCACTCAAATCTGTGTGGTTCTTTTCTCAAAAGACCATTTCAGACTAATCTATATAGTCCTCATATGGCCTGACCAAGATCATGTCTGGACTTTAAAAGAGACTATGACCTCTGAGTTTGTTTCGGCCTTACTTCTCAGAGTAGTCAGATAGGAAACGCCGAACTCATCTAGCTAATTTTATTTTTATGAGATGACGTGTAAAAGTGATTCCAATATCCTATTTACAGAATAAACAATTTCGTTTTATTTCATTTCATTATAACGATAGCGTAAAATATTTTAAGGGTTGATAAGTACCTAACTATAGGGATGTGATGTGATGTGATGTGACGTGACATGACGGGTTAGTAGTCGATTCGCACGAAAATTATTCGCACGATCGTGCGAATCGTCCCCTTTCAATAAAAATATTTTTTTAGTAGGCGATTCGCACGGAAGTATTTAAATTGCGTGCGAATCGACCCCTTCAAGAATTAGTAGTATGCGATTCGCACACACCTATACTTTATCGAAAAGTTTCAAGAAAAAAGTACTATCACGTACAAAATGCTTTCTTTTAATACAGGACACAAATAAAACGATTTTTAAGGAAATCAAGTTTTTATATTTTACTTTGTATCTATCAGAAAGTGATTTTACATCATTCACAGTTTAAATAACTTAAAACCATAATTATAACCAAGATTACAAATAAAATCACAGTTAGTAGGTACGATTTATAATCAAATATTTGGTTTTGCATTTTTACAAGTAAGTACTCTTTTTCCGTACACTTGCATTTACCTTAAATCATCACAAATTACTACTTATTAGAGTTTTTACCGAAATCAACTTTTTATGAACCCCTGAGTCTTGTTAAAAATAATGTTGTTTAGAAAAGGTAAGTCAAAATTAAATAATTAACGTTATAATGGTCTAAAAGCTAATTTTAAAAACAACGAAAAATATAACGAAACTATAAATATATAAATCTTTTTAAATATTCGTAATAACAATATAAAAATCGTTTTAATTAGCTAAGGTATGGTTTTAAATGTGGCAATTAAATAAACAAAAACAAAATATTTTTTCTCTATTAAGTATTAACTAGTACAATTTTGGAGTATTATAGTAAATGTAATAAAATAACAGTCACAAAATCACAGTTACTATAACAACAATATTTTGCTCTAATAGGTAAAAAATAACAATCAACTAATCAATAATAATATAAATATTTCTTAACACAAAAATTTTACGATGATAGGAGCATTATCATCACTGAAAGTTAAAACAATCACAAAATCACAGTTAAACAGAGTCATCTGTTGTATTAATAGGTACAAAGTTCTTAAAAATGTAACACTTAACTAATCAACAATATTATAAATATTTCTTAACACAAAAATTTTACGATGATAGGAACATTAGCATCACTGAAAGTTAAAACAATCACAAAATCACAGTTAAACAGAGTCATCTGTTGTATTAATAGGTACAAAGTTCTTAAAAATGTAACACTTAACTAATCAACAATATTATAAATATTTCTTAACACAAAAATTTTACGATGATAGGAGCATTGGCATCACTGGAAGTTAAAACAATCACAAAATCACAGTTTGTTAAACAGAGTAATCTGTAGTATTAATAGGTACAAAGTTCTTAAAAATGTAACATTATTATTTATTTATGTAGCTCATTTATGGTGTTCATATTATAAGTTTTCATATTAAATACTGACAAAACTTTTCATCTTACCTCTTAACTAGTATTTTGTGCCTGACTGCGATGCGAATAGAGAATTATTGAATTTTAATATTAATATTCTAGAATATTGTACATGACTGTACTTAGATTTATTATTCGCACATTTTGTTAAGTGTGCGAATCGCATACTACTAATTCTTGAAGGGGTCGATTCGCACGCAATTTAAATACTTCCGTGCGAATCGCCTACTAAAAAAATATTTTTATTGAAAGGGGACGATTCGCACGATCGTACGAATAATTTTCGTGCGAATCGACTACTAACCCGACATGACGTGATGTGATGTGATGTGGTGCGATGTGATGTGATGTGGTGTGTGCATGTGTGTGGGAGGTTGGATAAATATAGGGTGGCAGGGACATCGACGCGAGAACTGTTACCATGGATTCAGTACATGATTCTGAAACCACTGAGTTGAAATTTTTCGTTTCGGTTTTTTTCGGTTCGGTTCAGAATCATGTATCTACTGAATCCATGGTTGTTACCATGGATTCAGTAGATAGTTTTCAGTAGTAGTTTTTTGCAGTAGTTTTCGCGTCGATGTCCTTGCCACTCTGTTTAAGACAGTTAACAGTTTTATGTATAACGCTCCCCCACGCGCACCTATTTACAATCATAAAGTAGGTAGGTATGTCCCTAGGTCTTTAATTTAAATCAGCTGCCAGCTAGTTAATATTTATAGTTTCCATAATCTAAAGCTTAGATCGCGGTGCTGTGAGCAACTAAAGATATATTTAATACTACTTCCTAACTTGTAATTGTAATTTTATCACGAATGCAGTGAGCCAGAGATTGTCAACCTTTTTTATGAGAACACTACAAAAGCCCTTCCCGTATTTTTTGTATTTCCGTATTTCTATGTGTGCAGTGATAGCCTGGTGGTGTGACCATCGGACTGCCAAGACATAGGTCTCGACTTCAAACCCAAACCTCTGAATTTTCGGTCTCATGTGCGTTTTCATATAATAATCACTTGCTTCAAAAACGGTGAAGAAAAACAACGTGAGGAAACTGGCATGACTGAGCGATATTTCTCGACGGCATGTGAAGCCAAGTCAGAGGCCCATGGGCAACTTTAAAACTCTGACACCAGGTTAGTCACAAACTACAAGAACTACAAGAATCAAACCATTTACAGGCACTTTTGAATTGTCAAGGACTCGGTCAGTCAGAAATATGAAGCTACAGTCCGTTCACTTTAACTTGTCCCTTGCTGTCATGTTGGTAGGCACCATTGCTTGTCAAGCTTAGTTTTAATAGATATCTACTAATAGAGTTCAAAATGGCGACTGCCAGAACAGTGCTACCAATTGCGTTACGGGACAAGTTATGATGAACGCACTGTAGTTACCCCATTCCAAAGCGTAGTTGTTACATATGGAGAAGAACGGGCAAGAAACTCCATGGAAACTTTCATTACAGGAGTTGACTTTCAGCTTGTAATGTTGCCTTAGCTTAGATGAAAAGGTTTGTGCCTAGGAATAGTCGAACCGTAGTAATAAGCGAACATTTTAAAAGTTCCGATCAGCCATACTTTCAAGCTCTTCAGAGGTCTGGGCCGCGACCGCTTGAGAACCACTGATTATTTATAATACAGGTTTTTATTATCTTTATATTAATACCAAGGCCGCAGTGTGCGTTTACCTACTTATATTATATTTATAATGCAACTAAGTACATACTTGCTATGTTGTCAATCTTATTGCTAACATTAGGTATTACCTACCTACTCAAACTCAAAGCATTTATTTCAATGAAACCATTTACAGGCACTTTTGAATTGTCAAGGAGTCGGTCAGTCAGAAATATGAAGCCCATTCCAAAGCGTAGTAGGTAGGTACCTATGGAGAAGAACGGGCAAGAGACTCCACGGAAATTCTTTTAAACCAAAATTTTGTTACAAAATATTGTTTCCATCATTCATGTTGAAATTATACATATGAGAACAATATAGAAAGACGTGCGACGACGTTAAAAGCGACCGTAATAAAAAATTACGGAGTTCAAATTAAAATAAGCCATGGCAGCTAAGAGATGACCAGTCTCAACTGACGGCGCCCGTCACGAACATGACGCATGGATCAGCACCATTCAGCTCAACCACTTTACAGCACAAGGGAGCTAAATGATCCAACACACGCGCCACCATCAGCGAGACATCTGAGTGAGCATGACATACTCACAGCCGCCAGGGCACATTCAAGTCAATGAAGGACATATTACCCGCTAAATGGTAGCTCTTTAGTACATAGAACTCACACCTGAGCTATGCAGATACATAATATAAAGGAGATTGAGTTTTCAATACAAAGACGGTCTTACAATCTTCAGCAGCTCCAACAGTATTTTCAAATGTTAATCAATTTGTTGTGGAGTAGGACCAGCACTTATATAAAAAGTCGTTCTTTTTTTTCTACTACGTCGCGACGTAGCGTATAAGTTTTTAATTAAATGTTGTTATTGGTTCTTCTTGGTTTAGTACCTACCTAAGTACCTACTTTCATTCGAAGCCCAGAATAGTTTTAAAACACAAATAATTTAATTTTACTCGATTCTTAATTTATATTTTGCTTATTTTTGTTATTGATTTAACTTCATTGAAATTGCTCCGACAACTCAAACAACGGGGTAATTAAACGTTGCCCCTCACTAGGTATTTCTCCTGTATCGTGGGTGCGTTTACAAACATTTAAACTCACATACACAAACAGCCAGACCCGGAACAACTACTTGTAGGTCATACAAATATTTATTCCGTGCGGGAATCGAACCCGCGACACGCAGCGCAGCAGTCAATCGTTAAGCAACACACTTACGTATTTTAGTAGTAGGTAGTAATTGCGTAGTTAACACACTTACAATTGCAATGCCTTTCATTTTGGCTGTTCAACGATATTCATTGCGTTATTTACGTTGTTGGGTAGGCGAATTTTTAATCCAATAAAGCAGTGGATTAGTAATTTGCATAATTTTTTTTCAGATTTTGATGGTAAGTGAAGCACGTTAGCGAAGGCACGGGACTATTATTAGCGTTTTAATATTATGTTATTAGGTTTATGCTAAAATGCCTAGGAATTATAATATTTACTCATTAATATTACATTTTTGTCCGCATTCCGTAGCCGGTCTAGCAGCTAAGTAAATGATTTTAAACAGAATAAGTTATTAGCCTACTGTAATAAATAACTAGTTATCCATGTATTTCTTCCTATTTTTTTATATACGTAGAATAGAATGAATATTTACTTTTTATTACGTAGGACACCATATATATTACAGACATAAATTTAATGTAGAAATTACTTTTGCATTTGATACCTAGCTCAATTCTTTAGGAAGGTTTATACCTTGGCTTATTTTAAATTACCCTACGACCATTAGGAGCTGAGCAAAAAAAAAAGAATGCTAATCGAAAATAGGATCTATACATTGTAACAGCTAATCAATTTTTACGCCTCCCCATTAAGTTCTAGGACAATTTTTGTTTGATATTCGTATAGCTCATGACCTAAAGAGGTACCATAAAGACTATAAATCAAAACATAAAAAAAAAACCGTGAAATTTCGCGGTTTTATATATATATCAAGCTAGTAAAACATAACATAATATCACGCCTGTAATTCCCTGGGAAAGCACGTTATGCAGTAGTATATAGTTATCTCTATAAGACCCATAGATATAATATTTCTGTGATAAGACCGCTTTATAAATGATGACAAGAAATTTCACGAAGATGAAATCACGAGCAGAATTAAAGATATTAAAAGAATACTTACCTAACGATGCCGCTAAGTATTGGCGCCATTTTATTTTTAAATGCTCTTTCAAAGTATCGAACATACTACACCACAATTTTTAAATAAAGAACTACCATCACACTATCCCTTTCCGGGATAGCAAAGACAATAATCACTTTTTTAATCGCGATCAAAGACAATTTAATTTGTTTTATAGAATTAAATGGGCAAAGACGTCCTAACAGTCAGCCATCTCAACTCGATTAAATGTGATAATACCGATTACTCAACACGCAAACTCCCTTCACCTTTTGTCTAAGTTAAAAAAATATCCGCGAAGTTAATTGTCTTTTAATTCAGTGATAGTGAGATAGTTGGTACTTAATTGTTTTAGTAAGGTCAAGATGAAGGTCGATCCTCATGAAAGGTTTAGATACATTAGATATTACCTACACTAGATTTAGAAAGTGTTTTAGCCGATGAATTTCATTTAATTGTTATGATTTGGGAACACCTCGTAGGTTACATGACATTTTTTTTTGTATACTTATTCTTTTCCCCTGCTATTTATTTGTGTGTAGACTCTATATTAAAACAATTTTTACATGAAAATGGCTGTATTTATTTAGAGCCGTAAATAATTACAGCTGTTTCATAGTGCATGTTTAGAAATTGTTCAGGCATTAGGTACCTACTTATCTAAATCCACAAAAGCTTTTCAACCACCCTTATCTTCTTAGAATAATTACACTAAGCTTATCTTATAAAAATCGGTAGGTCTATATCTCGTAGTATACAGTACTTTCTTAGACCTAAATCAAACGAAGCAAACCTATTATCCACGTAACACAATATTATGGATGCTGAATAAAAAAAAAATGGTTCGTCAGGTAGATTATTAACGGAGGACACGGTGGAGCATACGGTGGAGGTATGCCCGGCTTGGGCAGAGCATCGCCGTGTCCTCGTGGAGGCGATCGGTGGCGGGGATCTCTCGCGTCCGGCCCTGGTCCAGGCCATGGTACGGAGCGAGAGGGCATGGGAGTCCGTCACCTCCTTCTGCGAAGCAGTAATGCTCGCGAAGGACGAGGCGGAGCGCGTGAGGGAGAGGCAAATTTCGCGCCCTCACGCCCCTAGCCGCCGCAGGAGGAGACGCCCTGGGCGTCGGGAATCTATTGCCGATTCCCGGCCACCGTAGGCGCGGGCTTGCGGACGGTGAGCAATGGGTAGCTCGCCGTCCGGTAAGGACCAAGCCCGGGTTGACGGCGCGTTGTGTTCCACGCGCGCCTCAAAGAGTGTCAGCGAGTGAAGGGGTCCGATGTGACCATTGCCTGCCGGGGTTGCGGGAAAGTCCGAAAGGGATACCGTGGCCCCCTGGCATTGCACAGGCAACAGAAGGAACACGGGTGGGTTTTAGTCAGTAGAGTCTGACACGCCCTCCCGCTCCACCCAGAGCGGGAGACGTCATTTGATGATTTCCCACCCAAAAAAAAGGTAGATTATTAAAAAAAAAAATTGACACGTTTTTTTTTTATACGTAATCAAAAGATTACGGCAATACTAATAACTCCCCGGTAGATTTTATACTGACTTGTGACGTAGCGAGCCCCCACTCCCCAACTTTAATGCGTTCTATCGAAACCATTTTTAGCAATAAATACTTGTTAGTTTTTTATTATCAGACTGACACGGACTAAATTGGTAGTTTTTTTTGTGTTTTCCCAGTCAACATCCCTATCTCAGGGAGTGGGACGTATCATAACTTTCGCCATTTAGGTGTAGTACACCTCTGCCCACAATCCGAGAATACAGGCGTGTGATGATTTGATACCTAAGTTAGGGCTCCTCCTAACCTATATTCTTAGGTCGAGGTTTAAACCTCGCTGCAGGTTTTATAATGACAATCATTAAATTGTGTTTTATTATTATTTTCGATTGATTTATTAGGAACTAGCTGTTGCCCGCAATTTCGTCTGCGATCCAGTATAAAAAGTAGTCTATCTCATGTCTCCAGGTCATGGTCTATCCATGTGTCAAATTTCATCCAAATCCGTTCAGCCGTTTTAGCGTGAAAGCGTAACAAACAAACAAACTCACTGGCATTTATAATATTAACGCTGCCGCACTGCCCTTACAGGCTGTATTTAAATAGACGATAGATAACAATGTTGTTTAATTTGAACAAATTATGTGCAAATTATAGTGTTGATCTCGGTTGTAAGCTGTTTAGTGATGCGGCACTGTGACTTAGTATTTATCGATATCGATATACTTACTGAATATTAAATACTTAGACGTTACCGTACACTTTTTAATTTTCTTTTTCTTGGGGTCGTAAGGGCCTCAAGCCCCCCCTAAAGCGTCTGCGAGCGAGTTCTTCCGTGACAAATCTTAAAGTGAACTTGATGTTATTCTAATTAAACTTTTTAGCAAGTATTATACTACCTACCTACCATATCTTATTCATAAGTACAGACGCCAGCACATCAGCCTACTACAATCTGTCAATTTTTTTAAATAGATTTTCAACTTTATTACAAAAGCATAAGGTACAAAGTAAATTGGGAAAACTTGACAGTTTCGAGTAGGTTGACGTGCTGGCGCTATTACGTTTTCAAGTTTTTTTCTTCAAGATGTTTTGTTTACGTGACGAATTTTGCCCTCACGCTGCCCGGTTGGCCTCAATGTATATTCACCGAGATATCGCTGGTAAACAACCTAATGAAGTCATTGAGGAATTTGCTAAAAAGTAATCCGAGGAGGCTTGTAAAATGTTGTGTGCGTTCTAGTGTTTACGTTGCTAAAATCTACCCTCAGCGGGGTCCCTCCCAAATGACAATCCTGGATCCGTCACTGTATCCATCATATCATCTTCCTGCCCTTGTCCCATGCTACGTGGGGTTGGCGCACCACGTTTTCTTGTTCCACTCTCCCCTGTCAACCGTCACGCTATCATTCACTCCCTTCTCTTTCATATCATTCCTCACACAATCCATTCATCTTTTCTTTGGCCTTCCTCTCCCGCTCCATCCATCAACATTTATATTCATCACTCTTTTAGTCACATGCGTTTCCTCTCTTCTCATCACATGCCCATATCAAGCCAAACGATTTCCTTTCAACTTTTCTGTCATTGCAGTGACAGAAAAGTTGAAAAGAAATCGTTTGGCTGACGCCATGGCGTCACTCTTAAACTTCTCCTTGTATACTCATTTCTTACTTTATCAATTTTCGTCACACCACACATCCATCTCAACATTCTCATCTCCGCTACATGCAATCTTTTTTCATCCCTCTAGTTTACGGCCCAACATTCCGATCCGTACAGTACGACAGGCCTTATCACGCACTTGTTGATTTTCCCATTTAACTTGAGGGGCATCCGTGGGTCGCAAATTGTTCCTGTGACCTGTCGCCATTTCATCCATCCTGAGTTGATCCGATGCGTTACGTCTCGGTCTACTCCGCCATCCCCTTGGACAAGCGACCAAGGGGATGGCGAAGAAATATCGAAAGTCGGGGCAGATCGGTAAGTGTTCCGGTGAGCGATATGGGCATAGGACTGGAAGGTCCGACTTAATCTCAAACCAACGGTCTCCAGTTTTTCACACCACACCTCCAATCTGCTCTGGACCTCTAGGCCACTCTCAGCAACCAGCACAATGTCATCGGCAAACAGCATAGACCAGGGAGCCTCTTTCTGGATATCCAACGTAAGAGCGTCCAATAGGTATCACCAGGAAGAGATAAGGGCTGAGAGCCGACCCTTGGTGCAAGCCGACAGCTACATTGAAGCTGCCAGTAGTGCCCACTGTAGACCGGACTTGAGTACTGCATCGACTGTACATCGCTCGAATCAACTGCAAATACTTCCCTGGCACACCACCATAAAACTTCACGAGGTACTCTGCCATATGCCTTTTCGAGGTCAACGAATACCATGTCCAAGTATTTATACCTCTGTATTTCTTGCACAGCTCGCGGATAGCGAAGATGGCATCCGTTGCTCCCCGACCAGGCATAAAACCGAATTGGTTTTGCGAAATTATTTCACTCTCTTCTCAGTCGCCTTTCAATAACTTTCTCCCAAGCCTTCATACTATGTGTCAATGTGTGTGTGTACTATATTATACTAACCCAACACTATCTATGTCTGGACTGGAAGAAAGTGTGTTCTCTGAGTTTGTTTCGGTCTTTTTTCTCACAGTAGTCGGATAGGAAACACCAAACTCATCTAGTTTTAAAAATAATTTATTTTTGACAAGTAAAAGTGTTTGTTCAAACTTACTTACACAAAATAAAATCGTTTTAGTATCAATAACCTACATACTATGCATGCAGGGAATAGGTGTACCTACATTCATATTAATTAACTGCCTTATTTTTAACCGATTCAAAAAGGAGGTCATCAATTCGACAAATTATTAGAACTGCAATATATTCAGCTGTGATAAAATCTATTAGGACTTTCAACACATTTCTCCGAAGCTATTGCTTGTGACCATTTAAATAAAAAAAATTTTTCGTACCACTTGCTCAAAAAAGTGACATTCTATGCCACAAAAAGCGAACATAACAATAGTCATTTTTAATCTGTTAAAAACAGGGAAAGAAAATTGTACTGAATTTCATTCATCCTCTAGTGGGAGAATGTGATTTTTTAGAATACTTACCGAAATTTATACTGAACTACATCTGTGTTTACACCATTGAGTTTGTATATAAAGCATTATGCATCTTTTTGAAAAAGAAATACGCATTTATTATGCAGTTATGTGATGTTAAATCAAAGCGACAGTGACAGTGAATTGTCGGATTGCATCAGTGCAAATGCTGCCGCAATTATAAATAATTTGCTTCCAACAAAATCTAAGGAAAATTATTTAAAAACTTATGAAGAATTTTCAACGTGGAGAAGTGCGAAAGGCCTATCAATTTCAGAATCAGTACTTCTTGTCTATTTTGATTATTTATCCAAGACAAAAAATCCGAATACACTGGTGCATATACTCAAAACTGAAAGCTACAATAAGCATCAAACACAGCATTGAAATAAATAGATTCACGAAATTACTGGCTTTTTAAAAAAGATTTCAGAAGGGCATTGCGCAACGAAGTCTAAAATTTTTACGACTCAAAATGTGGAAAAATTTCTTAATGAAGCTCCTGACGAAATTTTTCTGGCCACAAAAGTAAGAATACATGATTTAACTATGAATATTTCGTATCTTAGTAATGGTAATTATTCTATATATTTACCTGTTTTTTATCTTTGTTATAGGTGGCCTTAATTTTTGGACTCAATGGTGCTTGCCGCGGATGTGAACTTGTAAACTTAAAGGTGGAGGACGTTGAAAATCATTCCAATGAGTTACTGCTGATTAATGTAAAGGAAACTAAGACAAAGAAAAATCGGTCATTCATTGTACAAAGACAATATACTAAAATCATTCATAAATACCAAGCATTACGTCCCACCAACATGGAAAACAATAGATTTTTTATAAACTATCGGAATGGGAAATGTACTCGACAAGCCATCGGCAAAAATAAAATTAGCAATATGCCAAAGGAAATTGCTAAATATTTAAAACTTAAAGATGTTGAACTCTACACCGGTCACTGCTTTAGAAGAACTTCGGCGACTTTCTTGGCGGATGCAGGGGCGGATATTACGTCAATACACGGTAAAGACACGGTGGTTGGAGCTCTGATAGAGTAGCTGAGGGTTATATCGAAAGCTCAATGGCGAATAAAACCATATTAAGCAGTAAAATTAACAAAAATATAAAACTTAATCCATCAGAGCCACAACAATCAACTTCATCTTATCTTCGTCCGTAACTCACGATGCACCACCACCACTATCTCCGACGTATACTATCTACAATGAAACGAAAGTTCTTCAGACGCAAGAACAGAGAAATACTCAAATCAACTCATCAACAATAAATGTACCAAACAAAAAACTCTCTCTTAACTTTTACTTTTAATTGTCATTATTTTTAATAAATGCTTATCTCATATTATTATTGTGTTAATTTTTTCGCAAATGGTACGAAAAGTAGAGTATTTTCCTCAGTGATAAAGCTGTCTTAGTCTTGGGTGAACTTAAATCCCTCGCTACACTCAGGACTCGTCTTAAATCCCTCGCTTCGCTCGTGATTTAAGTTTTTAACACCCTCGCTACGCTCGGGAGTAAACCTCGAGTCCATCGTTACGCTCGCCATTTAAATCGTCACCCGCGACAGAAGACACTGCTTTATCCCCTTGGTTAATAATCTACTATTACGAATCAATTAATCTTTAGTGTAGCTGTCTCTACTTTTTACCTTTATGACTAACTTTCTCAATCGGTATGTGGTGTCTCATGGCGCTCATTTAAGCCGTTATTTAATCAATCTGCCTAGCCTTTTCCCAACGAGGTTGGGGTCGGCTTCCAGTCTAAACGGATGCAGCTGAATACCAGTATTTACATGAAGCGACTGCCTATCTGACCTCCACAACCCATGATACTTGGTAACACGATAACTCTTGGTAAGACTGATTGTCAGCTTTATGGGCCTGATTACCCGTAACGACTGTCAAAGATCTACGAATAAAGCAGATGTTGCCCTTGAGGAAAAATTGCCATATCTTAGGTAGACCTCGCTTAGCAAAGAAACTGGAAATAACAGTAGATACCTTATTGTCTTTTAATAATTATTGTTTTATACCAAGCTCTACATTGTACTTATATCAGTATCATTTACTGCCTACAGCTGAGGTAAACGCTGTCGTGACTCAATAATTATTCAGATTTAGTAAACATAATTCATAATACCAGTTATTGCATTATAATTACGTAATGAAGTCTGTATTAGATCACAATATGAGAATATTATAGATTAATAGCTTCAGCGAGCGGCTTCGCCCGCGTGATTTTTTTATAAATCATAGCCTGTGTTAATCACTGATGATATAGCATTCTACGAATAATGGTGAAAGATTTTTTTTTATCGGTCCATTGGTTTTTGCGTTTATTCATTACAAATAAACAAAAAAAACATACAAAAAAACAAATCTTTTCTCTTTATAATATTATTACTAGCTGCGCCCCGCGGTTTCACCCACTTAAGTTTCAATCCCGTGGGAATGCCGGACAAAAAGTATCCTAGTCCAGGTCATGGTCTACCCGCCAAATTTCGTCCAAATCCGTTTTTAGAGGCATGAGGAACAGGGTGTAAAGTTCACTCATCCACCACAATCAAACAAGTACACAACAAGGCACACACAATCCAACAAGGCCAAGGAGTAACTCTTGCATTGACAACATTTTCCATAATATTAGAGGTAGCAAATGTGATGTCATTGACTTAGGGATGTCAGATCACACGGCACAATTATTAAAATTTCCTGTTAAAAAAACTTGTACTGTCAAATTCTGGTACACAAAAAGGCGAGACTTTAGTAAAGAGAACCAAACTAAATTTAAAGAATGTTTAATGAGCTTAAGTTTTTATGATGTTTACTCAACTAGTGATCCAGAAGTGGCATACAACATATTTTTCGACCATTATAAACTTTTCTATGACCTCTGTTTTCCGATTATAAAAATTAAAAACACAATTATTAAAAAACCTAATTGGCTATCTAAGGGAATAAGCAAGTGCTGTCGGCAAAAACGAAAACAACTGTGGAAGTATAGACTCAATCCTAGTGAAGACAAAAAAAATGCTCTCAAACAATATAGGTCTCGTCTCAAAAAAATTGTTAAACTTACCCAAAAGTCTCAAAATAATTATATAATATCCAATGCCGAGAACAAATCGAAAGCCACATGGAAAGTTATAAACTCAAACAAAAACCAACTTCCAAGGGAAAATATTAATAAAATAAAAGTAAACAATCATACAATATCAGACCCACGAGTGATTGCTGAAGAATTTAATAATTATTATATTAATTTAATAAAACCCATAAATAAACTCAATAACAATAATGGATCAGTTGCGGACAATTTTAATAATAATAATACTAATATAAATTTGACATCTTTCAATAACAAATTGACATCACCCAATAGCTCATATAAATCATTGTTTTTAAACCCTGTAATACCTTATGACATTAATATTATAATTAAATCACTTAAAAATACTAGAAGTGCTGGATATGATGACATTACAACAGCCTCAATAAAGGAAGTTGCTCCCATCATCAGCCCAGTACTCAGTCATATATTTAATTTATGTATTGAACTTGGTGTGTTTCCGACTAAACTTAAAAAATCCGTAGTGAAGCCACTTTTTAAGAAAAATAACAAGGAAGACATGGCATGTTACAGACCAATAGCACTTATCCCTATTTTTTCAAAAGTATTTGAAAAAATTATATATAACGCAATTAATACTCACTTAGAGAAGTTCGATCTATTTGCTAAAGAACAAAAAGGTTTTAGGAAAAATAAGTCAATTAACTTAGCAATTTATGACCTCTTAAAACCAGTATATACTAATATTGATAAACATGTTCCTGTGTCTGCAATGTTTATGGATATGACTAAAGCGTTCGATTATGTGCACTATGGAACTCTTTTAAATAAATTGTACAGTTGTGGAATAAGGGGTAATGTCCATAAACTTCTAGAATCTTATCTAAATGACAGATATCAAGTAGTAGAAATAAATAATATTAATATCTTAAATAATACCGAACAAAAACATAAATCCATGCCCAAAAAAGTACTTTATGGGGTGCCGCAAGGTAGTGTGTTAGGTCCACTGCTATTTTTGATCTACATAAATGATCTGCCTAAAGTTTCACAGCATCCCATGATCCTTTTTGCTGATGACAGCACAGTCATATTTACAGGTCAAAATACTGATACTTTTGAAAATGACATAAATTCCACTCTTCACAATATAATTAACTGGCTGACGGCTAATAACTTAATCATCAACTTAGAAAAAACTAAATTAGTCAATTTCGGGCGTAACAACAAAAATAACAACATCAATATTCATTATAATGAGACGAACATTGAACAAGTTCGCTGTGTTAAGTTTCTAGGGCTTTCTATAGATAACGATTTGACTTGGCAAACACACATCGACACAGTATGCAATAAACTTAGTCAGTACTCATATACTTTATATAAATTATCAAAGATTGTTGATCAATCAGTTCTTTTGACCGCATACCATGCTTATGTTTCGTCGACACTGAGATATGCAGTCATATATTGGGGCAATGCCACTAATAGGGATTTAGTGTTTAAAGCGCAAAAAAGATGTGTACGTGCGATTGCTGGTATCCGTGTTCCTGATTCATGTGAACCATACTTCAAAGATTTTAAAATATTGACCTTTCCTGCAATTTACATTTATGAAGTAGCCGTATTTATAAAAACAAATGAAAATCTATTTGATAAACTCAAATCGAAAAGACATATGTTAAAAATGTCTAATATACCACATAAAACGGCTCTATTTAACAAAAGCTTCTTTGGCATTGCATCAAAAATATACAACAAAATACCTATTGACATTCTGAGCACTAAGGAACTTGCAGTATTTAAAAATAAATTACGATACTTTTTAATTGATAATGCATTCTATACGATCCAAGATTTCTTAAATTATTGATTGATTTGTTTAAACATTTAATTTAACTGTATTTTGACATTTTGACATATAATAACTAAATTTGACATGTAAAATAATTTTCAATTTAATGCTAATACATAATTATTGTATGCCTATTAGGCAGGACATATTGGAACTTAATTTTTTTGTTAAGACCTGTAACAAACCTATGCCCACAATAAAGATATTATGATTATGATTATGATTATGATTATGACCATAGAAAAAGGGAGGATCCTCCGACCAGACGGGTGTTGCGTCTAGCGGGCCGACTGCCCAACTGTTTTTTTTTTTTTTTTTTTGACCTAGGGCATCTCACAGATATGCCACTAAGGTAGTTACTGCTTAACCGGACTGTCCTGTGGCTGCCTTTAGCTACTACACTCAAAGCCTCCAGCCAGGTCGGATAGTCTTATACAGGGTGTTTGGCGCATGGACCGACACAATTTTTTCAGGGATTTGGGAGGTCATTAGCTAGGTTCTAGCTAAGTTCAAAATAGCTTTTAGTTTTTTTTATAATTAATTTAGAAGTTGTAAAATTTCATTAATTAAATACAAAAATTAACTTTGGAAGCTTGTAAGGAATTTTCTTGAAACCAGTTGTATAAAACAAAGATGTTTTTAGATTTAAAGGACTTTGGAGAATGCAACAAAATTTGTTTTGTGCCACTACACCCACAAACAAAAAAGTTATTTCAAATTAAAGGACACATTTTGGGAATTTTTTTCATTTTAATAAAATAATCATATGTAACCAACCGTGACATTTGGGACAAAGGGTGTATGGGTAGAACCTAGCTAATGACCTCCCAAATCCCTGAAAAAATTGTGTCGGTCCATGCGCCAAACACCCTGTATATGTCGTTCGCGCGGTAAAATCTAATTGCGCGATGCAGGATTTGTGTGACGTCATGTCTTTGATGCGTAGTTCCTATGTGGCGGTGTAACCGCTACACGTTCAGCAGTTTTATCGTGAAAGCGTAACAAACAAACAAACACACTTTCGCATTTATACTAGCTTTCGCCCGCGGCTTCGCCCAGGTGGAGGTCGGAAGTTATCCCACGGGATCGTACTACCGGGACAAATAGTATCCTATGTGTTAATCCAGGTTATAAACTATCTGGCGTACCAAATTTCATTCAAATCCAGTTAGCCGTTATTGCGTGATTGAGTAACAACCACACAAACATACAAACTTTCTCAATTATAATATTTGTAGATATGATAGTATGATAGATAGGATATTAGTTTAGATAACAAGCTTCTGCCAGCAACATCGTCTCCGTGGACTTCAGAATAGGGATGATGTCTGGGTCAAAGAAAATACATTCTATTTAGTCCGTCAGTCAGACAATAAAAAAATATTAGACTCGTACTTTTTGCTTTATCATATTATGGCGCTACCCCGAGCTAAGTGGCGCCCTCATTGAATAAAAAATCGTAGCATAGCATAGAAAATAAATTAAAAAAAATGGATTCTTGGAGTTTGTTACAAAGAGGATAAAGTATTTTTACGTTGTTAAAACAGGACTCAAAGTGTTTCGTATCCAAAGTAGATAGCAAAAGTGTCAAATGTGGCCGTTTTTGACACTTTTGCTATCTACTTTCAATCAATTTTTTTTTTTTTTTAATCTACCCTCTGCTACGATTTTTTCCGAACGTATCGGGGTAGCGCCTTAATAAAAAATTACTTCACAAGTATGTATAAAATCTATATACTCGTGACGTCACGGCACATTTGAACTCAATGTATCGCCGTAATCTTTTGATAACCGTAAAAAAAGAAAAAATACATAACATAACATCACGCCTTGTTTCCCCGGAGGGTTGGGCAGAGGTGTACCTGTAGTAGGTACACCCACATTTCGCCAGTTATGTTTAAGTCCCATGTAATAGGGGGCGAGCCTATTGCCATCAACCGGGCATAAATCCAGACTCCGGGCTGCTACTGAGATATTCCAGATAAAAAAAGAAAAAATACGTGTAGGTACTACGTTATTTTTTCATAATCTACATGACGGACAAAGAAAATTTTTTTAGTCATCATCCCTATTGAAATTGGAGGGGAGAAACCCTAAAAAAAATGTTTTACCACTTTGTCGGCGTGATTAATATGTATACCCATGTCAAATTACAGCTTTCTAGTATTAACCATCTCTGAGCTAAGCCGCGGGCAGACATACAGACAGACAGTCGAACATGGTGAAACTATACGGGTTCTTTGTTTACTATGGAACCCTAAGAAGCAATATTCAAGTATATTTAGCGCATAAAACACATATAAAACTGTTTTCAAGATTGTTTTTACTTCATGTAGCACTTGTGTGGTTTAGGAGATATTTAGATGTTTTTGGCACTTTGCAAGTTGCTTTTCTTGCTCGTCAGTGTATTTTGCAATTATTTTGTAACGTACCAATCAATGGGGCCCAAGTCTGCTATTTTTATAAATTCGTCATTCCAACACGATCCCATTGTCATTTTGCTAAAAGTTCGTAATCTGCTACATTCATAATGGTCAATCATTGGTTGTATTCCACAAACACGATACTCGTAACGAATTAAAAGAAATGACTGCACAATGACGTTCTCATGGTAGGTCACTGATCAAAGGAACTGTCAAAATTTTAGCAGATTACCGCCTCAGTCATTCACTTTTCATTATGTACGAGATTCCCAATAGATGCTTTTTCTTTCAATGGTGTGTCAGTGGCTGACCATTGGAAGCTCATAATGACGCCAATATGTTAGTAGATTACCAAACTTGTCAAAATCAACAATTATGAAATCAATGATAGACCATTCTGACACTATTGTAATAGCAGACTTGAGGCCCTGGCTCTGTGTAGACAGAAATAAACCCTTCCATTCTAAAAGTAGATTCTAATTCTCTAATGACTAGGTACCTACATACATATTATCCTTGATCTTAAGTGGGCAGCTACATACCTAAATCCTTTTATATTAAACTTAATACCTTTAAAGTTTAAGTTGAATTTACCGTGACATTTCGTTTTTCATGATAGTAATGATACTAATGATCAATAGATAAGGTCTGCTGATTTCTCTAATTGTTTTTGTTTGTTTTTTGTTAACGTTGTTTGTTGTTTCCTATTGTGTATGCTTATTAGAGAACTCAGACGATTTACTGTTAATAGGAAATCTTGAGAGTACTCATATTCTACATTTGAAATAGGTCAGATAAGACATTTAACTAAACCTTTTTTACAGTCCGTTCAACCGATTTTGATTTCTATTGCGTTGGAGGCATGACAAATGGCAGCTGCAGTAAACAGTTGGTATTGTAACCACTTTTTTGCTTTTAATGCCATCCTTATGCCTGCGGCATAGAAGTCAGAATCGGTTGAAAGGACTGTAAAAAAGGTTTGTTTAAATGTCTAATCTTATTTCAAATGGAGTACTTATAGCTAAAATGTGGTCTATTTCTGTGACAGCTACTTACATCAGTAGGTATTTTACTCAATGTATTTTAGAAATCTTGTGATTCATAGAAGAGAAAAAAAAACGGGTTAAAAGTCCATAAACAAGTACCTACTTAAGTATTTATTTTGATGGGAGAAACTACTTTCAAGACCTACTGCGTCTAGGTCATCAATTTATTTTTTCCTGTTGTAGAATATTCCTGCCTTGGGCAGAAAAATCGTGGCGAGAAGTTTAGCTGCAACACACTTCCAGTTATCAGTTTCAATACCTAAGAATTGGAAGTTAACCAATCAACCAATTATTTTCATAGACGGATCGAAGATGATGTTCCTCTTGATATAGTCGTGTGTTGATTCTTCAGTTCTTCACACGGACGTATTATTACCCTTCAATTTTTCCAAGTGGGGGATTACTTACTCATATAACCCATCCAACACCCAGTGCGAGTGCGTTGCTTCTGATCAATCCATGCCCCACTTGCTGGAATGTCCTAAGTGCCCGCTCACCTGCACTTCGGATGACCACAAAGAGGGCCACTGATGCCGCAATCAACGGGGACACCAAAGGGGCTCAACAATATAAAAAACAACGAAGAAGAGTACCACGAAAATAATGTACTTACGTACTTATCTTTTAGAATGGAACTTTATACAAACATCGGCCAACATACAAAATGTGATAAACAAATCAACCCATAGTTAAGCTAGGGTTTCTTAGGAAAGCGGTTTCGTCATACTATGTCTAACGGTTGTCATGAAAATCTGTAATTTTCACCAGTTTTTGACAGTAAAGGTGTCAAAAAACGCTCTTTACGTAGGTATTTGGACAGCCGTTATTGTGTGACCGTTGTCCACTTTCTTAGAAAAGTCAATCCACATGAGAAATTGTCCTACGTAAGTGAAAAAATCTAGTTTTAGAACATGACCAGCCGTTTCAATATTCTTCAACTGAAGGACGACAAAGCCGGGTGACGATGTAAGTAAGCTGATGATGTAGCTGAACCTAATTAGCCGTTGCTGTCAGTCGAGCCTGATAGCTTGTCAGTAGATACGTAGGTATATGTGCCCGAAATTCCCAGTGAATGCCGCCATATTGAATGCTAGCGCAGCGTCATTCTTTTTTTAAATAGTTAAGTAACTGCAGTGTCATCTTGTCTTTGGTTAGGTATTTTGAGTTTTCTTTTTAAATTGCAAATTTACAGGTACAGTCACGAGCTTTAATTTGGGATTGGGACCCATTTCCGTTAAATGTTGTTAGAACAATCATAATGCAATAAGGTCGATACTTTGAAACTTTGCTTTAAGGTTGAAATGTTGAATGTCAAGTTAAGACATAAAATGTCTTATCTAATCGACCTATGAAATGATAACCTCGTTGCAAAAAGCTATCATTACGATTTTCTAATTACGAACATGTGTCGTGTCAGTGTCATTTAAGAAAATAGTTTAATGTGATATTTTCACAAAATATAATTTACCAATTAATAAAATGCTTGCGGCTAATCGTGACCAAATAAGGCTCCAAATTATTGATTTGCACGAACAAGGAGTAGGCATTCACGAGATATCGCGACGAATAAATGTGACAAGAAACACAGTTCGCCGCTGGGTTCGACGCCACGGGAACGAGGAAAATATTATTGACTTACGACGAAACAACCATCACCCGCAAGTTATAACACAAGAGCAGAGCCGCTTGATGCAAAGGCAATACCTGATGAATGGATTTACGCCAACGAGGCATTTTGCGGAAGCGTTTGAAGTCCACCCTTCAACAGTTAGAAGGCATCTTAAAACTATGGGATTGCAACACAGGCGGCCTGCAAAAAAAATTGCGTTGACGGATGCCCATAAAGCTGCTCGACTTATTTTCGCACGTCAGTATCTAAATTTTGATTGGACGACGACGGCTTTCATCGATGAAAAGACTTTTCAATCTTCCCAAACGGGCAGACTACATTTGTGGCAAATTGACAGGACGCGATACACGGAAGACCACGTCATAGCTAACAACGCGTCTGGTCGCATTACAGTTAACATGTCTGGCTGGATTAGTTCAGCCGGCATTGGAGAACTAATAAATTTACCACCCAGGGCCACTGCTCAAGATTATGTCGATTTATTAGACGAGAGTGTCCTTCCAACATTGCAACTATATTATCCACAAGAAGATGTTGCTCCAATAAACTTTGTTCAAGATAACGCAACAATTCATACGCCAAGAATCGTTTGAACTTGGTTCGACAATAATAGAGCAAATTTAAATCGTATTCCGTGGCCTGCAAAGTGTGCCGATTTAAATCCTATAGAAAATTTATGGGGCTTAATGGTTCAAAAATGGTCAAATAGAAACGAAAGAACTAGAGAAGCACTTATGGATCACTGCCTCACAGTCTGGGAAAGTTTAAGGGGTACTGACATATGTGACAAATTGATTGGATCCATGCGTAACCGGCTCCAGGCTGTGATTGACAATGAAGGTGGATATACGCGGTTTTGAATATTTATGATAAAAAAATTACTGGAGAGATTTAAATTAATTTAGTCGTAGCCTTCGGTGATAAGTGTTTATTTTGTGCACCGCTAACCATGCTTTCTATATAATTGTGTTAAGATTGAGGTTTGTGTCATAAATGTCTTAATAAATATAAAGAATAAATAACTTTGTTTTTCTAAAGATTTTATTAATCAATATTTTAGCTGAAATCTTCTAAGCCCCCATAATCATAAACGGCCTTTAAACCTATTTTATTTTAAATATGTTGTTTTGGTCCGTCACTTTGATATTTATGTTTGAGAAAGAGACAATACTTTTTAACTAATATAGGTTTGAAGAATAAGCGTTGTTCTTTTTTATTTGTTTCTTTTTTCTTATGGGACCACAGGACCAAAAACTAATTATTACTCGGAAATCGGTAATGATCGTTTGCCCTCGCTCCAGTTGACGTTAGCCCCTAGAAACGTAAAGTTGTCGATGGTAAACATTATGACGTTTATTGTTTGTGCAGTGACAGCGTTAACATAATAGCTCTAAATGGCGAAAGTTTGCTACACGATATTCAACCTTAGGTGGGTCCCAAATTAAAGCTCGTGACTGTACAGCTGCTGTTAGTGCAGTAATATTTCAGAAAAATTTAGCTAAAATAATTAAACAATAGCGCCATCTATCAATAATTCTAGTTGAATGAATACCGTTACCGCAACATTTGAAGGCTGCGCTAACTGCTGCGGCAATCCCGTAGTCCGAAGTCTCTACTTCATTGATCCCTTGTTGTGTCATGTTTGCTACTGATCACTCACAGATGTCGCTAAGAACGGGTATTTAAGCTAAGCGCACAATATAGCCGCGGCAAGCCCAGCGTGCCGGATTGCAAAAAATGTCCTTATTGTTTCAGACAGATTCTAATTACGAACAAAATTGTTAATTACATAAGTTTATAAATTAATTCAATATTATTTACGTAAATAAATTGTATCTCAGTGGAGCCGAAAATTTTGAGCGTAATCCTCTCGTCTCAAGTTCTCAACGTAGACGGCGACTAATTTGTACTTTTAACAAAAATACCTATGTTTGAAGTTCCGCAACGTGCTTCAAGTCGTAAAAAAACCAAAAAAACAAAGAATTTCAGAAAATTCCTTCACTTGTATTCAATAAAAAAATAAAAAATAAACTATCCAATTAGTCATTAGCATATTGAGTATGCGAGAATGCGTGAAAATTAAATGTAATTTCGTGGTATTTTATATTTACAAATTCCACAAAAAGTTTGGAAATATCATGTAGTTCCCGTAAGTCCGGGTAGTCTTGCGTCGTTTTGTGCTCGTGCTCAACAAAGCTCATGTTAAATTAGAGCATAAATAAAAGATTAATCAACGCTTCTATTTCACAAGCATAGACAAAACGGATATATTTTCAATCAAGTAGAACGGATCACAAACGTTCGCAATCAAAACGCTGTAACGATTTCCGGAGTGTCTATGCCTATTTTTATTTTTTTTCGCCACTTCCAGCAAACGATCTCGTTTCTTCCTAGTTTTGTTTTGTATCGGTTTCAAAACCGTATGTTTTTGAAAAAACTGAACGCGATGTTGTGAGCGCATTCACTAATTGATGCCCGGAGTTCGGATTCGTTGCGGTGTGTTCGTGTAAAGGCAGCGGATTAAAAAAACGGGCTAGGGGTGCACCAAATGCAATTTGTACGATGTTAACATATTTTTGTGGTTGTTTTTGAATGTAACATCATAATGACTTGGGTCAACAACTGCCCGACGACACAAACTCTTCAATAAGTGGAAAACATTTGTAAACATGGAAAGTATCATGATCGACCGTACATGACTGCATCTATATGTAATGGCAGTGCTTAGCCCGGTTGTCATCTAATAATTAATACCTAATGAAATAAATAAATAATCTCCAATGAGTTTATGATTGTATCAATTAAAATGTACAAATGTATGTGTACTTACTTACTGAATGAATTCACTCGGTCTAAAAGTAAGAATGGGTGTTCCTCAAGGCTCGATATTGGGTCTTTTCCTCTTTTTAGTATATATTAATGATCTACCCCATTTATTAGAAAACCAACCACAAATGGTGTTATTTTCTGACGATACTTCCCTAATTTTTAAGATAAATAGACGTGCATCAAATCTTGACGATGTAAATAACGCCCTACTGCAGGTCCAAAATTGGTTTACTGCTAATAATTTAGTATTAAATGGGAAAAAAACTAAATGCATACCTAAGATTTGCTTTACCGAATGATAAAAGTAGTGATTGTGATATAGTATTGAATAAGGAGAAGCTACAATTTGTAGATAAAACTGTTTTCCTGGAGATCACGCTCGATTCAAGGCTGCAATGGGGTCCTCATTTAACATCTCTCACAGGACGGCTAAATCCGTCAATTTACTGATTGATGTAGATACCGCAAGGCTGGTCTATTTCAGTTACTTTCATAGTATCATGTCCTACGGTATTTTACTATGGGGACGGACTGCAGATATCGACTCTATTTTTATTCCGCAGAAAAGAGCCATTAGAGCAATATATTGCCTCCGTAGGCGCGATTCTCTAAGGGAACTGTTTAAAATTATTAACATCATGCATGACGGTACCTTGTCAATATATCTATGAAAACATGTACGTCAGGAAAAATATTAATCTTTTCAGTAAAAGAGGTGAAAGACACAGTTATAGTACTAGAATTAGGGACCAATTAGTTCATAATCAGCGGTCCACCTAGCCTGAGGGCGTCCAACCTTACAATTGCCGTTACGGGGTCCCCACTCAAAAATCCCTCTACCCCAACGGTCATCGGTTCTACGGCTAAAGTGGCCGGCCCTTGAAATTATGGACTATTTTTTAAATAGGGTTTTAAAACTAACTTATTAATAACTATTGCAATAAGTTTCTGCAGCTGCACGAGTCGATCCATCAGGTTAAACTACGCTTGCCGGGGTTGGTCCTTGGATGGGTGACCATCTTTACATAAGTACCGTGACTCCTCCGTGCCTCGGAAAGCACTTTAAGCCGTTGGTCCCGGCTGTCATTCGTGGATCTTTAAAATTTACGGGTCGTCAGAAGCCCGGATGTCTGACAACCAGTTTTATCTAGGGGTATCGTATTACCCAGTTACTGGGTTGTGGAGGTCAGATAGGTAGTAGCTTCATGAAAAATACTCGTATTCAGCTGCATCCAGTTACACTGGAATCCGACCCCGCCATAGTTCGGAGAAGGCTAGCCAGATTAAATAAGTTGCTGGCTCGAATTAGTAAAGTAATCTAAAACTCGGTATTTAAAAGTAACCTAAACGAAGTTAGTAATTTAATCCAAATACACAAGAATCCAGCAAAAAAGGTTATCGAAAGAAAAATCGGATACTTCGTTCCATCCAGAACACAAATTAATCGATTCGTTTTCACAACAATCGCGCATCTCTACAAAAAGGCGATGTATCGAATCGATTTTTACGTCTGTCACCGGTCGATCTCTCGCCTGTTCACAGATGGCACTGCTTGGGAAACCAAAATCGAGTTGAATCGATCAATGACGCTCACTGATTAGCTGGGTGATAATTTAAACATGTGGTGAGATTGACTCAATTTAAATGTATTATTGTGTTTTAATTAGATTTGGATGGCTGTAACATGTGTTGGTAAACATGGAGTTATTTGAGAAGAAAACATGATCTAGATGTTTTCTTTTTCATAGAATGCTATATGAGGCTAAACCAAGATATATTGTTAGAAGGAAGGGAATTCCTAATGATGCTGAAAAGGGCAGTGAATTAAGAAATATATAAAAAAAAAAACGGTGTATTGCTATTTACATGTTGGTACAGTACTTAAGTAATAACTGAACTGACAAGAATTTGGAAATAGGCGCCGTAACTTCTATTCTGTTTAAAAAAAGCTATCAACGACGGCTATTGGACGGTACCAACCTTTTATTAGCGTCATGAACACAGTTTTTTTAAAGCCACGTCATGAACACAGTATTATTGAAAGTTTGAATTTAGCGTGATGGACGCTAAATTCAAAGTGTAACGCTGCTTAATTTCATAAACAATATGGAGAAAAAAATACGACAGTAAGTTAAAATACTGGCAACACTGTGTATTTTTAAGCTATCAAATAAAAATAATGTTTATTTTCATAAAAACTAAATCGAAGTGATGAGCCAAATAAGGGTTTTCCCGATCTTTGACTAACTATTGTGATGTGACTAAACTAAGGGATTTATTTGAATGAATTTTTGTATGCAGTCTGGGAATTTTATATTATTGTTGTATCGGCGTCCGCACATTGTTTTGTTATAGGTACGACACACGTCATAGTTTGGGTTTAGACCCAAGCTTTCCACTGAAAGCGCAATTCTTGGTCTCAATCAATCTGTCCGATACTACACGGATAGAAATACTCCCATTTATGCCTGCTTCCTTGACCTTTCCCGGGCGTTTGACCTTGTGGCCTATGATGTCCTGTGGGAGAAGCTGAGGGAAGCGGGTATATCAATCGAACTCCTGAAGATCTTTAAATATTGGTACAGTAATCAACTTAATTGTGTTCGATGGGGAGCAGGGTCTCTGTCCGAATCGTACAGGTTGGAGTGCGGGGTGAGACAGGGTGGTTTGACCTCGCCAAAGCTCTTCAACCTGTAGGTACATAAACGGTCTGATCGGCGGGCTCAGCAGTATGCGTGTCGGATGCTGGATAGAAATCTTTGTGTAAACAACTTCAGTTATGCAGACGACATGGTGCTGCTGGGCGATATGTCACAAGTCATGGGCTGGTTTACAATGTAAACAAAAGTGTATACCTACATGGTTTTTGAGGCCTCCGGTAGACGTGTACACAGCAACCCAGTTGTAATGCTGAACGGGCTGCCACTCAAAAGAGTTGACAAATTTAAGTACCTCGGACACTTTCTAACCGGAGACCTCAAGGACGATGTAGATATAGATCGAGAGCGCAGGGTACTAGCGGTCAGGGCGAACATGTTGATACACAGGTTCGCTCGTTGTAGTATTGGGGTAAAGATTACGCTATTCAAAGCGTATTGCCAATCGTTCTACACGAGTGGCCTGTGGGTAAGGCACACTAAGAGATCGCTAGACGCCTTGCGTATTCAATATAATAACTGCTTCAGGATGCTGTTGGGACTGCCGCGCTATTGTAGTGCGTCCGGCATGTTCGCATTTGCGCATACCGATGATTTTTACGCCTTAATGCGCAATAAAACTAATTCGATCCTGTCAAGAGCGCGGTCTAGTTCTAATAGCATCCTAAGTATGTTGATGGAAAAGTACGACGCACCTTGGTAGTTACACGCTGTGGGGGTGCTGGTCAGAAGACCCCACAGCTGAAACGTTATAACTTTCATGTGTTTTTGTTTCTGTGCTTGTTTACTAACTGTAGTTTTTAAGAACAAAGTTACTAACAATTGGGCCTAGTTGCCACAAATAAATAAATATTTAATTTAATAATAATTGTATAATACTCATTTAGAAACCGTGGCGGTTGGTCCGGGAAAATTGCTAATCTTTTGCTAGCTTTCCCCATTTTTTTTTGGACAAGCTTTTCATCTAGCACCTAGCTTTTCAGCTTTTCAGTTGACTATCTTTTTACAAAATTATGGTACCTACCTATTGTTGGTTGGTTAATACGACACCTAATACTTACAGATAGAGTAAACAAATATTTAACTTTATTTGAAAGAGCAATTATCTATTTCAAACCCAAAGCAATCAATTCTTTAATCCAGGTCCCGTTTAAAAGATAGCTTTTTGATGTCCGGAAAACGAGACTGTCGTCGCGTCGACACACAGATTTTTCAATGTCCTGATGAAACACGAAAACAAATCGTAGGTTAGTAATCAGTTAGGCATGACACTTAATTTGTGTTCAATTTGAAATCTTAATAAGCCGTCAAAGCGTTCCAGAAATAGTTGACTAACTAATTATGTTCCGTTATAAGGGAGGCGGGCGACAATTGACAAATGTGTTGTGCGGTGCGATACATACAATTAGTCGAGGAATGTATCCGAAGCCGAACGCATCCGTACCCGTTGACAGTTGGCTTACGTCAAACTTTTTGGCGGGAAAATAAACTTTTTGCACGTACAATTTAGAGGTTATTTTCCTTTAGTAATTACCTTCAAATTGAGTGTTTGCGTTTCGAGGGGGGCCTATTTGGAGAAGTCTTTGTCTGTTCGGACGACGATAAATCATTTGGGCCCGTGACGCGTCTGGTTGGTGTATGTGACAAATTACCTTCGTGATCTAGTGAGGAGCTGTGTGATAACTATTTTGGAATAATATGAACATATTAATTACGTCAATTATAAATGTACAAGCTTTATGAAGCGATCAGGGAGTTTGTGAGTCAGTTATTCATTTATGGAGATCTAGAATTCTAGATAATATGAGGAAACCTATGTAAGAATGCCTGAACCGTATCTGGACCTAGATAAACGTCATTCGTTGAAGAAAACAAGGGTCATAAAATCAACCTGAAATAACTCTTCCGAATATTTTCAGCTTCGAGTGGGTGAAGCCGTTACCAATCAACCAGAATCAGTGATGAAAGGTTTGAATGTTAGGTAAAACCAACCGTATCAATCTTTTTGAGCTTACAAAGATGAAGAAGCTGCTTATTTTCATAATTACAAAAGGCTAGCCTTAACCACTAAATGATTACTACAGATCCATACGCCAGCACATTAATTTAGCAAACGACACAAACAGAACAATCTACCTACCTGTTATTTTTATCTGGGCATAAAAAAAAAGAAAGCGGCAATCGCTATGGTCGCGACATACGAGCGCGCGTGCGTTCCATTACTCAAACGCATCAAAGCCGAGCTAACAGAGCAATAACAATCCAATCCGGTTTCGGAACGCGCATATTAATTCTGATTTATCCAAGGAACATTCAATTAGTTGAGGAAGACGCCGTTTGTAATTTAGTCCCCGGGTCTTGCGTCAAACTTGGAAGGTGTGAACTTTATTTCCTTGTGTGGTTCTGTACATACGGGTTTCGACTGTTAATGGGATTTTTTTTTTGTACAAAGATACGTTACCCACCTTAGTACTTCCTCATCATCATCTGCTTAGCCTTTTCCCAGCTATGTTGAAGTCGGCTTCCAGTCGAACTGCTGAGTCCTGTGGGTAGTCAAATACCATTTACAAACTATGATTTAGTCTCACATTTTCGGTAAAAAGTTAGTTAGGTACCTACGTCATTTCGAGAATCACATTTTAGAAATATATCAAATCATACCTACTTCCCTTACATACCTGCATGTCGATTCCCGTAACCACTTCACCGTGAAAACAAGTGAAGTGAGCGTGGAGTGAGCTGTCAGTGTCATCTCACCCTGTTGGAATGACAACTCACTTCACCTAAGTTTTCACGGTGAGATGGTTACAGAATAGCACTGCTGTACCTTAATTACGTAAATACACGATTAATTGGAGTTTGAATAGTTTTAAAACAAATTGCTAATCCATTGCTTCTTAAGTTTGAAAAAATGAATGTTGCAATGAATGTTGTTGAACTGTCATAATTAAACAAATTTATTGTAATCATTTACGAAAAGGTGTTGCCTAATTATTAGGTTGGGGAAAAAGTCTTTTCGCAATAGAGTATGTATGAACTTGTAATAAAATCTCTTTGGCTATACTATTTGTATGTGGCTTGTTTTGGTATCATTGAAAGTTTAAATTTTAAAGAACATAATTCCAAATTCAAATTTCGAATTTTTTTTCAAATATATTCAAATTTCAAATTTTGAAATTCGATACATTTTATAATTTTACTACCTTAAAGGTAAAAATGCAACGCAAGCCGCCAAAAAATTTTGCGATGTTTATGGACCTAGTGCAGTGTCTGTGAGAGTAGCACTTTGGTTTAAGCGTTTTCAATCCGGAAATTTTGATGTCAAAGATGCACGTCGCTCTGGTCGCTATTACGGATAAAATGGATGCCATTTTTGAAAAAGTGTAGCAAAATCGGCATATCAGTAGTTACGACGTAGCTGAAGAACTGGGAATTGACCACAAAACAGTTTCGTCGCATTTGAAAAAAAATGGGTACACAAAAAAGCTCGATATTTGGGTACCTCACGAGCTCACTGAAAGAAACCTAATGAACCGTGTACTCATTTGTGATTCTTTATTACGACGTAATGAAACCGAACCATTTTTGAAGAAGCTGGTGATGCAAAGTGGATCACGTACGATAAGAACGTGCGAAAAAGGTCGTGGTCAAAGGCCGGTCAGGCTTCACAGACTATGACGAAACCCAGGTTAACTCGCAACAAGGTGATGCTGTGTGTGTGGTGGGATTGGAAGGGCATTATTCATTATGAGCTGTTACCACCAGGCAGGACCATCGATTCTGATCTCTACTGCGAACAACTGATGAGATTAAAGCAAGAAGTTGAGAGAAAGCGGCCGGAATTAATCAACAGAAGGGGTGTGGTTTTTCATCATGATAACGCTAGACCTCACACATCTTTAGCCACTCAGCAAAAATTAAGAGAGTTTGGCTGGGAGGTATTAATGCATCCGCCGTATAGTCCTGACCTCGCACCTTCAGATTTCCACCTGTTTCGGTCTCTTTAGAATTCCTTAGGCAGTGTCAGGTTAACATCACGAGAGGACTGCCAAAACCACTTGTCACGGTATTTTGATCAAAAGTCCTAAAATTTCTATAGCAATGGGATCATGTCCCTACCTACAAGATGGCAAAAAGTTATCGAACAAAATGGTACCTACATACTTTAGTTAAATGTAAATAAACTAAAAAAAAATATTAAAAAATGTTTTGAAACTTTTAAAAAATGCGAAGCAACTTTTTCCCCAACCTATTAGATATAGCTGGTAACTTGATCTTTACTTATTTTAGTATTTCATCCTTTCTTTTGTTATTTTCCTATTGCGCAAACTCAGAAACTCAAAAACTGGACAGGTCTACTCAATTGTGTGGTTCTTTCCTCAAAATACCATTTCAGACACTACCTAATCTATGTCATGGTCCTCACGTGATCTGGGTAAGATTATGTCTGGACTTTAAAAGAGACGAAAAACAATTTTATTTCATTTCAGTTTTACAAACAATCTCCAAAACGTCAGTACCTATATTACACTAACTCGAGTGCCAACTAATATTTTTAAAACTTGACGGATGTTCTTAAAAAAATTACCTACGGAACCCCAAAACAGCGTGTTGTCTCGAAACAGATTTGTTAAATACAAATTGGTTATTAAAATTCTTGGCGTGCGTTACGCGTGACATGACGATCGGTGGCACTGCTGCTGCACCTCATTTACTTATATTTATTACTGTTTATTTCGCTACATTTATATTGTCATATTCCACGGCAGTTATTGCAGCTATTAGGTAGCCTTATTAAATTGAGATATATTTTTACTTTTGTTGTGGTTGAGACTTTTTTCATGTTATTAACGGTGGAAGGGCAACAGCAATAAGTAGGTACAATACGGCCGAAGAATCATGGCCAGTCCGAACTTTGCGCAGAAGGCTGCGCAATAACATGTTTTAAGAACCAAATGGTGACATGAGGCGTGTGTGAGTGAGAGGACATGCGTGTAAGTTTGCAGAGCCTATGTTCACACCAGTCATTATTCATCAGCCGTATTGTACGTAAGTAGGTAGGATCTAAGAACATCTCTGCTCTAGTAGACTACTCTGATAAGAAGCAAAAAGAAAAGGACATAAATGGTATTCTTAGTGGTCGTGTTCTTCTTGGTTCTTCTGGTGATCAGAAGACCATTTATGTATCTACTTTTTTTTTGTACCTAGCCAAAATCTGTCCAATAGTAGCGAATGGAATACAAAATAGTTCAGACTTGTCTTGTAAGATATTTGTATCAGTTCGTTAAAATAGCTTTTAAAATATATGTGAGGAAAACGTGTACATTTTCCTCTCATATAATTTCAAAGCCGATCATGTTGATTCATATAATTTACATCAAAACATGCTGTCTTCACGTATATTTTGTTAGATCGTTCAGTTGAATCAAGTAGGATTGATATATCGTCTAAAGCTTTTGAACACAAACACAAGGATCAAAGCGTCAAAATAAATTTTAATCCACGACAAATATATGAATTTTAAAAGTTCTGTTCTGTAATCCCACACTGTGAAACTCGCATTTTTCTTGAAGACAATTTTAGTTTTAATCGACAATTCTTTGTTTTCAATAAAATCATAGTTAGACGCATTTAGACGCATTAAAAAAATAATATTGTGATGTGGTCACGATAATATTAAAACAAATCGTGGTATGTCTTAATTAAATTATAGATAATTTATGTTCATCTATCTATTTAATTCTGTAGAATTTAACTGAGTAGATATTAATTTGCAATTTTACTTCTCCACTTACGTTCATCTTGGCAAGATAAAAACGGCTCATTTTCTTTATTTTTTGTATAATCTTCATGATCATCGCATTTAGATGTCATTATAATGCCACAGACAATAAAACTACGAGATAATACGTTTGCTTACCACATTCTTTTCTAAAATACCTACATGACGCCAGCAAACATCAAAGATATTCCTGATAAAATATTCAAATTAATTTACGTTTGTTTTGACAGAATTCGTTAACGAACACTTAAAAAATAAAGTATCGTAATGAATCCGGCTAGAATTTTAATTGGAGCAGAGGCGTGGTTCGTCGTCCATTTTTTTCGCGTAAAAAACTTTTTAATTAATATCTCCAGTGAAACGGACAGCTGTTTTACGGCGTCACTTGTTTATGGTACTAATGACGAACATTTTTAAATTCAGAATTCGCCTTGGCTTGAAAATTGAAGATGGTACTGATTGATGCTTACTTCATTTTTTTTGCCTCAGTAAAGGCAGTGGTGAATTAATTTGGCAATATTTCTTGGTCTCATACGTTGTGATTAATGATTATAAATAGGAAAATTTAAACATCCTATTAAGTACTGCCTATAATACCGGTTTAATACGATGTGTCTCTACAGGGTGAAATTGAATTCATGGGCAATCTCTTAAGGGGTCATTGTACTCATCATTATGAACAATTTTCACTATGGGACCAACCCTGAAATCGTGAAAAATAATCAGCGTTTTCCTACATTTATGTTCGCATAGCTCGTCAAAATGTAGGGAGCAGCAGATTTTTTTTTCGCGATTACCGGCCCATAGTGCTGCTCGACGAGGTGGGCAAGCTCTTTGAAAGAGTCATTGCAGACCGCCTCGTCGGGCGGCTGGTGCGGGTGGGGCCGGATTTGGCGGAGAGCCAGTTTGGTTTCCGCAGGGGGCGCTCCACGGTGGACGCCATCATGCGCGTGCGAGCCCTCACGACGGGGGATGCGGTGGCTCGGGGTGGGGTCGTCTTGGCGGTGTCTCTAGACATCGCCAACGCCTTCAATACCCTGCCCTGGAGTTGCATCAGGGAGGCACTCCGGTATCACCGGATGCCGACCTACCTCTGTCGTGTGGTCGAGGCCTATTTGACGGACAGGGCCATCATCTACCCCGGTCACCAGGGAGAGTGGAACCGGCGAGAGATGTCGTGCGGTGTCCCACAGGGATCGGTCCTGGGGCCGCATCTGTGGGACATCGGATACGACTGGGTGCTGCGCGCCGACCTCCCCAATGGCGTCAGCGTCGTTTGTTACGCTGACGACACGTTGGTCCTGGCGCAGGGGAGGTCGCACCAAGCGGCGGTCGAACTAGCGACACACGGGGTTGCGACAATCGTAGCCAGAATCCGGCAGTTGGGACTCGAGGTGGCCTTGCACAAGTCCGAGGCCATGTGTTTTCATGGTCCTCGGAATGCGCCACCGTCGGGTTCCCAAATAACGGTAGGAGGGGTTCACATTGGCGTCGAGTCGACGATGAAGTACTTGGGACTCGTCCTCGACAGTCGGTGGAACTTCGTGGAGCATTTCCGACGTTTGGCTCCCAGACTGGACCGGGCCGGGGCTGCCTTGAAGCGGCTCCTGCCCAATCTAGGGGGTCCAAACGCCTCCTGCCGGAGGCTATACGCGGGGATCGTGCGGTCCATGGCCCTGTACGGGGCACCGTGGCCCCCTGGCATTGCACAGGCAACAGAAGGAACACGGGTGGGTTTTAGTCAGTAAGAGTCTGACACGCCCTCCCGCTCCACCCAGAGCGGGAGACGTCATTTGATGATTTCCCACCCAAAAAAAAAAAAAAAAAAAAAAAGGGTTGGTCACATAGTGAAAATTGTTCATAATGATGAGTACAATGATCCCTTAAGAGATTGCCCATGAATTCAATTTCACCCTGTATAAAGTACGGTTTTTTGTGCACATTATTTTCTTTATTTTTCTTTCAATCGCTCCCTAGGAATGTGTCCTTCAACATACATTGCAAGTTGCGTTTGAATTTGGAGATTCTTCTTTTAAGAAGATATCCTGTCTGATTGTGACCACTAAGGTGGTTTGAGTTTTATAAGGTTCTACACTCACCGGTCATACCTATACCTAAAACCGAACGCTTTTAAAAGGTTTCCCCCGAATAAAAAGGGTCTGATACTCATTATTAATCGATTCAGCCTATCGCAGTGCACTGGTGGTCATAGGCCTCTTCTCCGCCTTCTCATTCAGTCTGTCCCAGCCACCTTTATTCGGTCGCTCGCTATTCGCTATAGCATTGGTTAACTTGAAAAAAATACCAAATTTATTTGCATGGCCTGAAGTTATGTTATTTTTGAGAACATGCATTATTAGTTATTACACAAAAAAATAAACAAGTCTAAGTCTACTTCGTTATACATAACTAAATACCCTGTTGTTTATCCACCAACTGACCAATCCATTTTTTCCTCAAGATCCCGGACTTCATTACGATTTCATCCATTCGATAAGGAGATTACAATCATACCAAACACCTTTTTCGTCAACAAAGCGTGCAATAATAAATACAATTACTGATTTTAACCCGTCTATTAGTCGGACAGAATGCTCCCGCGGCGCTGTAAACTGTTCGCAGCATGATCTGGCACAGTGTCCAGACACAATGCTCTCCAGCTGCGCGCAAATCAAATAGTTACGAGTGTTGTTTGTTGACACAGTGGAGTGTTGGAATGTTTTTCAACTGCTGACACCGTGTTTTATTAGTTGGGTGACTGGGAAAATGTGTGGAAGTGCGAAGTGGGCAGGGATACCTGTGTTGCGTTTGGTTATGACTTGACTGTGTGATGTAGGGCGTAGATCCGGGGCCGCTTATGTGGTGCTGTTTCATAAACGACGGGGCAGTACACTATGTTCTGCGTGCCTGTACGTTAAAGCAACTAATGCATGACTCTACTAATATTTTTTTTGTAGTCGGCAAATTTCTAGGTTGGGAGAATTTCCATCGACATGCTTAAAAGGATAAATCCTATGTTAGGAATATCTTATGTCCAGGAAGAAAGGCCTATACTTACTTAACTGCATTGTAATAAAAAATGTAATGTAAAATGTATTGTGTAGTTTTTTTTTTTTTTTTTCTAACTGAACAGAAAGCTGTGCTGCTGGGGAGTTTGTTGCGCCACTTCTTCTTCCCAGCAAAAGCACTAGGAAGTGGTGAAGGGTGGGTGTTTTGGGGGACTGTCTTTTGTAATTTTGAAGTTCGAAAAGTGCTGATTCTCAGCCTAGTTTGAATAAATGACTTGAATTTTTTTAAATTTGTAAAAATCTAACCGTAGACCTCACGAAATGGTGGGTGGGTCGCTTTCATGAAACCTCGAATAAGCATTGACTGAAAGTTCCTAACTTATTTTGGAGCCATCGGGGCCGTAGGCAGAAAATACTTAACCAGAAAAGTTTTTGTTCAACATGATATTTTTAGTAGTTTCCTTACATTATTAAAAAGTTTTTGAGGTGCTAATTCTGAAAGATATTTGCTCCGCTATGGCTCTCATATTCGAGCTTATGTTCATATGCACTAGGATTCCTCTTTCGATTCCATAGTTGGGCAAAGTGTTATTGAGATTATTATTTACCATAGATTTTTTTAAAATAATAATCCGGAGTTTGGATTGGCGCACTGAAAATTACAGGTGAAATGTGGCGGTAAGTAGATACCTACTACTTAGTTCAATATACAACTCTACCGACGCCTTCAGTTACCTATACAGGCGTGATTGAAAGTTACATATAATTTTAAAACGTAGACTAAAGTAGACTACGGGACCTACAAGTTTTATAATGCCTAAAAGTCTATATGATCCACTGCAGTAAACAAAATCAGAAAAATAAATGATATTCTTCAGGATATAGGTATGCTAGTAAGATAATGTGTTGAAAACATAATAAGTACCTACAGCTAATTTGATACGATAGAAAAAATAAAACTAAGATACCTGTAAACATTTATTTTAATGATTAAAAATCATATTAATATAAATGCAATAATTTTGATTTTTGTCAGATTATTCTACGAGCAACATTTTACTGTAATAGTGTTTTTTTTTGTCCAATCAATGGCTTTCTGTAAATCGATAATTGCTTCATATTTTGCAATAACTTACATGCGTTGTGTCATCACGCTTCTCTTTCTTTTCTATGCAGTCCGACAGAGACCACGCTTTAGCTGTTGTAAGCTTCTTAAATGGACTTCTGCTAGTTCCTGCCTAGCCTTTTCCCAACTATGTTGGGGTCGGCTTCCAGTCTAACTGGATGCAGCTGAATACCAGTATTTTATATGGAGCGACTGTCTATCTGACCTCCACAACCAAGTAACTGGGTAATACGATACCCCTTGGTAAGACTGGTTGTCAGACTTTCGGGCTTCTGACGACCCGTAACGACTGTCAAAGATCCACGAATGACAGCCAGGACAGGCTTAACGTGCTTTCCGAGGCACGGAGGAGTCTCGGTATGTAAAGATGGTCACCCATCCACAGACCAACCCCGGTAAGCGTAGCTTAACCTGATGGATCGACCCGTGCGGCAGTTATTACTTAGCCACGAGCTCCACAAAAATGGACTTCTGCTACAAACCAAAATTAATTAAACTGTGGAATCTTATCAACAAATAGCTGTCATTATTTACAAGCTTCGAGTTACACGTAAACGTGTGTTAAGTATCGAAGCAGAAAATATTCAAAAAAGCGTTTAAAAGTGGCAGTAATAGTGGGGGGCCAGCGTGGGTCAATTGAGAACACAATGGGCCCCGTCGCGCCACCAATCATTCACAGATAAAATGCTACGAGATGGAATTTGACACTTTTTTGTTGAGATTTCGACAGATATATAGGGTGTTATTTTATAATTCTGAAATCACGGAAGCTGTGAATTCCATATTGAAACTCTTAAGTCGAATCTGGCTGCTTGTTGAGCCCAAATTGTAGATTATATTGTGTTAGGTTTAACAGGTTCAGTGCCGGGGGCTCCTGGAGGGCTTTTTTCAAATGTAGGTTTTTCTTCGCGAATGATTGATGATTGATAAATTATAAACCGTGAAAATAAAATCGGATGTATATTTTAACAAGATTTATTAGTAGATGTAAGCGTTGGTTTAAAAATCCAAGTTTTTTTTGGTTTCACTTCCAATACGTATGGCGGCATGGCGTATGAGGTCTATGAAAAGTGGTTTGCCTTAACCTTAACTTGCCTTTGGACTCCCCAAAGGCAACTTAAGTTTAAGGCAAAAAAAACAAAAAATGTTGCACCTGGGTAATGTACTTGCACTTAATGTACCTTATTGTATGGTCTTAAAATATATATAATTAATTCTGGTTCAGAAAAAGTTTCGGAAATGGGTCTGAACGATTCATGATGGCTCTCATGATGGTTCTATCACATTAGGTACCTACTATACCTAAGTAAGTTACAATCAATGATTATAATACCAAAGACTAATTTAATTTAAATACCTACATCATGAAAATTGCCTTTGAAAAGGTAGGTACACCAACAGCTTAAAATATAACTTAAGTACTATAATAGGAACAATATTCACGGACTTTTTTTTTTGCTGAGAAATCATCAAATGACTTCTCCCGCTCTGGGCGGAACGGGAGGGCGTGTCAGACTCTTACTGACTAAAACCCACCCGTGTCCCTTCAGTTACCTGTGCAATGCCAGGGGCCACGGTATCCCTTTCGGACTTTCCCGCAACCCCGGCAGGCAATGGTCCCATCGGACCCCTTCACTCGCTGACATCTCTTTGAGGCGCGCGTGGAACACAACGCGCCGTCCTCCGGGCAATCCACGCAGTGATGACACCCGGGCGTTTCCTCCCGCCTGATACGAAACAGGAACCTCCCGAAACAGCCGTGTCCGGTGAGGACCTGCGTCAGGCGAAAGGTGAGGACGCCGTGGCGCCACTCCAGCCACTCCTCAAAGTGGGGACTTATCACCGCACCGCATAGTGGCGTGCCCAGCCTTGGGTTGCGACAATCGCACTCTCCATGACGCCATGAGATCCCGCCGGAGCTCTGTCCGCTGTGCCGCGATTTCTCGCGGCATCGGAGTCAAGCCCCGGCGTTTCACCTCGTCGCGCATAAAAACACAGCCTGTATCCGCATCTCGTTTGATTGGAGTAGCGTGTCGAAAGGCTCAGATCGTGCATGTCATTGGTGGCTCTAAATGTTAGATCTTTTGCTGCGATTAGCCGTGTAAATACAAAATGGAGCAAAACTCGAGTCGGAGGCTAAGTTGTGATGGACTGTGGTCGGCACGCCGCGACGTCACGCTTGGGGTCAACAGCTGGTGGTGCTAAGAATAAAGGTTTGATGTCGTAACGATACAGCATTGACTGGTGAGACAATGACATACCGTAGGACATGATATTTGATGCTCACATGCGACAAATACAAATATACAGTTACAGATAGCGCAGTCCACGACGACGCGCCCCACTCCGCGATTACTGTACTGTAAGCTGTACTTTAGCACGGAGCGGAGCGGAGTGGGGCGCGTTGTCGTGGATTGCACTATCTATAACCTGCAGTTTGGAGTTTCTTGCCCGTTCTTCTATAAAAAGATCTACGTTTTGGAATGGGCAACTAGCTTCAAATTTCTGACTAACTGACCGACTCTTTGTCAATTCTGAAAAGTGCCTGAAAATGGTTCAATTGACATAAATGCTTTGAGATTGAGTTTGCAGGATAAGTGGGATCTCAAGGGAACTGGATAATTTATAACTCAAAGAGGCAAATACTATGTACAGTTTTTCATTTTAAATAGAGGTATATGAAAAGGTTAAGGTTAAAAAAAATAAGTTTTGAAGGTTTATCCCAGGAACGTTCTACCGAGATATAAAGTATTCTATATCTTACACCAGGTCGTGTTTTACCTGTGTGCCAAATTTCATCAACATCCGTTCGGCCGTTATGGCGTCAAAAGGTAACAAACAAATAAGTAAACAAACAAATTCACTTTCATATTTATAAATACCTAAATAAGTTAGCATTAGGATGTTTTATAAGTTATACCTTCAAGTATGGTGTGGGGGGTCGACGGCGCGTAGTGTTCCACGCGCGCCTCAAAGAGATGTCAGCAAGTGAAGGGGTCCGATGAGACCATTGCCTGCCGGGGTTGCGGTAAAGTCCGAAAGGGATACCGTGGCCCTCTGGCATTGCACAGGCAACAGAAGGAACACGGGTGGGTTTTAGTCAGTAGGTAAGAGTCTGACACGCCCTCCCGCTCCACCCAGAGCGGGAGACGTCATTTGATGATTTCCCACCCACAAAAAAGAAAAAAAAAGTATGGTATGGGACTCGAATTCAAAAAACCAGGCATTGAAATGGACAAAAATTACCTATTTACCTTTTCTGAACGACGCACTAAAGAAACCTTTGACGTAGCCTTATCTTTTTCTCTTCATCTTCATCTACTAGGTATCTAAGTTTTCCAATTAAATCTCGCTTGATTTTGATTTAATACCAGAATGTATACCTATATGTTTTTTGGTAAATAATAAATTAGACCTTTGAGAAAATAAAACATACGAGGGGAGGTCCAAAAGTTCGTGGAATGAAAGGGTTTTAAATAAAATGAAACAATAAATCTATTTTTCCTTTTTTATATAATCACCCTTAAGCTGAATACATTTATTAGATCTATGAATTAATTTTTCTAAACCATCGTAAAAATATTTTTCATCTTTTGCCTCAAAATGACCCAAAATTGCCTCCTTTACCTCATTGTCGTCGGAAAATTTCCTTACCCTTATGTCTTTTTTAAATTGGGGAACATATAAAAATCACTTGGGGCCAGATCTGGACTGTAGGGTGGGTGGACTAGTGATTCGAAGCCATGCGTGTGCAGAGCAGCCATTGCAACTCTGCTCTTGTGAACCGGCGCGTTGTCTTACAAGAGCAACACACCCTTGGTCAATTTTCCTTGACGTTTTTCCTTGATGGCCTCCTTTAATTTTTCTAATATTGTTGCGTAGTATTCTCCGGTTATGGTCCTTCCCTTTTCTTTGTAATCAATCAGTATTATCCCCTCACAATCCCAAAAAAACAGTAGCCATCAACTTTCCAGCCGACTCCGACACTTTGAATTTCTTTGGCTGTGGTGTCCCCTTTTTATGGCATTGCATGGACTCTTGTTTGGACTCAGGCTCAAAGTGATGAACTCATGTTTCATTTCCGGTAAAAATCCGCTCCAAAATCTGTGCAGGTTCGTCTCCACACAACTCCAAAAATTGTTTTAACGCATCGACGCGCTGCTGTTTTTGAGGCGGCGTGAGCATTTTCGGTACCCATCTTGCACTGACTTTTGTCGTACCCAGGTGGTCATGTAGGATTCGCAAAATGGTGGTATCTGATACTCCAACTAATGCAGATAACTGTTTTTTCTTCAAACGGTTGTCCTCCAGTATAATTTTTTCTACTTTTTCGACGATGTCTGATGTGCTGGCCTCAACTGACCTTCCTGAGCGGGGGTCGTCTTCAATCGACTCCCGTCCATGTTTAAAAAGACCATACCACTTGTAAATCATTGATTTACTAAGGCACTGTTTCCCATAAACGGTTTCCATTTAATTAAAAATGGTCTGAGCGTTCTTTCCTTGCTTGGTAAGGAGTTTTATCACAGCACGGTGTTCAATTTTCTCCATAGTTTCAGTTTTCTTCCGGATTGACTTGTTTAGCAGGCGAGTGTTCGTAAACGAATGACGCAACAGGGCTGAAACTCAATTTATATACTAATGATGAGTACCCAATAAGTATGAAACTAAGCGAGCGCCCCTATCCCCACTCCATCTCCTCCATTCCACGAACTTTTGGACCTCCCCGTGTACGTACCGTAATTATTAATAATTTCTTCATGTTACTAGAAAAGTCATCAAAGCAAAAAATAAGGAAATAAGTAAGTAATACTGGCATGACATTTGCTAAGTAATGAATAGCAAATGTCATTGAGTGTATCATCAGCTTATCGTTGCGGACAAGCTACGTCAATCAACCAAGCAGGAAATATAGGGAAGGGGAGGGTTAGGTTAGGTTTGTCAGACTGTGAACTTGTTTAAAAAAAAAATGTCTTTACTGAAAAGCCAAATGCCAAATAACTAAAATGTATAGGACAACCACCAGAAAAGACTCGAGCTCGCGGTAAGTCAAAACAGGATGCAAGTGTATATAGTCAAAAGAATTTATGGTATATATATGGTATTTGGCTTTTCACTATGGCATTTGGATTGGAATAAAAGTTAGAAAAGTAAGTACCTACCTATTATACGTAATAACGTTTAATAGGTACGTACCTACTTACTTTTCTAACTTTTATTTAGACATGTACCTATTTTATTGCATTTTATTAATTGCCTGCTGAGTGTCTCGCTGGTCTAGTGGTCGCAAGGGCTACTGCTGAGCATGAGGACTTGGGTTTGATTCCCGGGTCGGGCAAAGTGTTGGTATTGGGTTTTTCTATCTGGGATTTCTCAGTAGCAGCCCGGAGTCTGAATTTGTGCCCCGTTGGTGGCAATAGGCTCGCACTCTATTACAGGGGACTTAAACATAACTGGCGAAATGTGGGTGTACCGACTATTCTCTGCCCAACCCTTCGGGGAAACAAGGCGTGATGTTATGTTCAAATTCAATTCAAAATATTTGATTTCACATAAACCTACATGGGCACTTATGAAACGTCAGAAGCTAGGTGCACGATTCCAATTGGTCGTTTCCTATCGAGAAGAGCCGGCAAGAAACTCCACGGTTACTCTTTTAAAAATAATTGGTTTTTACAATATTTTCAAATAACAGTGTTATTAGTTATGGGAGGACAGTGTAGGTCTTTCAACAAGTACCAGGTACTTAACAAAATAATTATGGTCAGCAAATATACTCGTACAATCCACTAAGCCTACAGCGTTCTCACATTCACAAAATAGAAAATAATCTACCTATATAAAGATGAATAAATTATTAAAAATAAAAACGTATTATAAACGAAATTACGTGATTGCTATTACAATTCTGAATAATTATCATGTTCACAAAAGGTATGTTATGTTAATTAGATTAAAAGTTATAAGACATTCGGCTCCCAGGACCAATGTCAAATGTGCAACGGATAGCACAGAATGTAAGTACTTACACCAGGCTATATATTAAAATAAAAAATGAACATATTTTTACATCCGAGTGTGTTCCCCGTTAATTAATTTATTAACTCTTTGTGTACACACAACAGATGCATAGAAAACAAGAATAAAATAAACTGATGATTCATGCTCGATTACTGTAGTAGGTACCTATGTTACGTGAGGCTACGCAAGCTTTGATACGCGACGCTACGCATGTCATTCTACGCGACGCTTAGCAGACTTTGCTACGCGAACTTTAATACGCGACGCTACGCATGTCATTCTACGCGACGCTTAGCAGACTTTGCTACGCGAACTTTGATACTCGACGCTACGCATGTCATTCTACGCGACGCTTAGCAGACTTTGCTACGCGAACTTTGATACGCGACGATACGCATGTCATTCTACGCGACGCTTAGCAGACTTTGCTACGCGAACTTTAATACGCGACGCTACGCATGTCATTCTACGCGACGCTTAGCAGACTTTGCTACGCGAACTTTGATACTCGACGCTACGCATGTCATTCTACGCGACGCTTAGCAGACTTTGCTACGCGAACTTTAATACGCGACGCTACGCATGTCATTCTACGCGACGCTTAGCAGACTTTGCTACGCGAACTTTGATACTCGACGCTACGCATGTCATTCTACGCGACGCTTAGCAGACTTTGCTACGCGAACTTTGATACTCGACGCTACGCATGTCATTCTACGCGACGCTTAGCAGACTTTGCTACGCGAACTTTAATACGCGACGCTACGCATGTCATTCTACGCGACGCTTAGCAGACTTTGCTACGCGAACTTTGATACTCGACGCTACGCATGTCATTCTACGCGACGCTTAGCAGACTTTGCTACGCGAACTTTGATACGCGACGATACGCATGTCATTCTACGCGACGCTTAGCAGACTTTGCTACGCGAACTTTGATACGCGACGCTATGCATGTCATTCTACGCGACGCTTAGCAGACTTTGCTACGCGAACTTTGATACGCGACGCTACGCATGTCATTCTACGCGACGCTTAGCAGACTTTGCTACGCGAACTTTGTTACGCGAACTTTGTTACGCGACGCTACGCAGTCTATACTATACTACACTGCTACACCACGCTACAGATAGTGCAATCCACGACGACGCGCCCCACTCCGCGATTACTGTACTGTAAGCTGTACTTTAGTACGGAGGGGAGCATAGTGGGGCGCGTCGTCGTGGATTGCACTATCTATTTGCACTTTACCTGTGTTACGTAGCCTGAGCTACGCGATGCTACGTAAACAACGCTACTCAACGCGAACTAAATCTACGTAGGGTACGAAACGTAGTCTTACTACGTACTTACTTTGAAGGCGAAAGCGCCATTGTAGCCTTCTAAATTCAATTTTTCGTTCATTTTTTGCAATCTAAATATGATTCACGACCGTAACAAATATACGTAAATATGTATTTACTGAATTATAATAATGGATAATTAGAATCACCACTAAACTCCGTTGCGGATGTTGCTTTCATAGATTTGAGTTTGGCTTTCATGATTACCATTAATTTGTCGAATATTCACAATTTTAATGTAAAATATTGTAGAAGGTACCTACTTATTTATCATAGAAATAAAATAACATAGGAAATTAGGAACAACATATAATTAAGGTAGAAAATATTAAGTAGAGCAATATTTATAACCTTCTCACTGCATCATTTCTTTTTAATGACTGCGGTTGTAGCACTCACTCCAATAATAGGACGAAGTAAACCCTATACAGGTAATATCGCCAACATTACAATAAAGTTACGGGCAGACTAGCGCGACGCGACACCGGTTATTGTTATACCGTGAAGTTTTCTTAGAAATTGTATTGTTCGAGTCGCGTCGCGCCGTCGCGTCGCGCTGGTCTGCACAAGCCTTTATATGATGTTATTGGCCATGTTACAACGCAGGAGCGACCTACTTAGTTATATTAATTGAGATTGAGTTTCCTACCTATTTTAGAAGATGTCAAAAATTAATAGTAGGTACCTAGAGTAGGTACCTAGCTATTATTCAATTTACGATTAGGTGAGTGTGATCCAAGATTCCGGTCATCAACTTATAGCTATAATTACGAACATATTTATCTAGGCCGCAGAATTATTTGCAATTATATTTTCCATCTAAACAAAAGCTGAAACTGAAACGCTGAAACCGTTTCCACGAGAAGTCGTTACGTTGTCGACTAAACAAACTGAGCTAATGGCGCAAATGGCCCGCGGCTCGCGCCCAAACCCATTAAGTTCAAAACTCAATAAACATCATTGTTTCAGCGCTTAGCTAGGAAAATAAGCGCGTGCGGCCGCCCCGGGGCCGCTTTAGCCCGATCTTCAACTCGCCGCGACCTCTAATATTCATAAGTCAATTTCCTGCCCCATTAATACGTAACGAAGTAGCGCAAATGGCCTTATCGCTTGTGCGCGATTACTTGCCCGCCGCTCTCTTACATAATTCAACGTATTAAACGAAATTGTTTAAACCTTATTGCTCGATTACGTTTCTCCACCCCGGGCACGCCTCGTTTCCCACCGCCAATCGGCTGACGAGATTCCACTTTGGCCCCCACTTTGGGCCCGTCCCCTCCTTTCATGTGCCCGCCCGTTTCTGTCCTCCCGGGTTCAGTTGATGCCGAGTTGTGATTATCGGATGTTGGGCTGGGACGAACGTGTCCTCTGGCTCGCACGCACGCGCTCACCCGAGCGAACTGAACTGACACATTGTGCTAATTGACCTATTAGGACTTACTAAGGACATTTTTAAAAAACGAACTTTTTTTTAGAACACTCGAGTGCAGTGAAAGTGTTAACAAACTGAGATGTTAAATTGAACATTCAAATGTTTCAAGTCCAGATTTTAATAAAATAGGCCTTGCTATGACGATGCTTGCGATGGCGCGAGGATCGGAGGAGCGCCGGGACAAGGCCGAGGACGAAGCCGAAGGGGAGACCGAGGCGAACGGGGAGGTTGATGTCGTGGGGGTCGAAGAGGCCGCGCCGGTGGACCTGACGAGGAGACTGGGGCTTACGAGGCCTCCCGACAGGCCGGCTATTGCGTTCTCCGTGGAGAACATCCTGGACCCCACCAAGTTCACCGGCCGGTCCGAGGTGCCGCTTCGGTATGATGAGCAGTACTGGAGACCACATTATGACAGGGATGATAGTGATTCCGGTGAGTAGGAGGCTCCTTGTTCTTCATTGGTTTTCTACATACCTACTTACCTCAATCTGCTTCTTCGGGGAATGCAGACGTGATGTTGGGTTATATAATATATAACGACGAGTCTACACGAGCCTTTAAGGAGGACCGTCAAACCATATTATGGTTTGACGGTCCTCCTTAAAGGCTCGTGTAGACTACCGCGACACCGGTAATTGTTATACCGTGAGGTTTTTTTAGAAATTGTTTTGTTGGAGTCGCGTCGCGTTGTCGCGTCGCATCTGTCTGCACGAGGCTTAATGTAGATGACAGTGATTTTATTTAAAGTTTTTGGAGATCTGTTTAGTTTTAATTTAGTCCGGAATGAACTTTATTGGATTCTAATAAGAAAACTTAACGTCGAAATTATCAGCTGTTGTTGACTACCTAGAGGATTAGTTGATCATCATTTACAACAAAGGTTTAATTTCCAATACCGAAACAAAATGAAAATATTTTTTCAGATAAAATACGTGTGTAATTTTATATACTTCAAAAGATAGCGAATCATCCTTGGCTTTACTTTTTTAAGATCTCTGGGTACAAGGTTCATTGAACAGGATACGTAGGTATAGGTACCTACTCACTTTCACTTAACAGTTTTTAAAGTTAATTGTCCTGTAGTTCAATTACCTACCTACATTGCGTGCTTGCATTTTATAATTTACCTACTAAATGCCTATAATAAGAATCAAAACACAAAAATACAATAAAAAAAAAAAGCATTAGGTGTGTGACGGACTTGAAAAAATATTTTATTTCAATGTTTTTACCCGACTACGGCGAAGCAAAAAGGAGGGTTATGACTTATGATTTTGACTGGTATATATGTATGTTCATCTGTTACCTCATAACTTCTAACCTACTTAACATAATTTGACAAATGAGTATCGTTGGAAGCGTCTTGATCGTCCGCTGGTTATATAATACCTAAGCTATCGACGTCACATTAATATGGCGCCTTCTAGAGGACGGCAAGAAGGGAAAAAGCACGTAATTTGTTCGTTTTTTTTGTTGTTTTTTTTTTAATGAAACCCGTGACTTCGGATTTTTAATTTGTCTGTCTGTGATATCTTGTTTATACCTACCTTTTTAGTTCACATTTTGTCGTAGTTGGGTTTTAGTTTTAATTAATGTTAACGATTTTGTTTTAAAGATTGCTAGCAAAATATATTTAAGTAGGTACTTACTTAGGTTTCAGCCGCAAATGATACTTACATTTCTGAAAAAAAATCTTAAAGTAACGTAAGTATAGAATTCTCGAAACCATTATGATTCGGATTATACCTACGTATACTTATAAATACCTACAGCACTTAAAAATATAAGATCTCTAAATTTAAGCGATTCTAAATTACATACTTATCTACTTAACCGAAATGACTTCGAACTAAAACTTATAGCATTTATTTCAATTAAACCATTTACATTCATTTTAAAATTATACATGTGAGAACAATGTAGACAGACGTGCACGCTAAAAGCGTCCGTAATAAAAAGAAAAAAACAAAGAACAATTCAAACATTTTAAATAAATTAAAATAAGCCATCGAAACACCTAACACTATAGCAGTAGTCCGTAGGTACTTACTTACCTATAGCCTATAGGGCAGCGCTCGAGGGGTTGGGCTACATTGCTCAGTTAAGCCTCAACAGGCCGTCGGCTTAGGGTTGCAGTCCTACCGGCCTATAGGTACCTTGATTATTGAATGTTATTGTTGCCAGTAAGTGGGTAAGGGAGAATATTGTACCTATTTGAGTTACTGATGAGATTGGAAGCTAGGAGAAAATGTATCACATAATTAATTTATTTGTCGTTCTTTTTCAATTCTTTTTTACTTATTTTTGTATAGTAATTTTATTCTAGGTGTATCGTCTTCGCATATAATTATTTAAATAATATACCTATACAAATTATTGTAAAACATTTTAAAACAGTAACGGTGGAGTTTCTTGCCCGTTCTTCTCCATACGAAAACTATATTTTGGAAGGGGCGACTAGAATCAATTCTATTTTTTTTTGTAAATTTTGACGTTCAAAAGAAAAAAATAATTTGACTTTGACTTGGGGAAGGCGCTAAGGCACGGGATCATCGGGATCCCGAAATGTTGCAATTTGACGTAGATACGATAAATTGTGTATCAATTTTATGATAAATATTCTTTATATCTGTAAGTTGGCTAGATCATAAAAATATAAAAAGCTCATACTTATCTTCTTTTTTTTTCAATTGAAATTCATTTATTTTCTCTGATCATCATAAACAGTACAAAGTCAAAATCTATGGTACCTAAAAACACTAATACACCTCAATAATATTTAAAAAAACCGGCCAAGTGCGAGTCGGACTCGCACACGCAAGGTCGTATAGGTACCGTAATAAGATCGAGCAAAAAACACTGGAAAGATCTCGTTTCTTGTATGGAAACCAACTTCAATTATTAACTTTATTTAATTTTATTATTTCATTGGCCCAATCGGTTCTTACGTACTGTTTACCTTGCTGGGGCGGGACAACAAAAATAAAGTTTTTGGAATTTAAGAGGGCGCAGCGTTCTCTCCTTAAGGTTGTGTTTTTTAAACTCTCTGACCTCCAGTCTGTAAGGAATCTTTACCTACTACATCTTAAAAAGAAAATCTCAAATCCCTTCCGTATGACCCCACAAAGCCAAGTATCAGTAGCAGGAGAAACTACTTAGTCCCTCCAACTGTCCCAGTCAGATCTGTTTTTGCTGAGAGGCAGTATGAAAGGCAATCTTCTCGTTTATACAACCTTCTGAATAATTAGTTACACATCTATCCTCTGAAACTCCGTGACTGTAAATTAGCTGTGACTGGTTGGGTAACGAATTAAACCTACGACGACATTGAGGCTTTGGTATCTTCGCTTCCACAATCTGTCCTATAATAATAATTAATAGGACAACGGTAGCGAAATTGTTAGTGGAGGAAGTAGAAACCTGGCTTCTTCCGATCACAAGACATTGTCGCAGGGCTAACCTAAAACCAAACCTTACTTACACTTAGTAATTCACTGACACAACATAATGCACACTTAGACTATTACACACACACACACAAACACACCCACACACAAACACACACTCACTCGCATACATCACGTAAGTGCACTCCTTCTTTTTGTGGTTTTGCTATTTCTTTTTACTTTATTTTTCTGCTTATTCTAATTAGATTTTTGTTTTTGTTTTCAATTGCATACCTGTTGCAATGATAAGTGGTAGAGCGGAGTTCACCTAACACAAGCATCTTCAAAAGGTGATCTCCAACTCATGTGTGTTTTTCATAGTAGTACCTATGTAATTGCAATAAACATTTTTATTTTTATTTTATTGAGTATTTATTACGTAATTAGGACGCACGTGATTAGTTTCGTCTGGTCGCTACGACCACTGGTCGTGGCCGTCTAGTGCGCGAGATCTCAAAGAATGTTGATTCTTCAGTGTTATCAGAAAGACAGAAAGAATAACGTTTATTTGGTCACAGTTCGTGAAACACAAAATAAAAATAACAAAATAAAAAAGTTAAAATTTATATTTATTTATTTGGGATCTCCAACAAAGGATACACATACACAATATAAATTACAATTATAAAAACAGTTATTTTACGTGTGCTCCTTCAATTACAGGAGACCACAGCATGCACACATAACTAGGTGTAAAAAGGAGAAAAATAAAAATAGAGAAAATAAAATTGATGAAATTAAAAACAAATAAAAATTAACCTAAATCAAAATGGAGCATTCAAATTACAATTGATTATTATAATAATTATTATTTCACATTTACTAGGTATTGGAGGAGAGAAACATAGTTATATAGGAACTTAGTTGTTTTACGTTATTTAAAATATTGTTTTAACAACGATAGTGTGTGCCTCACTTCTTATCACAGATAGAATATGTTTGTCATGCATGAAGCGTTATTCAAGAATTTACCAAATTTTTTTTTGGTCGAGTTTCTGCGTAATCAGGTTTCAGCATTTTACAGTGTCCATTCAGCCGTACAAAACCCACTTTTTTATAGAGATTATGCATAAGTACCTAAGTACTACTAAATCCTACCAATTCGGATCCTCAATTCGGACGTCTGAATTGAGGACCTTAAACGACCCGTAACTTTTTAAGGGTTTTACTACAAATTCCGGGATCGGGCCTACAAAATCGGCAAATTTACTATACTAAATATTGGTAGTGCCTGCGTTTAAATATGAGAATAATGGGCGGATTTTAAGTGGGAGTTTTATAACAAATAGTTATGTCTGTTCTCTATACCTGCCTATAGCTGCATCCGGTTAGACTGGATGCCGACCCTAACTGATGAGTATTGTCTGTATCACGCAGTGATCGAAGTAGATAGAGCTGTTTTTTGTAGTTTGCGATACGTTGTCTTAATATGGACACCCCCGGAATCCTGGGATTTGAAATATATATATATGATTAAATAAGTTAGAGATTACTTTTTTAAAAGCTATTCACGTCTTAGGGAATTATGAACGAACACATATCCCTCCACCTCTCCGACGGGTAAGTTTAAGACGATCACGTTGCAGGTTCATGAAATTAAAAACATTTTTTCTTCTTTTTTTTAATTTTCTGTTTGTATAAATAAGTACTCGTATCAAAGCCGTTACAAACTAGTCATGTCGAGCGTTACACCTGAGCAGTGAAATCGCGCGTGTGCACATTGGAAATTAGCAACGCGTCGCTGATGTTAGTTTAACAACGTCGTGCGCTCACTGCCAGTACACAAGACAAGCTTTATTTTATCCTTATTAATAAAAAATCTATTAATATTTTTTCGAATCCCGGAGTTTAAGTTAGAATCCCGGGGAATATCCATATTAACATTAACGTTTGCGGTCATTGAACCAAAATAGCTATAGGTACTATCGAAGAACTTCATATCTAAGCAGTTTGAAAACAAATCCCGTGAACACGATGACCACACCTGTTACCGCCCCGGTTCTATAGCAGCCGAGCGCTGCAAGCAGAAATAGTCCTCACGGTGTCTAAATATGAACTTCTGCGATGGTACCTACTCCGATCACTGTATTAGTAACTGTGTGATGGCCTAACTTCTTTTTCAAATTCCATTAGATATGTTTTCTGACATTTTTAACAAAGTTTTGGGCCATTTCGATTCCAAAGCTTAACTTAAATCAATAGTTATTTATCATAAGTTGTAGCACTAAATGCAGCATGCTTCAAGGTTTTTACCACGAAGTGAATACAAAGGTGGTTTTTTCAATAAAATGATGGAATCGAGTTGAGAACTACTCTTCTGTGTTATTGAGCAACATTTTGTTAAGACGCCCGCTCGCCGCGCGCCGCTGCGACGCCGCGCGCCGTCGCATTATTTTAATAACATATTGAATGTATCTACCCAGTCAGCGGTCAAGAGTTTTTTCGAAAATCTCGTAGAGTTACAAGAATGGACCTTATATTTTCTGTAGTAGGTGCAATTTGATTTGTTTAAAGGTATTAAATCACCACTATTCCATCACCATAATATGTTTAACCTCTCATCAGTCCTGCGGGGTAATTGGGATGGTCACTACAATTTTTTTGCCCGGTAGATATATAGGATAGTCTGGTGGATTATTAAAAAATATTGGACACGTATTTTATATTTTCTCGTGATCAAAAGATTACGGCATACGAATACATTGAGTAGGCAATATGTTAAAATGTGGCATGACGTCACTCCCCGGTCGATTTTATACTGACTTGTTTGTAGCGAGCCCCCACTCCCCAACTTTAATGCGTTTTAACTAAACCATTTTTTATTAATATGATAAAGCAAAAAATACGCATCTAATATTTTTTTATTATCTGACTGACTACTAAATAGTTTTTTTTTTCCCCAGTTAACATCCCTATTGCGTAACAGACATAAGATGACAATTGATCGCAATGGGTTTCATTCTGACAGTTCGCCCGCGTTCATTGCGTTATTTAAGTTCTTTAGCATACGAATTTTTCAGACCTATGAAGCATTGTATTAGCAATATCCTTCAAAACTCCCGGAGTGTGTTACGCACCCTACAGTGCTGTATAACTGTGCATTGGTTTTAAAGACACCTTGACTCCATTTTGTCGTTAGAAAGTTTATTTTGTATTCAGTTAAAAGACATGAATAGGCAGTAATTTCTTGGAAATGTTGTTTCAATCAGTTAATTTTTAACTTTCCTATTTGTTATTTTGTGAAAACGAAAATATTAGACTCAAAATGAATTGTTTTTTTGTTAAGTCAAGGGTTTATCTCTAAGCATAGCATAATCGTCTGTTAATGTTATTTATTTACTTTCTTGTTCAATCAGAGTGATTAATTGTTACTTAGGTTACTACGGAACAAAATACAGAATAATATAAAAGGTCAAATTGGTAATACACGATGCTCAGACCAAATAAAAAACCAAGACAGAGCGCTGTCAACAGTGAAGTGAAGCCGTTTTCGTAAACATGTGTGCACTTTGTGTGGTGTAGTTTTGGCATGCTTCACTGTATTAATACTCGCAGCGCTTTCTTGGTTTTTTATTTGGTCTGCGAGGCGATAAAACACATGTGCAGAATTTAATGAAAATAAATGAGTTCCATCCACGGGTCGGCTGTTAAGTTCTTCACCAGAATCTCTATAATCATTTTCAAATAAAATTTTATGCTGTATAATCTATACTATTCTATTAACTTTTTATGTTCTTTTTTCCTAAATATATCTAGTTATTCTCTCATTCAATTCATTATTAAAAGTTACATTCTTTTACTGAAAAATAAAAGGACTTACATTGAGTTTTTATTATTCAAATATCTTCAAAGCAAAATGAATAGAGGTCGATCATTCAGATAAAAAAAAATCCGTCCAGTTTCATTACGTTTTCACGGGATTGGAGTAATTAGCGAGTAATTGAGAGTAAACCATTGCAAAATGAAGTGTTTTTGTTGGCACCTAATGTTAGGCGGCCGCAATTTATTTAAGAACACTAAGTAGCACTTGTAAAAAGCGTCATCTTATTGATATTTTTTATCGTAAATAGCTTTATTACCTCCAGAACCTTGCGTCGGACATTTTAACTATATGGTCTGTTCAAAAGTATTTGGTGAAAGTGTAAACAAGCCATTTTCAGGTTTTTCTTACGCAATCACTCACTAAAGGGAATTAGTAACACATTCATCTGTATTTAGAAGGTTTCAACTGTAGGTATCTCTGTCTTTATCTTTCCATTTTTTCCAACAATTAATGTTTGAACAAATAGTAACTGAAAAATCATCGGCTAAAAATGATGTTATAAAATTAACCTCAATTGTTAAATGAAATAATCTTTAACGTGATTTAAAATCAGAATAAAGTATATGGTAAGTAGGTAGGTAGGTTTAAGTATTCAAATACTCAAATCAAAGGGCTCAATTCGTAGGTGGCACTACAAATTGGCATCCACAGGTACTATCGAAGGACTTCATATCTAAGCAGTTTGAAAACGGAATCCCGTGTACACAATGACCACATCTGTTACCACACAGAAATAGTCCTTACGGGGTGTATAGATATGAACTTCTTCGATGCCTACGTCCATCCATTTGTACGTCTGATCCATTTGTTAACATTTTCGTCTCATACTTGTGGAACAGACTATAGGATTACGTATTCCGTTCATTGGCACGTGGTGTGACAAATTGGCGGGAATTAAACGCGTAAAATAATTGCACGCAACACTAAATTGGAGTAACTGAAATTGTGATTGCCTATTGGTGTAAATGTTGGACTGATGTTTAGTTGTGTGGTTCCTCCTATAGACTCACAAATGATTTGATTTGTTGACCATTTTGCTATTTAGTAAGTACCTGATCCTAAACACCGTAATTTAGAAATATTGTAAAACCCATTTTTTTTTAAAGAGTCCGTGGAGTTTCTTGCCGACTCCTCTCTAGTATAGGAAACGACCAATTGAAACCGTGCACCTAGCTTCTGACGTTTCATAAGTGCTCATGTAGGTATTTGGGAAATAAAATATTTAGATTTTTCGATTTTTGTTTTCATAAAAACCTTCAAATTCAGACTATTACGAACATTAAAAAATAAAAAAATAGCCAAGTCTGTCCAGACGTTCTCAAGTGATAACTTACCAACAAACAGCATTAAATTTTAATTTTTATAGAAAATTGCAAGTGCTCTTTTGTCAATCATGTAAAAACCTATACACATTATTTATCTATGATATATTACTAGTTAGATTCAAAGTAAACTTGGCCTGTTTACTACAAAAGGCGGAAAGTAGGTACCTATTTAAGGGGCTTATAAGCGACGACGTGCTTCCATCCAAGATGCCAAGCTATTAACTTTAAGTTTATTTTGATGTGCTTTATCTTTGACTTTAAAAAAAGAATTGCGATCTATAGCATCTCTATGTAAAGCCAAATAAGTAGGATTCTTCTTTTTGTACGCTTTCATTTATTCAGTTTTTTTCTTTTTTTTATGGAGCATGGACAAACTGCTTAGATTTTACCATCAATAATTTAAAAAAAATACTGTGTGTGTATTAGATGTTAACGGACCTCTGTTCATTTTTTTATATAGACATTTTATCACGACAACTGACCTCAAAGTAAACCAATTACAACAAGCAATATCAATAGATATTAAATAAGCTTTTTTATTAAAATCATTAAAATGTCTAATAACTTCATTAGTTCGTTCGCACCTAATTATCTTCTGTGTCACGAATGCCTATAAAATAATTACAAACAACAATACACCGGATTTAACATATCAATTTAATTTTCAATCACAACAAACGGACCTTTAAAATGATAAAACATGACTTACACCACGTGACTCACTTAATTTAGACATCAAGATGTCAAAAAAACAAATATAAAATTGCACTACACACACCAAAAAACTTATCATTATAGGTTTTATTGTAACGCACTAAGGTGCATAATGAGGTTTATCGACGGCAAATATTGTTTGCCAAGTTCGCCGAAGTCACGTAGTTCAATCAAAAACATAATAAGTGAGAAAATTGATAAAAATGGTTGTTAAGGTGAATGTGTCTGTTTCTGGATGTTTCTCTATTATTCTTGACGAAAAAGTATTTTACTGCTAGGTCTCGGTCACGACGCTTTATACCTATTTGCTATTTAAATGATACAATGAAACATATTTTTCTTGTACGTAGCTTACATTTAAGTTTGAATTCCCACAAATACCTACTATGTTAACATACGACGATAATATTATCGTCAGTTTATTTGTGTTTCTTTCCAAAGCTTCGGTGTCATGTTAATTTATAGGTACAGTTGTGACACTCTTAATTTCCAATGTATTTCTATAACAAATTTTAAGTCGTAAATAAGTAAAATCACATGAAATAAACTACCGAATTCAAATACTTTTACAGGTTCAAATTGAACGAGTAGTGCAACCAATCCAATATCAGATCCGATTACATTTCATCATTTGAGGAATGAAAAGTGGAATCGATTCCGAGAAACTTACGTGGTACGAATGTTAGTAAAAGTCATTTGCATAACAAAAGCGTTATGTCCGTCAACAGAATAGCTATCATCATTGGAGCTACTGTATACCTTACATTTCTGTAGCAACATTACAACATAAAGAGTCTTAATAAAGCCTCCAAAACGGTTTACGAACTCTATTTTCTTAAAAATGATTTCTTGTTAATTGTCTTAGTGATCAGCACTCATTCTGGCCTGCAGTACTTACCTATTAAATACTATATTTTGATACCTTCTATAATTATTCAATAACAAATTAAGACTTGGAAATCATATTATTTTGTCTGCCATATTTGCTGCTCTGACAATTATTTTTTTTGTGTATCTGGCATTTGTTCATCTATAATAAGGCTTATTTTTGGAGCCTAAGCTACTACGTTTAACTTTGTCCATACATAACTACTATTTATTATTAAAAATTATAATTTGGAACGTTACACAACAACATAAAACGCCTCTTAACCGCTACAACATTGAACTAAAAATACGATCTATTTAAAACATCTAATTCATTTAATATAAACATATCTATTAATTTTACAAAGCAAAGGAAGCTATTTTTTTCTGCCTGGCAGACTAGAGAGGGACTTAGTGCGAGTTGAAGCGGGAAAGCAGTATATCATAGTGCAAATAAATCAGTTTGTCCGTTGTAGAGGTCGCCACAGCTGTGGTGCGATGACAGTTTGATGGCTTCCCGACTGACCGGGGTTGAAGCAATTTAATTTCGTTTTAGTGATTAAACAATATTCGGGATTGTACAAAAACAGTGATAAAGTCAATGAAACAATATTTTCGGATTTCAGATAGTTTACATCTTTGTCATTGTGATTTTACTCCTAATACTAAAATACAGACTAAGATTTGAATTGCAATTAGGCTCGCAGCCATAACAAATTGTTAATTTCCTTCTTAACGACCGGATGGTGAAACTACGCTTGTATGATAGATGAATAATCTCTATCTATCAATCTAGTTGAGGACTTGGGAGGCAAAGGCTAGGGCGGGGATGACCCGAAGGAGTACTACTCCAAAAAAATATAGGTACAAAATAATGCAATAGCTTTACAGAATATATTTCCTAAAAAAATCTTATAGTGAAAATCCTATACTATTAAATGAGCAATATTTGTATAAGTATATATATATATATATAATATATATTTGTAACCTCGTTCTCGAAAACGGCTCTAACGATACCGATGAAAGTTGCAGTATAGGGGTTTACGGGGGAACAATAGATCTAGCTACAGCTAGGTCTCATAAGTATCTGGGAAAATTCGTCAGAGAGCTCGGTCACCCAAAGTTTAGAACAAGATGGCTACCGTAGAATAATGACATGGCAGTATGGAAGTAAGTACCTACTATCATGGCATACATGGAATTAGTAAGTATTTACTATCAGGGTAGCATGGAATTAGTAAGTACCTACTATCATGGCATACATGGAATTAGTAAGTATTTACTATCAGGGTAGCATGTAATTAGTAAGTACCTACTATCATGGCATACATTGAATTAGTATGAACTATGACCATTCTCTATTTTCACCCGAGCAGAGTTCGGTCGACCAGGGCCTCAAGTCTGTTATTACAATAGTGTCAGAATGGTCTATCATTGATTTCATAAATTGTTGATTTTGACAAGTTTGGTAATCTACTAACATAATGGCGTCATTATGACTATCCAATGGTCAGCCACTGACACTCCATTGAAAGAAATCGCATCTATTGGTTATCTCGTACATAATGAAAAATGAATGACTGACTTAGGCGGTAATCTGCTAAAATTTTGACAGTTCCTTTGATCAGTGACTTACCATGAGAACGTTATTGTGCAGTCATTCCTTTTAATTCGTTACGAGTATCGTGTTTCTGGAATACAATGATCAACCAATGATCGACCATTATGAATTTAGCAGATTACGAAATTTTAGCAAAAATGACAATGGGATCGTGTTGGAATGACGAATTTATAAAAATAGCAGACTTGGGCCCCAGGTACCAGGTAGGGATTGACACTATTAACAGCTCACTTCAAACTCACTCCACCAAAGTTTTAAAAATTTCATGGTAAAATTTTTACAGAATAGGTCGGCTGTTGTATCTGTATCGTCTGTATAAATTATATGACTCATTGTCAACCCCATAATCTTGCGTCGAGCGTAAAATTTGCGAACGCGGACCCTAGGACGATTTGATAGCCGTTCTATTTAGATTAGATAGCCGATAGCCATTGATCTATTACGTACTTTGACCGGCTCTTACGCGATTTGCGCGGGCGCTGTGAATAACGGGAAGTAACCGTTTTGTGCAGTCGGATGGACTATCGCTTGAGCATCGCGAGGGTTTGATACGTCATATTTTTATACGTGAAAGATAGAAAGATGATTTTATGATGACCTGTCTTGAAAAATATGACTAAATATATGTCATTTCTTTCTCATTTCTCCTGTCGCAGGTCTGCTGGAAGAAATTTCTTAAGAAATAAGCAGTACCTTTGTACTCATAATTATGATTATGTCATCTGTATCTATTTTTATGTGTGTACATAAATAATAATACGACAAAAAAATGTGTGTAGGGAATTTTTAACCTTTTCATTTTTGACGCCCTTTGGTAATCAGTCAAGTTAATCACACAATAAAAAGCTCAGCGAAAAGCACCTAAGAATTTCACAAATTCCTTCTTCCAATATTCAGAACACGCAAAAACTCTACCAATCTCCAAAAATAAAATATTCGACATCGAGCGAACTTGTTAAAATAAACTCCGATATCCACGAAAACATTTCCACCGCGGAAAAAAACTTCCTATACAAACCCGCAAACAAGGAAAAATAAGAGGAGTGAGTCTGCAAGTTGTGCAACTCACTCCCGGCGATTGGACGGCGCGCGACAGAGACAAACATACCACCCCCACCGCGCTAGAGCGAGACAGACTCAACCCTACATTGCGAACGTCCCTTTGCGCAGCAATCCGTGAAATTAGAGTCGTCTAAACGAATCTAACGATTATTTTATTATCCCTTTTACGCTAAGATTTGTTCCTTGCTCACTCAAATAAAAATAAAAGGTGAATAAGGCGTTGCGAGGGTCAAGAGGCGGACATAAATTTTGGAAGCGTTTAGGGTTAGGATTGGCTTATTTTTCGGGCCTTTAAGTTCGGGTGGACGCTTCGGAAGTCCGGAGTTCCGGCACAGATGAACGCGCCCATGTAATATTATACGGTGTCATTTATTTTGGAGATTTACTTGGCTATGAATATGATAGAACAGGAGTGTTTTGGTTAGCTATTATCGTTGGTAGTCAAGAGGTTATTAGTAGGTAGGCGTCAAGAATTATAATAGAAGTAGCTTCTTGTCAATTTGCTGGTTCTGCACCCCGATTGCGTAACGCACTTTCATTCACGATCGCGTCTTCGGATTGTGAAAGAAATTCTTAATCCATTGCTTCACATGTTTGAAAAATTCGTCTGTTCGACAACATAAATCTTTGTCTGCCTAGCCTTTTCCCAACTATATTGTGGTTGACTTCCAGTCTAACCGGATACAGCTGAATACCAGTATTTTACATAGAGCGACTGTCTATCTGACCTCTACAACCCAGTTACTGGCTAACAAGATACCCCTAGGTCACAGAGTACTTTTTAATATATCCCTAGGTAAGACTGGCTGTCAGACTTTTGGGTTTCTGACTGCCCGTGACGTCAGTCAAAGATCTACGAATGACAGCCGGGACCAACGGCTTAACGTGCTTTCTGAGGCACGGAGTGGTTTCGATATGTATTGGATGGTCACCCGTCCGCTAGCGTAGCTTAACGTTTGATCGACCCGTGCGGCCGTTGGTTCATATGAGGATTAAACTTCGTGCAGACTAGCGCGACGCGACAGCGCGACGCGACAGCGCGACGCGACACCGGTTATATACCGTGAAATTTTCTTAGAAATTGTATTGTTCGAGTCGCGTAGTGACGTCGCGTCGCGCTGGTCTGAACGAGCCTTAACTGTTTGTAGGTATACCTGCAAGTGTTATAAGCTAAATACTCCTTGAATGGCTAAAATACAGCGGAACTATACCTATCTCTATCCTAACTATATATAAATTATAATGATTGCAAAAATGAAGCTCTTCAAAGTATGTAATATGAAAATACAGAGATATTATTAATTGTACATAAATAAAAAATTGTATTAAGTTTAACTAAGTTAGCATAAGGATTAGGAAAAAAAATTGCAAGTAGGGTTTATAGTAATATTTACACCTTTTTACATACCTATTAGATGACTAGATTTTTATAATTAAAGACCTTGCCTCGCCTGAAACACAGGCAACACCTTTAAATTTTTCGTAGATTTAAGCAAATTTGTATTTAGTGTTTTATCGTTTCACCTGAATAAACTTTTTATTTATTATTATTTATACTTTTATTATACCAATTTTATTTTTTCATATTTCATCGCCCGAGCTCTATAAAAACACTAGTAAGATGTTTTTCACAGCGTTAAGCAGTAATAAAACTAAAATTACTGTCTTTAAACGTGAGTTAGCAGTTTCTAGAGCTACGTGCAATTTGTACGAAAGTAATTGGGCGGAGAAAAGTATTCCTGCTACTTATTTTAGTAGCTTTTTAATAGCAGGAACTAAATTATAAGTGATACTTAAATGTGGGAAATTACAAATATTAATCGGTCGTTGTGGCAACGCTTGGGGAGTCCTATGTCCAGCCGGAATGATGATGATTATCTAGATGATGTGGGATTATACAAAATAATCAATTTTAGAATAGGTCTATTTTTGTCCACGTTACGCGCATTTGGCCACGTTACGCTTTTAGTGACATGAGGAACAGGGTGTAAAGTTCACTCATCCACCATAGAAAAGGGAGGATCCTCCGACCAGACGGGTGTTGTGTCTGGCGGGCCGACTGCCCGACTGTTTTTTTTTTTTTTTTTTGACTAGGGCGTCTCGTAGCTCACCTTTGAGGTGATGACTACTTAACCGGACAATCCTGCGGCTGCCTTAAGCTACTAAACTCAAAGCCTCCAGCCAGGGGAGCCCGACTGTTGATGTCGGATAGTCTTATATATGTCGTTCGCGCGGTAAACTCTAATTGCGCGATGCAGGATTTGTGTGACGTCATGTCGTTGATGCGTAGTTCGTATGTGGCAGTGTAACCGCTACACGCTTGATAGACAGCAGAAGGTATCTCCTTGACTGTTAATAACAAAAAACTATGGTCTACAATTTCCAATCATTATAATATCAGGAATTTACCATTTGACAATTCACTGTAGCGAAATAAAACATTAGCTTCCGACAGCGGCTTCGCCCGCGTGATATCTTTGTAGATGATGCCTATGTTACTCAGTGATAATATAGCATTCTACTGGTGAAAAAATCGGTCCAGTAGTTTTTGAGTTTATTTATCTATATAGTAAAGGCTTAAATATACAGGGTGATTGGAAGATGGGTGCAGCTTTATGGCGAAGATAGTACAGACAATTTAGAACCATTTAAGCCATGGTTGTCTTAGACGAAGTCATACCATTTTATTTTTAATAAGGTTTAAAAAACGTATTGATACAAATTTTCTGAACTTTAAATGTCTGTAAAAAATGTCTAATGTTCACAGAAGCCTAAAAAATGTTTTACTTGATTGCTTACACATTACTTTGATTAAATAAATAAAAAACTGAACTCATATTTCATTCAATTTGGCCATAATTATGCAGTTTACATAAAATTTTGGGAATTTCCGAAAAATAAATCAAATATTAGGTTAAAAAAATTGGTAAGACTTCGTCTGAGACAACCATGGCTTAAATGGTTCCAAATGGCTATGTGCTATGGCAACTATCTTCGCCTTAAAGCTTTGCACCCATCTTCCAATCATCCTGTATAAGCTTACCAACTAAACACATACACAGCATTAACCCAAAGTCTTTGTCATAATATAGATCTCGCATGTATTTAAATTATAGGAAAACACGGCACTATAAATTAGTGTACTAGAAGGAGACGCCAACACTTTCATTTCGCCAAATTCATGAAAGCATTAAATTGACGATTAATTAATTCTCATTGTCACAACATAATTAGAAATAACCGTACTTAAATTGCATAAATCTTTCAAAAATCCACGGAATTTTACAAAAATCAATTACTCCACCGTACGGAAACATTGAAAATTATTACAGCAGCCATGTTTCCGGTGTAACCGGAAGTGTCGCGAGTGTTAACGAGGGGCTTAATGTTGGCAGCACTGTTCCGTTGACTTTTTAATTACGGCACTGGAATTACGTGAGAATGCCTGGAGCTTGTTGGGAATATAAAATAAGGGGTTGTTTTATTATTTTAGCGGTGATGATTATGAACTGTTCAAGTGCATTTGAACTGTTAAATCTAATGTAGTTAATCGATTTGATTACAATTATTATTTTTTCACAATTATCAAACAAAAATATTCTTAAAAGTTGTTGCCTAAGCAAAAGTCCTTTAATATTTGTAACTAGCTTTCGACTGCGGCTTGGCCTGTGTGGAGGTCGGAAATTATCCCACGGGAACTTACTACCGGGATAAAAGTAGGTAGGTAAGTATCCTATGTGTTAATCCAGGCTGTAAACTATCTGTGTGCCAAATCTCATACAAATCCGTTCAGCGGTTTTTGCGTGATTGAGTAGCAAACATCCAAACTTTCACATTTATAATATTATAGTAGGATTTCTTATAGTGTAGGTACAGGTACCTAAGTAAGTACAGACGCCAGCACATTTTCCTACTACAATCTTTAATAGATTTTCAACTTTATCACTAAAAGCTATAGTTCAAAGTTGATTGGGAAAATTTGACAGTTTCGCGGGTTGATGTACCTACTGGCGTCTGTGCATCGGTACATACCATAAATTAAAGTCACTTTTCGTGTCTGTCTGTGTGACTGCATTGTTCTTCTAAACTATGCAACGGATTTTGATGCGGTGTTCACATTCATTATTCATTTGGATCATTTATATAATGTTCCCACTTCTAGTAGACGCAATGCACAGCGCAAGCCCAGTGCGGATTGGTAGACGTCACATGTCTTCTTTGTATCCTGTAGGTACCATCGAAGAAGTTCGTATCTATACACACCGTAAGGACTATTTCTGCTTGCAGCGTTTGGCCGCTATAGAACCGGGGCGGTAACAGATGTGGTCATCGTGTTCACGGGATTTTGTTTTCAAACTGCTTAGATATGAAGTTCTTCGATAGTACCTACCTACCTATTTTAGTGTGTTCGTATCTATGTTCTAGGACCTACCTATGTACAATAAAGATTATTCTAATATCTAAATGTTTATTGGTTTAACACTTTCGACTCTATCCACTTTTCATAGAACTCATACGCCATGTCGCCATACATATTGGAAGTGAACCCTCTCCAGGGTTGCCGACATTACGTTTGCCGCAAAGTTAACCATCGCGGACGGTCAACGGCATTAGGGTTAAAACCGTGTTATAAAACACTGAAAAACGAAGTAAAATTGTGTTTTAAGGGTGTCCTCCCTTTACAATTGTTACTGAATATTTGCATCCTTGAACAAACAATTAAAAAAAAATTGCTTGTATTTTAAAACCATCTTGTTAAAATATACATCGATTTTCACGGTTTAGGTATAATGCTGTATACGCTAATAAAAACCTACATTTCAAATGGGCCCTCCGCGAGGGCTCGCGGCATCCCATATGCGACTACGAGACTTAGACCTATGTTTTCACGGTGAGATGGTTACAGAATAGACCGGCTGTTCCATACACTTTGACTAGATAAGCGAACATAAATGTAGCGCACATCTGTTTTTTTTCGCGATATCAGGTTTGGCCCCATAATAAAAGTTTTTCATAATGATGAGTACAATGACACCTATCTAGCGAAACTCCGAACAAGTGATAAGATCTCATTAAGGTAAAAAAAAAAGTTTTTTTTTGGGATCTATGATAACTGTGGTAGTGTAGTTACTTGAAATATAGCTGTCAAACGTCAAAATGTTGGTAAATTGATTGTATTTTTGACAGATAGAGAACGAGATCAGAATGCATAAAAAAAAAATACCCCTATGTTTTTTTTCATTTGTATAAACTTCATAGACGTGATAGGTAACACGACAAAATAAAAATAAACTAATTTTCTCAACTCATACTTCAAGTCGTAACTAAAATAAAATAAAAATTATGATTTTTATCTAAAAAAAAAATCTTTGTCCAGAAAAATCATCAACACGTTTTTTTTTTACTTTATCGATAGCTGATTTTACGCCATATTATGTTCTACCTGATCTGAAAAGTTGGAAGGAGTCTTGATACCGTTTGTTGAATTCCAAACGTTGTCAGCTTTTATTCAGGCATAAGCATAATCAGTCTATAATGTTCCCACTTCTAGGACGCAGGCCTCCTCTAGGTATGTGAGAGGGAGTGGGTTGTAATCCACCACGCGCGCCCAGTGCGGGTTGGTAGATGACACATGTCTTCGAATTTTTGGTTCTAGGACATTTTTTCCGGTTTCTTCACGATGCTCTGGCTCTCCTGTCTGGGTTCGAACCTACGACTTACAACTCTTAAGTCACGGTCAATACCACTGGGCTATCACTGCTCCCCAGAAAGTATTGAATAGAACATATTATGTAGGTACTAATTATTTATTGTGTTGTTCGTTAATGTCTTTTTCTTTGATTTATTTATTCGTCTACTTTCTCTATAGTGCTAATGGACTCGTAGCCTACACTACCTACTATCCTATAATTACTCATGTTTTTTTTTTTAATTTCTTAGGTACTTATACCTAATACAGATAGTGCAATCCACGACGACGCGCCCCACTCCGCGATGACTGTACTGTAAGCTGTACTTTAGTACGGAGCGGAGCGGAGTGGGGCGCGTCGACGTGGGTTGCACTATTTATTTATTTATTTATATATACTTTATTGTACACCACAAAAACACATAACAAAAAAAAACAAAATTAGCACTACAAAATATCAATATACAATATACACTATCTACACCTAGCTGTTAAATTCTGTATCTCCCTTTATTCTATAAAGTGCATCTTCCAAAATAAACCATTTTAATGTTCTAGTGTTCAATCTGTTTAGAACTCTTTTCTTTCAGTCTATTTATATCCGTCTCTGTATTTCATGAAGTAACCCACTCAAATCTGCACTATGCTAAACTCCATTTTGAATCCGTTTAAAATCCCCTGGAGACGTTCTAAGTAGAAGCTAGTTAACTACAAATGTTACACGTTACCAACATTACTGTGAACACGGCACACATCACAGACGCAGCCGCCCAAGATCCTTCCCAAATTACATATCTCCATTTTCTTCATTTAACAAATTGATGGGCTTTGTTTGAAGAACCACACCAACCGAAAAACGATCTTAGAACTCACAGAATTAAGTTCAAAATCCTCCGAATTAAATCCACCTCACTGTTGACGCTTACGCCCAAGAGATAAGACTGGGTTGGGTTAATGGGGATCCGTTATGGGATTTTTAACCTTACTAAACAGGTATTAAGGATGGTAATGCGTTGGGTGGTGGGTGGTAGGGGTGGTTGCGGTCCAAGTTTGTAATTAATAAACCCTCTCGATTACAAGTGCCTTTCCTCGACGGGATTTGGGGGGTTTGGGGGAATATGGCACCCTTGTTCGTACCCACGTTAGAGTGGGTAACGATTGATATTGTTACATCGTGAAATAATGATTATTTAATTAGGGGTTTTTCCAATTTTGTTTGACCTTTATGATTAGGGGAAATAGTAAAATATTTTTCCGCACTGCAGTGAGACACTACGAGCTCTTGTAGCAGCTAGTAAATCATGCTCATGTTTTCAGTACGTACAAGTAGACAGGAAAGCTAGGATTAGGTGTCTGGACAACTACTATTAAACTTCTCTGCTTCTAAGCTACTACTAAGAAACATCAAAGCTAAAGGATCAATTTCATAAAGACATCAGTCATTGCGTATCTACCGAAAAAAATTAAAATCCGGAAGTAAAGCCGAAAGAAACACAATTTGTTTCTTACGGGTTATGACATTAATATTTCAAACTCAAACTCAAAGCATTTATTTCAATTAAACCATTTACAGGCACTTTTGAATTGTCAAGGGGTCGGTCAGTCAAAAATATGAAGCTAGTTGCCCATTCCAAAGCGTAGTAGGTACCTGTGGATTTGCAGCAGTAAGTAGGTACTTATTACCCTACCCTATTACCCTTGTTATACCCTATGATCCGTGTTATATAAAGGACACATTTCCAGATTGATTTGTTGTCAAAGTCAAATAATTTATTCCACGTCAAAATGTACAAAAAACAGATTTGATTCTAGTCGCCCCTTCCAAAAGGTAGTTTTCGTATGGAGAAAAATGGGCAAGAAACTCCACCGTTACTCTTTTGAAATGTTTTCACAATTTCTGTGAAGTCGATGCACCTAGAATAAGATTACTATACTCTTACCAAGATAGGTAAATAGAATGAAAGTGAAGTAATAAGTAAATGTGTGAGTTCAAGTAATCACATACTTAATGTAAAATCAATGTTATAATAGTAGATTATTAACCAAGGGGATAAAGCAGTGTCTTCTGTCGCGGGTGACGATTTAAGTTCACCCAAGACTAAGACAGCTTTATCACCGAGGAAAATACTCTACTTTTCGTACCATTTGCGAAAAAAATTACACAATAATAATATGAGATAAGCATTTATTAAAAATAATGACAATTAAAAGTAAAAGTTGACATTCGAAACATTGGTCCAATTATTGATAGAGAGAGTTACATTTTTGTTTGGTACATTTATTGTTGATGAGTTGATTTGAGTATTTTTCTGTTCTGCAAAGGCATCAAGCTCATACGGCCTCGTCGGTTTTCGTAATTTTATTTAATAATCATAACTGCATAATAAATGCGTATTCTTTTTCCAAAAAGATGTATATGCTTTATATACAAACTCAATGGTGTAAACACAGATGTAGTTCAGTATAAATTTCGGTAAGTATTCCAAATTTAAATCACATTCTCCCCCTAGAGGATGAATGAAATTCAGTACAATTTCCTTTCCCTGTTTTTAACAGATTAAAAATGACTATTGTTATGTTCGCTTTTTGTGGCATAGAATGTCACTTTTTTGAGCAAGTGGTACGAATAAAATAATATTATACAATTAAGTACCTAAGCAACCAGTTTGATTTTGTATAGACCCTAAATTGTTCTATGGAGCAGGACCAGCATGTTTCCAAGCATTCTTCGTTGATAAAGCTCATTAGTAGTCTTGATAATTTAATTTTACTATAATTAGATAGGTATAGCAAGAAAAATATTGATTGAGCACCGGGCCCAAGCAGTCACTAACTAGATGCTTCTTTTCATTCGGACTATTTTCTTAAGTAATTTGAGGTCGCGAATATCTCAACACAGATGAGTTGTAGTAATACATCCGTTGTATAAATCTTGGTGTTTGCTAACTATATTAAGGCCTTTATAAAGATATGATCTAAAAACAGAAAAAGATGCGGGAAAAGAAAATTAAAATATTTTATTTCACATGGGCACTTTTGAAACGTCAGAAGACAATTCTTCTTCTGATATTGTACCTACGCAATACTAAATTGGAGTAACTGTTCGACTCCTGATGTTTATTTGTGATGTTTATTTGTGTGGTTATTTGATAACCATTGATTTGTTGACCATTTTACTATTTAGTAAAGTACTTGTTGACAGGCCTACACTGTCTTCCCGTACCTTATTGACGCTGTAATTTGGAATACTCTACTAATAGTCTACTTAATTATTTTAAAAAGAGTAACCGTGGAGTTTCCTGCCGGCTCTTCTCAATACAAAGTGACCAATTGGTACCGTGCATAGGAAACGGTTCCAATTGGTCGTTCAAAGGTTCCTATCTAATTATGTAGTTAGATATGGTGTATACTTCAGAGTGACACAAAGTTTCTCGTCACGGTCCTAACTCTTTCTACTCAAAACATCATCGAACCTGCACGTGTATTCAGTAAGAATCTCAACTTAAAATGTACGTGAAGTGATGAGCGTGTAAGTGAGCCGTCATCCACCATTCCACCTAATGCTAGGGACGGGCACTACATTGACAGCACTTTTCATTTAAAGTTTTCACGGTGAGATTTTTACAGAATACACCGTCAGAAGCGCCATGCCTACAATAAAAAAAAAGATATAACTGAACAGAAGAATATGTCATCAGCATCACTGATGTAGATTATTTTACTTTTCAGTAGGTACGTTAGTATCCCATTATTGTTACTTACTCACCAAGTCACCGCCTCGAACGGGAGATACCTACACGAAATACTCAAGATTTCTAAATCTTCAAAGCGGATACATAAGTGTTCCTAATATCCTATAAGTATAGACAAATAAAACGATCGTGTCTATGTCAGGGGTGGAAACTTAACGTCTTATAGAGAACAATTACAATCTTGGGAGAGGGATACCCTCTCTTAAATAAAGAGATTAACAGAGCTACTTTACAAAGCATTTCCCATTAGTTATAGATAATTTTATTTGTTTATTCGTATACATGCTAAAAGCATGCAGGATGTCACAATATTTCGTACGTACATGTTTCACCCGTAAGGCGTACAAATTAATACAATTTACAGAAAATAAAATATAAACTAAATTACAAAATAACACTAAATTATTAAAGGCACTTTAATCCAAGCACCTATATAGTAGCATCATTCAAAAAGTCGCTTATTATAATAACATTTTGTCTGTTAATAAAAGCATCTTTTTTTTAAACAAATTTACTGGCAATGACTGTGGTTTTTTTTTTTTTTAATGGAGCCATACAGAAAAAGCGTCCCATTAATGCCGTCTTTGACGTATGTCAACACAGTTGTGGACTTATAAATATCAAGGCGCGAAAAGAAAATCATGGGTGTGAGCTTTTTAGAAAAACATGTAGGTATGAGATGAAGCTATCTACCTAACATGTTTTGTCTCAAGGTGGTAGACAAAAGCTACAAAAAGCTAAAGCTTTTACAACGTACTGCTACAATGGCGACATTAGTTTTTAATTCACGGGTGGCCAATAGGTAATCATAAAAGTTATATTAATCTGTCGCGCGCGCAATTAGCAGACACAATAGAATTTTATTGTTATCTGTCTCCAATATGAGACACCAGTATTATAAAGGTTAAGATAAAATAATTCGTAATAGAAACATTGAAATTTTCTAACAAACTTAATAATGAAGCTCGCTCTTTCCTTCAAATCGCCTACTCTTTGCACGTTATTCGTTTTAATTTCATTGAAATTGTTTATTCTACAAATAGGATATTGGAATCACTTTTACGCGTCATCTTTAAAAAAAAAAATTAAAATTAGCTAGATGAGTTCGGCGTTTCCTATCTGATTACTCTGAGAAGAAAGGCCGAAACAAACTCAGAGGTCACAGTCTCTTTTACAGTCCAGACATAATCTTGGTCAGGCCGTATGAGGATCATGTAGATTAGTGTGAAATGGTCTATTGAGAAAAGAACCACACAGATTTGAATGGACTTGTCCTGTCAGTGTGATCCGTGATCCCGGCAAATTACCTCTGCGCTAAATTTCTTTAAGTACAGGTTGATACTTTTTTAGAAAATTGAAAAAAAGTAATTCAATAAATCATAGCGTATAATGAAATTGAAATATCTTCATAAAACGAAAACGCGAAACCATATATGTACGTGTGTTAAATTAATATCGCCATTAAAACGGCATGCTCTATATTTCTACGTCCAACGCTTTAAATGCGGTAATACTGTGTAAGTACAAATGCAAATGTTAATGTCCTAGTTACATTCGAAATAGGCTCTAGATTTTACACTATCTAAAAAAAAACAATCCCGCCCAGACCGTGCACCAACATTTCAACACATCACACATAAACAGCGTGTTTAGCTACAATATGACGTCACAACGTGTCACCGTCACCCCAGTTGCGGCGGGACGCAAAGCCATAGGCTTTACGCTGTGCCCCAAACACGCTTGTAAATCCACTCGCAGTTTACATGACGTGTTTACATGTTGCGTGTTGGGGAAACGTGTGACAGTTAGTTTTAAAAATAAAATAGAGCATGGAAAAAATCTGCAATAGTATTTATTATTTTCGCCTTTTAACTACATTTTAAAGTGTGTAGAAATATGAGGACATGATAAGAAGTGATTGTGCTAGGCTCATCATAACAAATGACGGAAACTCAGTTCACACTGCGAGACACACAAGTCAGGAAACACGCTTCTAAATCCCACTCATATCATCACGTCGTGTTTACACGTTTCTTGTGAAGAATATTTTTTGTAATTTATAGCTTAGCTACGTATTTGCGTTTATTTCCAAAATGGCAAAGCAATCTTCAACTTATAATTTACAGAATGTAGTACAAAAAGCCAGTGTTCTTTGTTCACCACGTACAGTCTCCGGCACATCAGTGGTACGCTGCGAAAATCGCCTTTAAGGTTGGGTTTCCTAAGAAGAGATGCCCTCATGTAACGGACGCCAAACGACGGTTGTCATGAAAATCTGTAATTTTCACCGAGGCCCGAGGTTTTGAAATTGCGGTGTCAAAAAACGCTGTCTGTAGGTATAAAAAGTCGTCATGAGTTATGCAAACTTTACTATACTACATAAAAGATAGCTTGATCTCTGCGACACATGTCAAACTGACATTCCTAGGGTAGGAATTCATTCATTAGGTCGGCATGCCCAAAAAGTATGACATTGACAGTTACTGTCTGTACTATTCTGAAATTCCTGACAGCTGTCGCAGAGATTAAGCTTATAGCAAACTACTAAGTACATAAAAGCGATATTAATTAGGTACCACTAAAGTACGGTTAACATGGTAAGTTTATTATTTTTACCTACCTTCTCAAAGCAACGTTCAATGTTTCATGATCAATTTATAGACTTATCGGAACACCCACTACTCGCACCTCGTAAATCAGTAGCCATTTTAAAAACGTCCGTTGATTTAATTAAGTCGTAGCTGTCTATTAGTGCCTTGGTACTTTTTGTGCCGGCAGTCAATTAACAAGGTATGCGCAGGCGCAGCCAAATAGTTAACTAGTCATGGACAGACAAATGAGCTCCTTAAACTATGCGCTTTATTTGTTCAGGAATTGTTAGGGCGGTGGGATAGTGGGAGGTGTGAGCGATGGTAAGCGATGGTTGTGAGGTAACGTGATTTTTCAATAGTATCATCTGAAAGGTAAGTTTGTAAAGATATATATTTTTAAACCTCTAACACGTGGAGTTTCATCGGCTACTTTACTCCTTTAGGAGAACTCTGACTCTCTTGAAATTAACGAATGTGCTAGGCAACATATTCTGAATAATAATAAAAATAAAATAGAAAATTGTTTCATACGTTTTGTGGTAAATGATTCTGAAAAATTATTTAAAAAAAACTTTCATTATTTTGCCCGCTTAGTTAAAGCACTTTTCTGTGAACAGCAGTTCTTTTTAAATAACTAATGTCGACGCTAGGGTCTTGAATCAAGTGCCGAATTCATGGTTATAGTTTCCATGCCGCCTGGTAATTACTTTATTATCTTTTGTGAACGTTAATCCATTAATTTAATCCTGGAAGTACTTAAAACATCAACCACCCAATTAAAACCGGCTGCCATAATTTAAATCATTCACCTATCTTGTGCTACCACCCTAACAATACGTATTTAATCCGAACATCGCGCGTCGCTTGTGCACCAATAATATATCCATCGTCGCGACATCTGCTCCTTATTTTATCGCGCTAATTCGTGCTGCGTGTCGTGGATCACCGGCCTTAACAAAAACATCTTTATCGACTTTCCTATACATTCTAATTTAAACTTTAAGCTCACAGTTTTATTGATCATTGTTGTTTAAAATAGTGTGGTGGTTAAGTCTTAGGTGATAAGAAGGTTTTCTTATAAGTATATTTTCCAATAGGGTGCTTTATTTGCTTGTTGTTAGATGTGAGAAGTATTCTCAGTCGATGTTAAAAGATGAGCTGAAATAACAGTGATGGGAAATTATTAGTTTTGTCTTCCATTAGAAGATTTTTTGTAACTTGCAACATTTGTTGGCTCATTAGCTTTCTGAGGATTTACTATTTTAAAGAGTAATTCTTAGTAGAATATCAATACCATCGGCATAACATCACGCCTGGGCCTCAAGTCTGCTATTACAATAGTGTCAAAATGGTCTATCATTGATTTCATAATTGTTGATTTTGACAAGTTTGGTAATCTGCTAAATTGGCGTCATTATGACTTTCCAATGGTCAGCCACTGACACTCCATTGAAAGAAATGGCATCTATTGGTAATCTCGTACATAATGACAAGTGTGTAGTTTAAGTGCAATGTAATAGGACGCGACTCTATACAAGAACAGTATATGATTTTCCATGTTTTATTAACATATTCTAGCACAACCAGAAAAGCATTTTTTTTTTAATTACACTGATTTTTATGGCGTAGTAAGTTATCCTGTATTATAGCCACCATAGAAAATAAACTTATCAACTACAATTTAATATGTTGCAAATAATCCAAGTCGCGGTTTATGTTCAATTTATTACCTCTAGCTTTTATTCATATCCTGTTGTAGATCGTCAATTATATTCTCTGCAGCACTCGTAATGTCGTCAGCAGAACAGTCTAAAAATATTAACAGATTGTTAACGGTTTTACGGATATTTACAGAATATCTTTCAGTCTGTCTGTATGTAAATTGACCGTATCACCGCTGTTTAGCACCAATCACGACGACATTTTCAACTTCCGAAACTCGAAACTAAACGATATAAAACACACAGCCAATTTCGCTAATATTTATACATCCTGTCCACCATTAAAATTCGCATTTTAGTCATTTTACTAAACACAAAACTGTCCCATCATAAATTATGTTTTAATGTTTCCGGACTTCGAATTTCTTACCAATGTTACCACATTAAAAATTAACAGTCGTTTTAAAACTATTTCGCATTGGCAACACTAGCCACCCGCGCCGACGGAGAAGGAAACGGAAATGTCCATTATATCATCTGAAAAACATGAATATTTTTATGAAAATGGCGTTATGAGGAAGCGATAAAAGTGTTTTATTTATAACATCTGTTAAGAGTTGAGAATTCATAAATGAGTATTTAAAAGAGGATAATTAAATATGAGGAATGATGCATTTTCTTTAATGAAGCATTTCCTTTCAAATCTAACTTGGTTTACAAATCAAATTCTTGCTGTAGGTGAAAAGGGAAGACAGATTTGTATTATTCTATGGAACAAGACACTTGGAGAGTGTGCAGCACAGCAGATTTAAACGCAAGACAACAACCAATTCAAGCCCTTACTAAAGGAAATTATTAACTACACAAAATCTACCAACAATTATAATATCATCTAACATAATCCTCTCTTTGTTACAGTAAAAGACCACCTCCAACACTCGGACATCGAAGCAGACGAGGTGGAAACAGACGACCAGACCTCAAACCTTGATGACGACATCCTTACCCAATCAGACCTGGACGAAAACGGCGACCCCAAGAGCCCTACCAGTTCAAGTTCAAAGAAGGGAAAGGGAAGCTCTTCGAGGGATTCTAAAGGAGGCACGAAGCCAAGAAGGGCTAGAACAGCTTTTACGTATGAACAGCTGGTGTCTTTGGAGAATAAGTTTAAGACTACGAGGTATCTTTCGGTGTGCGAGAGGCTGAACTTGGCGTTGAGCTTGAGTCTGACTGAGACACAGGTGTGTATATATTATTGTACCTTCTTTACAGGTGTATAAAGTCGCTTTTCGCCTGTGTCTGTATGTCCACGTTCTCACGCAACAGATTTTAATGAGGTTTTCACCATCGTTTAGAGAATTTATTCCGGAAGGAAGGTTTATGTGTTTAATACGTCAGTATTAAAACTATTAAAGTTACGTTTACAATCTCGATGTTTTGTCAAATCTTGCGAAGCAGGAGCAGGCCGCTAGTATATTACAAATGCGAAAGTGGGTTTGTTTATTTGTTACGCTAAAACGGCTGAACGGAGATGGATGAAATTTAGCACAGGGGTAGACCTTGACCTGGAGAAGGACATAGGTTTTTCATTCTGGATCGCTAACGAAGTTGTGAGCAACAGCTAGTTTGAAAATAAAGACAAAAGAAACTACTTCTTAGCGCATCGATGACAAATATTACGAGTACTCGGATTCGAAAAGAAGTTACTTTTTTTTTTTTTTCATAATAGGGGATTGCAAATGGTCAACATTTATTAAAAATACCTGGTTAGGCAGAACCACAAAGATGTTTTTTATTCTATCAAAAAGTGGAAATATACCAGCAGTAAATACGAATTAAAAGATAGCCATAGAATTCATCAAACCTTGAAAATGTGGAGGTCTACATTAAGTTACACATAAACAAATATGTTCTAACAACTCTATTTTCCGCAGGTCAAAATCTGGTTCCAAAATCGTCGCACGAAATGGAAAAAGCAGAATCCTGGGATGGATGTCAACAGTCCAACGGTTCCACCACCTTCAGCTGGGGGCTTTGCATCAGGGCCTTACCCCGGGGGCCTGCTTTACTCCCACGGGGTCCCATACCCATTCACAGGGCCTGGTCCTTACGCCCCCTACTTCCACCATCTGGCAGCTAATCATCACCACTCGCATGGTAGCCTGGGACACTCTCACACGTGATTGTGGCAGCGCCCAGGGTCTCAGGACCCTCGGGTCGAGAAAGAGACTGAAAACAGTTGTGGACTTCAAAATTAGCGGTCTTTGTGGACGAAATAGTGTTGTGTACATTTTGAATCCTAAAGTCTGTTCATGATAATGTGAACCAGATGACAATTCAAAAGAGCTTTTTTATATTCATAAATAAAATGAGTTCGTGCTGTGCTGTGTTCTTTATAAACAAAAATTAAATGTTGAAAAACACAAGTAGGCTTCCTGAATCTAATTTAGTGTCCCAACAATAATGAAAGTTAAATAGCATGCATAAACCGCCTCACAGCAATTTAAATTCCGATTTTCAAAGAAACTTAATTTAAATGTCACAATGACCATTATTCGTGAACAGAGTATAGTTTGAAAGTGACTAAACTGTATTATAATAGTGCAATTTATTTAAGGTAACATTATGAATCGATTGTGATACGTATTTAATAAGATATATAAGGACATTAAGGTAATTGTAAGTATAATAAAACACATTCTTTGTTAATGCCAACCGTGTACAATTTTGAAAACTGAGTATTAGGAAATTGCGTCTCCTTGCCTCAACTTATAAGATCTTTGGTAATGATGATGCATATTTGAAATTACTCAATCAATTAAATTAATATTTTGTTTTATACAGCTGTATTGCTGCTTTCTAAATATTTCTTTGCATTTTAATAATTCTGCGTGTTATAATGATCTCAAATTATTTTATTGCTTGAATATTTATTTGCTGGCACAGTTTCATTAGTCTAACAATTGTAAGAGAAAATAAGGACCATTTTTTATATCAAACTGCAGCTGTCAAAAATAACCAAATACTGGAATTATCAATTTTATTTATATCGCTAATTTTTAAATTACTACTTTTTGCGAGCAGAAATTTGGTCCTTCGGTCCTTGCTTTTGTAATTTTTACCAAAAGTCAGGTATACCTAGTTAGACTTTTCAATTAGTTATATACATGTTTTGCAATTCAACACCAAACGATATTAATTAGAGATGTAAATAAATAATATTAAGTCTTGTATAAACCTTTTGTAAATATATCAATACTAAGATTAGGTATCTATTGCTATTTCTTAAGTGACTGCTTATAAGCCAAGCCGTTGTAATTTATTTATGTAATATTATCATTTTGTATCTTGCTTAATTTTTATAATCTTTTCAATGATAAATGAGTCTGGATTTTTGTGTACCCACATACATTAGTTATGGCTTCTGAAGTTAATAACAATACATGGATTACTTATGGCATTAAATTTGTTTGGGTTTTTTATATACAATTGGCCATTTTAAATTCCTATTAAACTTCCATTGGTAGATTTCAAAAACTTTATTTTTATTAAAAGGGACGGAAGTGTGTAACTGGACGCCGGGGAAGCGCACGCTATTTGATTTGACCAATGAGCGCGCGCGGTGCTAGAGTTTACCGTCAGATGGTACCAACCCATTTTCCGAGAGGTTGGTACTGTCAGCCAAGATGTCAGATGTTACACTTCTTATGTAAGGCTAGCTCGTTTTTTTTACTATTTATTTACTTACAAATCAGAGGTCATGTTATGTTTAACAGAAGCCCTAAAATGCATGCATACCAGCGCGGGGTAATTGCGTTACACACACACAAACAATCCCAATGTCATTAATTTTCACAATTCAACAACATTCATTGCCTTAATAACGTTTTGGCAAATTTTTCAAACAAATGAAACAATTGGTTTGTGATAAAAAGTGTGTTACGCAATTGGTGTGCCGACTTCTTTTGTAAAATTAATCAGAATTCGTTTTTATTATCTATTACAAATGATCTAGAATCAGAAAGCATGTTCAGACAACAAATATCCATGTTATAGATAGGATTTAAATTAATGTATTTTTTTTTTGCACAACCGTGTTTAATAATCCCAAAATCATTATCAATGAACATGAAGTGACCATGGGAGTTTGGTGTTCCTACTAGACGTCTAGATTTACTAGACTTTTAGCAACAAACCAGTATCACATGTTCCTCTGCACCATGATAGCATGAGTAAGAAAAACAATCAAAGAAAGAAAAAGTATTAATAGCACAGGATCACAAAAGAAACTAAACACACTCATAGAAACATGAAAAAAACAAAGTAAAAGAAATTAAAAACAGAAAGTCAGAGAGGCCAAAAGGCTCATGTCTCAGCATAGATAATGCTGCGACATTTAAAAATAAGTGTCGCAGCGCGATTCTGATAGATTCTGTGATGTCACGGATAGGTACAGAAATAAATCGCTCACACGAATGATCACAGACCATCATCAAGAACATTTGTGATCCAAATTCACAGAAGGTCTGGTGGAATAAAGGCAGCTGAGAGCTGTAAGAATGATTTCAATTGAACCGAAATTCAGTAGAAATCGTTCAGACATATGTTATTTTTGCTTTTTATAGTGATTTACATTATGTAGTTTTACAGGTATGGTCAGAGTATGTTTTTAATTTTTATAAAAATGTCTTCTCAGTAATTGTGAACCATATAAGAAAATTGCCAAGTCACAGGTCTCTAGTTCGAACCCAAGGCACGCACCTCTGACTTTTCGGATTCGTGTGCGTATTATATAATTATCACTAGCTTAAAAAACGGTGAAGGAAAACATCGTGAGGAAACCGGCATGCCTGAGAGATATTTCTCGACGGCATGTGAAGCCAAGTCAGAGGCCCGTGGGCGGCTTTAAAACTCTGACACCAGGTTAGTCACTAACCACACGAATAGAAGAAGATAAGAAAATTGCTAACTTAAGAATTCATAAATCCATTAATTTGACCCTTGTTGGTTTCTCCTCTTGTCTGAACATGCTTTAGTATAAATAGTTAAGTATTTACTATACGATGCTCAACGCTGTAAATATTTGTAATTAGTTCGGCCATTACATTAACTCGATGTTGATATAAAATAGTTTCAAGTTATATCATATTGGTTTTATTTAAACTACCTCTTATCCTATGTGTAGTCACCAATCCGTTTTGTCAAAATTTGTGATGAAGAGATATTCAAATAGATTCAAATTCAATAGAGATATAAAATTGGTGATTTAGTGACCTGCATCCGTCAAGGGGATGATTCTACTTGTCATACTATACAACTTTGAGACAAATTAAAACTGGTACGGCGCGAGCATGTCGGTGACGTGAATCCATAAGTTTAAGTATCTCCCACCAAAAATCGCGCAAAGCGCCTAAAGAAGTTTTCACTTAAAATAAAACATACCTGGGGCGGCTGTCTCGACTGATAGCGATCGGTATACGACCGAATTCGGTCGCAAACTCATAATGGCGTCACAAGACGCGCGTGATGTGCTTCACAGGCATGTGATTTTTTCGTGCGTATCAAGCAATTTTGACCGTCTAGGGACGCCATTAGAACTTTGCGACCGAATTCGGTCGTATAGCAATCGCTATCTATGTCGAGACAGACGCCCCTGAATCGAAATAGTCGGTCTACTGTCACGTCGATCAATCAGGTTAAGCTCCGCTTGCCGGGGTTGGTCTGTGGGTGGCCATCTTTACATACCGAGACTCCTCCGTGCCTCGGAAAGCACGTTAAGCCGTTGGTCCCGGCGGCTGTCATTCGTGGATCTTTGACAGTCGTTACGGGTCGTCAGAAGCCCGAAAGACTGACAACCAGTCTTACCAAGCGATATTGTATTACCCAGTTACTGGGTTGTGGAGGTCAGATAGGCAGTTGCTCCATTTAAAATACTGGTATTCAGCTGTATGCGGTTAGACTGGAAGCCGACCCCAACATAGTTGAGAAAAGGCTTGGCAGATTGATTGGATATGAGTTTCATGGTGAAAGTTATTTAGTATCACCCCCTTGACGGATGCATGTGTCTAAATCGCCACCCTGTATTACCTGGAAGGAAAATACTCTTAATTATTATTCCGCCTATAGTCTTCACTCCGCGAGAGAGAGTGGGCCATAATCCACTACGCGAACCTAGTGCGAGTTGGTGGACGTCTCATGTCTTCGATTTTCTGGTTCTAAGACTTTCCAATGTTTCCGTTTTCCTTCCAATGTTATTTTTTGGGAGCAGTGGTGATGAAATACAAAGTAAAGTAAATAAATAATGCCTGATTAGCGTAGGTTCGGGAGCACCGAAGCAGGGAAGCGTAGCGGCTCTGGCTAAAAATGGGCGGTTCGCGCGCTAATTTGGTATTTCCTTCGTATTAACGTAGTAAAGTAAACAAATACACATTTTCAAAACGTAAAATGTAAAAAAATAATGAACGTAAAAGTAAAAATCATGTAGTTTTCATATTATTACCTTCCGTGTAGTATTTACGTCGTACTAAGGTTTTATTTTGTTTGTTACTTTGGATTTTTTTCCTATCGGTGAAACTACAATTAATCGTGTGTAGGTAAAGAGTGAATCCTTATATTTTACATATTCATTGCATAACCAAAGGTCAAGTAATAACGATGCAGCAAGGGATCAAGATCAAACGGACGCAATTATTTTTCAAAATCTTCGGTGCCTTCCCAACGATTAACCTATATTAATGCTTACGAGAGTTACAAGCTAATATGGTATATTATATTACCTACATCATGATCATCAGCCAAAATGCACCAGTTCCTAAATAAAGCTCCTTCTATATTTATGACAATTTTCCTGCGCCTTATTTACACGATATCATACATTTATTATTTATTAAATTCATGGGCGGGGGAAATAGGGGAAGTCCTATCGCCTCAAACCATCTTTAAGGGGTGAAACTACCCTGGTACGTCCTTAAATATTTATGATGAAAAATAGTGTAATATGAAAATGAAATAACAAACTATTCTTATAGAATAAGATTTGAAGTTTGCGGTCGGAAGGACCAATTCAACGAGTTATTACCAACGTGACTGAACCTCATTAACTTACACGAGAGCGCTAACTTTATCAGTTTCATGGTTTTAAACTTTAACAAGTAGGTAGGTATATACTGTATTTGCAATAATTTTGAAAGGCAACATTTGTGTACAAAATTAAAATTAAATGCATTCGATTTAGGTACATTTCAATGTATTCTGGCTTACCCTGCAAGCAATAAAGCTAAGCTTATTTATAAATTTATATTTAATAGTCTTAAGAAAATTTTGTAAGTAACTTAAATAAGGAAAAGATGGGGCTGACATGACCTGTTAATGGTACAAGTCCCTAATAAATAAAGAGAAAAAAAAAAGTAGGTAGGTATAGATAAACCTATTGCTACACAATAGTAAGTATGATCTAAATCAGGGATCCCCAAACTATTTTGGACAAGTGACCCCTTTTTCAAAATGAACTGTTACCTCAGACCCCCATGACCAAATTACCTACTTTTAAGATCAACCCTCTTAATCATAATGGTCCGCTAACTTAAAACAGCTGCTACAGAGTGTTATTTTTCATTCTGACTTAGGTCAATAGAAGAAGACAGAGTGAGAATTAGAAATGCTTTAAGTTAGCAGACTTATGAATAAGGGGGCCTATCTTTAGTTTTTTCCTATTCATACAAAATACCTAGGTACTAAGGTACCAATTAGAAAACTTTGCACTTGGTTAAGTGAGTAAAGTTGACTTCATTTTCTCATCAATATTTAACAAAATAAAAAGACTTACAATTCAGTAAATATCAAGTTTAATTTATAATGATTATTACAAATTAGGTACTTAAAGAATCTTAAGTAGGTAGGAAATTATATTTAAAAAAGTATTAATTCGCAAAGAGAAAATAAAACATTCAGTGTGATGGATGAACCTGGTAACTATCTACCAATCTAGCTACATCCGGTTCAATATTGGTGAGTTGCAGCCTCAAATCTCCACGTCCGTTGATTTTCAAACGGTTTCTTTGTTTCGTCAAAATGTTTGTTACCACACTGAAGCTTTTTTCAACTAGGTATGATGATGGAAAAGCGATAAGGTATTTTTCAGCAATGTTCCACAATGTAGGATACTGTGTTTCAATGTTGCGTTACAACCAGAACTTCTGATAGCCTTTGTTGAACTTCTGCTTAAGCTCTTCGTCTGTGCTGATGGTAATCAACTCTTCTTGCATTATCACATTGGCTTCTTCTTTGGCTGTGGTATTGTACGGATTTATTATCCATTGAGGAATTTGTAAATTTAATAGATCCTCAAACCTCTCCGTAAAATCCTTGTGTAATGCGTCCAAGTGAGTGACATATAATAAAATGTCATCATCTTGAAGCATTTCTGGTAATTTTGACAAATGCAGAAACTGCGAATATTCTTTTCTGCCTAAATTTTGTTTATAAAGGATTAGTTTACCCACGAAGGCCGATATTATTGATTTTGTTTTAATCAAGTTAAGATCGTCACTCTGCAGCTGCAAATGAACTTTGTTGAACATTCCAAAGATATCAGTCAAGTAATAAATATCTGTTTTACAATTGTTCAGATTTTCTTTCAAATTCGGATCTTTTTTTTTGTAAAAACTCCAACACAGATTCAAAAATGGCAAAAAATCTTTCTAAGCAAGAGCCTCTTGATAGCCAGCGAACTTCAGTGTGCAGAAGTAATCGAGTAAAGACTTCGTCGTTTTCCTCACATAGCTGAGCAAATAACCGAGAGTTCAAAGAACTGCTTTGAATCTTGTTGATAGCATTTATTACATATTGTAAAGACTTATGCAATCTAGGACCCCGTTTTTGTGCTACTAAATGCTGCCTGTGAATCACGCTTTGAATGACCAGTACATCAGGCAGTTGTCGCTTTAAGTGAGCTATAAAACCACGATGACGACCAACCATAGACGGTGCACCATCAGTCGCAACAGAAACAATGTTCTTCCATGGAATAGCTTTGTCAGTAAAAAAATGTTCCACGGCCTGAAAAAACGATTCTTCTCTGGTCACCTCATCAGTCTCTAAAAAATAATCAGAAAGACAAGTCAAACGTTACTAGTTTAGTGACATTCAAATACTCAACAGTTAAAAGAGATATACAAATAATATTACCATTATGCAAACCTGATTTAGACATCAAATGACGGATCTCACTTAAAACAAACAATCATGCTAGCTACTGCTGTACCAAAAGTTATCAATCAATCTACCTAGCCTTTTTTCAACTGTGGTACACTGGAAACCGGCCCTCGGTTTCCAGTGTAACCGGATGTAGCTGAATACCAATATTTTACATGGAGCGACTGCCTTTCTGACCTCCACATCCCAGTTACTGGGTAACAATCGTGTTACCCCTTGGTAAGACTGGTTAACAGACTGTCGGGCTTCTGACGACCCTTAACGACTGTCAACGATCGAAAAATGACAGCCAGAACCAACGACTTAACGTGCTTTCCGAGGTACAGATGGGTCGCGGTATGAAATATAGTAAAATGGTCACCCATCCACGGACTGACCGCGGCAAGCGAAGCTTAACCTGATCGATCGAACCGTGAGGATGAAATATGTACATATGTATGTGACAAACAAGGACTTAAGACAAAACCTACATAAATATCTGAAATCTTCGTAACTATCGCTAAAGCGAAACAACAAATCTATGCTCTTCGTTATACCAACAATATCCAAAACAATCCTTGACAAAATTGGCAAATACATCAAAGAATAAATAATTGACACGTACGACGAGTACAAACTTTCACGCTTTCTCAAAAACCGCATGATTGACACTTTACATCCATCCATCGAGATTAACTAGCTAAAAATGTGTTGAACGGTTTTTTTTTTCAGTGCGGCCTTCTTTGAGCAAATTCAAGATGGCGACTACGTCATCTGTCATTTTTAATTGTATGTCAAACGGCGCGTACAGGACGGCTTGCCGACGAGGAGGCATTATGTATATTTAGTTTATTGCGTTATAAACGAAGCTATTATTGGTAATCCTAATTTAAATTTGGCTACTGTTTCATTGGAAGAATGCGGAGGATAATTTATTATGGGTTTACTCATTCTTCAATTACCTACTTATACCTCTAGGAATTTTGTGGAGTAGTTAGGACAGTTGATTTATTCTGTAAAAAACTTTGATGAAGTGACCTGGACGTGAGCTGTCATTCCACCTGATGTTAGGGATTGAAAGCTCATTTCAAAATTTTCATGGTAAGATTTTTAACAATACATCGTCACTGCTTGAGACATTTAGGATTTTATTTAATCAGTAACTTGATAAGCAACAATCGAATGCACATAACATCAAAGTAAAAAAAGCTTCATCTGAAAATTCATAGCAATTAGTTACAACTAGCGCAAAAACAGCATTCAAAACGAAAGATAAGCTCAGACTGAACTTTCCCAGACACAACCAATAACCACAAACATATTGCATCCATATTCCGTTAAATTTAAAACTGAAACCGTTTAGAATCAATATAATCGTTCCAATTGACCGGAATAGGATGTCGTTTGGGTGTTTACAGTCCAATGCCGGCTGTTAACGACACGATGGCAGGACATCAAAGCAAAACCAGCCATCGACGTACTAATGATCGCTTTGAACGCCATAACTGTTTCAGGATTTAATGTCTTAATTTCTTTAAGGACCGCAGGGATGTATTATGGTTTTGTTGGAAAAGGATGGGAATGAAAGGGATGGATCTAGGTAAGTAGTCGACTCTTTTGGGAGGGAGAGGGATAGAAGGTCTAGTCTTAACGTTCTTATTTGAAAACTATTTACATAATTAGCTTTCTGCCTAAAGTAAAAAAGATTTTGCTTTCTCTTAGACCAGAATTCGTCTTTTATTTTATGAACACCCACACTATGATTTTCTTATAGCTATTGACTACGTTTACTACACATAAACCAGGCCCGGAACAGCTAACTGTAAGTAGCTACTTAAAGAAATATTTCTGATCTTTAACCGCGAGTAGAAACGAATTCACTTGGCCAGTACGCTAGCTGTCTTTTGTTTCCACCATTTTTAATACTAAACATCTATACCTATATATTTTTTTTTTTTAATAAAAACCTTTAACTCTTTCCTCAACCGCTTGAAAGATCCACAGAACCAATTTCCGACTCCTCACAGCTCAGCTCTTTTATAGGTTATGTTTACACAAATAAAAAGACTCGGAACAACTAAATGTAGCTATATTAACAACTATTTGTGATCTGCGACCAACACGTAGTAAAAAATTTAATACGGTTGGCGTACAAGCCAAGTGAATTAAATTTTTTACTACGTGTTGGTCGCAGATCACAAATAGTTGTTAATATAGCTACATTTAGTTGTTCCGAGTCTTTTTATTTGTGTAAACATAACCTATAAAAGAGCTGAGCTGTGAGGAGTCGGAAATTGGTTCTGTGGATCTTTCAAGCGGTTGAGGAAAGAGTTAAAGGTTTTTATTAAAAAAAAAAAATATATAGGTATAGATGTTTAGTATTAAAAATGGTGGAAACAAAAGACAGCTAGCGTACTGGCCAAGTGAATTCGTTTCTACTCGCGGTTAAAGATCAGAAATATTTCAGCTCTTTTATAGGTTATGTTTACACAAATAAAAAGACTCGGAACAACTAAATGTAGCTATATTAACAACTATTTGTGATCTGCGACCAACACGTAGTAAAAAATTTAATTCACTTGGCTTGTACGCCAACCGTCCTTTATCCGCAATTTTTAATACCACACCAGTCAAAACCATCCATATAATCTAATTATATTTAAAAATAACCCCTAACTCTTTCCCTCAACCACTGGCAAGCGCCACAGAACCCATCTCTGACTCCTCACAGCTACTGCACCGCATTTATTTCACAATAAACTATTTATAAAACGTTTCTTCAGACGTTCGACAAGAACAAGTGGCAATTAAAAGTGACAAATGGTATGAGTTATAATATAAGTCCTCGCATGTCATGTTGTAACCGTGTGTTCAGACGCTTCAAAGACATCACACCGCTCTCAGATCTTTTCACTGTCCACTTCACACTTGACGACAGCGAGGTGATAGTTTAAAAAAAAAATGTTTTTTTTGTTTTTTGTTTTTGGTCTTTTGATACGTAGATAAGAAACTTGGATTCAGATGGTTAAGAATGGCTATTGTAATTAGTTAATACTTTTTAATAGGTACTGAAACTGTATGTTCGTGTAGATTCTTATTGTTTTAAAGCAGATTTAGCTAGTTCAATTTGTTATCTTTTCTTTAACATTTCAACGTAAAACCACTGTGAAACTGAAATGTTTTAGTAGGATGAGGGCACCACCGTAGGACCAAAATCTAATATTTTATCTGGTCTGTTGTATTCAATCGAAATTTGGGAGTATTTCAGCATCAGCTTAACAAACTCATAATAAACTCTGGTAACTGACCGCAATAATGCTGGAACCAAATATCGTTCTAAATTTAAAAATATATACTTAAGTAGTTTACGCAACACAATCAGTTTAAACACCATTAGATATATTTATAATAGATTTAAAAGAAACTTAAAGATTAGCCCAAATTAGCACGACACTAATTGCATAGATTTAAAATGTGACGATTAATATTGGACCATAGACCTTCCTCCATAAACAAGGCGGTATATCTAGGCTGTTGGCGCTTGCCAGTCGTTAGCTTTTGACGGATGACAGATAAAAAAAAGATAAAAGCAAATGACCAGTAATGTTATGACGCGAGACCGGTGGCTGTATAGCCATGTCGTCTAGTACATTAAAAAGCAATAAATGTTCCAAAGAAAAGTGTACGAAGACAATTTTGTAAATTATGAGTGGTCGTTTGTGGTCCCGAAATACGCAATGTTCCTCTTTCGATATGCATTAAACGATATTTTTTAGATACAATTCGATGTTAGTTCGTCTGTAACTCACTAGTGAAATATGGTTTAGTGGTTTTTAACTCGTAGTTAAAAAAACACTAAAGTTTATTTTATACAGTTCCGTGTTTTCTAAACTAGGTGATTTAATTTATGAGGACGACATTTTATTCAGTCCGATTCGGAAAGCAGGCTCAATGTTTGTCCAAATAATTAACCTCAGTATCAAAAGGCATAATTTACATTGATTAGTAAGTTTTGGTTTTAATTCAAATATCGAACAAGAAAATCCACGGTCTACCACTAGTAGAAGAACAATTACGAAATATTTTTCGTATCCACAAAACCACTTAAACGTTTTCTTATAATATTTAAATAAAAGTTTATTTTTAATATTAATTACGACCCTTTTAACAAACGATAGTGGTTGTCAGAACGCGCCAAACGTCTCTTGTTTTATTTTTTCATGTGTTCTTTTTTTAAATTATTGTCTTTTTGGTGCGTAAACTTGGCGGCTGATTATTTTCGTAGGTATGTGTTATGAATTATATTTCTGCGTTCCAAAGAGTTAAAAAGTGTTTATCATCCGTGGAACATACTTTTGTGTGCAATTTGTTTTGTTTATTATTAAACGTTTCTGATATTTTCAGACGTTTTTAATTTAATTTCAGAGACTTTTCCTGTGTTTATTTCAAACTTTCGTCTTCAGGCAGACGCAATAGTTACTCATGTAGGTATACAAAAAACTAAAAATAAACGGCTTGGCGACCTTTGTAAAAATGATTTGCAGTTAAAAACCAATATCACCAATATTCTTTGACCTTCTTAACATGTTCAGATATCGATACCTAGTACGCTAACCAATTTAAAACCCGCAGAAACCAAAATCTCCTATTCAAAACGACCCTTTTAAATCTAAATAAGCCCGAAAACATTTTGACGATGTTGACAGAAATCTAATGTTAGAACTACGAGCATAATGAGCCATCTTAATATTAAACGCATGTAAAATTGACACTCTGTATAAACGTTATGTTTAATTAAATGTATATTCGCGTCCATTACGGTCGTCATGGACTGGTCTTTTGATCCGGTCACACCGAGTCAAGTCAGGCGGCGTAGTTATGTGACAACTGCTGTCATGCTCAATATTTCATATTAGTGAATGTAAAATTAGATATTATTGCCTCCGGACTAGTGCACGCAAGCGCTATCGCTGCTCAGGAGCACGAGTTCCTGGGTTCGATACCCGGGCCGGGCAAAGTGTTATTGGGTTTTTCCTTCTGGAGTTTCTCAGCAGCAGCCCGGTTCGGAGTCTGGATTCGTGTCCCGTTGATGGCAATAGGCTCGCCCCTTATTACATGGGACTTAAACATAACTGGCGAAATGTGGGTACACCTCTGCCTAACCCTTCGGGGAATACAGGCGTGATGTTATGTTATGACAATTTTCTTTTTTTTAAACGGCGTCGTTAATCGATTGACGGCTACGTTCAAAAGTCAAAGACACTATCTATTTTAGCTAACTTGTTTGGTAAACTTAGTATTTATTGACTGTCAAAAGTCCCGCACACATGAAATACAAAACAATATCTTCTTTTTCGTCCCGGCTGTCATTCATAGATCTTTGACAGTCGTTACGGGTAGTTAGAAGCCGGAAAATTTGACAACCAGTCTTATTAATGGGTACCGAGGTCAGATAGGCAGTCGCCCCATGTAAAATACTGGTATTCAGCTGCATCCTGTTAGACTGGAAGCCGACCCCAATATTGTTGGGAATAGGCTAAGGCAGATGTTGATGATCTACTTTATCATATTTTAATAGTTTCGAACAGAATTCGGACACGTCAACAACGTTAGCCTCGCAAAGGTCTGTTATATTGCATGCAGGTGTTATCACACAAAGAGCATGACGTATTTGTGATGTGGCTCCACTGTGGCATTGTGGCTCATCGGAGTACCCCACCTGACCAAGTTTTTCCAGCAGCGGTCCACCTGACCTACACTGTTTGCGATGTACCATGGTGCGTGTGACAGGTGACAGAAAGGTTAAATTTATTTAATTTACTACAGTTATTACTGAGTCCGTATTATGTACACAATCTGTATGTAGGTACGGATCATAGTAAAATACAGAATCAGTAAAAACAAGTAAATTATAATATATTTTACCCTTTCTATCACCTGTCACCCGCACCATGCTACACCGCAAACAGTATAGTCGGTCGGTACAAATACATGAATATTCATTTTGATTTGTTATGTTATTAAAGTTCGGTGATAGGTAGTATGATTTGCTGTCCTTCCTCTTAGCTTCATCTTCACTTGGACACCTTTTTCAACGGTTTGTAGGTACTGAGAATGACGATCTTTGTCGACTTCAAAAAGGAGGAGGTTCTCAATTCGGTTGTAAGTTTTTTTTTTTTTTGTATGTTTGTTACGCTATTACTCCGCCATATGTGAATAGATTTTGATGATTCTTATTGTTTTTAGTAGGGCATAGTTCAGAAATGATCCCATATAAGTTTGGTCAAGATCTGATGAGGGGTTTTTGAGTTAGCTTCAATAATACGTATTTCTTCCACCTAGTACCTATATGTGGATGATGTTCTAATAGTTCCTGTCACTGTAATTTACATAGTAGGTAGTGGTATTCAAATTTTTGTGGGGGGTTTGTGTAGGTACCACAACTAAAAATGAGAAAAATAAAAACTTTTTCTACAAAAATAAAACCGACTTCCAAAAAAAAAAACACTACAAAGTGAAAAATAACTTTGAAGTCGGTGGCAAAAAAACAAAAATACAAAACCAAAGACACCGACTTCCGAAATCAAAATTATTTTTCACTTTGTTGTGTTTTTTTTTTGGAAGTCGGTTTTATTTTTTAAAACAAGTTTTTAAACAATTATTGACGCGTATGAGTGTTGCTGGACCCAAATTACAGATATATATACTGCAACACCATTACATTAGACGCATTACCACCTGTTCAGTCATTAGGATGTAATTAGAGCAATGATAATTGTTAAGCCACAAGCCACAACTAAAACTAATTGCAATAGCGTGTTTAAATACTGTATGTTAATTTTAATGATGTGCATTAATTATAACAAACTGTGGTCACTGAAAACTTTAGAATAATGATTATTTATTTATAACATTACATAACAACACGCCTGTATTTCCTGAAGGGTTAGCCAGAGTTGTATCTATAGTACAGCCACATTTCTCCAGTTATGTTTAAGTCCCAAGGAGGCGAGCCTATTGCCATCAACCGGGCTCAAATCCAGACTCCGAGCAGCAACGTTCCAGATGGAAAAAACCCAATAACACTTTGCCCGACCCGGGAATTGAACCCAGGACCTCATGCTTAGTAGCTCTTGCGACCACAGACCATCAAGACAATTACAGGCTGGCCGTCAGGGGCCCAAGTCTGCTATTTTTATAAATATGTCATTCCAACACGATTCCATTGTCATTTTGCTAAAAGTTCGTAATCTGCTAAATTCATAATGGTCGATCATTGGTTGATCATTGTATTCCAAAAACAAGAAAATCGTAACGAATTAAAATAAATGACGTTCTCATGGTAGGTCACTGATCAAAGGAACTGTCAAAATTTGAGCTGATTACCGCCTAAGTCAGTCATTCATTTTTCATTATGTACGAGATCACCAATAGATGCCATTTCTTTCAATGGAGATTCAGTGGCTGACCATTGGAAAGTCATAATGACGCCAATATGCAAGTAGATTACCAAACTTGTCAAAATCAACAATTATGAAATCAATGATAGACCATTCTGACACTATTGTAATAGCAGACTTGAGGCCCAGGTTTTTATTTATATGCACCCAAAACACATAAGTAATAGAGAAAAAAAACTAAAAGATAGAAGAGCACAAAGGTACCTACTGCTTATTACATTAGCAATTTCTTCCCGCAGACCTACTTCAGAAGAGATGATTGATAAATATTCTTATTTCTGTAAGTAATTTTTTACAAACCATTTTACACGTCAAGAATAAATTATGTTAGATGAGGTCGGTATAATCGACTATTGTGAGAAGAAAATCCAAAACAAACCCAATTCTTAAATCTTTAAAGTTAGGTACTGTAGCATCCTCTGCAATGCAAACTACATGTTCAATGTTACAAACAGCTATATAAAACCTCTTTTATTTACAACTCTGTTTCAGCAACAAATTACCTTTAACATCCCAAGGCGAGTATAAACTTTAACTTGTTGAAGTTAAGGTTGGTTTTTGGGTTTCATCAAAGTAGTTTCAGAGCTGTAAAATATTATGTTGATTCCTCTTTACTGGGCAGTTTTAACATTATTGAAGTGGAAATGTTTTCGTTTCAATATTTTTGATAGGTACCTAGAACATACGTTTACAATTTACATTAATACAATGTTTTTTTTTACACAACTACGCTGTAAACTGTGGTTATGTATGTTAAAGTCTGCTTTAACATACTTATCTATCGTTTTATTAGGTAAACCAATAAAAATTCACGCAAACGCCAAAATGATGCAGCTGTTAAGAGATTTTATCAGTTACCTTAGTTTATAACATATCACGATTCGTTCGTTGTGCATTAGGTACATAACTGTAATGGTTTTAAAAGTTAAGAATAATTCCAGAAAAACTTATTTTTATGTCCTGTCAAAGTTGTGAAAAGTTAAATGTAAAAGAAAAAAGAAAATAAAGAAAATATGTTTATTCTGCACAAACAAAACGCACATTAAAAGAAAGAAGAATTTTCTTCTTTCTTTTTCTACAAAAATAGCCAAAAGCCTCGTATTCAACCAACAAAAAAATGTTGGGAAATGTTGTTTATTGGTTGATGTCAAGACCTCGGACCAAAGAAAATATTGCGTAATTACTGTTGCGACCGTAATCTGTGGCAGCGACATGTATGTTTTTTTACACACAACATACCTAATCTGCTAAATAACAACAAAATTCCGTACATATTACATTCTAAATAAAAGCTGGAACATGTGCCTCAGGCCTGCGCCAAATACTTATGCACCCGTTCATCACTACTAATAAGTGGAACAGTCTTTTTTGAAGAACTCAATCAATACCTGTTTCAAAATTACTACAGACATAAAAAAGAGACAGTGCTCCAAACTAATGTACCTAAATCCATTAACTTCAAAAAATACGCCAGTTCAAGACAAGCTTGTTCAAATCGATTGTAAGCAAAGTAGAAGCTTGGCTTGGAGTGAATCTATCTTCGAGCAATCGGCACGTAAACGTCATAGTCATAGATCGTCAGTAATTGAATATTGAATTCTTTAATAAATCCTACATACCTACATAAACTCACGCTTTCTCACATAGGGTTAGGCAGAAACTACAGAACGCCACTGCTACGATCCTTACATTACCTACTCTTTTTGCTTCGTTTACGTTCATTCATCAGAGGGGCAATTCCTGTAATTTTTCTAAGAACGTCCACATTCGCATCTCATTCGCGATCTGTCAAAAATAAAATCAATTTACCAACAATTTTGACAAGTCTGACAGATTTCGACTTGAATGTGAACGTTTTTTATGTACGAGAATTTACCTTCTGGTCATACACGCAAGCCGGTTGCAAGTGCTACGCACCTGATCTTTCTGAAGACACCTATCACCACCTAGACAGACACCTATAGGTAGCAATCAGAAAAAAAAACAGCTCCAAAACTTACATAAATCCATTAACTTCTAAAAAATACGCCAGTTTAAGACAAGCTTGTTCAAATCCATTGTATTCAAAGGAAGCTTGGCTTGGAGTGAATTTATCGTCGCGCAATCGGCACTTAAACGTCACAAATCGTCAGTAATTGAGTATTCAATTCTTTAATAAATTGCCTCAGCATTCGCTTTCGACTTACACTCGCGTGTGCGTTTCCACGGTACGAGTGTTAGCAGCTACCAATAAAGCGGAAATTAGAAATTAATTTATATAAATAAAAATGAAATGCTGTTCGTTGGTAAGCGCATAACTTTAAAACAGCTGCATCGATTTGGTAATCCCTATTTTAAAATGTTCGTATTAGTCCGCATTAGGTTGTGTTTTTTTTAATTCCGGTTTTTTTTTGAATTTTGGAAAAACTAAACGTGTTTTTTGCAGGGGACTTTTGTTATTTATTGAAATTTTGACAGGGAAATGTCTGTGGGGTCAGCTAGTTGTTTATAGAATTGACAGACTACGTCAATTGTCCATTATAAAGCCATTTCATACAACTGACCAAGAATGACAGTTGTGAGTTGAACATAAGGATAAATTTGCTGAACAATCAATTCGAAATTTCCCTGAATTAATATGCATATAATATAGTACAGTCACTTAAAGATTCTGTGTAAGTATTTGGTGCTATGAATGTGTTAAAAAGCTTTTGAACATTACAAGGTTATCTACTTACATATCTTTTAAGAAATAACATTTTTTTTTTTCACAGAATTCCTTTGTAGCTCAAGACAGTTTCTTTAACCGTTTTTGGGATGTAATTATGTTCTAGTTTATTTCAGTCCTCATCTTTAAAGTGAGCTCGATGCTATAAAGATTTTAACAAATCGTGAGAAAATCGTTGTTTATCCAAACAATGACGTTCATTGGAATCTTTTACGATCAAATCAATGGAAACGTACCGTATCTAAGACTTCATTTAAAAGCTGCATATTTAGGCGAATCCTGAATGAGCTTTAAGCTTTTAAAAAGAATCATAGCGACGGTGGTGTACACCTGACAGCAGAAGTGTCTCCTGATTTACATTCTTATTTAACTTTAAAAGTGCTACCGAAGATTGTAAAGATCAAAGTATTACCTCGTTACATTGATTTTTAGATTTTTATACGCAAATAGAATATTATAAACAACAATTAATACTTTGTGATTTTCAATTATTAATGTATTTAATAAACAGTCCTGAATTAGCGTACCATTTTGCCAGTAAAACCCATCCAATCGGGGCACAACACTCAAAACAAATAAATCCATCGGATAGTGTCTAATCCCAAAAAAACCATACTCCCTTATGGGAATACAGGCGTGACATAACATGTTATGTGTCTAAATAAAAAAAAAATAGCTACACACGGATATGAGCCATTATCGCCTGTACCTGTACACGGCTCGAGCACTGTAAGATCCCGCGTTAAATCCCTACGAGAAAATTGCTTCCGACGATTTGTTCAGACAAAACTTCCCATTTCTGTACGCCCAATATACATTTACATAATTCACTAATGTATTTTAAAATGTACAATACGCTTTATTTATATTAACAGTCGTAGATTCTGGTAGTTAGAAACTTATTATTCTTTGAATATTAATGTAAATCACATACACGATAGCAAAATTTGTCGGTTATTCCGTTAAGCCGAAAGCGCTTGCAATTTATCTGTCAGAATTGACAGGCTTCAAACCACGTCGTCCGTTTGATTTTGATCAAAATATGATTCGCGACCGTAACAAGTATGTACAATTACCTATTTACTAAATTATAATCATAGTATTTAACACCTACTTTGTTTTTACATGGAAATGATCTTATAAATACTTTTCTATGTCATAACATTCCCGATTTAATGCGATACGACTTCAAAAAAAAAAGAAAAAAAAAGAACGTAAAGTAATTGCTAACAGTTTGCGCTGTGTGAAACGTATAAGACACTGTCTTTACTCAACTGTCTACCTTCTCAAATACTTTTTATTTATATGTTCTTATAAAACCGTGAAAACTTTTAATTGGCCTTATTTTATTACTCTCAATCGTGGAAAACTGTCTAGCTGTAAGTTTTCCAAAAACTGTAAAATAAAATAAATAAAATAAACATCTTTTTTTGTGGAAATATTTAAAAACCTTTTTTTTATACGAATGTGAGTTTATTTGTTTGTTTATTTGCTTTCACGCTAAAACGGCTGAACGGAATTGGATGAAATTTGGCACATGGGTATGATATTCCCACGGATCTACAATTATAAGCGGGTGAAACCGCGGGGCGCAGCTAGCTAGTAATGATATAAATACGATTAGATATAACGAATCATGCTTGGTCCTTCGGTCCCTATGCAATGTCATCCCTAACACAATTTTCGCCCTTATTAGTCGTTCATCGAGGCGTGTTATTAAAATATAGATCACAGGCTGCTTACCATGACAATGGCGGATTAATGGATGGGTCGGCGCTGTTGCTACAGTTTAAAGTGACACTTTAATTAAGTCAAGTGTGAAGGTAAATGGAGTATATGTTTGGTACACATGTTGTTGGTTTTCTTGACAGAACTTACTATTTCATGGATCCCGGCAATTCTAATAAGTTTAGTACCTAAATAATTTATTACGAAATAAAGCCTAATTAATTTAAAAAACTGCATTTCATTGTCCTAGAAAAATACGTAGATTTATGATTGCAAATTGGAACCTAATTTCTGTTTATTTTTAATAACTTTGTCCTCTTTAGTCAAATTTTAAATCCCTATCGTATAATTTGGAACTTACCAAAGAAATTATAAGAGATTATTGTCACAATGTAACCACTTAACTCGGTATCCATACATGATATCCTAAAAAAAAACAATTTAAAAAACCGCGACTACCATACCAGGCCTTCAGAAAATAAAGAAAATCCGTTCCGCTCGCGATGACAAAAGCCAATTCCGCTTTGCCGCCAGTTAAGCTATAACTACCCTCAATATCTCGTTCTACCGTATTAGCTGCTTACTCGGTCGTGTGATTAAAAATTATGCAATCGCGTGCGGCCCGCCACGGCGGACGGACGCGTCGTGTGCTCCTATTATTGCCTTTAAAAGCTATTCAAAACGATAATAATGGGTCAAGAGCTGAGATTTTAAATTGTTTATAAAGGAATTTAGTTGGATTAAAAGATTTTGATTTGACTTTGGAAGGCATTATGGTTTCAGTTTTATTGTTAACAATTACATAAACATTGGTATGCGAAGGTTTCCTTCTATTGTTTGGTCTTCAGATCCGCAAATAGGTATATTGCAATATCTGTCTTCGATAAAATGTTTCTACCTATAACCTGAAAATAAAAAAAATAATTGGTATATTAACATCAAATTAACTTTCAAGCTATTTCATAAACAATTTTACAATTCACATTTCTAATACTCTTCCAAAAACCCCATCAAACTCCACAACGGTCACATTTTCATATTTTAAAATCAGAGAATTTAACGTACTTACCATATCACGTCGAGTCGCTATCCAAGTTGGTCGTGCGGGTGTTCAGCCGTGAAATGGGTCCCTCTTAGCGTATATCGATTTAGGGGTTTGTACCCTCTCCTCAATGGAATTAATAGACTTGCCGCAGCGTTGGATGACAACGCATTCAGATTCCGTGTTCTGAAAGCGGTTGGTACTTTGTAACGCTGTGCCTGTATCGATTTGGATGTTAGAATGGTAATGATGTTGCAGTAAGGGATATGTGTTTTGGGAATGAACTGGGGATGAGATTTTTTAAGTAGCAGCCCGAAGTCTGCATACTTGCCCGGTTTATGATCATAGACTTAGACCTATAATAAAGTCGCTGAAAGTACACTTACATGTAAAGAGGCTACATTAAAAGTACTAAACACCTTTACTTTCAGGGATTCCAGACTTTATGTTTATTATGTTTAGTGACATAGATAAGTTTTTTTTTCATTTATTTATATTTTGTTAAGTTTTTTTACCTATCTAAAAAAGGTAACTTCACGGCCGACAGTTGTTAGGATAAAGTGTACCTGTAGGTATCAGTGGGTAAGGCGTGTGACACACTAACAATTGCAATGCCTTTCATTTAGAAAGTTCGACAACATTGACAGACGAATTATTCAAACTTAAGAAGCACTGGATTAGAAATTTCCTTCAAAATCAAATAAAAGTGAAAAAAAGATTCTGAGACGCAAATGGCGCCCAGCACTGGACCAACTGTCCCGTGTTGGGCGCCATTTATGTCTGTAACGATAATAAAGGTGACTGTAAAAGGTTACAAAAATAAATGTTCCACCACCACTATTTCTTTCTTTACATTTAGGATTGTGGATCTTTTATGGCGTTTTAGTTACTACAACGTTAATTAGCTACCTGTGATTATATGCCCCAGACTATCGTTCATAGGTCTCCTGCAAATTCTATCCTTTTCTGTATGTTGTCAGTTTGTCAGGCAGGGATAACGTTTTGTTTTTCCTCGCCACTGCAGTTTGTTCAATTTTAATTTTGGATATTAAATTAGAGTTAGTAATAGGGAAACATTATTTGAGAAATCTTACATTAAACACAATTGTCCTTGTTTTAATTACAAATATCTCTCAAACTCCACGACTTTCACTATGGTGTGAAATAAAGAGTAGGTGTACACCTATTATGCTGCCTATTTCTAGTACGATAACCCTTTATAATCTCCGATCGAACTTCGACTCCAATCTCCTATACCTGATCGATGCCAAGTATCGTGCAACTCCCCAAGTCCTGAACTCTACTGAAGATTGAAGAAACAATCCAATTAAGACGAACTTGTTAACAAGCTGTTCTGAACAATATGACTTGGTATATTTTGATTTTAGATGCAAACTCCCAATTAATATTGTGGATTATCATTTCTTGAAATATCTTTATAAATTTCTTAAGATTTTTAGAGTTTAATGAGATAATAAAGTGGTTGGAATTAGTGTGATCTAAGGCTGGCTTTATTCGGAATAACGTTATTTAGAGTAAAAAGATTCTGGCTTTCGGTTTCGGATTCCAAGCTGAATACCTGCTCCCTGTATAAAGAAAAGGTTGTTTTACGTTGGAATTATAAAACATTTGAGCAGACAACGTAAACTAATAAAAAAAAAATACCGCTTTTTTATTTAATCACTCAGAGTCAGAATATTACTCGTAAGTTTAGTTGTGTGCAAAGCACTAGGTATCTTATATAAATAGTGTACCTACTCAGTGAATTAAATTGGACTTTAATTAACTAACCCTAACCACTCAATCGAAATTCGGATTAAAATCGAACTTCAAAAATTTTGTACCCTTAATTCTTTTTCGCCGAAACTTCGCCCAAAAAACGTGGAATCTCCAAAATCGGGCTATACTGCGGGCGAGTGGGTTGTCTGGCAATCGGCGCAATTCCACGGTGCAGGCTTTGTGATGCAGATAACCTTAATCCCTGTCTGTCGGCTGCGTGTCAACACCAACCGCAGGCGGACGATGGAAATGAGGGGAAGTGACCTACATAGATGATAATCTAGGAGATTTTTTCGAAGGAACTTTGACTGCTATTTTAGCAACAAGGATGCGAGGTAAGCCTAGGGATAATAATATTGGTGGCGGCACGGCATGCGGCAGTGCCCTCCGATTAACAGAACATAAGTATTATTTTTGTGGATTACTTGGCTTTTGGCTTATTCGGATTAGTTATTTGCATTTTATGTTTATTTAAAATAATTTAGAAGATTACCGCACACATACAGTTTCCTTTACCCTTGACCTTTGGAAAACCTCACTCCTTGTACGAAGCACTTCTTCTATAGTCCGCGCGCGACTTGTCACCGCCAGAGGTATGTGAGCGGTGAGAGAGGGGAGGTAAACTAAGTCAACTCCACTAAATAAATAAGTAGCAGTATTATATCTCGGTGGTGACCTTGAAATAATTACCTACGGTCGCTCGGTAGATAAACCTTCCGCGTCCGTGCGTAACTGCCGCGCACTCGATACTGTTGTACCGTTTTCTATGAAGATAATACTGTTACTTATTTATACTGTGGCCAAGCTAACTCATTCTGCAAATTTTGTCAATTGCGCCCGTCTCATTACTCATATAACTCAGGCGGTGAATACAAGTCGCGCGCGGACTCCGAGCGCATCTACATTAACATCATCGTTTTCAAGCGCCAAGCAACAGTGCGAAAGGATTATGAAGGGCTGAGATAGCAATTTGCGGCGTACTTAATTACAAGATAAATTACTATGTAAATTAATAGCCTGTTCTGCTCCACGGTGGGTAAATATCGCGTCAGTTTGAATATTCCAACTCCGAGCATTTCCGACTATATTTCGACAACGAATTCTAGCATTTCTAGCTGTCGTTGTCGTTTCTGAGAAAAGTGCTGTTCAAACTAGATAGGATTGCGTTGAGTAGCTGTACCTACACTAAAATATGTTTGGTTTTGTATGGGTCGGGTGCAGTTATTAATTAGTCGGTTTTTCCGTTGATCAAAAATGTTAAAACAGGATGACCAGATTTCAAGCACACGTTAACTTAGGCATGCCGAAAATTAAGTAAAGGCAGTGAAGGAGGTAAAGACACCAATAATTAGAAAACTTGCTGTAATAAATTAAAGCTGCATGTGTTCTCTAGAGATCAAATGCAAGCTGAAGTATAGAACATTTAATACACGATCCATCAGAAGTAGTAATTAATCAAACCATTATTTGCGAAAGACATCATTTCCACCCTCACATTAAATAACTACTTAAAGGGGAGGAAACAAGACCAATTACAAAAATTATATTTGCACAATACCCGCATACAGAACAATGTGTTTGTTCATTTAATATTAATAAAGATTTGATTCTGATTCCGCTATCGGCCGCCATGTTTGTTTAGCTGTCAAAGTTCGTGTGCACGGCGCACGCGTGGCACGTGTCGTTCAAACAGAGTAACGTTTTAATCTAATAGGCCTAAGATTGCATGTATAATGCCAGAGGGTGAAAAAACAGGATTTTGTTGATTTTATGCGGATTCATCTTTATTAAAAATAACTTTTCTGTTATGATTCTGATGAGTTCTCACGTTTCGTGATGACCGCATCAGTGATCGTGGCTAAAACTAGGAAGGTCCTTAAATCAAATCAAAATCGATTAAAAAAATATTAAGTGTCCTATTACATTTTTTTACGGAAATTCATGATTTTTGACGTTGTAATTTTCAGCAGCAGTAAGATATTTTAATAATTTGATTATAATAACTATAGTGCCATTCTTTTTCTTGTAAGTTGGAGTTACACATTATTTTCGTGTAATTCGCTGAATTGACGCGGATTATATCGTACTTTAATTTAATTTATTGTAATTTTGTCTTATTATATTAAGAAACAAAAACTAATGAAACGTATTCACTGTAGATCGAAGTTTTATATCATATTAGTTTATTTGATTTAATTGTGTTTATTTGGAATATAATGGACATGAAAATCAAGACATTTATTGGTTTTCTTTACGAATTTTCCCTGAAAACTCAAGGAATTTAAAGAAATTCTAGAACTCCAATAAACAAGTAAAACATTAAAATTATCGTTTAGTAACTTTCGCTTTTATTAGAACTGATTCAAACAATGTGAATTTGAGCGTCAAAGTTCCATTGCCGACGTTTTTCCATGTAAACTGAGTTCGTAAAATATTCATAGTAAATTACACGACAAGAAAAGTTAAAATTTGTAATTCCAACTTACAATAAAGAGAATGGCACTATCGTTATTCATAATCAAATAATTCAAATATCTTACTGCTGCTGAAAATTACAACGTCAAAAATGTAATAGGACTCTTAATGTGGTTTTTTGTAGGTAATTCAAACCAATTTTTATATGGAATGGAAATACTTTGAGTCTATGAGACAGTACTGTCTTACATAGGTATTAAGAATCAGTAGCTATGTACTTAGGTACTTTGTAGGTGGATTGAGGTGATTCAGAAACTATAATTTATTATGGTTTCCGAATCACCTTTCTCCTCATTCAAGGCAGTAAACGTTTACTTCAGAACCTGACTTTTCCAATTACATCGAGTATCCCAATGTGAGAGTAAATTTACACTATCTACAACTCTTACGAATTGCATAATTCTCTTTCCACACAAAAAAAAACTAACCGACTGCCATCGACCTATGGAAGCCAATTACATGAACAATAGTTGTAAAATAATACCCACAAACTGACACCACAGATGAAAACGTTATAACAGATTATTATCGTTGGCAGCACTGTGGGGCGATGCGTCGATATAAGATATCAAATCACAATTTTGGCAGAGATTGCGTCGACAGATCAACGTCCCTTGTTTATTTGATTAGGACGCTTTTTATCAGTGGATCTCCCCTAAACTATTTTGTTTTATTTGTTTGCGGTAAAAAATATTATTGTGGCCGCGAGATATGAATCTGATGTGACACTATACCGTGCCGTCGTATTATTTTCGTATTTGTTAGTGAGGTTTAGATGCGGCAGTAGCCTATAGCAACCCCAGTTGTTTTATTAATAAATGACAGACTCGTGCTAGACCAATAAATATATATAAAGAAAAAAATATAAATATATATAAAGTGTGTCATAGCCAATAGTGTCATCACAATGTCTTGTTTTCTTCCTTTTATATTTGATTGTATATTGGCACCTTGCAGTATAGTAATTATTTAATCGTACTTTTGTATGCTGTGCTGTTTTTTGTGTGCACTAAATAAACGATTTATCTATCTATCTATATCACTTGATACGTAATCGATGATAGAAGTAACCTATCCTAACCTGCAGGTTGTTTCTGGCATGAAAGGAAACCGTAAAAGGCAACTCCATTGACATCAGATGAGAATGAAATGCCTCCTCTTGTCCAATAGAAGGAATAACAGGCCTGCAATCTAGAATCCAGTCCCAAGACTCGCGATCACAGGAAATCTTTGTTTTGACTAATCAGAAGGCCCACGATGAAAAACATAATTAGTGAACATTTACAAAACTGGCTGAAAATTATCGCCCTGAATAGAGGGTGAAAAGTAGGGTACCAAGAATTAACAGCTGTAACACACTTCATTATAACTTAGATTGAGATGTCAAAGAAATTATACGAAAAACAAAATACTGTGCTCTGCTACTCGCCTCTAAGACAAAATATTACCTACACCTGCAAAAGCAGTCAATGATAATTCAAAATATAAAATTCTATCTGTCAACTTGACAGCCAATTTAAAAAAAAAACCGATTGCCTATTAGCGCGCAATTAAAGGCTGCGTTCGCAATTTAAATCGGGAGCTATTGTTCGCGCCCTCCGTTAATTCGACGGTTTGGGTGCGTTCCGCGCTGCACTTGCCCGATAGCTATGACATTCTCTTTAAAACATAATGGAATAAAGAAACAGTAAACTGGCCTCCCTTACTGGGGGAACACTTCGTTATCCGACGGATAGTTGGACGGAATGGTATTGATACTGGCAGTTAAAATGTTTGTTTTTTTTACATTCAAGAAGACAAGGAACAAGAAAGTCCTAAATTATTTTTTTTATTTTTTTACTCCGGTGAATAATTTCGCATTAATAAATTAATGTGGTAAAAAGTAAGTTTCTCGTTGGCTTACAAACTTATTTAAGAAAACTGTTGAACGATGGATGAGCTAGCTAATTAATTAAATCCAGTCAGTAGCCTTTAGCAGAATGTGTGGTAGAAGCGATATCAAAATTACCATAATCTCACTTCGTGCGCGTGCACTAGTTAAAATAAACCCATCGGATTAGCTTTTCCTTGACTTTTGGTATTTTTATCAGAACTTTTAACGGTTTTTTTAATTAAATAAATATCTATAAATTCTATCCATCCAAATAGCCGATAAATAATCAAGACGCTACAAGCAAAGTATTCGCTAAAACCTACAAGGTAGCACCATTCATAACGAATCACCGTACAAAATGATATTATTTGTAACATAATCCGCGAACAACTACGGCACGAGATTGATATTACGCTAGGGTGATATCGACATTAATTTATATGGATACGGTTTAAAAATGTATAATGGGTGGGTCGCCGACACTAATAAAGTCCCTTGGGGCCACCATGTTGCCAGTGACACTTTTTGGCGCGAAATAAAGTACATATTTCACTAGAAAATCGAGTAAGCAATTTTGTTAAGTTAATTCTTTTATTGGCACTGGCCGTTAGGTTCAAAATTCTGTGTCAAATATTTTGACAGGCAACACGGCTTTTGGCCCGAAATAGTTAGGATGCGTTCGCGAATGATTGATCGGCTAATTGCGGAGGATGACGCGTGAAGACGCGTGCAATAACATTTATTTCTCATTAGGTACACAGTATTTATTTCTTTACAAAAGGTTTATTCACACGAGAAAAAAAGAGTATTTCTTTTCCGAAAAAAAAAGGTTGCAACGGATTGATTCAGGGTAAAGCTTAATTTAAATAAAATAAAATACAAACACAGATAAAGTTATAAATTAAATGTCACAAACCTAATAATCGAATAGCTATGGCAAATCGTAATTGTGTGTGACTAATAAAGGGGATTATGCAAATTAGTTGAATTTGAATCACGTGTCCGTGTACAAATCAAATGTTAAATAATTGTTAAATAGCGTGTAAACATGCGCCGCTTCCTTTGTATTCTAAACTAGACAAACAGGGATAATTTTATAATTTCACATCGGACGCCATACTTCTTCATTCAGAGTCAACTGCGTGTAAAATTAAAATAAACGATTCAGCGCTAATGCATGTTCGAATTTTGAATTTCGACTTCGCTGACGTCGCGGTTTCGACGTCTTTATTCAAATTTCGAATAATGAGAGATCGGTCACGCGCCAATGAACGCATTCATATTTAAAGTCCGCTCGCAAACGTTTCAGTTATAGTACAAGTTATTGTATCAATTAATTAATTCTGCAGTCGCATGTGACAAATTATCATTTAATTGGCGAGTTTGACGTGATTTATTGTTGAATTTAACGCAAGTGTGCATAGAGCATTATGTTATTAAAGTACTGTATGCACAATGCTGGCGTAGCTTACACTGACTAACACAATTTGTGTGAATATATACATAAACTAAGTACACAATAATACTCACTGTACAGTGCACATACCTTATAATAATACGCTATAGGATTGTCTTGTATAATAACAAAATCGTCGGTATTTAATAAATACCGACGATTTTGTTGATTTGGATGCTACGCGAAAATGTTGCCAATAAATAAATCTGCTACCTTATACAATACCAGCATCAAATTAACGTAAACCCCCAAAATATATACCAGACAACTATACCGTCTAATTACCCCACACGAGAGGCAAAAACAACACCTAGAGTCCCAAACTGGTGATAAATCAAGTAAAGTAAAATATCTATCCTTTGGGAGCGCTCGAAGCTGTCAGATGACATAATAGGGTCTTTTATCGCGCGATGTCGCGATAACGACCGCGACTAGTGACGATCAGTGTACACTATTATGTTTTTGAAAAAAGAATGGGTGGTGTCGGTTGATAATTTGGGATGGAATGAAATATGGATGATGTTCTTTTTTGTAAAAATATATCGGTCGTTGAGTAGATTGCGTAACGTTATAAAAGTTTGCCATCTTCAATAGATTTTTTCTTTGAATTAAATACGTACACACACACATTACATACATACATAGTAAATCCTTTTTACTTTTTATCTACGATAACATTAGGTAAGGCCCAATATCAACCATGCAATGCCCTAGGCATAGGTAGTTACTGGGTTGCATTGAAGCCAATTAGAAAAATGTGAAAATAACGTTGGTTGTTCGAAATATCTCTCCTCTCCCTAGGGGAGGGCCTAGGTACAAGCCTTGCCTCCTGGGAATAGCTCTCCGGCATAAAGAAAAAAATCTAATCATCACAAAAGCCACAAAAATTTCAACAATGCAACTTAAAACCACAAAAAATCTTCATTCTACGAAAGAAAACATCAAATTAAAGAGATCTCATCACACTGCAGAGTCGACACGTGTCCATCTAATTTAGCCCCGCGCTACTCTCCGGTCGCCATTAAGACTCCCTCAGGATTAGCGGAATCAATGAGCTGCTCGCCATGCTATATCCCCTAGTGAAGGGACTCGCGGTAAGGACAGGGAGGTCAAACCTAAATGATAGGTGAAGCTGTCAGGAAAATGAACGCCGAAGTGTGGAAGTAATTGGGGGTAAAAAATCTTCTTTCTTTGATAACAGACGTTAAATTACGTCAGAAGAATATGTGCGCTTGTTTCTTGAAGTTTTATAGGTACCTACATGCTAATAGTTAATCACAAGCTGCTACAAGGCTACTATATGCATAACCTAACTTTTTCATGAAGTGTTTCCAAAAATTGTTGAGTTCTTAGGTATAATCAATACACACTGTGAAATTGGTCTCGCGTCCTTAATTCCTAAAAAAACACATCTTTACTTTTTCTTACCATCATAAGATTCCCTAACACAACATAAAAATAATGAGCATTGTTTTCCATCCACATATCACTGTTCAAAGTTTAATACAATACCACGTCTGCTTCTCCATCAAATCAGGGTCAAATCACATGACATTAACAATAGTACCAACATGAGGGGTCCACATCCGAATGCACAATGGTGACAACATTGATTTATAGTGGGGCCCACCTGTTTGAGCTGATTATTTCTTGTGTTGTTACATTGTTATCATGTTTCTTTTATAATTGGCTATCAATGACTTCAAATTACTGCCTGTGATATTAGGACTTGAATTTCTATGATGTCACTCTATGCAGAACATTAGCCACCCAGCTTAAGAATAAGGATAAGAATAATTATTTTTTGTAAATATGGGTAGATGATACTTCAATAGGTGTTAGTACAGTACAAAGATCAGCCATATTTTGCCATTCGGCATGCAAATATTTACATCAAGTTATTATTATTGTATTTAACATTTAGGAACATCAAGTTATTATTGTTGTATTTTACATTTACATCAAATTATTATCATATATTACATATTTACATTAAATTATTATCATATTATATTATTCACATAAAAATATTATCTGTCATTAGATCAATTATTATTAAATTAGAGCTCCATATAATGATTACTAGAAAAGTCAACTAATCTTTTTCTCAGATAGGAAATCAGTCACACTGTAATACGTTATAAATATCAAAAATTTACGTAGTCTATTCTTAAACAGCAAAGCATTTTTAAATCTTTCCAATCTCTTGCATGTGAGATCTAGATTTTCTCACGATTCGGACGTTTTTCTATAAGTACCGTAAACCGTAAGTTAGTCATTTCCAAAATTACCTGTATCTACTCAGCCTATACTGATCCCACTGAAACAGGCCTCCTCTCTGTTGGACGGAGTGCCATAATCCACCACGCAAGCCCAGTGCGGGTTGGTAGATGTCACACGTCTTCGATTTTTTGGTTCTAGGACATGCCGGTTTCCTCACGATGTTTTCCTTCACCGTTTTGAGAGCAGTGGCTATGAAATGATTTACCCAAAGTCGGCCGTTAGCAGTGGACGATCAGCATCATGCCTTAGTATATAAGATAACTGTACGAAACTACCCCCAAGTCTGCCATTCTTTCTTGCGAGATTTTTTTATTCAAAAGGAGCAGTAACTTTGGAGCTACCTTTATTGTTGTAACTAAAACACCATTTTACTTAAATACCTAGGTTTCTGCAGGCACCTAGGTATTTTAGTAGTTCCTTACTTAACTTTAAATATAGGTACCAACTTTTAAACAAAAACTTATGTGATCTGGGTTTCGTACTAAGATCCCCTTTACTAAGGGGATCTGCTTGCAAAAAAAAGGGAATAACAAACAAAATATTTCCTCAAACATCCTCATATTCCCAATTGGTGAAAACCTCATTTGACACTGATACTCGCATAATAGAATCACATTATGTGGCTAGGGTGGGGCCCCTAGGGACGCGATAACATCGATTCCACGATAGTCGAGTCGAATAGTCGAATTACTATTCGATTCTCGCAACGATCCGTATCGAGTGTTTGTTCAGTCCATGGTAAAGGAGTGTAATTGAAGATGTCGGCTTTTATTTGCTTTGTTGTTAGTTGTTTGGACAAGGAAATTGGTTTTTAAACAGGATCGGATGACTGTGTCAATAGTGCGGTGAAAAATCTGGGAGCTTTTAAAAGTTGTGGTAAGTTTTATAATACTTACTAGCTATGCTTAGCTACCCGCATAAGTCTCGGTCCCTTGGAAAAATCGGGATAAAAATTATCCTATGTCCTAATCCAGGCTATGGTCTACCCATGTGCCAAATTTCATCCAATTCTGTTCAGTCGTTTTAGCGTGCAAGCGTAACATACAAACTCACTTTCGCATTTATAATAATTATATAGGATTTACTTCTGAATCTCGAGAGGAAAGGTAAGGTACTAGCTTAGCTAGTTCTGCAGTAGACGTTTGCTGCTTGTTTCGAACTTTGCAGGTGTGCTGCAGAACTTCATTACTTACCTCATTATTGAAATACTCTTTTCCAGATATAACCAAATTATGATGCTTTCACTGTGAGCCTGACTTCTCTAGCTTCAATTGACCTATTAAATGGCTAACTGGCATATGAATCTATGCCAGTTTTAATTTCCAGTGAGCTTAGACGCTTAAATGAAAAATGAGCGTAAAATACGAAAAATTCAAAGATTATAATTGCACAACCAGATAACAATATCCTTAAACAACAAACGGATGATATTAATCCGAGTGACGATGAATCGCCTCCGATCTTAACTCAAATAAAACATCTGTACCTACTTATTGGGTACCCACTATTTAAAACTCATCTTACAGCCGTGGTGGCGCAGTCGAAACGCTCGCGACTTACGAGTTGTAGTTTGTAGGTTCAAAACCACACAGCCGCTTTACTTTGCATAAATCATTTCATCACCACTGCTCTCAAAACGGCGAAGGAAAACATTTCGAGAGGAGGTACCGGCAGTTCCTAGAACAAGAAATTCGAAGACATATTATGTGATATCCGCACTGGGCCAGCGTAGTGGATTGTAGGCCTGTGTCCCAGAAGTGGTAAAATTATTGGATGATTTATGATTATGCTAACATACTAATCATCATCTGCCTAGCCTTTTCCCAACTACGTTGGGGTCAGCTTCCAGTCTAACCGGATGCAGCTGAATACCAGTATTTTATATGGAGCGACTGCCTATCTGACCTCCACAACCCAGTAATTGGGTGATACGATACCCATTGGTAAGACTGGTTGTCAGACTTTCGGGCTTCTGACGACCCGTAACGACTGTCAAAGATCCACGAATGACAGCCGGGACCAACGGCTTAGCGTGCTTTCCGAGGCACGGAGGAGTCTCGGTACGTAAAGATGGTCCCATCCACAGACCAACCCCGGCAAGCGTAGCTTAACCTGACGGATCGACCCGTGCGGCAGTTATTACTTAGCCACGAGCTCCACGGAACATTATGCTAACATACTAATAACCACTATTAAAACAAATTCAATAAATCGATAAACTACACACAATTACCTATAGTTCCGTACATACCTTCCTACTTACTGGACAGATTTAATCTGTCGCGCGCGCAATTAGCAGACACAATAGAATTTTATTGTTATCTGTCTCCAATATGAGACACCAGTATTATAAAGGTTAAGCAAAAGATTCAAGGGGTCCAGCGAAGGGGTCCATCGGAGGGGGCCTGGTAAAACGTTAATCGAATCTGGACCTAATGGGATTTCTTTCTTGAGGGGCACATCGCTAAAGGATTAATTTATATCAATTTAAATGGGAGTTGTGTATACAGGGTGCGGGTATTGTTGAGGAATTTTTTATTTGGATTTGTAGAGTTATTTTTGGACACTGTTGAGGATTTTGTATTGAATGTCTAGTTTTTTTTTTGTTAAATTAATGGGACTAGACTTGCAAGCTATTTTCTGAATCTTGAAATGATTAATTGATTATCAAAATCGCTGGTAAGTCTCGAAATTGGAACAGTTCCAATAAAGACCCAATTTTCGTGCCAAATATTATTTTTATTTTAGAAACATGTAACCCAAACCATTGTCCTCAACTTAACTAAAGATTAAACAGCAGTGCTGATGACAAGTAATAAGTGCCAAAACAAAAAAGGAAAAAAACAAAACAATAGTCGCTACCACAATAACACTGTCTTGCTAATATTAGCTTAACATAACATAATCACCTCGACAGATAAAACATCAAGAGCCATTATCTTAAATAATTGCCTTTATTGAGAAAATATATCCAGTTCCATAAAATACGTGTTATAAGTATCAACAAGGCGACGAAGAGGTGCACATTCAGCTTTATGTATTGGTGCTGATTGGTTTGACATTAAATAATAATAATAACACGAATTATGTGACTCTCACGTATAACAATACCCATTGTCAACAGTGGACCTACCATAATTTAATATCACTAAATTGACACTCATTTTTAGACGTGCCTATCTATTCTGCAAAAATCACAAAGTGAAACTGTAGTGAAGTCAGCTGTCAATTTTATTCTGCCTCGTTGGTCTAGTGGTCCTGGTTTCAATTCCCAGGTCGGGCAAAGTGTTATTGGGCTTTTTCCAGCAGGAATTTCTCAGTAGCAGTTTTTAGCTCCGGAGTTTGGATTTGTGCCCGGTTAATGGCAATAGGCTCGCCCCCTATTACATACCCCTATTACTTAAACATAACTGGCGAAATATGGGTGTACTAAGGTACACCTCTGCCTAACCCTTCGAGGATTACAAGCGTGATGTTATGTTTTTGTTATGCAATCACACATCGCAGTTTGCCCACAATTTTTCCGCCATACATTTAGAGAGCACCCTGTATACAGCTGCTCCGGAGAAGGTCTAATCCGCAGCGTTTGTTTGTGTCCCCGGTAATGTATGTGAGAGCGCGCGCATGCCGACAAATTAAAAACATATCCCGGACTATCGTCGGGACGATATTGTTGGAGAAATATCGGATTTTACGGAGGAAAAATAGTGGCTGGACGATTTCAGGGAGTTTATTTGTAAATAAATATCTTCTTTTTTTGTCTTAATTTTTCAGTAAGTTTTCTAAAATAGCTAAAATAACGAAGTCAATATTTCATTCTACTTTCTTTCAACGTTGCTTGTTAGGGTTCTGTACGTTGTACGTCTGTCTGTCAGCGGGCTGTATCTAATGAACAGTAGAAATTATAGGTAGACATTTGAAATTTTCAGTTTGTGTTTTTCTATTGCCGCTATAACAACAAAAATAATAAAAATAAAATAAAGTAAAAAATTAATTAAATATGGTCCCATACAAGAATCAGCGTTACATGTTCGGCGTTTTTTTGCTTATTATTGTACGGTGATACAAGCTAAATATTTTATGCTGGTTACGGAAATAACCTACCGTACCTACCTAACTGTCCTTTCTTTGGTATTGTTCGTCGAGTTGAGCTCCTTAAGTTCTGAGTTGAGCTCCACGATTACTGACAAATGCTTGCACTGACAGGACAGGTCCACTCAAATCTGTGTGGTTCTTTTCTCAAAAAACCATTTCAGACTAATCTACATGATCCTCATATGGCCTGACCAAGATTATGTCTGGACTTTAAAAGAGACTGTGACCTCTGAGTTTGTTTCGGTCTTTCTTCTCAGAGTAGTCAGATAGGAAACGCCGTACTCATCTAGCTAATTTTTTATTTAATTTTTTAAGATGATGTGTAAAAGTGATTCCAATATCCTATTTACAGAATGAACCATTTCATTTCATTAAAATAACGAAATTAAAATTTTATTCTGCGTTTTTTTAACGTTGTTTTTACTGTCACAACCTACAGAAATTGTACCCACAGCAAAAAAAACCTTCTTTCGATACTTGCGTAGAATACTTTATTCGTAAAGAACTCCAAAATATTTCATCCTTACCTACAGAGTGATATACACGAACCTACAGTACAAAATTTAACGTAGGGTGCTTGCGCCGGTTAGCGACCAGTTAGTTGAGTTCCTATCTTTGGACGAATCAAAATATACGCCATTTACACGCAAAGTAGTTGCCGACAATGTAAATTGGTTCAAATTTAGTCTAGTTGTGAAATTAAATATAAAATAGCACGCTTCCATTCATAAATTATGAAAAATTATGGAAAAAGTGCAAAAATAGCCGAAATGCTAGTTAACGACCACTTATTTCGGTTGGCGACCACTAGTACGCTAGATTACGACCACTGTTAAAAAACATAAAAATAAAGTAATAAAACCACTTTTATGGATAAAAAATATTATTTATTTTTCCCTTTAGATCAAATATCTAATAATCATCAACACAAATAGTATTTAATCATCGGATTTAACTTTTTTTATTAAATTAATCAAATAAAATAAATCTTTTTTGTTGCGCGATTTAACCTGGTACAAATTTCGATATCCCTTTGGAGCTAAAAATTTATCAAGTTTTAGGGCATAGAGAAGTCACTTTGTCCTGTTCCACACCAATTTGTCCTGGACGATCTTCTTTGAAGGGATTCTTTGATACATGGTTAATGACAAAAAAAAATTAACAGTATTCAGAAGCTTCTGCTTCTTAATTGGGAATCCGCACTTGGCAACGGGCAAGCGGGCGGAATTCCAGTCATGAGAGCTAGAGAGTCTCTTTAACTCCGTCATCCATGAGGGTATAACGCCCGAGGCGTGGCGCAGCGGTGCGATGGTTCTGTTCTTCAAAAAAGGTGACAAAACCTTGCTAAAGAACTATAGACCCATCTCACTTCTGAGCCACGAATACAAGCTGTTCTCGAGAATCGTCACGAACCCTCTCACCAGGAGACTTGACGACCCAGCCACCAGAACAAGCCGGATTTCGAAAAGGCTTTAGTGCCGTAGACCACATCCATACTGTTCGGCAAATTGTACTGAGAAAATACTGCAAAGATCGAGGAGTATAATCAGCTACTGTGTTTGGCATTTGTGGACTACGATAAAGCATTCGACACCATCGAAATATGGGCAGTTCTGGCCTCTCTGCAACGATGTTGAATTGACTGGCGTCATATCGAAGTGTTGAGATGCTCGTATGACACTGCCACAATGACTGTTCAGAACCAGGATGAGAAAACGAGCCCCATCCAACTGCTCAGAGGAGCGAGACAGGGGGATGTGATATCCCTGAAACTGTTTACCAATGCTCCAAGTCTTTTTCTTCCTTTTAGGGACTTGCTTTCGAAGGCTTCATCTTGAAAAAACTACATAAACTAAATCAAATAATCACATGTGCTCGAATACTGAACATACTTAAGCTAAACTTTAGTTTGCGGCCATCGTTCTTTTCGTACTAAATCTTGGTGGTCGCAAACTAGTATCGTACTTTTCTAACTGTATCACATAGCGACCACCTTTTAGGACCAATATTTGTGGATAAATTAAATAAGTTTTATCAAAAAAACATGGTCATTTACTGAAGAATTGCAAGTTTAGGCTTTTACAACACCAAAACCCTAAATAGTGTAACCATAAATAAAACATTGAGAACATAATAAGCAAAACAAAATAAAACTTTGTGAGTCAGAATACGACCACCTGGTCGCTTTCTAACGTAATAATAAAATATGCATTTCAGTAACCGACCACTGGGTTTTAGTTTAATATATGGTAAAAATTGACTTAAATGCAATTAAATAATTGAAATCAATACATAATTGAAGTACCCACGTTTCTAATTTGAGTAAAAAACTTAAAATAAGTAGCAATACTTAGCTTGGAACGCCGCGCGCCTTGCTAATTTTTTGCTCTTGCGCAGCACATTCACACACCACTTAATCAACACGAGAATTTTGCGTAATTTTTCTTTATTTTGGGTCAAGCGGTTCGTATAAAATTTAGTAAATTCTTATTATGTAACTATTCAAATAATATTTAAGTGTAACCATAACTTATGTGATAATGATTTGTAGTTTAACAGGTTAAAAAACACTATGTTACTCAATTTATTTTCATAAAAAATCATTTCATTCACAATTTTGTAATTTATATTCTTAATTTATTTTTATGTTTATTTATATTATTTAAAATATAAATAAATAACTTTAGGGGTTTATCATAAATCATAGCAACACCTCTCATAAAAATAATAGTAAACTATAAAACATCGTAAAACTATCGTCTCTCAGAATAACCCCCAACATCTGTAAAGGCTGTCACCATCGTTTTTTTCCGCCACTATCCGCTTACAAAGAATCCAATCCATGTCTCCTGCTTAGCGTCGAGTGGTACATCCCACAGACATCGATTATTATGCATAGTAGTTGCATTAATTCTGTTTTATCGACCTTTTATGAACAAAATGGGAGTTTCCCGGGTTTTCTAGTCTCAAGTCTCGAGTGAATAGCTTATCAACGTCATTAATTGCTTACCATCAAGTGAGATAGTGGTAAATACAAGAATACTTTTAGTTTTTAAATTTTGTTTCTGCTACGCTGCTACGAGTTCGTAGCAGCTACGTAAGCGTAGACAGGCCTACGAAAAAGTATGTTGGTTTTGTTTTTGTACCAAATTGTATACGGTTAGTCTATAAGGTTATTCAGGTGAGACTGTTGTCATTCAATTCTATCATTAAATAGTTGAACTCAGTAAAATTTACTGAAAGTTTTATGAATAAGGAATTCAATGGCAGATCCACCGATTACCGACAGATTTCAACGAATCTGTCTTAAACAAGAGTAGGTACCTAACGGCAAAAGCCTACAAATTAGTTCTAAAATACTGACTGGTATTTTTCTGTTCATTTTTTTCGTAGTAACTACGAATTTGTAGATTTAAATAAAACTATTGCTTCGTCTTAAAGGCTCAACTATAGTCTGCCTTTTAATTAGCTGCAGTAAAATTACACTTCTTACCGTCACTTTGTCAATTTTTTTTTTTTTTACGAAATGACAGTAAGAAATGTCATTTTACTGCAGCTAACTAAAATTCCGACTGTAACTAAATTCACATTAATGTACTTGACATTTCTACTATATCAATATCACTATATATTAAAACAAAGTCCCCCCCGTGTCTGTATGTTTGTCTGAACGCGATAAACTCAAAAACTACCAAACCAGACCAGTTTAACCCCACAGCAACACACTCACAATTAACCATTAAACCCACCCAATAAAATGTTAACATCAGAATTATTATGCAATTATAAATATTTTTGTAAAAAGGTGTCAATCCCACTAAAGAACACTGTCCTTCAAGATACAGGATTTTCCTAGTTTGAAGGGCAGGGGTCTTACTCTTTTGTAAAAGCCATACCCATCCCATTTAAACAGCACTGATGTTTACCTAGGCTAAGTTTTGGTAAATAAATGATTACTTACTCGTACTTGTAGCGGTTACACCGCCACATACGAACTACGCATCAAAGACATGACGTCACACAAATCCTGCATCGCGCAATTTGAGTTTACCGCGCGAACGACATAGTCTTATCTATGTCCGAAATCAACAGTCGGGCAGTCGGCCCGCCAGACACAACACCCGTCTGGTCGGAGGATCCTCCCTTTTCTATGGTGGATGAGTGAACTTTACACCCTATTCATGCCTCTAAATTGGTGACCCCGAGTATGAACGTCAACGCAGCCTTCGTGCAGCTACTTCAGCGTGACGTCATCATCATCACTCCCGCAAGCTTTCGTGAGGCGAGTCACACAGACAGCCAGCACCCTCGGCTTCAACGGGTATCCTGACCACCAGCATGCAGCGAACGCGCATTCCTGGTCATCACCCTCAGCCTCATCACCCCGACTCACTGGGGAATCAACGCAATCATCTCAATCAGCGCAATCACCTCAATCACCACAACTGCCGTAATCATCGCAGACAGTTCCGACTCACCGCGAACTGTGCGGCACCCGGCTCACTGGAACCTTAGCTGGCACTGTGAAGCATCGCAAGATACAAGACTCAGCCCACTATCGACCTCCGGTCTCCGGAGAGGAGTGATGTAGCGGTTACACCGCCACATACTAACTACGCATCAAAGACATGACGTCACACAAATCCTGCATCGCGCAATTAGAGTTTACCGCGCGAACGACATAGATAAGACTATCCGAAATCAACAGTCGGGCAGTCGGCCCGCCAGATACAACACCCGTCTGGTCGGAGGATCCTCCCTTTTCTATGGTGGATGAATGAACTTTACACCCTGTTCCTCATGCCTCTAAATACTTACCGATCGGATTTTCATACGGTTTTCACCAATAGACGGCGTGGAATTCTTTACGATATGGTATTTCAATCAATTTAGATCAAAGTTGGCACACAGACAGTTTATAAACTGGATACTTTTATCCCGAAAGAACGTTACGAACGATAATTTGCGACCTCAACAACGCGAGTGAAGCCACGGACAAAGCTAGAACAATGTTTAGTTATTTAGAAGTAAAAGAAGTTGAACTTGGCGTAGCGATCTAGCTACGACGTCGTAGCACTATCACGTAGCCGTAGAGGACTAGCTACGCAATGGTCTTGTAATTCTACAAATGTATTTTTTTAATGTTATCCCTATATTAACACGATGTTTACACGAAGGGTTCCGTACTGCATTACGATCGAGCAAAAAACGCCGAAAAAAACACTTACTTACACTTTTTTATTATTTACCCCCCCCCCCCCCCCCCCCTTAATTATTAACTTTATTTCATTTTTGTTATAGTGGAAATAAATATACAAAATCTGTGATAATTTACACCGTCTACCTATTACAGTTCATGAGATACAGCCCGCTGACAGACAGACGGATGTACGGAGAGCGGAGGCTTAGTAGGTAATAGAGTTCCGTTTGGAACCCTTTGGTTACAGAACCAATTTATTTTCAGCTGATTAATGAAGAAAATATTGTTGCTAGTAAAAAAAATTGCTTTGGGGTACACATTTTAGCGGTAAATGTTTTGTATTCCTAAAATGGACTGTGACCTAGTGCTATGGGTAGATTGTTGCTTCAGTTTTTTTTTTGTAGTCACATAACATATCATCACGCCTTGTTTCCCCGAAGGGTTGGGTAGAGGTGTACCTGTAGAACACCCACATTTGCCGAGCTGCCAGTGGGTGCAAACCCTTAGCGTAGCTCGTGGTCACATACCTGCAAACAAAGAGTAATAATTCAATAATTTGCGGACCTAATGTTAGAGGATAATTATAATACTCGGACACGTGTTTATTTACCTTTATATTTATTGACTTACTATAAGTACTTTCTGAGTTAATCGTGGACAGACGACAGCACGTCAGATTATACCAGGCTGTCAGATTTCTCCAAATGGTTTTAAACCTTAAAATGTTGATGGTTAAGTTCAGAATCGGATGTGAAAATTTGACGGTTTGTAGTAGCTTGACCTACAGACTGATGTGTATAGGTGTAAGGTGGTTCATTGTTTTGTGAAAGAGCGCCTCTCGCCATCAAACGTAAAAGTTTGGCGAGTTTAGAATTAAATAACACCTCTGTATTATAATTTCATTAAATAAATATATTGAAGAAAAAAAAACTAACATCAACCAACCATTCTGAGTTTGTTTCGGCTTTTCTTCTCAGAATAGTCAGATAAGAAACGCCGAAGTCATCTAGCTTTTTTTTTTTAAGATGACGTGTAAGTGATTCCAATATCCTATTTACAGAATAAACAATTTCATTTCATTTGTTGCAACCTTGAGACGCACGCCGCACTTTGCATGTTCGATGTATAGTCATACTGACACATTTTTTCATTAAATAAGCTTTATTTTGTATATTGGCACCTTGTATTTTCATGATATTCTAGTAATATATAATATAGTAATTTGGTATCATTTAATTTTGCTTTTGTGTGTTGTGGTATTTCATTTGTGTGCCCCAAACACCATGAGGTATTGTTTCAGAACATCATTATTTATTATCATTATTTATTTCATTATTGTTTTGTGACTAAGTTGTCTCTCAGTCACAAAACTACTAAAAATATTAAGGCCGTTTCCTCACTGGGCGGTACGTCTGCGGTACAGGATCCTTTCGGTGCTACACGTTTTACTGCATCGGTACCGAAAGCTTACCGAGCGCCTAATAAATATTATATCTGCTGATCCATGCGTCATGTTCGTGAACGGGCGCCATCAGTAGGGACTGGTCATCTCTCTGCCACGGCTTATTTTAATTTTTGAATTGTTTTTATTTTTTTTATTACAGTCGCTTTTTACGTGCACGTCTTTCTACATTGTTCTCACATGTATAATTTCAACATGAATGATGTTACCAATATTTTGTAAGAATATTATGATTTAAAAGAGTGTCCGTGGAGTTTCTTGCCCGTTCTCCATAGGAACCTACGCTTTGGAATGGGCAACTAGCTTCATATTTCTGACTGACTGACCCCTTGACAATTCAAAAGTGTCTGTACATGGTTTAATTGAAATAAATGCTTTGACTTTGAGTTTATCAAATTATAAATGCGAAAATGAGTTTGTATGTTTGTTTGTTTGGTCGTCTTTCACGCTAAAACAGCTGAACGGATTTGGATGAAATTTGGCACATGGGTTGACCATGACCTGGATACACACAGGACAACACGTACAAAACACACACACACACAGGACACACAAGATACAGGGAGGAGGGGGAGGGATTATGCAGGGTATTTTCACTTTTTATTAACTAAGTATTTGGTTCTGGATATATGAAGAAAATCACAGCAGTAGTATACATAACGAAATTAAAGGAAAACTATCACCGCTAAGTAGGGTATTATACAAGTTAACGAGTAATAATCATCCAACTTAAATTTACAGTTGAAAAAAACAAGTTTTCTCATAATACTCCGTATGGGAGAACATGTTTTTCAAATAAACTATTAAAAAAAAACTTGGGATTGAATTCATCCCAACTATGGAACCCTTCAATGTGCGTGGTCCGACATGCACTTGGCCAGTTTTTAATTATTTCAAATGGTCTCCTGTCTACGTGTGACGCTACTGGTTTCTGAAAATTGTGTTTTCGGTATCTAAAATCTATCGTTCAAGTACATTCTGAAAATCAGACAGATTTCTATGAAATAGTTCGGCTTTTTTAAACGACTTAGGAAGATTGATTTTGACTGTAGATTGACTGTGCAATGTATTTTGCAAGCAAAATACATTGCACAGTCAATCTACAACAGTCAATCTGGCATTACATTGCACAGTGTAATTGACCAAGTCACCAATTTTCATAAAAAGAATCACGCGTAAGCGACGAAAAACATAACGAAACTCGCGGCCCGCAGGCAAAGGCAGTTAACTGAACAGCCTAGTAAAATATTCACATGTAGTTATTCCATGCGGCTGCCCGCGGATCACCGCTGCAGATTAAACTATTAACAAAATGGTAGCTGCACGGTTTTGAACCGGATTCCATTTTCGAATAACGTTTTGCATAGTTAAACGCCGGTTAGCGTGCGAAAAGCTTTTATGAACAAAAACTTTTTGGTGAACCTACCTGGATTGGCTGGATGAATAACTGACGTTAATAACATATGGCACTTATTTTTAATCACCTGATTTCCTAAGGCTATAACTTTCTTGTAAATAAGAAAAAATCGTTCTGGTTATTGTTTTATTGTTTATTCAGACCATAGATTCAGATTTATAATTTTTTTCTGTTTCTCTCAGTCGAGTTAAGTGCTTTCCGCAAAAATTGGCGCCCATTTGGTCGCGTTTTAGAGCATTTTGCATTAGTTTTCTTAGTACTTTTGGCGATAGATTCGCCACTTCTTTTACGATGTTCTCTTCTTGCGTATCAAATTTGCAATGACTAAACATTCAATTTTCAGAAATTATAGCATGTTCCTAAGATGCAAAACTTATGCGCCACCAAGTCTTTGGGAGTTGGTTTAGCTTCTCAACAAAACCCAGTTAATCAATGATATTATACATGTAAAAAGAGGTAGATAGGCTATAAACGTTCCGCAAGTGGCACGTCAAAAGTTGGCTAATTACCCACATTTTCTTCGTTTTGTCTCTTTTTCGCTCCCGATAATTAGGTACCACATGCCCTCCTACTTCCACGTGTCCTATAATAGTGTGACATAGTGCCGTTTTCGAAGATAGAATGTTAGGTAGGTAACCTATCTACGTCTTTTTACTTCTAATATCATTGCAGTTAATAGTTAAAATTAGCATTTTGCTTTGAATATAATATGTTGCAGAAATGGTATAATATTTATGGGTTATGTTCAATATGAAACTAGAAAGGTTTACAAAATAATTTAAGGTAAATTAAATGTAAATTGACACATTGTAATAAATAACTTAAGAATACTAGAGGATCCAAGTGTGCATCAAAAATCCGGATAAAAAAGACATCAATGCCTCTGTGTGAATTTTATATAAAACGTGGTTTTCCTTTAGACAAGTGGTCTGGGCGGTGAATTATTTTGAATGCCACACTGCACAATATACTTCAAAAAGATAAGCTCCAATTTTGCCCTTAGCCCTTACCTAAACTTTCCATCAGCCAATTTATTTCGGAAACTATGAGCATCCACCATGACAGTTTTGCGCGGTTGCCTAGCAACGCACTTAATTGGCGGCAAATCGGCGAATGGATTACGTGACACCCGCTAGCGTGAAATTGTATAATTTGTAGATATTTATGCTGTCGAACGTTTGGATATCAACTTTTATTCGGTATATTGATGCAATTATTATGTCAATAAGTTATTGAAAGGTAATAATTAGTTATATTAAGCTTATTATGATTAAATTGTCCGACTTTGTGTTTGCCTTGGTTTATGTTCGTATTTGTGGAGCTCTTTTTCTAAGGTTATCTAAAGATTAAGTTTCAACCAGTGTGGCTTACAAATACGTTTGAGCATATAGATAGTGCAATCCACGACTCCGCTCCGCTCCGTACTAAAGTACAGTAATCGCGGAGTGGGGCGTGTCGTCGTGGATTGCACTATCTGTAGGTGTCTGTGGGTTTTTCGGTTCTTGTTCGTTTTTAAAGTTAATTTTAGGTTCATAGTATAAGTATATTTTATATTAAAACTCGGTATAAGTCACGGGAAGAAAACTAGTTAAGTTCTAAAAAATAACGATATAGGTTCCTACTTAACAACAGCACTATCTGACTTTTAACCTGTGAATAAAGAAATTATAAAAAAAAAGAAACTAAAGTCGACAACAGTACAGGGGTACGACACGTGTCTAATCCTCACACACGTGTGTCCAAAATGTCTGAACAGGTACAATCAACATGGTCAATGACGTCACGTAGGGGTGGATCAAAACCTATTGTATAAATTACACCTGCTTAATTTTATTGAGTCAGTGATTCAGAATATTTAAATTGGAATTAAGTGATGCGCTTTTTAAAAGCATTGAAAAGGTTTAGTGAAATTAGGTCATGCGAGGTTAATTTTAGCATGGCCATTTTTTTCTGAAGTATATATATGTGGGGCGTTAAATTATTTTTCTTTTAGCAGTTTCTCGTAGCAGCTCTCGGAATAATATTTGCTGCCAATCGTCATATTTTAACCAAACAGTCAGTGTTTTCAATGATTAAAGGTATTTTAGTAATTATTTTACCATAATTGCCACGTATTGAATTTTGAAACATTGAACATCGAAACAGCAATTTGCAAAACCATAAGAAATTTTGAATTTTTCGGACTGCCTTGACGAATCCCTTTAATCGAACCCCATTTCTTTTTTGTCCAAGTGTTATTCTGTTGAAGATTAATATTCTATAGAAGAGTCATAAATTTCAGTACCTACCTATCTATACTAGAGTAATTTACTAAACTAAACTACACTACCTAACAACATATTTAGCTAAAAAATATCATAAAGCCATTAATTAAGCGCGCTAATTACGAGCCGGTTATCAGGCGCATTGTCTGCGCTACGATTACCAGCGACATAAATTGAGCTGCGAATATTTAATAATAATTGGCTTGCCTTTGTTTAACGGGGTCCGGGTGGTGGCCCGCCCACTCTGCCACCCTGCAGTAGCGATAGCATGGTAAGTACGACGACAGGGATTATATTTATTTGTCTTCAGTTTCGGCAAGAGTAGATCCTGACTTAGGGAAAAGATTTGCTAGCCCAAATAATCAAGGCCAGCAGACATGGCAATTCATCGCTATGCTTTTAATTTTGCCATGACAGTTTCGCCACGTTCATTGCGTTATTTCAGTTGCTGGGCAGACGAATTTCTCAAACGTATGAAGCAATGCATTAGGAATTTCTTCTTGTGATTGTGAAAGTGTATGGTACGCAATTATGGTGCTGCTCTTAAATTATTTACATACGCCATTTCTTATTAGATTTCGAAATATTTGTGAGTACAGAGGGCTATTTTAGAAGTTGAGGATCAGAAGGTTCATATAAACAAAGAAAAGCTAGTTAGACTGCCTCACTGGTCTAGTCGTCGCGAGCGCTACTACTAAGCATGAGGTCGATACCCGGGTCGGGAAAAGTGTTCTTGAGTTTTTCCATCTGGCATTTCTCAGTAGCGGAAATTGGCATTGTGCCCGGTTGATTGTAACAGGCTCGCCTCCTATTACATGGGACTAATTGAATGCGCTAAAGCTTCCAAAAAACCTACCTATAAGTTGCCTATGCTATTTATATTAAATATTTTTAATCATGTTCTCGAAAACGGCTCTAACAATTTCGATGAAAGATGTAATAAGGGGCTTACGGGGGTGAAAAATCGATCTAGCCAGGTCTCATATCTGGAAAAAATCGTTTTCTGTATTTTTAACCGACTTCAAAAAAAGGAGGAGGTTCTCAATTCGACGGTATGTTTTTTTTTTTTTTTTTTTGTATGTTTGTTACGCCATGTCTCCGCCAATTATGAATTGATTTTGATGATTATTTTTTGTTTGGTAGGGCATACTTCAGAAGTGGTCCCATATAAATTTGATCAAGATCTGATGAAGGGTTTTTGAGTTAGCTTCAATAATACATATTTTTCCCACCTAGCATATGTGGATGATATTCTAATAGTTCCTGTCACTGTAATTTACTTGTAACTAAAAAGTGAAAAATAAAAACTTTTTCACAAAAAATAAAACCGACTTCCCAAAAAAAAACACTACAAAATGAAAAATAACTTTGATTTCGGAAGTCGGTGGCAAAAAAAAACTAAAATAAAAAACCCAAGACACCGACTTCCGAAATCAAAGTTATTTTTCATTTTGTAGTGTTTTTTTTTTGAGAAGTCGGTTTTATTTTTTGTGAAAAAGTTTTTATCACAACCTCGGGAATGTGATATAAACGTTGGTATACCTGGATGATATGTTTATTTATTTTCACCACGGTCGACCAGATACTTGTTACTTGACTACGCAACGTTTATAGATAAAGAGGCTCAAGTTCAACACTGACGTGAGGCCTCCTGCATTCCTACAAAATCATCCAATTTGTAAAAAAAAAACATGTCTTTTTTTGCTGTCGCTACCCAGGCATCCGGCTACACAGTTAAGCCGGTTATGAACGGCCCGTAATGACGGTGTCATTTGCGCGGTGAATTATAATTGGCCCGATAACGCCGGCCGCCCGACATTAATAGACAACTTAATTTAAACGCCCTGTATATAACGCCCACTGTATATAAGGGGTATATAATATGCTGACGCCCGAAGTGTGGGTGGTACAGTTTTCGTAGGAAAAAAAATGGTAGATGTATGATTATTATTCGAGTATTCGATTGGGATTTTTATTTGTGATTGTGATAAATACTTATGCAAACGCGGCTCATCTGTTGGAAAGTACTTAGTTATCGACACCTACAATACGGGCTGAATTTTAGTCACCATCCAAATTTTGATATATTAATCTTTGGCGAAAATCATTGAATACGTGTTTTTTCTTTTAGTATCACTCAATACAAAAATATTGATCACATCACAAAGTTATTATATACCACGCAGAGCGGATAATTCTTTCGAGAAAATGATTTAATATGAATATTTTACGTATCGATTTTTTTTCAAAAATGGAGTTAGAGAATCATACCTAATGCCTAGAACAACATTGGACGGTGACTAAAAATTCAGCCTGTATAATACCAAGGAGTTTCTTGCTTCGATTCTTTAGTAGTTACAACATTCTAAATTCTATATTTTCAAAATAAATTCAAAATTCAAAAGTCACTGATTAAAACTAGGCTGAGAATCAGCACTTTTCGAACGTCAAAGTTACATGACAGTCCCACAAAACGCCCACCCTTCACCACTGCTGTTGTGCTGGGAAGAAGAAGTGGCGCAACAAACTCCCCAGCAGCACGGCTATCTGTTCAATTAGAAAAAAATAATGATTCTATATAATAGTATGCAAGTGTTAGAGACAGTTGATATTGAGAAGCTCTTCTTTGACGAAACTCATAATTATGCTATGCCTTTTAAAGCTGACCACAGTAGGTACCTATTTAGGGGCACGAGGAACAGTATGTAAATTTCACTCGTCCACCATAGAAAAGGGAGGATCCTCCGACCAGACGGGTGTTGTGTCTGGCGGGCAACTGCCCAGGTGTTGATGTCAGATAGTCTTATATACAATGTCGTTTGCGCGGTAAACTCTAATTGCGCGATGCAGGATTTGTGTGACGTCATGTCTTTGATGCGTAGTTCGTATGTGGCGGTGTAACCGCTACAGGTACGTTTTCGTAAGTAGATACTTCATTATGCATACATCATCATCATTACAACCGAAAGACCTCCCCCAAGCACCGCCACTTCAGCCGGTTCTGTGCTTCTCACATCCAGCGTAATCCTGCGGCCTTCACCAGGTCATCGGTTCACCTTGTGGGAGGCCTTCGAACGCCACGTTTTCCGGTACGTGGTCGCCACTCCAGAACCTTCCGGCCCCCTTAGCCATCTGTTCTCCGAGCAATGTGCCAAGCGCCCACTGCCACCTAAATTTGACAACTCATGCTTTTGAGTAGCGAGCACTTCAGCGACAAGACAAGACATCATTAGTATTTGTAAACATAGCTCATTTTCGCTTTATTTTGTAACTCATATATTTGAACTAAACGGCATCTTACACGTCCTTTAATCATTAAGTTCTCTTTAGTGCTGTGCTCTTCCGTGAATAACGAATCACTAGGTTTTGTTTGGTGGTGGCACCAAACAAAACCATTTAAAAACGTCACATGTGTACACAGATTACAATCATCAGAATCACAACTTAATGGCATTGTTCAGAATTATTTAGTGGCATTAAAATAAACGAGCAGCCATAAAAACAACGCGTCCGCTGAGACCTGCAGGTCTGAATGCATCCTTATAGTAGTTATTGGTAATGATGGCGTTTACAAGCCTCACATATGGCGGTATGTAGGGGTTTGTTATAATATTATAAGTTATTTATACGTAATGACAATTGTCGTGATAACACTTGATATTAGATATTTGTTCAATTGATGTTTTGATCATTTGTATACATATTATAAATTAAAGTCGCTTTTCGTGTCTGTCTGTGTGACCGCGTTGTTCTTTTAAACTAAACAACGGATTTTGATGGGGTTTTCACTTTCATTGAGGGAATTTATTCTGAGAAGTTCACGTATTAAAAAAAAAAAAAAAGTTTCGTTGTTTTGCCAAGTCGTAAAAACCTCGTGAAGCAGGGGTGGGTCACTAGTATTTGAATGGTCCCAGAAGGCCAAGTCCCATATTTAGAAATCTTCAAAATCTGGTTGCAATTTCATCTCAACGACAGTCAAAGTCATAAACTTAGTAAAAGTTTTAAAAATTAGAAGTATTTTTTGGCAGATTGAGACTGAGATCAAATGTTCCTAAAATTACGGAATTTGCCCCTCTGGTGGAGACAAACTATCCATTTTTTTTTCTAGTTATTTAATTATTTTAATTTTTTTTATATACCTACATTAAAATTAAAAAGAAACAAGGCGTGATGTTAGGTTATGTTAAAATTATTATATACTATACATAAAAGTTTAAATAAAGTCAAAATTCACATCATTTATTTCAAATAGGCCCTGGTACTTTTGAACGTTAAAAATAGACGGAAAGACATAGTTTGCTCTACAAAAAGTACAAAACATGCTTTTACAGCCAAAATTTTTGTCTTCCTAGGAACATTACTTTATAACAGACTAAATGTGAAAGCCAAAGTTTATTCTCTTCAAAGCTCTTCAAAGTATGTCCTATGAAGATACAGAGAAATTATTAGTTGTACTTACATAGGTACATTACATAGATTTTTTTCTTACATAGGTACATAATATTTTCATAAATTAATTAGCAAGTTACCGCCATAATATTAATCCTTTTAAACAGTTCCCTGAGAGATTCACGGCCACGTAGATTATAAATGGCTCTGACCGCTCTCTTTTTTGCAAAATAAAGATGGATTCAATGTCAGCCGCTCGACCCCACAGTAAAATGCTATACGACATAATGCTGTGGAAGTAGCTAAAGTAGACCAAACGCGTTTCTACGTCTGTTAACTGTCTTATCTTTCTAACAGCATATGCGGCCGAGCTTAGCCGCCCCGCAAGAGATGTTATGTGAGGTCCATTATAATTTCTGGTCTAACGTGATTCCCAGGAAAACCGTTTGGTTAATAAATTCCAGTTTTTCTCCATTCAATATGATGTCACATTCGCTACTTCTAACATTAGGTAATTTAAATCTAATGCACATGGTTTTTTTTTAATTTAGTACCAAATTATTTACCGTAAACCAATCTTGAACCTGAAGAATAGAGCTATTCACGTCGTCAAGATTGAAATAACACAACAAACTATTTACACAAGGTACTAAATTAAATGACTAACTAACTAACTAGACAAATACGAGTCAAAATAGTCGCCCGCATTGCTGTTTTAATAATTTAATGGATAGCTATAGTACTTTGATCGGTCTTATTTTTTCCCCTTTTTGATCTCAACTGACACAGAACCAGATTATATCGTTGGATATAAAATTATATGAGTAATCATTATTAATGATTGTGGATTACCTTTGAATTGAAAAAAATCTTAACTATTGCGATCGTGATTAATAGTAGAGCCAAAAACATGTGTATTGACTAAATGATTTAGGAACTAAGTATTATGTAAGTAAATGTCACATTTTATTTAATATGTCATGCTGTTCAGTGTTCATAATCGTAGTTAAAGTATTTGAAATGGAATAGAATATCTTTATTTTGCATTAAATATGGTAGGTACTTCTAAGGTTTTAAATATAAATAGTTCCAAATATTTTGCTTACTTATTTCAGCATGATAAAAATACCTTTAAAAAAAACTTTTTCACAAAAAATAAAACCGACTTCCAAAAAAAAACACTACAAAGTGAAAAATAACTTTGATTCCGGAAGTCGGTGTCTTTGGTTTTTTTTTTGTTTTTTTTTGCCACCGACTTCCGAAATCAAAGTTATTTTTCACTTTGTAGTGTTTTTTTTTTTGAAGTCGGTTTTATTTTTTGTGAAAAAGTTTTTATTTTTCACTTTTTAGTTGTGTTACCTACACAAAACCCCCACAAAAATCCCTGCCTGTAATGTAAATTACACCTGCTATGTAAATTACAGTGACAGGAACTATTAGAATATCATCCACATATACTAGGTGGGAAAAATACGTATTATTGAAGCTAACTCAAAAACCGCTCATCAGATCCTGACCAAATTTATATGGGACCTTCTGAAGTATGCACTTCCAAACAAAAAAAGAATCATCGAAATCAATTCATAATAAAATTGGTGGAGTAATCGCGTAACAAAGATACAAAAAAAAAAAAAAAAACAACCGAATTGAGAACCTCCTCCTTTTTGAAGTCGGTTGATAAAATTATAAACCAAAGGCACTTTCATTATTAATACAATAGAGACCGAAAAAAAATGAGCGGGCCTTACCGAGTAGTCACTTAAGATGTGTTACATCTGACATCTCACCTTGGTAAAGCAACATGTAATAAGCAACATTAAAGGGGCGGGGTCTCGTCAAGGTCGTTTCTGACGGCCAATTCCATCACCGCGCGCGCTCATTGGTTAAATCAAATAGCGCACGCTTCCCTGGCTTACTGTTACACACTTACGTCCCTTTTCACGGAATCACTCCCACAGATTTCATTATTAAGATATTTTTTTTATTTTGTTTACAGGAAAAGAGACATATTTTAAAATGAGTGTTTTCTGTTTTATTCCTATATCATTTCCGCTGACTTCCATTAAAGCTTACCTATTTTTGTACCACACGCATAAAATACAAACCTACCTAAATCTAAATTAACTACAGCAATTAAGCGAGTAATATCGAGCAAAAGATTACGTAACAAATCAAAGACCCGAATATTCCCCTACCTGCACAGCGTCGACAATACAAGCTTAGACCTACCCTCTTCAAACCACCCTAATAATACCAACAGAAAACTAAAGCACAACCCTTAAATCAAAGATGGAAGGTCTAGTTTTCAAAATTTTAAGGTTATGTAACGGTATTGTAAGGTTGGTAAGGTATTCCCGCCACTTCATTTGCGAAAATGTTGGTACGCCTGGCTTAAGTGTTGCACGCTGTTAAATTAATGAGCCAATCTCAGTCGGCCGGGGTTGCCACCTCTATATTTTACAAGGTGGTAATGTGCCGTAGTGTGGTGCTTTAATATTGCCTTGTTTTAACAACAACGAAGTACATTAAGGTAAAATATGTTTTGGAACTTTCGCTATTAAGGTGTAAACATTTTTGGTTTGATTTATTTGGTTTATATTTGAGGTAGAAAATTTCAAGGTAGGTGAATGACAGTAAACATAGATACTTCTTTTGAAGAGAAAAGTTGACTTTTCCGATAATCTATTTAGGGTTTTTTAGATGGACCTTATCCATCTATCACACGTTACGTCAAGTCTTGGCACACCTACAATGAACGTTTTGTAGGTAATCTATTCATTAATTGTAATCATTAATTCATTACAAAGATCAATAAGCTATAGACTCCGCGCCACCACTAAATTCCTTTTGACGCGGAAGTGTCGATGTCATTGCATCACATTGCATTAAAAAAAATGTAGTTCCACAATTTTCCGTCGGCCTTCTTTCGTGGCGCGCACTCCAGCATTTCAAAAGAGTTGGTTCAATTTCTTTCAGTTTTGTTAAAGGTTTATAATTAACCTGACAAAGATAGATTTTATATATTTTAATGTTTTTATTATTAATTTGTTTTGAATTTCATTTTGTTTAATTCTATGATTTCGTGTTGTATTCGTGTTTTTATTTTTATTATTATCATTATTTTCGGTTTGTCAAACTTAATGTATCTACCTAGATTCTATGAGAATGATGGGGTCTCCGATAATTGGAAGCGCACACTGTATTTGTCCCTATTCTTAGAATGTAAGCTTGCATGAAATTGTGTAGCTTCTGTTGGAGATCCAATAAATAAATAAATAGTTAGAGTCATGTGGGTCAAGTGTGCGGATTCTAAATATCTCGAAAAATATATAGCGCTAAGGAATGGCAACCCCCTCTTTAGTACCCCGCGGGACGTCCTGCGAAGTGCTCGTAATCAGCTACAGCGGCTGCTCGCGCGCCATTTTGGATTGATAGGTAAATGAAGATTTTTGCTAAAATATTTACAATATTTTGTCACATTTGACGCGTAATCTTTGTTAGCCATGTAATTTTTTTGAAAATATGTTTTTGCTATCCAGTGCAACATAATATCAAGTTTGTTATTTGCCAGTGTTTAATTTGTTATGATGACGCAATAATGAACGATATTCATACAATCCTGTTTCTATGGTTTGGGGTAAGTGTGCACAGAAGCCTGTCGTGTAAGTGTGCGCATGCGCACACAACCAAAAAAAGACGAAAATGAGAATTACTGCCCCTTATGTGGCGAAAAGTATTCTGATCCACCGACTGAAGATTGCATTGAATGTAGCCGTTGTAGAGCCTGGTGGCACGAACAGTGCACCAGCTCCGAACACGGCACTTTTATTTATGACACATGTATGAAGAAGTAACTAAAGATTTCTAAGTTCAAGTTGATTTCATATTTTGATTTTGACGATTTTGTTGATTACTTTAAGTAACTATCATAAAAAATATATTAAAATAATATTTTTTAAATCTTATTTTTTTTTTGTTGTTGCGTACACTTACCCACAGTGCTGCGTACACATACACCGATACTGGGGTAAAAGTGAGCATATGAAAGGGTCTTTGTTTTCTACAGTTTCTTAAAATATATGCTACTGATAATACTATTGTTGTGTCTAAGTTGATTACAAATAAACAGTCTTACTTATTAACACAGTTTTGTTTCATTCTACTGATAATATTCGAGTTTTTGAAGCACCAAAGTTTATCATGGTTGACTGCCTCGACAATCTTCCACTTGTCTGTTTTAACTTTCTACTCGCCATTTCGTCTGGTGTGTGTCTATTGTTGTACAAAACAGGAAAACAACAACTTTTTAGGTAACCCATTGTGATCTAAACGGTCCACTTTTAAATGATCTGATGACTAACTAGATTTTATTATAGTTATCTTGAGTGTACAACCATACCTATGTGAAAGAATTTCAAGTTTCTATAACAAATTTTATAGAAAATTTTAACATTATTTTGCTAACTGAAAATGTAGCTAGTTAACATGTACCTAGATATTTTTCTTCCATACAGTGCACATAATATAGTCGTCATCTTGGCAGTCACCTTCTTTTCTATCCATATCATCTTTCACACAGTCCATCCATCGATTCTTTGGTCTTCACCTACTCTCATAGCCATCCACGAGGATAATGTCACTATCCCATTCCTCCGTATCACATGCCCCATACCATGTCAACCGATTTCCACATAGCATTTCCGTCACCAGTGCCTCTTCCACCTACCTATATATACCTACTCATTTCTTAGTGTTAATATAATATTATTCATTAGGTTTAAAATCTGTCAAAATGTTTCGAGTATTATAAATTCCATATTGTCAAATTAGCTTCGTGCGGCTACAACAGATATTTTCAGTACCCTTTTTGTGTGTTCCTTCTGTTGCCTGTGCAATGCCAGGGGGCTACGATATCCCTTTCGGACTTTCCCGCAACCCCGGCAGGCAATGGTCTCATCGGACCCCTTCACTTGCTGACACTCTTTGAGGCGCGCGTGGAACACAACGCGCCGTCGACCCGGGCTTGGTCCTTACCGGACGGCGAGCTACCCATTGCTCACCGTCCGCAAGCCCGCGCCTACGGTGGCCGGGAATCAGCAATTGATTCCCGACGCCCAGGGCGTCTCCTCCTGCGGCGGCTAGGGGCGTGAGGGCGCGAAATTTGCCTCTCCCTCACGCGTTCCGCCTCCTCCTTTCCTTTTCAGTACCCAGGCGAAACTATCAAAACATTGAGCTAGAGTGCACGCCACGAAAAAGGCCGGCGGGAAATGGTGGAACTATCTATTTTTTAATGCAGTGTGATGCAATGACATAGACACTAGCGCCACGTCAAATGGAAATTCAGTGGTGGCGCGGTCTCTATGGAAAAAGACAGACTGAGTCACACAGGTATAGGTCCCAGCGACAGAAATAACGCTCTACAAAGCCGACCTTTCTCTAAAACTCGTCTTGCCGGGTCATTCAAAGAAAAAGACCGAATAAAAAAAAACAAAAGACTGTGCCGCATAATCAGCCTATAATTTCCCCACGACTGGGACACAGGCCTACATCGGGCCACCATCTACCACGCGGGCCCAGTGTGGGTTGGTATGACGTCACATTGACATGCCGGTTTCCTCACGATGTTTTCCTTCACCGTTTTTAGAGCAGTAGTAATGAAATTATTTACACAAAGTAAAGCGTCTACCTGGGTTCGAAGCCATGACCTACAACTTGTAGGGCCGTTACCACTTGGCCACCACTGCAGCACTGCTCTGACTCGCCACGGGTTAACTTTCCTATAAATTACAAGTCATCATCATCACCATCATCGATTTAACCCAATGCTGGGCATAGGCCTCTCTTTTGTTGTGCCAATCCCCACGCTCCACGCTTTATATCATACATCTATAGAAGTGTGAGGAGCCGGATGTAAAGTTGACTTATCCTCCATAGAAATGGGAGGTTCCTCCGACCAGACTAGTGTCGTGTCTGGGGGGCAACTATCCTACAATTGTTTTTTTTTTTTTTGTCTTGGGCATCTCGTTGCTCACCTCTGAGTGATGACTACTTAACCGGTCAATCCTGCGGCTGCCTTAAGCTACTAACTCAAAGCCTCCAGCCAGGGGCAAAACTATTCTAAATTAAAACTAGGCGAACGCTCGCTAAGGGCACCCCCTGTGGGGTACGGACCTCGGCTTAGGGCGTCGCTGGGGGAGGACAGCAAGTTGGGACAGGCTGGAACAAAGATGATTCATTATTATTAATCGGGGAATTTAAGTCTACATTTCTCAGCAAAACGCGGGCTGGCGCTTCTGCGAGCAAGGGTCGGTGGGGAGTATTATTTACTCGGGCGGGTCGCGATCGCGGAGGACCTCGGCGGCGAGGTCGGAATGCGGGTCGGTGTCTGTGTTTGTGCACTGTACTTGTGGCCCTATTGCTCTCCTGGAGGAGGGTTATGGGGTCGTCTGGGTCGGTAAGGATTTGCCTCGGGCGGCGGATCTGACTGATTCTACTAGTGACATAATTGGCGGCCTCGACAACCAGAGGGTTGCGGTGTTTGGCGGCGTACTCAAAGAAACGCTTGGAATTGCGTTTGAGAAATTGGTGGATTGTGGGGATCTTTAGGTCGAGATGGAGGATCTCGTTCCTAACGTACCAGGGGGCACCGGTGATTTTACGGAGGAATCTATTTTGGAGCGTTTGCATCCTATGAATATGGCGGGGTTTTGCGTGTGCAAATACGGCTCCCGCATAGGTCATGATGGGACGAACGCACGCCGTGTACGTACGCAATTTGCACTTTAGTGACATTTTGCTACGTGCATTCAGGACAGAGTGGAGTCTACCGAGAACGAAAGCGGCTCGCGAGCGGGCCTGCTTTATGTGATCGCTAAAGGTGAGATGCTGATCGAGGACAACACCTAGGTATTTGGCTCGCTTCTCCCAGCGGATAGGCTTGCCGAACATGGTGATAGGTCGGGGGGGTTTGAACCTTTTACGCGGTTTCCTACAATTGATGTCGGGACGTTGTATATATACTCGTCGCGCGGAAAACTCTGCTTGCGCGATGCAGTATTTTGCGTGACGTCAGTGTGATGCGCAGTTCATATTTGGCTTTGTAGACGCCGCCACACATCCATAACATAATATTTTTCATCCCACCATCTCGGAAAGAGTATTTTTAATCTTCAGTATCTGAGTGGAAAAGCCGTTTTTATTCTCTAGAGGATAAAGTAAATTGAATTTAGAACATCGTGTGCACTAAGTTTGTGAATTAAAAAAAACATTAAACCTATTTACTGCTACCTCTATGGTGCCGAATATATCATACAACTTTTTTTTAATTTGTTAAAAACTCAGACTCGGAACCTTCTTGGTGTTCTTTTTTCAATTTGCTTTGTACGCGGTTCTTTACGCGGCATTTTTTCACGTCATTGTTAAACCTTAGGTATATTAAAAACAAGAAACTTGAAAACAAGTGAAAAAACTAAAATGAGTGATTCTAGCGACGAGGAAGTTTGCTTGACGCCAACAGAATTGACTGAAACTGTTAATAATGCGCAAATGAGCTTTCTCCCTCAACAATCACGCGAGAAGTATTTAAAACAGTACGATATGTTCAACACGTGGCGACTAGCAAAAGGAGCCAAAACTTTCTCAGAAAACGTTTTGCTGGCATATTTTATAGAATTATCCGAGAACAAGAAAGCAAGCACTCTATGGAGTACGTATTCGATGCTAAAAGCAACAATAAAGATGAAAAAAGACAAACATATCGATACCTATCCTAAATTAGTGGCATTTTTAAAAAGAGCCTCATCTGGTTATCAACCAAAAAAATAGAAGGTTTTCACAGTATCTGATATTGAAAAGTTTCTTAACGAAGCACCCGATTCCGTATATTTGGCGGCAAAAGTACCTAAGTCAGTTGCACATTCAGTATCTACTTAAGTATATTAATCTCAATTAAATAGTATACTTAGTAGATGTTGATAGGCATAATTATGCGTTCATATCAATTTTATTCATTTATCTACTACAATACTCTTTACGTTACAGGTTGTTCTTATTATTGGAATAAACGGAGCATGTCGAACTAATGAACTAACACAACTTAATGTCAAAAACATTGAGAAACATTCAGATTACTTACTATTAATTAATTTACCTAATACAAAGACAAAAAGAGACCGCAACTTCCTCATTCGCAAGGAATACGTAACGATTGTTGAGAAATATCAAGCCTTACGCCCGCCTAACACTCCAATCAATCGATTTTTTCTACAGTATCGCAATGGAAAGTGTGTTAGACAGCCTATGGGTACTAATAAAATTGGCAGTATCCCACGAGAAATAGCAACATTTCTTGAACTTCCAGAACCCCTGTTGTACACGGGTCATTGTTTCCGACGAACTTCAGCTACACTTTTGGCTGATTCCGGAGCTGATCTGCTGTCCCTTAAGCGCCACGGAGACTGGAAGTCCAATGCAGTTGTAGAGGGATACATAGAGGATTCCATCCAAAATAAGTCTAAAATATGTGAAGGCATCGTAGGAGCCATTACACTGAAAGAGCCTCAATCGGATCCTTGTACTGGCCCTTCTACATCAAAAATAAGCCGTTATGAAACACCTAACCATCTCCCTCTCTCTCCAACATTCACCCCAAGGGAATCCGATGAATCGGTACAACTATTAAGTATGACAGATAGTTTACCGAAAAACAGTACACAAGTGACTAACACCAATATTACAGTACCAAACAAAAATATTACACTCAATTTAAATAACTGTAGCAACGTTACTTTAAAATTTTCTTAATTATACCTTAGTATTATTTTGTTATAATTTAAAGATTATTCTGTAATACTTACCTGTCATAATGTAGTAATTAATACCTAAACTGAAATAAAAGTGTACCTATCTTGTGATTGTAAACGTTTTTTTTTTTGCATTTAGTCATTTCCTCGCTGAGGTGGAATGAAAAGTTACGTGTTGCACTCGAGTGCAAAGATTTTTCACCTCGTGCTCTTTTGATTCCCTCGCTAACGCTCAGGATTCTAATTTTGAATAACTCGCTGAGCTCGTGATTCAATTTTAGAATCCTTCGCTTGCTCGGTCATCAAAATTGAACACGCGGTTAAAAAGCAACTTTGCACTCTTGTATAACAAATAACTATTGTGCCACTAAAGAACACATGTCGCCTCACTACGGGTCCATATTCGCTGGTATTGTCAATACATAATTTACTAACCACCGTGGGGGCTAACAATGGACCAGGTTTCGAGGAGCCGGGTCTAATGAGACCTCTCGCACCTGAATTACATAGAAGTGTTGGCATGAGCGGAGCGGGAAGCGGGAATTGAAGTGCGATAATTAGCAAAAAGTATGGGTAAAATAACAAAGGTATTGTTGCCAGTTTCATGTAGAATCTAGCTTATATTTCCAGACCAGAAAACGGTAAAATAAAGAAAATTAATTAATTAAGTAGGTAAGCCTCCGTAGCCAAACTGAGGAAGAATCTAATTTACAAACAGATAGAAGAGTTAAACTACTAAGAGACCTCATAAATAATAAAAATAGAAAGAGATTTTCTGTAGTCAATCGTAATTCAATAGTGTCTCAAAAATACAAAACGCGGGTCGCCAGTCGCCACTCGATGGCGGAATCATAATTTATCATCGATTCGAAAAGGTCATTTATTTTCGTGGATAATTCAATTTGTATGCATGCAGAAGCAAGATGAGATATGAGATATATCCGACTTAAAACACTTTAAGACTCCGCAGACAATCGCGACGCGACTCTGGTGGAACAATTACCTGAAAACTTCAAGGAAATTGTTCTACCGGCATCGCGTCGCGTAACACCGAAAAATACTGACCTCAAAAAAACATCTTTGAAAAAAATATCGCAAACTTAATCACCATGTCCCCTCCCTCAAATAACAAAGGTATCTATCGTGTGGGTAGCGGGGTAGTTTGAACCTACAAATGTGGCAATTAGCCGGGTCCTGACTGATGGTCGCCCGACCGTGATTAAGACGTACCCGAAGATAACGTATACACTGCGGCCTTGATACGTGTGGAAAAAGGGATGGAAATCGACTGGTTGCTATTGACCCAAAAATTGCTAAACAACGTGAAACAGCAGAGTATGGATACACGTATTTCAATCATCAGCTAACTTTAAGCCGTGGAATAAAATTGACGTCGGAAAGTTTATCCATACAAGAACTGTCAAAAATTAAAAATTATTAAAATCTTTGACAAGGTTGTCAAAGGGAAATTATAGGAAAAACAATTCTACACATTATTTTTCTTAAGACACAAACATACAGAACTAAGAGGTGTATGTAGAGAACAGGACACATAATAATTGATTTATTCACAATGTAACAAATATAGTGCTACTCATTTTAAGGTACCTACTGAATAATAGGGATACACTGGTTTTCAAGGCCTATATTGTATCGTTTTTCGCCACACTTTTAAAGCGTTTATTATAATATTGATACTGTAAAATCACAATCTCACTTTACTCAAAAGCAATAGCCTTTAAACTTCATACAAGTACGTAACAGACACCCCAAGGATCATGCTTTTAGGGTATCCCCTCCTACAGGCTCCACTTGATAAGTAGTGCCGCGTAGTCTTATTTGTTCACTTTAGACTACACTTTGTCTCTGAACCAGCGCTATTAATATTGGCAACCGATAGCGATACAACCCTGCAGGTAATTTGTGGCGAAATTAGGCTATCAAACATTTACTGGGGTTTAAGAGATGGTAAGGTGGAGCTTAGTAGTTAGGATGCCATTAATTGGTTAAGATTTATTTGGTAAATTAAAATTCTGATCAGAGAAATTGGGTCTGTGTTCTGAATTTCTTTGTATCGATTTCAAATTAGCTTGAATTCTGTCTGGGACTTAGCAAGATTGGATACTTTTATATCCATAACTCAATTCGTATCGACCACGATTACCTACGTATGAAAATATGCAGTAACAAATTCACTGGAGAATAAATATATAAATTGGAGCTGAAAATATATTCTTATGTTGACATTCAAAAGTGCCTTTTGAAATAAATGATTACGAGCAATTATATTAGAAGTAAAAAGACGTAGATAGGTTACCTACCTAACATTCTATCTTCAAAAACGGCACTATGTCACACTATTATATGACACGTGGAAGTAGGATGGCATGTCGTAATTATCGGGAGCGAAAAAGAGACAAAACGAAGAAAATGTGGCTAATTAGCCAACTTTTGACGTGCCACTTGCGGAACGTTTAGAACCTATCTACCTCTTTTTACTTATAATATCATTGATTACGAGTATCTAAACTTTGGAAGAAACGGTAAAGAAATAAAGATATGATTATGAAATAAATAATTATAATTTAAGTATGTCATAAAATAAGTAGATACGCAAAACGCAATGAATTCGGAAGAATTCGAATATTTTACCTATGCCTCAACAACATCTTGGTGCTTCAAATGAAACTAGAATTGATTAATGGTCAGGAATTTTTAATCCATTTCAATAACAATTAAGTACTTATCTAACAAATAGAAGAACGAAAACCTTTTCTAAGCCCCATACGCTCTTAAAAAGCCAAGCAAACAAGCTCGTTCAATTTCAATGCCCTCCGATATCCAAGGGTCTCACAAATTGGTTCGACAACTCGGTCCAACCACCATTAACCATTATATCTAAAATTACCTCACACCCTTATTTCTAAGCAGTTAAGGTTTATAATGGTGTAAGGGATAGGTAATTCAGTAGTCGATGGAAATTGGTGTGTGTAGTAGATTGTAGAACTCACTCAATTCGCAAGTCGTGTTTGATCGCAGAAGAACCCTTGGTTCTGAATCGTATCGGGCGTTCGTATTAGTTTACATATCAGTTTTGTGGATATCAGCTATTCGTTTTTAAATGGGATTGCGGCCATTATCTTTTTTCAGTAGCCCAAGTGTTGCCAGATGGTGGTGAGAAAAATGAAAGAAAGGTACGTGGCATGAAGTTATGTTTTTCTTCCACCTTCAATTTTTTTATTGTTGTGTTTGAAGTTCGAACCATACCATGACAAGTTTTTGCTTTGAACTAGGCTTATACATTGGTTTTTAGAATGAGATTCTTTTCGATCCACTACAACATCTTCGTCACGTTTTTGACGAATAGCTGTCACTATTTTCTTTAGCGAAACCATATTTTCACCGCATGCAATGGCCTTGTCGTCCCTCTTGATAAACAGAGACAGGTTTCTGTCATAAATTAGCATACTCGTAGATTAGTACCAAAAAGCTGTTAGTTTGAATAGAAATACTGGTAATAAACTGCTGAAACCCAAACCTATACCTATTACGTAAAGGTAAAGAGCTGTGATCGTCACAAAAACTAAAAACGTTATAACCCAAAGAAATAGAGCCTCAACTACCATAAACCTACATGACCCTACACATCTTCAGAGTTCAGACAGTATCTACATAAAACATGAAAACGAGACTACCGAATCTCGCGGCGTTATCAAAACGTTGCGCTAAAGGGAGGCTCACGACGAGCGGGGCGGGCTCGCGAAATAATTGATGAGTGCATTAGAGACATGTGTCCGCCATCTTTTATTCAGACGCGCGAACTCGGTTCCTGAACGAATGGCGCGAAATGTGGAGCATAATCTGTATGAATTTGGAATTTGTCGCCACAGATAAGGAATGTTTAGTATTGGGGTGTGTCTAGACGTGACGTGTAGTTTGAAGGTGTTGATGGAGACTGGCTGGTTAGAGAATACGGATCGTATTAACAGCAATAGAGTAAAGAAAGATTAATGTAAAGAAAGATTATTTGAACTGGAGGCAGCACAATCATGGCTCCTAAGTCTTCTCAAATATTTGTAGTCCAAGTTAAAGACACGATAGAAAATGCCTCATATGAAAAGCCTTCAAATATTACTTGTTTTACCGCAGTCACAATCCAAAATTCATTTTAAGTTGGTACCTACATGCAACTTTTTCCAATCAGTACTTATAAGTTTATCGAAAATCCCATATAAGTTGTCTGCAAAGCTTTTTAATTCGCACATTGCATTGACTACGTGGACTCGTGGCCCAAACGGAGCACCCTCTTATCTGAAGCACTTAGTAATTTTGTCTAATCCGATATACAAGTTTTAATACCCCATCCCGTTTGCCCGCGGCTACAAAAAAGGGACCGTGTTAAGTCTCGAAAAACTGCACGTTTTCACACGCCCATACTCTTGTATGAGGACCAGATAGTAGGAGTCTTTGGGATGGTCCTGGTTGAGAGGATTCGATTTTTTCTTTTTGTGTTGTTCTGTCTGTTTTTGCAGATTCTGTAACGTCAGAATTGTTAGAGCTAATCTTAGATTTTGTAAATCTAAGTTATGCTAAGTAACAGTACCTAAATATACTTAAGCTTATTCAAACCATTTAGGTATTGTGAAAATATCAACATTTTCGAAGTAAGTAGGTATTCTGGAACGTGTTTGTTCCTCAAAAGCTGACTATAGGTCACTATTTTATTTTCTTCTTCATGTTTATTATCTATTTCATAAATTTTCTTTTCACCTTGAAATGTTGTTTGAGGGTGGAAAGAAAATTAATTATTCGTATTTGTGACAGTATACATAGAACAGTATTCTGTCTATCGAACTATCCTTTTCTAACTAGAGTTTGAGTGTATAAAATCATGAAAAGAGGATTTTTCAAAAAAAGAGTAGTCATGGGACTACTCTTGCAGCGTGGACATCCTACTCTTGAATTACGAATGGAGATTCGAAACATTCATTCCGCGTCTCCATCTCTTTCTGTTCCATGCATTATTAAGAGACGACGCATAATATAATTGGAGTTACTTTCAGCTGGACCTTCCATAACAGGGACACTTTAAACGATTCAGCATTATGGAACCCTTATGTGAGCCCTCCCAATTAACCTTAGATCATATCCGTGTTGTAAAATTCTTCCGAAGAAATGTTTGTGTCTGAAGTCTGTCTAGATATTAGATAGGTACCATGAATATTTTAGATATTAAGTAGGTACTTACTTATTTCAGACCCTAGAGTGAAGGCCTCAGCTCCAAGCTTGCTCAGAAAGCCAGCTTTCCGGGTCTACAGTGTCCGAAATACCTATATCTCAATGTTTTGAAAACTAAAAAAATTGTACGCTGCATAACTAAATCTATTTGCTCATTCTAGACTCAAAATAATAAAACCCAAATGCAATTAGAACAGCTCGTAAACTCCGAACGAGACTCAACTTCGGTACCCAACGAAAGTATAACAATGTTGTTTTTCGCATCGCATAAACCACGACCGCAATCTACAAAAGAAACAAGTACGAACTTGGAGCAGTCAGACTCGATACAAAGGGGGAACGGCTGCCGAGCTCGTTACCATTCATAATTCACGGAGCAAACTCTTCGTACGTTTTCCCATTAGAAATTTTATAAGGTTTTTATTGCGTCGCTCTCCCGCCAAAAGTTCGCGCGCACCCGTTTGACAATCGCGAGCGCGCCAACCGTTAGCTGCGTTCACAAATTCATTCCACTTTTTAAATTTAAAAAAAGGTTTAGCTAAGAATTTGTTCCTTTGAGACTCGAATCTTTCGTCGAATACTTAAATATTGTATTTGTTTTATATTTAGATACATTACGCATTGTTTTGACTCAAGTCGTTTCTCCAACCTAGCAATTTCTCACATTTGAGAAAGTTTAGCTAGGGCGTTTAAAACTGGTTCTGTGAAATTAATATGGGTACGAATATAGCGGAAATAACTAATCATAATTATGCCCTCTACGACCAAAACATTAATATGGCTTTATATCGTGAGTTAACAGACTAATTACTATACATGCACGAATTTTGATAATTTTGTGGAAAATGAAGATCAACAAACTTCGTTTGAAAAAATTATATTTCGTTGACTCTACTACGACACTAAGCCGAAGTGCTTGGATCTTTTCAGAGGAGTTTGTTTTAAGAATTTTTATATTTGGGCTGATATAAAAAACTGCAATTTGTAAATATGTCAGTTCTATTCAAATTATACAAATTCTCATATATAATATATCTGATATTATAAACATAAAAGGATCTAATTTTAGCAGCAGATAGGTACCTAACAAGCATTCAGAACAAACATAGAAATCTTCTTCAAGACCTCTGTAGGATTTGTAGGAGCTTTCTGTTTGTTCAGTACAGTCTAAAGTCTGTACTTTAGATTAAGTATGAAAACCTCCTGTCTCCTAACAGTTCCGGAGGATCCTACCTACTTACTCCTAGTTCATTGCGGGTATCAGCCATTTTCACGGAGCTACCGTCGGCAACAACTTTGATAAGACTTCGCGAACTCTCCGAAGGGTTCCGAGACATTTTGCTAACTTCCGTAATGACCGAGGGTAACATGAGTTTAATTTTATGACAGCCAGACGGTAACGGTTTAGGGCATACTGAAATTATAGCATTTTGTTTTAAGTTAATAAACTTCTACTAAGCTATTCTTTTTGGCCAAGAATTAGGCAGTAATAGCAGAGGATCCGACCTATGAATGACCTTCACCCATCTGTATAATGGATGAAAAGTATTTTAAGTATTATGTTAGAAAATATATCGCGAGTGGGTGGGCTAAAAAGTTCCTGGACAGACGGTGATTAAAAAAAAAATGACTTTTATATAAACTGGATTTCAAATGGAGTATTCCATTTGAAATAAGATTAGACATAAAAAATAAACCTTTTTTTAAAGTCCGTTCAACCGATTTTGAGTTCTATATAACTGTAAGGACTGACACAGTCTGAGGTATATATATACGATTATTTTATGGTTCTGTTCCTCCTTCTAAAACGAAGATGTAATTTTCTATCTGCACAAGATTAATTGCTTAAAATAATGTATAGGAAAACCTGTGGACTTTTGTGAAATTCTAAATCTCTTCATAAGTGTTTGATGTTCTTGACCTGCAGTTTGTCGACAGCCTGCATATTTCGTCGCCACCCGGGTCGAGATAATGTCCAAACGTGAACAGACTATAGGGCTGTTTATGACTTCGTCTATATTCCTCTGCTTTTATTGGTTACAACTAATTGAAAAAATAAAACAAATGAGCTGTTAACATAGTTATTTCGCCCCGCAAACGTCCACTTCTGAACAAATTCCTCTCCATATTCGTTCCTCCTCCTCATATCAACTAAACTAGCTACCAATTTATATCCAAAATAACTCCAGGTAAACTCCATTTTCATTGGCGAAGTATTAGTTAGTTTAACTACGTGTATCCAGAGCCCTAATCTGTCGCTCGGCAAGATAACTAAATTCTGACCTGATTTATATTTCTGCGCAGATTTAGTTTGGTAACACTCCTCGTATTTTGGACTTTGGCGACCGATTAGGGGTGAACGGTCTTCAGCTTAATATTTTTGAATGTAGTACCTAGCCTTTATTTTTCAAAGAATGATTGCAATTAATACCTGGTTTAGCTTTTAGTTTAGAAAACTTCTTTATTAACATTAAAAATATACATAGGTTTACTGCTGCGCTGCGTGTCGCGGGTTCGATTCCTGCCTACCTTGATCTAGTTGTTCCGGGTCTCGCTGTTTGTGTATGTGAGTTTAAATGTTTGTAAACTCACCCACAATGCCGGAGAAATTCATAGTGTAGGGCAAAGTTTTATTAAAAAAAATTGTTTACACTAATATTAATAACAACAATTTTACAGGCCAGGAGCACCTATAAAAGTTTATAATAATAATTGTTACTAACTTATTAAAACATGAGGCATTGACTAATTGAACCTAACATAAGAAATTATAGTAATAACTTTATATAAAATGAGGGGGCAGCAGGAAATACTGAACAACGCTCTCAGCATAAGTGCGACTGGTGCAAGCGGTAGCTCAGAGGGTCAGTCTGAGCTTCTTTTAACCATCTCGATATTACGCATCGACCGCGTTCGACGCTCCGATTGGACCTTCACTGGTGAAGGCCGGCCGGTTGCCAAGAAACTCACACTAGGGCGTCTGGTGAGGGTGACTGCGCGTGGCCACCAGAGGCGCGCTCATCTGTATACGGTCTGTTTTGTGATTTTATGTGCACAGTCAAATCGCAACTTTTGAAACGCAACCAGAATCATGGAGACCTACTCCATGATTCTGGTTGCGTTTCAAAATTACTCTATACACTCTAGGAAATCTATGTCAAATCGATTGCTAAGGTAAAAATATAGATATTATGTTAGGTGGCCATGCCAATCATCAATCGGCATCAGTGGCGTTTTTGACACTCAATGGAATATGGTTTGCTCAGGAGCACCGCACTCGCACTGAGTGTCGGTTGGGTCAATAATCCCCCATTTCACTAAATTGTGCATGCGGCCTCTTGGGTCCGCAATCGATTGATCTTTCCTTATAGGCCACTGCAGGTGACGTCCGGGTAGCAGGTCTCCTGGGACTGGACGACGTTGGATGTTGGTGGGTGATGTTTTTCCCACAACGTGTTTTTTTGTACATTTGGCGGTTGGTCTTAGTCTACCAGTGTTGTTGGATGTTCGTAGAGGGGATGTCAGGAATTGGCTTCTTGCTTATATTTCTCAAGCGTGCATGCGACTAGCCTTCATACGATAAGTGGAGCGATACCGGCCAACGGGTAGAGCTTATTGAGCGGAGTTAGCTTTAGGTATCCCGATATAATTCGACACGTCTCGTTCAGGGCACTGTGAAATTGTTCTGCGTGAGCGGATCGCGAATTCGCTGGCCGAGAAGCATAAAGACAACATACCAATGGTGCGAAGAACATCGGGTGCTGCACCCCAGTTGGTGGAAATGAGGCGACGAAGCAGGTTGTTTAGGGTTCCGACCTTCCTGGTTTATTTTCATAGCATTGTATTCTCTTGCCATTCTACTACCATTCATTCACTTACCTACTTGCGTATTGGCCTGATTAACAATAAATTGCCCCGCAAGAACGTAACTCTATTTTTCAAAATTAATTTTCCAACACCGTGAAAACGGCGACAACCCTACGATCGCCCGGCGACCTCTATTAATTAAAACGCTGTGTAAACCGGGCTTTATCGGCGCGCTGGCCACGCCACCCAATTAGGACAGCCGACGAGTCTCGCGCCAAAAATTATGCGGCTTATCAACTGCCGCGTAATTTTGACAAACGACCGTTCGTTCGGAAACACGCTTCAGTGGGCTGTGATCGATTATTTGTTGTATTGTTTAAATGTTGTGGGCGATTTTGTGTTCTACTAGGTATTGCTGATGAATGGGCAAATACGAGTATATCTATTGATTTTGGTAGTGAACGTGCTTAGTAGTGTGAATTCTTGAAGATAGCAGTTTAATAGAGAGAGATTGAGAGAGAGAGAGAGCAGTTTGATAGCAGAGAAGAGGAATACAGTATAGTTATATATTTGTATGAAGATATGTATTCAGAACTACCCAAGCTATAAAGCTACAAAGGTCTTTGTAGTGTGTTTTATTCAACGTTAAAATAATAAATCAAGTCACAACAAACAGATTATGATTTTTATTTTGCGCTAAGAAAACCGTAGCGGCGTAGACCTTTCGTAACCTTGCATATGATAATAGTTTATTGATTCAATCAATTGACGAAAAGTTTGGAAGGAAAGATAATATTCAATTTCCCTCCTAGTATCGCCATAATTTGAATTTTAAACTTGTAGAAGCACATCTTATCGAAGCCCTACGTTATTACATCATCCACTTTACCAAAATTATTTAGAAAGCAACAGCTTTCGTAACCCTCACACCCATTCACCCCTTACTAGATTTGCAGGATTTTGCCGGCACCTATAACATCATACCAATATGCCATTCATCAGCCGAGGCGTCGCTAAACACCGGCGGCCGCGCGAGATAACCGCGCAGTAAACCGACAACAATGCCCTGACTCGCACTCAATAAAAGATGATAACACATGAAATATGAACTGACAACACCCCTCTACGAATACGGAAAATGAAACGGAAATCCAACTCTACGCTAAGCAAACAAAGTCCCAATTTCGTTGAGACTATCTCCAAGTTATGATATTTCAAAAGCGAAGACAGCGTTAGCATAATAAACGCGCTCCAATGAAAACAAACCGCATCCAGCTCACGAATACAGCCAAATTTCCCAAAGAAAACATACCAAGTTACAACGTTTCGGAACGAAGCGGTGACGGTGCGAAACAAAAGCGCGGGAATCGCCGCCATTGGTGGAGGAGGTGGGCGGACTCCGGATAATATGGCGGAAATATTACGAGCCGAGGAGGTATTCAAGGTGCACCGGGAGGAAGGGAGGCCCGGGGGAGAGGGAGGACACCCCCCCGAGAGGTTAATTACCCGCCGGCCGATAAGGCAGCGGCTCGCTAATTACGTACTTATGGCAGACTGAAATTAAGTTATCGTCGGCGGGAAAACGACGCTCACTTTGTTTGCGTTCCGTTTTACGGATAATATGTATTCTGCGGCGCTCGAGAGTAATGGAACAAAATTGGCGGCTATTCAGTTTTATCTTTTATGTCTGAGTAGAGGAAGCGTAGCGTCGTTCGCAGATAATGAAATCATTGTTCAAACAGTGGGCGCTCCGGGGACTCTTTTTTAATCGTTTAACTTAATTTTTGCTTTGTTTTATATTCAAACAAGCTACGTCAATTTGCGTTTCATTAAAATATTAATCTGCCTTTTGATAAAATAGCAAATAAGAAAGTCAGAATAACGCGTGTAAAATTCTTCGCAAATACCGCGAAGAATTTTATTTCGCAGGAGTCGTTCATATTTTAAGTAGATATTAGATAGATAGCGAAATATACTCGAGTGCGGCAAACAACACGACTGGCAGCTGAGCTCCCAAATAAAATGCGATAAAATAAAAAGATGCTGGCGACAAAACGTAGATACTTATACATGAGCCAACTTACTTGCGACACGAGAAAGATATTCTATGTCTCTTGGTGCTTTAAGAATAAGAACTGAAATGGAAAAGCAAAGAAGTTCATAAAACGCAGACTTAAATTGGTAAGTTTATACATATTTACCACAAAAGCGGCTCAGCGAGAGATCGCGGGATCTGTTCCCCGGTTTTATTTTTCCAAGCTCTAAATGGAGTCGGTGGAGCATTTAAATAAGCTTCGCCTCCTGAAGTATGGTAATGTTAGTAATACGCGGAAAGAAACCGCGCCGTTGCTTTCAGTGTCGGCCATTTTGAATTTCCTTTTATTTTAGTCCTCTGAGACATGATCCCTTGCTATGTGATTATTTGATAATATAGAGGAAAATTCGTTTGTTTTGAATGTTGAATTAAAATGAATTGTTTGTGCTGAAATCGAGACTTGAAAAAGTATGGAAGCTGTATATTTATATAATACATTAAAAGATAGAGATGGACAAATTGCTTCCACGCTCAGGTATTTTAAGACACCACTGACATTGAAATGAAGTCTGCCATACATAAAAATACATCACAATACCCGGGTAACGCCACCGAAGAATTTCTCATTAAACTTGCGTCATTATAAAAATAATTTGCATTATATTTCTGTCGGTCCCATTATTAACCAAATTTCTCAAACAAAGCATCCAATCTACCCATTAAACAAACGCCCAATAAATTAAAGCCATAACTGAGCATTCCAACAGAGATTCCTCTTCATTCCTTATTATTCTCAAACGATTAATTAATATAACATGTAAACGACATGTTCTAAAAAGGGCGGCCATATGTCGCTCCTGATCAAAGACACCGTACGTTTTTTGGCTCGTAATTAGTTACAAATTATGGAACAAAAACTCCTTGGTATCTCCTCCACGTTCCCTTGGTTGTGAGAATGGCGTGAACTTAGTTATGGATCGCCTCCCGGAACGCGTTGGGGATATTTAAACATAGACCTCGTAATGGATGTAGTCTAAACTTGCATTCATCACTCATGTTTCTAGTGCCTGGCAGTCTCTAATGAGTGGCAAAGCACGCCGGCAGCACAAGTATGTTAGGTGTGTGGTTTTAAAGTAACTAAGTATATATTTCTTTAAATATTTATTTAGAAAATGTACCTAGTACTGTCTCAGTTCAATGAAAATCAATTTAAATTCCTAGGGAAGGTAGACTAAAGCGCTATTAAATTATATTTTAAAGATTTTTTATTGGAGTCTAGATTGTTTTTATCTATTCCTTTAAAAAGCACTTTTTATACTTCCTACATACTTACAAAAACGTCATTATCTTTAACCACCACTCTATAAACATACTCAGCTGCACCGCTGCACCGTCTAATCGTTCTCAGTTCTGAAAACGTCACGTTCGAATGCACGCGCGGCGCGCATAACCGGCCATACGGGCCCTCCTCCCAACTAATTCAAACTAATTAGCTTCCGTAAGCTGTAAATCTAACGAATACTACGCCGACGTCATCGCGCGCGCTTTGATCACGCGCGAAGTGAAACGGAACGCGACACGTGAATGAATGAACTGAACGATTTTTGAACGGAGCGTTTAATGTCAAATGTGGCGGGAATTCCGTCGGCCCTTAAGTTTTATTACTTCATTCCGCTGGTGATACATGGTTTACAAGAAATGAGTGTTATACTCGTATAGTTGCTCGTAAATGCACCTATTAAGCTTTGCACAGCTCACGACTTTGGCCGATATTTTTTGGGCACTAACTTAGCAATACGAATGTATCGGGATTTCATAAACTAGCGAACCTACTTTAAAACAACTTTTTTACCTACCATATCATACCTTATAAAATAATATCTTCTCTTATCGCTCACAATGGGCCTCATTAGAAGGCTGAAAGTCAACGAAAGGGCAATGGAGAGGACTATGCTTGGAGTTTTCCTACGTCATCGAATGAGAAATGAAGAGATCCTTAGGAGAACCAAGGTAAACCGACCTAGATCGCAGAATTGCCAAACATAAGTGGCATGTGACCTGCTCACGGGCACATTGCTCGCAGAACAGATTACCGATGGGGCTGAAAGGATCAGTAGTAGCTACCGCGTACCGGAAGACGTAGCGTGGAAGGTCACAGGAATCCGCTGGATGCGAGAAACACAGGACCGGTCGAAGTGGCCGTGCTTGGGGGAGGCCTATGTCCAGCAGTGGACGTCTTTCGGCAGAAATAATGATGATGATGATGATATCCAATCCCTCTATCTTGAAATTAGTTTTAGCGTTAAATGGTGTTTTCCTGTTATTCTTCTTCACCACGAAGAAGAATATAAAATAAGGTAAAAAAAGTTATTTAAAAATCTTAGGTAGGTACTACTAGGGATTTTTAGTTTTTAGTTTTTTGTAAAAAAATTTAGAACGGTCATAGGATCTATTATATGCTATTTTAAGGTTATCCATTATTTACCGGACACCCTGTATATTGTGTCTGTTGTAAAGTTAGGCCTAAACTAACTTTTAAGTACTTATAGCGTCCCGACGTAATATCAGGAAAACACCATTTAATGCTAAAACTAATTTTGTGTTTGTTTTGGAACCACAAATTAATGAATTCCATCGGTTATTTTGCTGTTGTAATATTTACATTGTCTATGCCGACAGAGAAGCAGTAAATAATGTGACTAGAAATAGAACAATATTTTTTTCAAAAAAAACTTATTTTAGGTAGTTAAGTACTTACTTGAGATATTTTTTTTGTGTATTTTTTAGAACAGCCGTCAGGTCTATTAGTTGCTATTTCAAGGTTATCCATTATTTACCGGACACCCTGTATAAACGCGACTTAGCATCGACAAAAACTTTTCCACCGTCTTTCGCACCTACTAGGTACCTACCTTCTATAATTAAATTACCAACCACAAATCCTACTTACACACCACACACACAAATCTCACGGTCACGCGGCCGTTAATCGTTCTATCATATCAATCACTCGTCCAGAAACAATCAATTAGACCGCGATCCCCTTTCAATTATTCCCTGCATCGGTAGGTAATTGCCTTGCCAGCTCCACCTAGGGGCGGGACAGGGAACCGATTATGTGCGATCCGTGATGGACATTCTATTGCCTTGATCGCGGTTTGATGACGTAAGATGTTGGGTGTTATAAAAATCAGTGCTGAGGTTTGATGGATTAGGATGTTATGGAATAATTGAAGCGAGGTTGTCAACATGTTTCTTTTGGTCTCTTGCAACTCAATTTTAAGTCTCATGCTGTGCTGTACCTTGAGGTTACATTCAGTGCTAATTATTGTCTTTTCTTCCCGCAAAATCCAGGAGTTCATGGACCAGGCAGCATGTCAAACTATATAGTTTGACTTGATACAAGTGCTGCTACGCTAACTTGGCTGGCTCCTTTGCCTCACAGTTTTGTATCAATCTCCTATTTATTCAAGCTTACTTTCATACTTTTTCACCTAAGTACAGACATAATAATAATAATAATGTTTATTTGCCAAAAACAGTGTTTACGATTCCTTAAAGTCTACATTAATAGCTAGGTTTAAAAAACAAAATAAGACTCATAGGAAGCACTTTGCTTATGAACTCCAACACTAGGTCGAGCCTGTCTGGTAGAGTTCATGGGTGGTATTACCTTATAATGAAAATGCGCATTACATTAATACATATGAAAAAGCGTTAATTTTTAGGGTAATTAAACTTTGCCTGGTTTAAAAATGGAATTAAAACAGTTTCAATAAAACAGTTAAAAAAGAAAGAATAAAACAATAAAGTAGGTTAACTAGATAATTAAATATGGCAATGTGCTAGTGTGTGTGTGTAAGTATGTGTTTGAGTGTTTGTGAGTGAGAGAGAGGGTGGGTGAGTGTAGGCATGAGTTAGTGTATTACGAAATTACCTTTATAAGAGATTGGGATTCACTATATATGATTGGGCTAGCAGCCATTTGGGAACAATCTTTTTTACTTGGCTTGTTCCAGAGTTACTGATGCCACACATTCTTACCGCTTTGTTGTATATAATGTGGCTTAACAAGAATAGGGATGATGCCTAGGTCAGAACAAAGAAATTCTATTATACTCTGCTTCGTCCTCGAGATTAGCATAAACACAATGTAGTAACACGTACGGTGTTGCCTTTGCGCACTGAAAGTAAAAAGCCCTATACCTAAAACTAAAAAAAAAAAAGCGTTTTTTAAACATTTTTTAGGTGAGGGTAGACATATTTCGTTTGTTGGATACCTACCGTGTTCGATTGCTCATTCACAGTTCAGTGCTCTGCCGGAGCGTACATATTTTTTTTTTTTTAAATAATATCAGTGTTTTTAAAAGTTTTAAAAAGTGTCATGGAGAAACGGAAAAGTAAACACGATTACGAATATATAACAAAAAAGTTAAAGAAATGGGAGAAGAAGCTTCAGCGTGAGACAAGATCGACGTCGCATTCCAGAGGTTAGTCAAGTGTCATATACCTTTAAATTGCGTAAAATCGTTATAATAATAACGTTGTGTAATCACATCAACGTTTAAACGTTGTGTTAAGTCGTTGCGGTTAACTTTTGGGGTTAACACTTCGAACTCGTAAACGTTATAAGTACCTACTTAACTTCTTTTGTTTTATATCACGTGCAAGGCTAATATTGCGATCAGTTATAAGAACTGTTACTTTGTTAGTATACGTGAAGCTATACGGGTGATGCGGGCAGTCTTTGGGATTGATCACTTCACCGTAGATACTAAGCGGTACGCGGTACATATCTATATCCATAGATATACCGGCCTACCTGCAGGCGCTTATCTTTTATTGTTAATTAATTATCCATAAGTCCGTTAAATTTCAATGACATGATAATACAATAATGAGGATTGATTATTATCTTCTTGAATAACAAAAGAAATGTACACATTACAGAGGACACACCCTCTCCCCGATGTCGATACTATGACGAAGACTGTTTTGAGGAAGTAGTAGAATTAGAACCAGAATATCATGATGAGCCATCCATGAGCGCTGGGGATCCCATGCCTTCGATCAGTGCCTTGGACCCAATTCCCTCAACTAGCGCTGCAGACCCAATTCCATCCACAAGTACTTCACAGCCACAGGTCCTTTCCTCGGAGACTGAAGTCCTTATTGCAACTGACATACCTCCGAGCATCGAGCTGGACTCGAAAATTTTAGAGATATTTGGAGAGGATCCGTCTGTGGAAAAGATCTATGGCAAAGAAATTCAGACCGACCTGGCTGTTCGACTACAACATCTGGCTACTAAGGGCTTGTCCAGCGAACTTCGTAAGGAGTTGATAGAAAGATACTTACCTCCTAGTAATTGCAAACTAATTGACTCGCTGGAACTTAATTTAGAAATAAAAGCAGCCATATCAGAAGTTGTCTTAAAAAGAGATAAGGGTATTGAGATGAAACAAAAACAGTTAGGTTGTGCCATTACATGCTTAAGTAATGCTATTACTCTTATGATTGCTAAAGAGGACAAGGACACAGAATTAATACAAATGATGATGGACACTGTACGCCTTCTTTGTGACAATCAACACTCGGACTCGACACTCCGCCGGAACTTTATTTTACACAACTTAAAAAAGGAGATGAAAGAACAACTACAAAAAACAATAATTGACAAACATCTATTCGGATCAGACTTAGCTGAAACATTAAAAATTGCAAAGACAATAACAAAAACAGGAGCAGAACTAAAATCAACCTTAAATAGGCCACCCATCAACCGAACGAAGACAGCGCCGCCTCCACCTCAATCGACGTTCCAACAACGGAACAATTTAAACTGGCGAGCTCCTCCCCCGAGTCGCAGGCAAATGGGGACTCAGAGGATGAGGGAGCCTGCACAGAGAAATCCGCCCGCGAGCACCTCACGCGGGTCTTATCGAGGGCGGCAGCAGACAACGCCCGCAACACGGGCGAGCTACCGCAGTCGTCGCTAGATGTTACCGGGGTAAGCAATTATGCTGGTAGACTGGCACTGTTTTATGACACCTGGTCAAAACTAACTTCTGATCCGACTGTTCTATCATGGATTTCTGGATATAAAATACCTTTTTCAGCTCATGTTATACAGCATACTATCCCCAATAAAAGAATCCACTCAACATTAGAAAAACAAAATTTCAAAAAATGTATTGACGAATTGTTATGCACGGGTGCTATATCTCATTGCAACCCTTGTGAAGGGCAGTTTCTATCAAGCATAATCTTGATACCTAAGTCCAACGGTAAACATAGATTCATACTTAACTAAAAAAATCTTAATCAATTTATAGAAACACAACATTTTAAACTCGAAGATTTACGAACAGCAATTAAACTTGTATCTGAAAATAATTTCATGGGAACGGTAGATTTAAAAGATGCATATTATTTAATAAAAATTCACGACGATTATAAAAAATATCTTAGATTCGAATATGACAATGTTCTGTATGAATTTAATGTGTTACCGTTCGGCCTAAACACGGCACCTTTTGTATTTACTAAGATAATGAAACCGGTTGTCGGACTGCTCAGATCCTGCGGTTATATATCTAGTATATATTTAGATGACTTGTGGCTTATTGGGAATACTTACGATGATTGTTTAGATAACATAGCAGTAACTCAGCGACTATTGTCAGCTTTAGGGTTTATTATAAATACAGATAAATGCAGCTTATCGCCTACGACATCATGTAAATACCTTGGTTACATAATTGATACTAAAAAATTTCAAATCAGTTTACCTACAGAAAAATCAAATAAAATCAAAGTTAAATTAAAAACGTTTCGAAACATGTCACGATGTAAGATAAGAGATTTTGCAAGTTTAGTGGGTCTATTGTGTTCTGCTTGCCCCGCCGTCGAATACGGATGGCTATACACAAAAGAATTTGAAAGATGCAAATATTTAAACTTAAAAAACGACCCATTAAACTACGACAATTATATGAACATACCGTCATACTTATCGTCTGATATTGATTGGTGGCTTAATGCATTAGATAACCCTATTAGTAAAATTAAATATGATGAATACTGCCTGGAAATTTTTAGTGATGCTTCGACTACGGGGTGGGGCGCGGCGTGTGGGAAAGAGACAGCTAGTGGAGCATGGACAGCTGAAGAACGATCACATCATATAAATTATTTAGAAATCGTTGCTGCCTTTTTTGGTTTAAAAGTTTTTGCCGTAACAATGAAAAGTTGTCAAATACTACTTCGCATTGATAATACTACGGCCATATCCTACATAAATCGGATGGGAGGCATACAATATCCCCATCTAACACGCATAACAAAAGAATTATGGGAATGGTGTCAATCTAGGAATATTATTGTGTATGCATCTTACATTCGTTCGGCAGATAATACAATAGCCGACGCGGAATCACGTAGAATTCATCCAGATGTTGAGTGGGAATTGAGCGACTCAGTTTTTAACAATATTACAAACATGTTTGGTTTCCCTGACGTAGACCTTTTTGCCAGTCGTGTTAACAAGAAATGTCGTAACTATATATCCTGGTTCCGAGATCCTGACGCTATGGCCATAAATGCATTTACCTTATCATGGTCACAAATTTACTTTTACGCATTCCCACCTTTTTCAATGATCTTAAAAACGCTACGAAAAATTGTTAAAGACAAAGCTACTGGTATTGTAGTTGTGCCCGTATGGCCCACCCAACCTTGGTACCCCCTATTCAGGAAACTTCTTGTATCGTCTGTTATGTATTTTGATCCAAATAAACAAACAATTTTATCACCTTCCAGCAACAACAATACACACCCTCGGTTTACCCTGGCTGCCGGTCGCTTGTCCGGGAATCGTTGCTGAGAAGAAAGGTTCCATCACCTGCTATTGACATAATGTTGGCTTCCCTCTCCGGTTCATCGATAAAACAATACGACACCTGTCTTAAAAAATGGTACAATTTTTGTTTAACTAATAATAAGGATATGTTTGGGGCATCAATCAATGACGCGATTCTATTTCTAACAACATTGTTTGATTCAGGAGCCCAATACGGGACTTTAAACAGTTGTCGATCGGCATTAGCATTAATTCTGATTGAAAAAATTAGTGATAATGAAGTTGTAAAACGCTTCTTTAAAGGTGTCTTCAGACTTCGTCCACCCTTACCGAGATATAACACAACTTGGGATACGTCTAAAGTCTTAAACATTTTGTCCTCTTGGTATCCTAATGATAGCTTGAGTTTAGATAAACTTTCACGTAAATTAGTCACTTTATTATCCTTGGTTACTGCACACCGAATGCAAACTTTAGCAAACATTTATATAAATAACATCCAAATTCATGACGATAAGATAACTATTAAGATACCTAATATTATAAAAACATCAAAGATAGGAACCGTGCAACCAAACCTTATTTTACCATTTTTTCGTGAAAAACCGGAAATCTGTCCAGTCCTGACCCTTTTAGCTTATCTAGACTCGACTAGTTCACTTCGTGGTAATATAAATAGCCTATTTATCGGTGTGAGGAAACCACATAAATTAGTTTCGGCACAAACATTGAGTCGGTGGGTTAAGACTACGCTAGGAGAATGTGGTATAGATATATCCATCTTTACAGCTCACAGCACCCGACATGCTGCCACATCTAAAGCCCACAAACTAGGAGTTAACTTAGAAACGATTAGAAAAACCGCGGGATGGAGCGGTTCGTCTCAGGTTTTTATGAAATTCTATAATAGAAATGTACAAAGTACAGAGGAAAATGATTTATTTGCAAGATCAATAATAAACAATTGTAATAACAATAATTAAGTGATTATTAGAAGTTTCATGATAATTTAGTATTTATGTTAGATACTCATATTATGTTGAAATTAAATTGTAAGCAGAACTATTAATTTAATTAATTGCTGTCTTAAACGAATGTGTATTACCTTATTTTAAATAACCATCTGTTATGAATTTATGATTTTAAACTCATATCTACTAATTAAAATTGATTACCTTGTTACACAAAAGTGTTTCATTGATATTTCAGTAGCTCTCAAATTCTACATTGTGTTTATGCTAATCTCGAGGACGAAGCAGAGTATAATTTATGATTAAACGAACTTACCTGTACGTGAAGTTCGATCATAATTATACGATGGCTTCGTCCGAAGAGATTAGCAACCCACCCTCCCGACATATTTTTTTTTCTCTTTTCCCCAAAAAATAAATATTCCCTGGCATTACCTGAAACATCAAAAACAGGAATTGAGGATCTAGGCTCTGAACTAAATGAGCAATCGAACACGGTAGGTATCCAACAAACGAAATATGTCTACCCTCACCTAAAAAATGTTTAAAAAACGCTTTTTTTTTTTTTAGTTTTAGGTATAGGGCTTTTTACTTTCAGTGCGCAAAGGCAACACCGTACGTGTTACTACATTGTGTTTATGCTAATCTCTTCGGACGAAGCCATCGTATAATTATGATCGAACTTCACGTACAGGTAAGTTCGTTTAATCATAAATTTAGTCCGTCAGTCATATAATAAAAAAATATTAGACTAGTATTTTTTGCTTTATCATATTAATAAAAAATTATTGAAGGACACTTGAAAACTCGATGTTTGAGAAGCTGCGAGTATTCCGGTGTCTGTGTTAAGCCTCGTGCAGACTAACGCGACGCGACGGCGCCGGCGCTACGTGACTCGAACAATACAATTTCTAAGAAAACTTCCCGGTATAACAATAACCGATGTCGCGCCGCGCTGTCGCGTCGCGCAAGTCTGCACGTAGCTGCACGTAGCATGGTTTATGCTGTTTCAGTACCATTTTGAATATATATACCTAATTGTCGGACATTGAGTAATGCTTAATTATTTTTACAGTGTTACAGACAGTTCTTACCTATTTTTTTAAATTTAGTCCATCTGTATTGTTAAATTCTTCCCAACTTTTTATCCTTCCAAATTGCGACGTCGCAAATAGCTGTCAAAAATTTACCTGTTTTGATCAATTTGTCAATAGTAGGTACTGCAAGAAAATAAGAAATCCGGTTAGCTAGCGAACTAGAATATTATAATAATTAATTGCAATTATCACATTGAATGTGATGCTGTACCCATTTTAGGTGCAAAAAAAAGGCATTTGGAAAGTTGCCAAATACTTTTTTTACATCTAAAACTAAATATTCGGTGTTACGATATTCATTATTGCATTTCATAATCAATATTCTAGTTCGCTAGTTAGCCACATTTCTTATTTCCATACAGTAATATTGCCAAATTAATCAAAACAGCGAAATATTTTAAATCTATTTGCGACGTTGCCCACTTTCAGAAAAAACGTTCATAATCCCTCCATTTATCTAAGCACACCAATTAATGAGCTAATCACGGAAGATTTATACCGTGTTGTAATAGAACAGTTCCATCGCCATAGCGACATGTATCGGTCACGGACCGGCCCCGTCTCGCCACCTGAGTCGCCGACAGCCGTGATGGATGACGCACGCTGTCAGGCCACTGCACCCTCATTGCGTAACAGACTTTCAATCCGAAAGATTTTGAAGGAAATTGCTAATCATTACTTCATTTCAAAATTTAATCTGCCTAGATTTTTTTAGCATCATTCTTACTATAACACATTTAGTGCCGGGAGCCCTCCTGGAGGGCTTACCTAGTCGCATATGTAAATAGTAATAACATAAATAAAAAAATAAAATAAAACATAATAATTTATTTTTTATTTTGTTGTGTTTAGATATTAGATACCCATCACGTCTGCGGAGTTTCCTTAGCTAATTTAACTTGAACCTGTATTTAACGTAAACGTATTTTGTGTTTTCTGAGGGTGCTACTCTACTCTCATAAAACGGACAAATAAGAAAGATTTTTTTTATCTTGGATCGCCCCGGATTTTGCCATAAGTAATTTATTAGATAAATGTAGGTTAATATTATTTTGATCGTCCCTGTAGGTAAAAGTAAGAGGGATGAGTAAGAATGTGAATAGGAAAGTAAAGCTATCTATTTTTTACAGGACAGGACAATACCATGGACCTATAAAAAAAGATCTATAAAAAAACCTTTTTTATAGGTCCATGGACAATACTAGCAAATTTTTGCGCATTTAAATGTATTAAAACCTCTTTCAAAACCGTCCTATAAAAATAGAAGAAACAAATAACGTCATTCGACATTCAAACCATGACAGATCTGACAGTGTCAAAAATCAAAAGCAGGCAATTATGGCTATGGCTTTAATAAAATCAAAAGTAGCGACCCTCGTGGTATAATGATACCCGTCCGATATGCTGGATGCTGTTACTGCCGCTGGTTTGGGTGTAGCAATTGTTTTGCTACTTGTCTGTCTTAGGTGGAAATGGAAATCCTTGGCTCGTAAGGTGGGTACAAAGACATTATTTACGGTGATGACCGCGCGCACTTTGGACGCGGAATTTACGTACCTACGATACAAATTCGCCTCGAACGAATTGTGTGCGCACACTGAATACGTTTGTCTCCATCAAAGAGGTAGTGTTCTGGTGATATCGCATTCAAGATAATTTTAATTCAATTATAACTAACTTGGAGACTGCGACGTCGCTGTCGCAGAACCGAATGGGTGCGTGAAATATATTTTAAAAGACATGAATTAGGTGAATTTCATCGTAGGAAGACTGTATGACCCCATACTGTTTCATAGTGTAAGTATGATGAAAAAAAACTCACAATACAAATATATTCTAAATACTATACGTATAGGTACTTGGACATTTAATCGTATTCAATAAGTTAATAGTTCAGAGTAAAATAAATAGATCATCACTCATTGTTTAAGTTATTTAAGTTGTTAACGTATAACTTTGTAGTGTATGGTTTTCATTGAATTTAACAATTTCCGTATAAAAGTCACCAGCGTTCCGCAAAATTTTTTTTTTTTGGCTGGTAACAATGATTTCAAAAGATATGTCTATGGCTGGTAAATTATACCACAGTTAAGAGCGTACCGAGCATTTGCCTTTGTCTCTGTCTTTTTCTTTACATGTAAAGAGTAAAGAAAATAACCACACTTTTGTACTTTTTCAATGCTTTTCGTAGTTTTTTTCATCATATTGCTCTTAAATAAAAAACTCGCGCATAAAAGCACCAGTCATCTATGAACTTTATTTTAATAAATTAATCATAATATAAATGGAAAATACTGGTACTCAGCTGCATACGGTTAGACTGGAAGCCGACCCCGACATAGTTGGGAAAAGGCTAGGCAGATGTTGATGACCGAACGTCCGTATTTCAGCGGCGAAGTTACTTAATATGCGTTGTCCAGATAGGCGGACGCGGTAGCGGACATCTATCTGACAAGGAGCTATAAAAACAGACGGAGAACGTTACACCAGGGGCCCAAGTCTGCTATTTTTATAAATTCGTCATTCCAACACATTTTGCTAAAAGTTCGTAATCTGCTAAATTCATAATGGTCGATCATTGGTTGGTCATTGTATTTCACAAACACGATACTCGTAACGAATTAAAAGCAATGACTGCACAATGACGTTCTACGTTCTAATGGTAGGTCACTGATCAAAGGAACTGTCACAATTTTAGCAGATTACCACTTAAGTCAGTCATTCATTTTTCATTATGTACGAGATTACCAATAGGTGCCATTTCTTTCAATGGAGTGTCAGTGGCTGACCATTGGAAAATCATAATGACACCAATAATATATGTTAGTAGATTACAAAACTTGTCAAAATCAACAATTATGAAATCAATGATAGACCATTCTGACACGATTGTAATAGCAGACTTGAGGCCCTGTCCACAATCGCGCCCGCCGCGCCGCCGCGCCCCGACACCGCCTATTTGAACAACGCAAAGAAGTTACAATTCCAAAGGCGATCGCAACCGCAACGCCCAATCGCAACGACAGACTGCAGCAACACGACGGATGGTTTCCATGTAATAGGGATGATGCCTAGGTCAAAAAACAGAAATTATATTTAGTCCGTCAGTCAGATAATAAAAAAATACCCTTGGCTGGAGGCTTTCAGTTTAGTAGCTTAAGGCAGCCGCAGGATTGACCGGTTAAGTAGTCATCACCTCAGAGGTGAGCTACGAGATGCCCTACACAAAAAAAAAATAACATATTAATAAAAAAATACTTAGATAAAACGCATTAAAGTTGAGGAGTGGGGGTCGCTACGTCACAAGAAAGTATAAAATCTACATACTCGTGACGTTATGGCACATTTTAACTCAATGTAGGGCCGTATCTTTTGATAACGTAAAAAAATAAAAAATACGTATACATGCCGGACAAAACAGTTTTTTAGTCATCATCCCTATTAGCAACAGGCGGCAATGTCGCCACCAATGGAAACTTTTATATAGAGTGAAATATTATATAGAAATCGGTTTGAATTTGGCGGTTTGCGGTTACAGTCGCCTTCAGAATCGTATCTTGAAGGTATTATGTTGCGTGTGCAGTCTGAAGAGCCTGAAGACAGTGTTACGGTACCCATCATCCATGGCCAAATCTTCCACCACCTGTGTCCTCACAACAACGTGGTACAAGGCTACGAGGTCGTGGAAAAGGACTCCCTGGACTTACACCTCGATGTCCTGACCAGGAAACTCGCTGACAAGGTAACTGGATGTTTTGAATCGTCAATTGAATTCATTGCAGGAACTATTATTTCATGGGCGAATCCTCATTTTACCGCGAAAAGATAGTTTTTTTTTTAAACTAAAACGTTAAGAGTGAGCAAGGGCTGCGAGGAATTTGAAAAATAGGTATTTGAATAAACTATTGCCGTCGCACTGCGCCCAAAAAACCGAGTTAAACCCCGTAAAGTGCAATAGGGACAACTGCAGCTCAGACCGATTATATCACAAATTTTTTGACGAAAACGACGTTTTGCATTCTCCTTTTTTCTCCTCAAAAACTAAGCCGATTTCATAATTTTTTACATTAAAATTTTAAGAAAGAGTATGTCTAGGTTTCTATTATTTTCTTTTATGCTTAAAACTTTTCCGAGTTAGTCTGGTAGTCCTCTAATCACGGCGGTAAAAATGGGGCATTTTTGTCATTTTTGGAGGCTCATAGTTTCCTTACTTAGGTATTAATTGCTAAAAAAAAGGAAATGACAGGGACATGCCTATAGAGACCCTGATTTTATAAAAAAAAAAAATGACAGCTCTAGAGGCATTATTCAGGAAGAAAAACGGGGAATACGTTTGTATGGAGAATCGCGGGCCCTGTTCCCTCTTAAACATACGACATTTGTTCTTTCTTGTGTCTCCAATATCTTCTACTTCTACCCTAAAATCCATCCAATGGATAAATCTTAATAGATCGCTGTTAGCGATAATACCAACCCATTGTGTCACCCTATACGTACACTACACTCATGAGCGCTAATTTATGTATCCACTTAGCAAAATTCAAAAGCGATTTGCTCTAGAGTTCCAAAATACTATGTTCGTAACATAGACGAATAAAAAAAGTCGGTCAGATTCTCGCTAACAAGAAACTGTGTCACTCAAGTCGGCCAGCTCGTTGTATGCACACATTCACACATTAGTTGGTCAGCCAATAGTCACGCAATAAATATTTACCCACTAGCACTTTGCCCGCGGCTTCGTTCCCGTGGTCTTTCCCGCGGGACCCGTTATTTTTCCCGGGATAAAAAGTAGCCTATGTTACTCCCTGAAAACTAAGCTTTCTAATGGTAAAAGAACTTTTCAAATCGGTCCAGCAGTTTCGGAGCCTATTCAATACAAACAAACAATCAAATCTTTCCTCTTTATAATATTAGTATATAGTACTCGTACAGCGAGCTGGCCGACTTGAGTGACACAGTTTCTTGTTAGCGAGAATCCGTCCGACTTTTTTTATTCGTCCATGGTTCGTAACAACACAAAATTACAATCAACACAGTAAGGGAAAATCACTTATAAAAGTTGCTAAGTGTATACATGTTAGAGCTCGTGAGTGTACCTAATTGTCTACATTTATCTATATTTCTTTAATTAATATGGTGTGCGAGTAGTTAGGTATTCTATTAATCCAGGATTTATTTTCAAATATATTCTCACAGGAGGGTCGCCTCCGGCTATCCAAGTCCAAGATTCGGGAGACTCAGAACGAAATCGAGAACCTTCATGCAATAGACCATGACGTTAGGAATCGATACCGGGAGATCATGGAATCGCTTCGTTCCGACCTGCTGACCAATGAGAAGGACTGCAAGAAGCTTCAGGATCAGATTGAGTGGGTCTCACAGAGGCGGGCGGAGTTGAAAGACGAGGTAATGAGTAGTTTGAAACTGGTTTTAAGATTTTAATGTTTCTTTCTATAACTCGATTGAGGAGTCCTTGGAATCATTGTATTTTCATTCAAAGTCAAACTCTAGCATTTATTTCAATTGAACCAATTACAGGCACCTTTTTATCATCAAGAAGTCAGTCGGGAATATGAAGGTAGTTTCCCATTGCAAAGCGTAGTAGGTTATAATCACCCTGTATACAGGGTGGATTTTTGAGATGGAGTAGTAAGGGCAATACCTGAATCGTTGTAGCTAAAGAAAAACGGTCTAAGGAGACTGTCCTTAACTTTTCAGACACTTTGATCTTCATTCACAGATTTTGAAAAAAATCTAGTCAGCAAGAAAAAGGGTAGTCTTCACAAAAACTTTTTTTAATGCCAATCGATCGTGTTTCCTATTAGGACCAAAAACTTTATCTGACCAACTGAGGTTTGTGTACTAGAAAAGTCAGAAATGGCAAAAAACTTATCCCATGCATTTCGTAGGAAATGAGTCTCCAACCTACTTTTTACGTAGAAAGTCCGAAAATAAACAAAAAAACAAATGGAATTTCAAATTTCGAACGAATACGCGTTATAATTTTATATAAATAAAGTATCGTTACCATCCATATCCGTAGAGGTATATAAATAAAATATGAGTCCCATTTCCTAAGAAATATAAGGGAAAAGTTGCGATTTCTGACTTTTCTAGTACCTACTCAAACCTGTTAGTCCAATATAATTTTTTGATCCTTATAAGAAACAGGATCGATTGACATCAATAAAGTTTTTGTGAAAACTGCCCTTTTTCTTGCTGACTGTACTTACATTATTTACACAATTGTGAACGCAGATCAAAATTTCTCAAAAAGTTAAGGACAGTCTCCTAAGACCGTTTCCCTGTAGCTACAACGCTTAATTAAGGTAACTTCATCCCAAAAATCCACCCTTTATAACTCTTAAGTAATTTATTCATTTGTTTAACATAATATGTACAATAATAATGGTATATAAAGATAATAAATAGTTCGCTATATTATGCCAGACGGTGTAATTTTTTTTTTTTTGGAATTAGGTAAGTAGGTAATCAAGCCAGCTAAGTCTCAATAATAAAATAAAATAAGCCTGGACACAAAAAAAAACTATTATAAAGAATCACACATTTTATGATATAACTAATTAATCATTCATAAATAGCAAAAAGAGAAAAAAATACCGATGTCAATATACAATACTAATGTCTCTAACACTCTACACCAGGGATGGGGAAACTACGGCCCGCGGGCCATCTCCGGCCCGCGAAGGCTTGAAATCCGGCCCGCGACCATCAAACAAAAATCAAGAGAATATTTTGTATTGTTAGTAATTTCACTCTCATCACCAGCAAATTGGAATTTTATAAGTCCATATCTAGGACACAATACCCAAATATAGTTGCACACGCCCAAAAAATAATGGCTATGTTTGGTACAAGCTATTTATGCCAACAAACTTTTTCAATAATGAAATTAAGAAAAAAGTTGTCTTCGTAATAGACTTTCGGATGACCACCTTTATTCACTACTAAAATGTTCAGCATCACAAATGGAGCCGGTTTATGATGAAATCATGCAAAAACAAAAACAGTTCCACATGTCACATGTCCCCACAAAGACCACAGCGCTCCTCAACCTTCTACTTCGCAGCAAACTTAAAAGTTTAATTTAACTACAATTTCCAATTTTTTTTATTCCAATAGTTATTTTGTAATATTGCACAATAAATTAGCATTTCAAAAATACATTTCTATATTTTTATTTCAGTAATTAACATAGCCAAAAATGAAACAACTTGGCCCGCCATATATTTCGTTAGTATTATATTGGCACGCGAAGGAAAAAGATTCCCCATCCCTGCTCTACACAATAGGTACTAATGTCAATATACAAAATTTATGTCAAGGACAACAATTAATACAAATGTACCTACTCGTATCTTAATAGCAAGTTAACATTCTGTCATTCGATTTTTGTCTGTTATAAATTCCGAAATACTTACAGTATTTATGCTTTGTACACCAGTAAGAATTTTAGCCCACGTTAAATTCTTTTATTGACCGTGGTATGTGGTTAATGACTGGCGCCATGCAAAATACACTTTTATACATTAATACTGTGTAGGTTCTTACGCATAAGCTAATAGGTTATAAAATCTCCCAAACCTATCGAGTGGGGTATCAAAATAAAGGGTTTTTAAAAATTGATTACAATGTAATTGTTAAAAAAATACTACTAAACGATTTCACACTGTGTCGGTGTAGTGCCGGTATCGTCACCGACATTGATTGTCGTGCCGATATCGGCAGACGACACAGTGCACTTGTTCACTGCTTGTCATTATTACTAGTGACCGACCAAAGCTTCGTTTTCGGGCGTTTTCAACTAAAAATGCACTTGTTCACTGCTTGTCATTATTACTAGTGACCGACCAAAGCTTCGTTTTCGGGCGTTTTCAACCAAAAATTATGATTCTGTTTTCGGCCATAAACCCAGCCGAAGCTTCGACCAAGCGCGCGTCATTCGGCCTACTTCGTAAAGCTCGGCAATATCACGTGAATCAATACAACAAGAAATACACGAAATTTTGTATCTTTAAAACCCCATATTTGCTCTTCCTTTTCCTAGGTGTAAAAATACCGGACAATATCATCCGACGATTTCAGGCCGATATATCGGTGTCGTTATCGTCGCAGTGTGAAAACGGCCATTGAGAATATAGTTCAAATGTCCACTAATGTAGTCTGAGACGTAGGGGAAAGGTGTACGAGATGGTCCGTTGAGGTGAGATGATCCTTTTGAATTGCAACGAAACTACCAGTGACATCTAGTTGTTATCATTGGTAAAACGTAGTTCCCGATATACCCATGCTTCAGTCAATCGCAGTGGCTTTATGAGTGACCAAGAAATTTTTTGTGGAAAAAAATAAAAATTACGTGTCGTTATTCTAAGGTAAGGCTGACTTTAAGTTTATGTCAGATGTGTTCTAGGTAGTCTATTGTAAAGGCTGTTGTATTTTAAGGCTTTGTTTATTGTTCTATTTTGTTTCTTTAATGGCATGGTAACAGTTAAGAACTTATAGGTTATGTTATCGAACATTGAATAGAAAAGTTGATGTTGGGGTGAGATGATTATGCTACTGGTGTACAAGATGATCAGTGCGGATCGTCTTGTACACCATCTTTATGTTAATAGATTACGTTATAGCCTATATATTTAAAAACAATATCAAACACCCTTTCCACAGAGAAAAAGCTGGATAATGATTGGCTGAGAGGATTCCGTCAGCGGCATCCAGATATAGCTCTTCGTGCTCCTGAATCTTGCCCCATTCCCCCCCCCCCCCCTAAACGCATCCTAAATGTATAAAATGTTGTTTATGCCAAAGATGGGGTCATGGAGTTTGTGCAGGGATAGATAGCGATGATCCTGATGAATTCACATGTGATTTGTGTACAACAACTCCAGGAAAGCGACGTTTAGATGTATAAAGATTTATTTTTTGCGTTTTGTTATTTTTTTAAAATTTTACTAATTTTTTGAGTTTAATTTAAATAAATTAAGATGTTGTTTCTTTTTAAATAAATAAATTACTCTGTGTTAAGTTATTTTTTATTGAATTATACTAAAATCTAGAATATTCACAAAATTGGGGGTACATGATCCCCAGGATCATCTTGCCCCTACCATAGGAATCATCTTGGACACCGGGGTGTACAAGATGATTCTTTGGTAGAGTTTAAAAAAATGTGAATTAGAATAATAGTAGATCTAAAAAAAATACATTTTGAGTGTGACAACAGATAGACAAATAAATTTACTATAAATAAACGCTTTTACATCTGCATTAAGTTGAATATCGTTTAAACTACAAGCATTCTCCCTTAAGTGAATCATCTCGTACACCCTTCCCCTACTTAATTACTTTGGTAGAAATTCCATCAGTACTACACTACCGGTATTTTTTAAAGGCTTTGATGTCATTTTCATTACAAGGTGCCATAAACATCGAATTACTTGATTTTTAAATATTTGATGTCACCTGTACTTACGCCTCTTTTACTGATTGGTTTTATCTTGTCGACAAAAAAGTTCGCGTGTGTTATTTTTATTTCCAATTTTAATATTTCCAATTGAGTTTTTATTAGGCATATTACCTCTTTGTTCGATTCATGATTTCCATGAACTTTCTAATTCATATTTTCTTGATTGTAGTCGTGGCATTTAATATAACAATGCTTTATAATATCTACACTATTTCTCAACAACAACTTCAACTTGAGAAATTGACAGGTTACATTATGCGCAAAATTGTCTATGCATGTTTTACTGGCTAGTCTGGTTGTTGACTGATTAATTACCAATTTAAAAATGGAATTTGAGCAAAAGACTTTCTAGATCTAGTGTTGTATTAGTACGATTCAAAGTAAGTATCAATGTAAGCTCACCGCATATTTTTTTTTTTTTAACAACAAACAGCTACAATATAAAACATAGAAACAAGAAATACACAAAACATATAGACAATATTGCAGCCCACAACGCTGTTCACAGATTAACGATAGGATACAATACATTGAAAATAATCGCTAGGGTTATAAATACAAAATTAACATTCATGCTTAAGATGTATATAATACACTATGTAATGAAAATAAAATATGTTTGTATACTCAAGAAACAGCACAAAAAAGAAAAATACAGAATAACATTCAAGAAAGCTCCTCAAGTATAAGACTTTTGAACCTATATGGAGTACATGCAAAAATATCTATATGTTCAAAAGACTTATTGTAGGAATCGACCATTCTGCGAACAGGCGAACGCAGGCCAGAGTTGGACTTGCAAGTACCCACTGAAAATAATCTGCCAGCGCGCACCTTTCGCTTGTGGACTGTCCTAGGAACTGCATAGCAGATCATGTTAGAGAGTTCAATGCTGTCAAATTTATCTCTGACAATACTATATAAATTCATAGCTTCTAAGTACTTACGTCTATTTTCAAGTGTAGCGAGCTTATACTTTGCAAGCAAACCTTGGTATGGCAAATAATATCCGTAACATCTATAATGCATGGTACGCAGAAATTTATATTGAACACACTCTATCATTTCAACGTACTTTTTGTAGTATGGACCAGACGGATACAGCATACTCCAGTTGAGAGCGTACTAGTGACTTATACAAGCAAATATAAGAAGAAGGCTTTCTAAAATCGACTGTTGATCGCATTACAAATCCATATAATTCATACGCTTTATTAACAATATTTCCTATGTGTAGGTCTAAGCAAAGCTTAGAATCAAGGATAACGCCGAGATCACGAATGAAGTCCACTTTAAGTAGGGGGGTATTGCACAAAGTGTATGAATATGTAATTTTTGTTTTATTTTTTGTAAAATTTAAAAGGTTACATTTGGGTAAACTCAGTTGTAACTTATTTTATTGGCAATAATAAGATAGTCGGTCCAAATCTTGTTGCAGCAGAAGGCAGTCATTTGTTTGTCGTATGGCTCTGTACCTATATCTTGAGGTCGTCGGCATATAGTAAAAACTTGGTATTGCGAAAGCATTGGCTGATGTCATTGATATATAAAATAAACAAAAGAGGACCCAGTATAGAGCCTTGAGGCACACCAGAGGTCATCTGTGCGATGTTAGATTGGTGACCATTGATTACAACCCTCTGACTGCGATTGGTTATATAAAAGGTAAACCACCTTAGAAGATTACCACGGATTCCGTTGAACGCTATTTTATTTAGTAGTATTTCATGGCGTATACACTGCATCCACTTGTACTCGGCTGTCAACACAATCAAACAAAAAGCTAGAAAATAATAATAAATTTGTATTTGTCGACCGCCGTTTGACAAAACCGTGCTGTTGTTGAATTATGATGTTGTGGAGTACAGGATAAATTCCGTTATGGACTAATCTTTCAAAGAGTTTCGACAGTTCAGACAGGATGGAAATGGGACGATAGTGTTCAACGCTACGTTTTGATCCACTTTTGTGAACGGGCACAATATACGCATGCTTCCACAGTTTAGGTACAACTCCCTCTGATATACATTTATTATAAATAATAAATAGAGGCTTGCAAATGGAAGTCGCAGTATTCCTAAGAAAGTAAGGCGAAAGTCCGTCAGGTCCAGGGCCTTTCGCTGGATCTAGGGTTTTAAGCTCATTCAATATGTTCTCTTCACTAAAAGAAAGTTCGCAAATAGAGACATCGTGCAGTGCGTTGTTGTCCTGCGGAGGCTTCCATTGAGGTAACGAAGGAGATGTCGGTTCATATACTGAGTAAAAAAAGTCACAGAACATATTACACACCATATCTGGATCATTTGTTTCAGCATTTTTGTATTGAAGCTTAGATGGGATTCCAGGTTTATCTTTTCGATTAGAAACATAGGTCCAGAAGTGTTTTATGTTTTTACTTAAATTGTCCTCCACAGAACTGATATACGAACTGAAACACTTAAGACATGTATCCTTAAATTGTTTTCTATAGTTAGAAAATGATTCATAATCTGAAATGTTATTATATTTCTTCCACTTAATCCATGCCTTTTGCTTCTTTTTAGAAATAGTTATGAGAGTACGAGAGAACCATATGGGATAGCTAACTGATTTAAGTCGAGCCAGCGGAGTGTCTTGTTTAATAATATTATCTATCTCAGTGTAGAACTTAGCCAGAGCTTCTTCAGAGTTTATAGGGCATAGCAGTTCAGACCAGTTCAGTTGCTGTATGTTACGATTAATATTGTCAAAGTTGGCCTAATGAAAACAATATTTGTGAAGAGGAATTTTATTCATTGGGGTGATTTTGACGTTTAAACAGGTCTCACACGTCAAGACAGGATGGTAGGTGTCAATCGGAAGTAAAGTAGTTGAGATATGAGAAACATTACAGGGGTTGTTGGAAATGACTAGGTCAAGAATTTTACCTTTGCCATTTACTATGTTGTTAAATTGAGAAGCACACAGAAGTGAAATAAAGATATTTAAATTTACGCAAGCCGAGGGGCCTCCAGAATATGATATATCAATGCTCGAAATATCAGTTACAGAGGATACCTACTAGCCAATTAGCTTCAGGGAGATTATAGTCTCCTAAAACAAAGAAACTATCAACACTAGGATGGCCTAACACTTCTTGTAGTAATTCAAAGTGCTTATCATACACTAAAGAAGAAGTCTTAGGTGGTATGTAGGCAGCACTCACAATGTGTCTTTTATTGTTGATAGTGCTATATGACAATATTTCGTTTTATCTTTTTTGTTATAAGCTGGCATAAGTTATACAGTTTCCAAATACTTTTTTTACATCTTAAACTAAATCCGGTATTAAAATATTAATTATTGCATTTCTTAATAAATATTTTAGTTCACATTTCCAAATTAATCAAAACATATAGGTATTTAATAAGCGACGTTGCCAACTTTTAGGATAAGCGCTCTTAACTGTGTTGAAAGGAAACGTGTTTACTTTTTATATTTAATGGCCAGTGTATCAAGCGAAAATTGTTTTTTTTTTATCTACCCGCAAAATAATTATTGTACAAAGGTCTAGTTTTTGAGTTTTTGTAAAACACCCAATAGTATTGACTTCTGTTTTAGTTTTGGTATTCTCATGTAGGTACCAAAGTTAATTAGTATTCTTAAGAGAATAAACTTATCTCAAATCTCATACCTAAGTACAGATAGTGCAATCCACGACGACGCGCCCCACTCCGCGATTACTGTACTGTAAGCTGTACTTTAGTATGGAGTGGAGCGGAGTGGGGCGCGTCGTCGTGGATTGCACTATATAGCAAAAGCTGACAAATTGAGGGATATAGCCTAAATCCCGATTTATTTTGGGTTGTAGCATGAGGGGATGATAATGAACCATAGCACAAATTACCACTTTTACCAAAAGATATAAATTGTTTATACCTACCTTATGGACAAAACGAACGACCAGTGGTTCACATTAGCCCTACAACCTAATTACGTGACACACGATATCAATCACAATCTGAATCATTTTGAAGGATATCGCTAATCCGTTGCTTCATATGTTCGAAAAATTTCTCTGCCCAGCAAAGTACTTAAATAACGCAATGAATGTTGTTGAACTGTCAAAATGAAACAGCTATCTGTTAGCTTAATAAATTTTCGTAAATGATTATACAGGGTGATTGGAAGCTGGGTGCAAAGCTTTAAGGCGAAGATACCTAGTACAGACAATTTAGAACCATTTAAGCCATGGTTGTCTTAGACGAAGTCTTACCATTTTTTTTTAACCTAATTTTTATGTTTTTTTTTCGAATATTCACAAAATTTTAACTAAACTGCTTGTTATTGGCCAAATTAAATGATAAATGAATTATTTTTTATTTTATTTAATTAAAGTAATGAAAAACAAGTTGTAGGCTTCTTTGTCGTTAGACATTTTGTTTACAGACATTTTAAGTTCACAAAAATATTTTAAAATTCATAAATACATTTTGTAAACCTTTTAACCTTAAAAAAAATTAGTAAGACTTCGTCTAAGCATAAATGGTTCTAAATTGTCTGTACTATCTTCGCCATAAAGCTTTGCACCCAGCTTCCAATCACCCTGTATAATGACTGCTATAAGTGACACTGGCAGAATAGTCGAAACCGGCTCAATTGCCAAGAAGAAAGAAAAAAAAAAAAATGATGACTGTATAATTTTGACAGTTCAACAACATTCATTGCGTTATTTACGTTGCAGATTTTTTGTTTCGAACTTATGAAACAATGGATTAGCAATTTCAAAATGATTCAAATTGTGATTGATCATGTATTTCGTAATTAGGATGCTGTATCGCAAGCACTGGAAGTCACGGGGAGAGAGGCCTTGCACAGCAGGGTTGATACTGGCAATCATGCAAGATTATCAAAGTAATTGATTACCTGTTAATAGTGTCCGTTAACATTCGTTTGTATATACAGGTACGCCATGGCCAGCTGCTGTACGGGGAGGCAGCGGCAGAATTAGCGTGCAATCTAGCGGAATTACAAAAGGGTAGGGCGCCTGAGCAGAAAGTTATGGACAAACCAAGACATCACTCACCGTCATCCCTAAGATGCCGCAAAGAACCATATTTACCTAGTGCAACACCTGATTACTCCTTATTTGCTAAGAATTCTCTTGAAATGTCTAACATGACCACAAATACCTCTCGTGCAATGTCAATGGAATGAACGCGCGTTGCGAAATGTAACTACAATACCTACATGATCCAAATCGTGTTATCATTATTTATACAAATATTTATTCTTTAAATTTTGCTGGTATTTATATTAATAGTGTTATTTTTAAAGAGAAATATTTTTAATTAGTAAACGAATAAAACAATTCAAGAGTTTAATTTATGTTCTAGTGCTCTACTAAACGAACTCTTAACTGAATTTCTAGAAAAGTACCAATAAATAATACTTATTATTATCTGTTCCTCCAAGCTACACAAGTACAATCCTACCCACCTAAATGTGTAATCCTACTATTTAGCTTATTTTGACATGCCCGAATAATTTAAGACATCACAAAATTCACAAACCAAACCAAACTCAATAAAAATGACGTCAACACACGCATCCAAAACAATGACAAACCACCGCAGCGCACTCTGAAACGAGCCCCCTTTTATTTTATATCTCTCGTTAATTCCGAGGGTTAAAATCCCCGAAAAAGTGAGCACTTGCCTTGTTTACAAGGTTTTAGATTTTAATTTAGATTGGGGTTGCGTCAAGTTTGCGCGCGAAACGACGTAAACGTCAAACGGTATGGCGCGGAAATTGGGCTCTTTTTAGTGGCACGATTAGGTCGCTAGGTTGTTTACGAGGGGCGCTCTCGGAGTATCCATTAAAATCGCATTCGTATGTGATCACCTAATACAATATCATCAAGTCCGTGCCCGGGGTGCTTTCTGAATAATTTCGCGGCAATCTGCTCCCGTTTGTATCGGATTTGTATAATTTCATAATTGGTACGGTTCAAGTAACTTTTTGTTGAGTCAATCTCTATGTACCTTTGTTGTAAGAATGGAACTTGGTAACTTTTAAGTCACTGAATTATTTAGAATTAATTTATTGACAATTATTTTTAATCGTAGGTAATTAATATGAACTCATATTCAGGTCCTGACTAATTTTCAAAGCTATATTTACACCCTTACCTAATTAATAACAAACAAAGCAGCGATAAAAAAAAACTATTTAATTAAGAGGCAACACAACATCTGTCGCTATAAAAAGCCATGAGGATGACTTGCGTCTGTCTGTTTGTTTTCCTGTGCCATTTGTTCCACCGGGGGCGGTCCACACACAAAACTAACTCGAACTTGTACTAATGTATCAATCAATACAACATGCTTCTGATTATTTAATAAGGGTTAATTTTTTAGTTAATTTGCCGCTACATCGAATGTGCGGATACGCGCCTTTCCATTCTGTACAAGGCCAGAACGCAAGGGTGTGAAACTAATCGTTTGGAAATTACTTTTTTACTAAGGTCTTCCAATCTATACAAGAGTAGTACGCACATACTCGCTTATACTTCGTAGTGACCTAATTAACTACCCGTAAACCGGGGTTACTTTGATCAGTATTGAACTTAGGTCCATATCTATTTTTGTGAGTGTAAAAAATACAAAAAAAATCTAGTAGGTAAGTAGGTAATCGTTTTTTTTATTACTCTCGATTCCTGTAATAAGTGAAAAAATTGGCTTAATTTTTAGAAAAAAGTTAAGCCTGATCAAAGTTATACGTATTTTAGTTTTAGTTCCTTTTTAGGGTTCCGTAGTGAACAAGGAACCCTTATAGTTTCGCCATGTCCGTCTGTCTGTCTGTCTGCGGTTTAGCTCAAAAACTATTGGTACTAGAAAGTTGTAATTTGGCATGAGTATACAAGTTAATGACGCCGAAAAAGTGGTAAAATAAAATTTTGAAAAAAACAATTATTTAGGGTACCTCCCCTACATGTAAAGTGGGGATGATAATTTTTTTTTCGTCCGTCCCATAGTGTGGGATATCGTTGGATAGGTCTTTCAATATACAGTGGTCAGCAAATAAACCGAGCCACCCGCTACCTAGGAACTCTGATTCGATTTTCCTCAAAAAGTATAAAACTTACAACTATCAAAGTTATACTTACAAAAAGTGCGTTTCATGGTGATTAAAATGACTACAAATTAATTCGAAAGTACCGTCAACTCACATTGTAATCAAGCAACAAACACAATGCTAACGATTTGCTCTGTTTTCACCAGAGTTTGAAATTAGCGTTCTTTTTCTCTAAAATGAGGGTAGTCGGATATTTTGTTATCATTTCTTTAGTTTTTGTCCATCGTTTGCTCAGACGCGTGTGTTTTTGCTACTTTTTTCGATTAATAATGGATACAACACCTCAGGAAGCAGCTCAAGCTGTAGCATTACTTCAAGCAGGCATTGCGCAACGTGAAGTCGCTCGAAGGCTTCGAATCAGCAGATCTTCTTTGCAACGAGTTTACAGACGATACCTAGAGACTGGAGCATTCGATCGCCGTCCAGGTACGGGCAGACCTAGGGCTACATCAGCAGCAGATGATCGTTATATCCACCTTACTGTTCTGCGAAATCGCCACCTCAACGCAGTTCAAGTCCAACAAAGTCTGCGTGACGAACGCCAAGTGGTCATAAGTTCAGATACCGTCAGAAGGAGACTTGCTGAACGGAACCTGACCCCAAAAAGAGCTGCAACAGGCCTAGCAATAACGGTAGCACACCGTCGAGCACGACTTGAATTTGCTCAAGAGCATAGGGATTGGACATTAGAGCAGTGGAGTAATGTACTCTTCACTGATGAGACCAGGGTGAGTCTACATGGAAGTGATCGACGTCAGAGAGTATATCGTCGCCCTGGAGAACGTTATTCTCAGTGTTGCATCGAAGAAACTGTTGCTTATGGAGGAGGATCTGTAATGGTCTGGGGCGGCAACTCGTTAACAGCACATACAGCGTTAGTTTTCATCGAACCGACGGGCTGTACACGTGGACTGACTTCTCATCGCTACATAACTGAAATCCTCGCAGACCATGTGGTACCTTACGCAGGATATATCGGACAGGATATGCAATTGATGCATGATAATGCACGGCCTCATGTTGCTCATGTGGTATCTACGCGACGTCAGCAATCGTACGATGGACTGGCCAGCTCGAAGCCCGGACTTGAATCCGATAGAACACTTATGGGATGAGCTGAAACGTCGGGTTCGAGCCCGGGTATCTGCTCCAACAAGGCTTCCAGAGCTGCGAATCGCAATTGAAGAGGAGTGGAATACAATTCTTCCCATTTATGTACCCAACCAATTATTTACTAGGGGTATTAGGTTTCAATTCGTTGGAGGTTAGAAGGGGCTTTGATCAGCTCGCGGTTGCTTGTAAGACCCTAAGTGGTCGGATTGACTGCCCTGAACTCCACGGACTTTTCTGCCGTCTGTTTGTGCCTGACAAATACCTTGGGCACCGTCAAAGCCGCCGTCACAATCTGTTCGCGCCACCGCTATCTAGATCTGTCGCTAGAGCCGAATCTCCAGTATGTCGAACCCTAAAGATGCTAAACGCCCTCCTGACTGCCGACCCTGAATGTGATGTGTTTGCTGATGAATGGAAGAAGATTATGCGTGCTTGTCTGGAGTTCTGTGAGAGACAATATGCGAGGGTGTCCACTGTTATATATTAGTTTGTGACGTGTATAATTAATTTAACTATTTAATCAAATAATTATTAATCATTTTATCCACGTATTGAATGGAATTGTATTGTACATGTTTATGTTATGTTATTGTTATTATTGTTTTTCATTTTTATTGTTATTTTATTTTTCTCAATTCTATGTTAATTAATGTAATTGGACCTGTGCCGTTTTAATTAACTATAAATTAATAAATAAAAAATAAATAAAAATAAATTCCTTAAGATTTTATCGTTAGGCTCGTAAGGTCGATGAATACAAGGATGCTGGCAGTTATCCGAGCAAGGGGAGGGAATACAGAATATTGATCAAAAACTTTTTTTTGATTTTATCTTTGTTTTTGGCTTTAATTTTTTTTTTTCACTTAATCATTACTAACGATTGTCATGACTCTTCTTTGTAACATCCTTAATAAACACAGAAATATTGATTAAACCCAAATGAGTTTCCTTTCATTTTAATCACCATGAAACGCACTTTCTGTAGGTACAACTTTGATAATTGTAGGTTTTTTAGTTTTTGAGAAAATCGAATTAGAGTGCCTAGGTAGCGGGTGGCTCGGTTTATTTGCTGTCCAGTGTAGTTTACTTAATCAAAAAACGAAATAGGTCTTTCGTTTTTTGTAAACCGTTTTTAAGTAAACTGTTCGTGACTTATCTTATCAAGCTTTAAAGTACCAATTTTCGTTAGAGTCAAGTGTCCCCCCCTCTACCAACTAAACGGTTGTAGTTAGAAATTCAAGTCACGGCATCGGCATTAGTACTTATATATAACGAAGTTTAAAGGAAAACTATCACACTTAAAGTGGGCTTTACAAGTTTACGATTAATAATCGACCAACTTAAATTTGCGGTTGCAAAAACATGTTCTCCCATATATTCATGGGAGAACATGTTTTTCAATTACAAAGTTAAGTTTGTTCTTACGATAAATTTATTCCAACTACGGAACCCTTCATTGTGCGTGGTCCGACACGCGTTGGTCGGTTTTTTTTATTTATATTATTAAACGATATCGTTCGTGTATAGGTACATTGTAACCACAGATTTAAAAATAGCATTACAATGTATACGCGAGCAGTTTCCTATGGCTGCGTTCTGGCCTTGTATAGATTGGAAATACGCTGCATATACTAAATTTTCAACTTTATCACTAAAGTATAAGGTTCAAAGTTGATTTGGAAAACTTGACAGTTTCGGGTAGGTTGATTTGCGCTGTGTCGCATCGCATCGCTGTGTGATGTGACCCAGGGATGTTGCGGATGCAAATTTTTGGTAGCTCACATCCGAAGGCGAAATTCATAATTTCTTACGTTTTTTGCAAATTGCAGCGCTGTTTCGTTGTATGTTGATCATAATTCAATTCGCGGTAATTATAATCAAATAACAATAACTAAATTATAATCATTTAAAAATGTATTTACTTACCTAGCTCTCGAAATTGTACCTATGTGTTTGATGGATATAGGTAAGAATATTTCGTAAAAGAGGTGACGATTTAGATGCTATATTGATGATATGATTATAATTTCCATTTTGTATAATATGATTTTACTTATAATTCACCAGGAAATCGTGATATGGGTTTTGGATAAAGTTTAGTAGTATCTACCTAACCACGAAAACTGGCTAACTCAAGAGTTTCACCAGTCAGTGAAAAATCTGATTGAGAATAAACCTTGTACAAGTCGTGCCATTAAAGATGAGACTTGGCGCACCACGTGGTTTGACTTGCGCAGTAGACGATTTATGGGTCTCTTTAGCGGTATGAGGTCTGTGCCGGGGCATCATCGGGGCGGGGGAAAGAGCGGCGGGAGGCGCGGTCAAGTCTCAACTACCTATGGCACGACCACTATGCACATTATTGTATAAAAATAAATTAACTGAATATTACTAAAAACGTGCAATTAGCAATGCCGTATTTTGATCAAAGTCAATTAGGCACAAAAAAGGCACTTTTGAACGACAAAATTTACAAAAAAAAAAAAAAAAGAACTAGTTGCCCCTTCCAAAAGGTAGTTTTCGTATGAAGAAGAATGGGCAAGAAACTCCACCGTATTACAAACATTGTAAAATTATACGATATTTCTAACATTTTAAAAAGTAATAAGTAGGTACCTACTAACTCAGATTATAGAACAAATCTATAGGTACTTAATTTGAGCTTACTAATAAGTCAGTGTGTGAGTTCTAACTTTGGCGTAAGTAAGAAGTCATCAAATTAATATTGTACTTAAATAAAGGCAACAAAGAACAATGAACCAACGAATTTTGTTCTGTTGTCCATAACATTACTTCTGTTTTGCGTAAAATGTGCGTTTTTTTTTTTGTGACCGTGACCGTCGCGTCGTAAACCTAATTTTAATCTAGACCGCCCAGTCGGATTAATAGGTACGACACAGGTTTTCGAGCCCGTGCCGTCTCATTCGTATTTATACGACTGAGAACCTATTTAAGAAAAAGAAAATAAATTTATTTGACTCAGGTCAAGGCACACAATATTCACAACAACACAAAAAAAAAATAGAATAAGCAAGCGAAGTAGCAAGTGTTGGTAGCAAGTTAAGTATTTATTTATTTAATAAACTGTGTGTACATAAATAATAAAATAAATAACATAGGTTACAGCACGGGCTCGAAAACATCCGTGTCGTATTAATCCGACTTGGGCGGTCTATAGATCAAAATTGTAACATACCGTAACATCACGTCAGTATTCCCTGGTCAGGAAACTGGCATGCCTGAGAGGTATTTCTCGACGGCATGTAAAGCCAAGTCCAGAAGCCCATGGGCGGCAAAAAAACTCAGGTTAGTCACTAGCCTCACGAAAAGGAAACTTATTAACAAGTTCCATAAAGATTTTTAAAGAAAATATTTTACCTACGTTATTCAAAAATTAAATAGAACTCGAAAATTATGCAAATCAAATTCAAAAGCACATTTAATACCGGTTAACAAGCAAAGGGTTGAATGTAACAAGCCATAAAAATTCAGACAGCAATCTTAGAACATTAAACAATCCCCTAATTGTAAAACGCTTTACAGGCAAAATTATCAATTTGTGAGAACGCAGCGCCCATAAGGAATAATGAAATGGAGATTAACTGCCTCGTTGGTCTAGTGGTCGCAAGCGCTACACAGCTGAGCGTGAGGTCCTGGGTTCGATTCCCAGCACCCTAACACAACATGCGTAACACACTTTCAATCACAATCTAAATTATTTTGAAGGATGTTGCTAATCCATTGCTTCATAAAATATGTTGGCAAAATTTTTGTCTGATCAACGTGTTAAATAACGCAATGAATGTTGTTGAACTGTCAAAATGAAGTCATTGCTACTGCAATACCTCCCCGCAGGTCGGACAAAGTGTTACTTTATTGTGTTTCTCCATTAGGAATTTCTTAGTAGCAGCCCCGGAGTCTGGATTTGTGCCCGGTTGACGAATTTTCGTGACGGTTGCCAATGGACTCTCCCTCTATTACATGGGACTTAAACATAACTGGCGGAATATAGGTGTACTATAGGTACACCTCTGCCTAACCCTTTGGGGATTACAGGCGTGAAGTTATGTAGGTATGTAAATTAGGATCAAAACGAGATGACTTACGCCATCCATGCTTTTGTCTGGTTGGAGTACCCTTGCATATTTAAAACGCTTTTGTAAGTACCTGGGAGTCTTAAAACCTTGAGTGAATTGTTTACCTAAAGCTAATTTATTTTACCTCAATGGTCCTAGATTATCAAAATTATAACTTCTAGTTACAGCTATACAGGGTGTTTGGCGCATGGACCGACACAATTTTTTCAGGGATTTGGGAGGTCATTAGCTAGGTTCTACCCATACACCCTTTGTCCCAAATGTCACGGTTGGTTACATATGATTATTTTTTTAAAATGAAAAAAATTCCCAAAATGTGTCCTTTAATTTGAAATATCTTTTTTGTTTGTGGGTGTAGTGGCACAAAACAAATTTTGTTGCATTCTCCAAAGTTCTTTAAATCTAAAAACATCTTTTTTTTATACAACTGGTTTCAAGAAAATTCCTTACAAGCTTCCAAAGTTAATTTTTGTATTTAATGAATGAAATTTTACAACTTCTAAATTAATTATTAAAAAAAACTAAAAGCTATTTTGAACTTAGCTAGAACCTAGCTAATGACCTCCCAAATCCCTGAAAAAATTGTGTAGTTGTATTGTGTTGTGTTAGAATATAGAATCATTAAAAAAAAAATCTAACTGAACAGACAGCTGTGCTGCTGGGGAGTTTGTTGCGCCACTTCTTCTCCCCAGCAAAAGCACTAGGAAGTGGTGAAGGGTGGGCGTTTTGGAGGACTGTCCTCATGTAATTTTGACGTTCGAAAAGTGCTGATTCTCAGCCTAGTTTGAATAAATGACTTGAATTTTGAATTTTGTAAATAGGCAAGCGTCTACATAGTGTAAGTACCATGGTCGAACATGGCACCACTGATTACCTCATAGCATAAAAGCACAATCAGCCTATAATGAACCCAAACCTGGGACACAAACATTGTCTCTGTGAGAGGGAGTGCGCCGTAATTCACCACGCGGGCCCTGTGCTGGTTGGTAGATGTCACATGCCTTCGAATTTTTGGTTCTAGGACATGCCGGTTTCCTCACGATGTTTTCCTTCACCGTTTTGAGAGCAGTGGTGATGAAAATATTTAAACAAAGTAAAACGCCTGGCTGAGTTCGAACCCGCGACTTGCAACTCGTAAGTTTGGGCCGGACCTACCACTTGGGCACGCCACTATTGCGGCGATAAGTCCCCTCTTTGAGGAGTGGCTGGAGAGGCGCCACGGTGTCCTCACCTTCCGCCTGACGCAGGTCCTCACTGGACACGGCTGTTTCGGGAGGTACCTGTTTCGGATAAGGCGGGAGGAAACGCCCGGGTGTCATCACTGCGTGGATCGCCCGGAGGACACGGTGGAGCATACGGTGGAGGTATGCCCGGCTTGGGCAGAGCACCGCCGTGTCCTCGTGGAGGCGATCGGTGGCGGGGATCTCTCGCGTCCGGCCCTGGTCCAGGCCATGGTACGGAGCGAGAGGGCATGGGAGGCCGTCACCTCCTTCTGCGAAGCAGTAATGCTCGCGAAGGAGGAGGCGGAGCGCGTGAGGGAGAGGCAAATTTCGCGCCCTCACGCCCCTAGCCGCCGCAGGAGGAGACGCCCTGGGCGTCGGGAATCGATTGCCGATTCCCGGCCACCGTAGGCGCGGGCTTGCGGATGGTGAGCAATGGGTAGCTCGCCGTCCGGTAAGGACCAGGCCCGGGTCGACGGCGCGTAATAGTGTTCCACGCGCGCCTCAAAGAGATGTCAGCAAGTGAAGGGGTCCAATGAGACCATTGCCTGCCGGGGTTGCGGGAAAGTCCGAAAGGGATACCGTGGCCCCCTGGCATTGCACAGGCAACAGAAGGAACACGGGTGGGTTTTAGTCAGTAAGAGTCTGACACGCCCTCCCGCTCCACCCAGAGCGGGAGACGTCATTTGATGATTTCCCACCCAAAAAAAAAAAAAAAAAAAAAAGGGCCGGACCTACCACTGGGCCAACACTGCTCGCCTACCATCATATATAATATGTAAATAGCAAACCAGAGAATCTATATTAGTTTTATAAAGAGAGAGAGCGATTATCTTAGTGTAGGTATATATATTATATAATATATAAATACAGCAACGTCGAAAGACTATGATAACTTCTCCGAATGTAGGTCTATCTTCAAACATATGTGTAAAATCTGTTATTCCAGTTATAATAGGGGTTAAAGTATGAAATTTCCGTTTTATTGTAATAAGTATCTACTTCGAATTGACATAGAACCTTCACGGTTTGAGATTTTTGAGTGAAACTTTTTTCACACAGACGCCAGCACATCAACCTACCTAGTTTATCAATTATAACTTCTAGTTACAGCTCTATGTAAGCGGGCACGCCCTTTATGCCTGGAGGCTTTATTTTCTTTTTTTAGATATTGTATACGTTTAGTTATTTTTATTTCTGCTTGAGTATAGTTCTCGATGTTTTTAGTTGGTATATTGGCGTGTGCTAGCTGTCATATGGCTATTAATTTATCATTTAAATTGTATTTTGCGTAATGTAAATTATCTTATAAATTATTGTATAGAATCTTTTTTTTTTCCTAACTGAACAGACAGCTGTGCTGCTGGGGAGTTTGTTGCGCCACTTCTTCTTCCCAGCAAAAGCACTAGGAAGTAGTGAAGGGTGGGCGTTTTGGGGGACTGTCTTATGTAATTTTGACGTTCGAAAAGTGCTGATTCTCAGCCTAGTTTGAATAAATGACTTTTAAATTTTGAATTTTTTTAAATTTTTTACCCGAAACTGTCAAATTTTCCCAATCAGCTTTAAACCTTATGCTTCATTGATAAAGTTGAAAATCTGACAGATTGTAGTAGGTTGACGTGCTGGCGTCTGTACCTATGAAGTCCTTTTTTTTTTTAAATGTGCAACATTCGATTATCGACTTTCAGTTGTTTTTTTTATTCAGCGAAGACCAGAAAGATGGATACTTCGACAATTCGAGTTATTTTTGAATACGAGTTCCGACGCGGAACTAACGCGGCAGAAACAGTTCGCAATATCAATGTTGCGTTTGGAGAGGGGACTGCTAATGAACGCACCGTGCGATTTTGGTTTAAACGCTTTCGTGATGAAAACTTTGATTTGAAGAACGAACCACGTGGAAGAGCGCCCACACAGGTGAATAACAATGAATTGAAAGAGATGGTGGAAGCCGATCCGAGCCAAACTACGCAGGAATTAGCGGTATGGATTAACGTTATCTCAATGATAGCAAAACTAGCAGTGAAACAGCCCCGACTCATGAATCGATCTTCACCATTATTGCTCCATGATAACGCGAGACCTCATACAGCACGAGAAACCGTTTTAACTCTACAGGAACTGCAATTAGAAACCATACCAAACCACCAACGGACTACCATTTTTTTCGTGATTTGGTCAATTTTCTACGTGATAAAAAGGTTTCTTTACAGGAGACAGTACAAAATGCTTTCACACAGTTTCTCGAATCTAGATCACGAGAGTTCTATCGCAAAGGCTTAAATGACCTTCCTATTAGATGGCAGTAATGTAAAGATAATAATGGCAATTGTTTTGATTAAATAAATATGTTAAATAAATAAAAAACTAATTTTAATTTTTCAGTACAAATCGGCAATTTCATACTACTTATAACCCCTAATATTAACTCAGTCTCTCTAGTAACATAAAGCACTTTTAGTCCTATATTTCTAACCGTGAAAGTAAGTCAGGCATTCCGTCCATGGTGATGTTATTTAGTTTTTATTTGTCTAGTTTTTATTTATATATGTATTAATTTATTTAATGAAATAGACGATGATTTATAACGAAAACGAGCGCATAAAACTTCATGAACATACCTTTGGGAGTACCTATAGATATCATGAAAAAACTACTGTAGGTATTTCACTAAAAATAAAATTATTTGAACTATTTAATAAATTATCATAACGATATGTTTTTTATTGTGCCATTTTCTAAATAAATAAGTTAATTATTCACGCCCAAAAACGAGTTAAAGCTAGTGTTGAAATATGGAAGTTTCGACGCTCATAAGTCATAACCTTTAAACCATTTTTTTTCCGATTCTGCTTACATACAGGGCTAGATAAAGATAAGACATTGATATCATTTTTAGTTTTAAACTTACACCGTCAAACAGACGATACTACGTTTGTATGGAAGAATGATCGACTAAGGTAATTTATACGAATTTATTATCTAAATAATAAATGTACAGAAAACGTTTCTATTAACAGTCCTAAGCCTGGAAAGTATGAAGGATAGTTCATTGATTTCTAACGCTTCATGAGATATTATTAAGTACCTATATTATTTGGTGTACAGCGTATTGCAAGATAACTCATTTACATTCACCGCGCATCGTTTAGTTAGTCCGTCTAGCGTGTTGCCAAATAAAATGATAACGTTTCCGTGTTTACACTGCGGCCGAGTTTTGTAACACCGTGATAGCTTATAAAATAACGCGCTAGAAAAATATATTTTAATCTACGCCCATGCTATAAATCCTCTATAAAAGTTTCTGAAACAGTTAGCTTATTGCCAACATTAAAACACCCAGTGTCATAGTAACCATAATAGTATCCAAACGGGAGTTATAATGTTGTACTGAATTTCATCATGCATCTCCTTTTAAAAAAAAGAACATTGTCATGCCCGCGCGTTTCACTACCATAGCGCCATATTAAAAAAAATACTATAAATATTACTACCTTTAAGTACATAGTTTGTTTGTAGGTATTAGATACTCAGCAACTAAACTTTCCATGAATTTACATAGAGTTCTTAGAACACTGTACTATGGTTTCAGAACGTTTTATAGAGGATTCATAACATGGGTGTAGAAAAAGTCTTGCATGCAACTGTACATAATTAGGTATTAAAACACTCATGTGGTTTAATACCGCATAATATACAACAGTTGCATAAATATCTATTAAAGCCTTTAATATTGTTTACATCACTATTTCGAACGACTCGGTATGACTGTCAAAGATCCAAGAATGACAGCTGGGAATGGCTTAACGTGTTTTCCGTTCTTTCACTCACTAACAACGTACTTTTATAAAACTTTAAACAGTCATTAGTATGTATGTACCTACATACAAATTCCATCAACTACAAAACACTCCCCCGCGAGTTAGTCCCATCATTTTTTAAATTCGTTAAGCGCCACACACGAACACAGTGTTTATATTATAAACAAACCAACATCTATTTACTATTCTTACAACCACTTGCCACAGGAAAATGGACTTTATTTGCTTCGAAATAAGGTGATGGGGTCACTTTTATAGTAGCTTAGTTTGTGCTCTTATATATACTGGATATTAAAAGTTGCGCCACCCTTCTAAGTAGAAGCTTTTTTTTTTCTTTTTGTCCTTAATGTAAAAAGAAAACGCGAAAAGTTTCGGGACGCGGCGAGTTTAAATTTTTCCACCCCTAATGCGCTTATTACGAGTGGGGGAAAATTTGATGGTTCCCAAACTTTTCAAATATGGACGAGTTTTTATTGTGTCTACTTACTTAAACTGAAAGTTTTTTTATGCTCATTGTGAGGCAAATGAAGCGAGGAGGCTATTTAATCGTGTGTTGAAATTGACTACTTTTATGTAGAACACGAAATACACCATTATTCTACTTATTACCTATTCTAAGATCATCTCTTCGTCTTCATAAGCTCACACGATAGTTTGAACTTTTTTCGGTTAACATAAACGAGTGGTCGCGCCGACAGAGGGCGCTTTTGGGTTTTCCGAACAAAAAGTGACATTAAGGGTCGTGCAGACTAGCGCGACGCGACTCTAACAAAACATTCTAAGAAAACTTCATGGTAGAACAATTAACGGTGTCGCCTCGCGCCAGTCTGCACGAGACTTTATGCACGCCATCGATCGCGTACTTGCGCCACGGTTGCTTTTAAATAGGACGCGGTCATACGCCAATGTTATTACCTAATTTCAATAAAGATACTGGCTGCCTGGAGGTGCCTGCCTACATGTAAGTGCTCTTGACTTTTAAACTGACCTAAATTCCGCGGCAGCACTAAAATCCGCTATACGCGGTGCTATTGCGTCAAATTGCATTTAAAAAAATGTAGTTCCACAATTTTCCGCTGGACATCAGTGGTGGCGTGAACTCAAAATTAACCTACATTTTTCTAGTTTTAACACGTTGAGATCCACCGCCCGGGTAGAAGAATCATCCACACTGCACGCCAGCCCGCTCGTCATTTACATTTTTATTTTATTTACAGCTGGCAATACCGACGCACAGATAATTTCGCTCTCCTAACGCGGATAGAATAAATTGGAAAGTTACAATAAGGCTTTGCTGTACAACCAGAGTTAAGTAGACAATCAGGAAGGATTTTAAATTCATTATTACGTATCCGCGCTAAGGAAGCGTCGATTTACGTGAAAAATACATGAACGGACAAGATAATGCCGTGAAGCTATCTAAATTTATCTATGACTTAACGTTTCTGATAATTTCGAAAAAGATCTACCTACATTTATGTAGATAGCGACTAATAACCGTGCCTCGGAAAGCACGTTAAGCCGTTGGTCCCGGCTGTCATTCGTAGATCTTTGACAGTCGTTACGGGTCGTCAGATGCCCAAAAGTCTGACAACCAGTCTTACCAAGGGGTATCATGTTACCCGTTGACTTTTGGAGGTCGGATAGGCAGTCGCTCCATGTAAAATACTGGTATTCAGCTGCAGTCGGTTCAACTTGACGCCGACCCCAAATAGTTGGGAAAAAGCTAGGCAGATTTGATTTTGTATTGGTGCCGATTCTCTTGTCACAAATGCGTATAAACTAGACTAAAAATCACCAAAATTTAGTTTCATCCTGTCAAACGATGATTTCCCATTCTGAATTAGACTAAAGTGGCACAACTTAACTATATTTTAGTTTGACAGCACTAATATTGTACTGAGATTTTTAGTGAAAATGTCAATTTTGCTATTCTGAATTTGATGTTTTTCACCTAAAATTTTAATTGTCTAACTAATTCTGACCATTTTTAATCGCCACTGAAAATGGTGTGGAATATTATTAGTCATGAACTAAAATTCACACGAACATCTCGACTTCGGGTGCAAAAGGAGTACTGTACTGGATTTTTTTCTTTTCTTTTGCTTATATCTCGAAAATGGTGTGTCCTATCGCAAAAATAATGAAAATTTCGACCCCCTTTATGAAGCCCTTATACCCCTAATACGCAACAAGTATTTTTTTTTTTTTTTTTACATACAAAAAGTGAAAAATTCCTTATAAAACACGTCGTGGCTGAACCCACTGGGCGCCTCCGACAAAAAAAAATCACGGTATACAGCAAACAAGTATGTTATGTACCACGTGGAGTCGCAATTGTCAAATTCGATTTAGTTGTGTCAAAATAATTTTTAAATTTAGAGACTTTTTACTACAGAATAGCTTTAAGAATCTCATAGCCAAAAGGATTTTTTTTTGCCAATAAGGAATTTTAGTGATAGTTTAGTTAGTTTAGTTCGGTGTACAAGAGAATCGGCACCATTATCTAAACTAATAGTATGCTTTAAAAATTATGCTTGTATTGTCCTAAATTCCTGAAGGATCCTTACTCACAATTATGACATGTTGTATTACCTATGTAGCGGTTACACCGCCACATACTAACTACGCATCAAAGACATGACGTCACACAAATCCTGCATCGCGCAATTAGAGTTTACCGCGCGAATGACATAGATAAGATTATCCGAAATCAACAGTCGGGCAGTCGGCCCGCCAGACACAACACCCGTCTGGTTGGAGGATCCTCCCTTTTCTATGGTGGATGTGTGAACTTTACACCCTGTTCCTCATGCCCCTAAACCTACCTCTTATTTCAAAGCTATCCACACGTGGATGTGCTTTACCTACTACCAAGGATTAAGTCCCCGTAATATAAAAAAACCGGCCAAGTGCGTGTCAGACCACGCACATTGAAGGACTCCGTAGTTGGAATGAATTTATCCCAATAACAAACTTAACATTGTAGTTGAAAAAACTGTTTTTCAAACTGAAAATTTAAGTTGGTCGATTATTACTTGTTAACCTGCAAAGCCTACTTAGCTGTGATGGTTTTACTTTTATCTTCGTTATACTACTGCTGTGATTTTTTTCACAAATCCAAGCAGGTATAACCATTTAGTTGGCAGGGGGGGGGGACACTTGACTAACAAAAAATTGAACTTTAAAGGCTCGTTCAGACCATCGCGACGCGACGTCGCTACGCGACTCGAACCATACAATTTCTAAGAAAATTTCACGGTATAACAATAACCGGTGTCGCGTCGCGCTGTCGCGTCGCGCTAGTCTGCACGAAGCTTAAAGCTAATATTTCGCAAACGGAGGGACCCATTTTGAAGCAGAATTGAAAAATAGTTTTCACACATCCACAATATTTGTGAACGACCTTTCCAAAGACACCCGACACCAAGGGATAAACGAGAAAAATATCATCCCCACTTTACGTGTGGGGGGAACCATAGATATAATAAAGAAGAATTCTTCACATTCTTACATTTGGACAATTCAACAACATTGCGTTATACGTTGTTATTATGCAGACGATGTTATCAAACATGAAGGCAACAAGTGTGTTACATACTCATGGTGAGTATGTACTATATTTACCTATTAGGTACAATGTAGATACTCAATTTACATTTTCTGCTGAAGAAGTACATGTAAAAAGCCCCAAGTTGATGTAGCCCACAAACACAGAGCAGAGGAAAAACGTCCCCTCTTGAGCCCGTCGTGTCGTTTTCATTAGTATTTTATTTTTCCACATTTCCCGCGCCAGCACTCGCTACCATTTTATTTATATCGGAGTAAGTTTTGTTTTTTGTTCTTGCCAAAGCTTTTTAGCAAGGAATGGAGTGCATTTTCCAAGGCACCATGATTTGAATACAACCCATAATTTTCATTAGCTATTTAAAATGAGTTATGTTTAGTTGAGTATGAGAAATAAAAGTTTAATTGGGTACCTATTGGCTTAGCTGAAAAGGCGGCCAAGTGCGAGTCAAGCTCTTACACGAAGGGTTCTGTACCAAGTCAGAACCAATTCCCAGTCCACGGTACCTACGTATTACTCGGCTTTACCATACAACTTCCCGCCATTTCGGTGACTGACAGTTGACATTAGTGATAGCGACTTACCATTAAAGTGGGTACAGTTCTCGTCAAATAACTTTGCCGCTCTGAAGTTAGGTTGCACATGCGTGCTGTCTTGCGCGCTACTGTTTTATAAGTAAGATTGACTACTGCGCAGTCATTTGTAGTCTACTTCAGAGCGGAAAAGTTATTTGACGCGAACTGTAGGTACATACTATTCCATGCAGCGACCTGCCTGACTACTTGTGTGTCTATGTGAAACAGTGATTATTTACTTAACTACTTAATAGATACCTGCACTACATTAGCAAAGTCTGCCGTTTAATATTACTTACATAACTAGGTATAACATCTCGGCGTAATTTGTATTGGCACCCTGTTTCCGGCTGACGCAGATGTTTTCTGGACATGGATGTTTCAGAAAGTAGGTACCTAGTAGTACTTTGCGAAACATCCGTATCCCTATGCGACGCAGGTATAGACTAAGTGTATAGATACCTGCGTCGCTTATGTCGGGAGCGGAAGCCAGCTGGTCATCAGTGGATGTCGCGTGGACAGGGCGCAGCATACGCTAGAGGAGTGGCTAACTTGGGCCCAGCGGCGTAGTCTTGGATATGGTAATTTTAATGTAGATACCCAAGTTGTTTGTAATGGCGTCTATGTACAGATACCAGCACATCTACCTCCTCGATACTATCAAATTTTTCCAATCAACTTTGAACCTTATGCTTTAGTGATATACCTACCTAAAGTTAATAAAATTGACAGTTTGTAGCAGGTTGATGTGCTGGTGTCTGTACAGTAGGTCGCACGTCAGAGGTAACAATTTCGACCTTAAGCTTGCCTAGCGTATAGTAAGGAGTTTCAAGTATTCGTATTACACGATCAATTTCAATCTGAATAATTTTGAAAGATATTGCTCATCCATTGCTTCTTATTCGAAAAATTTGTCAGCTCTACAAGGTAAATAACGCAATGAATGGTGTTGGAACTGTCAAAATGAAACTGATTGTGATTTAATAGTGTGTTAGGTTAGGTTAGGTTAGATACCAGCTTAATATGGAACATTTAAAAACAAAACAAACTGGACGAACAGACGAAGTAGAGAGGATGCCGATCGTGTTGGTCGAGCGGATGAGTGTGGGTGTGGTGTCGGATCCCGACACCACGTCTGAGAAGAACGCTTCGAGTATCGGCTCGGAGCGCTCGAGGCCTGAAGGGGGAATGGCCGGGCGACTCTCCAAAGGAGGTAGGAAGCGCTCGCCCCGCTCACATAGTGAGGAGAACCTGCCGGCAGCTAAGGTGCCAACGGGCAGGAGCGGGCGAGGTCGCGCAGTGGTGAGCGGAGCCTCTGCTCGTTTGCCGGAGCGCGGTGGGCGGGATCGGTCCATGTCGGTATCCCGACCCGATACACCGGCTCCGGTGGATCATGCGGAGAGCATGGAGAGCGTGAGGACCGACTCCGGGGCCACGATCTCGGACCTTAGCGAGGGGTTGCAGCTGGGGTCCAACAAGGCGGAGGCCAATGCTGCGAAGCGGGCGCAGCGTAGGGCTTTGGCGGCTGACAAGGTTAGCGAGCTGGCCCGTCAAGCGCGGGAGCGGCGCTCAACCAGGATGGCTACCGGGGGGGGCGTTTCGGCGGTGGCGCTCAGTCGCCAAGTTTTGGACGATGTCGTCCTGAAGGTTGCCACTGAATCGGGCAACCTGAAGGGCACCTTCACGCGCGCCCTAAAGGAGGCAGCTGACGGCATTAAGGAGGCCGTTGAGGTCCTCCTAAATCGTACGAGCACGGAGGAGACGGCGAAGCTATGGGAGGAGAACCGCCGTCTCCAATCCGAGTTAGAGGACCTCAAGCGGCAGTTTGCCGCCCAGAAGGCAGCTCCCGCGGCCACCGGATCGCCGGTCCCGCAGTCGCCTCCATCGTCGACCCCATCATAGGCCCCTGCACTTGTGGATGAGGAGGTCGAGAAGATCGTTCGCATCTGCATGATGCAGTGCGGGCAAATGGTGGGGGCTCGGCTGGAGGCCATCGAGGCGAGGCTCCTCCCAGCCGAAACGCTCCGCCCACCGCTCGCTGCGGATAAGCGAAGGTCAGCGGTCGTGGCGGCTGAGCCGAGCGGGTCCGGGAAGGGGCCCAGCAACCCTACGAAGGCCAAGTCTGCGCCCACTCCCCGGACGGGCGCTCTCCCGGCGACCGCGTCTGTTCCCGCTTCCCAGACGGCTGGTCTCCCGGCGACCGCTCCCGGGCCCTCCACGGAGGCCTGGACAACGGTCGCCAAGAGGGGCCGTAAGAAGAAGAGGAAGGCGGCGCCGCCACCTCCACCCGCTGAGGCACCGGCACCTTCTACGAGGAGGACACAGAGGCCACCTAGGGCGAGAGCCCCTCGCTCTGCGGCTGTAGTATTAACACTGCAGCCCGGAGCCGTCGAAAGGGGCGTCTCATATAAGGCGGTCCTACTGGAGGCCAAAGCCAAAGTTGCGTTCCCCGACCTTGGCATACCGTCCGGCTTCAGATTGAGGCCGGCGATTACGGGGGCGCGGCTGTTGGAGGTGCCGGGTGCCTCTAGCGGCGAGAAGGCGGACATCCTGGCCGCCAAGTTGAGGGAGGTACTCAACCCCCCCCCCCGAAGGGTTCCCGCATTGTCGTTGCGGGGGGGCTCAGTAGCCGTGGGTTGGGCACCCACGGTGAAGCTAAGAGGAACCCGAGGAGGGGCCGCTCGTCAGGGCTTTTTGATAAAAGCCCATGACGTAGCGGCCAGCGAGTAGGTTGCGGTGGCGACATCGCAACTGAGGCGGGCCGCGATGTCGTGTATCGGAGACATCGCGGCTGCGGTTTCGGGGCCGCGGCTGGAGAGGTGTATTGCGGTACAGCGCTCTCCCTCCCTGCCGCGGCCTTGACGGGGTCGCCACCGTCCGATGGCGAACGCGGTGGGGCCGCAGGGGAAGAGGAGTGTCGGTATAGCGTAGGCCGCTCTCCCTATCCTCTGCGGCCGAAAATTGGTAGACGGCGGGGCCAATGTCCTGACCCGCCGAAGAGGGGCCAAGGGCGCCTAGACAAGGGGCTGTCTGGCGCCCATGTGCTGGTTTGGTCCCTGGGTTGGTCACGGCGTGCCATGTGTTCTGGTGCGCCGGTGATGAAGGAGGAGGGGCCCGCTGCGGCGGGCTGGCACCAGTCGGGGGTTGCGGAGGATTTTTTCGTTCCCGCGACCCCCGGCGTAGGTGTGAAACGGAACACCGGGGTGGTTTTTAGTCAGTAAGAGTCTGACAGACCCCTCCGCTCGCCCCAGGCGGAGGAAATCCATGAGGATTTTCCACCCGGAACAAAAAAAAAAAAAAAAAAAAAAGGTACTCAACCCCGAGGATGTTCGAGTGTCCAGGCCTATGAAGACCGTTGAGCTGCGTGTCGATGGCCTGGATGACTCGACCACCCCGGCTGAGGTTGTGGCAGCCGTCGCCAAAGTCGGTGGATGTCCGCCCGATGATGTGCGGGTGGGCGAGATCCGCACCGACGCTTCCGGGCTCGGCGTCGTTTGGGTGCGGTGCCCGGTGGCGGCGGGCAATAAAGTCGCCGACGGTGGACGACTCTTGGTCGGGTGGGTTGCGGCAAGGGCCAAGCTGCTGCAACCTAGGGCGCTGCGGTGCTACCGGTGCCTGGACATTGGGCATGTCCGGGCGAAGTGCACCGCCACAATAGACCGCAGTGAGCAATGCTTTCGCTGCGGTCAGCCCGGCCACAAGTCCGCCCAGTGCCTCGCAGCTCCAAACTGCAGCCTGTGTACAGCTGCAGGGAGGCCTGCTGGGCACAGGGCAGGTGGAAGGGCCTGTGGCGCACCCGCCCAGAAAAAGGGAAGGGGTGCCAAAGCTGCTGGGGACTCTTTACCCCCCCCGCAGCCTGGCTGCCCTTCGGCCGACTCCCGGCCTAGGAATGGTGCGGTGGAGGGAATGGATTGCGCTTAATGGCGCTGTACCATTTCCTCCAGGGCAATATCAACCACTCTGCTAGAGCTCAGGATCTTTTGCTCCAGAGCATGGCAGAGTGGTCGATTCACGTGGCCGTGGTCGCCGAACCGTATTTCGTCCCCCCCAGGGATAACTGGGTGGGAGACTTGGACGGTTTGGTGGCCATCATTGGCGGGGCTCTTGTCAACCCGTCCCGAGGTCGCGGCTGGGTAGCTGCCCTCGTGGACGGCATTGGCACCGTTGGGGCGTATTTTTCGCCCAACAAGAGTCTCGCCGACTTCGAGAGGTTCCTTGTCGAGTTGGGTGCCGTCGTGGGCCGACTCCACCCTCGCCCTGTGCTGTTGCTGGGGGATCTCAACGCCAAGTCTGCGGCGTGGGGATCCCCTGTGACCGATGCTAGGGGCGAGGTGCTGGAGGAGTGGGCGGTCACGACTGGCTTGACCGTCCTAAATCGGGGCTCGGTACACACGTGCGTGCGGCAGCGGGGCGGGTCTATAGTGGACGTCTCGTTCGCTAGCCCCGCTGTCGCGAGCCGTGTCCACGACTGGCGTGTCGCCGTGGAGGTGGAGACGTTGTCGGATCACCGATACATCCGATTCGACGTCTCCGCCCAGACCACCGGCGGCCGCGGTCCACCGACCCCGCGAACGGACGGTCCGCGTTGGGCGCGTAAGCGCATAGACAGGGAACTTCTCGAGGAGGCCGCTATTGTCCAGGCCTGGAGCCGGGAGTTGGCGACGAACGGACCCGTCGACGTCGAGCGGGAGGCGCTGTGGTTCCGCGGGGCGATGACGCAAATCAGCGACGCGTCCATGCCCCGGGTCCACGCACAGTCCGCAAGGCGCCAGGTGTACTGGTGGACCGCCGAGATCGCGCAGCTGCGCGTCGCGTGCGTGGCGGTCAGACGCCAGTACACCCGATACCGGAGGAGACGTCGTCGGGTCCCTGACGAAGAGGCCGCGCTGTATGAGGTGTACCGCGCGGCCAAGCAGACTCTGTGGCTGGCCATCGGCGAGTCGAGGACGCGAGCCAGGGAGGAGATGTTGGAGACTCTAGACGGGGATCCGTGGGGGCGCCCTTATCGCGCGGTTCGAGGGAAACTTCGAGCCGCGGCGCCTCCGCTTACGGAGAGTCTCCAACCCGAGCTGCTGGAGGAGGTGGTTGCAGCCCTCTTCCCGGCCAGAGCGGAGCACACTCCGCCGCCGATGGCTTTGCCCACGGCCGCAGAGTCTGCAGAAGAAGAGGAGGAGAACGCCATCAGCGTCCCAGAGGTGACACAGGCAGAGATGAGGGCAGCCGTGATGCGGCTCCGGGCCAAGAACGTGGCTCCGGGGCCCGACGGGATCCACGGCTGCGTGTTGGCCCTCGCTCTGAAGGAGCTCGAGCCCCAACTGAGAGGACTCTACACAGCGTGTCTTGAGCGGGGCCAGTTTCCCACTTTGTGGAAATCTGGTCGTCTGGTCCTGCTCAGGAAGGCGGGGCGCCCGGCGGACTCGTCGTCCGCGTACCGGCCCATAGTGCTGCTAGACGAGGTGGGCAAGCTGTTCGAGCGAGTAATCGCAGCCCGCCTCGTCGGCCACTTGTGCAGAGAGGGGCCGGACCTGGACGACAGTCAGTTTGGGTTTCGGCATGGGCGCTCCACGATACACGCTGTGTCGCGGGTTAGAGTCCTGGCGGAGGAAGCGGTGTCTCGGGGGGGGGTGATGTTGGCGGTGTCCTTGGACATATCCAACGCCTTCAACACCCTGCCCTGGAGTTGTATTCGGGAGGCACTGCGCTATCATGGTGTGCCTCCCTACCTCCGCCGCATCGTTGGGGCTTATCTGTCGGAGAGGTGTGTCACCTACGTGGGACGTGATGGCGGAAACCAGCGCCGCATGTCGTGCGGTGTTCCGCAGGGCTCGGTCTTAGGGCCGCTCCTGTGGAACATCGGGTACGACTGGGTGCTGAGGGGCGAGCTCAGGCCGGGGGTAGACCTGACGTGTTATGCGGACGACACGCTGGTCACTGCCCGGGGGAGCTCGCACAGGGAAGCAGCGTTGCTGGCGACGGCTGCGGTCTCACAGGTGGTGAGCCGCATACGTCGCCTAGGCCTGGAGGTGGCCCTCAGCAAGTCGGAGGCTATGGTGTTCCATGGCCCCCGGCGGGCGCCGTCACCCGGCTCACATATCGTGGTCGGGGGGGCTCGGATCGCTGTCGAGGGTACCATGAAGTACCTAGGATTGGTCCTCGACAGCCGGTGGGACTTCGGGCCCCACTTCCGACGGCTGGCGCCCAAGTTGCTGGGCGCTGCTGGAGCGCTCTCAACGCTGCTTCCCAATCTGGGGGGCCCGAGCGCCGCTTGTAGGCAGCTATACGTGGGGATCGTGCGATCGATGGCCCTTTACGGGGCCCCGATCTGGGCGGCTGACCTGACGGCCGGGAGCATCGCCGTCATGCGGAGACCGCAGAGGGCGATGGCCGTCAGAGTCATCCGGGGGTATCGCACGATCTCCTACGAGGCGGCTTGCGCACTGGCCGGATCCCCGCCCTGGGACCTGGAGGCGAAGGTACTCGCGTCACTGTATCGGTGGCGCGAGGACTCGAGGGCGCGAGGCGAGCGGCTGACGCAGCGACATTTGGAGCTGCGTCGGTCGCAGCTTCGCGAGGTCCTGGTGGCGGAATGGCGGGACAGGCTTTCACGCCCTACCGCCGGCCTCAACACCATTGAGGCGGTCCGGCCGGTGCTCGACACTTGGCTCGGGAGGAGGCACGGCTCCCTGTCGTTTCGAGTGACGCAGGTGCTCTCGGGGCATGGTTGCTTCGGGAAGTACCTGTGTCGCATAAACAGGGAGCCGGACGCCCGGTGTCACCACTGCGTCGACTGTCGGGAGGACACGGCGTGGCATACGCTGGCAGAGTGTGCCGCTTGGGAGGAGCCGCGCCGTGCCCTCATCTCTGGAGTAGGCAGTGACCTTTCGCTGCCGGCCGTTGTGAATTCCATGGCCGGCAGCGAGGAGTCCTGGGACGCGGTGGTTTCCTTCTGCGAGACAGTCATCTCGCAGAAGGAGGCTGCGGAAAGGGAGCGGGAGATTGCTTCCACTAACCCGATCCGCAGCAGACGCACCGGGCGTCGGCGGAGGGCGGATAACGCCCTCTTCCAGCCCCCCTAAATGGGTCCAGGGGCGACGGATCTGGGGAAATCCATCGCCCCCTACTCCTTAGGACCCGAGATGGCGGCGCGTAGTGTTCCACGCGCGCCTCTCTATGATGTAAGGGGGGAGTTTAACACCTCACTCCCCCCAAACTCGAGGTGGCCCGCAGAGGCGGGCCGGCACCAGCCGAGGGTCGCGGAAGTATCTGCGTTCCCGCGACCCCCGACGTAGGTGTGAGATGGAACACCGGGGTGGTTTTTAGTCAGTACGAGTCTGACAGACCCTTCCGCCCGCCCCAGGGCGGAGGACATCCATGAGGATTTTCCACCCCGAGACCAAAAAAAAAAAAAAAAAAAAGGTTAGATACCAGCACATCTACCTCCTCGATACTATCAAATTTTTCCAATCAACTTTGAACCTTATGCTTTAGTGATATACCTACCTAAAGTTAATAAAATTGACAGTTTGTAGCAGGTTGATGTGCTGGTGTCTGTACAGTAGGTCGCACGTCAGAGGTAACAATTTCGACCTTAAGCTTGCCTAGCGTATAGTAAGGAGTTTCAAGTATTCGTATTACACGATCAATTTCAATCTGAATAATTTTGAAAGATATTGCTCATCCATTGCTTCTTATTCGAAAAATTTGTCAGCTCTACAAGGTAAATAACGCAATGAATGGTGTTGGAACTGTCAAAATGAAACTGATTGTGATTTAATAGTGTGTTAGGTTAGGTTACGCAATAAGGTACATTTTTTACCCACTCAAATTAATAAATTATTATATTTCAAGTTTAATTTCTCATTTAAATACAATACTGAGCATAAAATATATCTTGTCCTTGAGTACGCAGCCTACGATACACAGTCATTGTCATCCCAAAAAAAAAAAAAAAAAAACATACAAACAGACGAACATAGTACCGGTAGGTCCTCCTTTTTGAAAGTCGGTTATAATAGACTTAATTTCGACTAACTACCGCTGATTACGGGATAAAGATTGAGCCTTTGGATGTTTTTTCTCCTTTTGGTATCGATACTCATCACATCTGTGGAATTTCGCCGGCTTATTTATAATTTGTCCCTGCACCAAGCATACCTGGCCCGGCTTCACTTGGAACTATAATTTCTCAATTTAATTGTACTCATTTAGAAGAAAATAATAATGTTTAATGCGTGCTTATTTAGGATGATACGGGCAGACGAATGTTAATTGCAATGCTTGTAAAAGGCTGCTATGTCATAAGTATAGTAAAATAACATTTTTTCATCACAACGAGCTCCTGGCTTTTGTTTCACCTGATGGTAAGTGATGATCAGGCCGAAGGTGGAAGCGAACTTCGCCCGGGATCCTCAACCACAAAGGAACTGGCTTAAATCTCTAACTGCCGAAACACAACAATGCTGTTAACATTGTTTTATGTCTACAGACTTACATCAGATGATGGTAGCTAACCAGGCGGACTTAGAACAAAAAAAAAATCCTTTTAAATGAGTACCACATAGTTTTAGTTGTTATAGCCACAATACATCTAGTTTGTCACATATTATTTCATAAGACACGATACTTAATCTATGATAGACAATATTGTTTTCTGTGTTTGCTTGGATCTTTCTCAAAGGAACTATTTTTTACAGACTTGGATTAATTTGTAGACAACGATGCTGGTTGCGTGATTTGATTACTTAAGTGTTTTATAAAATATCTGTATATGTAAATATTAAGCATTATTGCGCAATTGTTTGTGTTATCCTGAAAAAATAAAAATAAAATTAAAATACAAGCCCTACCACCAACCAAACCAAGCAGATAACTTTGCCCCCGCTTGGAATCGAACCCGACAAAACCTCTGGATCTGAGACAGGTAGTCTTACCACTAGACCATAGCATAATCAGCCTTTAATGTCCCACTGCTGGGCCGTAATCTACCACGCGGGCCCAGTGCGGGTTGGTCACGTGTCTTCAAATTTTTGGTTCTAGGACATGCCGGTTTCCTCACGATGTTTTCCTTCACCGTTTTGAGAGCAATGGTGATGAAATTATTTACACAAAGTAAAGCGCTTGCTTGGGTTCGAACCCACGACCTACAACGCGGTAAGTCGGGGCCGTTATCTACCACTGGGCCACCACTGCTCTCAAACCATCAGACCATAGAGGCGGTCGAAAAAAATACATTACTAAAACTATCCTTACCTGAAGAATGGCTTCGACTTGAGTCTTAGAATTAAATATTATTCGGCGCAGAACGAACAACACGTGTAGGTAACACTTAAAGGCAGGAACAGGGGATGAGATGTTTTCGAAATCGTCATTTAGGTATACCCATTTATTCCGCGCGCATTTTGTATTTCAGGGTTCCGTTTGGCACCCTTCGGGAACGGAACCCTATTCTCTAAGCCTAAGCCTATATAACTAAGCCTCCGCTGTCTGTCTGTCAGCGGGCTGAACCGTAATAGGTAGACAGTTTGAAATTTTCTCAGATTGTGTATTGCCGCTCAATAAATAATAAAAATAAAATAAAGTCAATATTAAAAGGGGTCCCCATCATGGGATGGGTGTGAAAAGTTCGAAAAAACTCGTTTCTTGTACAGACAATTCAATCCAATTTTTCACCAGATACTAATGTTACCGATGATAATGATGATGAATAATGTCGCTGCAACTTCTTGCGGTTGCGTTGTCGCTAGTAGTTGCAATGTGGTTACGTTGTGGCTAGTGTTTGGAGACAAGATAGATCGTTGTGTTTGCGATGTGGCCGGCCGCTAGTGCAAGGTCTCGCTGGTTGCGTTGTGGCTCCGACGGCGACGTGGCCATGATGTAGTCGGTATCGCCCACAGTCCCAATCGGTTGATTTTGACGGTCAAATGTCATCCGTGTGAATAAAATATTCATTTTCATATAAATTTGCGCCCGTGCATGTGTTGTCGTTGTGGTACGTGTGATCGGGCCCTTAGAAATTAACACGTTTTATCTAACACTAGCACTTTGCCCGCGGATTCGCTCCCGTGGTCTTTCCCGCGGGACCCGTTATTTTTCCCGGGATAAAAAGTAGCCTTATGTTACTCCCTGAAAACTAAGCTTTCTAATAGTAAAATAATTTTTCAAATCGGTCCAGCAGTTTCGGAGCCTATTCAATACAAACAAACAATCAAATCTTTCCTCTTTACTAATATTATTAGTATAGATGCTTCGGGATGCAGGCCATTGGCGGTAGATTTACGATGTTTCATAATGGCAGTAGGTATCTAAACCTTCGCAGTAATAGTAGATTTTACAACAAGTGCACAAAACGAACCATTTATAAAATGGTTTTGTGGACGAGTTATAAACTCTGCTTTTCACTTCGATTGCGAGGAAATAAAACAGTAGTATAACATAACATTTCTTTAATTAAAATTCAAAGTAAAATTAGTACAGTTTTGAATACTGAAGGAAGTTGTTTTTCCCGGCCATACGAACGGTATTTTTCTGAATTTTACGACATTTGATATTAGACTTGGGCTGCAGACCTATACAACCTAATATTAATTTTTTAATAATAATTTTCTTAAATTAATTAAATACCCTACCGTACCTACTTGAATTTAAATGTTAATATATTTTATGTCTTAAGAAAACACGTAAGGCAAATAAATTAAAGTAAATATTATAAAATAAAAAATTCTATCTATGACTTTCTTATTGTTTGGCTGTATGGCTCATTTACTTTGCCTTAATATAGATACATTTATGAGTAGATACGTTAAATGCACTTGTGCACAAAATTCGATTTTGTGCAGCCTATATACACACACAAATAAGCACTTTCAGAGCATGAGAAATGAAAAGAATTTTATTCTGAATTATCAGATATCGGCCGCATGCATGAGTGCACACAAAAATTTGTTATTATTTTCTTATTTTTTCGGATCCAGTTTATTCTAAAGGTTTTTTTTGGCTTTCGTATAAAATTATGACGCTTTAAGGCAAAGTAAAATAAAAAATGTATTCATGTTCCATGATCTTTATTCATATTCTAAATAACATACTCTTCGAACGAATCGATAATAACATTAACACAATAATTATTATGTTTTGAACATATTTCAATTTTATCAATTGCAAAGGCATAACCATGTCACATTGCATAGCTTCTGGTGCTGACGAAATACCATAAGTTATTATTAATAATATTCACTAATGTTACATATCGGCGCTAAAAGAACGAAGTAAGTTTATATAACTTCAATATGTACAACGACTAAAGGAAAAACGCTGCACGCCTGCCGCGGCAGTACTGCGTGCTGCCTGCCGCGTGATTTCGAGCACCGCTGCGCGCCACTGCTGTTCGTAATTCTCAACAGTTGTCAACATTCACGTGTTATCGCTGTGATGAACGCCGCACTACTGGTCTGCCGCGGCGGCAGGGCGACAACAATGTCGCGCAGCATTGCTGCCGTGCTCGGAATGTAATCTCAAATAAACCTATAGAAAATGTATGGGGACCAGTGGTGACGCGGCAGCACTGCCGCGTGCGGCGTTGTTCGGAATCATACCGGAAAAATAAGATATATTGCACCGACTTCAAATTGTGTTAAGGACAAGAGAATCATGATGTGCGCACACTAAATTCATACTATCTGTCCATTACAGCGGAAAATTTTAGAGCTATAAAGACATAACTTCAACAATGGATATTAGTTTTATACATTTTCGCCGCGAAATGTATACATTTTATACGTCGAAAGTTTACATTCAACCCCCAGCATGTATACATTTTAATGGCAGAATGTACTTACATGTTGTGCTTGTTATTTTCACTTTACCAGATTCAAACACGTCGTCGTCGTTTAATTAACTGAATTCCAAAAAAGGAGGTTATGCATTCGGCAAATTTTTATTTCTCATATTTATACTGATTTCTCCATGAATACTAAGCAGATTTCTTGATTCATTTGGTAGAGGAAGTGGTCCCATATACATTTTATTAACTTCGCTAACGTAGCTTTCGAGTAAGATTTATATAAAAATAAAAAAACTGTCCTCGCTTTGCTCAAATGGATAGACAGCCAAGTAGTGTACGATTTATCTTACATTGATCGATAAATTCTCATTTTAAACGACGTGTGTATTAAGGGTACACTAGTCGGCGGCTCGAACTCGTTGGTGAGCGACGTGACTAATATGCATGCTAATTAGTCTAATTATTTATTTATTAAGTTTTATTTATTTATTACACATTTATTGAATTAAATAGATGATTTATAACGAAAACGAGCGCGTAAAATTTCATGAACAGACCTTTGGGTGTATAAGATATTATGGAAAAACTACTGTATCTATCTATCACTCAAATTAATAAATTATATATCCCTGTATGGTTTTTATTTTGCTATTTTCTTACTACACAAGTTATTTATTTACGCACAGACTTCCAAATCAATATTTTTTTTCCAATTCTGCTTCCATACAGGGCTAGATAATGACAAGACAAATTGAAATAATGTTTAGTTTTGAACGTACACCGTCAAACAGACGAGTAATCAACTAATCACCATACTACGTTTGTATGGAAGAATGGCCGACTAGCGTACCCTTAAAGGCCAGGTTGTTTCTAATAATGATCATCATTCTGTTGCCCTTCCAGCCTTCTACCAATTCATTTTAGGTCGACGCGACATGTTTTTCTTCCATACTTTTCTATTCATTTCTAATACTAATACCCAGAAAATAACATGTTAAAAAGGAAATATACCGCATTGATTACTAAAATTAACTATTTACAACATTATCCTAAGAATCTTAATTAAAATTATATATTACACCTACCTATGTGTAGTATTAATACCAAAAGTACATTTAAGACCGTTTATTCTGAAAGTGGGCAACGTCGCAAATAGATGTCAAATATTTCGCTGTTTTAATTAATTATGCAATATTACTGTATGGAAATATGAAATGTGGCTACTAGCGAACTAAAATATTAATAATGAATTGTAATTATAACACTCAATTTGATGTTGTAACCGTTTTAGATGTAAAAAAGACATTTGGAAAGTTTCCAAATAGTTTTTTTTTTACATTTAAAACTAAATATTCGCTGTTACGATATTAATATTTATTGCAATTCATTATTAATATTCTAGTTCGCTAGTTAGCCACATTTCATATTTCTATACAGTATTATTGCCAAATTAATCAAAACAGGTAAATATTTGACAGCTATTTGCGACGTTGCCAACTTTTAGGATAAGCCCTCAGAAAAGCAAGGCAAATGAGATTTTTACATACACATGTAGATAATTATATGCCTACATCAACCATTGTTTCACAATTTAAGTAAATTTAAACTAACATTCTCTAATTATTTTTATTAATCTCCTTTTAAAATGAGTCCATCTATCATATTATTATTAAAAATGTATGTGACGAAACAATATAAATTTACCCTTATGGCGCGCGATCGTCGCGCTAATACGTTACTTTTTGCTGGGTGAACCTGAACGCATGGTCGCGCCGACAGAGGGCTTTTCCGGTTTTCCGAACAAAAACTGACATATGCATGCGATGATCGCATATCGCGCTGCGATTGCTTTTATAAAACCTTGGTTTTTGTTTACCCTAAGCCTTTGGGGTCTTTGTACTCATCATTATGAACAACTTTCACTATGGGGCCAACGCTGAAATCGCGAAAAAAAAACATGCGCGGCAGTCTTTGGGGACTGCCGATAGAAGTAAAAAATAAGTAACTTGTGAATTGTATCGTCGAGAAGCGTGCGGTGACGATGACGCGAGTTTCACGCTTTTTGTTCACCCAAATAGTACACATATATACACAGTATACATAAAGCTCATGGAAAGCATTCGGTGACGATGACGCAAGTTCCATGATGTTTGTTCACCCAAAAAGTGCTCAACGCGCCTAAAGAAGTTTTCACTTAAAAAAAACAGCTGTTCCCTACATTTTGACGAGATATGTTTTGGTTTTATTTTCGTGATTTCAGCGTTGGTTCCTTACTAAGTTGTTCATAATGTTGAGTAGGACCCCTTAAGAGGTTTAGGATAAACAAAAACTAAGGTTATATCGTGTACTTTACACTAATAAGTATTTAATAAGAGTGCATTATTCAACAGCAAACCACAAGATTCAAATACATTTACCTAGTTCCATCACAATAATTTAACCCTATTGATAAGTTGAAAAATATTTATTTTTAGTTTATTCTATACCCTCGAAATCACCATTTCAGTACCTCGTTGGTCTAGTGGTCGCAAGCGCTACTGCTGAGCATGACGTCCTAGGTTTGATTCTTCAAACAGGAATTTCTCAGTAGTAGCCTGGAGTCTGGGATCGTGCCCGGTTGATGGCAATAGGCTCGCCCCCTATTACATGGGACTTAAAAACATAACTGGCGAAATGTGGGTGTACTACTGGTATACCTCTACCCAACCCTTCGGGGAAACAAGGAGTGATGTTATGTTTTTTATGTTACACTTACTCAATTTTTATTTTATTTCGATTGTCTAAAATAAAATATTATATCCACTTCGTCAATCATTTAAATATAATTAGAGAATTACTTCAAACCAGTCTATACATTATTATATTATACATTCTTAGTTATTCTCTCCAGTGTTTATTAAAGAAAATATTTAACCATGCACTAGCAGGCTAGGCGCACTCCGCATTTTCCGTATGAAGCTACAAGTACGCGGTGGGCACGACTTGTCGGGCCAATTCAGTGAGCGTGACGTAGTCTGAAGATACGCGAGTTACGCGAAGAGAGGCAACTTCTAGGTGAATTAGCGCTGTGCGACCTGAATTGCACTTTATTGTGTCGTAGCAAGTCGCTATTTATTTAAATGCTTTTGCGGATATTTTCAGAATATTTTGAATCTTCTGTACATGTACTATTATGTTTTCTGTGGCACTACTAGTTAAATATTTTCTTTAACTAAACATATATTTTTTATTCTATACATTTTTCTGTAATGCTATACATTATTTATAATTGTCATTCATGGGACCTTTTTAAGTGTATTTAAATAACTGAGGGCTACATCACTCACTCACTCTGCTTTTACATCGTCGTCCATGCAAAACTCAGCATCTAATACAACCTGTAACCAAATATTATCTTTGTTAGAAGTTATTCTACAAAAAAAATTATACGTTACAAACGTATGAAAGACTTCTCACATACTAACGAGACAATCTTGATCATTTCATTGATAATTTAAGTTTACTACATTCCGACGTCTCGAATGCTGTGAATTTTCGCAACGTTTTAGATCACTCGACTATAATTAATACAGGATGGATATTTGAGGTGGGGCAGTAAGGACAGCTACCTTAACCGTTGTAGCTACAGCAAAATGGTCTTAGGTGACTGTCCTTAATTTTTTGAGAAATTTTGATTCCTTCATAGATTTTGAAAAAAAAAAATACAGTCAGCAAGAAATAAGCAGTTTTCTCAAAAAAAAATTTTGATGCCAATCGATCCTGTTTCTCATAAGGATCAAAAAACTCTATCGGTACAACTGAGGTTTGAGTACTAGAAAAGTCAGAAATCGCATAAAACTTTTCCCATACATTTCGTGGTAAATGAGACTACAACATCCTTTTCACGATGGATAGTTTTTTTTTTGTTTATTTTCAGCTAGAGTCTGGCTAACGAAAGTAGGCCTTGGAATTATTTGCGAACTTTTTATATAGCAACTCTGTATGAACGTCAACGTCAATTTGACAAGGTTGTCGTTCGGTATCTCTGGTGTCAAATTGTATGCGTTTGTGTAAATTGTGATTCTAATTACGGTTTAAAATGAACAAATCTATCAAAAGTGGTGTACGAAAGATGTTGTTTTGCATGATTGGCAAGTTCAACGAAAAACAACAACAGCGTGATGCCGCGTTTAAACAAAAACAAGATTGTCTACGTGTGGTGTTGAATTTCATAGGTTAGTAGACAATATTATTTTGATACTTTGAACACCTACCTATCCAGTCGTCTTAATAAAATTTTGATTTATAATTTACGTATCCTTACAAATAAGTTACTTTCGCTTTTTCGTATTGAATAAAACTAATTATATTCATTCGTACATCGCATCAGTCAACGTATTCATTTTAATAACATCACCTATGTTTTACGTATATACTCATAATGAATTTTTGCTGTATTTTTGTTGGTAATTTATTATTTATTATATGCTTTATTGTACATACAAAACGATATATAACAGAGGAAAAAAAAACAATTAAAATACATACAATGGTAATTTTAAAACGATTAACTTTCTTTAACAGAGAATCTGCAAGATGTCGAAGGAGTTGATGAAATAGTAAGAACTATTGAAAATCTCACTGAATTAGAGCAGAAAGATAGGATAATAACCCAGAATCAGTACTTAGAAGAAATAACTTCAATGACTGGTAAGTTTTTACTATACACTGGTGTTTTGAAATTATGCCGAAAAAAACCTTTGCATTTACGTAAACCAAGAATTAATTACATATTTTGTATATCTTCTTTGCAGAAGTGAGTGTCAGAACACTAAAGAGAGTAAAAAGGGAAGGTGCAGTAAATGAAGGTGTCTGGAGTACCCCGGGGAAGAAACGCCCACGGAAACCTACTGTGTCTAACCTAGATAACTTTGACATAGATGCTATGCGTAACAAGATAAACGAATTTTATATTGTTAAAAAACAAGTTCCTACACTGAGGACACTGTTGGTGGAGTTAAAAGAAAGTATTGATTTTAACGGATGCAGAGAAACTCTGCGCCGCTTGTTATTAGCCAATGGCTATGAATTTAAAAATAATAAAAATGAGCGTTCTGTATTAATAGAACGCTATGACATATCTGCTTGGAGACATAGATTTTTAAGAACTATAGCAGGAAAACGTGCAGAAGGCAAGCCAATCATTTATTTAGATGAGACTTATGTCCATAGAAACTACAAGCCTAAGAAGTCATGGCAAGGTCCTTCAACTAGTGGTCCAATTGAAAATGTTTCGACCGGGAAAAGGTACATTATAGTTCATGCTGGATCAGAGAAAGGCCCCGTACCAAACTCTTTGTTAGTGTTTAGTACTAAATCAAAAAATGCTGATTATCACCATGACATGAATGCTGAAAATTTTAATAAATGGCTTAAAGAAAAACTTATACCAAATCTGGAAGAACCAAGTGTAATCATAATGGATAATGCGTAAGTTCACAGGATTGGAAGAAAATTACTGATCATGTAATACATGTTGAAAATAAATATAAAGAACGTAATAAAATAACAGAAGAAAATTTAGAAAGTTTTATTATAAATGTTGGAGACAGCGATACTAGTGACAGTGATGAATCTTTTGACATTGAAGTGTTAGAATCTGATTTTGATTACGATGAATAAAACTAAGTTATTATGTATGGAATATTATCGTATTTTATTTGTCTATTTATTTTCGGATTCCGCTCATATTTACCTCATATACTAACACCTATACCAGATCATTAAATCCTTAAAATCCCGTTACAAACCTGATACATATCAAAAATTAATACATGTGTAGATAAATTCTGTTTCTTTATTTCCCTAACATAATGTTCTTATACTGTCTATATATAGGGTTTTTCATTAAGAGCGCTCGAACTTTGAAATGAAATAAAACAACCTGTTTAAGTGATATTACTACAATTTTTATAACATTTTAAAGAATATTCAATGACATTATGTGTGGAAAATAATATCAGCCAAATGGCCACTGCGACTCCGCTGTAGATGGCGTATTCTGGTGGACTAATCTTGGAGGACGTCTTCGCATAAATGGTCGATTTCACGAAGAACGCGAGTTATGTTGGCCTTTAGGGCAACAATTGACTGTGGTTTATCTGCGTACACTAAAGATTTCATGTAACCCCACAGAAAGTAATCGAGCGGTGTTAACTCACACGATGAACGCCATAAATTGAACACAACGCACAGAACGTAGGCGAATAGACAACTGGTTTTGATAATAAATTTTACACAATTTCTACGCGTTGTTGAAGCGTGTAGCGTTCCATGGTGAAATGTCACGACAAAATATATATTCATGCCAAATTTGGTAGCAATCGCATTACCGAAATGGCCGCTATGCGCTGCTAAAGTTCGAGCGTCCTTATTGAAAAACTATATACAGGGTGTCCAAGAACCTGGCGTCCAACTGGATTCCCACGATGCCCCAAGTTCTTGCAGTACTCCGAAAAATATTTTAAAAAATCCACCCCATGTACTTACAGAATTATACTGATTTCAAAAAAAAAGGGGAAATGAGCACCCTGTGACATACTTTTGAATGCTGTGACTGCTAATGCTGATAATTACGATATTTCTTGGAGGTTTTGTAATCTAGGGTATTGCTGTGTCTAAATAGAATGTAAAAATAATGTACTTATTGTACCATTTTAAAATAAAATATTATTTTAACTAAAGGTGATATGGAAAACTATTGAATTTCGCAACTTTGACCGACTGTAGTGTAAAAAAAATGTACCAAAATAGTATGGCAAGTGACGTCAAATTTTGACGCGTTTATTCCTCTTTTTAAAAAGGTATAATACTTACACATTAATTTGAAAAAAAAAAAATTTTGATAATATTTTTACTCAACAACCCAATTTTTACGATGTCTTACAGAATTCTTAGAAAGAAAAATTTACGACGAATTGAATCTAACCTCTAAAGAATTACTATTGTATGCTCATAAAAATAACAACAGGCCTCTCAAAAAACAGGTTAGACCGTAAGGGACGGTATGTGCATGCATCTCACCATAGTGATTCGTTATTACAACAGGAGGGAGCAAGACAGAAACTATCTTTGCGATTTGCTGGTTCTTCTTTATGGTACCCCATTATTCAGGTAAGAGTGAGGGAGAAAAAGGTTAGAGGTGCGAGTGAGATAGATAGTGACGCTATCTGGGATCGTGCTATTTAGGATAACAGTACGGTCAGTACGCGTCACTGCCTCCTGCCGTTACTACGCACCTCTCTCTTATTGTTACCATTGATCACGTACTACGATTTAAGGCTTTGTTTATTGGACTCGATTACTCTTTGTGCTCTGGACTTTGAAACGAACTCTTTACGACGACCTTTGCCTGTGTTTGGACAGTTTGTGTTTTGTGTGTGCTACCATGGCGACCTACACTCCGCAAGAATACGCAAATATGCACTACATTTATGGAGAATGTAGAGGTAATGGACGAGCTGCAGCGAGACTTTACAGAGAAAGGTATCCGAGGGCTACGCGATATCCCGACCATCGAGTTTTCATTAATGTGCACAGATCACTATGTGACGGGCGGTTCCCCAATCAAGTAGCTGGTGAAGGACGACCCGTAAATGACTTCATACGCGATGAAGTTTTAGAGGCGGTGTCGGCAAATCCAAGCATCTCTGTGCGAGGAATAGAAGCTGATACGGGGATACCGAAGAGCACAGCACACAGTATTCTCCAAAAAGAAGAATATCATCCGTACCACGTACAGCGAGTGCAAAGTCTTTTACCTCGAGACTATCCGAGCCGAGTCGCGTTTTGTGAAACAATCCTGCAAAAACATCGAGAAGACGAAAACTTTATCGACAAAATTTTGTGGTCAGATGAATCAACATTTAAGAAGGATGGCTACATGAACCTACACAACTTGCACGAGTGGCATGTGGAAAATCCGCACTTGATGCGAGAAGATAGATCCCAGTACCGGTTCAAAGTGAACATGTGGACCGGTATTCTCTGTGGGAATATTATTGGTCCATTTGAGATGCCCGAGAATTTGACTGGCGAATCATATTTAAATTTTCTTCAAAATGATTTGCCAAACTTACTAGAAGAGACCCCACCAGATATGTGGTTCCAACACGACGGCTGTCCAGCACATTTTCGCGTATCCGTTAGAGAGTTTTTGGACGAGCAATACCCGAACAGGTGGATTGGGCGATCAGGAACAATCCCGTTGCCAGCCCGCTCACCTGACTTAAATCCGCTGGATTTTTTTTTCTGGGGAACTATGAAGGAGCTCGTTTATGCGAAGCCCATTAATGACATCGCTGACCTTCGTGAGAAGATAACACAAGCAGTGCAGGTGATACGTCAAAAAAGTTACTCGCGAAACATAAAGCGGTCCTTTTTAAGGAGAGTGAGAGCTTGTATTGCCGCGGGTGGTCAACATTTTGAACATTTATTGTAATAAAATATCTTTAAACTAACATTCTTTGCTTTTATTCTACTGGGAACCCATCTACCTGTGTGTATTTCCTTCTTGCTCACTCTTGGAACCGAAGTAAATAATAGTAGTAACATAACAGTTTCTAAGATAAGAAAGGGTCCGACAGTTACCGTTAGTAGGTAGGCACTTCGTAAAAATTGGGTTGTTGAGTAAAAATATTATCAAAATTTTTTTTTTCAAATTAATGTGTAAGTATTATACATTTTTAAAAAGAGGAATAAACGCGTCAAAATTTGACGTCACTTGCCATACTATTTTGGTACATTTTTTTTACACTACAGTCGGTCAAAGTTGCGAAATTCAATAGTTTTCCATATCACCTTTAGTTAAAATAATATTTTATTTTAAAATGGTACAATAAGTACTTTATTTTTACATTCTATTTAGACACAGCAATACCCTAGATTACAAAACCTCCAAGAAATATCGAAATTATCAGCATTAGCAGTCACAGCATTCAAAAGTATGTCACAGGGTGCTCATTTCCCCTTTTTTTTTGAAATCAGTATAATTCTGTAAGTACATGGGGTGGATTTTTTAAAATATTTTTCTGAGTACTGTTAGAACTTGGGGCATCGTGGGAATCCAGTTGGACGCCAGGTTCTTGGACACCCTGTATATGATATTTTTAATAATGAATTACCAAGTATCAAAGTAGGTTATTCCAATTTTCATAGTATAATTTTAGTGTTGCCATGCATGTATTTTTTAAATTTGCCGCCAATATTCTGGGGCCAACTTTCGTTAGCCAGACTCTAGTATGCCCATCATAAAAAAGTAAGTTGGAGTTTTTTTCCTACTTCAAGTATGGAAAAAGTTTCTTCAAAAGTAACAGACTTTGTAAATTTGGTTCTCAAATCAAATCAAACGACTATTCGGTCGAAATTTGAAATTCCATTTTTTCTGTTTATTTTCGGCCACTTTTTTGCTTTTAATGCCATAGGATAAGGATTGGCATTTGGCATAAGGATGGTCCTTATGCCTACGGTATAGAAGTCAGAATCGGTTGAAGGGTTTGTTTAAATTTCTTATCTTATTTCAAATGGAGTATAGTTGTTTTTCAGACACGTCCCAATAATATTAATAACTTATGTTACCCCTTGCATGCCAGCCACAGCGCGGTCGGTCTCCTTCTCAGAATCATCGCCACCATCGTCTGCTTCTTCCACTACTTGCATCTGGGCTTCTTCACCTCCATCTAACAAAAACAATATTTTTAAAGTAATAGGGTAGTTTTTAAAGAAAGAAATCAGCTCATATTATTTTCTCGTAATAATACCCGATGTCCCGTTTTACTCTACTCTGGGGTAAAAGCAACTAGCGCCATGGCCATGTCTTGCATGTGTCACAGCATTATGCTGGGGAATGGCCGTTTTGCATTCGTGCCGCATGTGTGGCCCATCTATTTTTAGGGGTTCCGTATCCAGTGGGGGAAGCGGGCTCCGCCAATGCCGTCAGTGACAGGGTTGTATATTTTTAACCATAATAGCCAATTGACATTCTCTCAGAAAATATGTTACTGTGGCCTCTAATATGGAAAATAAAATATTAAATCCTACTTCTGACTACGTTACGCTCACAGAATTGGCCCGACAAGACGAGCCCGCCGCGTACTTGTAGCTTCCTAAAATGCAGAGTGCGACTTCTATACTATTCTGTGGTCTGGGGTAATAGTAACGAGCGCTGTGGGCTTGTCGTGCATGTGTCATAGCATTATGCTAGGGAATGGCAGTTTTGCAAGTACCCAGTGGGGTAAACGGGCTCCTATTACTAAGCCAATGCCGTCCGTCACAGGGCTGTTTTTTTTAAACCATAATAGCCAAATGACATACTCTTAGAAAACGTGTTACTGTGCAGTATGTTAGAAACATGGCAAATAAAAGATTAAATCCTACTAATATTATAAACTAACTTTTGTGAGCGGCTTATCCCCAGGAACGTACTACCGGATAAAAAGTATCCTACGTGTTAATCCAGATTATAAACTAGATGTGTAACATACAAACGTCCACATTTATAATATTAAGTAGTTTGTATGTTTGTTACTCAATCACGCAAAAACGGCTGAACGGGTTTGGATGAAATTTGGCACACAGATAGTTTATAACATCGATTAACACATAGTAAATTTTTATCCCGATAGTACATTCCCGTAGAATATTTTTCGGCGGGCGAAGCCGACGGCAAAAGCTAGTATAAAGATAAAAGTGCCGACTCAACTCCGACTTCGCACATACCCGCTTTTTTTTTCACTTTTTGATGTGCTGTCTTGATTTAAGTAAATGTATCTTTTGTTTCTTACCGTATGTCATAAGCTCACCTTCTGACGCGGCATGTATCAGTTGCAGCGTCCCGTCCACGATCTGTCCAGAGATGACACCCGATAGTCCGGTCACGTTGATCTGTTGGCGCATCTTCTTAGCCTCGAGTTCTAACTGTTGCTTGATGTATACTTCTTTGTGATGCACCTTGTTGTGGTACTTGAGGTGGTGAGCTTTGGTGAATTTCTTGTTGCAGGGGGTGCAACTGTGGTAGAAAAAAGGAATTGATTAGATAACTGCTTGTAGGTAGAGTAAGCGTCTTTGTTTGACTAGGCACTTCTTGTCTTGTATCAGCACGAAAAAATACCCCCTTAATAATAAATGCGAAACATTGTTACATTACAACTAGGGATGTAACGATTCCGATGCTAATATAACCGGCAGGCCGATATCAGACAGTTCGAAAATTTCAAATGTCGCTCTGTCGCAGGCGGGACTAGCGCGAGAGCCACGCAGCGAATGCTTAGCGACATGGCAACACGGCAAACGGCAGTGTTTGTAGTTTGCTAAACGTTGGCTGAGCGATGTATTCTTTCGTGCCTGTTTCACGTCACGAAAACTTTTCTAATGGTATACTTACGAGTACTTCTTCTCCCCAGTATGAGTCAGCATATGGTTGGCCAGTACATAGGAGTATGTGAACGACTTGCCGCACAGCGAACACTGGTACGGACGAACTCCCATGTGTAACCTGTTTAACATAGAGAACGATTAAAAACAGTTCAGTCGCTATTTTATTGGACTTCCGAATATTAAGTAATTTAAAAACAAATATGTTATTTACTTAATCGAGACTTAAAAAGTTGATTATCAATATGAAAATAAAACTATTAATATAAGAAACTGATTCAAGGAATGATTTATCAACACAAAGTTGCAGGTACACCTCTGCCTAACCTTCGGGTAACAACAGGCGTGATTTTATGTCACGTGTATATCATAACTATTTGCTTACCAATGTAATAAATACATTTCCAGAAAGCTAAATACAACAAAACTCAGCGATTTTTACCTTTCCTTGAAGATGTGTGACCTTTTCTTCGCTAAAATAGCACGGCCTGGTAACTCCCGTCTACATTTCTGATTTCTACTTTATTGCTTAACAAATAAAGCTCACGATAGCATACCTTTCATGCTTCTGCCGAGTCCCATAATCACCGAACCGTCGGTCGCAGATCCGGCACTTGTACGGCCGCTCTCCGGTATGACGTTGCATGTGACGTTTCAGCGCCTCCCGCATCACGCACGCGAAACCGCAGACGCTATCGTATGGTTATTGGATAATAGGACTTATACCGTTGTTGTTAGAGCAGAAAATGGTATTTCTTCAGAGTTGTTTACCATTCAAGTATTTGTCGGTCGTCTCGTTCGAAGAACTGCACACGCTGTGTCAATTTCGTTTGATTTTATTTGGTGTTTGGATTATGGGACGTGTGATAAGGACTGTTCGTGCGGTTTGGTAATAGTCTACATGTTTTTTGTCCGAAGGTAGTGTTTCCGAAAATATCGTGTATGATATGAATTTGCCTACTTCGTTTTAGACAAGCACCCACTTTTTTGCACTAAAATGGAACGTTAGGTCAGTCGACGAAGGGTTTCAAAGAGGAAAATCCCGGAGAAACTGGATGAATTGCTGTTACGAAGGTTAAAAGTAGCTTTCAAGGATTCTAGTTGAGCAAAGGGTATATTCCCCAACAAAATATACAAATCTACCAAAAAATCTACGCCAAAACAGTCCCGCCCACTCTCCCAGCACGGAAACTCGCCTCTCATGTTTCTGCCGACTGCCGAAGTCCCCGAACCGTCGGTCGCACACTCGACACTTGTACGGCCGCACGCCCGTGTGTCGCATCATGTGACGACGCAACTCCATGTTCAGAACGCACGCGTACCCGCAAACGCTGCGTACAAAATGCAGCGGGTCAGTCGAATTTTGAGTTTCGAAAAATTTCTAGCTACATAACACAACTCGTCATCTTTGATGACGTGACGTGTCGTTAAAATTCGTAATGGTCTTATCCATTAAGCATTTTCTAAGAAAATAGTAACGTTGACAATTTTCGTACACACTTCGGATTTGTGTTTGTAATAAGATGTTCTGTGGTATTTAGTTAACAATAAGTTTCGATGCCATTGTCTAGTAAATTCTAACATGTACGAACCAAAGTCAGAAAGATAGGAGATTTTCGCGATTTTTTCCAATTTTTCATCTCTCTATAAATATACAATATTAAGGTGTTTTCCTACTTTTGCAGTTTGGTGCATTGCTTAAGTGTGTGTCAGCGCAAAAAAGAAACAACCTGTTCAGTTTAGAATCACACGGCTCCAGGAATAAAATTTAAAAAAAATAAGTTCTTGAAGAAAAAAAAAAGATTTCGAAAATAAAAATAAAACGAGAGCGGGTGCGGGTGCGTTCTTTCATGTTTTAGGTATTGGACGTATTTATTCTATTTGTGTAGAAATTTTATTGTAACTTGAAACAGCGTGTGCTGAAACGGCCGATAAAACATGGGCGCAGGTGTAATGTATAATTTTGGTATAATTATATTATTTGATAATAGTATATTAAAATTGAATCCAAATACAAAGAAACCCCACCCGCACCCATATCTCGTAAAATACATGAAAGTGAACAATATCTAAATCATATAAACAATAATGATTTACTGAAATGGAAAACAATTATGAAATAAATTGCATAATTAAATTGTAACAGAAACTTTTGTTTCTACACAAGATATTTTTTTTTTATGAGACATATGATTTCGATCTGCTTTTTAAAATTGATATCTTTATTATCATATTTTGTCATTCTGTCATTCAAAAAATGAGGATGATTATATTAATTTTCTCGATAAAATATTGTATGAAGTATCGAGTCAGATTTGTAATGCAATATAGTATTACATACCTGCAGACAAATGGTTTGATTCCTAAATGACGGCGAATATGCGCTTGTAGGGACGCATTAGAAGTGAATGAAGCGCCGCAAGTCTCACACGTGTGTCTGTAAAAGATTATTTAAATATGATTTAATAATACATGCAAGAATATTCCTTATGTGTCTTAAGAATGATAAAGTATGACCACAAAAGTTCTAGAAAATATTGGTTTCTTTAAAATTGCCAAAAGACATACTTAACAATGCCGTTTTCCAGAGCTGAACTTCTTGTTTGAGCCATCAAATTGCTGTACCATTTGATAGACTTTTCTGATTGATCAAAAGTATCATCATATCCACTTGTCAAAATATGTATTTTGCTGAACGCAAAAATTGTTTTCGATTGATGACAATGCTTGTACAACAAAAATCTATCAAGTGGGGCGTTAACTTTATTTAGTAGAAAGTAAAACTATTCAGCAACAACTCTACGTCTACACACCGTAGCATGACCACCATAGAAACGGGTTTTGTCGACAGAAGAATAGACAAAATGATAGATTGTGATTTCATACTATAACAATATAACAATCTGTCATTTTGTCTATTCTTCCATGCTGACATCGTATCCTAGAGAATATCCAATACTTCTCTCAAAAGCATAGTAACTCCTATCAAAAGCATAGTAACTCCCATCAAAAACATGGTAACTCCTATCTTTGCAACATACTCACGTCTTCTCATAAGTATACTTCTTCTTGGATGTATACTTCTTCTTAGGCTTGGGGTTCAGAATATGTTCTGGGATGGGCTCCGAGAAGGCCATGATAGTCTCCTTCAGAAGAACATCTTCTCCTTCTTCTGTTTTATGCTTGGATTTAGGTTCATGTGACGCCTTACGAGGCCTGCCGCGCTTGCGGGGTGGTGGGTGCTAAAATGTAAAATAAACTTGAAGATCGATACGCATTGGTCATAAACTGCATGTTAGCATTGTATCTCTGCCAGATTTTAAACAAGTGTAGCATAATTTGTATTATGATGGAAATGGAATAATATACTTTATTGTATGTTGTTGTCTTTGCTTTTGTAGTAATTTCTTGGCAGAAGTTGACTCTGATAAGACTTACAAATCAACTATCTTGCTGTCTTGCTATGACAAAATTAATAAGGGCAGATCCCAATACAAGGAGTTTTGTTACAAATGACATATAAAAATAATTACAAATACCATCTCCTTAGTTTCAGGCTCAGATTCATGTTCCAGTTCTTCTGCAGGCTCAAAGTCAGGATCATCATCAGCACTAAATTCTGAAAACATATTATAATAATCTAAATATATTTAAAAAAAGAATTGCCATTTGTTAGTCTCGTAAAAACTCGACCGATTGTAATGGAACTTTAGAAAGTCGTTATATATCAAATGCACCTCTTAGTGATATATTAAACTCAAGTTTGTCTATGTGTAAGGATTTTACCGATTCAGATTTCGTGTTATTTATGGCAGGTTCCAATGACAACAATCCCCTACAAATTTTAAGCTCTCTACATCACACTTTGCAGAATATGCCAAACACAAATATCTTAGTCGGCAAGGTCTATCGTAACAATTATTTAAATGTTTTGAAACTAAATGATATGTTAAAATTTATCAGTAGTAATTGCAATAATTCAAAATTTATTTTATTAGACAATGACTACTATAATTACCACAGAACTTTTAATAAGCAAATTGCATGCAAGTTAATATACTACGTGGAGCAGGAGGCTTGACATTTCTTAAAACCACGTAAAGAGTGTCATGTTCTTTACCCGTATACAAAAAAAACAATCAAATACAATGAATACTTTAGCCACAGGAAATTATTTTTCATTTTCTTATTTTTCAACATGATGTAGATCTGAGTCCGTAATAATAGGTAAACATTGTAAGGTCAAGAACCTGTGCAAAACGTACGATTCTATCCTCTACGTCTCAATATGCTTGAGAGACAGAGAAAGGTGTCATACGATTCCACTCTGACGCGCCCCGCCCAGTCCCACAAAATAATACTACAATTAGAAAGAAAAAGAAATATTACTTACGCAAATTATGCATTAGTGGTGCATAGACAATTGCGAGTGTGTGTGTGAGCGGAATTTTATCGGCAAAGAGTCTCGGGACTCGGTCAGTGTCAGTGCAGCGGCGTCCTTTGAGGAGCGCACACGGCTACTTTGTTTATTACGAGACGAGCCGCGCGCGCATTGTCGTGATTTTGTGAAAAAAAATAGTTGTTATTTGTGATTAAAGACGATTTAGTGTGACTTATTGTTCAGTGTTAGTTAATTAGGTATCGATGTCGCTTGTGCATAATGAACAACGGTGGAAACCTTGAAAATTTAAAAATTTGACTATTGATGTAAATTCTGATTGTGATGTGATATTATGTGATTAATTATTCAATCAGTGATCTTTTAATTAACAACGCGCAACTTAGTGAGTTTATGCCGCTAATTTGTTGTTATCCGACTAAACTACCTACCCACGTCCACCTACGCCCCGCACCGCAGCGCAGGCGCCGCCCCCCGCCGCGACCCGCATCAGGCCGCGCAACGGGTTAGTGACTTTTCGTAGATAAAGCGTGTTTACTTTTTATGCAGTTGATTCTGCTATTTATTTTGTTTGAAAATTGCAATTTTTCATTTTTCCATTAACTACTAATCTTCGTCTTTTAAAATGTTTCTATGGACTAGTACTGTGCTTGTTTTAATTTAATGTCGTAAGTCCAGATCCACATTGTATAGGGAGATACTCCATGTGAGATAATTCAATTACCTATTCAAATTACAGGAAAAATGTGCTCAATAATAAGAAAAAAACATTAAAAATGCAATCACGAGATGCATGCATACAAACAGACTGTAATTATGATAGCAAAGAAAAATTAGGTGATAAAACACCCCGATTATTAATAGCTTCTTCTACTTCTACGCAGATTAATAATTCCCATAGTTTTGGCAATATCGTTTGTTTTCGAGAATAAAGTAGAATCACGAAATCAGAAAAATCTTTCAGAACCCTTGCTATCAGAGAAAATTATTTCACCAAAACGTATGTGGTATAAATAATAAAAAACTTGAGCTTGAATCATATTTTGAAACTTTTTGTAAAGACTTGGACTATGTTTGTATAACAGAACATTTTTTTAATGATAAATCTATTAACTTATTTCAATTAAGCAATTTTAACTTAGTATCATATAACACAAGGACAAACAAAAAAAGAGGTGGTAGTCTTATTTTAGCGTATACGGATAAAAGATGTGAAAATATTGATGCAATACAGAAGTTATACCGATCAGAAAGTTTTGAGGTTTGTGGTGTAAAGGATCTTTAGACAGGATTGAATATTTGTTGTTGTTACAGAAGTCCAAATGACAAAAATTTTGACAGTTTCCTAAAGAGCCTAGAAAAATTGTTAGAACATTTTATTGACGCACTTCCTGTGCGTTATATGTGGCGATTTCAATGTTGACATACTTGCGGAAAGTAAAAAATCTTTAGAATTTATAAGTTTATTAACGTCGTACAATTTTAGGCATCTTATAAATACTCCAACTTTTATTCGAAACAAATCATACTCTTGCATTGACAATGTACTGACTAATCTTTCCGATGGTGATATAGAGCAGTGTTTGGTAGATCATAATGGTTTAGCAGATGGCCATGGCGGCCTTCTTTGTAACATAATTCTCGATAAGATTGATAAAAGGACAAATGAATCTGAACATACCATATTGATTAATAAAAGAATATTCAACACAAAAAATAATGCTGTATTTAAAAAGTGCTTTCAAAATACAAATGATAATATCGTAGGTATCAATACATTTCTCAACTATTTTAATAAAAAATTTCGTGAGTGTTATCCAAAGAAAACCAATAAAGTAAAACTGAGGATCAATAATCAGATAAAGTGGATTACCAAGGGAATTGTGTCAAGCAAAATGAAAAGAATATTATGTTCGGGCACCACCATTAATACTACTGTCTATAACTATAAAATGAATTACGTAAGGATCTATAGAAGAGTTTTAAAGCACGCACGAAAGTTAGCCATATCAGGTCATCTTAACAAAGCCAAAAATATAATAAAAGAGACATGGAAAATTGTAAATGATCAAACAAAGAGAAAGCAAAACAAAGTTAGAAGAAAACTTGTTCTAAATATTAACAGCAAGGTGGTTACTGATCCGCAACAAATAGCAGATACGTTTGTTGATATATTTGTGCATAAATCATCACCTTTAAAAACAGAAGAAGAAAGTGCGATGTCCTTCCTAAGAAACTCAACATTGAGAGTAGAAAGTGAGATGACTTTCAATATGACGACACCACAGGAAATAACAAAAATTGTACGTAAGATGGCAAACAAAGCGTCTTGTGGACACGATGACGTGCCAATATCGGTGATCAAAGATAATATAGAAATATTAGCGTATCCCCTATCTGAGTTCATTAATAAATGTATTGAAGAGTCTGTATTTCCTGAACAACTTAAATTGGCAAAGGTGGTTCCGCTACACAAAAAGGGCACAAGAACGGATCCCAAAAACTACCGGCCAATATCCTTACTACCAATTTTATCAAATTTTTTCGAAAAGATAATGAAAACTAGATTAATGACCCACTTACATTTAAATAGAATACTAAACTTTAAACAATTTGGATACCAAAAGGGGATAGGCACCTCAGATGCGATAGATAATCTTCTTAATGACATTATTAATAAATTGAATGACAAAATGAAGGTAGCTGGCTTATTTATTGATTTAAGTTCTGCGTTTGATACAGTAGATCACGAGCTACTTCTGGCTAAACTAGACCATTATGGTATTAGAGGAAAAGCGTTAAAACTTATGACATCTTATTTAAAAACCCGTAGAATGTACGTAGAAATAAAAGACATTAACTCAAACAATTGTGACGTAAAGTGTGTGAATGAAGTAATATATAAGTCAAAAATGACCAACATAAGCCGCGGAGTGCCTCAAGGCTCAATCTTAGGACCAATATTATATTTAATTTTTACAAATGACTTATTAAATTTTATGAATAATACCCAACCCGACGCAGGACTTGTAATGTTTGCTGATGACACGAACGCCATACTCGGGTCATCAAAATTAAATGAGTTGACAGAAAATGTAAATAAGTGTTTAAATAATCTTTCTGTTTGGTTTACAGCAAATAATTTAATAATAAACCCAAACAAAACCTATGTTATGTTGTTTAAAACAACGTCACGCAACAAAGATAGCATAGATGTCAAGCTTAAAAAGGAAAATATTTGCTTTGTTTGGTTTACAGCAAATAATTTCATAATAAACCCAAACAAAACCTATGTTATGTTGTTTAAAACAACGTCACGCAACAAAGATAGCATAGATGTCAAGCTTAAAAAGGAAAATATTTGCCTGGTGAACGAAGTTAAATTTTTAGGAGTTTTGTATAGATTCCCTATTAAATTGGAAAAAGGAGCTCACCGCGAGCATTGATTCCTCAATATCTTCAGCTTGTTACGCGCTAAGAAGCCTCAGGGACGATATTAATCTTAAGCAACTAAAATCTGTATATTATGCATTAGTAGAATCCAGATTACGATACAGCATTATGTTTTGGGGGAGCAGTTACGGGTATAATTGCCAAAGAGCATTCATACTACAGAAACGTGCATTAAGAACGATTGTCAGCATCCCACAACGAGAGTCATGTAAAGAATATTTTAAACAATTAGGTATTATAACAGTGCCAAGTTTATATGTTTTAGTACTACTCAGCCACTTTGCGAAATACATACACGAGCACGAATCACAGGAAGAACGTGAACTTAGAGAGAAAACTAGAAGAAACGTTATAAAAAATAAAATTGCGCCGAAACTTAATATGGCTGAACATGGCTCTAAATACCAAGCAGTAGAATTATTTAATAAGTTGCCTACTGACTTAAGATCATTGATTTACAAAGGTACACTATTCAAAGCCAAACTTAAAGCATTCCTGTTGAATAAATGTTTATATTCTGTAGCTGAATTGGTGACAAATGATGGTGAATAGTTTTTATATTTAGTAATTTACCTTTTTGACATTAAATATACATTCAAGATATTGTTCGATTTTTTGCATTTTGGAGAATAGATTTATAAGAATTTGACATGATAAGATGTACAATAATTTATATAATTACTATTTATAATCTATTGCCATATTAATTAATCATTTATGTTATTGATTTTATTTTTAGTGAAATTTACTGTTTGATATTCATAATTTATTGTTTTTAGCTGTAAAATATTAATTAATGTACTACAAATTCAAACACAATGCGAATTGTTATATGAATAAATGAATTATTATTCATTTATATCACCAGAGGTTACGATAAAAATATATATATTTAAAAGCATCAGAAAGTGTTTTATAAATTGTATTACCATCAGTACCTAACAATAAAATTATGGAGCAAGAGTAAGAAACTACAAAAAAAGGAAAAAGAAAAGAAATTAATCATAAGGGTGCTATAAAGTTAAAGTAAAAGAAAAGAGAAATGGACTTCTACTACCCAGTTAGATTACTTATAAGATCAGTCCTATAAGCAACATAACCACATAATAGCTGCCTACATAGGTATTTCGACATTAGGCGTATTTACGACAGCGAAGCTGCGTCTTCTTAAGGCAAACTTTTAATGAAACTGGTATTACTATTTTACTCTAGACACGCAACCCGCATCCGATTGACTGAAACTTCTGCTGCAGTTGCGATTAAAACCGCATGCGGGTGGTGCTCAATCACTTTCGCGAAATATAATGACAACTATGGAAGTTTAGCGCATATAATCCCGTCATAAAATACGCCCAGTGTAAAAACACCATAAAATAAAACATAAAAGACATTACCAATGTTATACTGATGACCCTCACCATCGTGACCAAACGCGTCCTCCTCCTCATCTATGGGTTCTTGCTTCAGATCCAGTGAACCAGTTGCGAGGAGTGTGGTCAAGGCTTCTGGTTCCTTCTCCTGGTTTTTGGGTTTCTTGCGTTGGTATGGTGACAGTTCTAAAAGATGAATAGTGAAGATATTTGTGGTATAGGTTGTAATTTGTGAAGTAAACAACAGTTCCTGCAGGACAGGTGTTCTGCATGAACTGTGTTTAAGTCCAGTAGTCTAGTAGTGGAATAGTGGTGGTTGTGGTGATCATGAAAACAAATGTAGGTAATGATTTTTTTTATATCATAATCATTTTGAGCATACTAGGTACTCCAGTAGACCTATTATTAGGAGTCAGTAAAGAGATTCTAAGAATAATGTCTTTAGAATTTTAGGGGGGTATAACACCAGGCTAAAAAAAAAAAAAAAAAAAAATAATTAAAATTATATTAATTAATTATATTTTAATTATTAATTTTATTATTACTTTTATTCTTATTAAAATTTAAGGATAGAATTTCCTTTATGGGCCGTCGAGTTGGAAGTTCATTTTTTTTTTGTAGATAGCACTCATTAACAGAAGGCTTTTCACAAATTTTTAAGTAGCAGATACTCACGGTTTACGAGATATAATTTTTTAAATTTTCCATAGAAAGTTAAAAATAACACGCAATTTAGATAGTTATCAATGTCATGGTAGATGTCAAATTTGACGTTTTACGTTCCGTTGACGGTGGAGGTGTGTAACATTCAATTTTATCATATTCTAACTTTAAATATATTTATATTTTCACATAGAAAATTCAAATTAAATAAAAAAAAAAAAATGTAAATTTGATACGTAATTAATGTGAACAAAAACGCGCTGTACTATGCAATTAAATTGACTTTTTTACATAAAAAATAACGTTTTATTTTTTACACTGGAACGGAACGTGAATCTGCTCGGATGAGATAAGGTAAGTTTTTAATTATTGTATTTATGCTAGCGTGAGTTGTTAATCTGCAGATTTTCTCACGTTAGTAAATATAGTGCAGGTTAAGATTTTATTTTACTTACTACATAGACAGAACTTAGCCTCAGAACCGACACGGGGCACCCCGACCCCACGTAGTCTTTTGGTCCCTACCCCTAGAGTGTATTTATAAAGGCGGGAGCCAGAAGCTGGAGGGAGCTCCTGAGTGGAGCAAGCCACACGAGGCCGAGCAGAGCGAAGGGGGGAGGTGGCGAGCGTAGCGAGCCGGCGACCTCCATAGCGATGCGAAGGTCGAGTGTGTTGTAGCGACACTCAGGGGTGACCGAGAGCTTTTGGCGGGAGCACACCCGGAGTCCGACTCAGTATATAGTACAACATCCACAAAAAAAATATACAAATAACTACCCAGAAGTAATTACTAATTTAAATCATTTTTTTTATTTGTTTCAGATCTATGTGGAACTGGAGAAAGATTTTCTCCAAACTATTCGATATTCTTATATGATTAATATAAGAATAATAATATTCCTTGTGTTTTATTTTAACTATCCACCCTAACCTAACCTCAAAATTTAAACCACGGATATCTCCGTAACCATGAGGTTCCGCGGGTTGGGATTGGTACAGGTGGGTAGGCACCTCCCATCCTCGCCCTCCCCGCCCCATAAATCTTTGGAAATTAGAGTTCAAATTGATGGAAATTAGTGTTTTAACCTAACCTAACCTCAAAACTTTGACCATGGATATCTCCATAACCATGGGGTTTTGCAGGGTGGGAATGGGACAGGGGGTAGCCCTTCCCCCCCCCCTCCCCCCCTTTCCCTCCCCGACCCTTAAATCGACGGCCCATAATGGAAATTTTAACCGGACTAATATGTTAGAGTTACTACAACCCGTGCCAGTTACGTAGGCACCTTGCTGGAATGCAGCCCCGTACTGTACTGAACAGTACCTACAGTATGAGTGACGTCACAGTGCCAGGTGCATAATTATGTCACACAGGTAATACTTGTAAAGATTAGACTGTTTCCATTCTTAAGCATAAACATTTTACAATAATGTATGATAATTTATCATGCTTTGGTATTTGCATTACTATGACAAACAAGTCATCAACTCATTATTGCAACTAGATAATGTGCCTAATAATTACACTGTAATGTGTGTTAAATAAATAAATAATAATAAATAATCGACTCGAGTTTCTTGAACATAGTACACATCATAATACATCATGTTGTAAAAAGCACAATATGATGCTCCTCTACACTCATGAAAAAAACTTAGTTCACATACCAATCTGTCCCTGCTCATTAGGATATTTCCGAGGCCGTCCTCTCTTTCTCGGTCCCGGAGCTTTAGTAACAACCGCACTGCTAGGAGTCTTGACCAATGTGCGGGTCCATTGACCTTGAGGGTCATGTTCCACTGGCAACTCATACTGCAGCAGCAGACCATTCTCTTGCTTGATAGTAATAGTTTCTGTGTCTGTTGCTAGTGATTAAAAATATGTTATGAGGTTAGAATGTAATAAAGAATAATAATGTGGAATCACAATAGTGTGGAATTGGGTGGAGCAGGTTGTAAATTTTTTTTGAGGCCTAAATTATTTTCATAATGGGACAATTAATTTGTAACACATAAATGCAACGCCTGTCAGACGCTGGAGAGATAATTTGGCGGGAAAATAGTGGGCACATCTAACCTTTGGACGTGCTGCCTCCACCTGATACAGCTTCTGAACTCTTCTTGAATTCCTCTAAACATTCTTTCAGTGTATCGTTGGAAGTTAAACACTGCTGCTTGAACTGATATGCGTAAGTTAGCCGATCAACGCAATTCAAGCATATTAGCGTTGGCAAACTATCATTTTTCGACACCTAAAATGTAAAACACAATTTCGATATTTTAATTACTTTCGAGTCAAATAATAACATCAATATTTTTAACTTCTGGGATGTCAGCAAAAAATCCGAAAACCGCTACAAATAAACCAATATAGCAACATTATTGTAGTAAAAAATCAAATAGGGTGGCCATCGCAACCATTTTGATGTGGTAATTTTTACATACCTCCACGCCGCAGCAGAAGGTGTACTTGTCGCCAAGTTGTTCGTTATTTTCGTCCCAATCAAAGAGGGAAACCATGTCCCCGGTTTCTAGACACACTCTACACGTTAATTGCCAATCCATTTTGTAGCAGAAAGGGCGTAATAGCTTCAAGTTTAGCTAAAAACTCAACAAAATGCAGAGTTTTCTCAAACCGGAAGTTTGAACATTTGACAGAAATACCAACATGACGTAGTGGTGTTTCTGTCAAAGCGCGGCAAAGGTTCGCGTCTCTCTGCCTCTATGATCAATGTTCATAATTTATTTTATTTTATTTGCCATTTGTTTGCAATATTTCTTAGTTAAATCTAATAAATTAAAGTAAATTCTACAGCGAAAAACTATTTTTGTTACTAAATATGAAAATGTTCGATCGACGTAAGTAAGTAAAGACGTAAGACCACACCAAAAAGTGATGATGCCAACGTTCTAAAATTATTTTAGTTTCTGCCCCTTCCCCTTTTATGAAACGTCAAATTAGTGCAAAATACAACAATAATAAACACGATGAAATTAAATCGAAACGTATTGAACGTGTAATAAATCTGCCAAAATGGAATTATTTAGATCAGAGTCGTTTTACATATTCGTTAGAAATGAATCAAGTTTATGGTGGAACAGGATAACGGGGGCATTTTCAGTTCGATCAGGTGAATAATAAAAATCTTTAAATATTTGGCAACTGCAGTGATATTTAACCTAGTTTTTCCTAATAACATGATACAGAATAATTATCTTAACGTTATAAAGTTTTAAATCTTACCTAACAAGTGATGTTCTTGTTAAATAACCGATTTAAAATGACTTAAAATTGTAATTGTAATCCTTTGTTTTAGCATGGGATCTCTCTGATATTGAAGACATAGAGTGCCTAGGCATCACTGATGGAATAATAGGCAAGGTAGACCATACCAATATATATGAACCACGTCTAATGATAATAAAAGAAAGTGCTCCTGTGGGTACAATTTATTTCCACCATTCAATTTATAAAATCAAATCAGTATGCTTTTTGAATATGGGACCTGTGAATCAAGAGATAGAGCTGTGTCCTTGTACAAAACACGGATCTATGAGTGTTGGGGCAAGTTCAAATAAGTCTTTGAATAAGAAGATGGGGGCTAGACTGTTTGAGAACTCAGCATTCCTAAATAAAACTGTTGGTGCTGTGAAGAATGTCAGTAACACCATCAAGACAACCACACAGCAGGCTGCTACTCAGGTATGTGCAAAGCTGCATTATTATATAACACACATCCATCAAAAATGCCTAATAACCAAGGAAACATGAAATTGGCCACTAACTGGTCTAAATTATATAGAAAAATTGATTTACTTCATTTTCTATCTATAAAATACCTATTAGGACCCCACATCACATGCCCTACCAAGCCAAACAATTTCCTTTCAACTTTTCTGTCACTGGCGCTACTTTCAAACTTATCTTGTATTGACTCATAATAATCGACTAAGGGAAAGATTCACTTTCTGACTCTCTACACAACCATATTTGGTATTTTAAACCAATAATAAATTGCCATGGCATTAGTAATTAAATCATTACAAAATATAGGCAAAGAACTGTTGTAGTACATGTTATTTAGTATGAGCAATTTCAGGGAAATAGGCGATAATGAATCAACTAAGTAATAGTTATTTTTATTATTCACTTTTGTGTTGTAATAATGACAAAAAAAAGGAAAACCTAGGCTTGTTTAATTGTTCAAAGAATTTTGTATTATTCAGAACAGTTAGGTATTTTTTAAGCGAATATCTCATTTACTAGACTAAGTGTAATATCTTGTTTGCTGCACTGCATTCTAAAGTAAATACTTGAATGGGTTTTTTTATTTCCTCAAACCTGCCATGGCCTCTATAGTGTCTTTAGATTTAAATGTGGATAAAATTATCTGACAAGAAATTATGTGAATTTTTAACAAACAAAAATATTTTTCAAACCTATTTTAGTCAAAACATAGTAAGTTAGTTATCAGCCATTGCACAAGTCTACATACACACATATTTATAATTATACAATTTTTACAATGGCTTGGTTAATTGCCAATTGAAATTGCCTTGAACTGTATCAACAACAGACTGCTTCCATAAAATGTGACACTGCACTTCTGCATTCTTCTCTTGTGATCATCAAGCTATGATTTGGCATTAATCCACCAAATCGAAAAAGGTTTTGTTTGTATTGAATTACTTACTTATATTCGGAAATGCGATGATTCCCGAGGGACATAAAGAAAATAGTTATATACGGTGCTTATAGTAATGGTTAGTTTATAAAAAAAAAATGTTTATTTTTCCTTCCACAAATAACACTTATTAACTAAACTTAATAATAATTATAATGATAACGTAGGACAGTTCATTTGTGGGAGACTGGTGCCTAAACTAAGCCGTGACTTGTATTTCAGGACACCAGGGACTCCCCCCTAGAGGCAAAAATATCCATGAAAAACATTATTATGGAAAAAAAAAATCTTAACGAAAGTTACATTTTTATGTTATTACGATATTAGACAAACTATTGTTGCAAAAGAAAAAATAATAATAATAAAATAAAATCTAAAATTTGTATGAAATGTAGTAGAGTTCAAGGTGCATGTGGGGTGTGGGTCAGGGTGTGTTTGTGTTTTTCTCTCTGTGTGTGTGTGTGTGTGTGTGTGTGTGTGTGTGTGTGTGTGTGTGTGTGTGTGTGTGTGTGTGTATGTAGTGTTGAGATGATGAGAGGGTATGTGAGTGGGTTCATGTCCAACTAGACGAATGGTTCATATCATATTATTATTACGTTTTTATAACAAGTACCTCTTCTGTTTGGATGTAGTTCAATTTTAGTAGCCAGTTAGTCAATATAAGTTTACATTTAGATTTATTATAATTAAAAATACCTAATTCTTTATTTAACTTATTGTAGAGTTCAGGACCTCGGAAAGAATAAAATTTTTGGGCAAAAGCTGTTTTATATTTGTTGGTGCTACATATTGCATATTGCCTCCTAGTTGTTAATTTGGAAAGATCGAAAGAGGATGGATCTGAATGTTGCCGCAGAATAGTAAAAAGGATGTAAATTTGCCTAACAGTTAATACCTCAGCTTCCTGATACAGTGCGTCGGTGGGAAAGAGTCGTGGTTTTGAAAGACCAACTTTCAGAATCAACCTTTGGGCTCTTTCAATTTCCAGCATTTTAGTTTTACCGGCACCTCCCCAAGTGGTTACACAATATGTCAGTATAGATTGAACAAGGGCAAAATATACCATTTTAAGCGTTTTACCACTAGCTACCTGTCTAAGCTGTTTAAAAATATAAGTCAGTTTCCGTACTCTTTTACATAAGTTGTGAATGTGTTCATCAAAGGACAACCTTTTATCAATGGTTACACCCAAATAACGAATACTTTGTGTTGGCTGTATAGTTGAGCAGCTACATTGATTCGAAGGAGGAAATGCACACTGATGAACAAATATGGGAGGCTTATCTTGTAAGAAAGTTTCTACGCTCCTTATTGCAAAAGGAATATATTTTGTTTTATCTGCGTTAAGGGTGAGCGAGTTAGCAGCGAGCCAGTGGCAGACCGTGTTAAGACCTGATTGAGCTAAGGAATATACTTCTTCCCAAGAATCGCCCTTGAAAGTAAGAGTTGTGTCATCTGCGTAAGATATTATTTTACAGTTCTCAAGATTAAGTTGACATAGGTCATTTATATAACATAGAAACAAAGTGGGACCAAGAACACTTCCCTGAGGAACTCCGTGCTCGATAGGAAGCTCATCACTCAGGTGGTCCCCGATCCTTATACGCTGTGTACGATCGGATAAATAGTCAGCTATTAATACCAGTTCATTACCCCGTATTCCCATACTACTTAATTTATGAATTAGGGTGGGGATAGAGACTGTGTCAAAAGCTTTGGCAAGATCGAGAAAAATGGTTAGGCATTTCTTGTTTTCGTCTATGTTTTTTACCACAAAATTAAAAAAAGTGTGAACAGCCTCATCAGTTGATTTGCGTGCTCGAAATCCATATTGTGTTTCAGCAAGAATTTTATTTGACTCTAAGAATTTCATTAGTCTATAATTAATAGTACGCTCGAACACTTTCGATAATGAAGAAAGGATAGAGATGGGCCTATAGTTGTTAACACAGCCTTTATCCCCTGCCTTATATATAGGGATTACAATTGATTTCTTTAATGCTTTGGGAAAGACACCTGTATCAAAGCAACGATTTATGAGGTCAGTGATAACGGGAGCCACCACATCAACAACATTTTGCAATAGCCTAGATGAGATTGTGTCCCACCCAGGTGAGCATTCTCTCTTTAAATTTAGGATAGCAGTTTTGACTTCCTTAACATCCACTTTGAGTAGTACGAATGAGTTGCTAGGGGACGTGTCTCTGATTACAGCGGTGTTATTGAAAGATGGAACATTCGAGGGTATGCGTTGAGCTAGTACTTTTCCAATTGTAGAAAAAAAGTCATTGACATTATTAATAGATGATTGAGGGCTTTGACCTGTATCTAGTAGTTCTTCAGGCGATTCCCGATTTTTATTATAATTTGTTATAGTTTTAATAGAGTCCCATAATAATTTGGAGTTACCTTTAGCCTTATCTAGTTGGTTGTGTTCATATTGTCGTTTGATTTTTTTAAGAAGGTTGTTGCAATAGTTCCTATATCGTTTATATGTTATACTTAAAATTTCATTACTTGGTTCTTTTCTAGTTTTAATATGCATACTATCCCTATTTCTAATGCATCTTAGAAGTCCTGGTGTTATCCAAGGTTTTAGGGTAGTTTTATTTCGTGGCATCCTAACGATCGACATATGTTTAAATGTTAGATTAGAAAATAATTCAATAAACTCACTGGTTGCTAGATTTAAATCACTTTCAGCATAAACTCGACTGAAATCCAATTTTGAGCAGTCGGAGATGATCTCGGTCCAGTTCATCTTCCTGACTTCTCTACAATTTAAGGGTTTTTTTGAACCCCCCCCGCTTGAGACAAAATAGAATAGCATCATGATCAGTTATTGAGGTGTGAAGATTAAATGTATAAGCCTGAAACTTAGTCTTAACTAAAACATGATCTAGGCAACTATTTCCTCTAGTAGGTAGGTTATGTGCCGGAAGTAAACCGTGAAATGAAGTAATATCTAGATATGAAGAAACATTGGTATCAACATTCAATATATTCACATTAATGTCACCCACAATTATTATATTTTGGAATGATTGTAGTTGATCAAGAATGTTGTGGAGTGATTGCAGAAAGTTATCCACATTTTTAAACGACGGTGACCTGTAGATTGCCAAAATAACTATGTTAGTCCCAAATTTAATTAGCAAACAATTGCATTCATAAAGAAGTGGTTCTTCTATTGTGTAATAATGTTCGTTACTGATCATGACTACCACTCCATCATTTTGATTAAAGGTTCGGTTCGTTTTATATGAGTTAAATCCAGTTACAATAGGAAGATCTGATACCTGACGGAGCCAGCATTCGGACAACACTATGACGTCGCATTTGAAGCTTAATCTAGACAAAAGCACTGAAAGTTCATTGAAATTGCAATTGATACTACGTATATTTTGTTGTATAATTTTTAGGTAGTTGGTAGCAGTTGGTATGTATTTGGAGCAATTTTCTGGGTCACAACTTAAAGAGACAGAAGCATTAAATTGATCCAAACTATTTAATAAATCATTTACCATAGCGAAAGTTGTAATATAATAATCTCGTAGGACAATATTTTGAGAAGGAAAAAGAAAGTAAGACTTTTTTCGTTTTTTTTGGGTATTAAGACCAAGAAGTAAGTTTTACAGACCTCGGAACTAGTGCACCTATTTGGTAAACATGAACAAAGATTTAACCAAACTGGTGTACTGTGAACATAGCAGGAGACCATTTGTACTATTTGATTATCACCACGGAACCAAAAAATGATTTTATGTAAGAAAACGTGTGTGTGTGTGTGTTAGTAGACTCTTTATTTGGAATCCTAAGCCGACGTTCGCACAGACATAAAAATATCGCGGCGGGATTTTATCGCGCACTGGATTTGATCGAATGCGTTGGGACTCACACACACTCGTCCCAGCGCATTGAAAAAACAGACAGTTGGATTTTCAACTCTCGGCGCTAAGCAGAGAGTTGAAAACCCAGTGCACGAAAAAAAATCGCCGCGATTTTATTACATCCGTGCGAACGTGGGCTAACTAATAATTATAAAATGCGAAACTGAGTTTGTTTGTTCGTTTATTACGCTTTCACGCTAAAACGGCTGAACAGATTTGGATGAAATTTGACACATGGGTAGACCATGACTTGTATTAGGACATAGAATACTTTTATCCCGATATTCCCACGGGATCGAGACTAAGCCTAGGTTCGCACGGAGCACCTAACCTTTTCCCAACCATATTGGGGTCGGTTTCCAGTCTAACCGGATGCAGCTGATTACCAGTATTTTACATGAAGCGACTGCCTATCTGACCTCCACAACCCAGTAACTGGGTAATACGATACCTACCCGTTGGTAAGACAGGTTGTCAGACTTTCGGGCTTCTTCCGGGATCGACCAACGGCTTCACGTGCTTTCCGAGGCACGGAACTGGTCATTTAATAATCTAACTAAATGATTATCTATGATAGATGATGCCGGGACCTAGCTGTGCCTTCTATGAAGCTCAAACTACCATCCACTCAATGGTATGATTATTTTGTTTCATGTAATAGGTAGTGTACTGTGTAGTTCATGTTACATCGTGCAGAGCCTGCATCTAAGACAGGGTGGAATAATACGTAAAATCACGTCCACGATCCATGCCTCGGAATCGGCACGGTCTAGCATAATAACCTTAATTAAATTAGTGTTAAAAAAACGGAGTCCCGTACAATATTTAGCAAAAAACGCAAAAATATGTAGTGTTAAATATTGTACTGTGGTACGGAACCCTTCGTGTGCGAGTCCGACTCGCACTTGGCCGGTTTTGAATACTACTATACGAACAATATTTTTCATATTCAATTTTTTAAATGGCAATGATACCATAACGACGCGACGGAAGCGAAGGCTTAGAACGGTTTCGCACTACGTCTGATCCGAATCCGAATTCAAGATCCGAGTTTAATCTGAAATGGGAATGTTTTAAATTCAGACGAACAGAGCTTGGATCAAGTGCGCAACCCCTCATACAAATAGTACTATGGCTACTTCGAACGACATTTCTCGGATTCGGATCGGAGATCGGACGTAGTGCAAAACCGCTCTTAGTAATAGGGTTCCATTTGGCACCTTTCGGGTGTAACCCTAAAAAGTATGGTTTCATCATTGATCTGCCACTATTAACCGTAATGTAGAGATCTTATCAGATAAATTTTAACTATTGAATTTAGTATTACGAGTACATTTGCGTAGGCAAAGTCCCTGATGTAGATAAAAATACAAAAAATAAATATATAAATACTCGATGTAAGTAGGTAGATATGTCTAATATAGTATATGCCTGCCTACCTCCTCTTCGGAGAATAGAGGCGTGACATTTATGTCAAAAGTCATTTATTGAAACTAGGTTGAGAATCGGCACTTTTCGAACGTCAAAATTACATAAGACAGTCCCCCAAAACGCCCACCCTGTACCACTTCCTAGTGCTTTAGCTGGCAAGAAAAAGTAGCGCAACAAACTCCCCAGTAGCACAGCTGTCTGTTCAGTTAGAAAAAAAAACTATTTATTAGTATACAAAATACTTACGCAGCACAAAACATAATTTAAATTATTAATTAATAGCCATATTATCATAATCATATTATAATAATGATAGCTAGCACACGCCAATATACCAACCAAAATCATAGAGAACTGTACTCAGGCAGAAATAAAAAATAAAGTCGAAACGAAAACAATATGAAAATAAAAGCCTTCAGGCATAAAGGGCGTGCCCGCTTACAAAAGCTATAACTGGAAGTTATAATTGATAAACTAGGAACATCAAAGTAAAATAAATAATTGTCCAGGTAACCACATAACAATACAACTCATAGAACAAACGTTGTAATGAGTAGATAATGTCAATAATAAATTAAAATAAATTGACATATAAAGTAAAATTATAAACAATTATATAAACTCATATAACCTGTCAGTAGTTAAGCTAATTCTGGAGAAAGAAAAAAATTCAAAAATTCAAAAGTCATTTATTCAAACTAGGCTGAGAATCAGCACTTTTCGAACGTCAAAGTTACATAAGACAGTCCCACAAAACGCCCACCCTTCACCACTTCCTAGTGCTTTCGCTGGGAAGAAGAAGTGGCGCAACAAACTCCCCAGCAGCACAGCTGTCTGTTCAGTTAGAAAAACTTGATTCTATACAATAAGTAATTATGCAAAATAATTTACATAACGCAACACAAAACATTAAATTATAAATTAATAGCCATATGGCAGCTAGCACACGCCAATATACCAACTAAAAACATCGAGATCTATACTCAAGCAGAAATAAAAATAACTAAACGTAAACAATATCTAAAAAAGGAAATAAAGCCTCCAGGCATAAAGGGCGTGCCCGCTTACATATAGCTGTAACTAGAAGTTATAATTGACAAACTAGGTAAAATAAATCGAGGTAAAATAAAAAAACAGTTAATTACTAATAACAATAACAAAACCATGATCAGCAAGACGACCAGTCACTACAAGCAGCACCCGTTCACGAGCTTAACGCAAAGATCAGCCATTACCCCCCTCGCCATATAACATAGACCATTTAAACATTGTCTTGAGTTAGTCACAGCGACCAACTATTTCTTATCATTTAAGTAGTTTTTGAAAGAATAGTATGTCTTTGAACAATGGTTGGTTATTCTAACCCAACAAATGAGTTATGAAGCGCTATGAAAATAACTAAAATAAATACTAACCAAGCTGTATATTATATTATTATATTTTTTTTGTAAATGTTGATGTTCATAAGTGCCTTTTTTGTGCCTAATTGAAATAAATTATTTGACTTTATCAACGTCAGTGTATTGTCTTACTTTCCTGACGGCGGCGTAGGCGGCCGAACTGAGCCTTCCCGCTAGGCTCGATATATGTTGGCCCCACTGAAGTTTGGCATCTACTGTTATGCCCAGAAAAACGGCCGAGTTTACAGTTTCAAGCAACTCTTTATCTAAGACTATGTTGGGTCCTAGATTTCTAACATTTGGAAGGCCGAACTTTACACATTTTGTTTTCTTGGCATTGAGAACTAGGTTTTTTTCTCGAAAACCAATCCGTAACCATTGAGAGTGCACTGTTTGCATCGTATAAATCTTGTCTATTCCTGTCTACTTTAAAAATAAGAGAAGTATCATCTGCAGACAGTACAAGTTCACAGATACCCTTTAAATAGAATTGTAAGTCATTGATATACACTAAGAACAAGAATGGTCCCAGTATTGCGCCCTGAGGTACACCTAACTGAACAGGGCCTCAAGTCTGCTATTACAATAGTGTCAGAATGGTCTATCATTGATTTCATAATTGTTGATTTTGACAAGTTTGGTAATCTACTAACATATTGGCGTCATTATGACTTTTCAATGGTCAGTCACTGACACTCCATTGAAAGAAATGGCATCAATTGGTAATCTCGTACATAATGAAAAATGAATGACTGACTTAGGCGGTAATCTGCTAAAATTTTGACAGTTCCTTTGAACAGTGACCTACCATGAGAACGTCATTGTGCAGTCATTTCCTTTAATTCGTTACGAGTATCGTGTTTGTGGAATACAATGATCAACCAATGATCGACCATTATGAATTTAGCAGATTACGAACTTTTAGCAAAATGACAATGGGATCGTGTTGGAATGACGAATTTATAAAAATAGCAGACTGGGGCCCCTGGTAGCCCGAAAGATTTCACACCATTAACATCTACACATTGGGACCTATTATGTACATAAGAATTTAAAACGTTGATAGCTTCGTTTTGCACACCGTAATGAAGCTGTTTACGCAAAAGCGTGTCACGCTATGGTGCACGCCATCAAAGGCTTTGGAGAGATTACAGAAACCCCAATAGCATTTTGCGAGTTCTCCCATGCGTTAAATATGTGTTTCAGCAGAGCAACACCCGCATCTGTAGTCGAACAACCCTTTGTAAAGCCATGTTGTTCATTATGAAGGAGGCTATTAAAATTAAAATGTCTTAGCAACTGCTTGAGTATTAATTTTTCAAATGTTTTGCTGAATGCTGGTAAGATAGAAATAGGCCAAAGGCCAATTGCCAACATCATTTTTATTACCTGATTTAAATAATGGTATGACTTTACTACTCTTCATGAGGTCAGGAAAAGTTCCTAAATCAACACATTTAATAAAAGTAACAGCTAGATAGGGGGTACGATGTCTATTATATTACTTTAAAGTTTAATGGAGATGCCCCAGTAATAACCAGTGTTTTTAGACTTGAGTGTACAAAAAACATTAACTCAATACATCTAATCAATAGTTACAACGTGATTTTATCCACACAGGTAAAACAATCAGTAAAGAAACAGCGTGATCCGAAAATCGCGGAGCGTTTCGAGAAACGTCTGACAGACGAACTGCTCAAGATATTCGATGACTCGGAAAGTTTCTACTACTCCCGCACCCTGGACCTCACGAACAGTCTCCAGAGGCAGTATGAGATCGAGAAGATCTTGGAGTCGGAAGCTGGTACTGGGAAACCGGTGGTGGACATTACGAAATGGTGGAAGCATGTCGATGATCGGTTCTTCTGGAATAAGCATATGTTGAAGGATATTATTGCGCTTGGGGTAAGTAAAAGCTATAGTAAATTATGATAGAGTTAAACCTCGAAATTCAAATGGCTCGCAACTGATGTCGTCTGCGAAATCGCGCGACGTCGTCGGACATAGTGCGATGTCGCGGGACTCTATTCGTCTATCTTTGAATTGTCAGACATGAGGGATATTTAACTATTTGTAGCTGCGTTGCGTGATGTTACAGAAGAATGAAGATACGAGACAAAAAAGCTTTTACAAAATAAATATTCAGTTCCAGCAAAGTAAAATAATAAACGCAAAATTACTTTGACCATGAATTAATCGCCCGAAAACGCAACAATTGTAAAGCAAATATTATGTAAGAGGTAGTTAATCTTTATACTGCGTTTTGGTTTTGTTACTGTATTATTTTAAGATTGGTTTCAAGATTGAGCAGCATATTATTTTTTTATCTGATATTGCGATCTGGGACTCGTGTTGCACATCGAACATGGCATACATACCAATTGAATATATGGACGGTTCCCAAGTTACATCATAATTTGTAGATTTAAAACTAGGTCAATTCCTAAAATCGACATACAAACACAATAACACAAAATTCCGAAACTCAAATATCCCCGAAGATTAAATTTCAAAGTATCCTCTGACCCTTGAATTCAAACGACAGTCGGCTTTAAGACAATCTCAAAAGTCCTTCGGTCGCTACAATACATCTTGAAGTGACAGCAAGAGCCTTTAAGACGGAAATTCGGCTGCTTATATATTTTTTAACAAGAACCATACCCATTAAGGTGTGTTTAGACCAAACGAACATGGAAAAGTATTTCCCTGGTATTTAGTATGGATAAAGATAGACCAACAAAAGAATACTTTGTCTCCTGTTCACACAAAAATCATTTGGTTGGTAAGGGATAGATTGTGCATTCGCTCGTTTGGTATAAACCCACCTTTACAATGAAGTAGATGTCGAACAAGGTATCTGAGTGAACCTGGTATTTTTAAATATGATTATCTCTGAATGTGCACTTTTATAATTTTTAACGTGACGATATTACGTGGGCGACCACATCCATAAAATAGGGAAAAACGTGCACGGAAATTTAAAAGCGTCTTCATATAGTGTCCATACATTTTACTTCCCTGTGTTATCGTGATGCCGTGACGTGGACGTGGATGTCCACAATAGAAATTATAAAAGCGGACATTCGCTACCACGTTTTGTTGATCTAACAATCTCTTCATTTTCAACAGAGTCCAGGTTGCGACCAATGGGTGCTCCCAATCATCCAAGGCTACGTGCACCTGTCTCAAATAGCAGTAGAGCCAGCGGACGCCAACCCTCTGAATACAGAGTCGCTGACCAATGTGAACTCCTGCGATGAAACCTTCACGCTGGGACTTATATCGAGGCGGTCGAGATACCAAGCTGGAACTAGGTGAGGAGTTCTTTGAAGGAGAATGTGCCTAATGGAGGGATTGCAAAAGTTCTATACAGTTTAACCCTAATTTTCCAGGCTCTGCAGGAATATGAGCACTAAGTTCTGTTAAAGGGTTGATGGAGCAACAAACAGATATTACCTCCAATTTTGTTTTTAAATATCAAAATAACATATTATAAAAATAAATCTTAATTTACTGCCTATAATGCACCCACTGCTAGTACTAATACCTCCCCACTGTGAGAGGGAGTGAGACCTAATCCACAACCCTTCAAAGTTTTCTACAATAATATTATAATGAGAATAGATTTGTAGTTTGTTTTGTAATGAAATAAACTCAAAAACTACTGGACTGTTTAAAAAAAATCTTTCACCAGTAGTATGCTATATTATCACTGAGTCACATAGGCTATAATTTATAAAGGTATCACGCGGGCGAAGCCGCTGGCAGAAGCTGTCTTTCCATAAATTTAAGTTTTAGCATTATTTTTGCGACACAATTTAGTTTTCCGATATGGTTTTCACAACATGATTATGTTCTCATTAATCATCAAACGATGGTGATTCAGTGATAAATTCAAAGAATGGTTATCACCTATTACCAACCTGTTAACACTAGTACACAACAAACAAACTTTAACGTACTCCAGATAAAAATAAATGGATCCATTACACATGAATTATTATCAGTTTACCTTGATAATAAACTTATTGGAAAGTCGTCCTTGAATCATAGACCCAGCTGACATTGTAGTCAACACCTGCCTAGCCTTTTCCCAACTATATTGTGGTCGGCTTCCGGTCTAACCGAATGCAGCTGAATACCAGTATGTTACATGGAGCGACTACCTATCTGACCTCCACAACCCAGTTACCAGGTAACATGATACACCCTTGGTAACTACGTGTTGGAACGCCAATTAGCCTCAACTTAGATCGAAGCCACTCTGCTCCGTTGCGTTGCGTCGTCGCAACGTGAATGCATCAAGGCACTGAATGCGTCCAAATCTAGCGCTGCGACATCGCAACGCAACGCAGCTGTGTGGCTTCACTCTTACGGACTAACTGACCAGCTTCTTCGTCAATTCAAAACTGCCTGCAATTGGTTTAATTGAAATAAATGCTTTGACTCAGACTATGGAATAGAAGATTTTACTAGGCAGGATTTAACAAGTGTGATTATGGATTTCAGCGCACTCCCTTTCACAGAGAGGGGGCCTGTATCCTGAGGGGGACTGATTATATTCTAGGCTCTACCAACAGTTACATGTTTAATTGGTTTTGTTTTTTTTTGTTTTTTAGGTACAATCGTCGGGGTATCGAACCAGACGGCAAGGTGGCCAACTACGTGGAAACTGAACAGATCGTCTCCATCATATGCTCTGACAGCATACATAGAGCTTCATTCGTTCAGGTAAGTTTATTGGCTCGTAATATTTCATTAATGGGGAAGGCAACTGTCAAAATGGCGCTGTCGTAGCTAGTTCCCAAAACAAGCTAATAATGTAAGGCATGAGTGAGGTGGTTTTATTTTTTCGAAAATGACGCTTTGTTGTGATCCTAAATACTTCGAAATTGGAGTCCACCATTTCTCGAAAGACCAAAAATTTAAAAGATTGTTACCTAAAGCAATTTGTAGAGATTTATTTGGAATTACAAAGCGTTCGAGGTTATGTCGGAAACATTTTGAAATTTTCTTCAAAATGTTTCCGAAATATTACACACACACACACGAGGAAATATTTAAAGTTTTGAAATATTGAAAACAACGAAATAGTGAAATAAAACCAAACTAATGAATGAACATAAAATTGCTTGAATGAAGAAAATGTCAAATTTATGTCTATTTTATTAGCTGTGTAGGGACCTAGCTATGATCACGCCATCTACAATTAGCTTTGCCCAACCTTCCCCATTTAATTTGATTTTTTATTTGTACGGGACCATACCTGGAAAACTTCTGGTTACGGAGATTTCGCTGGCCCAAGTTTCCACTTTTTTTTTTCCACGAAAACAAGTACCTCACAACTTCTGTGCCGTTGCATGCATCCATAAGAACAATATCTGGTGTGCGATACATCGCACGCTGCCGTAAATAGCTATTTTGCACACCAAAAATAATAGTAGATTGTACAACAAGTGCACAAAACGAACCATTTTTATCCGAGACTTGGCGACGGCTGATAGTAATGTCGAGGATAAAATGGTTTTGTGGACGAGTTATAAACTCTGCTTTTCACTTCGATTGCGAGGAAATAAAACAGTAGTATAACATAACATTTCTTTAATTAAAATTCAAAGTAAAATTAGTACAGCTTTAATACCATACTTGAATATAAATTTTAAAATCTTTTATGTCTTAAAAAACACATAAGGCTTTCTATCTCATCATCATCTGCCTAGCCGTTTCCCAACTACGTTGGGGTCAGCTTCCAGTCTAACCGGATGCAGCTGAATACCAGTATTTTATATGGAGCGACTGCCTATCTGACCTCCACAACCCAGTAATTGGGTGATACGATACCCCTTGGTAAGACTGGTTGTCAGACTTTCGGGCTTCTGACGACCCGTAACGACTGTCAGAGATCCACGAATGACAGCCGGAACCAACAGCTTAACGTGCTTTCCGAGGCACGGAGGAGTCTCGGTACGTAAAGATGGTCACCCATCCACAGACCAACCCCGGCAAGCGTTGCTTAACCTGATGGATCGACCCGTGCCGGCAGTTATTACTTAGCCACGAGATAAGGCTTTCTATCTATGAACTTCTTATTGTGTTTGGCTGTATGGCTCATTTTCTTTGCCTTAATATAGATACATTTATGAGTAGATACGTTAATGCACTTGTGCACAAAATTAGATTTTGTGCAGCCTATATCCTGCACAAATAAGCACTTTCAGAGCATGAGAAGTGAAAATGTTTTTTTTTTTTTTTGCTAAATTTTACTTAGTTTGATGTACAAAATCGGCTATGTGCTGGGCCTTTTTACACGCGGAACCTATAGAACAGGCTACTTGAACTAAAAACTTCCTGAAGTAGCAGCGCAGTGCGGGTGGGGTGTGGTGGCGTGATGCAAGAACTCAGTGATTCGTCAAATTGTGACAACTGTCACCCCTCCTGCACCGCGCAGCTACCTCAGAAACCGACTCAGCTAAGCTGTCGGCCTATAGCAACAAGTAAGGCTGTGTTTCCACTGAATTGGAAACAAGCAGAGAGGAAACAAGACGTGCAGGATCGTAGACCGTAGACCATCAGGACAAAGACCGATCTGTTTATTTGAAATCTACATCTCGCCTTAAGTAATCTTATTGGTCTATTTCAGTACTTCTCGACTGCTCTAAACACTTTTAAGTGGAAACGAAGCCTAAATGTGCTTCACAATGATTGCATAATCACTTCTCTTTACTCAAACCTATGATTTATGTTAGTTAGTGTAGTAATTATAGTAAAACGCGAATTATTTTAGTATAACAAATGACTACATTAAACTGGTTGTGTAATACCGTTACTTCAGACGTTCCGTTGTAAAATGTCATGCATCGATGAGTTTAAGTGGGCAGAAGAAGTTTTTTTTGATAACTGTACTTTTATACCTTTTTTGAAGTTGCAAATTCACTGAGGCTTGGCTTCGTACATCGGGTTTAAAAGCTTTTTAGCAATAAATAAAGCCTTTGCCATTACAAACATGTTGAATGTTTCAGACGAAAAGGTTTTAAGACCGTTTTTAAACCTAAATAAAGAAAAGCAAATTAAAAGATAAAGTTTAAACAATACCACAATGATCTGGTGTTTTCATGAAGTAATATTTACCAAAACTCTGAATCTAGTAATTGATGAGTACTACTATAGATAGAGCCATTCACGACGACGCGCCCCACTCCGCTCCGCTCCGTACTAAAGTACAGCTTACAGTACAGTAATCGCGGAGTGGGGCGCGTTTTCGTGGAGGGCACATCTTTAACCATTTAATGTAAGTAGTCATGTATGTGTAGGCAACTGCAACTATTATCATTGTTTGTATTATGATTATAATTTTAAAAAATCGTAAGTGTGCGTTTCCCAACAGGTACGCGGCTCAGTACCAATCTTTTGGAGTCAACCGGAGTACAAGTTTAGACCACCACCACGCCTCGATCGAAGTAAGTGTCTCTCTTCGAAAATCCCATATCTAAAGTCTATTCAAATACTTTTTTCCATTTTATGTTATTGTCACTTAAATAAATGTCAACTTTATATTAGTGTAAATTGAGTTGATTTTAGGATTTTCTATTTGACTAGTACTAAAAGTAAAGTACAGTATTGAAAGTGTCATACTCATAACATAACATTTGATGAAATTGTAGCGCTAGCATTATCTAAACTAATATTATAAAGAGAAAAGATTTGATTTTTGTATGTTTGTTTGTTTGTAATGAATAAACTCAAAACTACTGGACTGATTTTAAAAATTCTTTCACCAGTAGTATGCTATATTATCACTGAGGAATATAGGCTATAATTTATAAAGATATCCTGCTGGCGGAAGCTAGTAAAATTTATTTTTACAAGTACACATATTATTTGTTTATATTTTTGGAATCTACACTCGAGAGCAATGAATCCGGGTCACTTAAAGAATGTTAAAAATCTCGGAAACTAAAAATGATAGGTTAATGCAATAAATTGTATTTAATAGACAATGTAATACTCCTTAAATGAAAGTAAAAAAAATATGAGTCACCATACATTTCATTAACACAAAATTACATAAAGAAAAAAACTGCTGATGCTTAAAACAAAAATAGGAAACATGAAATTTTTGAACTTTATTACGATTTTCTTGAATTTTAATACTTCGTATTGCCTCCTTGTGCTTCCATTACTGCGTTTACGCGGTTTGGCATGCTGTACACCAAGTTCCTTATACGATTTTGGGGAATATTCTCCCATTCCTCTGTGAGAGCAATTTTGAGCTCACGAAGCGTGATTGGGGGAGGGTTTCGTTGTTTTACGCATCTGCCTAGCTCGTCCCAAGCATGCTCGATCGGGTTGATATCCGGGCTGCGCGCTGGCCACTCCATACGAGTAATGTTCATCTCTTGAAGGTAGTCATTCACAATCCTACCTGTATGAGGTCGGGCATTGTCATGCATAAATATAGCATCCTCACCTAAATTGACCATAAATGGACCAATGTGATCATTGAGGATTTCTTCCACATATCTTTCGCTAGTTAAAGAGCCGTTTTCTATGATCACCAGCTCTGTGCGACTTTCAGAAGAAATTCCGGCCCACACAAGTACAGACCCACCACCGTAGGCTACTTTTTCTTCGATGCATGCTTGCTTGAATCTTTCCCCTGGTCTTCGATACACTCTGTGTCTTCCATCGTGCTTGTAGAGCATAAATTTTGATTCGTCGGAGAACATAACTTTTGACCAATCTTCAATACTCAAATTTACGTGGCTCTGGGCATATCTTAGTCTTGAAATACGATGCCCACGCTCCAGTTTAGGGCCATTTGCAGGTCTAAGGGGTTTTAAGTTAGATTCAGCAAGCCGACGTCTTACTGTCCATGCACTTGGGTTACTTCCTCCGAGGCGTCGAAACTGATTTGTGAGTTCAGTTCCTGTAAGAAAGCGATTTCGAAGCATGGTGTTCACCAAGTATCGGTCTTCTCGTGCTGTGGTACACCTGGTTCTGCCCGTTCCTGGTCTGCGTAGGTTAGAACCAGTTTCTTCGTAACGTCGGAGAACTCTTTGTACTGTTGACAGCGACACACCGACAGTCCTGGCTGTATCGCGCTGACTCCGGCCGGTTTCCAGCATTGTAAGTATTCTGGTGCATTCTTCAGGCGTAAGCGACATAATTTCAGCTTGAATAATGAATATAGAGCACTATCAACATGGTTTATGTACCCACATAAATGACAGATTACAAACAAAAGCAAAACCAAATGCTGTAATTTCGTAGTTCCATCTTCGAAAGTGGCCCTTTTTCAAATTTGATTTTTTTATGATATAACTTTACAATAACTAAGAAGTTTTAATACCTTCATTTAAGGAGTATTACATTGTCTATTAAATACAATTTATTGCATTAACCTAGCATTTTTAGTTTCCGAGATTTTTAGGATTCTTTAAGTGACCCGGATTCATTGCTTTCGAGTGTAAATTGCAAACGCAGGTTAACAGTATTTGAAAACAAAAAGTGCCCATATTGAAGGAAAAAAAACAAGCTATCATTAATCAAACATTACCTTCCTCAGCCGAAGAAGAATCCCACACAGCCTTCAAGAAGCATTTCGAAGAAGAGGTCAAAATGTACAAGAATGTGTGTATAGTGAACTTGGTGGATCAACAAGGTAGAGAGCGCATCATATGGGAGGCGTACGGCGATCATGTGCTCAAGTACAACAGTCCTGACGTTATCTATGCTACTTTTGACTTTCATGAGTACTGGTGAGTAAAGGTTTCACAATAATATCAATATCACCAGCTTATTGCCTGTCTCACTGTAAGGCAAAGACCGCTTCTGATACAGAGAAGGCAGGAGCATTGATGTTTGTCCGCACCACGCGCGCTCATTGGTCAAATCATATACGGTCTTATTTATAAACGCTAGTTAAATTTAGTTATATTATTCTGTTCTTATTCTATTCTATTCTATCAAATGCTAAGCAATTGATTAGCAAAATTCTTATTCATAAACGCTATTTAGCGCTAAGAGGTTGCTAAGCAAATGATTAGTAGCTGTCAAAATTAAACACCACCGGTGCCCTGTTTAGAGCTTGCTAAGAGGATGTTAAGCGGCAAGATGGCGGATTTTATTTGAATCAGCTGATCGATACAAGATTTTCTGTGCTCGATATTATTTTGTTCTCTATTATCGAGTTGTGCCTTAGTAAATATTGATTTCTAAAATCTTTTACGGGATTTGAGAATGACGTAGAAGAATTCAATCATTTTGAAACGCTGGCGGGAACTAGACAAAGGAGAGGAATACCTACAAAGCTCATTTAAACTCACTACCAGGATAATTACCTATTAGATAATATTCTTCATTTGAAGTACACAGATTTCGTGAGGAAGTTCAATGGAAATTGTTACAAACAAACATAATATCACGCCTATATTCCCCGAAGGGTTAGGCAGAGGTGTACCTATAGTACACCCACATTTCGCCAGTTATGTTTAAATCCCATGTAATAGGGGGCGAGCCTATTGCCATAAACCGAGCACAAATCCAGACTCCGGGCTGGTAATGAGCAATTCCAGATGAAAAAACCCAAACACTATGCCCGACTCGGGAATCGAACCCAGGAGCTCATGCTCAGCAGTAGCGCTTGCGACCACCAGACCAACGAAAACCAACGAAATTGTTATTATCTTGTGTGTTATCTCGTTATTGTACCAGCCCGTCATCTTATTGTGCCAGCTCTAAGGCCCAGAACTAAATAAAAGCTATGTTGTAGCAGTCACACACAAATAACAAGAGATATGTAATAGAAAATAATTTATTTTGATAAATAATAAAGCAACATCATTGTTATAAATTCATTATTATTGATTTCCAATATTCTTCCTCCAAAGACGGGTGTCATTCTTTTCTCATGGCACTCGCATTCCTTATCGTTTTCATGGAGCAAGGTCTCCTCCCTAATCTTTGCGAGGTTGAATAATATTTGTGCTAGGTGCTAGTGGCTCATAGCAGCAGTCAAACTTGCTGTAAAGAAATGTCAAATAAGTAGTAATTGTTATTAAAAGATACTGAAACTCTGGCCTTGGTGCAAAAGCAATAGGAAGTAATAAAACATACAACATACACAAAACATAACATAACATCACGCCTGTATTCCCCGAAGGGTAAGGCAGAGGTGTACCTATGGTACACTCTCATTTCACCAGTTATGTTTAAGTCCCATGTAATAAGGGGCGAGCCTATTGCCATCAACCTGGCACAACTCCAGACCCCGGGCTGCTACTGAGAAATTCGAGATGGAAAAATCCAATAACACTTACAAAACAAACATTTCTAAGGTAGTATATTCATGTTAAGAAGGGCTGACTGAGAAGAACTGACCAAGTGAATGAAAAAGCAATAGCTAAGTATTTTCATGTCCTAGATTGATAGTTTTGTACCTGGTTAGGTATAGTTTTACTTAGTGGTTATATACGATACGATGACGACATCGTTCCTCGAACAAACCACGAAAAAAACGACATGAAAATACATAGCTATTGCTTTTTTATTCACTTGGTCAGATTATAATGGTTTATATTAGTAAGTAGATATAAATCCAGAGATAAATACCTTTTCCTCATGTTTACTCCAATTATTGGAGCTTATTATTTTCATTGCTACCATCGCAAAAACAATGAAATAAACTTATTAAATATTTATATTATTTATAAAAAAATCCGATGAAATTATTGACTTTTGTCTGTCAAAGTCACGACGGATACAGAAATCGTGGTTTTGACAACTTTATTCATAAAATTCTGTTTTTTAGTCGACTATTTTGATTATAATCTGTGCCGAACGCGTAATTTCTCCTCTATTTCGTTTCGCAACTAATCACTTGCTAACTAGCGTTTATAAATAAAGAAAAGTTATCCATCTATTTAGAGCTAACCATTTGCTTAGCTAAACAGCGGCTAATCAGTGATTAGCGAGATTTTTATAAATAAGGCTGATAGAGCGCGCTTCTCCCGCTTCCTGTTACACACTTCCGTCTCTTTTCACGAAATCACTCCCACAGATTGCAGGAACGCGAGATGAAAAATGTTACACATCAAAAATGAATTACACCAACCAACAAAGTCTCGACACTAACTTGCTTTACCTTATCTACAATAGGGATGATGCCTGGGTCAAAAAAAAAAACTATTTAGTCCGTCAGTCAGATAATAAAAAAATATTAGACACGTATTTTTTGCTTTAACATATTACTAAAAAATGACTCAGATACAACGCATTAAAGTTGGGGAGTGGGGGTTGATACGTCACAAGTATGTATTCAATCTACATACAAGTGACGTCATGGCACATTATAACTTAATGTATCGCCGTAATCTTTTGATAACATAAAAAAGGCCATCCTTGACTACGCTGACGTCAATTATCTTGATCTCACTGAGGCACAACTAGATAAACTTGAGCGACTTTAAAACTTTTGCATAAGATTTATATTTGGCCTGCGCAAATATGATCACATTTCTGAATTTCGTACAAAGCTCAAGTGGCTTCCCATACGTCTTCGCCGGAATTCTCATATCTTATTTCAGCTCTACAGTATTCTGTTCAATCCTATAACTCCCTCCTATCTTAAAGAACGATTCAAGTTCCTACATGACACACATAATAGATATCTAAGATCATCGGAAAACTTGAGACTAGAGATGCCGATGCATTCAACCAGCTTTTATGACAAATCTTTTACAGTTCAAGCAGTACGGTTATGGAATGCCTTGCCCGTGTCGATATGGCGAGCTCAATCCTTGTCCACTTTTAAAACTCTGGTAAAAAAACACTTCCTCTCTCCTTAAACATCATCATTACATTTATTTCCTTGCTCTTGTTTCATGTTTATAGAAATATTATAAGTATATCTATGTATATATATTTATATGAATAAGTTTATGCTTTATGTATGTATGTACATATTTATTGTATATGTAGAAACTACATATACAATAAATATGAAACACCCACGCACCACGTTACACACCACGGGAGTGCCACCGCTGACTACCTGCAGTATTGTCTCTCCTGTTACCTTTAATCCATCCAAAGGTTGTCTGTAAAAGATCGCTTTAAGCGATAAGACCGCCCATTGTGTCACCCTATGTAAAATTTCTAAATTTATGTCTGTAATTTTTATGGTGTACAATAAAGAGTATTCTATCTATCTATCTATCTAAAAAGGAAAAAATACGTGTACGTTATTATTTCATAGTCTACATGACGGACAAAAAACATTTTTTAGTCATCATCCCTATTTAAACAGTTCCAAAAAAGTGTTTTTAGATCTGTATATAATACTAGACCCTTGTTTAGATATGCTTTACATTTCTGATTCGCGTTCAAATAGCAGCTCTTTTTCTCTTTTTATAGTTTTTTTTATTTGCATCCTCAGCCGCGGCATGCACTATGAGAACGTGAGCATCCTAATCAACGCGCTCGCTGACGTCATAGGGGAAATGCGGTTCTGTTGGCGCGACGACCGCGGCCTCATATGTACGCAGAATGGCGTGTTCCGAGTCAACTGCATCGACTGTCTCGACAGAACCAATGTGGTGCAGGTATGTAAAGTGAAAATAGGTTTTATTTTTTTTCATACTAGCGGACCTCACAGACGTTGTCCTGCTCGAACAGCGCTACTTACCGGGTCGCGTAAATACAAAGGCGGATACAACACAGGCAGCAGCTGTTCTGTAAAGCAGCTGTGTCCATATGAATAAAGTATTTATTACATACATTTGAATAGTGTCTGCAATGTGATTGGCTCCGAAAGACACTGTTGTAACTAAAACGACTGCAATACAGCTTATAAGTACTCGCTCTGTCTACATGTAATTGCTTGTTTAGGTAAATTTTGTACGCCATAATATATTTGCAAAACATAGTGCACATATTTTAGACAATATACTATCTGTAACCATACCTATGTTTAACAAAATAAATGATTGATTGATTGATACACTGCAGGTATCAAACTTGCTTGTGACGTAACGCACCTTGCGCTTTTCGACTGTTTATAATCTAACTGAAATAATACCATGGGTGTCTGGGTTGAATCCGCCTTTGCATTGCGTTATACAAACAAATGCGGCTGCACTGCAAACCGCTGTGTTGCGGCTAGGTTTAAGCCATTCGCAAGATAATGCAGCACAGACTATGGGTGTCTATGTTGTAACCACATTTGTATTTACGCTACCGGGTCTAATTTTGAATCTAAACCATCCAGGGATGCACTCAAACACACAAACAATTTAACACAGACGTAGAGAAGATTTATATATAAAGATAATAATATCCCCTCCCCACTCAACCGACTCCTACTCCTTCAGTGTGCACGCGGTTCGGTTGTGGAATTCACTTCCACCTAACATTAGGTACTGCCAACAAACTGTTGCAGTTGGTGGCAATAGGCTCGCCCTTATTACATGGGACTTAAACATAACTGGCGAAATGTGGGTGTACTATAGGTACACTTCTGCCCAACCCTTCGGGGAAACAAGGCGTAATGTTATGTTATTTTAGAAGTATGTATGTAAGTATATTCTCGTATTGTATGTTTATTTTTAATGAGTGAATAGTTAAATGTCTTTATTTTCTCTTCTACTCTTACACACGTTGTCTACATCTCTTTTTATCCACTTTCCTATCGCAGGTATGCTGGAAGAGATTTCTTTAGAAATAAGCATCACCTTTGTACATATTTCCCTGTTTTTCTTTTTTTTTCTTGTCTGTTTATACGTATGTACATAAACTATTTAAAAAAAAGAAACTAGAGCGTTAGTTCACACTTATATGCACCGTAATCAGTGACGGTATCTGACATGGTAACTGGATACGATAAGCCCGATCATGTGCCACAAATGTAGACCCATCAGAAAGTACTCTCAAATATTCTAATCCTAGATGAACTATGAATTCGCCTTTGATTGACTTAATGAAGATATTGTATAATAATTATAAAATACATTTTAGATTTTATTTTAAGGATAGCTGAAGACTAATGTGTGATTTTTTAATTTCTATTCTTTATTTTATGTTTTCTAAATAATAGGAAAATATATATTATTGACAAGGTTTAAGAAAAAAGTGTTTTTCAACAACAACTACAACAACATTATTTTTCTGCTATATTTTGTATGAAACTTGAAGAAAGTGGTTCAGCCACATGCAAGCAGGCCTATAAAACGATGTTGATGATATTTTTAAATGTTCAAAATCAAAAGTAGTTTCTTGTAAAATAGTGATCAAACGTCAGTCTCGCGTTATTTTCGGAAAACTTGTTGCGAATATTCGTGATTTTCCATGAATACTTAACTTATTTGAAAAACGCCTTCTCAAATCACAATTAGATTTGTTTACATAATTTTTCTGTTTTTCACAATTAATGATCAAAATTGATCAAAATCAGTCGATTTCGTTCACGGCCTCTTAATCGTTTCTTTGGGCTTCCCCTACTCTTATAGCCACAGAAATATTAAAAACAGGAGAAGTGGCAAGGGGGCGTGTCGCCGACCACGTAGAGTTGAGCGCCTCGCTCAGCTATTGAAAAAATGGCCGTCACCGCGAGTTAGTATGTTGTCAACCGCGATCGTAAAAAAAAACGATTATGCCGTCTTGTTCAGTGGTTTCGTGCAAAAATAGAAGCCAAAACAAAATTTTTCGAAGTCATGGCATCAGTTACCACCGGTAAATACAAGTATTTTACAATATTTGTCTTAAAATCACGAAAAACAACAAGCCGTAAAATATATCTGAGTTGTACTACTTTATTTTTGTTTTCCTATATTATCCCGACAGTATTATTTTTGCATTAAATACATTGCTCTTTTACAACCACCTCAGTCTGTCACTGAGTGACTGAACAAGCAATGTAAATCTGACATAACGAAACCTCAATAAGCCGTAATGTCGCATGGTGCGTCCGCTGCTCCGGTCCGCCGTATTTGAGCGCGAGCTAGTGATGTGCTCGTGGAGGTCTGACAAAGTCTATCGACAAGAAAGTCGACTGCGAATTGTTATATTACAATTTCATTTAATTGATTTTTCTTGAATTTGTTAACTCTTGTAATCCGGTTAGAAGGCCAATGTGGTTCTATGCATTTTTACCCATTTTTATAATTTTACAGCGTAATAGACAAATGCGTAACCAAAGATCGTGAAGTAAGTTCAATAATGTTTAGTTTAGTAATCTATGGAATGTCCTTGGGTTTGAATTATGAGATGTAATGCCTTAGCCTCAAGTTACTTCGTCATTTGTTATGGTTATGGTATTTTACTGAAGTCTTCATAAATGCACCATTAGCTTCGTATGCATTTATAATAATCAGCATCATATAGTCATAATTATGTATTATGCCGCAGAATTTCTAAAGAGGGTTTGAAGCCATATTGTGACGTCATGCATGCTCTAAAATAAACAATTATAATGAAAATTACTTTTAATAAGGTTATTATTAAAGATTTGGCAATGGGTCAACATTCATGCTATTTATTTCTTATGCATGCGTGTGTGTTATTGTCACATAAACCCCTAGTTACTAAAGAAAGAAGAATTCAATTTCTTAAAAATACGGGTTTTATAAGAGCCTGCAAAATTACAGTTCGCGCAAAACTTTATGAGCCCTCTGAAGTTAGGCCCGAGTACGTAACCGCGCATGGTACAGTTGAGCGCACAATCATTATTGTAAGATTTTTTAAATTTTTCATAGTACATTTATGCATATCAAAAAGTATTTAGATTTTAGGTATTTTTTACGTGCAGATTAAAAACTTTAATATAGAACTTGTGCATTTATTTATTTATGGCGGAGCTACACCTTCCATAAACATTTCTTCAAACTGGTGCCATACTGACACTTGGCATGTTTGGTCTTTTGCAGCCGCTAAAATTCTCTTTATTGTACTTAAAGAGACACCTGTAGTTGCCGCAGTTCGCTTTTGCACCATTTTCAGGTCATACTGTAGACCGTCTTCAGCTTCCTTTTTCATAAAGTTGAAAACATCAAACACCATTTTACGTGTTTGGCGACGTAGCACATTAAAGCGTCCGCGAAGCATATTTAATTAAACCAAAAAGTTCGATAACAGTAAGAAACCACATTAATAGAACAAACAAATACAATATAACGGTGACAAAACTTAACAACAACCTTATCAGAAACAAATAAAAATAACGAAAACAAATAACAGTAACAAAAATTTGCAATAGCAATGAAAATTAATTGTTGCACTCGACTGTACTTTCGTCTACAACGCGCGCCAGTATTGTGTACGAACGTAGCACTCACACTAAGGCACGGTGCAACGGGACGCGAGCGGTGGTACGGCGCGGGGCGCGGGGGCCGGTGCCCTCCCCGACGCCCTGTCCCGTCCCTCGGATACCGATAATATGCGTACTGCGCAGCCACTAGCGTGCGTGTTCCGAGAGCTCATAAAGTTTTGCGCGAACTGTACAAATTTATGATTAGCTTCGTATACCTATATAATTCAGTAAGTCACTAACAAATTGTAATTGTACAGTTTCAGTTTCCCAAAAGAAGCAAGTAAAAAATCAATGGATTGATGCCATAGGAATGTCAGCTAACTGGTTCTCTACAAAAACGAGAATCTCTTTTTTGAACATTTTATGGCATCATAATCATATATAACTACGTGTCGTTTGATTTGTAATTGTTTTTAAAATATTTTTATTAATTAATTAAATCATGTTTTGTTGGTTTCATATCGTTTTTGTTTACTTTATTTCCAAAACCTTTATAGTAAATTTATCGATATATTTATCGATAACTCTTCGATTTAGTCAAGCACTATGTCGTGTCCGCCCCCGAGTCCCGACAACACACAATGATAATTGTTTTAGTGTGAGTAATTATACGGAAAAAGTACGCTGTGGTTTAAATAATAAGGTTTATATTTAAATGACTGAGTTATCGATGGCGCGTGTGTGCACTTGTTCGTAGTATTGTTTTGACAGAACTGTGTGTGCAATATTAGCGTTATGGAGGGGCAATTGTGGCTTCATCGGTTTTCTATACATTTTGAACTCCACGCCATATCTCCTTCTTTATTATATCTATGCTTATAGCCATCCTCATTCGTACTCTAAACTTTCCTGACGACATTTCCCTCATTCCTCCGCATCCCATATGACAACCGATTTCCACACAACTTTTCAATCACCGGTGTCACTTTCAGATTTCCCCTTATACGGGGTTACCTTTTAACCTTAACCGTTGTAGCTACAGGAAAATGGTCTTAGGAGACTGTCCTTAACTTTTTGAGACATTTTGATATGTATACATAGATTTTGAAAAAATTGATACAGTCATCAAGAAAATGGGCAGTTTTCACGAAAACTTTTTTGATGCCAATCGATCATGTTTCTTATTAGCATCAAAAAACTCTATTGGACCAACTGACGCTTGAGTGTTAGAAAAGTCAGAAATCACAATAAAACTTTTGCCATATATTTTGTAGGAAATGAGACTCCAACCTACAACGGATTGGTCGAAAATAAACAAAAAAAAAAAAAAAACAAGTTTCGAACGAATACGCGTTATAATTTTACTTGCTTTGAGAACATAATTTAGATAATCAGCGTTCGCAATTCTTTTGCCATACTTACATGTAAACAAACATGAGTTTTAGGTAAAACAACTGTAATGCCTACACATAAGGTTCAGTTTTTAAAGTTCCTCCGAAATGTATAGGAAAAGTTTTTTTTGTGACATCTGACTTTTTCAGTACTCAAACCTCAGTAGGTCATAGAGTTTTTGGTCCTCATAAGAAACAGGATCGATAAGCATCAAAAAAAGATTTTGTGAAAACTGCTAATTTTCTTGCTGATTGTAATTTTTTCTCAAAATCTATGACTGCAGATCAAAATGTCTCAAAAAGTTAAGTACAGTCTCCAAATACCATTTTCCTGTAGCTACAACTGTTAAGGTTAAAAGGTAACCCAGTCTCAAAATCCCACCCGGTATTATACTTATTTCTTATGAATCTTCTAATTATTCATTGTATTGCAGACAGCGATAGCTAAGTACGTGCTGGAGCTCCAACTGTGTCGCCTCGGCCTGGGCACGCCGGGCTGCGGCCTGCCCCCCTCGCTGCGCCAGGCGTTCCTCACCATGTGGGCTGACAACGGAGACGTGGTGTCCCGCCAGTACGCCGGCACTAAGGCGCTGAAGGTTATCTCACAACACATCATTTATGAGTTTTAAAAGGAAGCTTACAGTATTCTCTCATTTTGTTTTGAAGTGTAGAAGAATAAGTCAGGAAAATTTTCGTTATTAGGATTATTTTCCGAGAATTTTTGAACTTATAAGTTTGAATAATTAGAAAGAAAGAAAAATATGTTTATTTGTCACAGAAACACGTGCATACAAAAAAACAATATAAACATAACAAATATTCGGCAACTGCACATCATGACGGTGACAAGAAGGCTTCCACTCAGCATAATGCTGTGCTATGGGGGACCCACAGCACAGCGCTGATTTTCAGTAATTCGAATATTCTATCATTGGTAGCGGCTAACAGGGGTCCGTTGTTCAGCTCCGTAGTATTTTCTAAGTATTGTATTGTTGGAGCTGCTGAAGATTGAAAAACTATATTTACATTGTATAAATTCAATCTCTTGTAGCGGTTACACCGCCACATACTAACTACGCATCAAAAAGACATGACGTCACACAAATTCTGCATCGCGCAATTAGAGTTTACCGCGCGAACGACATAGATAAGACTATCCGAAATCAACAGTCGGGCAGTCGGCCCGCCAGACACAACACCCGTCTGGTTGGTTGTCCGGAGGGGAGTGAGTGATCTTTACACCCTGTTCCTCATGCCTCTAAATTGGTGACCCCGAGTATGAACGTCAACGCAGCCTTCGTGCAACTACTTCAGCGTGACGTCATCATCATCATCACTCCCGCAAGCTTTCGTGAGGCGAGTCACACAGACAGCCAGCACCCTCGGCTTCAACGGGTATCCTGACCACCAGCATGCAGCGAACGCGCATTCCTGGTCATCACCCTCAGCCTCATCAGCAACCTTGGCACAGCACCTGCACCTTCGGCCGGTCTCACAAGCAGAGCCCATTCGACCCTCTCCTGGTCGACGCTAGCAGTCAGCCACAACCCGGTGCTATACCACATCCGACTCACTGGATCGTGACGCAGCGCCACCCCGACTCACTGGGGAATCACCGCAGACAGTTCCGACTCACCGTGAACTATGCGGCACCCGGTTCCGACTCACTGGAACCTTAGCTGGCACTGTGAAGCATCGCAAGATACAAGGCTCAGCCCACTATCGACCTCCGGTCTCCGGAGGGGAGTGATGTAGCGGTTACACCGCCACATACTAACTACGCATCAAAAAGACATGACGTCACACAAATTCTGCATCGCGCAATTAGAGTTTACCGCGCGAACGACATAGATAAGACTATCCGAAATCAACAGTCGGGCAGTCGGCCCGCCCGCGCCAGACACAACACCCGTCTGGTTGGAGGATCCTCCCTTTTCTATGGTGGATGAGTGATCTTTACACCCTGTTCCTCATGCCTCTAAACTCTTAGTATTATATAATTGCATTGCACATATGTGAGCACTGTTTACTTACTTTAAATCTACCATTTACTGAGTACGTCTTTCATTGACTTGAATGTACCCTGGCGGCTGAGAGTATGTCATGCTCACTCAAATGTCTCGCTGGTGGTGGCGTGTGTGTTGGATCATTAAGTTCCCTTCAAAATGGTTGAGCTGAATGATGCTGATCCATGCGTCATGTTCGTGATCGGGCGCCGTCAGTGGGGACTAGTCATCTCTTAGCTGCCATGGCTTATTTTAATTATTTCTCATGCTTCATCTTTCTGACTGACCGACCCCTTGACAATAGGGAAGATGACTAAAAAAATGTTTTTTGTCCGTCATGTAGATTATGAAAAAATAACGGACACGTATTTTTTCTTTTTTTACGTTATTATAAGATTACGGCGATACATTCAGTTTTAATGTGCCATGACGTCACTTGTATGTAGATTTTATACATACTTGTGACGTATCAACCCCCACTCCCCAACTTTAATGCGTTGTATCTAAGTCATTTTTTATTAATATGATAAAGGAAAAAATACGTGTCTAATATTTTTTTATTATCTGACTGACGGACTAATAGAAGAATAGAATTTCTTTTTTTTTGACCCAGGCATCATCCCTATTCAAAAGTACCTGTAATTGGTTTATTTGGAATAAATGATTTGAGTTTTAAGGCAACGAGGTAAAAAAAAATAGGAAAAGTAACAACAAATTAGGTCTACTGAATATCATTTTCTGTTATAATATCTCATAATAATGGGCTTTTCAAATTCCTGTTTAGCATTCGTTCGAAATTGTCTTTTAAAAACAGCTCATATAGGTTTTCAGTTTTACAGGATCTAAATTCATGTTTTTCCTGCAGGGTGACTACACAAGAACTGGCGAAAGGAAATTCACAGGACTAATGAAAGATGGCGTCGCGTCCGCTAACAGGTAACTCCTTACCTTAAAACTAAAACGGGTATGTTTTAAGGTAACCCAATGTATTTAGGGTTCTGGGTACCAACCACAAACAATTTTTCAGATTCATCATACGCCACTTTAACGACGAAATCACACAATGTGCCATAGACATTTTACTCGGACAGGAAGTCAATATGGCGACCGTCGAGACGTTTGACAGTTTTTGGCGCGATTTTAAAACCGCTTCGCTGATGTTGGTTGAGAATATGGACACTGAAAGGCCTAAGTTAGAAATGATGCCGAGTTACTTCGGACATGGGTTGACTAGCGAACTCTTGGGTGCGGAGATAGCGTACGGAATGGGGAGGTCAGTCGATTGGAATATACTATAGTGTGTTTGTTTACGTGTTTAAATAAATGTAAACAATCTTGAAGTGACATGTGTTTAAAAATGCGAAAATTTAATTCACAAAATGTTTAGGTTATCTTATATTATGGATGGTTAATCGATTTGCAGATTATTATGCATATTTAGACATGTCAGGTTTGTTTATTTTTAATTAAATACATAAAGGAACAGAGTATAGTTCTTACTAATGAAATTTAGTTTCGCTTTTCTTGACCTCCTCTCCGTCATCTGTTAGCTTTGGTAAGTTGTTGAAATCACATCTATTTGCACGGGTCAACATTTTTCTTTATAATTTTCTGTTACATTGAGGTGTCATTCGCTGGAGCGTCCGCTCGCAAGTATACGCACTCATTCGGACCGAAAGTGCGTTTACGTGCAAATGGACTTTTCGCTCTAGCGAATGACGACTCTGAGGTCTGCTTGAACCACAAATCATTAAATTAAATTGATTTAGCGGTAAAAGTATATAAAATTATAAGTATATTCGTATAGTTCAATTTCTGTCAGATGTTTGAAGATGACAGAGAATGATAATTATTTTAAATTCGTTTAGCGCTAAATATTTTTAGTGATTTGTGGTGAGAGCGGGTCTAAGTGTCAGAAATAGATAGAGATACAAAAAGTTGTGATCCGTGCGTGTATGTCTGATTTCAACTTAAAAACAGACTTCTAACTTCCAAAAGGCTGTTGACGCCTTTCTTTCTGATAACTTTCTGAAGTACACACGTTTACACGTTTCCTAAAACTTTGACATAAGTTATTAGGTAATAACTGCGATACAATGTGTAAACTTATGACACGTTTTACCTTTAACCTGACAAATCTTAATCTGCTGCAAATAATTCACCTTCCGCTGTTTGACACCTCAACAAATTTTAGATTGACGTACTTACTGAATTCGGTGTGCTTGTGTGTGTGTATAATAATTATTTTAACAACCTTAATCTGTGGTTATACTTATAGGCTCTAAACCACATTTTAACTCATAATACTCCACATTTTTTCCATGAGTAGTTTGTGTGTGAAAAGTCACCTAACCCAATGTTGTAATACATAGAAAGCGATGGTCCCGATTATATGCTTTCTATTAGCACAGCACATAAATTTCAGTGTGAAAACGTCAACCAACTTTTATCAAAGTTCATATTCATTTGTAATATTATCCAAATATGTATATCGACATAAATATAACAATAGGGATTTTAACTGGGAAAAAAAAAAAAATTGTCCGTCAGTCAGGTAGTAAAAAAATATTAGACATGTATTTTTTGCTTTATCAAATTAATAAATAATGGTTTAGATAAAACGCATTAAAGTATGGGAGTGGGGGCTCGCTACATCACAAGTCAGTATAAAATCTACCGGGGAGTGACGTCATGCAATATTTTAACGTATTGCCTACTCAATGTATTGCCGTATGTTTTGATTACGTAAAAAATACGTGTTCAATATTTTTTTTAATAATCTACCTGAAGAACAATTTTTTTTTTTGTGGACATCCCCATTGGCAGTCTTATCGATAAAAGCTATTTAACTTTCGTTCCTTACTATAGATTCTTATGAAACGATTTATAAAATACCCAAACTTGTTCCAGATACTACCTCTCAACATTCAAAGACGCGCTCCGACAAGTAGCAATCGACGTGATGACAGGAGAGTCACGAACCATCCCCGACCAGCTGATCGTACCTGACGGCAGCAGATGCACCTCCGTAAAGGTTCTCATGTTCAACGTGCGTGCATGTGCAGCTTGTCTTGGTTAAATCATCTTCATGTACGCAGCAAGCTTGCAACTGTGATCCCTCTAAGTTTGATTTGTTCCATAACAAAAAATCTTTTATGGACTGGTTCTGACAGACTGACAAGAATAGTGAATTTATAATATGTATAGATATACTGGGTGGCACATTTAATATCGGTCAGTATGGGAAAGTCTGAAACTATAAGACATACGATTATCTCTTCGTAGGAACCATGTCATCAATTTTAGTAACAAGAAAAACTGCATTCATACATTTAAAAAAATCTAGTACTCAGAATCGAACCCGGACGTTTTGAAAAATAAAACGAACACTATTTCTATTTAGATACCGATTGTAGGTCTTAAGCAGTAAATTTCACTATGAAATGAACAAAATGCATTGCTTTCATACCCTTTAATTTATTGACCACCATTTTTTTCAATAGAACATAGGTATAACTTGTTTAGGTGCGTAAAATTGTCTTTATTTTTTTTTCTGTCGTGTGTCGTACGCATGAAATCATGAAGCATTTTTGTTGTGAGTAGAGCATGCAAGTCATCCCTTTTTTGGTAATTAGCAATTTTTTATATAATGTTTTATTAGTTGACTGTATAGTATAGTCACAGATAAATACAGACGGGTCACTCCGCGTTTTAGGTATGAAGCTACAAGTAGGTTCGCGGCGGGCTCCACTTGTCACTTCCCACCGAAGTGTGTCTGAAGTTGGTGTGGTCCGTACTACGATTAATACTGTATTCTGACACACGACGTGTGGCTTTAAATCCTTATCTTTAGACTTTTTCCACATACTGGCGCTAGTGTCGTCGGATTTTTTGGCTGAGGCGAAAATGTGGACTGCCTTATGCGTACGCGTTTTTGTAATGTTTTTTTTTTGTCTTAAGATGTATTAAATACCTGTAATGCGACTATGTATGTACTATATTATATTTAGTAATAGTAAACTCAAATAGAGTCGGTTTTCCGAAGGGAAGGTTGTTTGAACCCGTCGCCCCAGCTAATCTGTGGTATAGTATAGTTTGTAACCTTGTATATTTAATACGTCCAAATTGGAAAACGAATAGAATTGTTGTCTATATTTTACAAATAAGTGTACCGAAGCATATTTTTTCGAAGTGAAACCTTCTTTAGGCGCGTTGAGCGATTTTTGATAAGTTTTCACTTCTGTTGGCAGTCCCCATGACTGCCTATTTTTTCTTTCATTTTCCCGTTCAGTCTTCCAAGAGTACTAACTAGAAACCGTTCGAAGATCGCCCTTTATATGCCTTGCCTACCCCCTTTTGTTTGTGTTTCTCTTTTCGTTTATAATCACGCCTGTTTTACCTGAAGGGTTGGGCACATGTACCTAGCCTATTGCCTGCCATCAGCCGGACCCAAATCAAGATTACCAGATTTGTATTTGATCCAGGTTGCTATTGAGAAAATAATGGACAACCCAATAACTCTTAGCCCAACCTGGGAATCGAACCCAGGACCTTATACTCAGGAGTAGCGCTTGCGACCAATAGACCAAAGACGCAGTTTTTCTTTCCTTCATTTCGTGTGCATAAAAGATTGTTTTATCTATCATATAACCATTCTAAATCTATATTACAGGACCAATCAGAGCCCGACACGGCCGCGATGGCACAGCACGTCAAGTCGTTGATAGACGATTGTAAGAAGTTACTCGTAGATACGGAACCCGTGCTTGGATCCTGGGGACTTATTGATGCAGATCCCAAGTAAGATACCACAGAATTTAGACGAGATTTATTATTTTCAATAATAATAAGATTTTTTATTATTTTTTGGTAATTCAAATTCTGTAATTCAGACACGAGTCCATAGTGTTAGTATAACAAAATTACTTAAAGACTAGTGTTAGTAATAAAATAAGAAAGGTACATCCTCAACTGGTGTGGATCTTTACCCAGTGACGCAGCAGAGGGGAGTCCCACCGATCTCGGAACACACTCAGGAGACTATTAGTGGCGGCGCGCAGCCGGACGGCCATGGATGCGGTCCTTTTTCTTAATATGGCGTAAAAATCTTCTGTTTGCGCCTCCGCAAACATACCGGACGCACTATAACGCCACGACAGCCCCAACAGTATCCTGAATGCGTTATTGAATTGGATACGCAGATCGCTGTACGTCCTCTGTGTAAAACTAGTCCAAAGACTGCACGTGTAAAAAGACTGGCAGAAAGCTGTAATCTTATTGCAGTATTTATGTGCCCCTTTTGGATTTGACGGGTTTTCTTTTTACATATTGCCGCTGATACAATAAGCCCAAAGCAGTTCCACGTAAATAGGTTTTTAGCCAAGTAGAGTAAGCGCACAATGCTGATAAATGAACATGAGGCCTTTGGCACTTCCTAATTCGGAATCAGCATTTTAATGTCTAAAACATAATTCTTTATTTATTCATATTTTTCAGTACCGGCGACCCTCAAGAGACAGAAATGGACAGCGTATTAGTTTTAACAAGCGACGCGTACTACGTAGCGGACTACGACGAGACTTCGGACCGACTGCTCGGCGTACAGCGCGTATCGCTTGCTGATGTCACGCTCATAGAGCTGGGGCCCTTCGACGCCAACTGTACTACGGTTAGTAACAGTGTAGGTTTGACGATAAACTCATGACTGAACATATTTAAGTCCCACTTGGTTCGAATTTAAATTGAATTATTTACCGAATATTTTCCAAACATTCAAGTTTATTCAATGGGGACAATAGAGCTGTTGGGCAAAGTGTGACAACGTCGCCAAACAACTTGCCTCACGAACCTTTGCATCGTTTTCAATGTCGCCAACATGTCGTCCGACGTCGCTCGACTTCACAAGCGACACGTTGTGAGACATTTGTTTTACTAATATGAGGCTTAAACATCCATTGTTGTCTTAAATACCTTCCTAAACTAACAATTTTTTTACACATATTTTTGTTTCCAGCTATTCAGCGTTAGCCGGAAAAGCGGTACAGAACCAATCTACTGTATCCGAATCCACTACAGCCAGGGCGGTGAGACGGGCTACTTCCACATGTTCCGCTCCACGTCGCTGCGCTTCTTCAACAACATGGCCGTGGTCATCAACACGCGCGACGAGATGATAGGTACAGTCGGCCAATACTCAAGTACAGACGCCAGCACGTCAACCTACCCGAAACTGTCAAATTGTCCCAATCAACTTTGAACCTTATGCTTTAGTGATAAAGTTGAAAATCTATTAAAGAAATTTGACAGATTGTAGTAGGTTGATGTGCTGCCGTCTGTACAGCATCATTCTCCTGCCTTTATCCCAATTTATAAGTTTCTCTATTAGTTGTCATCTCGGTAGTCAACTTCAACCCTTTTCTTACCATAGCATCTTTCACACAGTCCATCAATCTTTTTTCACACCCGCCGTTGAAAACTACATTTCGACAAGTTGCATCGTTTGAGAGCCGCCATAGAAATATCGCGATTATTTGCGTCGGCATTGAAAACTGGTTTTATTTTGGTCACCACGTGTGAGAATGGCCTAAGGGTAAGAAAGACCAAAGAAAAGATTGATTGACTGTGTGAAAGATGGTATGGTAAGAAAAGGGGGTGTGTAATGTATGATATAATAACAAATGCTCTAATTTCACTTGAAATAACGTTCATATAATATAATTTTCATATGCTATAAAATCATATAACCTAATTTCATATGACCTAATGTTTCATATGATATAATTTTCAATATGTATAATATTCTTTTTATATAACATTCATTTGACCTAATGTTCTTTTGACCTAATTTTCATGTTTAATGGTCACAGTTCTAACCTAACTCAAATGGCACCTAACCAAATCTTAAAATATTCAATGCATGGTTGAGGGTGGGCTTGGTCGACGGAGCCCCGCGAAGCGGGGCTCCTACTTCTGGATGGTTTATAAAAAAATAACCACGAAGGGGATGGCGGGGTCTATTCGCTCGCTTCGCTCGCTCACACGACCCCGCCATCCCCTTCTAACCTAACCTGTCCGAGTCGGGGTGCCCTAAAGTCCAGATTGCATCCAATTTCTACTGGTTACAATAGTTGAGGGTGGTAGGTGTATAGGGTATAAAGCGAAGAAAAAAAAAACAGTACAATATTTTTTTAATCATAACATAGCATCACATAAATATTACATCTTATTTCAGTTTTAAGTTAGAGGCCAAAGCCCGAAGGAATTCAATTTCAGTGTATTCCTTTTTTTTTTTTAAGAATATTATCGATTCGTTCCTTTCTCTTTAAACAATACTTCGGCTTTTTTTGTGGTGATTGTCCATTAAAAAGACCACAATGCCACACAATGAATAATTTCGCTGTAACTGTATGACAGTAAGAAAAATAATAAATTCGTGTATAGTCTACCCACCTCAGGCATAAAAGCAAACTTTTGTAGCAATTAATGCTTATGCGATGCATTTTTGCTAGCACCATACTAGCAGGCGTTTAAAATCGTATCAGATTTTCTAAATTATATTAAAAGTTATTAGAGATTATGAATATTATAGTAAATGAATAATATACTACATGAATATTATGTCAAATGTGCATTATAGAAAATGTTTATTATATCATAAGAAATTAGATAAAATGAAATTATATCAACAATTCATTATCTCAACTGATCGTTATATTAAACAAAAGTATATTAACTGAAATTAGGTCAAGTGAACGTTAGATTTTTTGTTATTATATCAACCGTTACACACCCTTCAAGGGCAACCAGTCACGCGCGACTGATGTGCAGGTCGTTGCCAACGCAATTTTTCATAAAATTGGCGCGTTATCGTGTATCGTACATGTCAAGCTATAATTTCCAGTATAAGCTAATCTCCCATTGTATAGGATTTCAGTACAATGCGAGGTCAGCTTATTCTGGAAATGTATAGCTTGATGTAAAGCCGTGTCCACCAACACCACCAAGCGTGCACCATGTCGTCAGAGCAAAATAATAATAATGAAAATAACTCCACTTCCCGTTGATTTACACACAGGAAAAAAATCTGCCTAGCCTTTTCCCAACTATATTGGGGTCGGCTTCCAGTCTAACTGGATGCAGCTGAATACCAGTATTTTACATGGAGCGACTGCCTATCTGACCTCCACAACCCAGTCACTGGGTGATACGATACCCCTTGGTACTCGTAAGACTGGTTGTCAGACTTTCGGGCTTCTGACGACCCGTAACGACTGTCAAAGATCCACGAATGACAACCGGGACCAACGTCTTAACGTGCTTTCCGAGGCACGGAGGAGTCTCGGTATGTAAAGATGGTCACCCATCCACAGACCAACCCCGGCAAGCGTAGCTTAACCTGACGGATCGACCCGTGCGGCAGTTACTACTTAGCCACGAGCTCCTCATTTACACACAGAAACAACAATAAAAAATAACGAAAGTCTATGCCAAGCGCGCACTCGCCACCATTACGTTTAACCTCCGTTTGACGTACGAGAACTGTCAGTTTAAAAAAAAAACAATTTTGCCTATTGATATTTTTGCTTTTGTTGACGAGAATATCCGTCAGGCCATAGAGTAAAACTGCCCACAGACCAGATTAGCCCTTATAACAAAGCAGAAAAAAGATTTAAGCCGCGTGAGTCGACCGTGACCAATTGGTCACAGGGCTTTGATACAACTTGAGATGCTCCATGTAAGAGTACTTACTAGTTGCATCGCAGTTGCGTACGCCCGTTGCCGTTGCCAACCAGTTTAGGTTGAGTTGCCGTTTCCCCGTGTGAGAATGACCTTACACACAATAGTCAAGTGCAATTAGACCAAAAAATACTCTCTCAATAAAGACTATTTTTAGCTGATCATTACACGATAAAAACTGTTTTATCGAGTATACAGGGTGTTTGGTGCATCGTGTGCCGGTGTGATGATCCCTTCAGTCGACCATTTCAATTTGGCACACGATGCACTAAACACCCTGTATATTGCGTTGTAATGCCAATACCGCAGAATTTCATTCATCCATATTCTTTACATGTCAGACCGAATTAAAAATGTGACGCTGTCAATCTTTGACAATTCCATTTTTCCAAAACTTGGTGGGTTGAAATGCCGAAAATATCGTCGAAATTAAATTCCAAAATGGCGGCTACGATGTGATGGAATATTCACCGAATAGGCTTTCTTATGCGTCAGTAAGCGGAGTTCGCGTAGCTGAGTTTTGGCACAGATTAGTAGATGGGACACTCCGCGAAATCTTTTAAATAAAAAGCGACTCTTACAACGACACAATAATGTACAATTCAGGTCGCGCAGTGCTAATTACCGACAGTTATATTCACCTAGAAGTTGCCTCTCTTTCTATCGCGTAACTATATCTCCTGACTACGTTACGTCCACTGGATTCGACAAGTGGAGCCCGCCGCGTCCCTACTTGTAGCTTCATACCTAAAATGCGGAGTGACCATCTGTAATCATCTGTGGTTTTTGGGCCAAACATATTTGAACTTTATGCCATCAAAACCCTAAGAAAAAGAAGGCATTTCTAAATTCATTTTGTTTTTTCCCCTTTTCAGAATCGCTTCACTCGATCTGTGAGTCGTTGATGGTGGCGCGTGATGTTGCTAAGTTGACGCCGATACCTTTCCATGACGGAGGCAAACTGGAGAAGAAAAAATCAAAGGTAAACTAACTTTTTTTAATGAACTAATAATTTGAATAAACAAATAAGATAACTCGACTTGGCACACGATGTTTACATGTGGAATGTGAGCTCGGCATTGTACCGACTGTCGTAACGGCCAATGGCCTCATGGCTGAAAGCCTCGACCAGCATCTCTCTAAGCTCTCGATAGGTGCTTGGATCAAGGGCCTGATTCAGAAGGCAGTGAGGAGGTGCCTATCTATGGAGCCCAAACCACCGGTAGCTTGGACCCTGCTCCCGACACCGTTGGTTTTTTTTAATATTTTTAAATCTTTGTAAGAAATATTTAAAAATGTATATTATAATTAAATTAACGAAATAATAATTTGTTACAATTCTCCATACAAAAACTGTAACAGTTTAATTTTTTTCCACGGATATATTGTCGCATTGAAAAAGTCAGCCCTGAGAACGTAACTTTTGTTTTAAAGAAGTTATTGTTTATTCGCTTCGGCTGAGTCTGTTGCGGTTACACCGCCACATACGAACTACGCATCAAAGACATGACGTCACACAAATCCTGCATCGCGCCTAATTGCGCGATTTTACCGCGCGAACGACATATATAAGACTCCGACTCTGAGTTAATCTAACAATAAGTTATGTACTTAAATACTTATTTAATTGCATTGTAATAAAGTTGTCATTGTAATTTAATACTAACGATTGAATAGCTTTTAATAATATTAATCATTTGTATGTCAATATTGGCAAAACATAGCGCACTACCTAATATTTAAGATCTTTGTTTAAAATCACCTATGTTTGACAAATAAATTATTCTATTCTATTCTATTCCGACAACAGTCGGGCAGTCGGCCCGCCAGACACAACACCCGTCTGGTTGGAGGATCCTCCCTTTTCTATGGTGGATGAGTGAACTTTACACCCTGTTCCTCATACTCCTAAAAGTCTCTGGGCACATAGCAAGAAACTGGCATAAATTGAGTGGTTTAACTAAAAAACACTGAAAACGGGCAAAGCACTGCCAAGAAACTGCTACTAAACGGCTTTACAGATTTATAATCATAAAATGTCATGATTTCATGAACTTAGAAACTTTTATTGATGATTTTTATGATTATAATTCTATAAATAAACATTTAATACGGCCGTGAATCATATTTAGATCAACATACAACCTGATACCGACCTGCAAATTGCAAAAACTTAATAAAATTTGAATTTCGCGGGCTGCCTTGGAATGGAAGAAGTTATTGTGTTCTTTGAAATAAATAGTACCCTTTAATCTTACCAGGTACACCCAGGTCAGTCGGGCAGTGCTCGGTCCACCCTCTACTTGGATCTGTCGCGACTGCCCACCCTCACGCGAAACGTTAGCGAAACGCAACTCGTTGCCGACATCCGGAGTGTTGGTGAGTTGTAAATATAATAATAATGAATTGCTTCTTTTCTTCCTTTTTAAAATTCCTTCAAAGAAGTAAACATTTATATTTAGGACTAGGTCAAGCATGTTTGGGAGTCAGTGTGCAAGCTTTTCATACGATTTCATCCTTATACCTGTATGAATAAAGTTCATAATTATTTATACGGAACGTTTACTTAACAAAGTAAAGTCGAGGTCGTCTGTGAATCTCGCCCTGTCCTAAACTGAGACAAGCTCGTATTTTAGTCGTGTGCGGTAATCCTATTTTGTGGACAAAAGTTGCTCATAACTAGACATCGGATTTTAAACACTAACAAAGTCTTATAATATGCATGCAAATATGTACTAAAGAAGGCCGAAATATGCACAATTCAAAATCAAAAAACAATTTTTATTTTTATATATTTTTAATTAAGACGGTACAAAAACAGCGAAATATTAAATCATGCATAGTTTTTGAGACAATATACAATTAAGAATTTTTCCAAATTTTAGAGAGCAAGTGACTTTTGTCACCCAGTAATAATTTGAACACCGAAAACGACCTCTATATTCGTTATTGGACAAAATTTAAAATTTGGCCAGTGCCGTTGATTTAGGCTCCATGTCGTAATTAGAGAGTTATATGCATTTGTATATTCAAATGCATATGATCCGGTCTACTCATAACCCTTCTACGGATACTGACTATGGCTACGTTCACACAGCATTGAACTGTACGATATTTTACTATTGTTGGGATCACACGAAATTTTACGGATCGTTTTATACAGACTATTTTATGAAAGCGGGATATTGCCGTGTGTGTGATCCCAAAATCCCAACATTTTAGTCAGTGAAATATAGTACAGTTGAACGACGTGATGATTGGTTATCACGCCGTACAAAGCGATTCAACTAAGAATAGGAATGACCTTGCGCTATATTGTGCCGTTTAAGCAAAACAGCACCTCGTTTACTCATTTTGGGGCAGTCAGTGAGTATATCTCACTGACTTTGCCCCAAAATGAGTAAAATAAGTAAAATCTGCTTTGTAATTTTATGCTAAAAATAATAACAGCAAAATTTAACTAAAACGGATTACAACAAAATGTCTTGTCATGCCGTATATTTCAAGTTTCAGTTGTCATTGACGTTCCTATCCTTAGTTGAATAACATTGTACATACGGCTACATATCAAGCTATACATTTCTATTATAAGCTGATCTCACATTGTATAGGATTGCCGTACAATGATAGCTTATACTGGAAATGTATAGCTTGATTTATGTAGCCGTGTGTACCTATCAACAAAGCCTCGCCATATAAAAACTAGATCAACCATATCTTCGAACGTCCTCCTTACGTCTCTCTTTCTAACTTTTATTTTCCTATATCCTTTCTCCCTCTATCCTATCAGACGGCAATATTCCAGTTGCGAAGAAAAGAGATCCAAAGGGCATATTAAAAATACTGTCCCAACCGACGATTCTGCACCGCAACGTGGTAGCTACGACAAGTGAACGAGCGCACAGTTCCTCGCAGACTGTTAGTTAACCTCCTTAGAATTATATTAGACAACTTTTGTCCGCGGCTTGGCCCGATTTGAGGTAGGAAATTAGTCTAAAGGGACCTATGTCTAAAAGATCCTATGTCCTAACCCAGGTCATGGTCTACCTGCGTGCCAAATTTTATCGAAATCCGTTCAGCTGTTTAAGGTAACAGACAGTTACTTTCGTATTTTTTATTATATTAGTATCAATAAGTAGCTGTAGCTGTTAAAGCATTGCAGGCGTAAGCACGTCGGACTTTCCGTTGTGCTATTTCGGCAGATGTGTTGCTACATGTATCCAACATCACAATCAACCTATAATGTTCCCATTGGAACACAGTCCTCCACTCGGTGAGAGGGAGTGGGCCGTAATCCACCACGCGGGCCCAGTGTGGGTTGGTAGATGTCACATGTCTTTAAATTTTTGGTGCTACATTTAATAACAGCGTGCATTTTTTTGGCAACGTCGCAAATAGCTATCAATTGTTGACCTGTTTGTTTGTGGAAATATGAAATATTGCTGTATACTAAAATAATGGCATGTATTTAATCGAACCTCTAATAATTCTCATTTTGCGCTCCTATAACAATATTATGTAACACTCTAATATAATGATTGCGCTTCTTTTTGTGAACCGCAAATAATTATTTTTTTGGTTTTTATAATTTATAACTGCGACCATGCCGTAATTATTGACGAATAAATCAAAACCGGTAAGTATTTGACAGCTATTTGCGACGTTCCCAACGTTCACAATGCAAAGCCTTAAGATAAAATCTCATTCTAGGATCAAAAGCCCTGACCAACATGACGGAACAATTCAGTAAGTTGAACAAGCTGAGTCACTCTTTAAACGCGCGCGCTCGACCTAGTCTACAGCTGAAATTTGACCAGAGCGCTTCTCGAACCAAGAAGATCTTTACCCTCGGACAAAATAAGGACAACAAGAAGAAGGGCAGCCTTTCCGACGGCATGAGCTCCGACTACTCCTCAGATGACGAAAACAGAACAAACATCTTCGAACCAACTCTAGACAACTTCGAGAACACTCAACATTACTTAGGCAAACCCGGACAGAAAAGCGACGCTGAAAATGACTGCGAACTCATTCAGAATCCTCTGTATTCCTCCAAAATTGAGCCAAATGATACGCAGGTTTTTATTCCGTCTCAAATTGTAACTAATCTTGACAAGCAAGGTTCGAAAACGCCTAGCAATGTCTCACACATTGACAAGATCAACCCGTTTAACATAGATTCGTCGAAGACTCCAGAAATCCATGTGGACGGAGCTTTCGCGAAGCCAGCGCCTCCTAATTCCTTGTTGCTAGCTCAGAAACTGTCACACAGTTCCAATGAGTTGAATTTCGATGATGGCCAATCAGAGGGGGTGAATTTCCATGTGCGTTCGAACTCTCAGCATGATATCACGTTGAATATAGCGCAGTCGCATAGCGAGTCTGCTATAAGGCAGTTCAGGAATATTGCTAGTCCTGTTGGAAGCGCTACTAAGGATATGGTACTCTCACCGCTGACTAAGTTGGCTAAGGGAGTCCAGAATCTTGGAGCTAACTTGGATCCGAGGAAGATGAAGGTGAGATAATATTTTAGCTCAAAGATAATTAAATAAAGAACATACTGCGATCAAAGTTCAAATGTCCAGACTGATATACAATACTTTGTTGTGTCATTAGACTTTCGCAGATAGTATGTCCCCCCAATAGGGGATAAATCTTGATTTCTGTTGGACTAGGACTTATCAGTATTTTCTCATGATACTTAAATGATATTTTATTTATGTAAATTGGTTTTAGAAAACAGTTTAACACCTCAAAAAAGAATAATAATTTTTTAAAACTTTAGGGGGTCGGTTCATAGTGAAGGGGTCCGATGGGACCGATGCCTGCCGGGAAAGTCCGAAAGGGATACCGTGGCCCCTGGCAACGTAAAGGCAACTGAAAAAAAAGGGGTTGGTTCATGCTAGAACGTGACAACATTTCTGTTATTCAAAGGCACTGAGTATTATAAGTAGATGTCTCCACTATGAGAAGGCATATACATTTGTAATGAATAACTATTCTACGAGACCACTGTATAAACATTAATATTAACACATTTTTTTCTCTTTCAGGCCGCACCTGCCGTAAAGCAAGTAACAGAACAACAATACGAAGATCACAGAAAACTACAAGAAAAATGGCGCGGTTGCAACACAAGGCTTGTCGCTCTCTAATGACAGTGTTGCCATCACCAACCCAGTGTTGCCAGGTGAAAAATTATTCAGTTGTTTAGTCCAAGGAAGCCGCATACCCAGTGATATATTTTCCTTTTTAAATAATTTATTTATTTTTATGTTGTGTGCACAATTTAGTATGTTTAATGGCGTAGACTTAGTCTGCATTGTACAGTTGGATTTGTAGTTTCGTACTATGTGTGTTATTCAAACCATACAGTATTTTGTAAACTAATTGAAGGTAGTTTACGATGTCTAATGATACGAATAGTTTGCAGGGTTGAAACGTACGGTCCTTTAGTCTTAGGCAGAGATTTTTAAGACAGTTTATTGTTAATCCATCTTTGTTACAATCTAGAAGGGACAGATGATAAAAAGGTTCACATGTTCACGTAGTACTTGGTGCGTTTATATGCGAAGTTTTTGGCAAGTGCCTCGATTTGCGCATGTAAAATACGCCATTCACACGGCGCTGTATGATATGCTACGGTAAAAAGTTGAGATTTACTGTTAAAACAAGGTATTATGAAACTGCCATATGATCCCAAATTTATCCAGTAAAATATCTGAATAGGACCTGTGGGTGCAGGTTGTGTGATCGACAAACGAGTGGCACTAACCACTTGAGTTACTGCCATTATATCCGGCCCGAAATGTGCATGTAAGTAGCCTGTACGGAAAGCTTATAAAATGCGGGGTCAGCTTATACTGGACATGTGTAACTTGAAATATACACATCTACAAGAATTCATTTCATTGTCTACAATTTGTGTTCCGTAATACTGTAAAATACAATAGACGACGTATATTTAGTAACTTAATCCGCTCAACTGTTGCTACGTCAAGCGCCGAACGCAGTGATACATTCCGTTCGGCGCTTGACGTGACAACACGTCGTGTCCGGGTGGGCAACAAGTCAATCGTCATCCCGAGGATGCCACGTTGAGAGGTCAAACACGTGTCGATTTCTTACAGTGTTCTTTATGACTCTTTAAGAACATTTAGTTTGAGTCAATTAACTATCTTCCGTAATACTGTATCAATATGTATTTAATATTAAGTACACTATTGTGTAACACGTTTTATGACTACACAATGGGTTCAGCTTCCAGTCTAATCGAATGCACATGAATACCAGTATTTTACATGAAGTGACTGCCTGCCTGTTTTGTGACTGCACATTGATACAATATTATGGAACAAAGGTTATAAAAAATTAAGGGAATTCTTGTCGATAGTTACATCTTTTGATGCTGACTGCACCATAACATGCACCATTCACTTGTACCATAAACAAGCAACAGTGAGCTACCTGTTCCCTCTACAGACCGTTCACTATAACTTGTCCCTTGCCGTCATGCTGGTACCATTGCTTGTCAAGGACTAATAGAGTTCAAAATGGCGACTGACAGAACAGTATTGCGGCTGAATCTACATTGCCACATGCGAACTACGCATCTAAGACTTGTCGTCACACAAAATCCTGACGTCACACAAATCCTGCATCGCGCTATTAGAGTTTACGAGAGAGAGTGATCACGTCGGGGTCACCAATTTAGAGGCATGAGGAACAGGTTGTAAAGTTCACTCATCCTCTATAGAAAAGGGAGTGTCTGGCGGGCAACTGCCCGATGGTTGATGTCGGATAATCTAATTATGTCGCGCGGTAAACTGTAATTGCGCGATACATTACTACCAATCGCGTCACGGGACAAGTTATAATGAACGCACTGTAAGTTGTGCCTCTGTGTTTGTCCCTTCAACTATAAATCTTCCTAAAATTCTTCAAGCTCATGCAAGTATGCTTGGATTAACTCAATATTGATGTATTTTCTCGTTGTTTTTCCATGACTTTTTATACGTATTAATCTAGTACAGGCTTCGTAATGATATTACAGTTTTTGAGCACTTATTACTATGCTATGAACTATCAGCTACAATGACTATAAACTATTTTCTTATAGAACTTTGGCCCATGTTTGTCTATTTCCTGAAAAAGTTTAAGGAATTTCTCTTAAACTATGTTTTCCGAATAAAATCTTCACAAATAGGAGATCATTGCGAAAATCACAGATCTTTTGTTTTTGTGTATTTTTATTTGAAACTTTTTCAGGGAAATGCGAAATTGGGTTAAGTTAATGCCTTGATGTTACGTGTTACCACTCACCATAGAGCATTAGAAAGTTAAAAATAGCTCAAAAAGTATAAATATTAGCGCAAAATGTCTATTATAAAGCTGTACCGTACTGATTAGAGGTTTTGACAATATTTTATAGCTGATAGTTTTTAGAAAAACATATAAAAAGTTTGAACTAAAAGTTTATAATAAATGAGAATATTAATACAAAAAAAAACTGCGCTGTTTCTCTACTTTTATAAAATTGACATTCCTTTATAATTAATTATAGTATTACAATTAAGGCCTCATCTAGGAAAAAAAAAGGTAGCAATAGTAAAAATTTACTAAACATAATTGTAATTTAATTTCCAGTTTAAATTATACTAGTAAATAAAGTATTTAATTAATGTATTGTTAAATTATTAATAATATTCATTCACGTACTTACTGTTACATTTGTCTGCATACAAGTATTTCTTCAATTATTCTTTGTGGTCTCAAGCGGCCTGTATGAATAAGATCTTGAGATCACCAGCCGGTAATATTGTTCAAACTCACATACAATATGCCCGATGACTCATGGCTGGTCTGAACATAGGCTCTGCGAACTTTCGCGTATGTTCTCTCGCTCACACACGCCTCATGTCACCATTTGGTTCCTAAAAAATGTTACTGCGCAGCGTTCTGCGCAAAGTTCGGATCGGCCATGATTCATCGGCCGTATTGTAATTACAGTTCATGTTCATTAAGTCTTGTTTTAATTTATACTTGGACCGTTACCAAAATACCAACACATGACAGGACTAAGGCTACAATGAATAAGTCAACAATATGAAGAATAGCTAAGTGCCACTATATATAGTTGACAAAACAAACTATATCTATGTCAGGGCAAAATAAATATTTATTTGAATCAAAGATTTAAATAGCTAAGATAGTTCCGTTTCCGTTTCTTTTTGACGCCTGTCAGAGGCGCAACACACAATTTCGCGGATACATGATTGTCATGGAAACGCCATGGTTATTGTGATTTGTGACAGCTTACTCTTCTCTTAAGGACACGTTTTTCGCGCTACTTAGCGCGGTGAGGGCAAATCTTACGATTTAAATCTTTGGCGTGCCTAACCTAAAAAGTTGGTCCTGCCCCCGTCGTGGATGGTAACACCTCGAGTATATTGACAATTTGTACCAAATACTACACATAGTTTACGTAGTCATTGTTATAAATACCCGCTCCTACGATATCTTAGTGACATGCAGTATTATATATTTTAATCGTTTAGTACGTAATGCCATTGAATAGTTGTAAAAAGCTGATGAAATCGCCAAGTTACATCAAAATCTAAGCGTATTTTCAGATTTGAGGGTCTCAAAACAATGTCACCAATATCGACATTATTCTTTGTTCTGGTCCGATTCCCGGGTCGGTCAAAGTATTACTGGGGTTTTCATCTGGAAGTGCCCGGTTGATGGCAATAGACTCGCCCCCGCTATTACAAAGGACTTAAACATAACTGGCGACATGTGGGTGTACTAAATAGCTACACCTCTGCCTAACCCTTCGAGGAATACAGGCGTGATGCCTTATGATGATTATGCCTTTGTTCCGTAGAACAACTTTGTTTTCATATTGAGCCAAAATATATAGTCTTCTTATCAAAACAAACATCTGTTGATAAGGAAAGGGACTGAAGGAGAGGACTAGGAAATTTAACCCTAGCTCACTAACCTTAATTTCGACTAACGTTATCACTAACCATTCGTAAATTATACGACGGATTAAGATTGGGCCTAAAGCAAAATCTTCAATCTTTGATTAGATTTTCACAGTAGTAAAACATGTTTAAATTGGAAAAAAAAAATATGTCAGGGAACTTCATTATAAATTTAAAGGTCGGCCCTGACGAAAAACATAGTAGGATAAAATTTTCTCGATAGAAAACCATCACAAAGTTACCTCTAATTTTCAACTTTTTTGCTTTTCATTTTATTTTGGTGCATATTAGTGAACCATAAATTAGATAAATATTATCACGAATATAAAACCTAGAGCTGACCCTAGCGATTTTTTAAAATATTGTCTATTCTAAAAGATAACAGAATAAAAAGCTTTTGGCGCTTACTACATTTTAAATCCGCGATAAACGCTGTCATCCGTCTCGCGTAACATGAGCTTGAGACATCTGTTTGTCTCACCGAACTGATCGGCGATCAGTTGCCCTCGCTCTGTTGAGACGGGTAGTCTATGTCAGTTTGCTCCGCGCGTAGCCGCCAATATTATTAATTATTATCATAAAATATATTTACATTTTTGTTGAGTAATATGGGAAACAAAAAAAATACAATGAAAAAACTGAAGAAGCGAGACCTAAAACAGTTGAAGACTCAAATGATTGCTAATTGCCGAAGTCGAAGGTCTATGTATTATTGTATACGCAAAATAAACAGACGATTTATTTTACCGTTGCAATCGTGTATTGTTTCCGTTCGAAAGTGTCTATACAGGGTGTTAGGCAGACTGTTGAACATACGAAAATAGCGGATCCGTGGGCCCGTCTGCTACGTGTTTAGACCCAATAACAAGACCCAGGCCACACCGATTTTTTAAACTTCCTTTTACCAAAACACTGGCATCGGTTGCAACCGCAGACAAAAATTATGGAACAGACAGTTGTCAAAAGCCTGATATGGACGAAGACGTTTACGACCTGGCAAAACGAAGTTTCTTGAAAAATTTAGAAAAAACTGAACTTGAAAAGTCACAGGTTGAACGAGCTACAATCTTGCAAAGAGATAGCAGTGAGTGGTTAGAGCTTCAAAGAAATTTATTAACTGCATCAAACTTTGGGAAGATTATCAATCGTCGTCCGACTACCAGCGCAAGTATCGTTAAAGCTTTGTTATACAAACGAAATATTTCAAGCGTAGCTTCAATAAAACATGGTGTAGATAATGAATCCATTGCTCTCAACCAGCTTGCAAGACAAGAAAGTGTGGAAATAAACCCATGTGGACTATTCATAGACGATAAGATACCATTTTTGGCAGCTACCCCAGATGGCTTAGTCGGTAACGACACAATTGTAGAGATAAAATGCCCACTTTCTGCATTCAAAATACCAATTGAAGAGGCTATAAGCAATAAAAAAAAAAAATGGGCCATAAAAGGAAAAAAAAAAATATTAACAAGAACCACCCTTGGTTTTACCAAGTCCAAGGACAGTTACATATAAGTAAAAGAAACAAGTGTCTTTTTGCAGTGTGGTCTGGTGAAAATCAAAGACTGACTGTTGAAACAATATTTCGCGATGACGACTTTTGGGAAAAGAAAATGATTGGTAAGCTTACCGAATTTTATATGGAACACATATTGCCTGAATTAGTTGACCCACGCCAAACAAGAAACATGCCTTTGAGGCAACCAACAATTCCCAAAAAACGTCAGCTCAAAGAACCAAATGCCACTGGACCCTCAAAATGCAAGCAATTCTGTCCTGAAACAATTAATTCTAGAGAGTTGTTTACTCCTGAACCATCAAATGAAGAACATATATTATCAATTGCTGATTACTGATGACTCATTAGAATCGGTGTTTTTTAATTTAAAAAAATATTATTGTGATGATTATAAGATATTTCTTACCATCGTGTTTTATTTATAGCAAAATAATTGAATTGTATAGTAAAACAAGTCAAGGAATACTTAAATTCTTAGTGAACAAGTAAATTATCAGTGTGTCCATACTACATAATATCACAATTTATGAAATTTGTATACAACATAGTATTATTACACATAATACAGCACAATGATTACACTCTTATTAGAATTATATTTTGCGAATTCTGTGAAACCGATAGCATATGCGCATATCTATTTGTACAGTCCTGTTTTATCCAAAGAAAATTAATAATAGTTTTTTTTTAAATGTCTGTGGTTTTATCTGACTATATTGCATATACTAGTACGCGAGTTTGGTTGCGCGCGTTGTCGCGCCGCCTGTGATTGTTTTCTGCACTAATGCGGGGGTTGCGAGACGCGCGGGTGAAATCAGAATTTATCCTGGCATTAGGCCCGCTCTTAAAACATCAATATTTATTTAATTAACTTCTTATAAGACACAAAAAGATCTTAATTAGCAGTCTTAGTTATCTTTTTATCCAATAACATCAATCTGTTTTAGAAAAACCTACATTGAACAAAGATTGCTCATAGACACAATATGCTCCCAGCAAATCGCTTTTTGCAGCCCTTGCAGAAGTTGGTGGTAATACGACGTTTTTTTTTACAGCTGCAAGTTTTGCGAGTTCTGGGAACGTTTTGACTAGGACCTTCGTGATCTAGTCTACAATTTACAGGATCTCCGCGATGATTTACTTCAAATTTCGTTGCAAAATTAGTCTGAAATTTTACGACCCCGATCCCGTTCTAAAAAACGTGCATCCGTAATGAGTCATTGCGGGTCACTAATGATGTGAATCAGGAAGGTATTAGAAGCGGCAATGGTGGCGGAAGTCGGAATCTAATCAAAAGATTAAATGTGCAACGTACGCGTCGTCTATTTTACGAATGGTTAGTGATCCAGGGTTAAAATGAGTCGAATAAAATAGTACTCTCTGAAAGCATGCTTAGGTTATCTTTAAAATAAATCTACATGTATAAACTGCCAGTATAGTTTGTATTATAAATCCAGTATAAAAGCTTGTATTATATTATCTAAATAATAGACGTCACAAAACTTCTGTTTTATTATACTTATTATTGCACCGGTTTATTAGACAAATGTTAATAGGTAATATATCTCGAATAGTCAATGTAATTTTTAATTAAAACCTGCATAGATTTAGCTGATTTTCGAGGAATTGTTAATGCAATAATTGATTGATGTCGAAACTTATAAAGTTAAAACCGATCTCTATGAAATAACAAAAAATATATTTACATTTGTATCTATTAAGAGCGCTATTTTTCATTTGCACAATGAAGTTATTATAAAAAAATTATTAATCAAATTATTCAGTCTCATCCCGAACATATTTTTCTATCTACTACATTTAGCGTTTGTATAGAAAAAAACAGCCTTTGTTTAGCGGATGAAAAAGTTTTTTAATGTCTCAGATTAATATTGTGATTACATAATTGCATGTGAGAATGTCATCTCCAAATTTATAATCTTTAACAACGCTCAGTTTTCAATACAAAAAAAGACAACTTATTCACTAAAATTCCTTGTTATTTCAACGGAAAAGTGAGAATGATATAAGTATTTTAGTAATTCTATTTAGTACATATTTAAAGTTTTAGTGGATATAGACATAGTAGTTATATATTTTAGTGTGTACGTCACAATTTTAATTATTTAGTTTGAATGTAAAACGTACGTGTTGCATATAATCTCAGTAGAAAGCTTCAAATTACCAAATGTTGATCATCGAATTTATTCGCTTTAAATTCGAATAGCGGATGTTCTCGACTAAATCTCGAATATATTTCCAAATAGGTAAAGACATTGGGCTTCCGTGTAAAAAGAAAATTTCATGCAAGTGACGGACACAAACTGACATATTGGGAAAAGTATACCTAATATAACTGGAAAAATGGTATACCTCGCAAACTTTTTACGTGGTGCGGCGGCCATGTGATGTTTTCACATGCCAAGCTGCTGCGTGTACCCGGGCCGTATATGCGCAAGTGAACAAAGCCCAATAGACATAAAATACATGTCCCATAGTGCAGCGCATATTTTTTAATCCTTCAGAACTACGAAGTGTAATCTGCTCGTAACAATTTGGTGAGTCTAGGATCTGCCGCGTAGTGTTTTGTGAGTTCTAGCAAACCGTGTCGAAAATTTTTTTTAAAAGCTTTTTTTTCTTCATAATAACGTTGGCCTCACACAGCTACATCTCGCTATTGATTCGGTTATTATCGAATACCGACTGTTAAAAACGTCCGGTATAATGATGTATAATGCAAATTATTTTCGCTTCATTTAAATGAATAAAATCTACAAAAATATTTTCCGGTTTTTCTCACTTTTGTGACCAATTAATAAGCTTATGACTGATAGTGAAAAATAAATATAAAATATTATAATACGGCAACTAAAGTCTGTTTTTAATCCCGTAGACTAATTTGACAGGTGTAAATGTCAAACTCCAAACTGAAAAAATAAACAACAATCACCTGAAATGTCAAATTAGGCTACGAGATTAAAAACATACTTTTGTGAATGGAAATATCTAGATTGTTACTGTCTTAGTACAGTGTTTGGGCTTTAGAGAACCTCCTTTTCACCATGTATGGCGATTATATGCCACTATAAACACGTTATCTTCCATAACAAAAGAGCTGAGCAAATAGCAAAGAAAAAACATATAATGTACCTACCTAGATACTAAGCGCGCTTCACAATAATAATGTAACAATAGCTGACGCCTACTTAAAGAGCTACTACCTACTTAGAAAGTATTTCGGTGTGATTTGAAAATCGTGATAGAATTGTTGAATAAACTAATTTAATGTTTAGTTTATTTTTTAGTTACAAACTACTTATTCTAATTTCAATATTTTGGACAAAATTGGAAATAGGCGATCTTTTTTTATGGCAGCACAGAATAGTAACTACAGAAGGCGCACTCCGCATTATAGGTATGGAGCTACAAAGCGGCTACACGCAGCGTGCTCGTCGGGCCAATTCAGTGAGCGTAACGTAGTCCGAAGATATAAGAGTTACGCGATAAAAAGAGAGGCAACTTCTAGGTGAATATAACTGTGGGTAATTAGCGCGATAACTGTGGGTAATTGGTACGATCTGAATTGCACTTTATTGTGTCGTAACGTCACTTTTTATTTACTTGATTTTGCGGAGTGAACCTTCTGTATTAATCTGTGCTTATAGTAGATAAGCCAATTTTGCCAATTGGCATTCAATAGAAAGAAACAGAAAAAAAAAAATTAAATGAATTGATCTGTTATTAAATGGGATATTCCAACTCCATTCCAAGTGACGCTTTAATAAAATCCTACCAAAACGCGTAGAAAGCTGTTGTAATGAATGTAATTATATACTTATATTATTTTTTTTAAATTGTGTAATAACCAAATAATTATTTGGTACCTATAGGTATGTCGCATTTTGCTAGTACAAATTGTTCAGCATTATGATGATTCTAACGACTAAGCAAATAATTTGAATCAAATTGACCATCAAAAGGCATTTATTATCGGTCTACTACTACCGTGTCCGTGACAATACTACAATAAATTATACCTCGTATATTATGCGCTTTTAAAATTTCGGCACGATATTTTCGTGGACGTCTTCGTCCACGTCCATAAAATGTATGGAAATACGTACGACGTTATATTGTAATCGTTTATGGATATTTAAAATCATCATCTTAAATATATTTCCATACATTTTACTTTCCGCATTTTGTCATCGTAACGACGTGGACGTGGACGTCCACGATATTAACGTCACGTTAGAAATTATAAAAGCGCACTTTGACGTTTCCAGTCTGCATACAAAAAGTGGTCACTATAGCTAGTCGGCTGATCAGAAAAACCTTTATCCGGCCCTCTAACTAGTTACTATTTAGTTTGTTTCATAAAATCACTTTAATTTCGGTGTTAGGGTTTGATTTCTAGATTTGACGTTATATTGTAATCGTTTATGGATATTTAAAATCATCATCTTAAATATATTTCCATACACTTTACTTTCCGCATTTTGTCATCGTAACGACGTGACGTGGACGTGGACGTCCACGATATTAGCGTCACGTTAGAAATTATAAAAGCGCACTTTGACATTTCCAGTCTGCATACAAAAAGTGGCCACTATAGCTAGTCGGCTGATCAGAAAAACCTTTATCCGGCCCTCTAACTAGTTACTATTTAGTTTGTTTCATAAAATCACTTTAATTTCGGTGTTAGGGTTTATTTGATTTGGTGACCCGCGATTTCATCCGCATATGTCTCGATCCCTTGGGAATATCGGGATAAGTATGTGTTAACCCGGTCATGGTCTACCCATGGCCCAAAATTTCATCCAAATCCGTTCAGCCGTTTTAGCGTGAAAGAGTATCAAATAATTTAACAAACTCACTTTCGCATTATAATTATTAATTACGATTTTAAAATAAGTAGTTACTCCTATGCGTTACTATTGCCAGTGTTTTTAATTTATTGTCGTTTTGTTGTCCACATTGTATAGCATGCCAAGATGTCTTACTTAAATTAGGACACGGCTTTAAGAGGGAACAGGGCCTGCGAGGCATTTGAAAAATAGGTACTTATTTGAAGAAACTATTGCCGTCGTCTTACCTCAAGTCTACCTCCGTAGAGTGCGATAGGGACAGCTGCAGCTCAGACCGATTGTATCACAAAAAAAATGACGAAATCGACGTTTCTTATTCCCCTTTTTTCTCCTTGAAAACTGAGCCGATTCATTATTTTATTAGATTTATGTCAATAACTTTTCGAATTTGTCTGGTAGTCCTATAATCACGGCGGTAAAAATGGGGCATTTTTGTAATTTTTGGAGGGTCATATTTTCTTTACCAACAATTTGCTAAAAAAAGGAAATAACAGGGACGTGTTTACTGCAGACCTAGATTTTACGAAAAAAAAAAGATTGCTCTAGATTCAGGAAGAAAAAAGGGAAATACATTAATTGTATGAAGAATCGCAGGCTCTGTTCCCTCTTAACCTAAATAAATCGTGTCGACAATCCTTAACTAGTTAACATCAGGATCTAAAACAAAAAGTCTGTAATATTGAGTTTTATCTGTGATTTATTTATGTACAGTTTTGGTTATTATTTATTATTATTTGAACATAAATAAATAATGCTTTTGACGAACTCGTTGTTTCATTATTGACCACTGGATGGAGCTGTTGCCGTCGCTTCCCTCAATAGGTACCTATCCGTTCCTGCATAATAAGATATGTTTACTGTCCATTCGTCACATGCCTATAGCGCTGCATCTGCGAGACTTCTTGGTACCGTTTCATACAAGAACGGCGGCCTCAGTTATCGGCCGTAGTGATGGCTGTCATGAAAATTAAGACAGTGCGCGGTTAAGATTGAAATCGTTAGATTTGCCCTACTGCGTCAAAAGCTAGTCGCGTTTGTTTCGTTTTGACGCACAATCGCGTAATGACTACACTTGATTGTCATGGAAAATGGACACTTTTTCTGGTGACTAAGTACGGTGAGGGCAAATCTAGCGATTTAAATCATTGTGGGGACGGGGTATATGTGTGTGGCGAACCAACTAATTATCTATGGTTCCCACTGTTAGATTTAACCTGACAACACTAGTTGGTCTAAGGCAGTTAGTCTATGGTTGATAGAAGACGAGAGGCTTTTTGAATCTGAATAGAAAGATAGATCATCGGAATATTATTACCAGACTGTGTAACGTGCAATAACCATATATTATTATACTGTGTTCGCGTATGTATACTCGTAATCTTTCGCTGCCGTTGGAATACTATGTTGTGTGGTGCAAATACACGTCTATTACAGCTGGATCGAGTTTCATTTAAAGGGCGCTTTATCGCGCCTAAATTGGTGACCCCGACGATAGAAGAACATATTAACGCAAACAGAAGAACTGGAATCCAGTATTACAAAGCGCAACGAGCTCACATTCATCCCGAGCAGTGGTTTTTCTCCGTAAACAATTCCTAGCCGGTACCTACTCGCCGCCATTACGCGAGTTTAGTTACGAAAATCATATTTCTTCGAACATTCGTAGTACATTCTCAAACTAACGACAGTGTTCTGCTTTGCATACCTTTTGCGCCAAATTGCACCGTATCTGAACTTTATCGACCTGAAACAAGAAAAATCATCGAATTCCGCGATAGCAGCGCCTTTTTTTCTTGTGCGGTTTTTCTATTGAATCTTTAAAGTTATCACGCGAAGCTTGACACTTGACGGAGACTGACACATGTCGCCTGTCATCACAGTCTGCAAACGTCAATCGTAAACCGGTTGCGTTCCGAGTTATTCGAAACGTAAAAGTGTGTTCCGTATTCAAAAGTGTGACAGCCAAAGCTTGTAAGTTTTTTATTTTTATTTTATTATAAACTGTGCATGGATGGACATTCCTACAAGTCATCTCACACATAGTATGGTGTTTCCTCATGAACAATAAGTGCTTAACTGGATGATTTAACAATTACAATATACTTATAATTCTCTTCTATAAGTTTTCTGCATTATACATGTTTTGATTTTAGTAAATATTTCGTTATAATTATATTCCATTGGGGGCACAAATACTTTTCTTCTGTTATTTTTACTGTCTGCACCCTTAGTTTTACATTTTATTTACCCGTGTGTTGCATGTATAATTTTTTATTATGTTCTCTTTATTATGAATGTGCTTCCTCACGATGAGTATTTAACTTTTTGATTTTACTGCTGTACTACTACTGTATAATACATGCTGTAACCCTCTTCTTAGGGTTGTGCATTTTTGTTTGTGAAATATAATTTGCATAGTAACGCAATGCCTACCGAGGGACAGGAGGTTTTCCTTGATCCGGAACCTGGAACTGGTGGTAAACAGTCTGTTGATCCCACATCTAGATCTCAACCTATATTAATCAGTAGAGTATCCATCCGTGTCCCTCCCTTCTGGCCTGACCAGCCAGGCCTCTGGTTCGCAAGTCTAGAAGCACAATTTCATATCAGTGGCATCACACAGGAGTTGACTAAATATTACTATGCTGTAAGCCAGCTCGACTCGAAATCCGCAACTGAAGTTGAAGACATAATTATTGAGCCACCTAAGAACCAACCTTACACTTGTCTAAAGAAGGCTCTTATCTCACGTTTTTCTGAGTCCTATGAGGAAAAAATTAGGAGACTACTTGAGAAAGAGGAGATAGGGGATAGGAAGCCCTCGTCATTCTTGCTTCACCTCAGGACTCTTGCTGGTTCATCCTTCCCAGAGCAGCTCATCCAAACCATTTGGATGAATAGGTTGCCTCATTACATCTTATTCTAGGTGCATTGTCTTCACATATAATTATATAATAAGTGTATACAAGATATAATGATTTTTTTAAAAGAGTAACGGTGGAGTTTCTTGCCCATTCTTCTCCATACGAAAACTACCTTTTGGAATGGGCGACTAGAATCAGTTTTATTTATTATTTTTTGTAAAGTTTGACGTTCAAAAGTGCCTTTTTTGTGCCTAATTGAAATAAATTATTTGACTTTGACTTTGACTTTGACATGCAAGGCATTTTAGTTGCCCAAAAGCATTCATCCCTCGAGGACTTGGGCGAGCTGGCTGATAAGCTGCAAGAAATCAGTCCGCAACCAATGAATGTCCACGCAACAAGTAGGACATCATCATCATCATGTAGTGATGACACCCAGGAGCAACTTAAGTTGCTCCAACAACAAGTGGCGGACCTGACACGGCTTGTGACTGGCCTCACTACAAGCAATAACAGGAATAACCGCAGTCGTTCAGGCTCGCGCTCACGCATTTCTAACGGCCAATGCTGGTACCACAGGCGATTCGCTGCAAAAGCCTCCAGGTGTATACAACCGTGCACGTGGTCTGCCCCCGTACCACAGGGAAACTTAAACAGCAGTCAGTAGTGGCTACCACTGACTGCTCCCTAGCAAGTCGCAGTCTATTCGTTACCGATCGGTATTCGGGCCGACGATTTTTAATCGACACCGGATCCGATCTTTCGTGCCTACCTAGACGTTTCTGCCAGGGTAAAAAGCAGCCACTTCCGTACGAACTTTTAGCAGCCAATGGCACTAAAATAAATACCTTTGGCCTGGTCGAACTCAAGTTAAACTTAGGTTTAAGACGCGACTTTGTATGGAAATTCATAGTCGCAGAAGTAGCAACTCCAATAATTGGTTCAGACTTCCTGGCTCATTACCACCTTTTGCCAGACTGTGCTCATGGAAGGTTGCGAGATGGTAAAACAGGGTTATCAGCTGAAACTGAATTCTCCTCAATCGACCAACCCAGCGTTAAACTCATTCAATCACCTGACTCGCCATACTCGCACATTTTGACCGAGTTCCCGAGCATATCACGTCCCCCTGGCGCACCTAAAGAGGTGAAACACACTACAGTACACTTTATAAAAACTACCGATGGCCCACCAGTGACAGCGCGACCACGTCGCCTTGCCCCACTAAAGCTTTGAGCCGCTCAGAAAGAATTCGAGGAGATGATTCGCGTAGGCACAGCCCGACCTTCCAGCAGCTCATGGTCCTCCCCGCTACATCTCGCGCTTAAAAAAGACGAGACTTATCGTCCATGCGGCGACTACCGCGCTCTGAACGCCCGCACAATTCCGGACTGCTACCCTGTCCGTCATATAGGGGATTTCAGCCACAACTTGTCCGGATGCTCAGTTTTCAGTACCCTAGATTTAGTTAAAGCATATCAGCAAATTCCAGTAAATTCTGATGATATTTGTAAAACAGCCATAATCACACCTTTTGGACTCTTTGAATTCCCCTACATGACCTTTGGCCTTAGAAATGCCGGACAGACATTTCAAAGGTTCATAGACGAAGTTGTGCGGGGATTTAATTTCTGTTTCGCATACGTCGATGACATCCTCGTGTACTCGAGAGACCCCCAGCAACATGCTGAACACCTACGGCTCTTGTTTAACCGCCTGCACCAATATGGAGTGGTCATCAATCCGGCGAAGTGTGTACTTGGGGCAGCCGAGGTAACATTTTTGGGTTACCGTATTAATGCTGCAGGAACTTTCCCTCCCGAGGACCGTATCCGTGCTTTAGTGGATTTCCCTCCCCCAAAGACCGTGCAAGGCGTGCGTAGGTTCTTGGGTATGGTTAACTACTACCGCAGATTTTTGCCCGACGCCGCCAAGTATCAGGCTCCCTTAATCGACGCAGTCGCTGCAACTAACAGCAAAGGCGCAAAACCATTTCCTTGGACGCCCGAGCTCGAACAATGCTTTTATGACTGTAAGAAGAGCCTAGCTAATGTTACCACACTATCGCACCCAAATTGTGAGGCCCCTTTAGGTCTTTTTACCGATGCGTCCAGTAAACACATTGGTGCATGTTTACAGCAAAAAGTCCATGATAACTGGCAACCTCTAGCATATTTCAGCAAAAAGCTAAACGAGAAACAATCTCAGTGGCCTGCTTATTATAGAGAACTTCTAGCTGTGTATGAGAGCGTTCAACACTTTCGGCACATACTAGAAGTCCAAAACGCAGCAGTTTTTACTGACCATAAGCCTTTGGTGTATGCCTTCATGCAGCGTCGCGACAAGCTTCCACCAACACAACTCAACCAACTAACTTTTATCAGCCAATTTACCGCGGAATGGGAGGGAGGGGATAACAATAGGTCATTATCGGGATGGTCACAACTTCAGCCACTCAATATTAGTATAAATACCAGGTTTTATCTTAATTGGATCATTAGTCATTGAACTATCGTCAAGCAAACAACTCGATCGGGAAGAAAGTGTGAATTATGGAAAAAATCGAGTACCGTGCCGTAATAAAATTCCTTACCAAGCAAGGAAAGTCAGTTCAAAATATACTGGAAGAGATGGAATCCGTTTACGGGGACTCTTGCCCGGGTAAAACCATGGTTTACAAGTGGCACAGTCTCTTTAAACAAGGCAGGACCTCACTTGAAGACGACCCACGGCCCGGACGGTCGATCGAGGTGACTACTCCGGAAATCATTAAAAAAGTCGAAAAAATAATATTGGAAGATGCCAGACTAAAGAAGAAACAGCTTGCAGAAATGATTGGAGTATCGGATACGACAATTTTCAAAATTCTACACGATCATCTTGGCATGACAAAGGTCAGTGCAAGATGGGTGCCAAGAATGCTCACGCCGCCTCAAAAACAACACCGCGTGGAGTGTTCTCGCACGTTTTTGGACCTCTGTAACGAAGATAAGGATGGACTATTAAGTCGAATTGTTACTGGATTATTACTCCCAGTGATTATTTTTTATTATTACCTCTTCCCAAAACTGAAAAAAGAACTTCGTGGGAAGAAATTTTCAACTGATGAAGAAGTGAAGGACGCGGTTTCAGCTTATTTTTCGGACAAAGACAAAACATTTTTTTATGAAGGTATACATAAGCTAATTGAAAGATCGGAAAAATGTATAAGGGTAGCAGGTGAATATATTGAAAAAGAAAAATAATTTAGTATTTTTATTTTGACTTCTCACCCTCCATTCCGCGAACTTAAAAACGCCCCCTCGTATGTCGCGGGTTGAATCCATTTCACTAGAAGAGGACTACCATGCCCTCGCAGAGTCGCAAGAGAGAGACGAGGAACTAAAAGACTCATTAACTTCTTTGAAATTTTCAAAAATCGTTGTTCCCGGAACTAACATTTCAATACTCTGCGATACGTCGACAGGTAGACCTCGCCCATACCTCACCTTACCATTCCGTCGAGCAGCTTTCGATCGACTACATGGTCTCAGTCACCCAGGCGTGAGAGCAACCTTACGATTGGTGGCTGAGCGCTACGTATGGCCACATATCAACACCGACTGCCGAAACTGGGCGAAGTCATGCCTAAAGTGCCAACGCAGTAAGGTAACTAGGCACACATCTGCACCGCTGATGTCCTTTCCGATCTCATCAAACAGATTCTGTCATGTCCACATTGATATCATAGGACCACTGCCACCTTCAGACAGTTTCACATATTGTCAGACCGCGGTTGACAGGTTTACGCGTTGGCCCGAAGCGTGGCCTATGACATCTATCACGGCGGAAGAAGTGGCAGACACGCTGGTGACCGGTTGGATATCCCGTTACGGAGTACCAAGCACCGTGACGACCGACCAGGGTCGTCAGTTTGAATCCGCCTTGTTTCGGCGCCTTATGAACGTGTGCGCAACAAAGCGGATTCGCACAACCAGTTACCACCCGTGCGCAAATGGCATGGTAGAACGCATGCACCGCCAACTAAAAGCTTCTTTAATGTGCCATCCCCAATCGTGGAGCAAGGCACTTCCACTGGTACTCCTTGGCATGAGAACTGCCCTCAAAGAGGACCTGAATACCTCGTCCGCCGAGCTGGTCTATGGAGAACCTCTCCGACTTCCTGGAGAACTAATCATGCCAGCGGAAGAACCCAGGAGCCCACACGACATCACAGATTTCGTCACAGACTTGAGGAGCCGGATGGAAATTTTACGTCCAATACCAGCCTCACGACACGCTCGACCGTCAACTTTCGTGTTCAAAGATTTGGCGACGTCGACCCACGTTTTACTCCGCGACGACACTGTTCGACGACCTCTGCAACCTCCTTACACTGGCCCATACCGCATCCTGAGGAGAAGGGACAAAACCCTTACCTTGGAGATGAAGGGAAGAGAGGCTACGGTCAGCATAGACCGTGTTAAACCAACATACCTGGACTCTGAACTGGTTTCCTCACGACCTGTTTCAGTTCCCGTTCCAGTTCCTCCTTCCACAGACCTAACTCGCCCCTCCTCACCAACAACTACTCCATCCCCGTCAGGCACTGTCACCACCAGAGCTGGCAGACGGGTTAAATTTAGGGACGTCCTAGATTTATAGTTTTCTTAACTTGTATTGTTTTATATTTTTTTTCTGTGTATACCTTGTATTTCTCCGTTGGGGGGTGGTGTGGCGAACCAACTAATTATCTATGGTTCCCACTGTTAGATTTAACCTGACAACACTAGTTGGTCTAAGGCGGTTAGTCTATGGTTGATAGAAGACGAGAGGCTTTTTGAAATTGAATCTGAATAGAAAGATAGATCATCGGAATATTATTACCAGACTGTGTAACGTGCAATAACCATATATTATTATACTGTGTTCGCGTATGTATACTCGTAATCTTTCGCTGCCGTTGGAATACTGTGTTGTGTGGTGCAAATACACGTCTATTACAGCTGGATCGAGTTTCATTTAAAGGGCGCTTTATCGCGCCTAAATGTGTATATTTGACGTCTATTTGCGACGTTGCCCAATTTGAGTATTAAACGCTAGTAATAAGTTACATAATTATGTATTTATGTATGTACATGTATTTCATTGATCAAGTCAATGCGCCCTGGCGGCTGTGAGTATGTCATGCTCACTCAGATGTCTCGCTGATGGAGGCGCGTGTGTTGGATCATTTAGCTCCCTTCAAAATGGTTGAGCTGAATGGTGCTGATCCATGCGTTATGTTCTTGAACGGGCGCCATGCTGCCATGGCTTATTTTAATTTATTTTAACGTTTTGAATGGTTCTTTATTTTATTTTTTCTTTTTATTACGGACGCTTTTACGAACGTACACGTCAGTCTACATTGTTCTCACATGCATAATTTCAAAATTAATGATGTAACCCTTTGAGTTTGACATTCAACGCATAACTTACTATAATAAAAGTCTATGGCTTCTAGCGTAACCGTAAAATTATTATCATGAAACATCACTATTTCGTCTTTTAGTTGAGCATCATTCATTCATCTTGATTTCCTTCATTCATTTCTCATTTCTCATCGCATCTGTGTCATGCATGACATTCTCTATTCTGTGCATGCATGGCAGCGTTGCTAGGGCGTCGCGCGACATGTGCGAGAAGCAGGAAGTACACATTAGTTATACATAAATCTAAAGTAATAGAAACAATAAGAAACTTACACGGAGAAGAAACAAATGAGGAATAGACATTTTTAAATATAGTAGCAATTTAATTTTTTTCCCATAAGGGGCTCTTTACTGTCCCCGGATTTGAAGTGGTATTACCCTCCTTAATATTCATTAGATCGGGGAAGACTCCTTGATCGCGTCGTTTGAGAACCGCCATAGAAATATATTTGCTAACGCGAATAGTTGCGCCGCCGTCCGGCGGCGGCAACGGCAGTGAATCCACCGTCGTCGTCACTGCCTTTGCCGCTGCGGCAGGACCCTCACAGGGGGCTGATATGAAATGTCAATAACGGCCCCATTACACCTCCTCCAGGTGAACATCAACCACTGCGCCTCCGCTCAGGATCTGTTGCTCCAGAGCATGGCGCAGTCAAGTGGTCGATTAACATCGCCGTGTGCCTCAGTGACCCTAATTTCGTCGGCCACCGCTGGTACTCCGTCCCTCGAGGCGGGGAAATTGTCGTGGTAGGGGTATACCCCTACCACGCCAATTTCCCCGAGCCGAACTCTTGCCAAGTTCCACAATTCCCTTGCGGAGTTGTGAGTCGTCCTTGTAGGGTTCTGTTCCCTCCCCGTGCTCGTCCTCGGGGATGCGCTGGACGCAGGATGCGTCCTCACTTCAATGCCAAGAATGTGGCTTGGGGTTCCCGGTATACGGACACACGGGGCAGGATGGTGAAGGACTGGGCTCTGGAGACAAGCCTGGTTGTCCTAAACCGGGGGTTTTGTCCCCACGTGTGTGCAGATGCGGTGTGAATCATTGGTGGACATCCCGTTCGCCTGACCCGCTCTGTTGCTGCGTGTCGTTGACTGGCGCGTAGGTCTCCCACCCCTCGGTGGAGACCTCTCCTGACCACCAGTTTATCCGGTTTGACGTCTCCACCTAGGCCACGAGCGCGCCGGTCCGACAGGCCCCGAGTGGTCCTCGGTGGGCGCTGAAGCAGGTGGTCTGGGAGCTCCTCCTGTAAGCCTCGATCGAGCAGGCCTGGGAGTCATCACCGGACAGGCCTGACATCAACGACGAGGCGGAGTGGTTCCGGGAGGGCCATATCCGAAATATGTGACATGCCAATTCCCTTCAAGAGGGGAACATACCTCCCCACCCATGGCTCCGCCTACTTCGGTGCCCGATGCAGACTGCAGTAGGCCGAGGTAGAGATGAGAGTGGCGGTACGTGGGCTGAATGCCAAAAATACCACCCCGTGTTTGAGTATTGGCAGACTGTATATATCATCTCGTCGCGCGTCTTGATGACCACGGCGATGTTGTTAAATAAGCGCAGCGACGTAGAGCGGAACATGTGGAAGTAGCCTTACTCGCCGCCCTGGCTGTAGTGGATTCGGGTGCAGTAGATTAGTTCTGTATCGCTTTTCCGGCTAACGCTGAATAGCTTGAGACAAAACAATGTGTAAAAAAATAGTTAGATTAAGAAGGTATAGAAGGGACAACGTTCAATGGATGCTTTAAGGGACATGCGCAACAATAGCACCATAGAGGAAAGTAATAATAGCACTCGGCCGCCATCATAGATAATACACATGAATGCCGCCATGCAGCAGTGTTGTTATCGTAAAAATTTGAGCTGCCGTATGTCACGAACTACATAGAAATACGACGCCGCCGTATGTTAGCTGTCTGGTTAGCCGCAATAAGGCGAAAGCGTCAGAGTAGCCCGAGAAATTATAATTTTCTTTAGTTATTTGCAATTTGCTGATGTGTCAGGTTGTATGTTGATTAGTTTGATTCACGACCGTAACCAATATGGCCTTTACAGAATTATAATCATGAGAATCTGCAATACAACTCCTATAGTTAGTATAATCCTCAAATGTCATGATTTCATGAAATAGTCATTCAATAGCATTATATGAACTTATGAGTTGTATTGATGACTTTTAAGATTATAATTCCATAAATAAACATTGAATACAGCCGCAAATCATATTTAGATCAACATACAACCAGGATATCGGTATTTAAAGTATTTTTCAGGTATTTTTTTATATTTTTATTTGAAATATTCAATTTCAACTTTTTGTTTTTCCAAGCTGTAGTTATTTTTTTAAAGTTTTGTTCGTGCTGTCGTCATAAAGTGGGCTGAATAGCTTATGATCTTTGCCACGTTTAATACATATAATTAAAACTAAACTTGAAAATTCAGTAAAGTCAAACTGTCCAATTTGACAGTTAATAATTTGTCTTAACAGAGCGATTTTTATTTTTAGAGTATCCGTCCCTTATTGTAAAGACAAAGCTTATTCATTATGAATCGATCAAAGACTATTTGTGCTAAATGCTTCATACCGTCATGTAAAAACACCACAAAAAATAGCCAAAACAAATTGTTTGCGTACTGTGGTCCATATTTAAAACAAATCCAAAGGGTAGGCAAGCAGTTCCTTATAACAAGCAAATGGTCAATGTAGCAGTAAGTATCGAAGTCCGAAGGGAAAGCAAGGGTTATCGTGAAAATAATTAGGTAACTTATCAAAAAATCAAGGCACGGTACGCTCAACGAAAGCAACAGCTTCATGTAAACTTGACGTTGACATTGACACACACTTGACACGTACAAAATTTTATTACATTACAAGAGTCACTGAAAGTTTCCTAGGGTACTTGATGACGTCATTTAGAGGTCAAGTAAAAGTCAAGTGATTTTAAGAATTTTTGTTAAAATAAATACGATCTTAAAATTTTTAGACCTAAAAATAGAAAAATAAGGCTTACAAACCTAAAATCTCGAAATGGTTTTGGAATGAGCATAGGTTAATTTTACCGAAATATACCGAAATGAATTTCGCGGGTTACCGTAGTATCTCTATGACATACGGCAGCTCAAACTAGGTTAGGTTCTCTATCTAGTCTGTGACATACGGCAGTTCAAGACGATAACAGCACTGTTGCATGCACAGAGTACTTTTACTACTAGTTGCATGGCAGCATTTAGTTAAATGCTCTGTGGCGGCATTCATGTGTATTTTAACTCTATTAGTCCATAGCTACACTATATGTTATCTGTGATGTTAATTGATGGATGTGTCACTGTCAATGTGTCATCAGTCATCAGTGTATGTGTTATCTATGATGGCGGCTGAGTGTTATTGTTGCGCATGTCTAATGTTTTAAAACGTGATTTTTACATGTTTACGTAAAAAAACCTGTGATTACGTTTGTAACCTTTACTAATGAACAAAAGTGATTAGAATCAAATACGCTCCTAGACTGATAAGCATAAACAATGCTCACTCGTACCAGAGCCCATGCTGGCAGTTCGTTATTATTTAATGAAACAAATAGGCAGAAATATTCGTCGGAAAACTGCAGAATATGTTTGGAGTACGGTGAAATACCTATATTCGGCGCTAACGATATTTCTGATGATGTGACGGAGTTTGGAAAGATCACAATTGGTAAAGATGATAACCTACCCCAATATTTATGTGAAGGCTGTTGTAAGTTACTGGAAGCGGCAATCTTATTCCGAAAAACAGCTAAACAATCTGATGAAGTACTCAGGAGAACGTGTTATTCAGATATTGGCACAGAAGAGTTAGATTGTAAACAAGAAGATGAAACATACATTAAAAGAGAATATCTTGAGTTTAATTATACTTCTGATTCAGAATCGAATGTAGATGAGTTTGACTGGCTGAAACGTGAATGTGTATCTGAAGATGGGACTACCAATTATAATCCTAACATTTCTGAAGCTTATTCTCAAGAGAGTAATGATTTTAATGAATTTCAAACAGATTTACTCCATGTAAAACGAGAGGAGGATGGATCCATCATTGAAGCAGACAGTGAAACAATAATGATAATTGTCTCTGACAAAGATAAAGTAAAACTGGAGCAAGACGGAGATGAAAATAGTCATATGGAATATGATAATGATGAAAAAACAACAGAGCGTAGTGAACAATCTGTTATGAAAATACTTCCCCATCAAATAGAATGTGAAGTCTGCCATAAAGTTGTTTTAAAAAATGCCTACAAAGTACATCTAAAAGAACACAGAGAAAAATACAAAGAGAAATTTAATAAAAAGTACTGTAAAATAGAATGTGAATTTTGTGGTAAGCGAATAAGCAAATCATATCTTAAAATTCACATGAGAATACATGGTACTGCTGAAGAACAAGCTGAGAGTCTTGTAAAATGCTCAATTTGTAACAAAATGTTCAACATGCGTTATTACAACGATCATGTTAGAAGAATGCATCAAAAAAATAGTAAAAAAAAACAAAATGTAAAGAGAAAAGAAACACCACTACTAAACTATAAAAAATGTCCAGTTTGTGACAGAAAATTTAAAGAAAGTGAATTTAAAATACACCTACAGAATCACAATGGTCCTCTTAAAGAATACATTTGTGACAAATGTGGCAAGGTATTTAAACATCTATCTGCCTTCAAAACCCATTGCCTTACTCACGGCAGTGAATTAAAATATAAATGTCAGTTCTGTCCATATAGAGGATTGCATCAAGGACTACTCAAAATTCACGTGAGAACACACACCGGAGACTATAATTACAAATGTACTGAATGTCCAGCTCGGTTTATAACAAAGAGTAACTTGTCTAAACATCTTCAGAGGCACAAAGGTCTTTGTTCCTTTAGATGTGAGGATTGCGGTAAAGGTTTTTACGCCAAACGGGATCTTGAAAAACATACTAAAAATGTTCATATGTCAGCAAAAAATCATGTTTGTGAAGTTTGTGGTAAAGCATTTGGACATCGTGACAACATGTTGAGCCATCAGCTGAAAGTACACAAAAGAGAAAAGATAATACCCAGGGGGCGCATGCCTTCTTATCTAAAAGCAGGATTAATGCACCTAGAATGATGTTAAATGTTTAATTATAATTCAAAATTATGTTATAAATATTGCCTATATAGTTTGAAAAATAATCTTTTTTTTTAACTTTAATTATTTTTAGTAACGTAAAAACAAAAAAAAAAAATTGTGTCCGACCGAAACCGAATTTCGGCAACAGTCTCAATTTCGGCCGAAACCGAAACTTCCTTACAAGGATCATGTTTTGAGGGAAAAATAAAGAAAACGTTATTATAATCAGTCAGTCTTTATTTTTTTATCTTTAAATCATACGGATATTTAGGTAGGTACCTATGTAAGTATCTATCTATCTCTAAATGAATTTTGAAACTGAATCCATAATATTATCACCACTAATGAACCAAGGTAAGTAACAAGTCCCTAACTAATGTTTGTTTAGGTATAGCATTAGCGAGAGAGTTAAATCAACCAAAATAATATTTAGATAGTTAGGTTAAACTTTATTCTACTATAATCTATGTATTCGTTTGTGATAATGAATTATTGTTTGATGTTTACTACCTACTCTTATGCTATATCACGTAATAAAACTTACCGAATTCGAAATAAATCAATCGAAAACTCACAACAAACAAAACGAACTGAGAACAGAAGCCAGTCACGGCAAAATGTCTTCGACGCTTAGATGGAACTTCACGCGCCGAACATGACCAATCACAGCGCGAGAACTCCCGAATGCAGTTTCGGTTTCGGTCGTAGTTTCGGCAGGTTTGCCGCCTAAACCGAAACTCTACCGAAACCGAACTTTCGGTCGGACACTAAAAAATACATTAGGTTTGATAAATGGTTTGAAATATTACTACAAATATATTTTTACATTATAAAAGTGCTGTTTAATTTTACATTACATCCAGTGCTCAGGGACACGATGCCGTCGCCTTGCCACACTGACTGGATCGAAAAAAGGCACACTTTGGAGCTTAGATTTTAAAGTGTCAGTTTTTTGCTTGAAATGTCTTAAATTCGCCAATATTATGCATAAATACTTAGTCTGGCCATAAATACAGTACATAATACAATACAATTAAAAATAAGAAAGATATTATATTACATTTGAATTTGGAATCTGTAATTTTTATACGATTGTTCATTGAGTTTTCTAATTTTGGCGCCAATACATTGTACAATATTTTGCGATATTAAAATGGAGTGGGGTGATAAAGAGTACCGAATCGCTGTGATTGCATTACACAAAGTTGGTATGCAGCCAAATGCAATTTTAAAAACTCTCCATACGCTTGGTAAGTCAAATGTTTGTGTACCGGGCTATAAAATATTAGTTTAGGGCCAGCGCGACTCAACTCCGCCCTATCATGACCTATGCGTGCGCCGCCTGGGCACAAGCCAAACCCCGACACGTGCATAGAATGCAAACTCTTCAAAACCGTTTCCTACGAATGGCTACGGGAGCCCCCTGGTACGTTAGGAACGATATCCTCCATCTCGACCTAAAAATCCCCACTATAGCCCAATTTCTAAAACGCAATTCAAAGCGTTTCTTTGATAAAGCCGCCCTTCACCGCAACCCTCTGATTGTTAAAGCGGCCAGTTATGTCCCCTCTAAAATCAGTAAAATTCGCCGTCCGAGGCATGTTCTCTCCGACCCAGATGACCCTATAACCCTCCTTCATGAAAGCAATAGGGACACCATCACCAGCACGTTACAAAACAATAAAAAAAGACCCGCATTCCGACCTCGCCGACGAGGTCCATTGCGCCCGCGATACTCCCGAATAAATAATACTCCCCCCCGACCCTTGCTCGCAGAAGCGCCAGCCCGCGTTACGCTGAGAAATGTAGATTTTAAATTCCCCGATCAATAATAATGAAAATTTGATCCAGCCTGTCCCACCTTGCTGCCCTCCCGCCAGCGACGCCCTAAGCCGAGGTTCGTACCCCACAGGGGGTGCTTAATCTAACATAGAATAGTTTATGCCCCTGGCTGGAGGCTTTAAGTTAGTAGCTTAAGGCATCCACAGGATAGTCCGGTTAAGCAGCTTCACCTCAATCTGAGAGTCAACTGCGAGATGCCATATCAAAAAAAAAAAAAAAAAAAAACAGCGCGTCTCAGTCGAACGCATTGACATTTTTATTAAAAGTCAATGGTCGAACGCGGTCCGCACGCGGATGAGTTAGTCGCACAGACTACTTAGAGATACTGTTGTAGTCGGCACCATAGAGGAAAGTACCTAATATATCGGGTAGTCGGCACAGTATTAAAATGCCCAGTTGCGTAGTAAAAAGCTGCAAAAATTATGATACTAAGGTTAAAAAGAAACATGGGATATCGTATCATCGGAAAGTAATCTTACATTACTTTTGTTGCAATTTAATGATTAAATAAACATATTTTTATAGTGATAATTTTACTACCGAAATACACAATGGCGGCCATGTCGCGCGCTGTTGGCAGCGCGTGAAGTAACCTTGTACGGACGTCATTTTTTATTTGTGTTTTATTTTTGTCTTAGTAACTTAGTAAGTAATTATGTTTTTTTTTTACGTACCTAATATGTTTTATATTCAACATAAGAGTGAAACAAAAAGAGTACAAACATGTAAGAGGAAGTTTAGGAATGATATGAAAATCGAATTCATAAAATATTTTGAAATGCTGTTTTCATTTATTCACGCAAACTGAGCAAAGCTACTGCCGTCATCAATGACGGTAGTAGCTTCGCTCAGCTTGCGCCATTTTTTACCGGAAGATTGCTTCTGGTAAAAATGGATAGGAGATTTATAAAAATACAAATATGCCATGGCGAATTAGGATTCAAATAATTTTAAATTACAGATTTCCAAATGATTCAACGCGTAAAGAGATTTGGAGTCGTTTTTGGAGTATTAGGAAACAACGAAGAGCCTTATTTCAAGCCTCATAAAAACACAAGAGTATGCTCTGCTCATTTTCAACCGACTTCAAAAAGGAGGAGGTTCTCAATACGATTGTTTTTTTGTATGTTTGTTACGCGATTACTCCGCCAATTATGAATTGATTTTGATGATTCTATTTTTGTTTGGTAGGGCATACTTCAGAAGTGGTCCCATATAAATTTGGTCAAGATCTGATGAGGGGTTTTTGAGTTAGCTTCAATAATACGTATTTTTCCGATCTAGTATGTGGACGATATTCTAATAGTTCCTGTCACTGTAATTTACATAGTAGGGAATGGGTATTCAAATTTTTGTGGGGGTTTTGTGTAGGTACCACAACTAAAAAGTGAAAAATAAAAACTTTTTCACAAAAAATAAAACCGACTTCCAAAAAAAACACTACAAAGTGAAAAATAACTGATTTCGGAAGTCGGTGGCAAAAAAACGAAAATAAAACCCCCAAGACACCGACTTTCAAAATCAAAGTTATTTTTCACTTTGTAGTGTTTTTTTTGGAAGTCGGTTTTATTTTTTGTGAAAAAGTTTTTTATGACAGAGATTAATAGGTTTAATTTCTAGGTATGTAATTCGCAACCTCGCTATGATCCCAATGGAATTTAAGGGGGAAGCGCTAAGGTAGCCATATTTGTTACGACCGCGAGTCATAGATCAACATACAACCTGTTACTGACATGCAAATTGCAAAAAACGTAAGAAAATTTTAACGTCGCGGGTTTCTCTGACGCTTTCGCCTTAACTTATTTCCGATAAAATGTGATTAAAAAATCATGTTCGCACGTACACGGCTACATATCAAGCTATAATTTCCAGTTTCGCATAGTGTAGGATTAAATAAATGTAGCCGTGTATACAAGGTTACGTCGTGGACCTAAGCAAAGCGGCATTCACGTAGTTCGTATGAGTTGTCACAGATGGCGCTAGTTTTTTTCTTGTATGAAGAAGGTTTATGTGAAATGTTCTGATGGGCGTATCCTTCCTTTTGAAATCATTGGTCGTACTTGCTTAATCGAGTACCTACCTACCAGGGTTTCAAAATACGTCCACCTTTAAACACCAGCGCCAAAAACCAGGACTCGAAATACTTTCAAGTTGGTACTATAATTCTGCATAAAAATACTTGCATAGAACATTGGTCCGTAGTTTTATATAAATAAAGAGTGTACGTTACCCCAGCAGGAAAGTGTCTCCTAGTTATATGAGTGGAACGTTTAATTGGTGCCTTAGCTGCTGGAAATGGGCCCCCACATAAAAAATGTGTGCCCCCTGTCGTTTTGGAATAAAACTGAGAAAACGATTCCTGCTGGGGTAACGTTTTTCTAGCAGGAAAATTCTAAACGAATGATCGAAGAGAGAAAAATTGTGCATGGCCAGAGAGCTTATATGTGTGCCAAAATGTGCCCCCAAAAATAAAATCTGTGCCCCTTCAGGTTTTCGAGATATTGCTTTTCCTGCTGGAGTAACGTTTTGCAGAATCGTATATCTCTAAAACCATTGCATGTGCCCCTGTAGAATAAACATACACGAGTAGCTCTTAATGTGTGCCCTTAGTGCCCCAATTAGATTTAAGAAAATATTTATAGTTTTCAAGCTATCGCGGTTTTATGAAAACCCGAAAAAACATCGCAGCGCCTAAATGAGACAAGTTATAAGTTCGCTGAAAACTGCATTCGGTCCTTCTTGACGCTAATAAAATAACCATACAAAGTTTCAAAACTGTTCATGCATGCGTTTTTGAATAATCTTGCTAAAAGTCACAACGATGGTGTCATAACTTTGACGGCAAAATACAAGGAACCGGCCCAATCCCAGATGTGGAGGTGTTAACCAAAATCTTGTGCCTTTAGTCAAAAATATATGGTGAAAATATTCAACTTAGAATGTTTCGCATTAAGTAAATATTAACAAAAATACAAAATATGTAAACAACGGCTGGTTATCCGACCAAATTCGAATGACTGCTAAAAAGCGACGGATTCATACATATCGATGACCTTCTTTATTGGACGTAATATACCTAAGCTGTTGTCCGTATAGTAGCGTTCAAAAGTTTTGGGGCTAATAAAAAAAAAAAAAATGAACCTTGTGACCATATTAAATGAAACAGCTTGTTGATGTGCAACTTGCCAATAGGCAAAATGGGAGGCATTTTGCCTATTGGCAAGTTGCTCCCTGCTTGGTTTATATTATTGTTGTTATAGTTGCCATAGAACATTCTGTAAAAATCAAATCAAGTATTTAGCTATTTCGGCTAAAAAAGATGTGTGACTGTGAAATGTTGAGTGTTGACGGATTGTGGTTGAGTCTTATGAATTCTTGTCATGTTTTTTTTTTTACATTGTTACTAGAAGTTATTAAGGGATTATATGTCATCAACCTAGCACAAAAAGAGAAAATACGTATTAAACAAAAAAGAAAACAAAATACTGAATCGATTTTGATGAAATTTCTACTGGACCAATTGGAAAGTATGTTCCTTTCAGATGAAAACAAACAAACTTGACTTAGTTTTTTTTTTTGTTTAAAAATAAATAAATAGGTAAAGTTCATAATGAAAAAAATCCAAGTACTTGATAAGTGTACAAGAATTTTTAAATAAGTCAAAACAATGCCACCCCTACAACCAAACAATTGTTATACGCCACTTTCACCAACTTAAAAAAAAAAGTAAACAAACAGTATGACGGCACGGTTGGCGCAATGGTTAATGCAATTGACTGCTGCACTGCGTGTTGCGGGTTCGATTCCCGCACGGAACAAATATTTGTATGACCTACAAGTAGTTGTTCCGGGTCTGGCTGTTTGTGTATGTGAGTTTAAATGTTTGTAAACGCACCCACGATACAGGAGAAATTCCTAGTGTGGGGTAACGTTTTTAAAAAGCCAAAGATATATGCAGCGGTGTGGGGAGGCGAAAAAAGGGAATGAAAATCTTAATGTTATTTTATCGAACCTACGGCTTATCAATAAATATATATACATAAAGACAAATACGGGCTTTTTATTTATATACAAAAAAGAGCTACCTCTTTTTCGTAATAGGTATTCACACGGAGGGTATTCATCACACATTTCATGAACTATATTTTTTTTAAACATTGGGTCATAGACCTGGCAAATATCTGGATGTATTTCTTTCGTTCAAACATAAATTACTGGATGTATTTTATTGAAATTTTATTTTAGGCTACTTAATCATGTGTAAAGTCACAGAAACAGCTAGTAGAATATAATCCAATAACAACTTTATGTTATTACTTTTCTACTTCAGTGTACTCAGGCACAACACATGTGAACCGGTTAGTGAGTAAAGTAAAGAAGGTCATCGATATGTATGAATCCGTCGCTTTTTAGTAGTCATTCGAATTTGGTCGGATAACAAGCCGTTGTTTACATATTTTGGTTTTTTGTTAATATTTACTTAATGCGAAATATTCCAAGTTCAATATTTTCACCATATATTTTTGACTAAAGGCACAAGATTTTGGTTTACACCTCCACATCTGGGATTGAGCCGGTTCCTTGTATTTTGCCGTCAAAGTTATGACACCATCGTTGTGACTTTTAGAAAGATTATTCAAAAACGCATGCATGAACAGTTTTGAAACTTTGTATGGTTATTATTAGCGTCAAGAAGGACCGAATACAGTTTTCAGCGAACTTATACCTTGTCTCATTTAGGCACTGCGATGTTTTTTCGGGTTTTCATAAAACCGCGATAGCTTGAAAACTATAAATATTTTCTTAAATCTAATTGGGGCACTAAGGGGCACACATTAAGAGCTACTCGTGTATGTTTATTCTACAGGGGCACATGCAATGGTTTTAGAGATATACGATTCTGCAAAACGTTACTCCAGCAGGAAATGCAATATCTCGAAAACCTGAAGGGGCACAGATTTTATTTTTGGGGGCACATTTTGGCACACATATAAGCTCTCTGGCCATGCACAATTTTTCTCTCTCCGATCATTCGTTCAGAATTTTCCTGCTAGAAAAACGTTACCCCAGCAGGAATCGTTTTTTCCGTTTTTTTCCAAAACGACAGGGGGCACACATTTTTTATGTGGGGGCACATTTACAGCAGCTAAGGCACCAATTAAACGTTCCACTCATATAACTAGAGACACTTTCCTGCTGGGGTAACGTACACAAATACAGAGCACAATCGCGTTTACAAAAAAAAAAAAAAACCAAAACCTTTAAAGTAAACATACCTACTTGCATACAACATTGATTCGTAATAAAATATGAATAAGTAGCAGAATCGCATCGAGCGTCGAAGGAGCGAGTAGCCGTTCGGGTCGGCACTTGGTCGGTGTAGGTACTTGCAAGTAAATACTTGGTATAAAAACCTGGTTGTCTAAATACGCACCTTCCTTCTCGTTTACGCCGAAAATCGCTGGTAGTGCGTTACCTGACGTTGACGTTACGATTTGATTCTATTGAACGCTGGTGAAACTCCACTTCGCTATATCAGACCTTCCATCATCGGCATAGACAAGTTCATTGCTTACTATTAAAATGGTCTCCTCCAGCAGCTACCAGCCACCCATCGAAGATCGTCGCTCCTCTTGAGGTTTTTTTTTTACTTGCTGTTTCGCGGTTTTTGCTCAAGAACACACCTACCCCGGCAATTGGTTTTACGCAGCGATTCTTCCTTATTTCTTAACTTTAAGCAACAACGTTGCTTAAAGGTATGAAATGATTGATATTATTATTAGCGTCTGATTATCCATACACGATGTAGCTAAAAAGATTTGGTTTCAAATATATTTTTTCAGTAAAATAAACGTCGAATGTCATCAAGCGATAATGACAAACAAAACGCAATGAAGTTTAAAATCCGTGAACAAAACGCAGAAACGCTTGGATTGGATGTGAAATGCAACTGAAAGAAACATTTATTCACAGAACATATACTCAAAGGAGCTTAAATAATAAATAATGGTATCAACATATCACATATTGAAACTGTTTAAAAAATCCACGTACGAAAGGTATCAGAGAAGTCAAGAAGACGACATAGAAAGTCCAGCTAGTACGTCTCAAGTAGATACAACCGAGAAAAAATGCAGAATTTGTCTCAATAAAGGTACTTTGCCCATTTATAATGACCAGGATCCCGGTATTTCCGAAGATATTTGCAATTTCGGCGATATCCAAATAAATGAAGACGACGAACATCCTAAGTTCTTATGTGATTCTTGTCACAAATTATTAGATGCTGCAATACTGTTCAGAAAAACAGCTAAAATATCTGATAAGGTTTTGAGAAGTGCTTCAGCAAAAAGCCGAAAAAAAACCATCAAGCTTGGAGACCTAGACAATGAAGAAACTGTAAAAGCGAACACAGACATTACTTCAGCATCTGTTTTGCAAAACTTCTTCTCATCTGTGGAGAGTGATAATGAGTTGTGTAGTGATCATTCTAAGCCAGTGAGATGCAGGAAGAAGATACCTAAATTACAGTGTAGGATATGCTTCAAAATCATCACAAAAGCCTACTACAAGGAGCATTTTGCTCTCCATGACCAAATTGTGGCTAAATATGTTTGTGATATTTGTGGCAAATCATTTCGCCAAAGATGTTCTTACAGAAATCATTACTTTACACACAGTTCAGAATTTCCATATAAATGCACAATATGTCAATACAGAGGACGACATTCTGGACTCCTAAAAACTCATATGCGTACACATACAGGAGATTATAGATATATGTGCACAGAATGTCCTGCTAGATTTTTAACTAAGAGTAATTTGAACAAGCATGCTCTAAAACACAAGGAACCAATGTTCAAATGTGATGCTTGCCAGAGAGGATTCCATTCTAAAATTATTTTGGAAAGACATTTTGAAGCAGATCATTTAGGAATAAAGAATCATATTTGTAATGTTTGTGGAAAAGCATTTGGGTACAGAAAATCAATGATGAGGCATCAACTCGATGTTCATAAAAGAGAAAAGAAATTGAGTGGAAGAACACCAGCTTATATGGAAGCTGAAATAAAGAAATTAGAAGATGGTTTATAATCAGCAAAGTAGTCAAACTAATCATGATTCGATCTTTGGACCTTAAGTTATTTTATTACAAAAATATGTCTCGAGTTATGAACTTATAATATTATACCTTGAAATCACTTATATTATTTGAGGCCTATCAGTTTCTATAATTATAAATTATATTTATTAGTTCCTAACATGAACCTAGTTTGAGAAAATACAGATGTAATACTCGGTATACTCGGGCACACCTCCAACTGGATGTAATAAACCCTAACAAAACTAAACGGATTGTGTATTACATTCCTTGATAATAAAATACAGATTATTTATTGTGGTGCTGAATATCTGTAATTTCTTTAATGTATTATATATATTATATTCATCATATTATATACCTACCATCTCAGGAACAGTTATTATAATCAAATTTTCATCAACATACCTATGACATTACACTGATATCTGCAACTTGAAAAATAAAATGTCCTAGTTTTGTTATTAGGTAACTTTATTTGGATTTGAATTCATTTTAATTTTATAAAATAACAAAGTTATTAAAATAGGTACAAGTTTATTTTTAAAAGTTTACATCCAGTTCTGAAACAGATTTTATCAACAGCCAATCAGACCACTTGCCTTGAGTTTAATTTTCACTTGTCTTTGATCTTCGTGTCTGATGGAATTTGTTTAGATTGTAGTACTATTGAGATTAAAATTATAAAGGTTTTTCAGCAAGTGAAACATTAAAATATTACTAGATAATATACGAAATATTGATTGTAGAAATATTTGCAATGTTTTTAGACTTTCGATTCTTATAAAATAAAATAAAATTACCTTTATTTCGGACAAGTAACGTATGGTTGAGTATATTGATTGCTGAACAAAAATACAAAATGTTAATTTCCACATTTGTGTTAGTTCGATTTCCGGATGAAACAGGTCACAAGAAACTAATTTAAAATATATAATAGGTCGCACGCACAATGGTCCACCTGATGGACTGAGTGCGGAAAACAAACCCAATAACATAGAACATAGGTATAGAAAAGTTTCTAACAGAAAAAATTGCTATCCTTAGGGTCGATTTTTACTAGCGCAGAGTCGAAGCGCATCGAAGCGTCTATCCAAAACTGAACATAACAAATTCAACCTTAACTCCACAGCGTAACGCACACATTACTTCGGAGATTTTAAAAAGACGCGCGCATTCGTCGGAATTCGCGCGAACAACGCTGATTGGTGCGCGCGCGTGCGCGTCTACAGTCCAGTGTTGCCAATGCTACCGAAAAATCGGTATTTTAACCGATTTTTTTAACAATCTACCGATCTACCGATACGTCTATCAATCGAGGTTTAATCTACCGATAAAGTGAAAGTAGGACAATTATAGAACTTGCTCGAAACTTTCGACATCTTCTTAGTAATGATAACGACATACAAAAGTTGGATACAGAGTGGAGAACCCTGCGTAATTTGGAAGTTATTCAACAATTTGATGACGATACAACAACTTTTTGGAATCAAGTACAAGACATGAAATGCGGTGACGGTGACTCAATGTTTCCAACGTTATCTAAATTTGTATTTCATATATTATCCTTTCCACATTCCTCAGCAAATGTAGAAAGGATATTTTCTCAAGTAAATTTACTGAAAACGAAAACGCGAAATAAACTTAACACTGAATCAGTAATTGCAAATTTACATACAAAATGTCTAATAGGTAAAAATAATGGTTTCGATTTTGCGTTAGACAGTAATTTATTAACTCAAATGGACAAAAAGTGGAAAAGTGAATGATGATGATGAATAAACAATATAAAAATAAAGGTTATATGCAAAACTACCGATTTTTATTTCAATATACCGATTTTTCACATTATTTCTACCGAATTCTAATTTTTATGATCGGCAACACTGCTACAGTCGGAAATTGGCCTGCGTCGGTGTTAATCACAATGGGCTCGGACGAAAAATTAATTTACCGGGTGCAAAAATATGAATACCTATTTAATCCAAAAGCTAAAAATTATAGTGACAAACATTCCAAAAATAATGCTTGGGAAAAAGTTAGCGGGGAAATGAAATTAACTGGTAAGTAAAGCAAGTATTTATTACTACGCAATATTTTCGCTGTCGTGCGATGTTGCCGTTGTGGTGCGGCGCGGGGTGGCGCCAAAAAAAACTTTTTGACAATATTATCTCTTGCTTAACATCGTGTTATCATTTCATTTTGCCATGGTACTGCCCCATGTTCAGAAATGAAATAAGTTTTGAAGTTCTCTCTGATATTCATCGCGTCCACGTTTTGATTACCGGTTATGTACATGTCTTGGCTGTCAAATGAATAATTTTGTAAAATGTTGTTATTAGACAGGGCAACGTCTTCAGACCCAAAATCTTCCAAAGTGTAATTATGCAGGCACGTGCATGCAAGAATCAGCGTATCTAAAAACTTTGGTTGCATTCTTATACGTTTTTGAAAAACTTCAAATTTCTGTTGTAATATTCCGAATGAACTTTCCACTAGACGCCTTGCTCGACTTAAACGATTTTCTTCTCGCTATCGTTTAATACCTGACTTCCAGGATAAGGTCTCATAATGTGTTCACACAGAGGGAATGCTTCGTCCCCAACAAAAACATGAGGAACTGGTATTGTCGTACCTGGCAAGCATTTATTAGGCGGCATAACAAGCATATTATTTTGTAATAGTTGTCCAAATTTGGAACTGCTTAATATGCCGCTATCGTTGTTACGCCCAAATGCACCAACATCTACTACAATTAATTTATATTTAGCGTCAGTAATAGCTAACAAGACAGTGCTGAAAAACTTTTTATAATTGTAGTAGAGACTTCCGCTGTTGCAGGGTGCCCTTATATTGACATGTTTGCCGTCAATCGCTCCTATACAATTAGGGTAATTCCATAATCTTCTAAAATCTTCCTCGATTTTAACCCATGACTCTGTCGTTGGTTTTGGCATAACAATGGGTCGTAAATATTTCCAAATTGCGGCACAAATTTCGTGTACAATCTTCCAAACTGTAGCATAGCCCATTCGAAAAGTATGAGCCAGTGCTTTGAAACTGATAGCAGTAGTTAGAAATCTGTAACAAATTAATGAAGTTTACTAGATACCTATTTTTATTCAACTGTTTTTTTTTTCTAGTGGCCGAATGTCAGAAACAATGGAAGAAACTTCGTGACTGTTACAAAAAGGCTCTTAGATTGAGACAATATAAAAGCGGTTCTGCGCGAAAAACTGAAAAACCGATTAAATTTGAGAAGGAGTTAGAATTTTTAAAGCCACACCTTCAGGACAGATCACAGACATCAAACCTTGATTTTTCTGATAATAGTTTAGACGTGGACACTGATGACATCTCAATTATAGAGTCACAAACATCTGACGTCGGGGAAAGTTCACGCTCTGATTCGGCATTATCAAATCATACTACCAGAAATAAAACACTACCTCTATCGCAGAAATTATTCAGACAATATGTCGAGGCCAAAGGAAAGGAAGAAGATCCATTAGATGCATTTTTTCTATCTATGAGTAAATCAGTAAAAAAGATGCCTATACGAATTCAAGCTGAATTAAAACGGGCAATACTTGGCCTGGTTACTGACGCAGAAGTAAAACTTGCCTCCGAGGAAAGTAGCGATACTCCATCATCTATGACTAACTGCTATGAAACACAACAATAGCAAATTTATTCTCCACCATCAACTTCAACTTACATCCCATCCACTACTTATTGTCCACCACCTACTTCAACCACGCCACCCAACCATACAAATTACGGCACTATATCCAACACAACATCATCTGCTCCACCATCGCCTTACATACCACAACCTATTTCGAGAACACAGCAACAGCGGCAATCGAAGTTTGACGATTTCGAAGAATTTACTTATATGACTGATAATAATGATTAATGACCATATTACCTGTGATTTCACATGGTGAATAATTATTTCAAATTTTTAAATAAAGAGTCTTGAAATACAAGCTTGTTTAATTATGCTATTCATTTAAGGCATGAAAATATTGATATTTATGTTGAACAACCAAGAAGTGTTTAACACCTTGCGTGTAAATTAATAAAGTGCTATAATCGTAAGAAAGTATAAAACTCACCTTAAGCAGACTGATATTCGCTCTTCAACGGAAATGGGTATCGTTAAATTTGTTTCTTGTTTCTCAATGTGTGGTCTCAAAATATTGACTAAGTTTGTAAATTGATCGTAGTCCATTTTATAATAGTCGTAAAAAAAACTCGGGTATCGATATAAATCAACGCAAAAAGTAGTAAATTCACCACAAATACGTCTTTTCTTCCACAAGTTGTGAACACTATAATTCCGCTTTCTTTTTCTTCTTTCTTCGTTTTCTTCTTCTTCAACTTCAGATATAAGTAATATCATAGCAAAATCAATGTCAACCATTTTACACACGTTTCAGCTACGAGAGTCAACTGGCAAGTGATTCAATAGCTCTGCTGTTGATGCCCATTACTACACGTGAGAGTGCGCGCGTATTCTGGCCAATACGCGCGCATTCGTGCGGCTTCGCTTTAGTTGTAAAAAATTTGAGGCTTCGATGTGCTTCGACTCTGCGCTAGTATAAATCAACCCTTAATATTTGCAGAACTTCCTTCATTGAACATAAATTTATTATCTACTCTAGATCAATTCTTATTGAATATAAGTAACTTATATATTTAATTAATTCTTAATATTTTCGGGAGAATATTAGTATAGATTATGCTAGAATCAGCCAAAAAATGTGGATTATTCAAGATTATTTATGAATAATATCTGTGAGTGCGATTGTTCAACTACCATCCTCATTTCTATGTTGAGCTTCTAAATAAGCAGGCATCCGGCCAAATAACAGCTTTTCTCTTTTATGAACATGTCTTTGATGCTTCATCATAGCATTTCTGTATCCAAATGCTTTTCCACAAATATTGCAGACATGGTTTTTAATGCCCAAGTGATCAGCTTCATAATGCCTCTGTAACATCAGTTTAGTGTGAAATGCCCTTCTACAAGCTTCACAGTGCAGTTGTGGCTCTTTATGCTTTAATGTGTGGCTGTTCAAATTACTCTTAAACAGAAACCTGGCCGGACATTCTGTACACATGTACCTATAGTCCCCTGTGTGAGTCCTCATATGGGTTTTGAGTAACTCTGAATATCTTCCTCTGTATGGACAAAATTGGCATTTATATGGGAATTCATTGCCATGTCTCAGGCTGTGGTTGTGGTATGCACATCTCAGTCTAAATGATTTTCCACACACATCACATACATACTTCTTATGGTCAGGGTCGTGCATGGTCATGTGTTCTTTGTAGTAGGACCTGTTTATGATTTTATTGCATATGTTACAAGTTACTTTTGGTGCATATTTAATTTTTACTTTCTTTTCACGTTTCACCTCACCAATATCTTGATTTTCCATTTCCCATTTCTCTGGCTGTTTCGTATCATAGACGTCTCTACTGTCGCTAAAATCTTGATCGTATTGCTGGTCATCAACAGTTTCTTCTTTAACTGGCTGTTTAAGAATTTCCTCTGATTGTCTTGCTATTTTTCTGAATAATATAGCTGCTTTGATAAACTCGTGACATATATCGCACAGGAGCTTTGGATACTCGTCATTTTCATTCACCTCTATACTGGAGATAACCAATAATGCTTCTACAATAAAAACAGTGTTTTCAGTCCCGAAAATCGGCAAACAACCTTCTTGTAAACATATCCGGCATTTAGACAATGACCCTTCCTTTATTTTCAAACGTTTATCATTATTTTCTTGTATAGTTTTATAATATTCGGTAGCACTGAACTTAGATTTTTCTTTTTTAGATTTTTTCAGCAGATAATACAATGTCAGCATGGTATTAATGAGGGCGGAGATGGATTTAACTGGGTCGATTATAGTAAAATATAGTTATTTCGTTACAATTTTACAATAAGTTCAAGTTGTTTAAATTTGCTCAGAAAATATGTTTTTTTAAGGAAGAAGTAAACAAATATAAACGTCAGTGGTCGTGCGTGACGTCTGATTTCACGTTCTGTGTTGCCAGATGTGGCGCGCCAAGTTGTCTAGTCCCCATTTTTTTTTCTTCTGTAAAGTAGCCTATGTTTGCCGAATTATAAGTCTGATACCGCCGAAGTATGATAAAGATAATTTGACTAACTAACGCCCCCATCTGTTTTTTTTTAATACATTTCACAAACATTTACTAATAGCGCCTCATTATCAACGTCATTCGGATGCCAAAAGATCCTTGAAGCACTTTAGTACCAGTTCACAAGGGACTCAAAGATTATCGTTATGTCGGTTAAAATATAAAATACTCTATAATCTACAGTGCGTTCATTATAACTTGACCCGTGACGCGATTGGTAGTACTGAATTTTGCAGTCTACTAGACTGTGCGTTTGCACTGGCGAAATATTCACAACAAAACATTGTTTTGTTGTAAACTAATGATTTCAACATGTCATGTTGAAATCATTAGTTTCGGTCAAAGTATTTGACAGGAACTAGAGATTGCAACATGTTTTGTTGTGATGTTTTGCCAGTGCAAACGCACAGTTAGTTTCAATATTAGAGTTCGAAAATGGCGACTGGCAGAATTGTACTATTAATCACATGACTGCAAAATTCAGTGCTACCAATAGTACCAATCGCGTCACGGGTCAAGTTATAAATAACGTACTATAGTACAGCTTGGAAACAATCAGGGCGCCACTATCGCACAGGTCGCTTCGAATGGGAAATAAATTGTGGCGGTATCTATGGAAAATGCCGTAGTGGACCTTGTGCAGTCGGTAGCTGATAAACTGGACCAAAAACTGAAATGTTATGGATTTTTTCTAGATCTCAGTAAAGCGTTCGACACTGATTGTATTTCCAAACTAATAGAGAAAATGGAAAATGTAGGTATACGTGGTCTGGCTCTTGAAATCTAAAGATTATCTCACTGACCGTAGACAATCCGTCAAGATCGACAGTACAATTAGTGCAGAGGAACGAATAACCAAACTCAAACTCAAAGCATTTATTTCAATTAAACCATTTACAGGCACTTTTGAACTGTCAAGGGGTCGGTCAGTCAAAAATATGAAGCTAGTTGCCCATTCCGTCGTTTTCGTCGATGAGAAACTAGACTGGACCACTCAATTGGAATCATTAACCTCTTGCACCAGAAGACTAATTAATATTTAAAAAAATACTCCGAATGGTTTATTTGGCTCTGTGTCTGATAAATAAGATAAAACCTTTAGAATAAATGGTTTTAATCAGCAAAATACAAAGAAAAAGATTACAGTCGTATTGACAGAATGACAATATCAAATTAACAGCTTTATTCTAAAACCATAGAAACTCCAATGAGTTTCTATATCACCACATTCTTCCAGGCTTTTAAAAGAGAACTATTCAGTTTAGAACGTAGTCTCCGTAGCGGTCTGGAAGCCTTCGATTTCTAGTGGACCTTCGTTGAACAGTAGCTGGATTGTCAGTAGCCGTGTATTCGGCATCGACAGGTGGGTGGTCTGTCAACTGTTGCTGTTCCTCTTCTTCGTTCATACTTCGAGAATCGTAGAAGTCGTCTTCATTAGTCTCGACTGAATCTCGGGTCTCGTTAAGTACTTCGGGCGTTTCCTGGATTATCTCACTATCTTGTCCTAATGGTGCTAAGTGTCGATTAGAGATAGTTGATTCTCGACCATCTGCAAGACGGACATGGGAATAATCCGGATTTACATGAAGTAAAGTCACCTCCTCAACGACTGGCTGATATTTATTATTACGGTTAAATTTTCGCATTAGCACATGTTCCGATTCTGTCAACCAAGTAGGTATAGAGACTCCATTCGATGATCGTCTAGTATGTGTGAACATCCGTTCATGCGGCGTACAGTGAGTAGCTGTACAGAGCAAAGACCGTATCGAATGTAAAGCTTGAGGAAGAACTTGTTCCCAATTTTCTATTGCTAGGTTGCGTGAACGTAGAGCCAATTGTATTGATTTCCATAAAGTCCCATTAAAACGTTCTACTTGGCCATTTCCTCTTGGATTGTATGGAGTGGTTCTACTTGAAGCAATTCCTCGTGAATTCAAGAAATTCTTTACTTCTGCCGATACGAATGAAGTTCCGCGATCTGAATGAAGATAAGATGGCATGCCAAATAACATAAATATCTCATTTAAATGTTTTATTACCGTTGTAGAACTCATATCACTACACGGGAACGCAAACGGGAAACGTGAATATTCATCGATTACAGTCAATATATATTTATTTCTTGTATTCGATGGTACAGGACCTTTAAAGTCTATGCTTAATCTTTCCATAGGTGAAGTTGCTTTTATTAAGATAGGCTCTGGTAAGTCAGATCTGTAGAATTTCGGTTTTATTTCGGAACATATCCGACAGGAATTAGTCATATTCCTAATTTCTTCAGTAGAATAAGGCAAATTTTTAGACTTTACCCAGTGATTCATGCGCATTATTCCTGGGTGACACAAAGCTTCATGCAATGAAATTAGTTTCTCAGTTCGTACCGGTACCGAAGCACAAACTCGCGAAAGCGCGTCAGCCACATCATTCTGCTTTCCGGGACGGTACACTATGTCGTACTTGAAGGGTGCTAAGTCCAAGCGCCATCGCTGTATTTTTTCATTCTTTATTTTGCTCGTCAGTTTATTATCAAACATGAATGATACAGAACGTTGGTCAGTAATGAGACGAAATGATTTGCCAATGAGAAAATGGCGCCATTTCCTTAGCGATTCCACAATAGCGTAAGCTTCTTTCTCTATAGCTGAGTGGTTAAGTTCGCTATTATTTAGCATTCTAGAAAAAAATGCAACCGGTCGATTACATTGTGACAAAGTTGCTGCGATAGAATGATTGGATGCATCTGTTTCCACGGTGAATGGTGCATTATGATCGATAGCGTGAACAGCTGATTTCGCTATATCAGATTTTAGTCTTTCGAAACTTTGAACTAATTCATTTTTCAATGGAAAAAATTGTGCATGAGCGAGAACATGAATTCTTTCTGAGAAATTTGGGATCCATTTGCTATAATGTGCAAACATTCCTATTGTTCTTCTCAGTGATGGCACATCGCATGGTGGTGGCAATCTCAATAGTGGCCTTAAGCGTTCCTCGTCTGGCTTAATAACGTGGTTCTCTACATTGTATCCCAGAATATTAATAGAATATTGGGAAAACTTACTCTTTTCTTTATTGAGAGTTAGGCCATATTTTTGAGCTGCTGTTAAAAATCTCTGAAGGTTTTCATCATGTTCCTCTTGATTTATTCCACATACCGTAATGTCATCTAAATACGCATACGTTCCTTTTAGCTCTTCTTTGCGAATAACCCAGTCTATGGTTCTTTGGAAACTTGACACTCCGTTAGTGACACCAAATGGAATACGCCGAAATTGGTAAAGATTTCCAAGTGCTTCAAAAGCAGTAAAGTGACGCTCCTTTGGCAGAATCGGGACTTGATGATATGCACTTTTTAAGTCTATAGCGCTAAACACACGATATTTGGATATCTGTGACACCATTTCTTCTATGTTTGGAAGTGGGTATGCATCCAAATGTGTATATCTATTTATTGTTCGAGAATAATCGATAACGAGACGTTTCTTATGATTAGTATTCTGTGAAATGAGGACTTGAGCTCTCCAGGGTGACATACTCTCTTCAATAATTCCCTCAGCCAAAAGTTTTCTTATTTCATCTCCAATAAATTTTTTATCATCCTCACTGTATCTTCGAGATTTTATGGCGACAGGCTTGCATTCGGGAGAAACATTCGAAAACAAAGGTACAGCAGGTACAGATGCCGCAGCAACACTGCATACCTTAATTGGATCTTTTGATCCTCCAAAAGAGAACTCAAGTGAAGAATGCTTCTCTAGTATGTCATGACCAATAATAAGATCAGCGCACAGGTTCTTTACAATAAGTAAATTCAGACCTTCATAATTATGATCTCCAATTTTAGCCGAGACGCAGGTTTGTCCCTCTACTTGAGATGTCAGTGTAGTTGAAGCCATTGATATCGTTTGGTTACAAGGTCTCTTCTTTAATCGACACAATTTAAAGAAAGCTTCATTCATAAAGCTGATAGAACTGCCCGTATCAATTAATGCTTGGGCACGAATTCCCTGGATGTAGGCTGTTACAGTTGCCTTCTTAAGAGAATCCGGTGATGCTGCTACTATACATGCAGAACTGTTATTACTTGTATCTTGCTTAACTAGAACCGCAACAGTATTAAGTTTCTTGCTTCGACAAACATTAGCAAGGTGTCCCTTCTTATCACAAATCTGGCAGTTGGCATCGACAGCTGGACAATCCTTTCTAGGATGCACACGCCCTCCACAGAAGAAACACTTTCGCTTAGTAAACGCTGCTGCTATAGGTTCCTTGTCTTCATTTAAACTCTGAACAGCACTTAGATTTGAAGTATTGTAGTTTTGTGAGCTCAATTCGGCCATCTCCAACGATAACGCCTGATTGTAGGCTTGGTCGAGTGTTAATGACAGATTTTCAAGTAATCGTTGTCTTATTTTGTTTGACTTGATGCCAGAAATAAATGCATCTCTTATACTATCTTGTTTATTCGTTTCGGCATCCACTTTTTCAAATTTGCAGTCTTTTGCCATTAATTTTAATACCTGAATATATGTGTCGATATTTTCTTCACTCTGTTGCTTTCTTGTTGCCAGCATATGTCTGGCGTAAATTATATTTTTTTGTTTGATAAAAATTTTGTTGAGTGTGTTAATAGCTATTTCATAAGTGGTGCACTCACTGATAAACGAGTAAATTCTAGCAGATACATGATTTATGAGTAAGTCTAGGATAATTTTACCATCTTTCGTATCTTTTTCGCAAAATGACAAAAAACTATCGAATGTCCTCTTCCAGTGTTCCCAATCCTTCGAGGCGGAGCTGTCAGACGGATCAATGTCTAGTTTTTCGGGACGTAAGAATCTCTCCATTTTATTTAGAACATTTTGCTGATTAAATTGATAAATAAGATAAAACCTTTAGAATAAATGGTTTTAATCAGCAAAATACAAAGAAAAAGATTACAGTCGTATTGACAGAATGACAATATCAAATTAACAGCTTTATTCTAAAACCATAGAAACTCCAATGAGTTTCTATATCACCACAGTGTCAAACAATCTTGATGTACTTACTGTATCCCTGTGTGGGGAGGGACTCATAAAACTGAGCTATTAAAACTAGAAAGAGCTCAAAGGGCTGTGCTAAAAGTAATTCACTTCAAACCTCGTGACTTCTCTACAGATATGCTATATTCAGAATGCAATGTTTTAACTGTTAGGAAATTGTACATCTTAAGATCCATCCTCTACAAGTACTCTATGATCTTGTTCAATATGCAGCTTGTCAGTCAGCGGCGTCGCAAGACTGCCTCCGCAAGACGTCAGTTTAATGGCCTAAGTGCTAGGCTGTATAATAAAGCCCACAAACAATTAAATATTTACGCCTTGACTAAGGGCGAGTTAAAAAAAGCTAAATTCCTGGTTACAGGCATTAACATATAGTGATACCGAAGAGCTTCTAATCAAACCACTTTATAGTAAAGAGATAGGTTTACACACAGAACACAACACATCCACTTACTCATACACACAGGCATGTAAGTACTCCTATTTGACGGACAGGGCCATCATCTACCCCGGTCACCAGGGAGAGTGGAACCGGCGAGAGATGTCGTGCGGTGTCCCACAGGGATCGGTCCTGGGGCCGCATCTGTGGGACATCGGATACGACTGGGTGCTGCGCGCCGACCTCCCCAATGGCGTCAGCGTCGTTTGTTACGCTGACGACACGTTGGTCCTGGCGCAGGGGAGGTCGCACCAGGCGGCGGTCGAACTAGCGACACACGGGGTTGCGACAATCGTGGCCAGAATCCGGCAGTTGGGACTCGAGGTGGCCTTGCACAAGTCCGAGGCCATGTGTTTTCATGGTCCTCGGAATGCGCCACCGTCGGGTTCCCAAATAACGGTAGGAGGGGTTCACATCGGCGTTGAGTCGACGATGAAGTACTTGGGACTCGTCCTCGACAGTCGGTGGAACTTCGTGGAGCATTTCCGACGTTTGGCTCCCAGACTAGACCGGGCCGGGGCTGCCTTGAAGCGGCTCCTGCCCAATCTAGGTGGTCCAAACGCCTCCTGCCGGAGGCTATACGCGGGGATCGTGCGGTCCATGGCCCTGTACGGGGCACCGGTGTGGGCGCATTCGTTGAGGCGGCGGCCTGCCCGCCGGTTGAACGCGTCCCAGAGGGTCATGGCCACCCGGCTGGTCCGGGGATACCGCACGGTCTCCGGTGAGGCGGCGAGCCTCCTTGCCGGATTGCCGCCATGGGATCTGGAGGCAAAAGTCCTCGCGCATATTTGGGAGTGGCGCGGGGAGGCGAAACGACTCGCGGCACAGCGGACAGAGCTCCGACGGGATCTCATGGCGTCATGGAGAGTGCGATTGTCGCAACCCAGTGCTGGGCACGCCACTATTGCGGCGATAAGTCCCCTCTTTGAGGAGTGGCTGGAGAGGCGCCACGGCGTCCTCACCTTCCACCTGACGCAGGTCCTCACCGGACACGGCTGTTTCGGGAGGTACCTGTTTCGGATAAGGCGGGAGGAAACGCCCGGGTGTCATCACTGCGTGGATCGCCCGGAGGACACGGTGGAGCATACGGTGGAGGTATGCCCTGCTTGGGCAGAGCACCGCCGTGTCCTCGTGGAGGCGATCGGTGGCGGGGATCTCTCACGTCCGGCCCTGGTCCAGGCCATGGTACGGAGCGAGAGGGCATGGGAGGCCGTCACCTCCTTCTGCGAAGCAGTAATGCTCGCGAAGGAGGAGGCGGAGCGCGTGAGGGAGAGGCAAATTTCGCGCCCTCACGCCCCTAGCCGCCGCAGGAGGAGACACCCCGGGCGTCGGGAATCGATCGCGGATTCCCGGCCACCGTAGGCGCGGGCTTGCGGACGGTGAGCAATGGGTAGCTCACCGTCCGGTAAGGACCAAGCCCGGGTCGACGGCGCGTTGTGTTCCACGCGCGCCTCAAAGAGTGTCAGCGAATGAAGGGGTCCGATGAGACCATTGCCTGCCGGGGTTGCGGGAAAGTCCGAAAGGGATACCGTGGCCCCCTGGCATTGCACAGGCAAGAGAAGGAACACGGGTGGGTTTTAGTCAGTAAGAGTCTGACACGCCCTCCCGCTCCACCCAGAGCGGGAGACGTCATTTGATGATTTCCCACCCAAAAAAAAAAAAAAAAGGCATGTAAGTACTCCCACATACACCCGTCATCGAGCTGCGTTGGAAACCAGCGCTTATATCCTCGATGATGCGGTGGACCTGCAGCACACTAGTGCCGAGTTCGAAAGCTGAACACGACAACACACGATCAACAGTATGGTTTTACCAAGGGACGTTGCACAACTGACGCCGGTGTCACTTTATTAAAACACATATTTAACGCGTGGGAAGAGGCACAGGATGCAATAGGTATCTTCTGCGACCTATCCAAAGCATTTGATTGCGTTAATCACGAAACACTGCTCTTGAAACTTCAGCATTACGGGCTGGCAAAACTTGCGCTTAACTTAGTAAAATCATATTTGAATGATAGACTGCAGCAAGTTCAAATAAACGGTGTAAATTCATTGGGTTTAAAAGTCAAAATGGGTGTACCACAGGGCTCGATATTGGGCCCATTCCTATTTTTAGTATACATAAATGATTTACCTCATTTACTGAAAAACCGACCACAAATGGTGTTATTTGCTGATGACACATCACTTATTTTTAAGGTAAACAGACACGCACAGGAGCTTGACGACGTAAATAACGCTATGCTAAAGGTCCATAATTGGTTTACTGTAAATAATTTAGTATTAAATGAGAAGAAAACTAAATGTATAAGATTCGCGTTACCGAATGTTAGAAGTAGTGAATGTCACGTTGTACTGAATAAGGAGACACTAGAATTCGTCGAAAAAACGGTTTTCCTGGGAATCACGCTTGACTCAAAACTACAGTGGGGTCCTCACTTAACATCACTTGCAGGGCGGCTAAGTTCAGCCGCTTACGCTGTTTGGAAAATCCGCCAACTAACAGACGTGGATACCGCGAGACTGGTCTATTTTAGTTACTTTCATAGCATCATGTCTTACGGTATTTTGCTATGGGGACGGGCCGCAGATATTGACTCTATATTTATTCTGCAAAAGAGGGCTGTTAGAGCCATCTACAACCTCCGCAGACGCGAATCTCTTAGGGAACTGTTTAAGAAAATTAATATCATGACGGTACCTTGTCAGTATATATATGAAAACATTATGTATGTTCGAAAAAATCTACATCTCTATAGTAAGATAAGTGATAGGCATAATTTTAACACAAGAAATAGGAACAAATTAGATCAACCACGTTTCAGATTGTCTAAAGTACACACTTCTTTTATGGGGTACTGTGTAAAATGTTATAATAAAATACCACTCGATATTCTTCAACTAAATGAGAAGAAATTTAAAACTTGCATTAAACGCACACTATGTAGACAAGCATACTATAAGCTGGATGATTATATCGTAGATAAAAATGCTTGGCTAAATGCTGGTCCTGCTCCACAGCCACTTGGGCTCACTAGTTAAAAATGAAAAAAATTGGTAGAGTTGCTTCCCCTTTTTTATTTTTTCTGACTACGAACTTTTTGTTTATTTTGTTTTTTTATTTTATTAACTAAGTTTTAATTATTGAATACTCCAATAGATTTTCTTTCTTTTGGTGGTAAAATTCTTGCAAACTATAGTTTTGTATAACTTAGACGCATTTTTATTTTCAATTTTTGTGAATGTGAGTACCATGGAGTCGTTTTACTATGTTATTATGTTGATTTTGACTTGAAAGAGCAGGGTAGTTGAGAGTATGTCATGCTCACTTAAATGTCTCGCTGATGGTGGCGAGTGTGTTGGATCATTCGGTTCCCTACAAAATGGTTGAGCTGGATGGTGCTGATCCACGCGTCATGTTCGTGAACGGGCGCCGTCAGTTGAGACTGGTCATCTCTTATCTGCCAGGGCTTGTTTTTAATCGTTTTTGATTTATATATATATTTTTTTTTTACATTGTTCTCACATATAGAATCAACAAGAGTAATGTACCCAGGATTTTGTAATTTCTATATTTAAAAGAGTGTCCTTGGAGTTTCTTGCCCGTTCTTCTCCATAGAGATCTACGTTTTGGAATGGGCAACTAGCTTCAACTTTCTGACTAACTGACTCTTTGACAATTCAAAAGTGCCTGTAAAGGGTTTAATTGAAATAAATGGTTTGAGTTTGAGTTTTGAGTTTGAACTGGTCGTTGGGAATAAGGCTCTGGTTCTCGGCATAGTCTCTGAGACGCTAAGAAATAAGCGGCTCATAGATTGTGCGGATTACCTTGAGAAGACTAATGGGGCGATAGCTGGAGGCCTCGGATTTGGGCTTGCCGGGCTTTGAATTAAAGTTTACCGCGCGAACGACATTATACGAGGGCTGCCTTTTAAATTTGTCGTTTGAAATAAGTATAGACAATCTAATAGATTATTACATTTTATTGTTTTTCAAAGAATTATCCGCGATATTTATTACACTTTTGCATGAGGTCGAGCCAGTTTTTAAAACATTTATTCCACTCCGAAGTGGGGGTAGTCAAAATGGCCGATTTGTATGCGTCAACAGCTTCTTCGGGTGAGCTGAAACGTTGACCACGAAGATTTTGCTTAATTTTGGGGAACGTAAAAAAATCGTTAGGGCTCAAGTCAGGGCTGTAAGGCGGGTGATCTAAAATTTCCACATTTTGGGTGCTCAAAAACATCTTTATATCGCGGGCGGCGTGCGAACTTCATTGTCATGGTGCAGTATCATACAAGTACGACGTCTTATGTTGTTTTTTCGAAACTCTGTGATGACTTGTGGCAAACAAACAGTGGTATACCAGTCAGCGTAAACCGTCTTGCGATCAAAAATATTAAACACTACAAAATATACAATGAGCAGCCTTATCGCTTTCCGCGATCTCTTCCAGGCAATCTTGGAATGGACAGTGACCCTTTGCCACAACCGAGTCTGTACATCGTCGTACCGATGTCCATATTATCGTACGTCTGGCATCCCTGGCCCCGAACTGTCTCCCATAGCCCATTCTATCTCTCAGCTGTCACTGCTGTCAGTAATGTCAGTATGTCACTAAAGGAAGTCATTCGTGTTCGTGGTCAATGTGGTCATTCAATATTCATTGCATTCATTCGATCGTTATCAGTAGTGTCATCAGTCAGGCTCATCAGCTGGTTTTGTAAATACGTAGTATCCATAAGTAGTCTGTGTTTTGTAATCATTCATCAACAACAAACACTATGACTAAACTAAACTTTTAACTATGTCGGGTTCTTACTTTAAGCTGCAATTACTGAAAAAAATACGGTTTAAAAAGCACCAGCGAAAATTGCTAAACCAAAGTACTACAACTCGCCAAGACAGCGAAATGGAAACAATCGGTACTACTAACAATAAATGTAGGCTTTGTTTAGAAGAAGGTAACAAACCAATTTACAATTCAGAAAGTACTTTTAACATTGCAGAAGCGATATGCACTTTTGCGAATATACAGTTAAATGAAAATGATGACTATCCTAAGCACTTGTGTACGAAATGCCACACTTTTCTTCAGAATGCAGTAACATTTCGGAAATCCGCCCAGGACACTGATAAACAACTTCGTCAGAACCCAGCTCAGGATTCTAGAGGTGAATCAGATGCAGGGAATGGTCCTGACGATAATAACGGTGACACTGAAGAAGTTCTCCAAAAAGAAAAATACACTTGTAAACTGTGCAGCCTCAGTTTCAAAACATCTAAAGACTTTATTGCACACAAAAGATCGAGAACCCACAAGAAGGTTCGTGTTCGATGTCCTGTTTGCTACAGATTGTTAACAGCTCAATTATATCAGAAGCATGTAGCCAGACACCAGTCAGCATCTCACCTTGTTTGTGATATATGCGGGAAACTTTACCGCAAGGATAATTTGGTCAGGCACCTACAGCTTCACAGCTTCGACTTGCCATTCAAATGCCAGACATGTCCATACCGAGGACGTTTCATGGAATCACTAAAAATCCATATGAGAACACATACTGGTGACAAACCTTTTTCATGCGATAAGTGTGAATTACGGTTTTTAACAAGAAGCAATCTGAATAGGCATCTATTAACCCATAAGAAGGAAAGACCGTTCAAGTGTCTTGAATGCGGAAGAGGTTTTTACACTAAGAGGGATACAGATGTACATTTCAAAGCCGATCATGCTGGACTGAGGGAGTTTTGCTGCAAGATGTGTGGCAATAAGTATGGTACTCGGAAAGCATTAATGAGACATGAACTGAGAGTTCATAAGAGGGATAAGATGGCGAAAGGGCGGATGCCTTTGTACCTTCAAGCTGGGTATCAAAAACAAGATGAAGTCATGTCCAGCATGTTGGTTGCTGTGAAACTGTTGTCAGATACAGCTACAATCCTCAGTTAATTTCTTTATTTGTGAAATACTGAGAAGTTGTCCTCTATTATTATAACATTTAATTCGATTTTGCCCACATGCCACATATACCACATTCACATTTATAATATTAGTTTGGATGGATTATTTATAGTGACTAGAAATAGAACACTTCACCTGCTGCTATCAATTGTTATTATTTGTACTTATTAATTTACAGAATTGTAATCAACATAAAATTTTGCTTATGTACCATAAAATTTTTGCTTTCTATATTTTTGCCTTGTTAATGAAACAAAACCATGAGTCAATTGCATAAATATTTATTCTCTATAACTAGACAATAAACAAGTGATTATAAAAACAGTATATTAAGATCTCTCATGCTCTTTGCAATTATTTCAAATAATGTAAATAATATTCGAATCATGTATTACAATTTCATTGGACAAGAATTATGTAAAGATGATTAAATATGACATTTTTGTAATAATATATTGATATATAATTTTAAGCTTACACTTATAGACAACATTAAGTACATTTGTAAATAAAAATCACACATTAATATAAATCTTTGGTGTAATATTCCTACTGAACAATGGAAGATTTGATAGTAACTATTCAGTATAAATATCTAAATAAAGGCCACATTATCACTTATGTTACACATAACGGATGTATACAAACAACAATGGGGAAGGCTTCTATGGTCTCCTAAAACTACAATGTTTCTTATGTTACAATACTGACTACCGTTGACAGTTAATAGAGGCACACCCCCACTACCACAGGCCTGTGTGTGTGGGATAGATTTTCTGGGCAGAGCTAAGTCAATCACTCACTGCACGACTGTACTGCTAGGTGCAGCGTTATAGGGGACGATAAATTGGCGGTTAGGGGGGGGGGGGGGGGTGAAAGTCCGAAAGGGATACCGTGGCCCCTGGCAACGTACAGGCAACTGACTGAAGGAACACGGGTGGGTTTTAGTCAGTAAGCGCCCAGAGCGGGACAAGTTATTTGATAATTTCCCATCCAAAAAATAAAGGGGGGGGCGTGGAAGTTTCTGATGACATTGAATTATAAACTACATTAAGAGCCATAAAGTGTAAAGTTGTATGAAGAGTAATTAAAAAGAATTTGAAGAATTAATGAGTTATTGTTTTATCTATTGTAAAAAGTAGAAATCTTCCGGGTCAAATTAAATTAGCTAGCTAAACTGATGGGTTTTGTTTTGATGATATTTTTTTGAGGATCAACGACCCAAAAAAAACGTATTGTAGTTGAATAATCAGTTTATATTGTTTTATCGTGTTTAAATATCGATACCTAACAACACGACTGTGAGCAATTAATGACGTCTGTGGAGTTTTGCTAACTAATTTACTTGGACCTTGTAAATTATGTTTAATTGAATAATAATAGTATAAAGTTCAGAGATGCAAAATATGTGACTGCTACTGACTAGAAATTCAAAACTCTAAAAATAGTTTTTTTTTTTTCTTTTGCAACTGAGTGTGTCGACTTACAATAGTTAACAGTTTCAAATACTTGTACAGACGCCAGCACGTCAACCTACTACAATCAGTAATTTTTTTTAAATAGATTTTCAACTTTATCACTAAATCATAAGGTTCAAAGTGGATTGGGAAAAATTTACAGTTTCGGGTAGGTTGATGTGCTGGTGTCTGTAAATGATTATTGTTTTATTTTTATTATTCACCAAGTATTAATACATTTGTGAATCAAGATTGTAAATATTTTGACAGTCTTGTAAGTAATATGAGTAAAAAAATACATTTTCAAATACTTGGCGTTATAAAATAGTGCCTTTTTATTGTATATCTTTTACTTGTCAATATTTGAAAAGAATTGTAACTTTTTGCTATTCATTAAATTTTTGTGCATCACACAGATTTTTTTACATTTTTTGTGATAATTGTGCACCACATTGTATTTTTTCAAACCTTGTGCCACAACACAACAGGCACAGATGGTTTTTTTTTTCTTCCAAGAATATTTCATTATAATCAAAAATTTGCCAAACAGATTGAGGTTGGCTGATATTCAATTAAAATGCTATGTATTGCATAAGATGATAGATTATTTTACAATATTTTGGTTAAAAAAACGTAAAGTTTTTAATAAATAAATAAATATTGCAAAATCAGTAGGTATCTTAATTTCCATTAACTAAATTGAAAATAGTTTAAAATAATAAATAATAATATTATGACTAGTCAAATATTAGGACTGAAACAGTACATGGCTAAAGTACAACACAAAAGCATTATTTAAAAAAAAGCCAGTCTGTTCTTAGACTAAATATTTGGTATTAAAAACTATATAATAATATATTGCATGGCAGTGACTAATATTGCCTTTACATATTGGCCTGCATTAGCATTTACAAAATCACACGCTCTTTTAGTAATTTTAGTTTTCAATATTTATGGATGTTCTAGGTATATATGGGTGTACTATAGGTACACCTCTGGCTAGACCCTTAGGGAAAACAAAGCGTGATGTTACGTTAAGTTATATTTACGGATTTCAATGACAGTATTTACTAATTTGGCTTACATCTTGAATCTAGAATGAAACTATGAATCATAAATTCCTTCAAAGATGTCAACTGAGCTGCTTCATTGAAATTCAGATAGTGATGTCACAAGACCTTATTCTTATTATGTTAAAGTCATATCTTTGGTCATAAAAATTCTAACAGTTTATCACTATTTATGATGAGTTTATGGCAAAATACCTTCTTAATTATTATTTGTCACTGAAAGGCAGTATAGTTAGGATAACAGTAGATAAACAGGGAGTTTTCCCATACACATTTCATTTTTGAATTTATATTATAATAATCATTTTATAAAAAACTTTTCCGAATAACACTGGCCTAAAAATTAGTGCTAAAGGCACTCGGTCCCTAGTTAGTAAAAGGTACATAGAAATATAATATTGTACTTTTTAGTCATAGGAGGGCCCTCTGCAAAGAGAAACTATGAACATGGACGCAAACACAAACTCGAGTGTTTGAATGCATAGCATGAGGGTACACCAGATATACTCTATTCTCAAGACCACTAATTGGAAGATGAGGAGGTACAGAACACCCATGATAGATGGCAGCGTCAGCAGCACTGAGAATATTACTGGTAAATCTGCAACAGATAAATATTTTTTGTTATACATTGACACACTACACTACTATAATAGGACACAAAATACATTAGAATGGTTGAAATGGCTGTGAAAAGTAAAGGGGGTCATTGAATATTCCAAGTACATTATATGATTTTGAAGAGTTTTGCATATAGGACATAAAATATGGGTATCAATCTAATAAAACACTTACCTTTTTCACTCAGACTTCCTTTTCGCCCCAATATAAGGCGCGCCGCTTCAATAATGAACAAGCAAACAAGTACTCCATAATCTTGGGCTATTTGTGTTGGGTCCTTGTCTGCATGGTATGACTCATTAAGTAAAACTGTCTTCAGAATCAGAGTGCCCAGTTCACATGTCGCGAATAAACCGAAATAAAATGAATTTATGTAAAGCAGAATTTCATACGCTAAGCTTGAATTAACCATTGTGACGTCTTATTTAAACTATTTGTAAGTAAACTTCCTTATTAATTTAATTAAAACAAATGAACTTTCGTAGTCACATAAATTATACGAAATTAAGAGTTATAATTAATTCAAAATCCTAAATTATTTAAAAATAGAACATTCGACACAGGTTCTAAATATGATAAAAAAATGACACTTGAGTTGAGGGTTGAGAGTGGAAGTCAAATCGAAGGTTGACACTTGACTAGTTTGTTGACAGTTTACGATAATGTTGCTAGGATACTAAATGATCACATTTATCAGCTGGCGTAATTCTTGAAATTTTAAAAGATTGATTAGTTATGTAAGTTTCAACATAACTAATTTTTGTAATCCAATATCCTTATGATATTGGATTGCAACAATTAGTTAGAGCTTTCTGAATTCTTATTGGAATAAAAAAAATGTGTAAAAAAAAAATAGTCTGTCAACAATGATGACCTGAGGTTGAGGAGGTTCGTATTTTTATTTTGGCAATACAGAAGTAAGAGTGCAACGAACGACGCCAGCGGGGGTGGTTGTGTTGCACGTGTTTTTTAATTCTACTCTAATGCAGTTATTATGAATAAAAAAGTTTAATTTAGCCTTTAAAAGTGTCGTATTTAGAATAACAGTTTAGAGTTGTAGTGCCCGCAATTTATGTTTTGGTAAGTGTTGAAAATTAAAAGATATCACGACCACGCGCTCAGTGGGGCACATTTTAAACTGTCTTTTTGGTGTCTAACGGGATGATATCTCTTTTATTTCATTTGGAAGTTTTTTGTCAGTGAAGCAGTGTTGGGACAGCATCTTATTTCGTCTTAATGTGTATGATGCTATGTGGTCGTGTGTTTGCGATAGAATATGATACAGTTGTATCATGGTTGTATCTTATCAAAGTAGGAATGTGGTCATAATATATGTCAGTATGTTTTTTAGAAGTGAACGGTTAACCATTTTCTCCTTATAGGTCAATGGACACTGATAAAGCTTTGGAAAGTTCGATAACCATTTCTTTGGATACCTACCTATTTGATTTTTGAAGTACGACTGGTAGTGGACGACTACGGGACACTGGACAGTGTGTGCAAGGTGTTATTACAATTTAATTATGATAAAATAAATAATCTAGTTTAAGAAGACGACTCACCAGTCTTTCGTAAAAACTCTTCTTGTCAAAACAAAAAAAAAAAAATTTTGGAAAGAAATTTTAGTGAGACTAAAATTTTATAACAAAGTACCTATTACACCATGATGGACACCAGACAGACATTTAAATTGAATTAAGTACATAATATACTTATTTTTTTACTTAATTAATATTTATTAACTTTCTGACAAAAAATAGCTTGTTACACTGTGATTTTTTTAAAGTTATGCAAGCATTTTATGTTATCTATAGTAATATATGTATAAAATTCTATTCTAATTCTCTTTCTGTCTTTCCATGCCATTTGGCATTAATACCTTCCCCAAAAAAAAGTTATAATCTATCTATGATAAAGATGAATAAGTTGTCATACAACAGGAAATATTTAAATCACATTTTTTTATGCAGTGGCACAGGCGGTCGCACATCCTGCCTATTATGTTTTACTCAAAGAGTGAATGACGCACACTCATTATTTTAATGACTTTCTTTGTAAGTGCTATAAGTAAAGAATTTTTGACAGAGCATCTTCATGTTTTGGCAGTGCAGAATGTTAATGCCCTTAGCTGTTTGTTTAAAACACTTATGATAAGTTCTAGAGCTCAGATAAGTAGTTGCTTCATGTAAAATACTGGTATTTAGATGCAAACTCAAAGCATTTATTTCAATTAAACCATTTACAGGCAATTTTAAATTGTCAAGGGGTCAGTCAGCCAGAAATATGAAGCTAGTTGCCCATTCCAAAGTGTAGGTTCATATGGAGAAGAACGGGCAACAATCTCCACAGACACTCATCATAATGTTGTTACAAAATATTGGTTACATCATTCATGTTCATGTGTGAACAATGTAGAAAGACGTGCATGTAAAAATCGTCCGTAATAAAAAGATAAAAACAATTCAAAAATTAAAATAAGCCACGGCAGATCAGATAAGAGATGACCAGTCCCAACTGACAGGGCCCGTTCACGAACATGACGCATGCATCCGGTTAGACTGGAAGCTGACCCGAACATAGTTAAGAAAAGGCTAGGCAGAGAGATTTATGATAAGTTATTTTTGCTGTTAAAACTTTTTTCACCAAGTTCAGCTTAGTATATTAAGTTAGATAAATAACTACACAATGTAAAGACTTAACTAAATCATTATACATTTGATTTTACCTTAAACTTGTAGAGCAGTCATAATATCCTTGTTTGCTATTCAAGTACCTACTTATTGAAAAAATCGGACAGATATAATATAATAACAGCATCAAATATAATCTTTAATCTGTCGCGCGCGCAATTAGCAGACACAATAGAATTTTATTGTTATCTGTCTCCAATATGAGACACCAGTATTATAAAGGTTAATACTCTTTAATTAGTACATACAAATAAATAAAATTGTGGTGTCTTTGTAATGACAAAAAAACAGCCTTTTACTAAATGAAAATAAAGTATATACTATGTACTAAGTAAGAATGTAATGTAATAAGTAAGAATGAATGTAAACAAAACACAATTTAAAAAAAAATGTCTGTCCGTTCTGGCTAATCTCCGAAACGGCTGGAACGATTTTGACGGGACTTTCACTGGCAGATAGCTGATGTTCTAATTTTAGTTTAGAAAAATATTAAGGGTCCCCGCGGGCGAAGCCGTGGACCGCAGCTAGTACCTAATATAATAACAGAGCTTCTGAAATGTAATAATACTTTGGTACAATGTTAAATGATATTAATGTAATGGATAGCAACAATTTTGACACAACAAGTGACAATAATTGCCTTGAATCTTATCATGCAGTAAAACAATGGCTATCACGAAAATTAAATATTATTTATAACATTATATTACTTATACGTAAAGATAATTAATGCAGAAGTATTTAGATCAAATCTAGACACTTGATTAGATTTCAACATTATCTTTTAATAATAAAATAGGTAAAAACAAAACTTTCTGAATTAAAATACTCTAAAAAGAAATTAAATTGTTTGTTCTGTAAATAGTATATCGCACATCACAAACAAAAGGGGATTAACTGCAAAAACAGTGTTTTGAGATATAGCGTTTTGAAAGTTTGAAAATTCATAGCTCCTGAAGTAAGGGTTGTAATGTCTTAATTTATATACAGATTTGATGGTACATTATCCCTCTTTATTTTTAGTAAATTTTACGCGTGTATCAGTGGTAGTTTTAATTTTATTAGCACTTTTATATGGTCGGGTGAAGATAATACTGTATAAGCAGTTCAAATTGCTAAAACTTTTGAGTTACGACTGTCTTACCCGGACGAAATTGACTTTAATCTGATATTATCAAGTACTAATTTAAAATAATACATATAATAAATACAAAATTACATGTTTACTCTAGAAGTAAGGGATTAACTAAACAAACAAAAAAGTTGTTAATACTAAAAACAAGTTTATTAGAATGTACGTAGAGTAAGTATCACAATACTTAAAAAACAAAAACAGTCACATTTATAAGAAGATTAAACTTAATAGCTCATAATGTAATACCGTATAAAATTCAAAGATTGGTAACCTTTTACAAAAAGAAAAAGAATTGAATTCTTAATCGAACATTAATAATTAGCTTAACAATTAAAAATAATCAGTCTTTAATATCTAGTTGAGCTTAATAGTTAAATAATAATCTCAGTAAAACAGGAACCAAATTATAAAAATATAGTCATTCTCATTTTCTCATAATTATAAAAAACTATAAAAATTATTAAATTATTCATAATAATGAGTTACAAAAATCGTAGGTATTTTTTAACAATCTCTAATCATATAAAATTTGTTAAATTATCTTACGCTAAATGTAGATTGGTTATTAAATATTGTTATCAATGGTTTTCCAGTCTCATAATTTTATAATCATAATCAAGTAAAGTTAAAATTAAAAAGTAGATACTTAATGAAAATATTATAATGACTTATAAAAATCGTAATAGGTTTGTGGAATGTGTCGTTTTTCGACCAGTTTTAAAATATCCTGCTTCTTTTTTTCACTGACTTGCATTTTTTCAAAATAAGCATTATCCAAATTTTCTGGAAAAGCGAATACGGTTTTTCTTGTGTTCAATTTTCTTATTTCTATACGTTTAAAGTCTTCGTCAGCATAAGATGTTTTTACACGAAAAGCCAGTGGATCGTCCTGTCTAATTTGGATTATTTTTATATCTGCCAATTTTATTTGACAGTTATCCGTTGTTTTGGAATAATTATTTCCAATCTTATCGCACATTGTTTTGATGTCATAAAAGTCGTTAAACGATAGCTCTTGTACCGTGTAGTACGGTGGATTTTTCTTAGCTGTTTTTATAATACTGACATATTCTTGTGGGCTGTAGATAGGACCTGACTTGAGAGACCTTTTGATGCCTTTCTCTATTGTAGAGTGGACGGCGTCACCTTCCATTTGGGTATGCCCCTTTATCAAAAATTTGTGTGTAATACTCTTGATTTTATATTTTTTTACGACATAAATATACAGTGCTATCATCATTTTATTCTTGTGCTGTCCACAACAGTTATCCGAGTAGAATACTAACTCAAAATCTTCCGAATTAACGTTCTCCAACCTCTTTTCAATGAATTTTAAAATGCAGGACCCTATTTCTGTGACACCTCTTTGGCCTTGGCCTTCGTGCCACACAAAACAAGTAGTTAAACCCGTAACCAGTTCAGACACAGTCAGATTGTATGTGGCAAGCTTTGATATATAATAAAAGACCGAAACTTCTCCTCTTGGTGCTGTAAGGACGGCCTGTAAATCGTAACAGGCTACGACATAATAGTCAGAAACTTTTTCTTTATCCTGATTTTTCTCTAATCTACTCAATTTTTTCTCTGCTTGGTGATCGGCGAAACTCTTCTGTAATTTTATCTTCTCTTCACTGTTACTATTTTCATATGAAACACAAACTTCGCAGCGATCTTTTTTCGGTTGGTGAAATAAAATATTGAAGTCATTGTGAAATATATTTGAGAATGTGGTCTTGCTAACAGCATTTTTGGAGTTCGATTCACATATTTTTTTATAATCCTCGTAGATTTGCGTTAAGCTCTTACTTCCCTCAATGTACTGGCGAGTGCTCTGTGCCCTTATATAATGACTTTCAACTCGTGGTATCGAATCAATAAACTTACGAACCCCGGTTGTTTCTTCCGTAAATTTGGCATGTTTCGCATGTTTGCCCCTTAAGTCTTCAGTAACAAATCCATCCTGATTAATTTTTTGTCTAACCGTGTATATAACTTTATCGTTTATATCTAATGTTGATTTGAAAAAGCGTTTGCATACACGAACTTTTTTATCTTCAATATTGAAATAAAAAGCATTATTTAATGAACGCAACTTTTTTTCCGAACAATTTTCGCAACGATGTCTATATTTCGGTTTTATTTCCTGCATATTATTTTTAATAAAATCTCTTTGCCTGTTTATATCACCCAAGGACCAGTAATTGTTGAAAATTAGGTTTCGTGTAGCTTCATCTATGTTTTTTGTACACTTTAATCTACATGTCATTTCTTTGCACGGACTTTTAAGTGATCTTGGTTGAACTCGCTTCTTTTTTGAACTTACATACTCTAAGCCCAAATTACGTTTCCTCTTGGAAAGTGCCTTCAAAGATTTCGTTACTCTTATAGTGCTAATATTCTGAGATTCTGTAGAAAATGACTGGTGTAGAGTACAGTCACTATCCAAACAAAATTTGTTGAAATGAGGAATGCAGAGAAATCCTTGACATTGAATACATGTGCTAAAAATGTCTGCAATACAACTTTTATACTCGCAATGCTGTTGACTGGTATGATTGGTTACGTCACACAAAACTTTATCGTTGTTTGTTGCTGTTAGAGTTTCGTCTGCTAAGAAATTATTGGTTTCACCAGTCAACGTACTATCAAGTATTTCTGCACTCATTTCTTGAGCAGTACTGTTATGGAATTCGCAATTATTGAAGGACTGTGCATTATCAAAGTGATCCCAGCAAAGAAAACTGTTGCATTTACTACATGCTGAGAAGACTTCAGAACAACAAGATACATACTCGCATGTTTGATGACTGCCCGATGATTCTGACACACAGGATCGAGACCGACAATTTTCATCGGGAAAATACGTCGGATCATTAATATCATCATTATCTGCAAAAGGATCCCCATTTTCATCATTTGAGTTGCTCTCATGTGTCATTTGGCGATCATAAACCGCCCTCAGCATTCTTTCTGTCCTATTATTTCTCTTCATAATTTTGAATTAATCTAAAATACAAAATAAAAGTAAAAGGCAACATCAGACAAAAAAGTAACATTTCATTTAACACTCAGTCACCGCGCAACAATTAACGTGTAATACAGTATTATCTCAAACAAAACGATGGCTTTAAGGTATCATTTAGGGATAATTTCGGCGAAAATCACAAATCCATCAAAACAAAATAATCATTACGGAATTAATTCAAAATAAAAAATAAAAATGCGTTATTCTAACGGGCAATAGGATATTAAGTCAAAATAATACTACGATTTGTATTATATCTAACAGGCAAAAAGGTATTAAGTCAAAATAATACTATAAAGAATACTCACATTTTATATTTTCGCTCCGCAAAGTCGTCGTAACTTGAAAATAATACGTGTGACGCCGACGATCGCTGAGCGGCAACTGACTCAACTAGAATGCGACCATATTGATTGATGCGTGAATGACACGATTGAACGGTCAATAAAGAAATGTATTGCCATATCTCGAAAACTATTTGCGCTAAAAATACCATTGTCTTGCCAGTTTGTAGAAAAAAAAATCTATGTTCCAAAACGCAAAAAATAAAAAAATGGCATTCTTCGACTTGATACCCTATTGTTTGTGACGTGCGATATCAGAATCACGTAAAAACGCGATTATAAAAAAAAAAAGTAGATGGAGTCGGAATTTATTATCTGACTATCCTTGAGAAGAAATGGCGAAACAAACTCAGGGGTTAGTCTCTTTTAAAGTCCAGACATAATCTTGGTCAGATCATGTGAGGACCATGAATATTAGTGTCGGTCTCTTGAGGAATGAACAATGAACCACGCAGATTTGAGTGGACCTGTCCAGTGAAGGTCTTTACTGCACCTTAAATTACCACCCCTAATTAACTTACGTACCTAAGATAGTTAATTGATTCAGGCGTGACTGCGGAAATCCATTATAAAATATGACGACGTATATTTAGTAATACACACTCACTGCGTTCGGCGCTTGACGTGGCAACACGTCGTGTCCGGGTTCGTAACAAGTCAATCGTCATCCTGAGGATGCCTCGTTGAGAGGTGAAACGCGTATTACAGATCCTCACTCAAGACTCAAGCATTACTTAAAACTAGTTTCAACCAATCAAAAGGCTTTAAACGAGTTTTAAGTAATGCTTGATTTTGAGTGAGGTTCTGTAATAAGGGCCTAAGAACAGTTAAAGCGGATTAGGTTACCAAATATACATCGTCTATTGTATTTTTATTTTACGTTATAACAAAAAAAATGCAAATAAAAAAAATGAAATTACAATATTTTGTTGTAAGTATACATATATTATAATAGTTACTATTACTACCTAATAGTCAGTAAATTTTGGGGGTTCCCCATACTTAGAAGTGAAACTCAAATATTTTTTTTCATCATTCCCCTAAGGGGGTATCTATGGATAGGTCTTCAAAAATGATTTTGAGGTTTCTAATATAATTAGTATAGTTTGCGCGAGAGACACTTCCAGTGGTAAAATGTCCTCCCCCCCCCCCTCCTGTAACTTCTAAAATAAGAGAAAGATAAAACTAAAAAAAAATATGACGTACATTAACTTCCACCGAAAATTGGTTTGAACGAGATCTAGTAAGTAGTTTTTTTTAATACGTCATAAATTACTTGGGTTGTGGAGGTCAGATAGGCAGTCGCTTCATGTAAAATACAGGTATTCAGCTGCATCCGGTTAGACTGGAAGCCGACCCCAATATAGTGGGAAAAGGCTAGGCAGATTGATTGACGTCATAAATTACTTGCTGCTACGGAACCCTTCATGGGCGAGTCCGACTCGCACTTGGCCGCTTTTTTATTCAACTTGTAGTTACATGCGTTTCTTCCCTCCTCATCACATGCCCATACCAAGGCATACGATTTCCTTTCAATACTGCATCCTTACGAAGTTACAATACATTTCTAATAGTACTAGTTATCTTAGTATTGAGTAGGCTCTATTCTAAGATTTCTTAGTCGTCTCTGTAACCGGTGCAGTTTAGTTAAGGCTCTCGAACAATACAATTTCTAAGAAATCTTCGCGGTATAACAATAGCCGGTGTCGCGTCGCGCTAGTCTGAACAAAGCTTTAATCGGCGATTGAGAATTCTGGGGGTTTGAGTATTCGGCCCTATACCTATTATAATGACAGCCTTGTGGCTCGTGGCTAAATAATAATATCCGCACGGGTCGATCAAAGTTTAAGCTACGCTTGCTGCGATCGACATTACATATCGAGACCCCCCGTGCTTCGGAAAGCACGCTAAGCCGTTGGTCCCGGCTGTCATTCGTAGATCTTTGACAGTCGTTACGGGTCGTCAGAAGCCCGAAAGTCAGACAACCACTTTGTTGTGGCGGTCGGTTAGGCAGTAGCAGTCAAATACTAGTATTCAGCTGCATCCGGTTAGACTGGAAGCCGACCCCAACATAGGAAAAAGCCAGGCAGCTTGATATTGAGTATTCGTCCCTAACTTCTTCAGTCATAAGAAGGAACAAACAAATGCTTTTGTAAAATAAACCTCCTTATTTATAAAAGGAGGTTTGTTTGTTTTACGTTTTATAAAGCGTTTATAAATAAGAGGGAAATACTTCATAGTTTAACAAAGGATGCGTTAAATTATTCAGAATTAACTTATTATTGTTTCTGATTTGAACACAATAGCCGGACGTGAGAGGTGTTCGAAAGTTTGAATACGACAGAATTGCCTTTAGTAAAGCTTTTAATAACGAAATAATAACTCTAACCCAGCTTGATATCTTAACAACATTCTCGGATCGTATTGTGAGAGAAACACACTTTAAAAGTTTAAACACCAGAGAAAACAACTGCGCCACAAAATCGATTCAACGGTTCCCCCTATCATTATTTGTAAGACTCAATACAGTATGTTATACCCACGTAAAAACCGGCCAATTGCGAATCGGCTTCGCACACCGGGCTCCTTTTTTTTGTGTGGGAAATCATCAAATGACTTCTCCCGCTCTGGGCGGAGCGGGAGCGCGTGTCAGACTCTTACTGACTAAAACCCACCCGTGTTCCTTCTGTTGCCTTTCCGTTGCCAGGGGCCACGGTATCCATTTCGGACTTTCCCGCAACCCCGGCTGGCATCGGTCCCATCAGACCCCTTCACCCGCTGACATCTCTTTGAGGCGCGCGTGGAACACCGGGCTTCTTACAACCGTATAATTCTGCCATGGAAACGAATTATTTTTATTACAATTTATAGACTGGTTCTGTAAAAAATTTAGCTGGCTTCCTATTACGTTTAAAAATATACAGCCTTCTGAACTAGTGGCAGACTGACGAAGAGTAGGCTTATTAGGGTTCCTTTTTCCTCTACAGAAAAGAGGGTACAGAACCCAAAAAAAGACAAAGGTCTGTAGAGGTAATACAGAGTTTACCTGACCCCTCCTACAAAGAAGAATAATGGAATGGAAATGGAATAATAAGCAACATATATGCAAAATTATAGACCTATTGCGCTTTTGCCAATTTTTTTTTATAATGAGCTCTACACTTAGAAAAACAAAAGATTTTCTGCAACGAACAAAAAGGTTTCCGAAAAAAGTCTGTAACTTCAATAATTTCTTGGCTTGAAGAATATTCTAAGAATTATTCTTGGACAAACAGAAATAATGCACTTTGGCCATAAAAAACCTAGTTCAAAAATGGAGGTCCAATACCAGCATAACAAAATTCACGATGTTGATAGTGCAAAATTTCTAGGTTTGATAATTGACAGGCAGCTCAATTGGAAGGATTACATTGAAGCACTATGTAAGAAAATTAGTACTTCACTACCTATGCCCTGTATAAACTTGCCCCAACAGTCAACATAGATGCACTACTTACAGCTTATCATGGGCTTGTTGCATCTGTATTACGTTACGGTATTATATCCTGGGGTAACTCTACGAATAGAGAAATCGCTTTTATAGCGCAAAAGCGATCCATCAGAGCCATGTTCAGACTATAAATAACGGACAGCTAAGAACAATTTTTCAAAAAATACAAAATTTTAACACTACTGTCTTTGTATATTTATGAAACTGCCTTATTTGTTAAGCTGAATTCACACCTGTTTCCCAAATTATCAGATACAGTTAAACGTAACAGGCGGAATGATATGTTACGCGGACGGAGAGCTAAAACAGCATTAATGTGGAAGAGCATATTCTGCTTATATGCAAGTTTATAACAAAATCAAACAGCTAATTTTAAATGGGTTTAAAAAGGAACTTAAAGAGTTGCTATGTAAAAAGTGACGAAGACTTTTTAAATGATACTGACATCCGAATTTAATTGTAATCTTTTAAACTTTGAAATCTCTCTTTGATAGTTTGACATTGAATAATACTTTGACATTAACCCAGATAATATTTTTAACTGACATGCCTCTTAATGTTATATTAATTCGTACCTAATTAATTATTCATTTTATCAATATTAACTTATTATTTTTATTTTATCTTTTATTTTGTATTGTAATAATTTTATTTGTGTACTTATCTGATATTTGCATGCCCCACGTGGCAGAATGTGATGAAACCATTTATTAATTTAAGACCATGCAATGTACCATATTCGGACAAATAAATTTATGGATTTGAATTTGAATGGAAGAGGGGTCGGGTTATACCATAGAAATATCAAAAAGGTTATACAGAATACTGACTGTACGAATCAAGCTTCGTGCAGACTAGCGCGACGCGACACCGGCTATTGCTATACCGTGAAGTTTTCTTAGAAATTGTATTGTTCGAGTCGCGTCGCGCCGCGAGTTTACTGTACTTTGTGATGGTCCTATAAATAAGAGTACGTCCACATGACGCTATTGTTCCTAATTACTATACAAAAATATTCAATACGAATACGGCGACTTCATTTACTAGGAATACATAAAACTACAATCATCTTTATAAAACAGTCTCCCCGCCGCGTCTGTCTGTCTGAACGCGATAATCTCAAAGACTCCTGAACGGATTTTTATGGGATTTTCACCAATCGACGGAGTAATTCATCAGGAATGTTTAGGTCTTTGGCTGATATATGATGAAGATGATTGTTGAGGATGTCGGAAAAATCATGCCGACTGGCAGCTTTACTGGCGTGCGCCACGTAAACCAATAGTTATATGAAAACAATGTATTATGGAATTATTCGTCTTACCCCCGAATACTGAAACGTCACTCAAAATTTTAGTAGCACTTATATTTAACAGATACTCAAAAGTGACGTTTGACAATACGAAATCTAAAGTTTAGGAGCTGCTCAAATGTTCAGCAGCCCTTAAATTTTGAGTGACGTTTCAGTATTCGGGGGTTAAAAAGATGTATTAACGGGCCGGCGGAACATGCGTATTTCACACAAACGTAATACCAAAATAATTTGTAAATCAAACATATTCTTAAGGTAGTGTGTATTTATTCCGATTGGATTACAGAATATCTAGGCTTCCAAATATATATTTATAATGGACACTGATTTAAATTCGAGTTATGAGAAAAATAAGTTTTCTATAGAAATTTTAAATTCCTCATATCTCGTCTTTATATCAGTGTCCATTCAAAATATATATTTGGAAGCCTAGATATTCTGTAATCCAATCGGAATAAATACACACTACCTTAAGAATATGTTTGATTTACAAATTATTTTGGTATTACGTTTGTATGAACAACGCATGCTCCGCAGGCCCCTTAAACTGTAGCAACGCTATATGTTTAAGTTTATCTGCAGACTCCATAATTCTGAAATTCGCGTAGACGAAATCGCAGGCAGAAGCTGTAATTGTTGTATTGTTCTACAAGCCGTGTCCCCGATGGGATTTCCCATCGACAAAAATGTCAAACTTACTTCAAACTCTCATCCTTTATTTAACTCCCATAAAGGGGATAAATTTTCAAAAATCCTTCCGTAATGCTCACTTTCGCTGTTTAACCCACTTTTCATAGAGCTCATAATATGCCATGCCGCCATACCTATATATAGTGGGCCGTCCAGGGGGTCACCGGCATTACGAGGAGGGCTCCCGGAACTTTTATGCATAATTTTTTGCTTCTAGACCCAACGGTTTAGACTGTACGTTATTTGTCAGTGAATGAATGAATGAACTTAAGATTTGAGTATGTATGTTGTGTGTTGTTTTATACATAATGTTGTTCGCGCGGTAAACTCTAATTGCGCGATGCAGGATTTGTGTGACGTCAGGTCTTTGATGCGTAGTTTGCATTTGGCGATGTAGATGCCACAAGATACTGTAGTAAATAGTGGTGTAGTGTAAAAATAAAGTATAAAGTAAAAATGTCAAGTTCAGTATAACTACCTACGTGATCTAGCTTCAATCTCTATTATCATGCACCATTTCATGGAACATGAACACGATACGAACCAAATCGTTTCAAAACAGGTCAACGACCAACTGTACCTACATCATTCAATCAACAAAATTACATGTGTGCTGTATTGAATTCAATATGCTGAATTTGATAAATAAATATTAGTCTTCAAGCCGAGGACTGCTGTTTGCGCATTTTTTTAAATTAATTTGTTTCACTCACAATAAAAACGCTTTGCTTACAAAACCTTTATGGTGACGATTTTTTTTTTCTTAATACGCAATTATGTGTCAGTTTGGGAATGTAACAACATCGTTATATTAACGAAATCTTACAATTTGTATGATTATCAAAGTCTATATTAGAGATCCCCAAGTCCCCAACCTTTTTATGTGGTCGACCACTTTGGCACGTTTTTCGGTTTTGGGTGTAGACCCCCCTACCCCTGCTTGGCTTTTATTGCATTTTTTGCAAATTCATCAACTTCAAGTGTGTTTTTGACAGATGCTATAATGCAGCTCGCTTTGAAAAATTTAATTTTTAAAAAAACGAAAAAAAAAAATTAAGAAACAAGTTAAGAATTACCAAAATTAACTTGGACGAAGTAACAATTATCTTGAAATAAGTTTTTTTTTACTTATGCCTAGATAATTTCAGCTTCATAACTTTTTTCTTGAATCAAGAATTTATTTATATATAGTCGCTAGGTACTAATATTATGATTGCGAAACTAAGTTTGTAACCAAAACCGTAGTAGTAAGGTAAGTGTTTATTACGTTTTCACGCAAAAACAAAGCACCAAATCTTCATGATCTTTTGCACGGAAAAAGGTGGAGGTCTAGACAACAAAAAAGTTGACACAGGCTAAAATTTAACGCGGAAAAATATTTTTTACAAAATAAAAACATAAACAGAGAAAATAAAAACGTAACTTAAGTAATTTTAAAGATAGATATCTGTGTTAATTTATATATTTGAAAGTATTCTGGAAGTAAATATGTTATCTGTGTATAAATAAAGATTATTCCATTCATGGAAAGCCAAAATTAAAGTCACGACCTGCAAAAATGATATCCATTATCGCGGACCCCCATTTCCATCTCACGGACCCCCAATTTTTTATTGTATTTTATTTTGAACTTATATTATGTTCCATTTGAACGTAGTCACTTCAAAATAAAATACAATAAATAATTGGGGGTCCGTGAGATGTAAAGGGGAGTCTGTGGTCTGGTCTTGAACTAAAAAAAAATTTAAAAAAATCTTTGTTCTTTTACAATTGAAAAACGTTTGAATTTATGTCTTGAAACGTCCTTCATATAAACGGTTTCTTTCTTTTGATTATATCGAATACTTTACTAAAAACACGCTCGCAGGCGGCGTTTCATCGGGCGGCTGGTGCGGGTGGGGCCGGATTTGGCGGAGAGCCAGTTTGGTTTCCGCAGGGGGCGCTCCACGGTGGACGCCATCATGCGCGTGCGAGCCCTCACGACGGGGGATGCGGTGGCTCGGGGTGGGGTCGTCTTGGCGGTGTCTCTAGACATCGCCAACGCCTTCAATACCCTGCCCTGGAGTTGCATCAGGGAGGCACTCCGGTATCACCGGATGCCGACCTACCTCTGTCGTGTGGTCGAGGCCTATCTGGCAGACAGGGCCATCATCTACCCCGGTCACCAGGGAGAGTGGAACCGGCGAGAGATGTCGTGCGGTGTCCCACAGGGATCGGTCCTGGGGCCGCATCTGTGGGACATCGGATACGACTGGGTGCTGCGCGCCGACCTCCCCAATGGCGTCAGCGTCGTTTGTTACGCTGACGACACGTTGGTCCTGGCGCAGGGGAGGTCGCACCAGGCGGCGGTCGAACTAGCGACACACGGGGTTGCGACAATCGTGGCCAGAATCCGGCAGTTGGGACTCGAGGTGGCCTTGCACAAGTCCGAGGCCATGTGTTTTCATGGTCCTCGGAATGCGCCACCGTCGGGTTCCCAAATAACGGTAGGAGGGGTTCACATCGGCGTCGAGTCGACGATGAAGTACTTGGGACTCGTCGTCGACAGTCGGTGGAACTTCGTGGAGCATTTCCGACGTTTGGCTCCCAGACTGGACCGGGCCGGGGCTGCCTTGAAGCGGCTCCTGCCCAATCTAGGGGGTCCAAACGCCTCCTGCCGGAGGCTATACGCGGGGATCGTGCGGTCCATGGCCCTGTACGGGGCACCGGTGTGGGCGCATTCGTTGAGGCGGCGGCCTGCCCGCCGGTTGAACGCGTCCCAGAGGGTCATGGCCACCCGGCTGGTCCGGGGATACCGCACGGTCTCTGGTGAGGCGGCGAGCCTCCTTGCCGGATTGCCGCCATGGGATCTGGAGGCAAAAGTCCTCGCGCATATTTGGGAGTGGCGCGAGGAGGCGAAACGCCGGGGCTTGACTCCGATGCCGCGAGAAATCGCGGCACAGCGGACAGAGCTCCGACGGGATCTCATGGCAGCATGGAGAGTGCGATTGTCGCAACCCAGTGCTGGGCACGCCACTATTGCGGCGATAAGTCCCCTCTTTGAGGAGTGGCTGGAGAGGCGCCACGGCGTCCTCACCTTCCGCCTGACGCAGGTCCTCACCGGACACGGCTGTTTCGGGAGGTACCTGTTTCGGATAAGGCGGGATGAAACGCCCGGGTGTCATCACTGCGTGGATCGCCCGGAGGACACGGTGGAGCATACGGTGGAGGTATGCCCTGCTTGGGCAGAGCACCGCCGTGTCCTCGTGGAGGCGATCGGTGGCGGGGATCTCTCGCGTCCGGCCCTGGTCCAGGCCATGGTACGGAGCGAGAGGGCATGGGAGGCCGTCACCTCCTTCTGCGAAGCAGTAATGCTTGCGAAGGAGGAGGCGGAGCGCGTGAGGGAGAGGCAAATTTCGCGCCCTCACGCCCCTAGCCGCCGCAGGAGGAGACGCCCCGGGCGTCGGGAATCGATCGCGGATTCCCGGCCACCGTAGGCGCGGGCTTGCGGACGGTGAGCAATGGGTAGCTCACCGTCCGGTAAGGACCAAGCCCGGGTCGACGGCGCGTTGTGTTCCACGCGCGCCTCAAAGAGATGTCAGCGAGTGAAGGGGTCCGATGAGACCATTGCCTGCCGGGGTTGCGGGAAAGTCCGAAAGGGATACCGTGGCCCCCTGGCATTGCACAGGCAAGAGAAGGAACACGGGTGGGTTTTAGTCAGTAAGAGTCTGACACGCCCTCCCGCTCCACCCAGAGTGGGAGGAGTCATTTGATGATTTCCCACCCAAAAAAAAAAAAAAAAAAAAGGCGGCGTTTCATACAGATATGGACCAAACGTAGTTTCGAGTGGCTAAGTTCGCATTGGCCAGTATTATATCGCTAGCGTCCGTGAATTTTAAACTCCTGGAGAATTTTGTTTATTTGAAATTCTTGCCGGGAGCTGGGAGATTTAAATTTTCATTGCTGAATTCCGGGAGAGGTGGGAACTCAAGTCACATGCTTAACGGCCGTCATGAAAAGAAGGCTTCGGGGTTCGACTACACGGTGTCAAAAAACGTTTAGTATAATTAATTAATATAGTTTCAGTGAAGACACTAAATTGCACTAATGGCGGCCGTTACGTTAACGTTAACGTTATTTAGTTGTCGTTGCCGTCAAGTTCGGTAGAGTACGGTAGGCCAGTGGTAATAAAACCAGGATAAACTGGCTTCGCATTCTGTTGGAACTCCATACTACGCTAGGCGAGCTGGCCTAGCGTAGTGTGGAGTCCACGGCCACTGGCTGGACCAATGGACTGGTCCACGACCACGTCTTGTCATTCTGTGGTAACCCACGTGCGGTCTACAGTACTAACATCAATAATGGTCCCGGCTGTCATTCTTGGATCTTTTTCAGCCGTACCTACCGGGTCGTCAGAAACTCAATTTCATTTTTTATTCTCTCTTCACAAAGCTGACTTAAAGTTAATGCGTACAATATAATGTCTCAGCTGTCTTGCCATTGTGAGAGACTGGTGCCTGATGTATGTTTTTGGGAAAAACCCGTGTTGCAGGTCACCAGGCAGCAACAAAATTAAAAACAAAGTAAAAGTTAAACAAAATGAACAACAAAAACATAAGAAGTAATAACAATAAAAGAAAAGAAATGCCTACCTATAGTCTTCCAAAAGTAGTGATGTAATGTGTGTGAGTGAGCATGTATCTTGTGTGAAGTGTTAGACTTGTAGGAGATGTGTATGAGTGAGGGTGGCTTATGTGGAGTAAGTGCAGCGAGAGTTGTTCTTAAGGGCCTATGCACACCACGTTTTTTAAACGCGCCGTCGACGCGCGTTTGCAGCGATACAGACGCGATACGCACGCAAGTCAACAAATATACAAACGACAACAAACTGCTCTGCAGGATAAAAACGCGCCGGCGACGCGCGTTCCCAAAACGCGCGTCGACGGCGCGTTTAAAAAACGTGGTGTGCCTATGCACACCACGTTTTTGACGCGCGCTATTTAGGGCCTATGCAAAGTCAAAGTCAAAGTCAAATAATTTATTTCAATTAGGCACAAAAAAGGCACTTTTGAACGTCAAACTTTACAAAAAATAATAAATAAAACTGATTCTAGTCGCCCATTCCAAAAGGTAGTTTTCGTATGGAGAAGAATGGGCAAGAAACTCCACCGTTACTCTTTTTAAAAAATCATTATATCTTGTATACACTTATTATATAATTATATGTGAAGACAATGCACCTAGAATAAGATTACTATACCACGATAGGTAAAAAGAATGAAAAATGAAGGAATGACATAATTATGTGATAGATGCATGGTGCTCACATACTTACAAACCTTGTAAAATTATACTATATTTCTAACATTATAATAAGTAATACTAATAATAATAAGTCAGTGTGTGAGTTCAAGTAATCACAAAAAATAAAATAAAATAAATGTTTAAAAAAATAATAAAAAAATAATTATACAATTAAATTAGCAACCAGTTCGATTTTGTCTAGATTCTGAATTGTCCTATGGAGCAGGACCAGCATGTTTCCAAGCATTTTTATCTTGGATATAATCCTCTAATTTGTAATATGCTTGTTTACAAAGTGTACTTTTTATATGATTTTTAAATTTTCTTTCATTTAATTCTAATATATCACAAGGTATTCTGTTGTAACATTTAACACAGTACCCCATAAAAGATGTATTTACTTTAGATAGTCTGAAAAATGGTTGATCTATTTTATCTTTATTTCTAGTATTAAAATTATGTCTATCACTTATTTTATTAAAAAGATGTAGATTTTTTCTCATATACATAATATTTGAATAAATGAATTGGCAAGGTACCGTCATAATATTAATCTTTTTAAATAGTTCCCTGAGAGATTCGCGACGACGTAGATTATAAATGGCTCTGACAGCTCTTTTTTGTAAAACAAAGATGGATTCAATGTCAGCAGCCCGACCCCACAGTAAAATGCCATACGACATAATACTGTGGAAGTAGCTAAAATAAACCAAACGCGCGGTTTCTACATCTGTTAACTGTCTTATCTTTCTAACAGCATAAGCGGCCGAGCTTAGCCGCCCCGCGAGAGATGTTATATGGGGTCCCCATTGTAATTTCTCGTCTAGCGTGATTCCAAGGAAAACTGTTTGATGAATAAATTCCAGTTTTTCTCCATTCAATATGATGTCACATTCGCTACTTCTAACATTTGGTAATTTAAATCTAATGCATTTGGTTTTTTTATTATTTAGTACCAAATTATTTACCGTAAACCAATCTTGGACCTGAACAATAGAGCTATTCACGTCGTCAAGATTTGGTGACCGTCGGTTTATTTTAAAGATCAATGATGTGTCATCTGCAAATAACACCATCTTTGGCTGATTTAGAAATATTTGAGGTAAATCATTAATATAAACTAAAAAGAGGAATGGACCCAATATCGAACCTTGAGGAACGCCCATTACCATTTCAGACCCTAATGAGTTTGTGCCGTTGACTTGAACTTTAACCTTTCTATCTTTCAGGTATGATCTTAACAAATCATGAGCTGTATTCCTAATCCCATAGTGGTCAAGTTTCAGCAGAAGTGTCTCATGGTGTACGCAATCGAACGCCTTCGAGAGGTCGCAGAAGATTCCAATGGCATCTTGTGCTTCTTCCCAAGCGTTAAAAATGTTCTTTATTAGGGTGACACCGGCATCAGTGGTACAGCGCCCTTTGGTGAAACCGTACTGTTGGTCATGAAAGATGGAATTTTTATTAAAGTGACGTAACATTTGATTGAGTATCAACTTTTCAAACACCTTACTGAGAACTGGCAGAATTGACACAGGCCTATAATTGTTGGGTTCCTTACTATCACCGGATTTGAACAAAGGAACTACTTTACTGTGTTTCATGAGATCCGGAAAGACGCCTTGGTCTACACTAGTGTTAAATATGAAAGCTAAATAAGGCGCAATGGTTTCGATGACTGATCTACATACTTTTACAGACATTCCCCACAGATCTTCTGTTGATTTAATTTTAAGATCTTTAAAAGCTTTTATAACAGCCTGGGGGTCTGTATGCTGAAACCTAAACTCCAAAGGGCATGCCTTTACATTCTTTATAAGTAAGGCAGCAGCAAGCGCGGGTGAGGAATTTAAAGCTTCAGTGGTTTTATGGGGAATATTAGCAAAAAAGTTTTCAAATTCCTGAGCTATTTCTACATCTGAGTTGATGGGACCATGTGCCGTCTCTAAATTAAATTCAGTATTACGCTGTTTTTTCCTACCGGTTTCATTATTAATTATTTGCCAGGTAGTTTTAAGTGGTAGTTTTTTTTGCCCTTAATAGTAGCAATTGTAAGGCGAGTGGGAGGTGAGAAACAGTTTGTATGTGTGGGAATGGTCAGAATTAGTTTTATTTCAGAACGGTCAAAAGATATTCATTTTTTTTTTGATAATTGAGGGTTTTTAAGTCATGATGATAAGGAAAATGATGATATGGTTATGAAGGAAGTGAACGCTGAGATGACGCTTGAAGGAGATAAGTATGCAAGAAAAAGAAACGCTGCAGTCAGCTGCACTGAGACCAAATTAATTGTGAAACAGGAGAATGATTATAGGTGATGGAAACCTTGCACTTTAAAAAACATGGTTGACATTCCGTAATCATTACCATACATATTTGGAAACACGGCATCCTACTGTACAGGAGTATTAATCGATAAAAGTAAGCACTAGTATTTATAAACAAAGCTATAAAACGGATAGATTAGACACTATTACATAACACACTTGATTATTGTTCTAGCTTATCTAGTAACCAACTCCTTGTTAAATTGATAAAGCTAAGCTCTAGTGGTAGCACTCAAATGTTTATCTTTTTTATTGTTATACACAATTTTAACTTCAATGAAGATAAGAAGCATTTAATGAGGCCTAAAGTCAACCGTGTACTTACTTATCATAAATAAAAGCGCGCTGTTGGATTTTCGACGCTCGGCTCAGCGCCAAAAGTTGAAAATCCAACAGCGTGCTTTTATTTGACATTTATCTAAGTGTCGCCTAGTGTTAGTGAAAACGGGCATTATCTAATTGAATTGGCAAACTGGGTATATAAATAGATTCGTAAGCTAATTTTAACTTTGATAGTTACTTCCATATGGGAGGGTTTCTTTGCAAAGCTAAAATATTAAGACCTCATTTAATATTAACCGAGAACGGTCCGTAAAAAATAGGAATCGGCAATTACTTAGTTTATTTTATTTTCAACCAACAACATCGCAAAGAAAATTCTATTTTCGGCCTAGAAAGCTTTAAAACGTTTCAAGAAAATGTTACTGAACAATTTACTTAATTTACGCCTTCAATGATTTCGTTACCTGCAAATCTGACTCACACGTTTCAACATTTTATTAGCAAGCTCTTAGCTTATTATTAGATTACATCTTCGCAGAAAATCTAGACGAAATATAGACTAGAATAAAATACTTTCTCTTTATTATATACTCCATACGAGTTACACATATAAACATATATGTAAACCATAGGGTGAAAGAATGGGCAATCTTGTCGCTAAAGCGTTGTCTCCGCATCTCCGGAGCTCGTCCCATGTATGTTCTATGGGATTTAAGTCTGGGCTGCGAGCTGGCCACTCCATGCAGGTAATACCGACGTCTTGAATATACATAGGTAATGACCAAACGAGCAGTATGTGGTCGCTCATTATCGTGGATAAAAATGGAATTTGCAACCATATTCACTAAGAAAGGAACAGCATGCTCATTTAAAACTTCTTATACGTATCTGACAGCAGTCAGAGAACCGTTTTCTATGATCACTAACTCCGTGCGATCCTCTGAAGATATCCCAGCCCAAACCATTATTGATCCTCCAACGAATGGCACCTTTTCTTTAAAACACGCTTGATGATACCGTTCACCTGGTCGTCTAAATACTCTTCGTCTCCCGTCGTGCGTAAATAAACAAAATCTGGACTCACCGGAAAACATAACCTTGGACCAATCTTCATCTTTCCATCGAATGTGTTCTCGAGCAAACCGTAACCTTGCAACTCGATATTCTCTGAGCAGTTTGGGGCCGTTTGCTGGTCTATACGGCTTTATATCAGCTTCACGGAGACGTCGCAGAATCCTATCAGAGCTCACATTGTTGTGGTGAATTTCTTGAAGACTGTTTCGGACCTGAACAGCCGTGAAATGTCGATTTCTTAACATAGTGCTCACGATGAATCGGTCTGCTAGTGTAGTTGTGCACCTTGGCCTGCCATTTCCTGGTTTCCTGATGTTCATACTCATGTCCTGTCTCTTGAAATCGCTGGAGTACTCTTTTGACCGTTGATAAAGATACTCCTACTGCTCTAGCAGTGCTACGCTGACTTCTTCCTTCTTGTACCATGATAATAATCCGTGTACATTCTTTAGGTGTTAACGACATGATATTGCACTGAATACTCTGATAAATCCAAGGAATCATTTATAATGACAGCTCGCTTTGAAACAAAAGCAGAAAATATTATTTTCCTAATTTTAAAAAACAACAACAAAAACAAATGAAACCTCTTTAGAGATTTAGAACAAGCATTAGTAATTTAAAAAAAAAAAAATTGTAGGTATTGCAGCGCGGATGTTGAATTATTTTGACGTCTGCCATTGCCGAAACTCGAAAGCGATGTGAGTGGTAGGGCAGTATGTAAACACACACTTCTCTCGATCCTGCTACGGCAGTATTTAGGGAATTATGACTGGCAGCGCGAGGAGTAGCGGCAGGGGCAGAATGCAAATGAGGCAATAAAAATCCGTATTACCGTGTGCGTAAATGCGGTAATGGACAAGCCAATGGTAATGGTGGTCTGTGGTTTATCATTTACATATACAATAAATACACACAGCATATGTTTAGAGTCATTTCAGATTTTCATTTGAATCAGTTTTCATCACCACTGCTCTCAAAACGGTGAAAGAAAACGTCGCGAGTTCGAAGACATGTGACATCTACCAATCCGTTCCGGGCCCACTTCGCGGATTATGGCCCACTCCCTCTCATGGAGAGGATACTTGTGTCCCGGCAGTGGGAAAATTATAGGTTGATTTATTTAGATATAAATACTTTATTGTAAACCAGAAAATACCATATCAAAAATTAAATTTAATACCTCAAAACATTCAATGGGCGGCCTTATCGCGATTATGCAGTTAGAATCTGACATTGGTACTGCATACTCTGTGTGCTAAAGTGTGACTTTATATCAGATAAGCTTCATCGCAGGAAGATTGATTCGTTACATCTTATCGGGCTATATCTTACACAGTTATCAAAGATAACTTATGAAAAGTGGGTGTACCTACACCTCTGCCCACCCCTTCGGGGAAACGAGGCGTGGTGTTATGTTATTTTAGTTATCAAAGATCCATGTTATTTAAACTCCCTTCCTTAGTACCACAGAGCACGGAATCGCCGACAGCGTCTAGAATATGGCAGTACTAGTAATAAAATTCGTGGCGTAAAAATCTAAAAATATATTATTGAGATAGCTTAGGCAAAAAGCAGTCGGAAAACGTTAGTTTTAGTTCATAAAATAGCAAACTAAATTTTAAAGTTCAATTCAAAGGTTACAGCTGTTTTTAATCTGTTTCATAACACCATTAGATAGTAGTCGCCATGTTATTACGTCATAAGGCTATGTAAACTTAGAAAGTGTTAACTGTCAACTATCAGTGTACCTTTAATCTATAAAGGCATTTTATTATTTTCGTAGCCAACGTAATTTTGATTGAAATAGTACCATGGAGGACGGTTTTGTAAAAGGAGACAACAAAAATTTATAACTTAAAAAATATCACTGCATTTGTTTACACAGCCAACTGACGTTATGACCACAGAGCAATATGGCGTCTACTGCGTCCAGTGTTTTCGTCAAATTCGCGCGAAATTTGAAAATGCAAAATTTAAATGCATTTATAGGGCACTTTTCATTAATGGGTGTAATACCATATTCTGTCACAGCCTACTTCCTACCTTCAAAGCTGTCAGTTTCTACGTATGAGTCATTTGTGTGGTAGTGCGATTAAACAATACACAATGACACGCTTGGTTTGTAAGGATAGAGAAGGAGAAATTAAGAATTTATGTACACACAGCTAAATATCAAGCTATACATTTCTATTAAAAGCTGATCTCGCACTGTATAGGATTTCCGTACAATGAGAGGTCAGCTTATACTGGAAAGTTTATACCTTAATCTGTAGCCATGTGTACTAACAATTTATGAATGTTATTCTGAAATAAAATGATTATCATTTATACGCTTCTGACATAAATAAAAAAAAGGTTTTATGCCTATGTACACCTATTTACGTGGGGCCGAAGCCAACTAGAGACGTTATTAATGAAATGGGGCACCCACCGACGTTATTATTATTATTTATGACTAAAACAAATGCACATGCACAATTTAAATGCAGAAACACTTGAGTATATGAGATCCAGCTCTTCAACGATCTAATTTTGTCTACAGACGCCGTCGTCCATCGCGCCGACCAAGACCACAGATGCCAGAATCAGTTTTATGATATTGGTAGTGCACCTGTGACCTGAGCCATGGAGATGTCACACCAGGGAGGGGCGGAGGGCGAGAGCCTTCTGCGACAGGATAGGGGCGCCGTCGTTATGCCTGGCCAGAGAGGACGTAAGTACATAATAATACTAGCACAAAATGAATATGCGGCGGTTTTTTTTGTATGTGTTTTCAGCTATTACTACCAGTTTACCCAGTAACTGGGTTGTGGAGGTCAGATAGGCAATCGCTCCATGTTAAATAATGATATTTACCTGTATCCTGCATCCGGTTAGACTAAAAGCCGACTCCAAGATTGTTGGGAAAAATGCTAGGCAGAAGATGTTTTCAGCTAGGATAATCGGAAAATGTAACCTTAAGGTTGAACTAGTCGCGGGTTCGAACTAACTGGCGTAGCCAAAATCCACACTGTATCACCTGGCATCGTGTCCGACAGAAAAAGTATCAGTGATGAGCAGTAAGAGGCTAGTCTACACGCAAAACGTCTAGTTCGCACGCACACAAACACCGTTCCGAACTATTTTAGTAAAGGAGCGCGTAAATAATTGCGAAATGTCCCTTGAAAATCGAGTTTCATGAAAAAAAACCACTGCGTAAATCAATTACAAATAAAGTTTATTGAAATCTTTTATTATACTTGAGTTGTGTCGGTGCCGACTTTGTTGTGGAGATTTAACACTTCTTTTTATTAAAACTGTTTGTACTTATTTACGCCAAAACTTGCGTTAAAATTTCTAAGAAAAACGAATCTTTGTTGGCTCCTAATTCTTTAATGGCTTTTATTTTACTATTCTGTTTCCGCACAGACAAAATTAATAATGAGACAAAACGATATCATGTTTACTTTGAATGTACAGACGCCAGCACACCAACCTACTACAATTTGTCAAATTTCTTTAATAGATTTTCAACTTTATCACTAAAGCATAAAGTTCAAAGTTGATGTGCTGGCGTCTGTACAATGTCAAACAGTGGAGTAAAACCCTCCGAAATTTGTGTGGAAAAAATATCAACTAGTTCCACTTTAATCGTTTTCTTTGTAAAACAACATTACAGAAGAGATATTTATTTGGCTTTTGGGCATCATCTCTGTCAAAATAGAGAAAATGTTATCTAAAACCACCATCACAAATGACAACAGAGTTTAAATTTAGCTGGTGAAAATTCCTAAGTTTGTTTGTGTTTCCTTTAAAGGGCCATAGTTTTCTGAGTTTTCTGACCAATTCGTTAATAATAAAAGGCTATAAACACCACTCAATTTAGCCAGCCTCTTCTCATACTGAGCAGGCACGAGCATTGATCCACACGCTTGTTCAAAACGGGTCAAACGGGTTGGCGATTTCAGACTTACAATAACTATAAGTCCAGTTCTTCTTCACGATGTTTTCCATCACCGATGTCAGTAATGTCCAAGATAAACTCAGAAAGTAAAAATATTATAATTAAAAAAATATCGTTCGACCATGACCTTATCACCGGACAACAGTTCTCTCAGTTCTCAGACTCTATTCCAACAAAGTACACGCAATAGAAAATATTTCAGGAATAGGTGATTCATATTGTATTCATAACATTTACTCACTGCATTTATATACCATGAGCGGTCATATATCTCGTGTTGTTTGCCAAAAACATTTCAGACAAAGAGCAGTGTCCAATAAAAAAGCGGCCAAGTGCGAGTCGGACTCGCACACGAACGGTTTCTTACCACTACTGTACAATACCTATTTAACAATACTTTTTAGGGTTCCGTAGCCAAATGGCAAAAACGGAACCCTTATGGATTCGTCATGTCTGTCTGTCCGTCCGTTATGTCACAGCCACTTTTTTTTCCGAAACTATAAGAACTATAAGATTGAAACTTGGTAAGTAGATATATTATGTGAACCGCATTAAGATTTTCACACAAAAATAGAAAAAAAAACAATAAATTTTGGGGGTTCCCCATACTTAGAACTGTTCAAAAACTTTTTTTTTCCATCAAACCCGTACGTAGGGGGTATCTATGGACAGGTCTTAAAAAAATATATTGAGGTTTCTAATACTTATCATTTTTTTCTAAACTGAATGACACTTCCAAAGTGGTAAAATGTGCCCCCCCTGTAACTTCTAAAATAAGAGAATGATAAAACTAAAAAAAATATATGATGTACATTATTACCATATAAACTTCCCCAGAAAATTGGTTTGAACGAGATCTAGTAAGTAGTTTTTTTTTAATACGTCATAAATTACTTGCTGCTACGGAACCCTTCATGGGCGAGTCCGACTCGCACTTGGCCGCTTTTTTATACTTTAATAAAAGCACCACAAAACGTTTCATAAATGGGAACCCCCTTTAATTTAACTTAATTTTATTATTTGTTGTTATAGCGGCCATAGTAGTACACTCTGTGAAAATTTCAAGTGGCTACCTATAAAGGTTCATAGATACAGCCCTGTGACAGACGGACAAACAGCTGAGCCTTAGTAATAGGGTCGTGTTTGCGCCCTTAGGCTGCGGAACCCTAAAAATCTCTCTGAAATGAAATCACCGTACGAGTCATCATTTTAAAAGCAGTTTAAGCTTTATTAAACCAGACTGTGCTAAATGCGTCGTGAATTGACCTTGACGATTTGATTTGCTGTTCCGAATCTGAATTCAAGAACGTTTTTTGACGATTTTTAGTCACACATCGTCTTATATGCGTAGTATTCTAACTATTACCAAAAGGGTTAACCAAAGATGTACCTAAGTGTGGTCTAAAACTGTTTAATGCTCCTTATTATGTTTTTCCTTGCATAAGTACTCTTCTCTATGCTGACGTCATCCTACCAGCAACCTTAATTACTACTAAAAGGGGTCATGCAAAGCGATCCCTAGCAATTTAATTATAATAATTATTTGACAAAGTGTAGTCTTCGACAAACACAAAGACTTTTATATTATGCCATTTAGTAGCACAAACTTAATATTTGCACAATTGCATTGAAGTTAGGGCATTCACTTTGATAGTTGAAAGTAGCTGAAGAAAGGAGATAGGTCTATATTAAAAAGAAGCGGCCAAGTGCGACTCTGACTCCCACACGAAGGTTTCCGTACCACCGTAACTATATGTAAACAATAACAATAATTAACTTAACAATATTTTTTTAAAACGCTGTTGTATGGGGGACCCCGTTAATTTGTAACTTTATTTTATTTTATTATTTGTTGTAATAGCGGCCTGTCATATTTTCCCAATCAACTTTGAACCTTAAGCCTTAGAATTCAAGTTGAAAATCTATTAAATGAATTTGACAGATTGTAGTAGGTTGACGTGCTGGCGTCTTGTCTACACACTGAAAATTTCAAGTGTCTACCTATTAGAGTTCAAAAGATACAGCCCTGTGACAGACGGACGGACGGACAGCGGAGCCTTAGTAATAGGCAGTTGAGTGGTGTTTATAGGCGTTGGCAACCTCTTAAGAACGGAACCCTAATAAAATGTTGTCTTGACAAAGAAAAGATATCTAAATTGGAAAGTTACCAAAAACGAACTAGTACAGTCGAACAAAACATTTGGGTTTTCTGACAATGGCTTGAAATTATCTACCACTGTGTCGAGGTGCCGACCGCTTTTCTAAACCCACTCTGTGTTCAACAAAAATAGTTGACTGCATAACTGTGGCCTGTCCGTCTAAAATGCGTGATTGAATTGCAACTAGGGATAGTTTACATGTCGTGATCGGCGGAATAGAAGATCTTTCTTAAAAAAAAAAAAAAAAAACTACTAATAAATGGCTTTTTAATGACAGAAATACTGCCAGATAATTAGTGATCGGAGTAGGTAGAGCTATTTTTTGTACTTGCGATACGTTGTCCTAATATACAACTCGGAATCCCGGGATTTGAAATATATATTATTAAATAACTTCGAAAATACTTTCTAAAAAGCTATTCAGGTCTTAAGGAATTATGAACGAACACATATCCCTCAACCCCTCAGATTCAGGTTGATGAAATTAAACCAATTAAAAAATTAAACTTTATTTCTTAATTTTTCTGTAACAAGTACACTTGAGCGGCAACATCGCGCGTGTGCGCATTGGAAATTAGCAACGCGTCGCTGATGTTAGTTTGACAACGTTGTGCGCTCACTGCTAATACATAAGACAAGCTTTCTATGATCCTTGTTAATAAAAAATCAATTAATATTTTTTTCGAATCCGGGAGTTTCAGTTAGAAGTAATCCCGTTGAATGACCATATTAACATTAACGTTTGCGGTCATAGAACCAAAATAGCTGTACCTACTCCGATCACTACTAATAATACTAATAAATGACGAAAGTATTAAGTACTTAGGTAGCTAATGACTAAGGGCTGATTTCACTAATAACTAAACGCGATCAGCATTTCTAAAACGCGTTCAAGAGCTGTCAGTGTCAAAATTGTTATGGAGTACTGTACACTGACAGCTCTTGAAAGCGTTTAGATGTGCTGAGCGCGTTCAATTTCACTGGCGAAATCTGCACTAAATTAATTATTATTGTATGAATAACGATAAAAATTATGTTCGAATTTGACTACGTTGACTCAATTATATTAATGCATGATGATAATGGACAATGACCACAAACTATAAATAATAATGTTAATGTATAAATAAATTTCGAATTACGCTCGAATATTGTACATAGCGTAGGTATGTTACAGCGATCCTTTATGTACCTAATAACTAGCTCCGCCCTGCGGTTTTACCCGCATAAGTCTTGATCCCGTGGGAATATCGGGATAAAAACTATCCTATGTCCTAATCCAGGTTACGGTCAACCCATGTACCAAATTTAGTCCAAATCTGCTCAGCCGTTTTAGCGGAACAGCCAAACAAATAAACAAACAATATAACTCACTTTTGCATTTAAAAATTAGCTAGGAATAAGACTAGCACTATAAACACCGATTAAATATGTACGCAATGTAAATTGTCTTTGGTCCCTGGCCCTGACATCAAGCAATAGACAAAATTGACTAACTGTTATCTTTTGGCTACCTACTTTATAAGTGTGTATTTTATGTTTTTTTTTTTGTAATTTGCCTTTTGTTTGAGTAGAATAAAAAAAAACCAGCCACGTGCGTGTAGCGTGTATATTATATACTATCTACTGCTGTGATTTTTTTCACAAATCCAAGTACAACCATTATAGTTGGCAGGGGACACACAATTGACTCTAACAAAATCTAGCACTTTAAAGCTTAACCACTCAAGGTCACTGGGATATATCTGCGTCTTAAAAGGTTACGGCAAGAAAGGACTCGACTGGAGGCCGAGTACCAGTAATAGCAATGTAGATCAACCATAAAGATGATGGCGATCTCATCAGAACCATAGGAAAACCACACCAACTAAAGACAGAACTACAACCCAGCATTAGACGAAAATGGATTGAAGAATATTGACATGTAATCCCGACAGCACCTGACAAAAAGCCGGCACGTGGGGCAACTTTACACCCCGATATTATTGCCTAAATTCAACGAGAAACAAGGTAGCTAGCCCAATTTTGCCTTCAAAATCTCTCCACATTATTATTTTGCAACATAATGCAATTTCGAACAACGTTTCAGGTTGACACAACACGAGTACACCAACAATTTCTGCATAGTGCATACGTGGCTTATATTAGACGGTATTACAGATACAAAGTCTAGTGGCATAGAATTATAATATTTTGCGAAGCAAGGAAAACATGATGCACGTCATACGAGACATTCGTAAATAAGCCATTGATGCCATACTCGATGAGCTATTGTTCAGACCACACGTGTGATATAATTATGTATATGAGTATGGGCCACTATTTTAATAATATGTTACATTTTACACTACAATATCCGGCCGTAAAAATGGCACATCGAGTTTTAGTAATGCCTCGTTGATCTCGCAAGCGCTACTGCTGACCATGAGGTCCTAGGTTACTTTTTGGTAATGTTATTGCAGTATCTATGTGACTTAAAGTCATTTATTCAAACTAGGCTGAGAATCAGCACTTTTCGAACGTCAAAATTACATAAGACAGTCCCCCAAAACGCCCACCCTTCACCACTTCCTAGTGCTTTTGCTGGGAAGAAGAAGTGGCGCAACAAACTCCCCAGCAGCACAGCTGTCTGTTCAGTTAGAAAAAAAAAATGATTCTATACAATAGTATGCAAGACAATTTACATTACGCAAAAAATAATTTAAATTATAAATTAATAGCCTTATTTATGACAGCTATCACACGCCAATATACCAACCAAAAGCATCGAGAACTATACTCAAGCAGAAATAAAAATAACTAAACGTAAACAATATCTAAAAAAGAAAATAAAGCCTTCAGGCATAAAGGGCGTGCCCGCTTACGTATAGCTGTAACTAGAAGTTAAATTGATAAACTAGGACCAACCATCGAGGTAAAATAAATAATTGTCGAGGTCGCTAGCTAACCACATATTGCAATACAACTCATAAAAAAACATCGTAATGAGTAGATTATGTCAACAATAAATAAAATAAAATTAAAATAAATTGTCATATAAAGTAAAATTATATAAACTCATTTTTTTATTTTTCGGACCGGACTCGGTTTTTGTAACACAGTGTAAAGATCTGTAGAGCTAGATATATATAACTCGAATAGCATTATTCAAGCCCTAGAGAGAGTGCAAATGAGACTTGATGATTTGAATAGACATAAAACTGACTTAGCGATTCAGTGAAGAAAATAACAGCAGTATTAAATAAAAACAAAGTTTTTCTATTGAAGTTTTATGAGAAAACTTTTATGGAATTTGCATTTTGCTGCAGTCTGATTGTAGCAATTTTAACTTTGTAAATAATCCCGCACGCCAAGAACTCAAAAATAAGGCGATTTAAAGGAGGTAAATAGGTACATTTATTTCGCACCATGGAAATATTAATTATATGTTTAGCACAAACTAAAAAGTACTCCTCAATGCTAAACTTATGACAGCAGATATGTATGGCTGCGCTAAGAAGGGCCAGATCAGCAAAAATGCCTGACAAATAATGCCTGACGCCGGTAGCACAACATCACGCCTATATTGCCGGAAGGGTTAGACAGAGCCTATAGTTCACCCACATTTTGCCATTTATACTACTTATGCCCCAATAAAAGGGTCAAATCAGTACAGGACTGCCCGTTAATGGGGTCGAACTGGCTTAAATTGGATGTATCAGCATATTCTTCACAAATCCTACCAAATGCGACTCAAGAGAAATTAAACTCAAATTCATCAGTCACAATTCTAAAGAAAATTAAGTTTTTTAGGGTTCCGTAGTAAACAAGGAACCCGTAGTTTCGCGATGTCCGTCTGGCTGTCTGTCCGCGGCTTAGCTCAGAGACTGTTAGTACTAGAAAGCTGTAATTTGGCACGGTATAATATTAATCACGCCGACAATAGTTATTTGTTATACAAGAGTGCAAAGTTGCTTTTTAACCGCGTGTTCAATTTTGATGACCGAGCAAGCGAAGGATTCTAAAATTGAATCACTCGCTGCGCTCGTGATTCAAAATTAGAATCCTGAGCGTTAGCGAGGGAATCAAAAGAGCACGAGGTGAAAAATCTTTGCACTCGAGTGCAACACGTAACTTTTCATTCCACCTCAGCGAGGAAATGACTAAATGCAAAAAAAAAAACGTTTGCGCATTATTAACAGTTTCAGTCAATTCTGTTGGCGTCAAGCAAACTTCCTCGTCGCTAGAATCACTCATTTTAGTTTTTTCACTTGTTTTCAAGTTTCTTGTTTTTAATATACCTAAGGTTTAACAATGACGTGAAAAAATGCCGCGTAAAGAACCGCGTACAAAGCAAATTGAAAAAAGAACACCAAGAAGGTTCCGAGTCTGAGTTTTTAACAAATTAAAAAAAAGTTGTATGATATATTCGGCACCATAGAGGTAGCAGTAAATAGGTTTAATGTTTTTTTTAATTCACAAACTTAGTGCACACGATGTTCTAAATTCAATTTACTTTATCCTCTAGAGAATAAAAACGGCTTTTCCACTCAGATACTGAAGATTAAAAATACTCTTTCCGATATGGTGGGATGAAAAATAGTATTTTTTTTTTTTTTTTTGAGGGTAGGTGCTTAAATTGGTGATGTTTTTGTTTTCTCGTCTATCCCATGGTGTTGGGTGTCGTTGGAAAGGCCGTTCAAAAATATTGGGGGTGCGTGAAAACCCTTTTTCAATTCAGGGATCCGTTTGCGAAATATTAAGAAAATGCTCTAATTGAACATATATTTTTTCCAAATCATTAACACTACCCGTTTAGACGTGATCTTCAGTATACAATAATTAAAAGCGGTTAATCGCTTTAAGCGATAAGAACGCCGATAAGAAAGCCATTGTGTCACCCTATGTAAAATTTCTAAATATAGGTCTGTAATTTTTTTTGGTGTACAATAAATAGTATTCTATCTATCTATTAAAAGTCGGTTATCATCGCCTTAAGTGACTTTTAGTTTTTGTATTTATTTGTAAGTATAGTTAGCACTAGGTACTAAATTAAATGAATAACTAACTATATTAAATGACTAATTAACCATACTAGTATATAGTACATAGTTTCTAAAGTACAATACATATATTATAGTATATATATAACATAACCACAATTTAATTATGAAATTGGTTTATTGTTATTCTGAAACTACACTGCCCATACATAAAGTGAATCAGTCTTCTTTACAGAATAATTATGTTATGAAATTATTCACTTGTTTATTTATAGACATCAGAAATTGTCTGTGACTAATTGCATACCTACATACAGAAAAAAAAAAACAAAAGCTGTCACAGTCAAAAACCCTCTCCAACGTTAAAAACAAACGAAAAACCCTCTCCAACGTTTGAAGTAATAAGCAAACAGACAGACACATTTTCATTATAGCCAGCGCAGAATTGCTAACATAAATTTTATCGATAAAGCTAATAACGAAGACGACGGTCGCGGCTTAAGGTCTATAATTTTAGGGTCGTAAAGTCTAAAGATATACTAGACACCTCGGTTTTAACGACGCGACAGAAATCTTATAGCGGAGTGTAAGGCCGTCTCTTAACCAAAGGGAAGGTCGCGTCGCGCGAACACGCGATCGTTGCGTTCGCAAGTGACGTTTTGTTCGGAGAAACGGAACGCGTGACGATCACGTAGTCACCTGACCGATCGCTTTTAGGTTTGGACACGGGGTATTGCTGAAGCCACACAGATAGGAGGATCTATTGGCGAGTAGCGGAGCTCCATCAAGTGATGCAGGGTGGAACCATGCGTTAGGCCGCGTCCTATTTAGCTTACCTGTTCTGTACTGAGCTCACGCAACGCGTCGTATGGTCCAGCCAGTAATGGGATTCGCCCATCAATGAGCCCTGTCCCAAATAAGACGCATTATTCATTTATTATACATACAACAAAATATATTTTAATAAAACACTTATACTAAAAGATGAATAATTACATTATCTTTAAGGGCCTATGCACACCACGTTTTTTAAACGCGCCGTCGACGCGCGTTTGTAGCGATACAGACGCGATACGCACGCAAGTCAACAAATATACAAACGACAACAAACTGCTCTGCAGGATAAAAACGCGCCGGCGACGCGCGTTCCCAAAACACGCGTCGACGGCGCGTTTAAAAAACATGGTGTGCATAGGCCCTAAAATGTTGAATGAAGGTTTCAGAAAAATACGCTTGATAAATTTTGCGTCATTCTCGGTTTTTATCCGCGTTAGACATAACTTTACAAATTAATTTCATGTAATATAAATATAATCAAAAATATTCCTCTATTAAGTTATTATGATTATGTCTTATATCTGTATCTATTTTTCTGTGTGTAGATAAATAATAAAATAAATTAATAAATAAGAAAAATAATTTAACATAAAAATATTTTTTGCAAATCATTAACACTAAAGTTTATTATTATTATTATTTTATTATTACTACTCGTTCAGACGTGATCTTCAGTATACAATCATTAAAAGTCGATTATCGTCGCCTTAAAAGCGATCGTGGCGCGAATATTGAATTCGATTCAGAAAAGAGTTTGCAGGGCCGGTCGTTCGCTCGAACAATATTTTATAATGCTCGAACATTATTTATAATATTGTTCTTTCATTTTGCATCTTCTAAAGGAAAATATTAGCTTTCTGGTTATCTCATTTGTTCTCAGACATTCCATCTCAAATTAGAGATTATTCCTGAAAACGTTGGTTACGTCTTCAACTTGTCAGCATTAGCATGTCCACCTATTGATCTACTGACGTGAACACTGAACATCACATGTTCACTCTCACGTCAGTAGATCAATAAGAACATTTTGTGATTCAATCAGCAGGGTCTGTAAGTAAAAGCATGGGGATCTTTATTGCTTACTAGAACTTTAAAAAAAAAGTGCAAATCCATATGCAAGTGTTTTCTACAATGACTATCGCAAAGAATTCTATTTTTATTTCGAAGCTAGTTTTTCGAGGTAGCAACCCGACAGACGTTGCCTAGTCCAAATTTCAACTCACATAGAAGCACTTATCATTCTTTCCCGAATTTGTCATTATGTTCGCATTAATATTCGTCAAATGTAGGGAACAGCTGTTTTTTTTTTCGCGATTTCAGGTGTGAAAGTTGTTCACAATGATGATCGGTCACTAATTACCAGTCACCCTATAAATAACGAAATTAAAAGAAAAGCTATCACAGATTTATTTATTTACTTATTAAGGGGTTAGCCTACAATAATTGTAGGCTACTTAAACAATTATTGTTTACACATTTCATTTCATATTACAAAAAGTACACGATATACATTTATAAGTGCAACAATTACTTACAGACTAACACCACATACACTATTATTCAGATAAGTAGGCTCTACAAGTTAACGATAACGAGTAATAATCGACCAACTTACATTTGCAGTTGCAAAAACATGTTGTCCCTTACATTCCGTACGGGAGAACATGTTTTTCAACTACAATGTTAAGTTTGTTCTTGGGATAAATTCATCCTAACTACGGAACCCTTCATTGTTCGTGGTCCGACACGCACTTGGCCGGTTTTATGATATAGATTACTTGAATCTTAAAAACCTTCCGAAAAATACACCAGAGAGTAATAAGCCTGACTGATAGAATAAAGTTCAAAAACAATTTTAATGCCGAGATCAAAATTCATGACGCGAGTGGGATTTAAACTCAGGATTTAAATTAAGAGAAGAGGCTTTCGTACAATTAAATGTTAAGGTAGATGTTCTATAGGCTGACACAATGCAGAACCTGACCTTCGCAGGTCGATGTTCGGCGTGGGTTGAAGCCAATCCAGGCTAGGGATGGTATCTTCCCGAGAATATTCTCTTTTCGTGAATTTTGCTGTTAAGCTCTCGAGAATATTATTTTGGAAGAGAATTTACGAGAATTTAAAAATTGGATGTGTCTGATGTATCGATCTATTTTAATGGTACTAGTTCTCCGTAGGTACTTAAAATACGCGCATTGACGTGGAATTGCGGACACCAGCTCGTTATTACCTACCTAGTAATAGTTTTGAGTGCATATGAACGTTTTACGCAGTTGGCGTCAAAATAATCTATTCTACAACTTAAATTCACAGTAAACTGTCCTAAGCGAGAACATTCTCGAGAATGTTTCCAAGAAAATTGACAAATTCTCTACTAATGGTAAATAAGAACTGAACTGAAAGTATTAAAACAAACATTATGTGTGATCTACAAAAAAATAAAAAATATGAGGAAAGGTAGATAATTACAACCAAAATAATAATCACGTTTTCGTTGGAACATACGTTGATGTTGGAGCTTAACACGTTTTTGGTCATGACTTGGTAGTTATATTTATCGCCTCCTGCCAATCATGAAATCATGATTTACTACTACTTTTTAAATTCTCCGAGAAGAGTCTCCGTCGAAAATAATATTGCAGAATATTCTCGATCGGAGAACATTTTCCGGGAGAGAATATTCTCTTGACCCATCACTAGTCCAGGCTAAGTGGGTTTTGTTCGAGCTATCATACACATACGCGACGTATACTCACTTTCCTTTATGCCAGAGGAATGTGAAGAACTTTGAGTACCTGTAGCTGTAGGTAGTAATAATGGTTTTGCTCTATAAGAAAGGGGAAATTAGTTAGCAGAGTAATGGCAAGCCTACTCACCAAGGTCAATGTTATAATGTAAAAGCGGACCAGACACTAGTATCAGTAACAATGACATTATATTCAAGTAATGTCATTACCACTAACAGTGTGGTGGTTGAAATGATGATGTGATTTCAATATCATAATATTATAACGTAAATATTGGAAGGAATGACAGTAATAATATTGATGTCATAATTACTGATAGTGTCTGGTCCGCTAAAGATTTGTTCAAAGGATTTTTGACATAAAATGAATGAAGAACACGGTGCAAAACAATTGTTTTGGTTGCGCTTGCTTTGCGCATATTCCAATAAATGGCTAATTCTGGATAACCACGACCTTTTAGATATGCAAACCTCTTCCGGGAAAACTGGTGATTGCGATAAATATACATGGCACACAACTCGTTATTCTACTTCTTATTATTAAACACAATGAAATGCTTATCTTTTTGGTTTGGTAAAACCGCAGGCGATAAATAACACATAGGTAGGTACATACAAATTAAAATGTTGCTAGCCAATTGACAACAGTGAAACACAAATCCATGTGTAACGTTACTATAGGTATAAACGATTTCTTAAACCTTCATCATGAAAGAAAAAGGAAAGGTCTCTCAGAGAAGGAACATAATATCACCAGACGCGTAGGTAATGTGTTGGCGATTTTAGACCATGCCCTACACAACTCAAGTATAGATAGGATTCCTCAAGATGTTTTCTTCCTAGCCTAAATTCCTGCCTTTTTACTAGCCTAAACTGTCATACTCCTCGTCAAAGGCCTCCCCCATTGCTTTCGATATTGTGAGTCTTCTAGCGAATTCTTGAGGCAGCGGATCCAGCCTTCTTCAGTTCGGTCTGCTGCGACCCCGTCTAGCTATTTCAGGGTCTTGCGATATACAGGCGATATAAATATAACACATAAGGTGTGTACTTATGAGTCCGTGGTCTATACCCGATTCATTGTAACCGACCCGAGCGTGACGGTTCAGTTTCGATGTTTCGTTCACTGTTCAGAATAATAGCAAAGTGCGCCTAAGTATTTACTTCAATAAAACAAATCAAGCAATTACTATCTCGCCAAAAAGACTCCACAATTGATAAGGTCATAGGTTGATCATATCAGTTGAACAATACAATCACAGAATGCAAAGAGCAACGAGGAGGCTAGGCAATAAATCAAATGATATGAACGCAGTGACGTTATCAATGAGGCGATGTGAGTTATGAGCCGATCTACAGTCTACTACATGTGGCCGAGCTGTTAGATTATTATTTACTAACACCGTGTCAATTGACGAGTTTACTTTTATGATGCGAGGATGTGTAGGTGTGTACGACCTATATTAACAGCCTGTAATGTCCATTATATTATTAGTAATATTACAAATCACAGGATACTGGTCTGTGAATGCAGTATGTTCTTACCCCGTGTAGACAGTACCTCATGCTGTGGCTGACTGGCTAAAGTCTTTTAAGAGGACCCTTCCCGGCCCGTCTATCGACAACGCGAGCATGTTCGAAAAACTTGTTGTTTCATCGAGCGCAAGTGACAACTACTAACAAGCAAGTGAGAACGCGATAACATTGTACGAAAAATAGTGTGTAGAAATTTGTTTCAGGAAATACGTGTTTTTGAGTAAGCCTTAAAAGCTTTTAAAATAAATGTTTGTCATTTAGACTCTTCATTACATGTGCAAGGTTTCTATGCAGATGTTTTCTTTACTTTTACTATTTATGTGTACATTATGACCAGCCAAAGTTCAGGTGAAATTTTTGCAGAAAAGCAGATTTTCGGAGTCTTATACTGAATTTGTTTCTCAAATTTTCTATATTTTGCTTTCATAGAATCCTAGGTATAGTGCACATATACATATTAGTAAAAAAAAAAACAAATAAAAATGTGTTACAACGCCATAATCACGTACGAGCGTTTGTATGAAAAGTATGACGGGTTGGCCGCTCTTAACATAAGCTAGCAATGAAGGTACTATTGGTAACGAGGCGGACTGCTCAGGGTGCGCCAGACGCACTTAAGTATTGACAATGTTTGAGGCTCTCGGGTTTCCTCTTCCAAAATGTTGTTCTGAAAGTTTCCGCGGATGGAGCTACTTGTCCTCTTCGTCATTCTCCTGTGCTTTTCCCAACTGTTTCCTCTGTAATATTCCCTTTGTAGGTTATTTCTCACCTAGCTTCTTCCAAAAAAGAGTGCTAGTCAGTACTCAAGGGACTTCCCTAACTGTTCTGTTACTAATCCACTTGGATAAGTGACGGAATTCACCTCAAGACTACGTGAAGAAAGTGCAAAAACAACTCGTTATAGTGATGTCGTAACAGGCCACACGAGCACGACATACATGAGACATTCGTACATTCGAGGTTATTTGCACTGGACTAGGGTTGAATGCCGAAACAGACCCTTTGGATTAAGGTCGAAAGTCATTGTAAAAGCACACGTGCGTCAGAACATGTTGAACATTTCGTGTATACCCATTCGCCTTTGGGTCAAACTCTAAGAGGATTACGCCGGGTCCGTGATTCTAATTTTGGTTCTTCCACTTCACTTTGTTCTCGACATAATTATATCGTCATGTTGTAGACGCTATAGAAAGATATGGACAGCGTACGATACGGCGAGCTGTCCATAATTATCTTTATAAATGACGTCAAGCCTACACATATCATTACTTATATTTCCAATCACTCACTTTACAAGTCTTGGGTTCTTGGAATAAAATTAATTGAGTGCTTATAGCTACGAGTATTCTTTTACACTTAACATAACATCACGCCTGTATTACCCGAAGGTTACTGAAGAGGTAGGTAGGTTCTTATAGTAGACCCACATTTCGCCAGTTAAAAATAGGAAATTATCAGTCAAAATAAATGAGTACCTATACAATACTAGTCTGAATAAATCAGTGTAAGAGCACCAATAATTTTTAACGATACCAATTGGCTGTACCTGACACCTGCTCGAGCCTATAAATTAAATTAAATTAAACTTTATTTCAGACTCAGGTCAGGTGTGTTAGTACTCGTAGCAACGTGTGTAATGTGTGTGGTCTTACATATAATTATATGATACCCATAGTAGCTATTGGTATAATTGAAAAAAATCTAAAAAACCGATGTGTGATTTCGAATTTCTCGTGTCACAAGACTAGCAATTGTCTACGTTTATTAATATTCTATGGTAAAGATAAATGGTAGGTATGGTAGATAAACGAGTAGAAACCAAAATTATCTTATTCCAAACGGAAAACCTTATTAATAAAGTAGGTACCTTTACTCGAGATTTTTTGGGCTCCTACAAGACCTTGGAGGCCAAAAACCCAGCCCGGGGCGGACCGCACCTGGCCCCCTTAGTCCGCCAGTGCCTACAACGAATCTTATAGCAACACTAGTAGCAAGCCGTTATTTCAGGGATGGAAGCTAGCCAAATCTAGAATAATGAAATAAATCGTTAAAGGTTTAACTCAAGTAGGTCAAAGACTCTTTAAAAATAGTTTATTAGATTTTTACGCGCAACTCTTCCTCGTAGTCTATGTCATATTTAATGTCATGTTTGGTGTCTCCCGTTCCCTGTTTTTATGTATTATTTATTTGCGTTTTGTGTTTCATAAAGTTTGAGCTTGCTTACTAGTTTTGTAATGATAGTGTAAGACTAGTTATTTCTGGAGGCTCACTTGCTCAGTAAGTTTTTAAAATACAATTTGTGGCTCCTCTGTATTTTATTACCCGCGCATGCGGGCATAGCTTAATTTTTTTATGGTATGGCTCTCTTCAAAAAATATCACACTGCGAAAACGCCTAGTTTTTGTGAAAAAAATCTTTAAGGTTTCAATAAATTCAATTTATTTTGCGTAATTAAATTGACGTTTTACCGCAAATAATGAACGAATTTCATTCCCAGGTTGTTCCGTTTTACGCTCAGACGAAGTGACAGCGAATTTTAATGATTTTATGTACCTAAGTATATAATGTAAGCTTTTAAATTTAATTCTGAACTGAAGTATGAAGCAAAAAGTGTGTCTGCTCCGACGCACGACTCGAGTTTACTCCTTAAGACCAGGCACTAAACACAATTTCCACGCAAACTCCGCCCCCATGCACCCCGCCACTCCACTATATGTGCTAAACGCTAACACATCAGTAATAAAGTTGAACATCGCGTGCGCTCTTTGATCGTTTTCGAGCACGGAACTAAATGGCGTAAGTCTCAATTCTTATTTCGTTTATAACTAAAGTAATAATTGATCTAGAGAAAAAATATCTTGTGGCTGGAGAATAAATTATATGTTCTTACTGTGAATACTTATTTTAGTCATAAAAGCCGAGCAATCTTCAATTTACTTAAATAATCTTTAAAAAAGACATGATTTTCGAATAAACAATGAATCGAGCGAAAATGATACAATTACGTAACTGCCTTGTACATGGAAAGAAAAAGTTCCAATAAATCATATACTAAAAGTTCAATGTTGATTGTATGCGTGACTGTTTCAGAATATTAATGCGAATTATCATACAATTTAGGGAGCCTCCTCGTAATACGGTTGTACTTGAATATGCAATAGGCAAAGAGCCATAAACGGATCACAAAAAAAAAACAATTTTAGATCCGCCACGTGATCCCAAAAGAAACTTTGGCGATTTTTTCTCAGCACCTTTGGTTTTGCACACTGGGGTTTGCAAAAACACTAAAAAGGGTATATATTTAACTTAATAAAAATGGCTCTGTTCTTGAAAAAAGCGCCGGGATAAAGTACAATGGTTACCAATTTGTCACAGACACTTTTGTCCATGGCTAGTTAAGCCAAGTAGTGCAAAGTGCAACGCATTATTATTATCGCCTTTAATATTCCCACTGCTAGGACAAAGGCCTCTTCTCTGTGATAGGGTAAAGACAAAATCAAATAATTAATTTCAATTAGGCACGTAAAAGGCACTTTTGAACGGCGCGGTGTGGATCGGGATCCGCTACGCGGTGGGCCCGCGTGCATAATTTAAGAGTGTGTCTCGTTTGTTAGCGGCAAATATGCTATAATGTAATGGGTACTAAAGATATAAATCAATGGACTATGCCATAATGTATTAGTTATAGTCATAAACGTTTACGCGAAACTACAATATACTACATAGTTTACAATGTTTCTTGTCTAATAAATAAATGTAGATGCTAAATTGGCAAGACTGCCAGGCACCAGCTTAATATTGTTTTATTGCGTATGCTGTTTATTTACTTAAACAGTGCATTTCTACATATTGCATTACAGTTCTTTAATGTTTGAACATAATACATTTTAAGGAGTCCGCAGTAAACAAGGAACCCTTATAGTTTCGCCATATCCCCCTGTCGTCACCCCCAGCTAAATGGTGTTTTTCGACTACAAAAGTTTGTTATAGCGACAAATTCATCCCACCTACGGAACTTTTCTTAAGCTACATGAACCGTTGCACTTTGTGGAGCAGTGCACTGGTGGCCCAGTGGAAACTGCCTCGACGCGAATTACGAATGATAGGTCGTAAATTCGAACCCAGATATGCAGGCGCTTTACTTTGTGTCATAATTTCATCACCATTGCTCTTAAAACGGTGAAGGAAAACATCGTGAGGAAACCGGCATGTCTTAGAACTAAAAATTCGAAGACATGTGACATCTACCAACCCGCACTGGGCCCGCGTGGTAGATTACATTACAGCTCACTCCCTCTCGAAGAGACCTGTCAGGTGTCGCCGCAGCAGTGAGAACAATATAGGCTGATATGTTTGTGGGCATTTAACACCAACCTTTTTTTTTTTTTGAGGCTGGGAAATCTCAAATGACGTCTCCCGCTCTGGGTGGAGCGGGAGGGCGTGTCAGACTCTTACTGACTAAAACCCACCCGTTTTCCTTCAGTTGCCTGTGCATTGCCAGGGGCCACGGTATCCCTTTCGGACTTTCCCGCAACCCCGGCAGGCATCGGTCCCATCGGAGCCCTTCAATTGCTGACATCTCTGTGAGGCACGCGTGGAGCACAACGCGCCGTCGACCCGGGCCTGGTCCTTACTGGACGGCGAGCTACCCATAACTCACCGTCCGCAAGCCCGCGCCTACGGTGGCCGGAAATCGGCCTGCGATTCCCGACGCTAAAGGCGTCTTCTACTGCGGCGGCTAGGGGCGTGAGGGTGCGAAATTTGCCTCTCCCTCACGCGTTCCGCCTCCTCCTTCGCGAGCATTACTGCTTCGCAGAAGGAGGTGACGGAATCCCATGCCCTCTCGCTCCGTACCATGCTTTATTTCGGAGGATTTCTATAGGTCTTCGTCCTGGCTCTGTTCATTATGAACCGAAGTTTGGATTTTATTAAAGCCATTTTTTCTAAAGAAGTCATTTTTTTGGTACATTTTTTCCAGTTCAAAGCCAGGTATTTAATATTTGGCCCCCACTGCTCCATAAATATGGCAATACATTTTTATTGGTCGTAACTTAGTTTCTAAGATTTACCGCGTACCTACGTTCGCTCGCACGCAATATTGTTAATATATTATCATCAAAATATTTAAATTGTCGCATTTGGACTTTGGTAACGTTTTTTCAGGGTAGTTTATTATTATTATGTTTTTTTATGTCAAATTATTTATTAAGAATATTATATATTCCGTTAAAACGTAGATTCTTGCTGATATAATTTATTCATTGACCCAATTTTTCTTACGCGTATCAGCAGTGTAGTAAATAAAAAAGAGAACAAGGTTGGATTACAGAGTTATCGAATGCCAGATTGTTGAAACTACAATTTATTATCGGACGGGACGGTAAAAAGTACACGTAAAAGAGACACGTGCAAGGCGTTTAAACTAAGCACATGTCAATGAATTGTACTTGTGTGGGTCAATGACCGCACCATCTTATATTGTTTTTACTAGCTTCTGCCCGGGACTTTGCCCCGTAAAATTTCTTGTTCATTCTAAAGCTGGCAACGTCGCAAAAAAACTGTCAAATATTTACCTGTTTTGATTAATTTGGCATAAATATTACTATATGGAAATATGAAATGTGGCTAACTAGTGATCTAAAATATTGATTACGAAATGCATAAATTAATATCGTAACATCGAATATTTAGTTTTATATATAAAATAAAAATATTTGGAAACTTTCCAAATGCCTTTATTACACCTAAATCGTTACATCATCAAATTCAATGTTATATTTGCAATTAATTATTAAATTTTCTATTTAGCAAGTTAGCCATATTTGTTATTCATACAGCAATATTGCCAAATTAATCAAAACAGCAAAATATTTGGCAGCTATTTCCGACGTTGCCAAGTTTCTGAATATTTCCTATGATACTCGGAAATTTTGTAGCTTCCCATTTTCGGAAGACGCTCCCCTATATACAAACACAACATTAACTCTTTATAATATTAGTATACATTAATATAGAATAGAAATGTTTAATCAGATTTCTCGCGATAATCCACTATATTATGTTCCCATAATCTGATTACCGAGTCGGACTGGTCTGCAGCTTTCCTATCATAGTGAAACTGTAATCCAAACTAATAATATAAATGCGAAAATCTGTTACGTTATCCCGCCTAACCCATAGAACAGCAGTTCTATTCTGTAACCATCTCACCGTGAAAACTTAGGTGAAGTGAGCTCGGAGTGAGCTGTCAGTCCCTAGCAGCAGGTGAAATGACAGCTCACTTCACACTCACTTCACCTAAGTTTCCACCGTGAGATTATTACAGAATAGATTGGCTGTATCCTAATTACGAAATACACGATCAATCACAATCTAAATCGTTTTGAAACAGATTGCTAATCCATTACTTCATAAGTTCGAAAAAAAAATCTGCCCTACAACGTAAATAACGCAATGAACGAGAAGGACAGGCTACTTTTCATCCCGCCTAATTGCGTAACACACGATCAATCACAGTCTGTATAATCTTAGCAAAAATACGATACCCCTTAGTCAGACTGGTTGTTAGACTTTCGGGCTTCTGACGACCCGTAACGACTTTCAAAGATCCACGAATGACAGCCGGGACCAACGGCTTAAAGTACTTTCCGAGGCACGAAAAAGTCACGGTATGTAAAGATGGTCACCCATCCACGGACCAACTCCGGCAAGCGTAGCTTAACCTGATGGATCCACCCGTGCGGCTGTTATTATTTAGCCACGCAATGATTTGGAAAACATACAGCCTACACCACGCCCTTAACCCCCTAAAGGCTCAACGGAATATGAAATGTAATCTAACACACACATCCTATAACACAAACACCGCAAAACTTAGACTTTCAAAACAGAACAAGATCTTTCAGATGAACAAAAAAAGCGGCCAAGTGCGACTCGCACACGAAGGGTTCTGTACCACCGTACAATATTTAACACTACATATTCAACAGACATACTCCTTTCTGCCTTTACTAAGGATGAATATCTTCCACAAAATGTTGTCTCCCGCAGCTATTCAATCTCGGTAATCTCAAACCAACTCGTTTCCGCCTTCCCACTGACCTAATATACGAATATAAGTAGGCTTACCATGTTAACTCGACTGTTGAGGATAAAAGGGATTGAAATTGAATATACATCGTTATCGACGCTGAAAATGGTAAAAATAAGAAATATTTAGACTTAGCCTTATTTACATGCCAAAATGAACCCTATTGTCTACTAAGCCTCCGCTATCCGTCCGTCCGTCTGTCTGTCAGCGGGCTGTATCTCATGATCCGTAATAGGTAATTGATTGATTTTTTTTAATGTCCATTCATAATCTTGGTCAGATCATGTGAGGATCATGTAGATTAGTATGTGAAAAGGTCTTTGGAGAAAACATTTACACAGATTTGAGTGTAGAAGTACAATAATTTATGAATACGTCACTTGGTGGTGTGACTATAAACTTTATCTGTTTCTGACAACCCTTAGCAGTAAATTCCATACATATAACGATGTATTTCCATTCCCCATTAGCCCAAAACACCGATTTGCAGGTTGTTAAAACCGTGCAGTAATTAATCGATCGGTAGTTCAAGCGTGATTAATAATATTGTGTTATTTGGAACGTGAAGTGTCATGTGGGCATTATCGGGTCACCGTCAATGCACACCTATGTAGCGTGTGAACTAAGTACTTTGCAACTCATTAAAGCAATTACTTAACCGTTGTTAGTGTTTACCGTTACTACATATACATAAACTTACGCCTTCTTCCCATGCGGGTAGGCAGAAACTACAGAATGCCTCCTGCTACGATCCTTACATACTCTTTTTGCCTTGTTTACGTTCATACATCTGGTCATACACGCACGCCGCTTGCGAGTACTACGCACCTGTCCTTTCTGAAGAACATCACCAATAAGGTCAGTATTTATGTCCTCCAAGGGCGTCAGGTCAGTATTTATGTCCTCCAAGGGCGTCCCCTCGCGGCGTTTCCATTCACATCTGCCTTGTAAATACATTTTGTTAGTCGCCTATCATTCATCCTCTCAACATGACTAAACCATCTCAGCATACCCTTTTAAATTTTTGTCACTACATCTTCTTTTAACTCACACCGTTGTCTTATCACATCATTTCTCAGCCTATCATTCATAATTAGACCACACATGCTTTGCACGGAACGCATTTCCACAGCATTTATCCTACTTTCATGCTTCTTTTGCCAAACCCAGCATTCACTTCCATACATAAGCGTGGGCACCAGCACACCATTGTGAACAGCCAGTCGAGCTTTTTTGGACATCAACTGGTTGGTCACAATCGCATGTATAGCACCATTCACTTTATTTCCCGCATTTACTCTTTTTTCCACATTTTCATCAATCTTCCCATCCCTTGTAAACAGACTCCCCAAGTATACAAACTCACTTGTTCCACATTCTTATCATTTAGTTTCATATCACACACCGATACATCCTCTCCTCTTTCAAACACCATGACCATCGTCTTATTCACATTTATATTACCGTTACTAGTTTTGTATGTAACGGCGAAGCGTCTATACAGGGTGATTTTAGCGATGCAGCTAAGTTGTTACTATGGAAGGAACCTTTGTTTGATTTTGAAGAAAACTTCAACTGCTTTTGCGCTCTGTTAAACCTGATTCTTTATATTTCACCTAAATTGACCAATTACTCAATTTGTAATTACTTGCTAGTAGTTATTGCTAGCGACTTCGTCTGCGTGTATTTGTACCCGCATACGGCGAAGAAAAAAGGAGGGTTATGATATTGACCGGTATGTATGTAGGTATGTTCATCTGTTACTTCATAACTTCTAAACTACTATCATTATTTGACAAATGAGGTATCGTTGGAAGCGTCTTGATCGTCCGCTAGTTATTGTTTCTGCGACGTCACATTTCATTCATTAAGGCACCCTCTAGAGGACAAAGTCATGAACGAAAACATTTTATTTCTTAATTATATCCTTTTTGGTATCAAATGAAAGGAATTGTCTGGGTTGCGGCATAATCAGTCTATAATGTTACCACGGCGGGGACACAGGCCCAGCAGTAGTAACATTATAGGTGGTGGCTCATTGAGAGGGAGTGGGCCGTAATCCACCGGCCCAGTGCGGGTTGACAGATATCACCATGTCTTAAAATTTTTGGTTCTAGGACATGCCGGTTTCCTCACGATGTTTTCCTTCACCGTTTTAAGAGCAGTTTTGATGAAATAATTTACACAAAGTAAAGCCTTTACCAGTCTGGGTTCGATTTTCATGAATTCTTACTATTTAAAATATCCTAAATACCGAAAAATGAGAATTTTATGGGAAATTCAGCTCTTAAAGCTGACAGCGGAATAATGTGATGGAATTTCTAGCGGGTCCCAAACTTCGTCAAGCATGGTGCCCCCAGCGATAACTAAACTACGTACTTCAACTTACAAACGCATTGTTTGCTCACTGCATTTACCCGAGATAAAGGCGCGACTAACTCGAGTAATCAGTTGCTAACGATAATAGGAACGGCTTATGTAAATTAACCTTAATGGTGATTAGTGAAAAAATAACTGACGATTTGTGGGCAGAACATAATTATGTAAGTGGTTAGTTTGTAAGCTTTGTTGGAAGTGGTGTTTTAAGATAAGAGAAGAGAAAAGAAGTTTTAAGAAGTTTCTCGTTTTCAATCTTTTGAACTTAGGTCTTAAAATGTCCGGGGTTGCGGGAAAGTCCGAAAGAGATACCGTGGCCCCTGGCAACATACAGGCAACTGAAGGAACACGGGTGGGTTTTTAGTCAGTAAGAGTCTGACACGCCCTCCCGCTCCGCCCGGAGCGGAGGAAGGTTTTAGATTATTTCATATCTAAAAAAAAAGGTCTTAAAATTATGCCATCTTGTAATTGCGTATCGCATTGCCTAGTCGATAGCGCTATTTGCATATTTTTTATTATCTCATAAATGCACATCGAAATAAAAAGCGGTCAGTCCTGTCCCTTAATTAAAAAACTCACTTGCAGCCCTAAGAAATGGTTGAAATATAATGCACTTATGCCCGTTTAAAAGTGCACTGTTGGATTTTCAACTCTCAGCGCTGAGCCTAGCGTTGAAAATCCAACAGTGCACTTTTATTTAGTGATTAATTTAAGTGTCATTTAGTGGAGGTGAAAACGGGTATTGACATAACAAAACAGCGGTTTGCTTCTGGTCTTTTCACGATAAAAAATAAATAAAAACGAATAGTCAATAAATGTTTCGATTACATAGGTTTTATGCACTCGATGAATGGTCTAAACCGCATAATTATAATATCTTTGTTTCCTGCATAATAATACGCGTAAGCATCGTATTACAAAATACATAAATACAATTTAATATACAGGGTCAAATTAAATTAGTTAGCGAAACTCCGAAGATGCGATTGGAGAAGATTTGATGATTGTTTTTCGGGGGTCAACGACTGCTAGGAATGTAGTTACCCGAGTCTTGAAGTCTGTTTTTTTTTGTTTTATTGTGTTTAGATACAAAAAATAAATAAAAATAAACTTCTTGCACCACCTGGGAATTGAACCCACGAACTATTGTGCTTGCGACCACTAGACCAACGAGGCAAGGGATTTTAATTTATAAGAAACTTCGGCGCGTAGGCGCAAGTTCTTGTCCGATGAAGCGCCAGCCCGCGCCGCAGCTGAGCGCGTAGCTTTAAATTCCCCGTCTAATAATAATATATCCGTGATCCAGCCTGTCCCATCTTGCTGTCCCCCCCTCAGCGACGCCCTAAGCCGAGGTTCGTACCCCACAGGGGGTGCCCTTAGCGAGCGTTCGCCTAATTTTAATGTAGAATAGTTGCTCCTGGCTGGAGGCTTTGAGTGTAGTGCTTAAGGCAGCCACAGGATTGTTCGGTTAAGCAGTAAATACCTTAGTGGTATACCTGCGAGATGCCATAGTATTAAAAAAAAAAAAAAAAAAAAAAATAGGCGCAAGTTACCGTTGAAGAATAACATTGCCACATAAAATTATGTAAATTAATAAAAAAAAACAAGTTTCTGGTGCCGAACTATTGAAGATTAGGCAACATTATAGTTGGAATTAATTTAGTTTGTTTGTGCATTTGTAGAGACGTGACATCTGTAATAACTTTTTGGGCATCTATTCTCAAGTTCTATTTAGATCGAATAATTAATTAGAGTTTTCATAGACAGTTTTTGAATAGGGTGTAATAAACTTATATAACCCATCAGTTATTGCTTGATAGCGTGCCGACTAGTATAATTTTTGCGAATCCAAAATAGTACCTACTTCACAAAAACTTCGTGACGGTTTTAAATCAGCGTTCAATCTATGATCAATATCAGTAGAAGGGAACATAATTTACATAATTATAAAATAACATAATGCTATCAATTTCAAAGCATAGTAATTTATTTAGTTAGCCTTGTGGTTCGTAACGAGAACACGTCCAAATGGGCGATAGTGATGTGATTTTTTCTTGAGATCATTAAGATATCTTGTGGTAAACATGGCAGACAACTATGGAACATTTTATAGAAAAACTGAGAAGGGTGAGTGATATTTTCATCGTATTTTTTTAAATAAATTACCAGTCTACCAATCTGCCTAGTCTTTTCCCAACTACGTTGGGGTCGGCTTCTAGTTTTGTCGGTGGTAAAAACGTATACAAAAACGAAAATTTTTGGATGTTCTCCTAATATTGTTCTTTATATTAAGTAGGTACTTACATCCCAAAATTGCGTAACATACCTGGGATTTTGAAATAAATCATATTCCATTATATTTGAAAAAATCGTCTACTTTAAAAAGTAAATGACACAATAAATATCGTTGAAATGTCAAAATGAAAGGCATTGCTATTGTTACGCAATAATGCTGCTAATTGTCATAGTTTATTCATATATCAGTTAGTTCTTTTTTAAACTAACCTGTGGTCTATGGCCTTGAAAAAACCTGTTTAACCGGACTGGTACGGTAGCGTTAGAACGTTAACTTACTTTGTCTCAAGATAGATTTATCTCAAAATTGGTAATCAGTAAGTTCCTAAAAAGCGAAATCCAAAAGCTTGTAGGGGACACTTACATATAATAATGTTGGAGAACTAATTCCATGTTCAATATTCTGCTACGTTTGGCACTAACTTGATTTGAACTGTGGCTTGAACTTACTTTGAGAAATGTCAAACTCAAGACCTGCTACTGAAATTAAGCCTATAAATAAAATTAGATCCATAGTCATAGAATATTAGAGACCAGGTCATTCATGATAGATAAGCAATCCAAAATGATAGTGACAATCTTCTTCTTTGACGAAATCAAACGTAAGGTTTCTGAAAAATATTGTGAGCAATCGATATTTGGGAGTCCGAAAACGCGTTGGGCTGTCGATAATGTCAAAGTGACAGGAAACATCGACGAGGGACGCACAAAAGGGTGTAGGAACTAGCAGAAAAGAAAAAAAAGCGTATAACTGGCAGTGCCCATTCCGAGTTGAGATGAAGATCTACATTGTGCCTACCCAAGGCAACACGCATTTACTTCTAGAGCGAAGCGAATCTAGCACTATCGCGATAACTCATTAAGTAATGATTTATTATTGTATTCACTATTTACATACAAATGTCTAGTTAGTAACCTTGTATCTTTGTACATCTTGTGAGACTCTTTCTAGCCTATTGCCCTATACTTATCAATATGTATAGCTACGTTTGTATAGGATGTAGAGCTATTTTGGTTCAATTACCGCTAAAGTTGATGTCTATATGGACATTCCCCGGGATTCTAACTGAAATTGCGGGATTCAAAAAATAAATTGATTTTTTATTAACAAAGATAAAAGAAGGCAAAAAATTTGCAACGCGTTGCTGATGTTCGTTTGACAAGGTCGTGCTCGTCAAACAAACATCAGTGACGCGTTGCTGATTTATTGTTGCTCAAGTGTATCGCGCGTCATGAGTTCATGACTAGTGGAAACAAAATAATATAATAGCGGACTGCTCCGCTAGAGAAACTTGATACTGTAAAAAATTTAAACAAAATCATTAAAAATAAAAAAAATAGAAAAAATAAACTTTTAATTTCATTAACCTGAAACGTGTCCGTCTAAAGCTTCATGTAGACTAGCGTGACGCGACACAGTTTATTGTTATACCGTGAAGTTTTCTTAGAAATTGTATTGTTCGATTCGCGTAGCGACGTCGCGTCGCGCTGGTCAGCACGAGCCTTTATACTTACCCGTCGGAGGGGTGGAGGGATATGTGTTCGTTCATAATTCCCTAAGACTTGAATAGCTTTTTACAAAGTAATTTCTGATTTATTTAATCATCAGGGTAATCATATACAGGGTGGGTAAAAAATCGAGGTATTCCTCGAAGCGCTACCATTTTGAGGCGCTCCTAATGAGGCGCTCCTTTTTTATTCCTCGGAGCGCACCTTTTAGTAGCGCTCCCGATAGCAATTAAAAATATTAAAATTTTATTCCTCGAAGCGCGCCTATGATTAACTTCCGAATAGAGATAGGATACTAACTGAAACTATCGATAATAAGTAAAACACGTTATTTTATACAATTTGCAAAAACTCTGTACTCCTTGACCATATATCGGTAAAAAAAAAGTGATCCTGTGTATGTAAACCTATTTTTACCACCACCCACACCACCCACGTTTAAAAATAGGGAAGAGCATGAAGTAAACGTAATAAATTCTATTTTTTAAAACTCATTTGTGCATCATCATCATCGAAGTTGCTTAACCAAAAGTACGAAATTGACAGAAAAATATGTTTTTGCTTTCGGCACTATAATGTGTATTCAAAGAGGATGTTATTAATAAATCAAACGCACAGATATAATATAAATGATATGCGTATAATAATCACATTGCAGCAGGACCTACATAATAATACAAGATTACTTTGTGTGGTGTTATCGTAAATACAGTTATATACACGTATCATAAAAAAAAATTATAAAGGAATTTAACGTTATGAACGTGTAATATGACATAGCAAAAACACCTGTCAATCATGATGGCTTACATTATAGCAATCCAATCCAAAAAGAAGTGAGTAAGCGAGAAGGCACATTACATAATGTAAGGCGACATCTAGCCTGCTTAGTCAATGAATCTATATAAGACTTTGTTGCCGATTATTAATTTGAATTTTTACCTACTACTCTTAACACTGGTAACTATTATATATTAAATCACGATTCTCACACAAAAAAATAATTATTAAAAAAATCAAATTTAATTTCTTTTTGTTTTGTTGTTCATCACTTTATTTTTTTTAAAACCAATGTATGTTCAAGGAGTATAGAGTTTTTGCAAATTGTATAAAATAACGTGTTCTACTTATTATCGATAGTTTCAGTTAGTATCCTATCTCTACTCGAAAGTTAATCATAGGCGCGCTTCGAGGAATAAAATTTTAATATTTTTAATTGCTATCGGGAGCGCTACTAAAAGGTGCGCTCCGAGGAATAAAAAAGGAGCGCCTCATTAGGAGCGCCTCAAAATGGTAGCGCTTCGAGGAATACCTCAAAAAATCGTGGATCAAACGAAGCAGGGTGATAGTTGGGGTTATAATATATTATACAGTGAAAAATATATTTGTGGCTCACTATCTTTTGCACTCACTTGATCTCCTTAAAAGTTTCGACTATTTGAGAGTGTTTTGAAAAAATACCAAAAGGAGATTGCCACGGAGCAGGTCCCTTTTGTGGTATCGGGTGCCTGATTTTAATAATAACCAAAAAATATTACAATTTTTTTTGTGTACAGGGTATTTTTTATACAATTTATTTCACCCTGGGAATAAAGATAAAGTTAATTAATAGTTAAACATTACGTCGACATCCGTTTGATTCAATGTAGTCTGTGGTTTGATTGGCATACAAAAAAAAGTTGCCAGGTATCAAAGAATTTAATAACTAAAGCTATCTTTTAATCAATTGAGTAATCGATATTAATTAAAACGATATTAAATAATAAAAAAAACTATTATTTTTTATTTAATTATATATAACCTATGGGCAGTTTACATCAATTAGATCTCAACATTTGACAACTTCAACGCTACTGTGTTAGTATTTTGTTTTAGGACGATGAGATAGAATGATGTTATCCCTGTCCTTTTATACGTATTATTGTACCATATATATCTGAAATGAACAACAATACGTGTACGCCAAATATGAGTTTATGTAAAGTATTCTTGATGACGAACACTAATGGATAAATAAACAATGCTCATAGTCGATGCGAGTAAAACCGATAGAACAATGACAATAATAGGTTACTTAAACTCATAATACTCATTGATAAATAATAAATGTTCAGAAAAGTAATACACACAAAAATAATAGCCATGTTTATTTAGATAACTCCTTAGTAGAAAAGTAGTTTTTATCGATTGATCTATAACGATTTATTAATAAATTATAAAAAAAAATATCTGGCAATATTTACTTGTGCATGTCACAGAACTCGCAGACATCGTTCTGTGCACAGACTACATAGAGATACTTACGTATGTTCTGTGGTTCGTTACGTGCGTCATTGCTTTGTTTAGATACTTTGAGTTTTGAATTCCGTAATCTTTTACTTAGTTATTATTTACGATACGTGCTTTTTCTGATACTACCGAGTTGAGCTATTAAGTTCCTGGAGTGCATTACGTTTTGTGAGTTATTTGACTCTTAATAGTGCTGTTCTTTGTGAGATATTTGACTCTTAGTGCTACAACAGAAAAACAATGATATCTCTTGAACCAGGGTGAATAAATGAAAAATGGTTTCTGATTATGAAAATACTATGTTTTTACTATTATTTAAAATAAAAATCATCAGGGCACAACAATTTTCCAGTGGGACCCAACTTTCCTTACAAATCGGGCAATCTCCTTTGTGATAAAAAGGCAATTATAGTAAAAAGGGTAAATGGTGTTTAGTAGCTTCTAGGAAATGTATCATCACTACAAAAGTGCTTTTATGATAGTCGGTACCATGATTTACGAGTATTGGTACCTTTTTCAATATCTTTTAAGTCTCACGTAAAATCTATTGCAACTTTAAAACCTCACTTTAAAAAAAATATACTACCAAAAAACGAGGTGTAACAAATAGCTGTTTGTAGCTTCATAAATCGTAAATCTGAGGATAGTCAAACACCAGTTATCTGACTGTAGTGTTTTATTTCATAAGTCCTTTATTTCACTAAAAAGTTAGTTCGGACCCTTGGCTACGTTTGGCAGTGTTTACAGAAAGATCGCGGCATTGCTAGGTTTCTAACAAATCATAAATAATACTTTCTTGTGATCAAACGAACGACAAAAAACGAAAAAATATCTTTGCAAATAACCCCAACTATCGCCCTGTTTATCACCTTGTATATTTCAAATCTCGGGATTCGGGAGTGTCCATATTAAGACAACGTATCGCAAGTACAAAAAATAGCTCTATCTACTCCGATCATTGCTAATCATCCAATCATCTCTATGACACATTTCTATGATTTCCAATGAGACACGAGGCTATATAGCCTGCCCGTGTCTCATTTGATTATCTAATTGGTTAACCATCGGAATCCTTCCTCTTGGTTCAAGCCGAAGGTTTCTCACAAGATAAATATTTGTATGGCCTACGAGTGTTTGCTCGGAGTTCGGATATTTGCGCATATGATTTGTGGGGCTAACATCATAACAGGCAAATCACGCATCAGGAGAGTCATCTCAAGAAGTAAATGAGTTAGTTTCAGTGAAGTTTTGGGTATTGCAAAAATGTGTCACCTTTATGATATTCCCTTAAACATGAAAATTGAATAAAAATCTTGATTTTTTTCTGACATTTTTGCTTGCTTTGCTATTTGTGGGGTATTGCTAACATCATAACAGGCAAATCACGCATCAGGAGAGTCATCTCAAGAAGTAAATGAGTTAGTTTCAGTGAAGTTTTGGGTATTGCAAAAATGTGTCACCTTTATGATTTTCCCTTAAACATGAAAATTGAATAAAAATCTTGATTTTTTCTGACAACATTTTTGCTTGCTTTGCTAAAAGTGTAAAATTTGTTGGAATGACTTATTATGTTAAAACATTTGGGACAATTTTGAAGTTGTCTGATAAAATTATGCTAATCGGGAAACTTTGCTAACATGCTCTTATAATTTCTTTTTCATGAGTTTTTTCTGTCCTTCATCTACCTTGCAAGCTCATTAGCCTTATGAATAAATCTTTGCTTTCTTCTCTTTTTTTTGTATGGGTGGACCCTAAACAATCGAAACCAATTAAAAATTCAATCCAATAACTGCTGTATGCAACCTTACATATCTGCGAGCGATAAAAAGTACGAAAAGATTATTACGACTGCATTATCGCAGCTATTGTTTATCGATAGACCGTGGCGTAGGGCACCTCTAGTGCCTCTACTACTCTAGTTGACGTGCATAGAGTGAGGAAATTAGTCTGCCGCAGTGTATTTAACCTTTTTTTTATAGCAGCACGTTTGGTAAATGCTTTAACAAAATAACTAATAATAAGTTTGTGACCTACTTGTTGATTGCTGGTCAAAGTTCACGTTTATAAAGCTTATGGTAGGGATGACTGGTTAGTTTGGTTGGTGGAACGGATTTAGGTAAGTAGGAAGTTCTGCCTTTTGTGATGTGGTTTTCAAGATTACGAAAAATATGTAGGTACAACTCTAGCTGAAGTTTGAATGCTTTCGAAGATGATTAGACACATACCAATGTGATAATGTGTGGTGATTTTCATGTAGCTATACGAGTATTTTTAAGTGTGTTTCACAGACACAAGATATTGTGAAAATATTTTAAAAGAGTAACGGTGGAGTTTCTTGCCCATTCTTCTCCATACGAAAACTACATTTTGGAATGGGCGACTAGATTTTTTTTTTTTTTTTTTTGAAAATTTTGACGTTCAAAAGTGCCTTTTTTGTGCCTATTTGAAATAAATTATTTGACTTTGACACAGAAGTGACAAAACAAATTATTATGAAAGAAATGAGAACTGCATTATTCATGCTTGTATTTCATCCTACGAACTGACAGGTGAGAAATAAGCAATTCGTACAACTTTAGCTTATAAGATGGGAATATGATGGGCAAAAATATTTTCACTTTATCCACACTTGACGTAGGTACTGAAAACGGCTGTTATAATGTAATTCCAGTCATATTATGAGAAAGTCTGAATCAAAAATGTATCAAAATGTAAGTTTCCAAATCTATATCGATGTACCTCAAATAGGGATATTTATTCCCTCAGCCAGATAATAAAAAACTATTACACACGTATTTTTTGCTTTTACATACCTATTAGTAAAAAATTACTTGGATAAAACGCATTAAAGTTGGGGAGTGGGGGTTGCTACGTCACAAGTAAGTATAAAATCTACATACTGGTGACGTCATGGCACATTTTAACGCAATGTATCGCCGTAATCTTTTGATAAAGTAAAAAAACGTATTTTATCTTTTTTTTTGTGTCCAATATTTTTTTAATAATACAACTGACGGACAAAAATTTTTTTTAAGTCATCATCCCTATTATCCTTTACGTCTAGGGTTGCCAACTCTACTATATAATATAGTATCCTACTTTATTAGAGGCCTAAATACTACATTTGTAAAGAAAATGTATATTAGCTAGGCGAAACTAGTAGATTTTTATCTCCATACAAAATGGAGAAATTATCGCAATAGGGCCAGTATTAATCACATAAAAGCTGAATTAATGGTATTTTGTAACCTTAATTTACAGTGTAAAAATTCGTATGAGACATTTAAAAAATAAAAACCTGTTATTAAAGGTTCATACTCATGGAAGCTAAAACAATTTTTTTTTTTTTTTTTTTAAATTATACCTACAATATTTTTTTGCCTTCTACTTTATTTTTACAGGCAATGGCTTCGAAGATACTATATTTGATATAAAAAAGTGTGCCACCCTATTTACGTCTCAGCATTTTCTTTATATAAACCTCTCGTTCTAAATAGGACGATTTAAAAATGTTGTTTCGCGAAGCGCCCCTCAGCTCTGAGGGTGGCACAAAACGACCGCACTGCTCCCTCCATTTTGAGTGTCGTAAATAGCACGCGCTCCCGTAGTTTTTAAATGTTTGTTATTAACTAGAAACGGTTTACTTTGTTGTTATGTTAGTTAGTTTTTAAACGACGCTGTTTGTAGAGCCTTTAATCTAGAACGATGTTTCCTGAATTTTGATTCAAAATCTAGTTTCAAATTAAGGTTCACACTTTTATTCTAGTTCACGACAAAAATCTTTTCATATTGATGTTACTTACCAACAGATTTACAGATGAAAGACTTTATGGGCTCAGAAAAAAAGATAATCAATCGTTTTTAAAAGGTTTTTTTTTTCATGACTATGTCCTCTAGAGGGTGACATATTGAATTTAATGTGACGTCTCATAGCCAGCGGATGAGTAAGACCCTTCCAAAGATCCAACGATAGCTCATTTGTCAAGTTATGATCGGTAGTTTAGAAGTTATAAGGTAACAAATGCACATAGGTACATACAGTCATACATACATAAACACACGCCTTCTTCCCATGGGGGTAGGCAGATAAAAAAGTGCAAAAGTGCTCTTGGGTACCTGTAAGTTAGTCTCTTGTTGTCCTAAAAGGAACCAAAAATACGTTATTGGTTCCTTAATTAAAAAAAAATCGTTTTTGCTTCAGCATCAGCATAATATTACAGCGCGATTTCTACCGTCTTCCAATATAGAAACTCTGTTCACCTTCACAGTGATTCGGTCGACAAAACCGTCCAAAGTCTAGTAGTCAATACTTCGTGCTCCATCGTTATACAGATAGATAGCTCTTGTATCTACTGGAAGTTTAAACACGGTTCCCGTAACCGGTACCCACTGTTTATGTTGTGTTGTTTGTCCCTGGGCTTTTCCAGCCGTAACTTTTAGTACAAACAAGTTTGTAGATGCAAGATGGATTCGATTACAAGGGTCTAACTTTTGGGCCTTGTGGCTCTTGTAAAAATAAAGTGTTTTCGATCCGACGACGATTCAGTCTGGTGTTTTTTTTGGGATATGAATTTCCTAGGTTTTCTTCAATCTAAGCGATGTTTAGTAAATTATAATCTGTTCCTTAAGTATCGTGTTAAAAGTGTAAACAAATCTGTTCAGATGAAATTCTTTCGCAATCACTAAACGGAATTTAGTGCCACACCATTCATCTGTATTCAGAAGGTTTTAACTTTACATCTCACCACTTTTTCCAACAATTATTGTTTAAATAGCTTCATTAAATTGTATCTACTTAATTGATAAATCATCGAAGAAAATTGAGGTTATAGAATTAATCTCAATTCAATCTGCGTAGCCTTTTTCCAACTATATTGGGGTCGACTTCCAGTCTAACCGGATGCAGCTGAATACCAGTATTTTACATGAAGCGACTGCCTATCTGACCTCCACAACCCAGTAACTGGGTAAAGACTCGTTCAGGCCAGCGCGACGCGACGGCGCGATACAATTTCCAAGAAAACTTCACAGTATAACAATAACTGGTGTCGCGTCGCGCTGTCTGCACGAAGCTCAATACGATACCCCTTGGTAAAACTGGTTGTCAGACTTTCGGGCTTCTGACGGCACGTAACGACTGTCAAGATCCACGAATGACAACCGGGACCAACGGCTTAGCGTGCTTTCCGAGGCACGGTGGAGTCTCGGTATGTAAAGATGGTCACCCATCCACAGACCAACCCCGGCAAGCGTAGCTTAACCTGATGGATCGACCCGTGCGGCAGTTATTACTTAGCCACGAGCTCCTCCGAGAATTAATCTCAATTGTCCAATGAAAAACATCTTAAAATTTTAATTAGACTTTCGGGTTTTAGTAGTATTCAAATAATCAAATTAATCAATATACACACAACACGCACTCAGTTTGTAAGTGGCACTACAAATTGGCACCCAGCACCCATGCGTACGTATTTTCTGTTCCATTTGTTTACTCACTCATTTGTTTAAGTACGTGGTTTTGGAGGTTTAACCAAAACCGTTAAAACTTCATACCGTAAGAGCCACCGACTACAATTTCTATTATTAGAGAAAAACCAGACCTCTATCGATTAGAAAAATTGTTAGGTTGCTAGGCATCGATACATTCTTGTCTGATCCGCAACAAAGCTCCCTCGAGATTCTTTGTGGCAAACTTAAGCGTTTATTTAAGTGACAAAAGTTACTCCTTTTCACCTGTATATTGAGGTATTTGTGAGTAAACGTTAACACAGTTTTTCCTTCCATAAATATCCTATTTTTTTAAAGAGTGTTTATTACTTAAACCAAGACAGCGCTAGGAACAATACAGTGAAGCATGCCAAAACTACTGCACCTACGCTCTGTGTACCTATACACGTTCACACGCAAACATTTACAATGACACTGCAACCAAACTACACCTCACTAAGTGCACACATGTTTACGAAACCGGCCTCAACAATATTATCCGTCGCTTTAATATTAAATCATCCTACCCTTTTCTTAACTATGTTGAGGTCGACTTCCAGTCCAATTGGATGCAGCTGATTACCAGTATTTTACATGGAGCGACTGCCTATCTGATCTCCACAACCCAGCTACTGGGTGATACGATACCCCTTGGAAATACTGTTTCTGAGACCCGTAACGTCTGATAAAGATCCACGACTGACAGCCGGCGGGCCCAGCGACCAGCAGCATATCGTGTTTTCCATAGATATATGAAAGAAGGAGATATGCCCGGTAGTTGAAAATGTATCAGAACCCGATGTCGCTAGGTTTGCCCCACCACCGCGCCACTACTGTTTTTTATATTTCTATGGTGTTTTCCAAGGCACGGAGAGGGCGTTCCCGTTAACCCGCAATAGTATAGCGTACATACATACTAAAAAAATATTAACATAAAAAAAAACACAAAATATTACATTGATACGTCAAAGAAACACTCTGTACACGCGCACTTGTCGATCAATGAAATATTTTTGTGAATATTAATTTATTAATTGAAATACAAGCTTTTTTTTTCGATGGTAATATTTTTTTAGTATGTATGGACGCTATACTATTTCAATAAATAAATATTCACAAACATATTTGATTGATCATTCATTCATTCATTGATTCATTCATTCAAAAATATTTGATTGATACGTCAAAGAAACACTGTACACGCGCACTGGTCGATCAATGAAATATTTTTGTGAATATTTAAGAATTTTGAGGAGCTCGTGGCTAAGTAGTAACTGCCGCATGGGTCGATCCGTCAGGTTAAGCTACGCTTGCCGGGGTTGGTCTGTGGATGGGTGACCATCTTTACGTACCGAGACTCCTCCGTGGCTCGGAAAGCACGTTAAGCCGTTGGTCCCGGCTGTCATTCGTGGATCTTTGACAGTCGTTACGGGTCGTCAGAAGCCCGAAAGTCTGACAACCAGTCTTACCAAGGGGTATCGTATTACCCAGTTACTGGGTTGTGGAGGTCAGATAGGCAGTCGCTCCATGTAAAATACGCTATACTATTGCGGGTTAGCGGGAACGCCCTCTGTTAGTTAACATACTGTATATAAATTATAATCGGACATTACCGATATAAGTGCTGTGAACTTAGCTATGTACGTTTCATTTGTATTGTAGCAACGTTTTGCACGATGGATGTTCCGTGCTACGTGGTCCGTGTTCGTTATAACAACAAGAAGTAATGTAGGCATTTAGTATATTTATCTTAAGTATTTATTTATGTGAATATAATTGACTAGTCGGTTCGTGCGTATAATTGGCTTTATCTTGCCTTTTTGTTTTTGACTGCCTCGTTGGTCTAGTAGTCGCAAGGGCTACTGCTGAGCATGAGGTCCTGGGTTCGATTCCCAGGCCGGGTACTTAAAAATACTTGTGTTGTGAATGTTTTCCCATTTGGAATTTCTCAGTAGCAGCCCCGCGGAGTCTGGATTTGTGCCCGGTTGATGGCAATAGGCTCGTCCCCTATTAAATGGTACTAAACATAACTGGCGAAATTTGGGTGTACTATAGGTACACTTCTGCCTAATCCTTCTGGGATAATAGGCGTGATGTTATATTATGTGACTTTTAAATTAATTATGTTTATTTTTTACTCTATAAACAGCTGTTAAGGTACTAACAAAAAATATTTAAGATATTTAATATCAAAGTTTTATTCTGTACTTTATGTATAAACAAAACCTTTAGTTTCCCACTACGCAACAGAGGAAACATTAAAATATGTTTCTTACTTTTTAATGTGGGTAAAAAAAAATGCTTGAAACTAGTATACTCAAGTTTCAGTCCGTGAACTTGTGTGCCTATCTAGAGCTACAAAAAAATTGCAAAGAAAACTAACCAAAAACAGAATTAGTTTGGTCTTAACATAGAGTATTCTTGACCAAAAATCCTTAGGGTGTCTTTCCACCAGATATGGGCTATGCAGCTACGCTGTATGTGAAAGCTAAGCTACGAAACTATGTGTAAGCGGGCACGCCCTTTATGCCTGTAGGCTTTATTTTCTTTTTTAGATAATGTTTACTTTTAGTTATTTTTGTTTCTGCTTGAGTATAGTTCTTGATGTTTTTGGTTGGTATATTGGCGTGTGCTAGCTGTCATATGGCTATTAATTTATAATTTAAATTTTGTTTTGCGTAATGTAAATTATCTTGTATCTACTATTTTTTAGAGTTTTTTTTTTTCTAACTGAACAGACAGCTGTGCTGCTGGGAAGTTTGTTGCGCCACTTCTTCCCAGCAAAAGCACTAGGAAGTGGTGAAGGGTGGGCGTTTTGGGGGACTCTCTTATGTAATTTTGACGTTCGAAAAGTGCTGATTCTCAGCCTAGTTTGAATAAATGACTTTTGAATTTGAATTTGACCGTTTCCACTAATGCTATGATGTGTACCGGAGCGAGTAATATGTGCTATGAAGATGCGCCGCCGCGAGGTAGATGTGCGATGAGCTATGCGATGCATCGACAGTAGGGAAGGCACGGGGAGCGGCTGCGGCTGCTCTGCACATAGGTAGCTACACCACGCTCCCATTCATAGTACGCGTCCTTCCATATAAAAAACATAGGTAACTTAATTGAACCCGTTTCCATCACTGCTATGCAATGTGGACCAATGAATATGATTGGTGGATATCAAACGAATCCATAGCCTGGCCTTTTCCTTATAAAGCATGTTTTATTCTTACATACTTCCATCACTTGCAATTGTTATCTCAGTATTCACTCCCTTTCTTGCCATCCCTTACACTAGGGTTGCCAACCGTCCTGTTTTTCCAGGACGTGTCTTGCTTTTTGGGATGTCCTGTGGGGTGTCCTGGATAGTTTTTAAGTAACGTTCTGGGCATACTTTAAATTACTAGAGGATTGTTATGTTCCAATCTATTTCTTAATAATATAATTATTGGGATATGCATACTTTTGTTTCTAGGCTCGATATCAGATACCTTTTCACCATAACAAATTATTCAGATAAATTATTTTGGGTGATAAAGGTATATTGTACCTATATAGGTTGTTGTATATATTATAGGTATATATATTATATATATTCCCTACCTACGTATTGTTCATTTTATAATTAAATTTAACAATTCATTCCTTAATTTCATTTGTCATTCATTAGGTAAATTTTTTTTTAGAAGAAACTCCCTAAGAATTGTTTAAATAATGTATCTAAATACATAATTGATTAACTACAGCTCTTATACTGCGTCCTATTTTTTTACTGTACTGTTTGTCCTGTTATTTTCACCTACTAATACTGGTTTTCAAAATTTGTGTACGTCAACTCTACTTTTCACCATCCATCCATCGCTTCTTTAGCCATCCACATTACCTCTCAAAACTATCCTCACGTGCCCTACTCCCCATACAATGACAACTGATTCTCATTCAACTCTGTCACCAAGACGCCACTTTCAGAATTCCTGTAACGTATTCCAGAGATCATAAGGGCCATCCATAACTTTACGAGTAGGATCCATTGACTTCTTGATAAACAAATGTAATTGAAGCGTCCTACGCGGCAATTGCTCAAGCGTGAATCAGATACCTACTGCGTCGTTAAACTTTTGTACGTCAAACCAAACATGTATATATGTAGCAGGATAGTAGTAGGAGCAAAGGGTTATTCAAATTACTCATATTTTATAATGGTTTTAGGTATGGTATGAGGATAACTTGATTGTTTTCTTTTTTGTAATATAGAAACGTTTGTTCAATTTTGTTTAACACATACGCCTTGGCCAAAAGTGTGATACAATCCCCAAGTTCTCGTCTTGCTCAAACGATAGCACCATATACCATGGCATATGGCGAAAGGCTGTTGCCATAAATAAACAGCCCAAAATGTCTTCGAAGATCTGTGGACTGATTTTTAACGTAGGTATCATTGTTTGTCCTCAGGTTGGGATGCGGCGGACGAGAAGGCACCGTTCCTCCGCAACGAGCCGGTGAAGCTAACACCCGCGTGGGAAGGCAACAACCTGCCAAATGACACGCTCAACTTGAAAGGTAAGATGCTGATGATGTCAACTTATCATGTGGCCACGACCTACTCGCGTCTTGTGACAGCGATTGTGGAGAAAACAAATGAAATAAGTTGTTTAGAACATGCCACGAGTCGCCGCGACCGTCACCGACAGAAACAGGAGACAAGCTTCCTTTGTGCCGCCTGTGTCACATAGGAGAAACCCGGCCAGGTCAAACTCAGGGAGCGGTATATTTGTGCGAGCGAATCACCGCATCCTCTGGCTAGGGGCTGCCAGAGGAACACGGTGCGGTTAAGTCCGACATAGCCGTACGCGTCCCCTGGGAATATGGTGTCCAGGAGGATTTCCACACAGTACAAGAGAAAAGCCAAAACGCAGTTAGGACATGGCTGGCAGTGTATAATTAACCTGTAATGTTACCACTGCTGTGGAAACAGGCCTCCTTTCTGTGAGAGGGAGTGGGCAGTAATCCAACACGCGGGCCAGTGCGGGTCTGTGCTGGTTATGATGACCTTCAAAATGATTGATGAGCTAATTATCAATACTAGTACCTACTATCTTAATATAAGAACAAGAAGCACAACCAATAAGCTGTGATAACCCATCCCGTTGGAGATGCCTTTAGCTTTCATATGCCTTCATGCTTTGTCAAAATTTACTCGTGTGAGTAAAATACTTACCTATAATATTATTAGTAGGTCCCATCGTGTATTAAAGACTCGGATGGGATGTGATTAAATGTCCAATTTTACGCTTAACTTGAAAGGTAATCTGCTGTTAACACGAACAGATTCGTAACCCACAGAGTTATGGACAAAATTTTTTTTACCAATAAACGTATGTGAGTATAGTAGGTATGTGTAATTGTGTGAGGGGACTGGGATTGGATGTCAAATTGACATGTTCGAATTGAAAGGTTGTTTGCATGAGAGGAAAATCAGCCTTCACCCTCTTGAACGGTTGAACCGGAAAATCTGCTGTCAACACAACGGATTAAAATAAAGCTGTCTGCATCGTTTCACAGTCTATAGAGGCGGGCGCACCATAATGCATTTGTATGAAATTATTTGCTAAAGAACTGCCTCTGACTTGACCGTCGGTCAAAGTGTTATTTGGGCACTTCTCTATAGCAGCCTGGGGTATGGAATTTGTGTCCGATGGTAGCAATAGGCTCGCCCCCTATTACATGGCGAAATGGGTACACCTCTGCCTAACCCTTTGGGGAAACCAGGCATGATCTGATTGAGTCATGTATTTGCTAAATGAGTCTACCGGAGATGACGCAAAGGGATATTTAAAAAAAAGGGCTCCACAGTTGTAGCCCACGAAATTCAAATTTTATTACGTTTTTTTGCAATTTGCAGGTAGGTCCGTGTCAGGTTGTTTCTTGATCAAAATATGATTCGCGACTATAACATACACTCGAGAGCAATGAATCCGGGTCACTTAAAGAATGTTAAAAATCTCGGAAACTAAAAATGATAGGTAGGTTAATGCAATAAATTGTATTTAATAGACAATGTAATACTCCTTAAATGAAAGTAAAAAAAATATGAGTCACCATACATTTTATTAACACAAAATTACATAAAGAAAAAAACTGCTGATCTCTCCTTAAAACAAAAATAGGAAACATGAAATTTTTGAACTTTATTACGATTTTCTTGAATTTTAATACTTCGTATTGCCTCCTCGTGCTTCCATTACTGCGTTTACGCGGTTTTGGCATGCTGTACACCAAGTTCCTTATACGATTTTGGGGAATATTCTCCCATTCCTCTGTGAGAGCAATTTTGAGCTCACGAAGCGTGATTGGGGGAGGGTTTCGTTGTTTTACGCATCTGCCTAGCTCGTCCCAAGCATGCTCGATCGGGTTGATATCCGGGCTGCGCGCTGGCCACTCCATACGAGTAATGTTCATCTCTTGAAGGTAGTCATTCACAATCCTACCTGTATGAGGTCGGGCATTGTCATGCATAAATATAGCATCCTCACCTAAATTGACCATAAATGGACCAACGTGATCATTGAGGATTTCTTCCACATATCTTTCGCTAGTTAAAGAGCCGTTTTCTATGATCACCAGCTCTGTGCGACTTTCAGAAGAAATTCCGGCCCACACAAGTACAGACCCACCACCGTAGGCTACTTTTTCTTCGATGCATGCTTGCTTGAATCTTTCCCCTGGTCTTTGATACACTCTGTGTCTTCCATCGTGCTTGTAGAGCATAAATTTTGATTCGTCGGAGAACATAACTTTTGACCAATCTTCAATACTCCAATTTACGTGGCTCTGGGCATATCTTAGTCTTGAAATACGATGCCCACGCTCCAGTTTAGGACCGTTTGCAGGTCTAAGGGGTTTTAAGTTAGATTCAGCAAGCCGACGTCTTACTGTCCATGCACTTGGGTTACTTCCTCCGAGGCGTCGAAACTGATTTGTGAGTTCAGTTCCTGTAAGAAAGCGATTTCGAAGCATGGTGTTCACCAAGTATCGGTCTTCTCGTGCTGTGGTACACCTGGTTCTGCCCGTTCCTGGTCTGCGTAGGTTAGAACCAGTTTCTTCGTAACGTCGGAGAACTCTTTGTACTGTTGACAGCGACACACCGACAGTCCTGGCTGTATCGCGCTGACTCCGGCCGGTTTCCAGCATTGTAAGTATTCTGGTGCATTCTTCAGGCGTAAGCGACATAATTTCAGCTTGAATAATGAATATAGAGCACTATCAACATGGTTTATGTACCCACATAAATGACAGATTACAAACAAAAGCAAAACCAAATGCTGTAATTTCGTAGTTCCATCTTCGAAAGTGGCCCTTTTTCAAATTTGATTTTTTTATGATATAACTTTACAATAACTAAGAAGTTTTAATACCTTCATTTAAGGAGTATTACATTGTCTATTAAATACAATTTATTGCATTAACCTAGCATTTTTAGTTTCCGAGATTTTTAGGATTCTTTAAGTGACCCGGATTCATTGCTCTCGAGTGTATATATTAACAGAATTATAAGCATTAAGGCTCGTGCAGACTGGCGCGACGCGACAGCGCTACGCGACTCTAACAAAACAATTTCTGCGGCTGAATACCTATTTACATCTCTAGATAGATCTGTTCCATAGGAACACATCTCCTATAGAAAAGGTCTTATGGAACAAATCTAACTTAGAAAGATGTATTAAAGATTCTAATATGTACACACAATACAGAATCATATTTTGTTCAAGAAACAATCTGACACTGATCTGCAAACTGCAAAAAACGTAAGAAAATTCGCATTTCGTGGGCTGCAACTGTGGGTCCACCTTAATCTGACAAGTCAATAACCGGCTGGTCACATTGAAGGTGACGCAACATGTTTCATCAAAATCTATTTATAGACTGGTTAAAGAATTAAGAGATAAGCTTGAAACAATAATTCAACTATATTCCATACGTTTAGGTAGACAAATCGTAAAAAGGGTTTTTATATGTGACACTTTCTTGTTTAAAATATGATAAACGAAACTAAATTTATTTTAGATTTTTACAGTAGTTTCCTCTTTTATTAATGTATGTAAAACTTTATTATCATTTATTCATAAACTACTCTTCGTAGATGTAACTGCTTGAGCACAATTTTTTTGTTAGATTTATAATAATAGTATAATAGTTTGCAATCTAATCTTTCTATTGTAAAGAGCCCGAACTCTAAATCAATCAATGTGCCTAGCCTTTTTACATACCAGTATTTTACATGGAGCGACTGCCTATCTGACCTCCACAACCCAGTCACTGGGTAATACGATACCCCTTCGCAAGACTGGTTGTCAGACTTTCGGGCTTCTGACGACCCGTAACGACTGTCAAAGATCCACGAATGACAGCCGGGACCAACGGCTTAACGTGCTTTCCGAGGCACGGAGGAGTCTGTAAAGATGATCTTGATCTCCCATCAACGGACCAACCCTGGTAAGCATAGTTTAACCTGATGGATCGACCCGTGCGGCTGTTATTACTTAGCCACGAGCTCCTCCTAGCCCAAACTGTAAATGTCAACGAAATATAACGTTGCTAAATTGAAGATTTCAACTGTGACGTAGCATGACAACTGAAGTGACAGGTATTACGTTTAGTCGGTTACTGGACAGCTTCTCGTCACGTGGTTTTTTTTGTTTACCTTTTAACTACCTAAACCTATGAAGTATTAAGTACTTTATTATTTAAATCATGCTAGATGACGTTTGGCGTTTTGTATTAACATTAATTCATTTAATTATTGATCAATCACAATCACCAGTACTTCCCAACCATTAAATAAAACAATAGTCTATAAACTATGCAGCAACTTTTTTGCATTTTCCTTTAATAAAAGAGCAAATCGATGTTGACTTGACACCAATCACGCCATCTATCGGAATCTTATGGAAACTAAGAGTTCTGAATCACGCAAGCAAAGTTTGCAGGCACGGTAGTATTGGATACCTTATTTCGACCACATGCTTACTCGTCACCATAGCCCACTTCCCAACGCAGTGTCTTCAGTTTCATAATAACTGCTTGTCACATTATAATTTCAGTGGGTATATTAACGCTTCACTAAAACACATGCAAATTCCTATGAATTTGTGTGCACCTAAGTATTGCGACATTTCTTTTATAGTTTATATGTGAAAAGCTTTTATTAAAAAATACTAGAACAATAATAAAGACATTATTATGAGAAAATTGTAATCAGTAAGCTTTTGAGTTAATCAAAAAACATGATTATGACGAATTTAACAAATGCAAAAAGAGGTTTTGATACTTGGATTCGAACTCACGACTTCTGTCCACTACGGACAATGAATTTGGTAGTAAGTTCAATTCCCACGATCGGAAAAACTTTTTGGATGTTTTTGTGTACTGTTTAGTTTTTGAATATTGTACAAAATATGCTTTGATTTAATTACTGCCAAATTAAGTTCTGTTCAAGGACTTATTTTTTAATATTATATCTTTTTTTGAGTTGTTTTTTTTTCTTTCATTTTACACAAGCCTTTAATAGATATATTATCTTTATACAACTAATTCGTCCCTCCCTTTCCAGGTATAGCGATGGACTTAGTAGCTCCCAAAGACAAATGGAACATAATATACCTGACGTTACTGCTGCATGGTCTGGGAGCACTGACAGCTTGGAACATGTTCATCACAGCCAAGGATTACTTCGTTAAATACAAGCTGGCGAGCGCTCCGGTATATTCCGATCACTACCTCGCGTATGTGGGGTGGGCCAGTCAGATACCCAACCTCGCATTCAGCTGGATTAACGTTTTTGTTAAGTCGAGGTATGTATGATTTTATTTACTTACTTGTTAAATACTCATCAGATTGATCAAGATAAGTGAATATCGTGTTAGTTGTTATGATTTGTTGACCAAAGTGACAAAAAATTATACCTTGATTGGTCGACTATTTTAATAATTAGATTGTCAGAAACCGGGTGTGGTTTTAAAGCGAATTAATAAGCATGGGTTCTCTTTTATATTACGAATAGTTTTGATAGCAGTTTCAGAAAGACTTAAATTATTCTGAAAACTTAAAAACACAATATCTAGACTAAACCCACATTTCGCCAGTTATGTTTAAGTCCCATGTAATGGGGGGCGAGCCTATTGCCATCAACCGAGTACAAACCCAGTCTCCGGGCTGCTGCTGAGAAAATCCAGATGGAAAACCCAATAACACACACAATCCGGAAATCGAACCCAGGACCTCATGCTCATCAGTAGCGCTTGCGACCACTTGACCATCGAGGCCCCTCAAACTAAACCTGTCTCTCATTTAGTAGTTTAGACTAGACATTTAGATGTGGCATGTATTAGCTCAAATATAGAAAGGACGCAGACCAGAGATGAGCAAAGTATTTATCATTTATATTAGTTTGACGGTCAACTGTTCCAAAATTAGAGTAGGGTATGCCCAGCCTGACCAACCAAACCCAAAAACTTCAATAATCCGGCCCTTATAATATTTGCTATGGCCAATTATGTTTGGCAACATTATAATTTGAACAGATCCACGTTAGTTCAGGTTTAAAGTTTTTAATTAACTGCTCTCAGTGTTATGTGTACTTACGTGGACGGTGGACCGTCGACGAAATTTTAATTGGTTGCGTAATTAGCTTGTAGGGTCAATCCCGAATAAATTGGGGCAGTAATAAGTTGAAATAGTTCCATAATATACTATGTATGTATGTCATATTTTTAATTCCTGACAAGCTTTGCCCAACGTTGGCTACTGTAACAGGATAATATGTACTGAAACTGGGCCAGAGAATTATCCAGATATTTAAAAAAAACACGTAGTTAAAACCGAGAGTCACCGACATAGCTTGCTGAGCATGCAAACTGAAGTGGCAGTGGGCTGGCCGTGTTTGTCGAAGGACCGATGGCCGGTGGAGTCCCGTGTGGGATGCCCCCAGCTAGATGAACCGACGAACTTAAGAAGGTGGCTGGGAAAGACTGGATGTGGAAGGTGGAGGACATGGTGTAGTGGCGCAGTGTAGGGGAGGACTATGTCCAACAGACCAGCAGTGGACTGCGATAGCCGGCTGACTTGATTGCTCTAATTAACAGACAGAGATCTTCCGTTGTTTACCATGTAATTATCCTGATTAAAGCGCTACCCCGAGCTAAGTGGCGCCCTCATTGAATAAAAAATCGTAGCATAGCATAGAAAATAAAGATAAAATAATTCAAACGTGGAGTTTGTTACAAAGAGGATAAAGTAGATAGCAAAAGTACCAAAAGCGGCCGTTTTTGACATTTTTGCTATCTACTTTGGATACGAAACACTTTGAGTCCTGTTTTTAACAACGTTAAAATACTTTTCATCCCACCATCTCGGAAAGAGTATTTTTAATCTTCAGTATCTGAGTGGAAAAGCCGTTTTTATTCTCTAGAGGATAAAGTAAATTGAATTTAGAACATCGTGTGCACTAAGTTTGTGAATTAAAAAAAACATTAAACCTATTTACTGCTACCTCTATGGTGCCGAATATATCATACAACTTTTTTTTAATTTGTTAAAAACTCAGACTCGGAACCTTCTTGGTGTTCTTTTTTCAATTTGCTTTGTACGCGGTTCTTTACGCGGCATTTTTTCACGTCATTGTTAAACCTTAGGTATATTAAAAACAAGAAACTTGAAAACAAGTGAAAAAACTAAAATGAGTGATTCTAGCGACGAGGAAGTTTGCTTGACGCCAACAGAATTGACTGAAACTGTTAATAATGCGCAAATGAGCTTTCTCCCTCAACAATCACGCGAGAAGTATTTAAAACAGTACGATATGTTCAACACGTGGCGACTAGCAAAAGGAGCCAAAACTTTTTGCTGGCATATTTTATAGAATTATCCGAGAACAAGAAAGCAAGCACTCTATGGAGTACGTATTCGATGCTAAAAGCAACAATAAAGATGAAAAAAGACAAACATATTGATACCTATCCTAAATTAGTGGCATTTTTAAAAAGAGCCTCATCTGGTCATCAACCAAAAAAATCGAAGATTTTCACAGTATCTGATATTGAAAAGTTTCTTAACGAAGCACCCGATTCCGTATATTTGGCGGCAAAAGTAAGTCAGTTGCACATTCAGTATCTACTTAAGTATATTAATCTCAATTAAATAGTATACTTAGTAGATGTTGATAGGCATAATTATGCGTTCATATCAATTTTATTCATTTATCTACTACAATACTCTTTACGTTACAGGTTGTTCTTATTATTGGAATAAACGGAGCATGTCGAACTAATGAACTAACACAACTTAATGTCAAAAACATTGAGAAACATTCAGATGACTTACTATTAATTAATTTACCTAATACAAAGACAAAAAGAGACCGCAACTTCGTCATTCGCAAGGAATACGTAACGATTGTTGAGAAATATCAAGCCTTACGCCCGCCTAACACTCCAATCAATCGATTTTTTCTACAGTATCGCAATGGAAAGTGTGTTAGACAGCCTATGGGTACTAATAAAATTGGCAGTATCCCACGAGAAATAGCAACATTTCTTGAACTTCCAGAACCCCTGTTGTACACGGGTCATTGTTTCCGACGAACTTCAGCCACACTTTTGGCTGATTCCGGAGCTGATCTGCTGTCCCTTAAGCGCCACGGAGGCTGGAAGTCCAATGCAGTTGTAGAGGGATACATAGAGGATTCCATCCAAAATAAGTCTAAAATATGTGAAGGCATCGTAGGAGCCATTACACTGAAAGAGCCTCAATCGGATCCTTGTACTGGCCCTTCTACATCAAAAATAAGCCGTTATGAAACACCTAACCATCTCCCTCTCTCTCCAACATTCACGCCAAGGGAATCCGATGAATCGGTACAACTATTAAGTATGACAGATAGTTTACCGAAAAACAGTACACAAGTGACTAACACCAATATTACAGTACCAAACAAAAATATTACACTCAATTTAAATAACTGTAGCAACGTTACTTTAAAATTTTCTTAATTATACCTTAGTATTATTTTGTTATAATTTAAAGATTATTCTGTAATACTTACCTGTCATAATGTAGTAATTAATACCTAAACTGAAATAAAAGTGTACCTATCTTGTGATTGTAAACGTTTTTTTTTTTGCATTTAGTCATTTCCTCGCTGAGGTGGAATGAAAAGTTACGTGTTGCACTCGAGTGCAAAGATTTTTCACCTCGTGCTCTTTTGATTCCCTCGCTAACGCTCAGGATTCTAATTTTGAATCACTCGCTGCGCTCGTGATTCAATTTTAGAATCCTTCGCTTGCTCGGTCATCAAAATTGAACACGCGGTTAAAAAGCAACTTTGCACTCTTGTATAACAAATAACTATTATCCACTTTGTAACAAACTCCACGTTTCAATTCTTTTATCTTTATTTTCTATGCTATGCTACGATTTTTTATTCAATGAGGGCGCCACTTAGCTCGGGGTACCTAACGCCAAAAGTACGTCCCATCCGATTCTTTTTTAATGAATTATAATTTGGGTTCGGGTTATTTAGAAACTTCAACACATACTTCTGAAATCCCAGAGGCTCGTAAAAGCTTAAACATAGTTTACGAGTGGCGGGTAGGCGGCGCGCGGCGGCTTGGCAGGCTATTTTTCAACATATTTGCTTAAGTTTTGAGCGGGCGGAATGGGCTGCTGCGGGAGTAAAATGATTAAAACTATGCACGTGCAAATTTTTGTTATAAACGTAGCAAAGTTACGGAATTATGGGAGTGAAGTTTAAACGCAATAGTGGAATTTCCCCCTTTTAATAAGAGCGAATTTTAAAAGGTTCGTTCGTTTAAAAGGTTGTTAGGATCGTTGTTGATAACAGCGTATTTTGAAATATTTTATTGGGTTTTTATTACTTTTTATTGGTTCCGTAGTTATAGTTTCGCCATGTCCGTCTGTCTGTCCGGCTTAGCTCAGAGACCGTTAGTACTAGAAAGCTGTAATTTGGCATGGGTATACATATTAATCACGCCGACAAAGTGGTAAAATATAATCAAGAAAACATTTGTTTTTGACGATGCATCTTCTTAAACTTAACAACCCATTGGTACATAACATAACCCTCCTTTTTTGGCTTCGCCGCAGTCGGGTAAGTAGAGATTTTATCAAATAAAGTAAATAGTAGTGAGATGGGCCGACTATGGATTTTGCTGATCAGCCGACTAGCTTATAGTGACTAAACTATTGGACATATTTGATTGAATTTTCGTATACAGACTAGGAACGTCACTAGATATACAAAGTCTCCATCTTATATATAGTTGTGTGCTTTGTAGCCTGTCACACGCAGCAAATATTCGCTGCGTGTGATAGGCTATTATTTTAGGCTCGCCGCGACTAGATTCATTCGCCGCGATTAGAACATGTTCAATTTTATTCGCGGCGAATTCAATTTGCCGCTAGCATTCGCTGTGTCACCTGTGTGTGACAGGGTACTCGCTGGAAGTAGCCATTCCGCTCGCGCCGCTCTGTCTAAATTCGCATGTAGAAATCCTTGTGTGACAGGCAGGCAGCGAATACTCGCTGCGAGTATAATAGAGATGATACCTGGGTCAAAAAAAAAGAAATTCTATTTAGTCCGTCAGTCAGGTAATAAAAAAATATTTGACACGTATTTTTTGCTTTATCATATATTAATGAAAAATGACTTAGATACAACGCATTAAAGTTGAGGAGTGGGGGTTGATACCTCACAAGTATGTATAAAATCTACATATAAGTGACGTCATGGCACATTATAACTCAATGTATCGCCGTAATGTTTTGATAACGTAAAAAAAGAAAAAATATGTGTACGTTATTTTTTTCATAGTCTACATGACGGACAAAAAACATTTTTTTAGTCATCATCCCTATTCGCAGCAAATTCCCTCGCAGATACTCGCTGCGTGTGACCGCGGCTTTAGGAGATAAAATGCCCACTTCCCAACGCAGTGGTATTCAGCTTTCCATCTGATTGATCACAATTAAAAAAAGTGGGCAGATTAAAGCTTTACTAAAACACACGCAAGTTTCTTACCATAAGCTTGTGTGCACCTAAGTCTAGCTACAAAAATATCATAAGAACGAAGCACATTTTAGCGGTTAGTCCTGTAAAAGAAAAAGGCTTTAATGATGAAGAGAGATTCAACGACTTTATTCTTCACATATCGTCACCCTCCCCGCTAACTGTTGTATCTCATAAACTGACGTATCTACAGAGACATTACCTAAGTGTTCATAACTTTTCGAAAAAAAGTTTTATGACCTTAGGTTTTAGGGCAAAATATAATAAAAGCTATTAATTCATTAATATAGCCACAGCTAACGCAACTACAGTAACATGGCCCTGGAAAAATATCAATTGCTAGATAGGACAGTTAGCGGGGAGGGTGACGATATAACAATGTACAGTCAAAACCGTTTATAACGAACTCGAAGAGACCGTCGGATTACGTTTGTTATAGCCAATATTCGTTATAACCAAACACTATGTAAATAGAAATGCTGGGACCTCAAAATTTCGTCGTTAAAACCGGTACGTCATTATAAGGGAAGTCGTTATAAACTAAGGTTTTGACTGTATAATCATTATTTTGTTGTTGATATTTTCACAATAATGTTCACTAGCTATTGCCAACGGCTTCGCCTGGGATAAAAAGTATCCTATGCCCTACTAACCCAGGTCATGGTCTACCCATATGCCAAATTTCATCAAAATTCAAGTCATTTATTCAAACTAGGCTGAGAATCAGCACTTTTCGTACGTCAAAATTACATTAGACAGTCCCCCAAAATGCCCACACTTCATCAGTTCCTAGTGCTTTAGCTAGGAAGCAGAAGTGGCGCAACAAACTCCCCAGCAGCACAGCTGTCTGTTCAGTTAGAAAAAAATAATTCTAAATAATAGTATGCAAAATAATTTACATTACGCGACGCAAAACATAATTTAAATTATAAATGAATAGCCCTAAGGCAGCTAGCACGCCAATATACCAACCAAAAACATCGAGAACTATTCTCAGGCAGAAATAAAAATAACTAAACGTAAACAATATAAAAAAAGGCTCCAGGCATAAAGGGCGTGTCCGTTTACATATAGCTGTAACTAGAAGTTATAATTATTGATGAACTAGGACCACCGACGTAAAATTGTCGAGGTCGCTAGCTAACCACATATTGCAATACAACTCACAAAAAAAACATTGTAATGAGTAGATTATGTCAACAAAACATACCTAATTCAGTAGACTCGAATACCTACAATGACACATGAAACATGTGAACCTGACTGTACTTCAAAATATGATATTATTAAACTCGACGTAAAGGTAGTAAAAGCGGGGTAAAGAAACTCGACGTTAAAGGAATAGAAACGGGACAGAAATCGTAGACTCGACGTAGGGGTAATAGAAGCGAGACAAGGTTCTCGGCTCGACGTAAAGGGACTGGACATAAAGGGAACCATTCATCCATAATATCCCTTCAGCTGTTTTAGCGTGATACGCTTTCACGCTAAACGTCAAACAAACTCAATTTCGCATTTATAATATTTAGTTATTATGATTTAATTTTGTTAACGTGACAATGGTGCCGATTCACCGTACACCGAACAAAACCAACTAAACTATCACTAAAATTCCTTATTTTTGGCTATGAGAATCTTAAAGCTATTCTGTAGTAAAAAGTCTCTCAAAAATATTTTGAAAATAATAAAAATAATAAAATTTATTTTTAAAATTATATTTCTAATTTAAAAATTATTTTGACACAACTAAATCGAATTTGACAATCGCGACTCTACGTGGATACTTTTTTGCCTTAACCCGTGAATTTTTTTAGAGCCGGAGGCGCGCAGTGAGGGCAGCCTCGACGTGTTTTATATGGAATTTTTTACTTTTTGTATGGAAAAAAAAAATATTACCTACGTGTTCAGTATTAGGGGTTTAAGGGTTTTATATAAAGGGGGTCGAAATTTTCATTATTTTTGCTATAGGACACACCATTTTCGAGATATAAGCAAAAGAAAAGAAAAAAATCCAGTACAGTACTGTTTTTGCACCCGAAGTCGAGATGTTCGTGTGAATTTTAGTTCATGACAACTAATAATATTCCACACCATTTTCAGTGGCGATTAAAAATAGTCAGAATTAGTTAGATAATTAAAATATTAGGTGAAAAACGTCAAATTCAAAGTAGCAAAATTTTCATTTTCACTAAATTAAAATCTCAGTACAATCTTAGTGCTGTCAAACTAAAATATAGTTAAGTTGTGCCACTTTAGTCCATTTCAGAATGAGAAATCATCGTTTGACAGGAGTAAACTAAATTTTGGTGATTTTAGTCTAGTTTAGACGCATTGACAAGAGAATCGGCACCAGTAAGATTCAAACTAAGTGAAGTTTTAATTTTGTGGGATTTGTTGTAAGAAGTGGCAAGTTATACGGAGTCAAAAGGAAATTTATCGTCACACAATAATTTTATGTTATTATCACAATATTGTTCTTGATACACGATGTACCCTGTCTCAATATACAATCCCCTTGGCATTAATAATGTATAAACTGTAATGACTTATCCGAGCGTGTAGCACTTTGAAAACAGAGTTATTATGTAGCCGTTTCATAGTAATAAGTATTGTCGTGGGAATTAAGTTTAACTTGTTAATAATTATTGACTTGAACATGAAGCCATTGAATAAGTGCTACTCTGTCTACAGTTCAATAGGTTTATCAATTATTTATTGCTAACAAATCATTTATTTACTTCAATATATGTAATACATGAGGATAATATATTTTATATAATAAAATTTGTTTAAACCGTGTCCTCCTCCTTTAAAATTCTTTAAAAACTAGGGTCGAAATGCCTAATTTTTCATATTATGACTTGTATTTACATCATAGAGAGTTTTTTTTTTGGAATATAAAATACTAGTTGTTGCCCGCGACTACGTTTGCGATCTAGGATGAAAAGTAGCCTAAGTCCTTATCCAGGCCAAGGCCAAATTTCATCCAAATCCGTTCAGCCGTTTTAGCGTGAAAGCGTAACAAACAAACTCACTTTCCTATTTTTAATATTACTTAGAATAGAATTGAATAACTATAGGATTATGGGAATAACTCACATATTTTTACCTTACCTTACTGTTTGGTCTTTACCACTTTATTTTCGTAGAAGATAAATTTTAAATAATATCTTATTTGTTTCAGTGGTAACCTGACCTTTCGCATCGTGTGGTCGTTAATCATAGAAGTGTTTATATTCGTCTGTAACATTATCCTGGCTATGCTGGACACGACTGAATGGCCTGGAGGCTTCTTCTGGCTCACCATGATATCTGTATTCTTCTTAAACGGTAAGTTTTAATATGTTTATTTTGTGTTTTTATTTTAATAAGGTCTTTATGCTAACTGATCGTAAAAGTTAGATACGGGCACTTTGAAAACATTTTGGGGCTATTTTACTTGTCAATTAGCCCGCGAATTCGTCCGGGTGTTTTTTTTTTCTTTTTGGTTGGCTCCTAAGGATCTTAGCGTGATGTTAAATAACCTGTAACACTCCTCAAGAATTGGGCTATCAAATGCAAAAACAATGATTCAAATCCGACTAAAGATTAGATTGAGGTAGTTCTAGAGATTTGTGAGTTAAAACAATGATACAAACTGTTTAGCTTAAGTTATAAAGTATGGACCAAAAAGAGACGTACTATAAAATAAAATAGATTCCTCATGTCCAGGGGTATTCGAAAATACCCCATGTATGTACCGCGATTTTTTGTAGTTTTCGTATTTTTTTTTGTATATTTTTAATTTATTGTGTTCTTTAATTTGACATCTTAATATACAATTCAAAACTAACTATACAATAAACAAAATTAAATTAAAAGAAGAGCTCATTGGGCATCAAAAAATTCGTCCGCATCGCTGTCAGCGGGAAAAGTGCCAAAAATCTGTATTTTTTTTTGAGATTTCTGCCGGTGCTGCTTTAAAAAGTCATATTATTTTTTGTAGCGGGTTTAGTTTATTTTCAGTTTTTTTTTTTGCTTGTAGTATCTTCTTGAATGTTACTTTCATACGTAAAATAATAAACTTCATAACATTCCTGCAAGTTATTCAAAACAGTATCGATAGCACGAATTTATGTTTTTAGTGGTAAGACTGAAATTTTCAACTTTGCTTTAAAAACCAAAGCTACCCAAAACATTAAAAAAAAGTTAGTACTTAATGTTCTATTATTATGCTCCACAAATTTATAACTCGAAAACTACAAAAATCGCGGAACATACATGGGGTATTTTCGGATATCCCTGGACATGAGGAATCATTTTTTTTATGACGTCTCTCTGTGGTCCACCCGGTACATAGATTCTAAAAAGTAAAAAGGAGTATCAGTCTTACCTTTTTGCACCGTTTTCTGTTTTTTTTTTATTATTTTGCATAGATATGTATGAAAATGATTTATTCATTCCGTTTCTATTCCCACTACGCAACAGAGGAAGCATTAAATATGTTTCTTACTTTTTTAAGTGGGTACAGTACTGCTTTACTTATGATAATATGCATATTTATTTAAAGTAAATTAATGTGCACGTAAGTTCTGCTACATTCTTATTATTTATAAATAGGCAATAATCTTATAATTTATGTTAGGGTGTTTTGATGAATATAAAAAAAAAAAACAATTTTTTGACTTTTTGTCGTCTTACAAAAGTAGCCCACTTCATGTACAGACGCCAGCACATCAACCTACTACAATCTGTCAAATTTATTTAATAGATTTTCAACTTTATCACAAAAGTATAAGGTTCAAAGTTGATTGGGAATATTTGACAGTTTCGGGTAAGTTGATGTGCTGGCGTCTGTACCTATCCAATGACTACTCGTACTACACATTCTATAAAAAAAAATTGCTAAACACCACAAATGATGAGACAAGTGCCTGAAATTACAAATCAAAGTTTACAAATCTCGGCAAGTAAGTACCAATAATAACTCAATCGCCCTAAAGCTATCGCCCAATGGGGTCATCGACTTCATCAATTATACATTCATGTCCAGAGCTCAGATTTCCATGATTAACTCTGACAACTGAATTGAAACGACAAACAAGCATTCCTTGTGTGTTTCAATTAGGGTTGCCAACCCTAATATATAATATAGTATCCTACTATATTACAGGACAATACTATATTTATTAAAAAAAATATAGTAGGCGAAACTACTACCTACTTATATTTTTATTTCAATAAAAAATAGCGAGATGATTGCAATAGGGCCAGTATTAATGTAGTTTTGTAACCATATTTTAGAGTGTAAAAATACTTAATTACAAAAAAAATACCTGTTAATAATAAAAAATTGCCTAGCAGCATAGTAGCAAAAAAATATGCATTTTAAACAATCAAAATATTTTTGAAACATAGGTATAGTTCGATTCAAACTTAATGGCGTCTCGGAAGTTAGCTACTCGCTGTGCAGTACCGCACCCCTCACCCCCGCTGACCCATGAATTCGTTACTGCGCAAGGACTCTCCTCATGTTCCGAGCCGCCATTAGGTTTGAATCGGGCTGTACCTACTATATGTTTTCCCCTATACGGCCTGAATTTTTAGTCACCTTCCAAATTTTGATATATTAATCTTTGGCGAAAATCATTGAATACGTGTATTTTCTTTTAGTATCACTCAATATAAAAATATTGAGGTATCACATCACAAAGTTATTATATACCACGCAGAGCGGATAATTCTTTCGAGAAAATGATTTAATATGAAAATTTTACGCATCGATTTTTTTTCAAAAATAGACTTAGTGAATCATACCATACCTAATGCCTAGAAAAAATTTGGACGGTGACTAAAAGTTCAGCCTGTATTTTTCAGACAAGCTTCGAAAATACTATTTGATATGAAAAAAGTTGGCAACCCTAGTTTCAATTGTGATTGATATCAGATACCCAATGTGATTTACATTTAGTGAAGACTCCTTTTAATGATACCGTATCATTAAGCGAGTTCTATACGATGAAACCATTTTTCTTTGAGTGTAGAAATAAACTACTTAAGGCCATATGCTACGATCCTTACATTTTCCTCTTGCTACGCCGTGATTTCTCATTTTCATTTTTGGTAGGATTTGTTAGTTAAGGGTATGCAGGGTGTAAAAAGAAACATTACATACCCGTTATCTTCACATTCTGTACATCAAACTAATTGACTTTAAAACTGGGAAACGACATGTTTGTTGTGAAAAATCGCTGTGCATGGCAGCGGGCAATGTATGCTTATGAGTGTATACAGGATTTATGGTTATTTAAAGTTAAGTAACACATTTAATTAAAACTTGATTTCGTGAAAATAGGTAAAAAAAAGATAGAATTTTGATCTCCTTAACCAGAAGGTATTGTTTAGTACAAAAAAATGGTCACTATGTCGGGAAGAACAAGTGACTCTCGGCTTGGTTATGCGCCTTTTTATAGCTGTCATTAAAATTGCTGACTAGATCTTTGAGCTTATTTATGTTTGTAGTAGGTACCTATAGTCGGTGACTTACTAAAAAAATATCCCAGGGACCTACAACTCGTGCCCTAAACCACTATTTACATATTCATCATTATCATTTCAGCCATAGTACGTCCACTGCTGAACATAGGCCTCCCCCAATGATTTCCAAATCGGCCGGTTGGAAGCGACCGGTTATTTTTATATGCTGTACCAAAATTATCAATACAAAATCTTCTGTATTTTAAAGTCTGAAACTCTTTTTAAAGAATTCTACCGAACAAATACACTCGGCGTCACAAAAATCGCACCTCTTTAAGAATTCCCTTCAAAGTCATTTTAACCCCATTAATCAATGGTACACATATGATAAGGTATCATTGGAAAGCCAATTTATTTAAATTTCAGAATAAATCAATAAATTTGGTTTTTTGTTTGCCAGGGAATAAAAAAAACACGCTAATGCAAATGATTAAAAACTTAAATTTTATTTTATCAGTGAAAATTTTAAAAAAGTCCATAAAGTCAACTAAAAACCTAGTGTTACCCCCCCTAGCTCTGATGACAGCTTCTATACCCTTCAGCTTTTATACCCTTGTAGGGAGGTGCAATTAGTGGCCGTTGTAATGCGTATTTTGACAACATTTTCTTTAACGTTACGCGCTAATGAGATCTGTTGTGTTTAGGAATTCTAACTGTTGTTAATTTAAAGGTCGTTAAACATACTTTCAATTGATACCAATATTAATAGGGTTTAATGTATACGTTGATGGCGGGACTTGCTTGAAACTTATTTTCGGAGAGGTGCGATTTTTGTGACGCTGAGTGTAGTTGAAAACAATTATTCTCGCATTTTGTAACAAAACATAAAATGGTTTCCCATCTAATTCTTATTTAAATTATGTGCTAAAATCCATTAAAATCATTAGCAAACTCAAATCGAGACATAACAGTCACATCTAATTTATATTGTTTAAATATTTCTGCTCAACTATTTACAGATCAATTGACACAGTTTCTCTTGGCTTGCGTTTAGGTCAAAACAATTTCGTTGGGTTATTTCAGTTTTAGTTCGAAACCTTTAATTTGTTTCCACAGTAACATGGAATAGTTTGTGGTTATCTCGTAAATATAAATTAATACCGACGATACCTAGAATTCTAGAATTCTTGATTCTAGAATTATCATTACAAATGAGAATTCTTGGTTTATTAATGGGAAACCTAGAATTCTCATTAAAAATGAGAATTCTTGGTTTATTATTGGGAAATGAAGGATGTATTTTGTAAGTATTTCGATAACAACTGTAGTTTGATCATTTCTGGAGCATCAATTATTGATAAATATTATTTATAATTTTATCTACACCCATGCTACAAATCCTCTATAAAAAATTCTGAAACAGTTAGCTTATTGCCAACATTAAACCAACCAATATCATAGTAACCAGAATATCATCCAAACGAGTGTTATAATGTTGTATTAAATTTCATTATGCAACTCCTTTGCTTTTTCGACCTTTTCTTTACTCATCAAACAGCCACATTCTCACTACTCAATTCGTGGTATCTTTATGAATTACAAAAAAAGAACATGGCCATGCACGCGCGTCTCACTGCCACAGCGACGTAATAAAAAAAAAAAAAAAATATTACAATAAATAATTATATTATTATTACCTACACATAGTTTGTTTGTATTAGATACTCAGTAATTAAAATATCCATGAATTTACATAGAGATCTTACAACACTGTTCAACAAGGTTCTGAAACCATAGGGAGTTGCCCTATGGTTTCAGAACCTTCATATCATGGGTGTAGATAAAGTCTTGTATGCAACTGTACATAATTAGGTATTAAAACACTCATGTAATACTATTATTACACTAGATGTTTTAATACCCCTTATTATACAACAGTTGCATAAATAACTATTAAGTTTCATAGACTCATTACAAAATTATACTTACACACCTTGTTTCATTTAAAAAAACATAAAAAAGCTATCATTAAATTTATTAAAGCTTATACTCCTATATGCTTTCATCCAATTATCTGCTATCCAAATACACTTTTTTATTCTCCTACATCAGTATAATCAAAAAATAAATTCTAAATACATGTCATTCATGTTTTGTGTATTTCTAAATGTATGGTCTGTAATTTTTATGGTGTACAATAAAGAGTATTCTATCTATCTATAATATCGACGTTTCTAAAAGGTTAATGCCACACATTGATTGCTCTTATCAGCAATAGTAATTCATGCTTCGTTCACATTACTGTTATCTCCTACTACTTCGTGTGTGATCATGCTTATCACTATGTTTTTCAAAGGGTATCTATATACTATCTACTCCAAAAGTATCTGGCAAAAGTGTAAACAAAGCGTGTTCAGGTTAAATTCTTACGAAATCACTCACTAAAGGAAATTAGTAACACATTCATCTGTATTTAGAAGGTTTTAACTTTATATCTCACCACTTTTTCCAACAATTATTGTTTAAATAACATTTTTAAAATTGTAACTAAAAATCGTTGCCGTTGAAGTTATGAAATTAACCTCAACTTTCAAATGAAAAACAGCTTTAAGATGATTTTAGATCAGACCATAGCATTAAAATGACAGTTCCAAGTTCATTCCTCTGACACATTTTCTCAAAAATCAAAAGCTATAATTATTTTGACGTGAATTCGATGAACGTCTCACGAGAGGTATAGTTCGATTCAAACTTAATGGCGGCTCGGAAGTTAGCCACTCGCTGCGCAGTACTCCACACCTCACCACCGCTGACACATGAATTCGTTACTGCGCAGCGACTCGCCTCATGTTCCGAGCCGCCATTAAGTTTGAATCGGGCTGTACAGACGCCAGCTCGTCAACCTACTACAATCTGTCAAATTTCTTCATTAGATTCTCAACTTTATTGCTAAAGTATAAGGTTCAAAGTTGATTGGGAAAGTTTAACAGTATCGGATAGGTTGATGTGCTGGCGTCTACGTAAAATCATGTACTTCTGAAAGCTCACAATACAAGTTCTTAATATAAAATTAACAACTCAGGTCAGAGTCTGTGCACACGATGCGTTGCGGCGCCCCGCACCGCAAAGATTTCGCCGCTTTTCGCTTAACTTATAATTGTTATGTTTTCCTCATAGAATTGAATATATAGATATATATGAAACTGTAAAAACTACACAAAAACATGTACTTAACCCTTTTTCCTTACTTTTCAGGTTTTAACGCGATCTTCCAAAACTCAGTGTTTGGCGTAGCAGCCTGTTTACCTCCCAGTTACACGGGTGCTGTAATCCTAGGCAGTAACATCTGCGGCCTGCTGATCGTGGGTCTGAACTGGCTGTCGGTGTTCTTCGACAACCCTCGCACGGCCGCCATCTACTACTTCATAGGCGGCATGTTCGTGCTGCTCATCTGTATTGATACCTACTTCGCGCTGCCGTTGAATGTGAGTAGAATTTTCTTAGAGAAAACTGCTGAGAGGTCGTGATAAAAGTAACAGATGGCGCCACTGTGGGGCAGTGGCCCACCAGACAATATCATTCTTCTGGCTGTAGGATCCTCCCATTTTGCTACAGGTTCCTTCACCTGACAACTACGGACCCCGAAGTAATCATCAGTACAAATGATTTATTTCTTTAAATTTATATTTAAAAAAATGTGCGGGTTCTATCTCTCGGCCGGATAGGTACTTAAGAGGCAGGGTCAAAGTTCTAAGATTGTATTTTAAAATATATAATTTATAATATGTTAAATGGCATCACAGTAAAGTGATATTTACATTTGCAAATATTTTGCTGAAATAAAAGTTTTCATAGATATTTCTTTTCCCACTACGCAACAGAGGAAATATTATAGTTATGTTTCTTACTTTTTTAAGTGGGTACACTAATGCATTACTAACTAACATGCATATTTTGAAGTAAATATGTGTGCATGATGTTTTGCTACATTCTTCTTAAATACATATAATATAGATCTAACACTAATATATAATTATATATATATAAATTATTTACAAGTATACACAGGAAAAAATAAAAAATAAATAAAGGAAGAGCTTATTGGGCATCCAAAAATTCGTCCACATCGCTGTCAGTGGGAAAAGTTGGACACTTTTCCCGCTGACAGCGATGCGAACGAATTTTTTGATGCCCAATGAGCTTTTCCAGCATTGCCACGTAAGGCTGGCAATGCTCCATAACTCTCAATATTTATAAGTATTTATGTAATTCTCCTGAATGGATCAAATATAGCTTTAGTTTGAATGCAAACAAAGTAGGTAACAGCCAGGTTTTAAATTAACATTTTGTTTCTTGCCTACCTCTCTTGACCAGTGGTCTAAAGCGCGACTGCCTCGACCGGGGTTTGATCCGTGGGTCGATCATTATAAATTAAACGAAGAGACGGATGGACATCCATCCGTCTCTCATCATAACTTGTTTTAAAATGTTAACTTATTCATTAAGTGAGTCCTGTTCCATTCAAAATGGCCTAATTGTAATGTATGTAATTGGTATTTACTTGGAGTTAGTTTTAAGTGTATTCTTTTTAATTGCCATGTATTTTTTTTTTTTTATAGAAATTCTACCGCTACCACGATCAGCTCAACCAGCAACGCACAGACCGGGGCAGCTCTAAAGCCGTCAATGTACAACATACCTCCCGCGTCACGCTGTTCAAGCAAGCGTTCGTGCAACTGTACAACGTGTTCATCGTCTTCTTCGTCACGCTCTCTGTGTTCCCGTCCGTTATATCAGGTGAAAATAATAATAGTCTATAATATACAGTACATTGCGGCTTACACTTCTCGCGTCACGCTGTTCAAGCAAGCGATCGTGCAACGCTATAACTTGAGCCCCTTAGTGTGTGGCGGTTATTTGAGAATGTGTGCAAGTTGGAACATGTATTTGACACGTTGCCATCCCCCACAGTCTACAGATAAATGTTCAGATGTTTCAAATTATCTTTAGCGCCGGCTTACACTTTCGACTCCGCCCACTTTTCATTGAACTAATTCGCCTTGGCATTACGTTAGCGCTAAGGTTATCCATCGCGGACGTTCAACAGTAGGTTTAAAACCGTGTTATAAAACACTGCAAAACGAAGCATAAATAAGTGTTTTCAGGGGATTCCTGTTGCTATACGTAGTTTCGAATCTTTAATTTTTTTGTGAATATTTATAACCGTGAAGGTGAACAAAAAAAAATAATTCATGGATTTTTAAAACCAACAAATATACTAATAAATCTTGCTAAAATATACATCAAATTTAATTTTCATGGGATTTAATGTAGTATTCGCTAAGAAAAACCTAAAATTAAAATGAGGGCTCCGGGCATCCCATATGCGATTAGGTGAACCCTCCAGGAGGGCTCCCGGCACTGAACATATTATAGATAAAAAAGTTCCTCTTTCTGTTCTAGTGAGAAAGAAAGAAATAACGTTTTTAAGCACAGATATAAATTCATAGATGACTCCGCTAAATAAAACAAATGTGGTGCTGTTCCACAAACGATAACACTCTTAATATCGTGTCCTGCGAGACCTGTCAGCTGCACAGAAACTGATGGACGCTAGTGATGGCGCCAAACACATGGCCGAAATCTGGGCCGAGCTAAGAAGAAGGAGCACAGACCAAAAGGCACACAATATACTTTGCAAATAAAATAAAAAGCATGAGCATATTTACTAATTATATATTTTTGATTTCCAGACGTGATTCCGAGCACCGAAGGGTTTTTGGGCGAAAATTTCGTGCGGATAACTTGCTTCTTAACATTCAACCTCACTGCTACCATCGGTAACATTACGGCCAGTACGTGGCAAATCGTAAGTAAAGCCCGATTCGTTTTTACTCAAAAAAATACGGGTCTTATTTTATTATTTACAGAAAAATAGATACAGATAAGACATAATCAGAATGATGAGTACAAAGATACTGCTTATTTCTTAAGAAATTTCTTCCAGCAGACCTGCGACAAAAGAAATCAGAAAGAAGTGTAGACAATAGTGTGTGAGAACAAGAAGAGAAAAAAATTATAAATATGCGAAGTCTTAAACTAAAATATTGAAATAAACCTACACGTATAACGTAATACATTAACATATTAACTAAATACGTAGAGCTTAAATATATAAACATGCATACTATAGGTATATAAATAATCACAGTTGAGAGAAAAAGTACTGCTCTTTTACTCGATATTTGAATTGTGAACAGTTTTTAAATAACGAATGCTAGGCGGAAGTGAGTTCCACAACCTTACTGCATGGACAGAGAAGGAATAGGAATAGTAGCTTGTTTTAGATTTAATTACATTTTTGACCATAAAATAAGTGTTAATAGAAGAGTCTTGTCTTCTGAATTAATAACGTCAATAGCATGGCCGGTTTCATTACCTCCAGATAGGTTGCTATTCATTTTTCTGGCAGATAATTTCTGGTGTATAAAAATCTATTTAAATCCCATCCCACTACGCAACAGAGGAAACATTGAAGTTTGTTTCTTACTTTTTTAAGTGGGTACAATAATGCTTTAATAAACTTATTCAAGCTTCAGTCTGTATACTTACATATAATTTATTAAAGCAACAAAAAAATATATGATTTTGGAACAATAAAAGATACTAATAATACTATTTCAACTTTTCAATTCTTCTATTTGTTGATAAAACTGGCACATAATTTAAAAATAACCAATTTACATTAACCATTGGCTCATACCCAATGGCTTAATTGCCTAAAACCAACACCTAAGGAATAATATATAGAACATACATAGGTTATTTTGAACGTATTACTTTTCGGAGAACGCAGGCGTAATAAAATTTTATTTCCTTCCAGCCTGGTCCACGTTGGCTGGTAATATTCACGACAGCGCGCCTGCTCTTCATCCCGTTCTTCCTTCTGTGTAACTACAAGCCGCTGGACCGCACGTTCCCTGTATTCGTGGGCAACGACTGGGTGTTCTGGATCGGTACAGCACTGCTGGGTTGGACCTCAGGACACTGCAGCTCGCTCGCCATGATGTATGTCGGAGGGTGAGTAGCTACACGGCCTTAAGAGGGCCCTTCCCGGCCCGTCTATCGACAACGCGAGCATGTTCGAAAAGCTTGTTGTTTCATCGAGCGCAAGCGAGAACTACTAACAAGCAAGTGAGAACGCGATAACATTGTACGAAAAATAGTGTGTAAAAATTTGTTTCAGGAAATACGTGTTTTTGAGTAAACCTTACGAGCTTTTGAAATAAATGTTTGTCATTTAGAATCTCCATTACATGTGCAAGGTTTCTATGCAGATGTTTTCTTTACTTTACTATTTATGAGTACATTATGACCAGCCAAAGTTCAAGTGAAATTTGTGCAAAAAAGCAGATCTTTGGAGGCTTATACTGAATTTGTTTCTCAAATTTTCTATATTTTGCTTTTATAGAAACCTAGGTATAGTGCACAATATACATATTAGTTACAAAAAATCAAATAAAGATGTGTTACAACGCCATAATCACGTATGAGCGTTTATATGAAAATTATGACGGGTTGGCCGCTCTTAAGGGTCATTTATATGAGGGTTTCCCGCCCGTTGCAAGGCGAGATGCTAATACGGAACGAAAACTCGTTACGGCCTTGTTACAAAACAAAGCTTGTCATTAAACTCAGGTTTAAACCATCAAGCGTTCTATAGTTTCTGCCTAGCCCCCATGGGAGGAAGGCGTGAGTTTATGTATGTTAACCATCGAGCCATTTTTTTATTCAAAACTATTCCGACAAAGTTATAGTTCTTATTAAAAAAACTGACGTCAAACCCGAGTCTCAGTTGTCAATTTCTTATTAAGAACTTTAGTTGTCTCTGAATAAAGTTCAATATGCAATAATTGGCTCAACATTTTGGGCTTGTACTAAAGTTAGAACTAGTTCTGTAATGGTTAGTCTTTATGTCATTCGAGATTTGTGAGTCGATTTGAAAATACAACCTGAAACATTGTTTTAAGAAGCTACTAATACCGGGTTAACATGGTTTAATTTTAGTACATCAACTGCTAAGTCGAAAGCGATTTGAACGGTCTGAACAGAATTTCAAAATAAATATCAATTTTTTTTAAACAACAAAAGTTGTTCAGCTAAAATCGAACCGTGTGAACTCTATATAACAGTGAAAACTATTGTTTGTTCTTACTAATTATTATTGTTCTATTCCCACTACGCAACAGAGGATACATTATAGTTATGTTTCTTACTTTTTTAAGTGGGTACAATAATGCTTTACTTACAAACATACAGATTTTCAAGTAAATTTGTATACGAATATGTTTTGCTACATTCTTATCATCATAAAACTAATATTAAGAAGGACCGTTGTCAATATTTTACTCAATACATAACATGTTTATTGCATTCCGCAATATGATCATCGGTGAAGGACAACATCGTGAGGAAACCTTCACTTATAGTTAATAATATAAGTCTGAAATCGCCAACCCGTCTTGAGCAAACGTGGTGATCAATGCTCGTGCCTTCTCTGTATGAGAAGAGGCCTTTACCTTGCTGTGGGACACTGATAGTTGTAAAAACTGGCCTTAAACTAACTTGCGCATTCCCTATTTCCAGCACGGTAGCTCCCGAGAACGCAAGTCCAGCGGGTATGATAGGCGGCGCCATGTTAGTGACGGGCATCATGGTCGGCATCACCTTCACGCGGCTGTGCCCTATTATCGTCACCGCTGAGATGTGGCGGAAGGCCTAGCGTTCACTTCACTACGTCTCTTCAGCATGGGATGTTTTGACACGACGATTGGGACAGTGAACTACCCGAAAGTGATGTGCTAAAGTATGAAGATAGTGAAGTGACTGTAGGAGGACGCAAAGCTTAGCGTACACTAAACGGATCAGGCCACATCGCATCGCAATTATCCGCCATTTTGTATAAAACTATCTCGAGTAGACGCGGGGCGATTATCCTGTACTATAAAAATGAATTGAGCCGGTTCGGCCCGTCTATGGAAGTCTTAAGTGTTAAATAAGTGAAACGATCATTAAGAGAAAAGAGATTATACCAAGAAACGTATGTGACGTTAGAAGTTGGCAGTCCAGTGCGAGTTTTAAGTAAGGTGCCTGGATTACAGTGATATAGGGATTGTGACATTCGACAAAATGTGTTCTATAGCTATATATATTATTATTATATGCGAGTTATGTAATTTTTATGTTGTGTAGTAGGTTGTTAATTCAATAATTAAGGATAAAAGAGATACAGTTTGCCAAAAACTAATAGTTTTATCGTTTGTCAGTTTTTTGCCTTTTATTTATTTATTTGTACTGCTGTAAGCACGATTATACTTTGCCATGTGTGTGGTATTGCTATAAGGCTTCATTTCTGTTAAGATAAAATGCATTTACTAGTATTCCCATCTCGGTAAAGTTAGCAACTTACGTTGAAACCAAATACTTCATTGTCTCGAAGCACTGTAAACTTTAACATCTCAATTATAGAGTTTATTTCGCATGATCAAATATTACTAATTACTATATATTCGTTGTTTTGGTGCTTACTAAGAGGAATATTAATTGTTTGGTCTTTTAGTTTTACATTACAGTTCCATAGAAGATTATTGACATTCCCACAGAAGATTATAGGGGCTAATAATGGTATTAGATATTATCTTATAGAGTAAGACTTCACTATCTCTTTGCCTTGAGGCTATTAATGACAAATAAAAATACAAGTAAAACTCAACCTTAGGACAAGTAGTCAAAAAATATTTCTGAGCAAAATGACCGACGGAATTGTTAAAATGCAAGTTGACATAAAGGCAAAATGAACACATGAATAAATCAGAATATTTCTATTATAATTGCTAATATATAAACATAAATAACATTTAAATACGCTATATAAAATTTTATATGTAAAGTTAAAGTTTGTAAGTGCATAAAATATATTTAATAGGTAGTACAATGCCGTTTAGATGTATGCAGTTATTATATTTGTTAGTTACTAATATATTGTATTACTTATGTATTATTTTAGTTGCCCTGTTAGTAATAAAATTGTATGTATTTCTTACCCTGAATATTATGTCCTATAAACGGCGACGGACTTGCCCTATTACATAAGAACTAATAGGTAAACTAGGTTCAAGGGTAAAAGAGTAATGTGTTCTTTTATTTTACGTGACTAAATACCAATCCAAAGTGCTTGTAAAATTTTGACTAAAATTATGTTAAATAGTGATTCGTTCCAACATTGAAGTTATTTTGTCTTTGCACAAAATTTCTGAACAATGTAATGAAATAGTAGGTTGTTATTCCTTGTGCCTGTAATTATTGTAAAAAGATCAAACGTCATTTTTATATTTTGTATTATTCGTCAAGTGTGTGTTAAAATGTAGTAGATTTTCTGCTAAAAGTTCCTCAATTGAAAGAGTATTTATGGTTATTTTTGCAAAATATCATTCACATATTTACTGTAGGAAAATTCTAACACTATCATTATATATGTTTTACAGACTGATACACTAACAATAATTTTATTTTAGATAATTATAACTCCTAGCTAAAACGTTTTTTTCAACAATGCTATTTTTTATGAAAGTGTGTGAGGCATTGGACAAGTTATAAGTTATTTGTACTGCGTAAAATAGTAACGATAAGTATATTTTACGCGATAAATATAACTAGGAGTTCTAGTAGTGACTAGGAAACTTTTAAAGTCTCGACTCTGATATTATTTTTAATTTTTTGTGTTCATTATTGCAAGCCAAATAATTAATTGTCTAAAGTAGAACAAAACTCTTCTAGCCAAACTTCATGGGTTACGTCTGATTGCTTACTTAGCAATCAGAACTGAATGATAAGCTACTATACATGATCAGTACTACCTACAGATCCGACTGGTCGTATCAAAATCAGAACCGAGAGTGTCTGATACAGCATCAAGATCTAGCGCCTTGATGGCCGGAGCGATTACTCATAGCACTTGAAGCAAACGTTTGAACTTACACAGATTAGTCTATGCAGACTGCAGAGTCGTCGGTTCCGATTGATCTGGCCATGTATGAACTAAAGGTAGCTAAAGGTTAGCAGAGAGAGAGAATACCTGGAGAAAATTGGGAAATTGGGGAGAGTTATACCTGGTTTTACTTTTTCAATCCCTAGCATGACAGTGTTAGTCCTATTTATTTGAAAGTAAAATGTTATTTTTAAAATTTTACGTTTTTTATTTATTTTTTTCACCTCATCCTTTTTACATAATAAAAGTATATAAAATACTCACTCAATATAATATCGTTAAGTAGAAGTAGTAACGAATGTGACGTGGGGAAAGATGTCGAATAATTTTGGTAATTTGTGTATCAAAATGTCGAATATTTTATTCGACAAATTAAAAATATTAATTAAAATATATAAACAAAACAAGTAAACTAAAAAAAGTCATGCTTCACTGGGGTGAATTCGCAAAAGTACTATTGTTTACACTGTGTTATGAACAATGATCTTTATGATCTTATGATGTATTTGGTGCTTTAATTTTAATTTGGTGTGTGAATTGGCTATCGCATTAGGCTAAGACCTGTAATGGTAGTTTTAAGGCATTTAAACAAATAAATAAATAAATCCACAGCAATAATCCGATTTCCATAACAGAAGTGGTTGATACACAAATTACTAAGTTTACTTATTATAATTATAAACAATGATATTATATTAATTTAACAACCAAAAAAAGAGGACGTCATTTTTGGTTGTGATACGGCTCTTCGCACACAAGGCGATGCAGTTCTCGAATACATCAATTGTTTTAAGCTTGTGTCCAAGCGAAAACTTGAATACCAAAACACACAACAACACAAAAGTAAACAAACACGAGTTTTCCACTTAGACAAACATCTTTATGTAAGTGTAAATAAAGTTGATTTGAGACCGACTAGTACTGTTGAAAAAGTCATACAAAATATGAAGTTGTAGCGCAAACTGAACCTTATCTGTAGGCATTACAGTTGTTTTTCCTAAAGCTCGTGTTTGCTTACATGTTTGGCAAAAGAATTGCGAACCCAGATTCAAAGTTCAAGCAACATCGACAGGTCTTGGCTTACCCAAAGCCAGTCGTCGAGTGTTAGAGATTGCATAGCATTGTGTATGTAGCAGCAATGCTTAGATTGGTGTTGTATACCCTGGTGCCTTATACATCTTCCATTGGTTTCTAACACCGCGTAGAATAAGTGGAGATTATTATTTTGCCTACAGAAGCAGGAATATTGTTTTGTGAAACAAGGAATTGTACTGTTAGTGAGCTAAAGTCCAGTTTATCATACCTATGTATCATGTAAACATTATGGTAATAAATGCTGTCTTATGCCCGTTATGGTACCTAACGTTATGGCAGCTGAAATTGATTAAGGACCTGTTTTTTCAACCTTCAGATGGACGATGCTTAGAAAATATGTCAAACCACTATATTTATCCATCAGATAAAAGTTATCTGATGATTGAAAAATCGGCCCTTAGAATATAATTTCACGGAGGTACAGTCAAAACCCAAAGTTAATGAAGATTGTTTTTTGTTTCAAAAGTTTTAAGTATTTTTTGGTGGTGATTCGACAGCGTTATTACCGTAAGTACTTATTGTTTCAAAATAATCTGATGACAATAAAGGGGATTATTGAAAATTGCCATAAATATAGAGTTAGGAAAAAGTTACCAGAGAAATATTTAATAGTACAGTACTAAATTTAAAAGACGTATAAATATACCTACCTATTATTATTAAATATTAGAGCTGATTTCATCTATTCTGTATATAGGCAAAGGAGTATGTTTTTAGTAAATATATACCTACCACAAAGAAATAGGTACAGTCAACCACACATCAGTGGTAACAATTTGATATTGACAGAGCCTGGCGATTTTCGTAGTGCATAGGGTTGCCAACTTTTTATGCAAGAAAAAAGAGGGAAGGAAGGAGTTTTTTTTAAAAAGTATATTAAGGTCAAAGTGGGAAAAGAAACAGTATCCCGGAAAAATAGGTAATTTTAACTGTGGAAGTCAGTGTCTTTGGTTTTGTATAATTCATTTTTTTACCACCGACTTCCTTTGGTACAGCTCTGGATATCAGTGAAAATAGTATGTTCAGATATACTTTCTTTTTATGCTGAACAGTACACAGTATTTTAGAGTGACAAACAGTACCTATAATACGGTTTTTAACAGCAACCCTAATTGCAAGTGTCACCACTGTTGTGCGGTTGACTGTGCCTACTGAAAAAAATTACCTCTTTTGCCTATATTGATAAATATAACAAAGAGTCGGTAAACTTAATTTAGATTTGCTATAAATCCCGCACTTGTATTCTTCCACTATCACTTAAATCCATCTTCAAGAACACCCTTTCTTATCACTAATCTATATTGGTACTTTTTTAGAAATTTTAACATCCAATTTTATGAAAGATAGTTTTTATGAAGCTAGTTTCTCAAGATACCTACCTACTCGTAACTCTATTTATACAACAATAATATCATACATAAGTACCTAAGTATATTTGCTCCTATTTAGGTACTCGAATTATTATTTTATTGCATCAACCAGGCCAGGTGTTGCATTAAAGTTAAAGTCAAATAATTTATTTCAATTAAGCACAAAAAAGAAAGGCACTTTTGAACGACAAAATTCACAAAAAATAAAATGTTTCTAGTCGCCCTTTCCAAAAGGTTGTTTTCGTATGGAGAAGAATGGGCAAGAAACTCCACCGTTACTCTTTTGATCGATTAACGATTAACCAAGGCCCTATTTCATATAACTGATAATGCGACATAGTGATCACCTGACAAAAATTACACATTTTCACGAATTTCACGACAGGTGCTGTTGAAAAACTGGCCATGTGTGAGTCGGACTCGCATACTAGGGGTTCCGTACCATCGTACAATATTTAGCATAAAAAGGCCCCAATAAAACACGTTTCTTTCTTTCTCTTTCATTTTTTACTTATTTATTTGTTAGATGTTATAGTGGCAATAGAAATACACAATACGTGAACATTTTAACTGTCTACCTATTACGGTTCATGAGATACTGCCCGCTGACAGGCAGACGGACGGATGGAGTGCGGAGGCATAGTAATAAGGTTCCGTTTTGGTACGGAACCCTAACAAGCAGAAAATGTATGAAAGAAACTTGTAAAATTTGTCGGATTGTCAGATTGTTGACCTGTCGCCTGTCAGTTTTATTAAATTGGCCCCAGGAGTCAAAAATAGATCGTTATTACAGTCCTTTCACAGTTATTTAACCTCTGACAGCAGCAACTCAAAAGCAACCTTCGCAGTGAAAATAAAGATCACTATGATTTTGACAAAATTTTAACGCTGGTAGCACATTTCCGCCGCGAAACCGCAGTAGTTAATGGCTCGCGTCATGTTCCGCTATTCGAAATTCGAGTAGCGGAACATGACGCGAGCCAGTTGAACTGAACTACTGTGTGCTACTGGCGTCAATGGCAGCAATCCAACAGCAATCTTGTTGTTCTCCCATAGGTACCTATTAACACCGTAATTTGAAAACATTGTAAAAGCCAATTACTTTTAAAAGAGAGTGGACTTTCTTGCTGGCTTTCCTTCATAGGAAACGACCAATTTTTTGGAACTGAGCACCTAGCTTCTAACATTTCGAAAGTGCTTAAGATACTTAAGATCAGTGTTAATTTGACAGCCATACAAAATCAGAAGTACATTTTTAATTATCTCTGGAAGGACTGTAGGTACCGGGAAGATGTCAGGAGAAATTGAAGTAATGAGATAACCACCAACTGACTGATGCAAGTAGTGGCGGACATCGAATTGGGAGTGTAGTTCCTCGTCTTGAGTATCTTGACGCTCCCTGTTTAGCTTGGCCCAGCTTTTTCAGTTCAAAGCATTTTCCTTGTGGATATTGTCCAATTTCAAATTAATAATATCATTTTTATAATGTCAAAACAGTGGGAAACTGTTGATGATAATAATAAGAAGACGCACAATCAAGCGCACAATATTTATGTTATCGTTTTATCTGTTTTTCATTGGGTACTATCCGTTACTTATATCTACGTAGCTAGATATATGTAAGAAAGAATTATATGTAAAAAAGAATAGTGATGTTGACTGGGCAAAAAAAACAAAACTAATAGTAAGTCCGTAATATATAAGTATACATTATTTAGTCCGTCAGTCAGTTTTTTTTTTTTATTAGACACGTATTTTTTGCCATAACATATTTTAAAAAAATGGTTTAGATAAACGCATTAAAGTTGGGGAGTGGGGGCTCGCTACGTCAAAATGTTGTATAAAATCTATCGGAGAGAGTGACGTCATGCCACAATTTAACTCAATATATTGCCGTAATCTTTTAATTACCTACGTAAAAAAAGAAAAAATACGTGTCCAATATTTTTTCATCTAAAGGACAAAAACAAATTTTTAGTCAGCATCCCTATTCGTACCTACCTATGTATTTAAATATTAATTTTACATTTTATTTGGCGGACTTTAAGGCATTTATAAACAAGATTACCTGTAAAAAGTTTTATTATCCAAAGGCAGCAAAATAAGAAGTAAAATTACCTATATAAATAATACCTACTCGAGTAAACACAGAGTGGCGATAAGGTTATCACAATACCTAATAGAAACTACGTAGATATCCTACATTGATCTTACATGATGTTCTATAAAAATACACAATAAAGAAAAAAACAAATTATAATTAACATTTTAGTCGCGGTCCCTTTTTTTGTTTTACTACAACATCATGCTAATGGTTAGAGATATCATCTGACGAATATAAATCATCATAACAAAAATATAAACGACCCGTGGCGTGGCCGGGGAAGATAATATAAGCGTTGCCATTCCGTAAAACAATCAAGCGAAAAGTTTACTATAATTACACTACTTTTACTTTCACCCATATATGTAAGAAACTAATATAATTATAATAATGGTCACCCTTATAGGGTGACCCCCTATGTAGTTTTTATGATATGATTATTTTTCATTTCACAATTTCTGCCTATTTAGGTATAAAAAAAGACAACTCTTACTGATTTGTATTTGTTAACCTCATCTCTACTCTGTAGCCTCTAAGTATAAAGACTACTTATATACCTATTTAAATCTTCTCTCCTATGGCTGTTCACGTTATAAAGAGTACCTTATGAAGCACTCCTTAGTCGAAGGCTGTGAAATAATAGCTTTAACCTACCCATTGTAGATCATCAAAAGCACTTCAGTTCTGTTCAGATGAAACAATTAATGTACCTATGTATAATATGGGGATTTGATGAGGAGAGGGGAAACGCATGTGACTAAGAGTGATGTTTATGTTGATAGAGGAAGGCCAAAGAAAAGATGGATGGATTGTGTTAGGAATGATATGAAAGAGAAGGGAGTGAATGATAGCGTGACGGTTGACAGGGGAGAGTGGAAGAAGAAAACGTGGTGCGCCAACCCCACGTAGCATGCGACAAGGGCGGGAAGATGATGAAGATGTTTTCTATTGTTTTATTTATTAATTGTACAGTCAACTGACGAGACAAGAGTAGGCTGACGGCGGCGTAAAAAAAAAAAAAAAAAATAGCATTTATTCCAAACTATTTTGGCGACTGTACATTTGAATGAAATGAAACCAAATTCTAATATAGGATGGATTTTCGAGACGGGGCAGTAAGGGTAGGTACCCTACAGGAAAACAGTCTTAGGACTGTCCTTATTTTTTTGAGAAACTTTGATATGCATTCACAGATTGGGAAAATAAAATACAGTCAGCAAGAAAATGGACAATTTTCACAAAAATCTTTTATTGGTGCCAATCGATCCTACAAAGATCAAAATAACTATACCAACTGAGGTTTGAGTAGGTACTAGCAAAGAGATATCGCAAAAAAAGTCTCCATATGTGTATTTCGTAGGAAATGAGACTCGCAACATTTTTCATGATGACTACGTTTTTGTGAAAATTTACCATTTTCTTGCCATTGTACTTTTTAAAAATCTCAGAATGCAAATCTAAATGTCTCAAAAGGTTAAGGACTGTTTCTTTATACCGTTTTTCTGTAGCTACAACGGTTAAGGTAAATTAAATGCCCTTACTGCCCACCTCAAAATCCATCCTGACAGACGCGCCCCACTCCGCTCCGCTCCGTACTAAAGTACAGCTTACAGTACAGTAATCGCGGACGCGTCAGGCGCGTAGGGCGCGTCGTCATGGAGGGCACTATCTATATAGGCTACCCTACATATGAATTTAGTATTTTTTTATTATGAATGGATGTGTTTAAATAATTCCTTTGTTGTATACCGACGATGAATCATGGCTGATCCGAACTTTGCGCAGAAGGCTGCGCAGTAATATTTTTTAGGAACCAAATGGTGACATGAGGCGTGTGTGAGCGAGAGAACATGCGCGAATGTTCGCAGAGCCTTTGTCAGACCGGCTTTGAGTCATTGGCCGTATTATACTTTGGTTTGAATTTTTCATCTGAACAGATAATTTTCTAATTTCCATCATTCACCTGTTTTATGAGTACAAAAATATTTTTTTTTTATTGCGGCTTGATTTTTCAATAATCATTTAGGGCGGTTTGGCAGCATATCAAACTGTCATATCTATTTATTATTTAGAAAAAAAAAGGTTCCAATTCGACTATTGAAAAATCAGGCCGTATTCGATTAGACAGTAGGTGCCTACTTTTTACTCTTCATGCAAGGTAAAGTTCTTATTTACCTATTGTATATATCTAGTGCATTTGTACCGTGTTTGTATACCCACTGTAGTATATGCACGACCATTTCTTAATCTTTCGTACTTGTGACCGCCATCTAGTGGAAAAATAAGGGCGAATATCAGCTGGAGCTGTCAGTGTCAATATTCCACAACAATGATGACACTGACAGCTCTTGAACGTGGTTTAGATGTGCTGATCGCGTTCATTTGCATTGGTGAAATTCGCCCAACGTTTTTCGCAGGTTAGAGTGTAGTAAGTAAATACCTACTTGTTTGGAGGAAAACTTTGTAAGCTTATTGGTGATGCGAAGGCAAATAAAATATTTCTTACACTCTAACATTATATGTACAGACAGGGAAATTAATTGTTTACCAAATTGACACACAACGCCAATTTGCTGTGTTAAAGCCATTTCATACAACTGACAAAGAATAACAGTTGTGATTTGAATAAACGGCGAATTCAAGTTGATAGTAAATTCGCTGAACTATTCATTTCTCTCATTATGTTACTAAGTATATCCATTTTCTATTTAGAATTTAAAAAATATACCCTCAGACCAAATAAAAACCAAGACTGCGCTGCGAACAATAAAATGAAACATGCCAAAACTACACCTCCGCTCTGTGCATACACGCTCACACGCACACATTTACAACCAAACTACACCTCACTAAGTGCACACATGTTTACGAAACCGGCCTCACGCCATTGTTGACAGCGCAATGTCTTGGTTTTTTATTTGGTCTGAGCTTATACCTAACACAAAAAGAAAAGAAAAATATTACTAGGTACTACCTAAGTACCTACTCATTTCAAAATGTTTTATATCAATTTAATATATAGATTCCCTAAAAAAAAATAAGTATGAATTTATCGTGACTAGTAACGGAAACCATACATTTGTGACAATAATAACGAACTTAGTAACTTTTTTGTAACCATGCCTACCTATTTTTCCACTTTTCCACACATTTGTGTACTGAAATTATATGAAACACCCTCACTTCCATTCTTCACCTGATATTGTAATAATCGAATTAAACTGAATAAAATAAAGAAAAATGATTATTGACATCGAGTCTTTTTTATTATTACCCGACTACAATATATATTAGTCTATGGACTACCCCAGAAGGAGGGTAATATTTTTCGAGAGTATGTAGAGATGTACTTATGTATGTTTATTTCTTTAGCATGCTCTGTAGCCTAAACGGTTTGATGGATTTTAAAATATGAGGTGTCGTTAGAGAATTTTAGTATTGCAGGCGGGCAAACCTGAAATATGGTGTACATTTTGTTTGCCTGCGTTGGTATCGCAGGCAAACTATGGATTATAATGCTTGTTCTTCTCTGTTTTATGCAGTTGTTTTTTGTTTTATAGATATCTTGCTACACAAATATGAACATGTATTTTATTGAACTTAGTTCTTATACCGGCTAAATGTGAATCTACCTCTGCCTAGCCCTTCGGGGAAAACAGGCGTGATGGTAATGTTAGCCCAGGATCGCACGGAAATGTTTTTATCGCGGCGATTTTTTTTCGTACACTGGATTTTCAACCCTTGGTGTTGAGCCGAGCGTTGAGAATCCAACGCGTTGGGACGCACACGCACTCTCGCCTCAGTGCGTTGAAAAAACACACTGTCGGCGCTAAGCAAAGCGTTGAAGATCCAGTGCACGAAAAAAAATCGCCGCGATTTTATTACGTTCGTGCGTACGTGGCCTTATGATAGTCCTTATAGTAGGTACCTGACTACCACCTTTTTTTTGGTTGGGAAATTATTAACCGGGCCTGGTTTTAATCGGACGGCGAGCTACCCATTGCTCCATGTCCGCAAGCCCGCGTCTACGGTGGCCGGGAATCTGCCAGCGATTCCCGACGCCCCGGGCGTCTCCTGCAGTGTCTAGGAGCGTGATTGCGCGAAATTTGCCTCTTCCTCACGCGTTCCGCCTCCTCCTTCGCGAGCATTACTGCTTCGCAGAAGGAGGTGACGGCCTCCCATGCCCTCTCACTCCGTACCATGGCCTGGACCAGGACCGGACGCGAGACATCATCGCCACCGATCGCCTCCACGAGTAAGCTCCTCCGTGTCCTCCGGGCGATTCACACAATGATGACCGGGGCGTTTCCTTATGTCTTATCCGGAACAGGAACATCCCGAAACAATCGTGTCCGGTATGCGTCAGGCGGAATTGGTGTTTCTCCTCAAAGAGGGGACTTATCGCCGGAATTGTGGCGTGCCCGGCACTGAGTTGCGACAATCGCACTCTTCATGATGCCATGAGACCCCGCCGGAGCTCTGTCCGCTGTGCCTCGATTTCTCGCGGCAGCGGAGTTACGCCCCGGCGCGGCGGCGTTTCGCCTCGCGCCACTTCCAAATGTGCGCGAGGACACCTAAGTACCACCTTAGATCCATTTACTGTAAATCTTTTAAGCCATAGTTCATCCGTAAGTCTGCTGCTGACAGCTGACTGCTGGGACACACGCCTCCTCTCGGTAAACGGGAGTGGGCCGTAATCCACCACGCGGGCCCAGTGCGGGTTGGTAGATGTAATATGTCTTCGAATTTTTGATTCTAGGACATGCCGGTTTGCTCACGATGAGACCACTTTTTTGAGAACAGTGGTGATGACATATTTTACACAAAATAAAACGCCTGTCTGGGTTCAAACCCCTCACTCCTCCTCGTCCTTCTTCGTAAGTCGCGGCCGTTCCCGCTTGGCCACCACGACTCTTCAACGTAGGTCTCTACAGCACCCCAATTCCATAATACACTTTCACAATCCAAAGGACAGCGTAAATCACGAACTTATTAATGTTGTCAAAGGACCCTGGTAAGCAGAAAAGATCCAACCAGCAATTTGTCGAAAATCGAGTTATATAGTTAGAATCTACACATCGAACTTTATATACGCAAAAAAGATCCAAACAGTCTGACCACTTTCACCAAACAAACCTTTTTGACACTCATCATCATATGTCATGCTCACTTAAATGTCTCGCTGATGGTGGCGAGTGTGTTGGATCATTCAGTTCCCTACAAAATGGTTGAGCTGGATGGTGCTGATCCACGCGTCATGTTCGTGAACGGTCGCCGTCAGTTGAGACTGGTCATCTCTTATCTGCCAGGGCTTATTTTTAATCGTTTTTGATTTTTATATATTTTTTTTTACATTGTTCTCACATATAGAATCAACAAGAGTAATGTACCCAGGATTTTGTAATTTATATATTTAAAAGAGTGTCCTTGGAGTTTCTTGCCCGTTCTTCTCCATAGAGATCTACGTTTTGGAATGGGCAACTAGCTTCATTTTTCTGACTAACTGACTCTTTGACAATTCATAAGTGCCTGTAAAGAGTTTAATTGAAATAAATGCTTTGAGTTTGAGTTCATCATCATCATCATCAGCCTATAACGTTCCCACTGTAGGGACACGGCCTCCTCTCAATGAGAGGGAGTGGGCTATAATCCACCACGCATGCCCAGTGCGGATTGGTAGATGTCACATGTCTTCGAATTTTTGGTTCCCTCACGATGTTTTCCTTCACCGTTTTGAGAGCAGTGGTGATGAAATAAATTACACAAAGTAATGCGCCTGTCTGGTTTCGAACCCACGACTTACTGTTCGTAAGTCGATACTAAATGACGTGACACTGGGTCTCCCTTGTTTCATCGAAAAGAAATTGCCAAATTATCACTTCCCAAACAATTTTACAAATAATTGTAACGCAAAAAATCTCTTTACAAATAATTGTAACGCAAACCTAATGTTTAGCATGTGAACGTTTATACAATAACTTGTTTAGCAACTAGAACTTTTACCAATTTTTATGTAGTCAATAAAAAAAAAAAAAAAAGTAAAAAAGTGTAAAATTGCCAAATATTTAGTAGATTTTTTTTAAATAATTAATTTCGTGTAGGTAACTAGTTCAGTTTCGGGTAGCCTGTTTTTTTCCATAGTTTCTTTCTATATAATCTAGTCGTTTTTGGCACTCGCCGGCCGCGCGCGGGACGGAGGTCTCGTGCGTAGGTCACAGTTTTAACCTAACCTAACCTAACCTTTATATTTTTGTCATACCAAATCGTATGACGAAACGTTTATTGTCTAAAGATTGTTTGCTGTAATAAATAATTATATTAAAGACCAAATGCCTAAATGACATTATCCTTGATAATATTCTGCCAAGTAAAAATTTGACCAAATGAAAATGTGCGTACTAAAATAATTCCAAACATTGCATTGGTATAAAAAAAGGTTGCAAAAATTTGTTTGGGTAGTGATTTTTTGGCAAAATCTTTTCGGCAAAACGGCAGGATCCCCGTGACACTACATGTATCAAAACACATTTATCATTATAAAAGAAAAACAAAAAAGATACATGACTCTTGGATCTCAAAAAAATTAAATGTATTAACTTTTTAAATCCAAGGTTGGATCCTTTCCGCAAAATACTTTTTCATCCCACCATCTCGGAAAGAGTATTTTTAATCTTCAGTATCTGAGTGGAAAAGCCGTTTTTATTCTCTAGAGGATAAAGTAAATTGAATTTAGAACATCGTGTGCACTAAGTTTGTGAATTAAAAAAAACATTAAACCTATTTACTGCTACCTCTATGGTGCCGAATATATCATACAACTTTTTTTTAATTTGTTAAAAACTCAGACTCGGAACCTTCTTGGTGTTCTTTTTTCAATTTGCTTTGTACGCGGTTCTTTACGCGGCATTTTTTCACGTCATTGTTAAACCTTAGGTATATTAAAAACAAGAAACTTGAAAACAAGTGAAAAAACTAAAATGAGTGATTCTAGCGACGAGGAAGTTTGCTTGACGCCAACAGAATTGACTGAAACTGTTAATAATGCGCAAATGAGCTTTCTCCCTCAACAATCACGCGAGAAGTATTTAAAACAGTACGATATGTTCAACACGTGGCGACTAGCAAAAGGAGCCAAAACTTTCTCAGAAAACGTTTTGCTGGCATATTTTATAGAATTATCCGAGAACAAGAAAGCAAGCACTCTATGGAGTACGTATTCGATGCTAAAAGCAACAATAAAGATGAAAAAAGACAAACATATCGATACCTATCCTGAATTAGTGGCATTTTTAAAAAGAGCCTCATCTGGTCATCAACCAAAAAAATCGAAGGTTTTCACAGTATCTGATATTGAAAAGTTTCTTAACGAAGCACCCGATTCCGTATATTTGGCGGCAAAAGTAAGTCAGTTGCACATTCAGTATCTACTTAAGTATATTAATCTCAATTAAATAGTATACTTAGTAGATGTTGATAGGCATAATTATGCGTTCATATCAATTTTATTCATTTATCTACTACAATACTCTTTACGTTACAGGTTGTTCTTATTATTGGAATAAACGGAGCATGTCGAACTAATGAACTAACACAACTTAATGTCAAAAACATTGAGAAACATTCAGATGACTTACTATTAATTAATTTACCTAATACAAAGACAAAAAGAGACCGCAACTTCGTCATTCGCAAGGAATACGTAACGATTGTTGAGAAATATCAAGCCTTACGCCCGCCTAACACTTCAATCAATCGATTTTTTCTACAGTATCGCAATGGAAAGTGTGTTAGACAGCCTATGGGTACTAATAAAATTGGCAGTATCCCACGAGAAATAGCAACATTTCTTGAACTTCCAGAACCCCTGTTGTACACGGGTCATTGTTTCCGACGAACTTCAGCCACACTTTTGGCTGATTCCGGAGCTGATCTGCTGTCCCTTAAGCGCCACGGAGGCTGGAAGTCCAATGCAGTTGTAGAGGGATACATAGAGGATTCCATCCAAAATAAGTCTAAAATATGTGAAGGCATCGTAGGAGCCATTACACTGAAAGAGCCTCAATCGGATCCTTGTACTGGCCCTTCTACATCAAAAATAAGCCGTTATGAAACACCTAACCATCTCCCTCTCTCTCCAACATTCACGCCAAGGGAATCCGATGAATCGGTACAACTATTAAGTATGACAGATAGTTTACCGAAAAACAGTACACAAGTGACTAACACCAATATTACAGTACCAAACAAAAATATTACACTCAATTTAAATAACTGTAGCAACGTTACTTTAAAATTTTCTTAATTATACCTTAGTATTATTTTGTTATAATTTAAAGATTATTCTGTAATACTTACCTGTCATAATGTAGTAATTAATACCTAAACTGAAATAAAAGTGTACCTATCTTGTGATTGTAAACGTTTTTTTTTTTGCATTTAGTCATTTCCTCGCTGAGGTGGAATGAAAAGTTACGTGTTGCACTCGAGTGCAAAGATTTTTCACCTCGTGCTCTTTTGATTCCCTCGCTAACGCTCAGGATTCTAATTTTGAATCACTCGCTGCGCTCGTGATTCAATTTTAGAATCCTTCGCTTGCTCGGTCATCAAAATTGAACACGCGGTTAAAAAGCAACTTTGCACTCTTGTATAACAAATAACTATTTCTCTATCACTTGTCAAAATGAAGGCATTGTTATTGTTAGCCCGCTGGTCATCGGACTTGTGAAACTGTTTGGTGTGCCTCAAGGAACTGCATTAGGTTCCTACGAAATGTAGTACCGAAAATCTAAAGTAAGATGTTTTTTTGTTCTCATATTGGAAGGAAACACTTATAACTATAACAAAATAATTCTTTCTTACATAAGATATTATGCTTCCATTCTATATTTTTACAAATAATGTTGGCTAGAGTGCAACAGTAGATATAAATTTGTCTGAAGCCCTATAGTGTACCTACATACATCTCTTTACATAAGCGAAAGTTCTTGCTGCTAAGTACGGGACAAGGCGTTGACTTGTGATCAATCCGATCATCCTGTTGTGACGTGGTTGACTCACTCCTACTACAAGGTGCATAGTAAATAAAGCTAAGTTGAAAAGGTACCTACTTATAGTGTTCAAACAATTACACTTACTTAATGTATGGTGCGTGATGGTATGTGAAAATGCGGTCGGAAAAGGTGCACAATTTTGGTACGAGATAAGATACTTTATTTCACTCAAAAAGAAAATAATTATTCACTTCTTCTAGTTGAGGAAAAACATAATAATTATTAAGTTAAACAACGGTATTGCTGGAAGATAAAACTAAAACCAAGTCATAAAAACATTTTCAAAACATGCTGCTTGCAATTAGGCTTTTAAAAGTTGGAATAGATTTTGATTCCATAGTCAGTTTAGGTAATTGATTTTAGAGTTGTGTTCCCTTTTTTAAGACAGTCCCTCTACCGTAGTTTGTTCTCTATGCTCTAAAAATTATGTGGCTAGCTTGCCTAGTCAACATCTAGAAGTAACCTATTTACTCAAGACTAGCGGACTTCCCAATAATGGCAATAAGTAATGATGGATTGATTAACGTGCAAGCCGAACGAGTTAATAAGACAACAAGTCGCTTTATTTTACGCATTTGATTTCGGTTCAATTTTATGACCACGAGTTCCTACAGGCGCTAAGCGGGTGGGTAGTCCGCATTCCACTCAGTTGTGTAATGGTCTTGGTCAGCTATTACTACGTGCTGTCTGATAACTTTTCTAATATTTATAGACTCAATAAAAACGTACCTATTTAGCCAAATATGTCAGGCGTCCTAATACGACTGACCTGCCCATCATAAGCATGTCAGGAAAAGCAGGACAACATATTGTATTGTTTATTATAATGACTTTTGGTGAAAGTTTATAGGAATGCCGTTCACATTCTTAAAGGTACATTGGGCTAACGCTATTAAAGCCCTAGGGAATTTTTATGGACCAATAATGGCTTGTTTTCACATGCCTTTTTTGAAAATATGACCCGGAACTTGGGAGTTCCCTTTTATGATGTTTTAGATTTTGTTCTTTGTGTGGAAGTAAGGGGTTTAAAGTAATTAACCATTACTAAAAACGACAGTTTCTTTATTGTTTCTCAATAAATAATATTAAATTAATCTCGTCAATAAATAACTCTTCTAGACCCTAGCCGTTTCATTGGTGCGTGCGTCAAAACACTATGTACATTGCGTTTCCCGTGCGTATTTACATGAGGTAGGTAGTAATCGTTTAGTGGGTCGCTGAAGGTGATGATGCTGATGAGGAGACGGCGGACACGCTGGAGTAGCTCGGAGACTGGCTTGAGGCGGCTGAAGGGCTCGCATCACCAGGGTAGTATGAGTTGTAGGCGAGCTGCGAAGGATCCCAAACTCTCGCGTAAGGCCCACCGCTAGCTGGCTCCCAAGCCGGGCTGTATGAATCCTGGGGCGCGGAAGGTCCAGGTGTAGAAGGTGGTCCGTACTGATTGGCCGGGGGACCGTATTGGGGTGCGGGAGGGGCGGCTTCTGTAGGCGGCATCATCATCATGGGCATGGCTGGCAAAAAAAACAAAAAAATGTTATTTATCTTCTAAATTCAAATGGTATGTTGGTAAAAGACAAGAATGCCTATCATCCTTTGATATCTAACCTCCTTTCTTCATGATCAAGTTGTAGATCAGGAATCCGAGGACGAGAGTGATGGCCAGTTTGCTAAGGATCAGGGCTTTCATGGACTTGATGCCGATGATGGCGACGAGGATGGGCATCAGAGCCTTCATCTTCAGCTTCAGCAGCAGCAGGACGGGGAGCAGGAGCTTCTTCTTCAAGATGCCTCGAGCTGGAAGAAAAAAATATATTAAGTTCGACATCCGATCTTTATGCTCCAAGTTTGTGTTGGTTGATTTCGTTACCTTCGCCGTTTTCACTGTTACTTTCCGGGAATTCTACATCCAAACCTCTATCAGCTCTGTAGGAGACTTCAGCACTGTCAAAGAGGAACTCAGGCAGCTGGAACCTGACTTCATTGTTGTTCAGATACCGGCCCACGCGCTCGAAGATCACTTTGTCAATGTTCTTGTCGTCGAAAGCCCTCGCAGATTCAGAGCTCACTCCAAGTTTGGTGTCCAGGAACGAGAGAACTTTCACTTTGAGACAAGACATCGGGGCTTCAGCTTCGAAACAATCACTGATCACACTCTGGAGCAACTCATCACTTGATCCTAACCGTGCCGTTTGAATCTCATTGTCCTTGATGCTGTAACCGCGAACGATGGCGACGGAAGCCAGGAGTAAACACAAACACTTCATTTTGTTTTTTATCACTTTGTCATTAGATTTTATTAATTAGACGTTCGGCCCGTCCGGTTAATGGAGCAACAATGATTTAATTTTTCAATGGGCTTGGTTTTTATACTGTGATCCTTTGGGCGGCAAGGCACGCGGTCTTCGCACGTGCTCTGAATGTCAAGTGCTTTCATACTTGGCAAACTATTTATTTTCATTTAAAGAAAGTCCTGGTGGTGAGAGTGATATATTTTGGTGATGATGTTACAAATATTAATAACTAAAATTCTTGGAAATGTAAAAAAAAATCTGGAATGCGAGGAAATGAGGAGGATTTTTATTCAATAGGCACGTACGATCAGTGAAAATTACCTGCACAAGGGTATAATTTTAACAAGTTTTTTATTAATATTTTTACTTTTGTACATACCTACTTATTTAGCATATTTTTTTGTCAGTAGCTTTTTTAACGTTATGACGGCGCAGTATGTTACTACAGCTAATTAATCTGGCATAATCCATATTATATTGCTTATGCGCTTCTGCCAGATAAGCTCACAAATACAAATCATTTTGTACTTGTTTTTGCCTTTTCTAGTCACGTCCACTTTACTACAGATTTTTACGTAATGTTAGGGAATACTATAGTGGTCTATTGCAGGCTTGTGAGCATTAGTAAATCGTCACAGTCATATTCATTTGGTGCTTTGTGCTCTATTTTGGCGCATTGTAGTTCCAGGAACCACCAGAGGGCGTAGAGAAGTGGCAATCGCTTTCAAAACATTTCGTATTTCTACAAAGACTTTCAACAGGATTCACATAAGGTTTTCGGTAGCTTTAATCCATCCTCGATTTTTCCAACGTCCCTTCCCTTCTTCCTGCCCTTGTTCCATGATATTGGGGTCGGATGTAAAAATTATCCGTCATATCATTCCTCACAATTATTGGATCAGTTTAGTCCCAAGTGGTTAATATTACTAAACAGGTACCTAAAATATTGCCAATTCCCTTTCTGACTGAACTATCGAAATTGCAATAGGAGCTCAATTAAGAAGCCGAACGAAAATGCTCAAAACGGTGGTCTAAATAATTCCACTAGAAATAGCTTTTACATCGACAATTATGCGGAAACAATACCAATAAGTGTCTGAAAACATTCGAATATGTAAAACAGAATTCATTCTTCAACACTTCACGAACGACGTAACATCGAAACATGGTCGATGTCTTTAACCTTCTTGTTGGATTGTTGGACATAGTGTCTGGCCAAACGAACCACAATCGCACCACAATACAGAGGCAAAAAAGTAGCTGGGCAGTGGCTAGTGTGAATCCTTGATTGTTTTTATTTGCTTGCAACTCTGCTAAAAGTTTCATTAAGAGGGAACAGGGGCTGCGAGGAATTTGAAAAAAAGGTATTTGAAGAAACTATTGCCGTCGCGCTGCGCCCGAAAAACCGAGTTAAACCCCGTAAAGTGCGATAGGGACAACTGCAGCTCAGACCGATTATATCACAAAATTTTTGACGAAAACGACGTTTGGCATTCTCCTTTTTTCTCCTCGAAAACTAAGCCGATTTAATATTTTTTTACATTAGAAATTTAAGAAAGAGTATGTCTAGGTTCCTATTATTTTCTTTTATGCTAAAAACTTTTCCGAATTAGTCTGGTAGTCCTCTAATGACGGCGGTAAAAATGGGGCATTTTTGTAATTTTTGGAGGGTCATAGTTTCCTTACTTATTAATTGCTGAAAAAAAGGAAATGACAGGGACATGCCTATAGAGACCCTGATTTTATATAAAAAAAAATGACAGCTCTAGAGGCATTATTCAGGAAGAAAAACGGGGAATACGTTTGTATGGAGAATCACGGGCCCTGTTCCCTCTTAAATGTCATAATCATCCACAGTCCGTCTCACCTCACCGCTGGGCATTAGGCCTCTATTTTCTTGTTCCAATCACCAAATCCACGCTCCTACGCCAGTCTCAAAGCTAGGTTCTGATATCTAAACATTCGGTAAATGATTAAGACTAAATATGTTTCATTTGACAGGTCAACAACATTCATTGCGTTATTTACGTTGTTGAACAGATTTTTTTTCGAACTTGTGATGCAATGGATTACGAATCGCTTTCAAAATTATTCAGATTCTGATTGATCGTGTATTACGTTATTAGGCTGCGTCACTATGAGTCCAGATAAATTGCGTGTGAATGACATTCATTGTTGTTTTTGTGATGTGAATGTCGACGGTTTGACAGCATAATGTTCGCGATAGCCATTGAACGCGAAAGAATGCGTTGAGTATTCCTAAAGTAATTTTGCAGTGGCTTATAATCCACATCTGTAATACCAGAAAAATTGCACATGTTGCGTTGCCATCCCAGAAACAAAGCTGGAATGTCTCATGTGCCTGAGATTACTCCCGCACTGGAGCTTCCCCGGATTAGTTCCTTCATGAAGATCTTTACTACTACTTCATGTGATTGGACTAAACTTTTTTCTTCAAATTTGAGTCCAGCCACATTTTTGACGGTATGATTATGGCACGTCTGCACTGGCCCATACTCAATCAGCTTGTTTGTCATGCAGTGTCGGACTATGCTCTCACCACCAGCATATACATACCAATCAAGCGATGTGTCGCTTTAGTAATGTCATTAATTTGCTTTATGCAGCGTATTTTGTTAAGGCTGTCAGACTCAACGGCATGGTCGGCGGGGTTTTGATTAATTTGATTGTGATTTCAGTATCATGGTACCTCCTTACTACTTTTTATACTATTTATTTATATAAACTTCCTACTTTAAAGGTTTGACGGTTTGACCGAACCGTGGATGCTAAATCGCTATATTGCGTTGTCGTGCCAAAATTACACTTTTTACTACCTACATCTTTTTTGGTCCCTAAAGTAGTAAGTTCCGGCCCGGCTTTTCTCTCATATTTTTTTTTTCTTTTTTATAATTAGCGCTATGAGAATTAAGCATAAGTATATTTTGTAGGACGAATTTGAATGAAACTAGGTCAGGTGCAGTCGAGTTGAACATAAAGTATAAATTATTAGAGAAGTAGGTAATCCACCAGTGAAACTGAAAAAAAAAACAGTTTGTCACGTCAGTAAAATTAGTATTAAATTAGATTGTATGACAAATGTTTAATTAATTCATATTTAAAATGAACACCACCTCATTAGTTTACAATTTCCAAACACAAAATCTATTTACACCAACTTACACAATCTTACGACAAATTACATAAAAAGCTTCTGCATAGTTTTACTAACAAAAGTGAAACTGCTCCGATTTAGCAAAATGTTCGCGCACATCTTCATTATGCAATAAGGGTTGGACATCGCGAATGCAACTCGTGCGCACATTAGCATAGTCCACCATGTCCGGATTGTGAAATTGCTGTTTCACTTCCGTTCTTATAATGTTCGGCTATAAATCTGTGGATTAGTGCCGTTCTATTGACACTTTAATAAAGGTTGTTGCTCTATGGATGGATGCTCTACTTTAGGTTAATCCTGTTTCATCATAATCCTGTTCATGGCCATCTTTGAGGTCGACGATGCATCTTCATCTTCTTCTTTCATAAAGCCATCATCTCAATTTTCAACCCCATTCTAGCCATATCATCTTTGATACAGTCCATTCAGGGTTTCTTTAGTCTTCTCCAACTCTTAATTAAATTCATCCATATTCATACTCAAAACGTTTTAGAGAAAAGGTCAACTTCAAAATTCACTAAGTAGGTATCATGAAAATTAAAAATACGTTTTTGGATACTTAATAAACGGTTATTTTAGCATTTAAACTTCTTTAATTTGCAATAAGAAAGTAAGTAAACAATTTATGCCATCCGTATTAGGTAACAGTCATACACATAACACTATCCACTTAAAAAACATTGTGCTCGTGACAGACATACAAACAGGGCCGAAACCTCATCATCTACTTCAACATACAAATAGACAAATTAACCTTTGCTATCGCAGAAACTATATCCTTGCAAATTTGAACCTTATACCTTTGATATACTGAAAATATTGAACCTTTTTCGAGAATTTGACTTTGTCAGGAGCGTTCGGTAAGGTGTGCATGCTATAAGGACCTAAAAATAGTTCAGTTATGGTTTTGAATCCGTGCTAATGTGTGCCCAGTAGGTCAGCGGGTTAAAGCAGGTATGCCAGGCAACGGCCTGCCGCATCCTGCGTGAGGACGCTGCATTATAATGAGGAGTGCCGCAGGGCTCCCGTCTGGGCCCCCCTAATTATGTCGGTAATTTGGTTCAAGTTGGTGATGCCATTTCGTGGATTCGTTATTTTGATTGATAAACTAGATTTTTTCTATGACCCAAATAATAATAAACTTTCAGTGATCAGACTACAATGAGGTCCACATTGTTAGCAAACAAATAACTTAACCTGTTTTGGTACTTAACAATTTCACAAATCAGATCAGGGGCCTTATTATGAAGTATTAATGCCATCATTATTCCATTGCGAAAAAAGGATGGTGCTAGCGGCCTTGTATAGCTCCGTCCCTCACTCACACTGGAATAATGGTGGCATTAGTACGTCATAATACGGCCCCAGGTCCGGATTAGAAGCGCACACACTGACTTGGCTTGAAAAGTTTATTTATGTGGCAAGGTAGTAGAGATTTTTTCTCCTATTTTCTTTTTACAATACCTTAAAATTTAACTTACTTTTATTCAGTTCCAAGTTTCAGGAAGACCTTACGTAAACAGTAGGTTATTCAGATAATTTCAATTTATGAATAGAAGTAAGTTGTACTAGTTAGTTAAAATGAGGGTTCTATTTTTAAATAAGAAGAATTCCAGGTGGCTTTGTCGTCATCAGCGAAGTCTGTCGTCATACCCCAGTATAGTAACTAATCAGCTGCGTTAATTAAGAACTGTTTTGTATAAGTGATTAGCCCATTCAAACAAGGAAAATAGTGACCTAGTTTTCTACGAAAACTCGCAGCAATTCTTCAGTAAATTACAAACTTCTTTACTACTAGGTTGAAGCGTTACCTACCTTATTTAAGAATTTCTTTGGTAGAATACGGAGGTCAGCACATATCCTATTGACATAAAATATATCATCAAATGGTAACTGCTAAACGTATCAACACCATAGCACCATATCTTGCCACAGTAGGTTCTGTATAACATAACAACTAGTGTTTTCTCCCGAAGAGTTAGGCAGAGGTTATATACTACTATGTCTTGGTTACAAAACACGAAATGGTGCACTCTTTAGTATGCTCTACTTACAGAAAACAAACGACATTTCAGGTTTGCTGGACTTTTAACATGACGGCTATTAGCGACATACACCAGAACGTGTCAGCTGGGTTTTTTACCAATATCAAATAGTATTGTGTTGATTGTAATAATGTATCTGATTTGTATCTATACTATCTTTATACATAATACAGTCACTTGTCGTGTCTGCCTGTGTAACCATGCTTAGATCTTCTACAACTACACAGTATATTTTGATGCGGCTACCACCATAATTTAGAGCATTTATTCCTGGGGTTTGTTTATAATAAATTAATATTTCAGTTAGATAATTATTTAGTCATTGCACACTTGAGAATCTGGGGTGGGTCGCTAGTAATTACGAATTTTATATAAATTAAAATTATCAACAATCGTAGGTACCTACTAAAATACATTTTTTATTTCCCATACTCGGAAAGTACTGTTTGATTGTTCCGAGTTGCGGGTGAAAGACTCCCCATCTTTGGGCGGTAAATACTCATAGGACTCATAGTAATTGCTTCCCTCTCTAGGGCGGAAATTAATTTTATAAATAGATTTAAATTTGTTTAAGTAGCCGATTATAAAAAAAAAATAGGTACAACATATTTAAGAAAAGTATCGAGTCAGATAAAAAATAAAATGCTGCGGTCTTGTGAATGAATAAATAGCCAGTGTGAATTTAAAAAAAAAACCTATTTAGCGGGACGGCCCGCGGCGGTGGCGCGGTATGTTCCATGTTTATTTTTCACAAATTATTGTTCTAACTACTCAATTAATTTTAAACAGGTACTTCTCATGTTATTAGTATCAATAAATATTTTAAACAAAAAAAAATATTTTCCTTATATTCGAAATGAAAAGCTGAGGAGGAGCTCGTGGCTATGTAATAATAGCCGCACGGTTCGATCCATCAGGTTAAGCTACACTTGCCGGAGTTGGTGTGTGGATGGGTGACCATCTTAATATACCGTGATTCCTCCGTGCCTCGAAAAGCACGTTAAGCCGTTGTTGGTCCCGGCTGTCATTCTTGGATCTTTGACAGTCGTTACGGGTTGTGGAGGTCAGATAGGCAGTCGCTCCATGTAAAATTCGGTACACACTTGGGAAAAGGCTAGACAGATTGATTGATAATCGAAATGAAAAGTAGATTGTTTAACACGGATGAAACTCATCAACTTCTACTCGGAAATAAATACAAAAACATTAAACCATATCCATATCACCAAGTGAAAAAATAGTCCGGACTTCAATAAATCAATACAAACCAATCGATCAGCTGGTTTACATCCTATCATTGTATAAAAGTAAAATGTTGCACGTGACATTGATAGTATCTCCTACGTGATCATCATGGCAGATGAGCCCAAGTGTCGTAGAAAGCGATTGGCACTTGAATAGAAACTTAATGTGTTGCAAATGCCACCTCGTACCGAATTTTCCTCCCTTTTAGAGAAAGTATTTTATAACGTCCTGCTTTTTTCACCCACATAGTTTGAATTTTTTTGTGTTTAATTTTTGTGTGTGGTTCCATTTCATGGATTGTGTGGTTACTTCTTTTCATACTTTAATGGTATTCTAATGACCTATATTTTTGTAATTCCTGGCCTTATTAGACTAGATAATTGCGTGTGTGTAACAGTTTTGTGATAGGAATACTTCTTAGTTTTTGTAACCTCGTTGAAATGCACTCTCTGAATAAATTATAAGTTGGCATACCATACATTTTTTATTGACGATGAAAGTACTGAAATACTTCCGGAAAAAGTTAATTGGCATTTTAATGTCATCTATTTATAGATAGTGCAATCCACGACGACGCGCCCTACTCCGCTCCGCTCCGTACTAAAGTACAGCTTAGTACAGTAATCGCGGAGTGGGCGCGTCGTCGTGGATTGCACTATCTGTAATTGATTACATTACAGATTTTTTAAGTGCATGAAATACTATAAATTATGTACTGTTTGAGGCTTATATTAACTAACTGCTTAGGTACATTTGATGCTAATTCTATTATGAGTTTTTAATGAGAAACAATTCACTAATATATTTCTTAATATCTTTATTGCAAGTTGTGGAGACGGGAACACCAAATAAAATAAAGTATAATTCTTCAAAGATTTATTATTAATATCAATAAATAACGTCAGTCATACATCACAATCACACGCTCTCAAGCACAATATTTTAATAAATAAGTTGCATTACATAGTATTTACACGGTCTAGATTTCTCGTTGAAATCATTTATTTGGTCTATGTTATCTGTGTCCGTTAACCAGCTGTCAAAAAAACGGCGGGAAATACGGAGTTCGGATACAGGTCGTTGGGTTGGGGTGGCGTTCGGATAGTTTAGTGGTAAGCGTTGTAGGCGAGTTCCTGGGCCAGCTCTTCGGGCTCAGCGTCTCTCCTGCGACGGGTGGCTGCGTACGCGGCGTCCCAGGGACCGTGCGCGGAGATCTGGGGGTGCGAGTTGTCCGCCGCAATCTGGGTAAACTACAATGTTAGGCTTATGGATAGTAGAGTTGTGAAAGAGGGTTAGTACACAATAATAACACATTGTTTACACATTGTTGGTGTTTAACTCAGTGTTGGATTAAAATGTATTGTTAATTTTGCAAATCAAGTTGAAACAGTGCCAATAGATGGTAAAAGTTGTGCCAATGGTGCAAATAGTTTTTGGGAAAGTGCTGTGCTTTTCAAATAAGTCAGTGCTACTTTAAAGATTTTGTATTTTTTTTACATTATTAATGACAAAGTAAAAGCTGAACTCACCTTTTTGCAAAGCTGGAAGATGGCCAGAGCGACGGATACCACGAAGGAGAAGAAGGACAGCTGCAGCGCGTTCCAGGCCTTCAGACCGAGAACACCGATAGCCAGGGGGATGAGGGTCATAGCCTTGAGGAGCACGAATACCAGGATGGGGACGATGATCTTCTTTAGCTTAGCCTTGCGGGCCTCACCGACGGAGCGGGCACCCTCCTTGTTGAACTTCACGTTCACGGATAGCTCATCATTGTCAAGGTTCCTCGGGCTGACAGTAATCTTGGTATCGGCGATGGGCAGCATGAAGGTCACATCGTGGGACTGGATGAAGTTCTCAATGCTGTCGAAGAAATCGCCAGTAGAGCGGCCAGTGACATCGTTGGCAGCACCATTCTTCGTGACTTCAACGGCGTCGGAGATCTGGGGAGAAAGCAATGAATTGTTAAACATTCGATTATTTGGAAAGTGGTAATTAAAACTGTTCGCGAAATGGAAAGTCGGATACCTGGAAGGTGTCCTTCTTGAAAATGGAGTCCAATAACGACATGACCTTGTACTTGATGCAGGCGGTGGGGTCTGATCCTTCGGCACAGCCAGATCTCATCTCCTCCACCATGCCATCCATGGGTGTTCCCTTCCAAAAGGCTTCCTTCGCAGGCTGGGCAGCTGCGCTCCCGAAAAGGGCCAGAGCCATCAAGCACACTACTTTACTGGACACCATTTTGCTTAGCTCCTGGTGGTGTTTACTGACTGAAGGTTGGATTGTTTGTGATAGTTTCGACAAGGACCCCGCGGTTTTTATACAGCTATTTCAAATTCAGCACGTAGTGTGCAGTTCCGGTACGCATTGTCTTTCAACATACGAGTCGAACGTGCACATGCGACCTTCTGGCACTGAGGGGGACCAAGTGTAAGGGAAAGCTATCTGATACGAATCCTCGTGGAGATATGGAATACAAAACGTCTTAAGTCCTAACATTGTCAGTCGCTTATCGTACATTTTAGAATAGTTATTCGTTTGTATGAAGCGCCTTTTCTGTTGTGTGACACCATTCCCTGGTTCGCAGAGCCATGATCCAGTTCATGCGTTTCTTTTTGCCTCATGGCTGGTTGGGAAGGTGCGAGCGAGAGGTGCGATTGGTCAAGTAGTGAGGTGTTTGATATGGAGGAGCAGATGCGCGCACGCGCGACTTTGCATACGAAATGGTGTTTAAGTTGATATCATTGAACTTATGTGTCTAGGAGATAATGACATTGTTGATCGAAGGATCATCGTTTTGGTCGTGAACTTCAGAGAGGTTTATGACCTGAAACAGCTGAGCTCAAGTAGAGCTTCAGCAAGGATTTACAATTCGAATCTGGGTTTGTATAACATATCGTTCGTTTTAAATAAAGTTGGCAAAAACAATGTGAAAGTGAAAATGGATAAAAAGTGAAATGCTTTCTTGGAAAGTGGTTCAAGACTTATAATGTGGTGGAGGTTTTTTGTAAACATCTCTTAACTTTTTGTTCCTGGTGAGAGGTCAGGCAACGATGATTATGGGCAGCTGCATCCCTTAAAAAAATAACTAGGTGGAGATTGTAGGTAATCTAGTACTAATAATTATGTATTTCGACACAAGCAAAGAGGAGTATTATGCAGTGTGTGTGAAAAGGAGCGTGGCTGATAATGATGTCCCTAACGATTATTTGTTACGGCTATGTGTATTTGTTTGAATAGGAATATTCATCTTTTATTGAGATGGATATTGCTTAAATGATAAAATATTGCTATTTTTTCGGAAGTTTTCTCGGTGACAATTATTGTGCATTAGAGAAAGCAATAAATGGACAGGATGTGGATGAGCCTAACATTTAATCCTGTTTTGTATTCGATGGGCTAGGTACCGTTTAACCACTATCAGACCTAATATTATTTAACTGGTCAATGTAGGGCAAAATGTCTCAAAGTGTGCCTTATTCAGACAAATATTTCCAACCATATGTAGCTAAATAGGGCACAAAAATTACTGCAGTATAAATTTGACTCGGATTATTCAAATCTGTTTGATGCAAACAGTGAGTCAGGTGGATTACCAAGTGTTTGCACTTTAACAGATGACGCAACGACCAGATATTTTTGTGAACTCATACGATGCAATATGGCCGAAAGTCGGGCAACCAGTCTTACCAAGGGGCTTCGTGTTATCCAATAACTGGGTTGTAGAGGTCAGATAGACAGCTGCTCCAAGTAAAATACTGGTATTCAGCTGCATCCGGTTAGACTGGAAACTGACCCGAACATAGGAAAGGCTAGACAGATGAAGATGCAATCTGCTAAAGCTGAGTAACTAATACTGCTGAGCATTCCATGAAATTAGTCTGAGTCTAATTTCATGTGTAGTATTCAATTTAGTCGTTGCAGGTAAAACGAGCCGTGTCATGAGTTGGTGATGATTGCTGATTGGTTTGCATTCATCTGACAGTAATACGAAATCAGAGAAAAGTTCTTGAGACACTTCCGATTGGTTTGTCAAGTATGTTGTTGGTCGCACAGAATGATCGAATGCCGCAGGATCTTTTTAGATTTCACGAGGTAATTGTGAGTTCCTTCCTCAATGGGAACAAAACTGGCAAGGACCAATTTGCTTGTTTAATGATCAATGTATTTTTTTATGATAAATATAATTTCCCGACTGCGGCGGAGACTAAATTGAGGGTAATCTTTTTAAGTTAATTGTGGACAAAATCAGGAAGAAACGTGAACTTAATGTTTTCAAAATCACCAGACCTCATTTGAAGGTGGAAGCATAAGGAGTTTCAGTCGCAGACATTGAATACAGTGGCTGAAATTAAACAGGGGCTAAAATTTAAAAGAAAAGTGATCATCAAGCTGTATCTGATATCTGTATATATTTTAAAAAGTAATCCAAGACCTGACACATATACTTTGCCACAAGTTAACGGGTGATATCCAATTATTATTGATCCGGCGTGGTGTGGCAACACTGAATACTAATGGGGTTACCATTTGTGTCCCATAGTTCCGCCATGGTGAAAGTGATATACCGGCGAACTATTAATTATATTAATGAGTTACGAATTTTCAAAGTTGCGAAGGTATTTGTGGCTCGCGTTTAAAAGGAGGTTTCTAGTTAAGATGGTAACATGGTGGCGACAACTGGTGATATAAATTTCGCAGACCCAGTAAAGGTACAATTCCGTAGTCGACCGCAGGCGGCAACTGCAGGTGACAACGTGTCGCCGAGACACGACTGTTTTCTATGAAATACCTTCCGTAGCTAGCGTAGCGACATGTCGCCTTCATAGTAATACATAAGAATACATAGAAACCAGTCATATCGCGGCGACACGTCGTCTGCAGTTGCAGACGACAACTGTACCTTAAAAAGGTACAATTTCTTCTACCGAACTGTACCTTAAAAAGGTACAGTTCGGTAGAAGAAATTGTAACGCCTTTGTAGACTTCGAGACTTAAAAATGATTTAATTGAGGGATGGGCGTAGATCGTAAAATTTGATAAAGTGAATAGGTATATCGATATCGAGATCGTGGGAGAATCGTTATTTCTAGACGTAACGTATACAGCCAAGCACTGCTATACAGCAGTATCACCTACTAAGCGAGCTCTATTTCTGTCTGCGATTCAATCTAATGTTACCCTTTAAGAGGGAACAGGGCCTGCGAGGAATTTGAAAAATAGGTATTTGAAGAAACTATTGCCGTCGTCTTACCTCAAGTCTGCTTCCGTAGAGTGCGATAGGGACAGCTGCAGCTCAGAGCGATTATATCACAAAATTACGAGATCGACGTTTCGTATTCCCCTTTTTTCTCCTCGAAAACTGAGCCGATACAATTATTTTTTACATTAAAGTTTTAAGAAAGAGTATGTCTAGGTTCCTATCATTTTCTTTTATGTAAAAAACTTTTCGAATTTGTCTGGTAGTCCTCTAATTACGGCGGTAAAAATGAGGCAATTTTGTCATTTTTGGAGGGTCAATTTTCTTTACCAATAAATATCTGAAAAAAAGGAAATAACAAAGACGCGTGACAGCAGACCTTGATTTTATTTAAAAAAAATGATTTCTCTAGAGGAATACATTTGTATGGAGAATCGCAGGCCCTGTTCCCTCTTAATAGGTAAGTACTTCAAAAGTTAAAAGGACGGATGAAGAAGGACGGGGAAGGCAAAAAATAATCAGAGCTTTCATTATGAGGAAGCATTGCTTCGGGACTAATATTATATACATTCTGCTGTAGTTATCGTGAATGAAACTTCGGTATCCTCGTAGTATCAACAGCGAGTAGTCCTGTAGCCATTGTATGTGTTTCGGTGCACGCGGATATGTTGATACTCATCTGGGAAATGAGAGATTGTGTTGAACACTGCCAACAATCTTCAGTTTTGCCCTCAGAATTACAGATGATTGAATTTGTGGAATTTGAGGGTATTGTTAAGACGCAGATAGATATACAGGGTGTCCAAGAACCTGGCGTCCAACTGGATTCCCACGATGCCCCAAGTTCTAACAGTACTCAGAAAAATATTTTAAAAAATCCACCCCATGTACTTACAGAATTATACTGATTTCAAAAAAAAAGGGGAAATGAGCACCCTGTGACATACTTTTGAATGCTGTGACTGCTAATGCTGATAATTTCGATATTTCTTGGAGGTTTTGTAATCTAGGGTATTGCTGTGTCTAAATAGAATGTAAAAATAATGTACTTATTGTACCATTTTAAAATAAAATATTATTTTAACTAAAGGTGATATGGAAAACTATTGAATTTCGCAACTTTGACCGACTGTAGTGTAAAAAAAATGTACCAAAATAGTATGGCAAGTGACGTCAAATTTTGACGCGTTTATTCCTCTTTTTAAAAAGGTATAATACTTACACATTAATTTGAAAAAAAAAAATTTTGATAATATTTTTACTGACGTCACTTGCCATACTATTTTGGTACATTTTTTTTACACTACAGTCGGTCAAAGTTGCGAAATTCAATAGTTTTCCATATCACCTTTAGTTAAAATAATATTTTATTTTAAAATGGTACAATAAGTACATTATTTTTACATTCTATTTAGACACAGCAATACCCTAGATTACAAAACCTCCAAGAAATATCGAAATTATCAGCATTAGCAGTCACAGCATTCAAAAGTATGTCACAGGGTGCTCATTTCCCCTTTTTTTTTAAATCAGTATAATTCTGTAAGTACATGGGGTGGATTTTTTAAAATATTTTTCTGAGTACTGTTAGAACTTGGGGCATCGTGGGAATCCAGTTGGACGCCAGGTTCTTGGACACCCTGTATAGATGGATAGAATACTCTTTATTGTATACCATAAAAATTACAGACATAAATCAGATCAGATATATGCTAGTAGCCTTGAATGGTTAGCTTGCGTGTTCTGTGCTGAGCTCACGCAACGCGTCGTACATTCGTCAAGGAGCGCTGTCCCAAATTATACAATTTATTTTATTAATGTATTATACGTAAAAGAAAAGGTATTCTAATAAATCACGTATACGAAAAGATACATAATTAAATTATCTTTAAAATGGTGAAGGTTTCAGAAAACTACTATTGATAGTTTTTGCGTGATTCTCAGTTTTTTATCCGGGTTAGACATAACTTTACAAATTAATTACACCAACTACTCTTTAGACGTGATCTTCAGTATAACATCATTAAAAGTCGGTTAGTGTCACCTTAAGACAGGCTTGCAGTTTGGAATGGTATCTAAATAATATCTACTTCGAGCGACATGAAATACCATGTTTGTACAATATATAAACTGAATTCAATCATTTGCTGCTGAGGTCTAGGCCCTAGTGTTCAGGTGAAATTGCGTAAGACTTTCGAACATAGTTCTCTGGAGTCGTCATAAAACAACGAAAAGATATAAAGCTGCAAATACACAAATGCGTGTAATTTGTAAAGTCACTGTGCCCTATCAACTTTAAATGTCGATCGATAAATACGGCTTGAATTTTTAGTCACCATCCAAATTTTGATATATTAATCTTTGGCGAAAATCATTGAATACGTCTTTTCAACCGACTTCAAAAAGGAGGAGGTTCTCAATTTGGTTGTATGTTTTTTTTTTTTTTTGTATGTTTGTTACGCGATTACTCCGCCAATTATGAACTGATTTTGATGATTATTTTTCTGTTTGGTAGGGCATACTTCAGAAGTGGTCCCATATAAATTTGGTCAAGATCTGATGAGGGGTTTTTGAGTTAGCTTCAATAATACGTATTTTTCCCATCTAGTATATGTGGACGATATTCTAATAGTTCCTGTCACTGTAATTTACATAGCAGGTAATGGGTATTCAAATTTTTGTGTGGGTTTTGTGTAGGTACCACAACTACAAAGTGAAAAATAACTTTGATTTCGGAAGTCGGTGGCAAAAAAACGAAAATATAACCCCAAAGACACCGAATTCCGAAATCAAAGTTATTTTTCACTTTGTAGTGTTTTTTAGGAAGTCGGTTTTATTTTTTGTGAAAAAGTTTTTATTTCTTTTAGTATCACTCAATACAAAAATATTGAGATATCACATCACAAAGTTATTATATACCACGCAGAGCGGATAATTCTTTCGAGAAAATGATTTCATATGAAAATTTTACGTATCGCTTTTTTTTCAAAAATGGAGTTTGTGAATCATACCTAATAAAAAAAAATTGACGGTGACTAAAAATTCAGCTTGTATAATAATAATAAAAGCTTTAATTGATTCCTTACAATTACAATAATTTTATTAATAAAAGAATAAAAAAATATAAATATATAATTTAAAGGTACGTCGTAGGATGATTTGATCATTCGAATTCGAATAGAAGTTGCTCGCAGAATTAATTTCACTATTTTCTAATTATCCGTGTTTTCAATATCCCTAGGGTTTTCTCTAAAATACAAATAATCAAATCATCCTACGACATATATAAAAAAAATCGATCATTAACTTGCATTAGGTGGTGTCATTGATAGGAACTAGTAGTTTATAAACCATCAAAAGACGTCAATGTTAAAACTGAATGGTGGACTCAGTTATGGTAAGCTCTCATAGTAAATTCCTATCACACATTCCTATAAATACACAGTCTTGAAACTCGTAACTCCTATATTCCTCACACGAATGTGATAACATCGAATGTAGGCGATGCATTGCGAATGACGACAGATAGCGTCACACCTGCCGATCATGTGCAAATAGCCTTATGTAGTGCGCGTTTTATTGTTCATTCATAGGTATGTCAGTGTCTTGTGAATCAAGCTATTGTAAGTGCAGCTACTGAGTTTGGGGCCTTCCAAGAGTCTTTTATTTTCCAGGGTGAACAGAACCTTTGGGTTGTTGTCAAAAAAAAAAAAAAATAGTAGATCCAGAGTTTGGCTTAATGGAGTCACATTTCTATGGATCTGGGTTCTACTAAACTAAATTCTACAAGTAAAAATATTTTGCACTTGTTCACATGACATTCGATTCAGAAGAAAAACGCTTAGTTACTTTACTTCAATGGACTTAAGTAAGACATATGAAAGACTAGTAAGAGACCGCCTCGATGGTCTAGTGGTCGCAAGAGCTACTGCCTACTGTTAAGCATGAGGTCCTGGATTCGATTCCCAGGTCGTGCAAAGTGTTATTGGGTATTTCAACAGGAATATCTCAGTAGGAGGCCAGAGTCTGGATTCGTGACGGTTGATGGCAATAGGTTCGCCCCCTATTACATGGGACTTGAACATAACTGGTGAAATGTGGGTGTACTATAGGTACACCTCTGTCCAACCCTTCGTGGAATACAGGTGTGATGTTATTAGTAAGAAAATATGTTTCTAATTACTGCCTCGTTAAAGACTGCCTCGTTGGTCTAGTGGTTGCAAGCGCTACTGCTGAGCATGAGGTCCTGGGTTCGATTCCCGGGTCGGGCAAAGTGTTATTGGGTTTTTCTATCTGGAATTTCTCAGTAGTAGCCCGGAGTCTGGATATGTGCCCAGTTGATGGCAATAGGCTCGACCCCTATTACATGGGACTTAAAACATAACTGGCGAAATGCGGGTGTACCTACTACAGGTACACCTCTGCCCAACCCTTCGGGGAAACAAGGCGTGATGTTATGTTATGTTTCTAATTACTTTTGCTTATGGATGGAGCGGACAAAGGGGTTAATGAAACTCCTTCTTAATTTATTAAGCTAACTAGCGTTAATAAAGAAAGTGGGCAACGTCGCAAATAGCTGTCAAATATTACGCTGTTTTGATTAATAACTAAATTAATTTTTAAAATTAATTTTGATTTTAATTTGGTAATATTACTGTATGGAAATAAGAAATATGACTAACTAGTGAACTAAAATATTGCTTATGAAATGCAATAATTAATATCGTAAAACCGAATAAGTAGTAATAAGTAGATGTAAAAAGTACCTATTTGTAAACTTTCCAAATGCCTTTTTTACACCTAAAACGGTTACAACATCAAATTCAGTTTTATAATATAATTGCAATTCATGATTAATATTCTAGTTCGCTAGTTAGCCACATTTCTTATTGCCATACAGTAATATTGCCAAATTAATCAAAACAGCGAAATATTTGACGACTATTTGCGACTTTGCCCACTTTCAGTAGAAACACTCTTAATACAAAGTGAACACTTTGTGATTAGTAAGAATTTTACTAAATTTGACCTTCTTTAACTCCGAATATCTTTGGCCGGGACTGCCGGGAGGCTGGCGGCACCTGCAGATTCATCCCTAGAAGAGGCCCACATCCCATCTCAACCTTCCTAGGCTTTAAAAGCTTTAGTACAGGTGTCCTTAATAACGTGTTAATAACCTCCGTTATTATATTACGCTTTGCTTAGTTCAACTTAATTAATTCAGTTTACTTGGTTAGATCAGACTATTGACATTCACAAGAACCACTCAAAGCAAAATTGAAAAATTCCACTATTTGTTTAAGATCGAATCTCGTGTGGGTTTAAAAGGTAAAGTAATTTATTTACATACGTCACTATTTATAAGGAGCTGATGGTTTAGTGTTGCTCCGTTTTCTGGCCAAGCATAGCTTACTCCTTTTTCCCGAGGGTCTCTTAAGGACTAGAGGAGGCAGTAGCATCCTCTTTTGCGGTTTTTTAATCCATTACATGATTATCTTCTTCTTTTCGTGTGGTTAGTAACTAACCTGGTGTCAGAGTTTTAAAGCCACCCACGGGCCTCTGACTTGGCTTCACATGCCGTCGAGAAATATCTCTCAGGCAATCCGGTTTCCTCACGATGTTTTCCTTTACCGTTTTTGAGCAAGTGATAATTATATAATACGCACATGAATCCGAAAAGTCAGAACTCGAGACCTACGACTTGTCAGTCTGAAACCACTAGGTTATGCCATTCCCTTCAGTTTGTCATTTAGGAGGATCGTGAACATATTTATGGTTTGGTCATGATGAGAGGATGAATGAAAGGCGACTAACAAAAGGTTTACAAGGTAGATGTGAGTGGAAACTCCGGGAGGGGACGCTCTAGAAGACCTTACTGGTGACCTTGTTGGTGATGTTCTTCAGAAAGGTCAGGTGCTCGCCACCGGCGTGTTTGTTATGAATCCCGCTAAACTGCCCTATGAGGCAGAACTATCTCATAGAGCAGATGTATGAACGTTGTTCTGTAGTTCTGCCTACCCCTATGTGAAGAAAGCGTGAGCTTATGTATGTTTATATGATCATATTTAGTATGGGGATGCTTACGTGCTGAACAACATACCTATGATACGTCATAGGCACTTCCTTTTTTGTGATATTGGTACTCGTATAGATTTATATTAGGACTGTATGATGGACAATAAAACTGTTGGTTTTAATAGCCATGAAAGCTGTGGTTAGGTCATTATTTCTAGCGGATCCTCCGATAGGAACGGCAATTTTTTCAGAAAGAAAATAAGTATTACAGATACCTTTTGATTTTAGAAATATCCAACTATGATGTGGTGAGGAATAATACCGTACAAAGTTCGATCTCTAACAAAATTGTAAAAGGAGTGTCTATTATTTTATGAAAAACTCAAATCAAAATTCTTTACGCAATTAAAACATAACCACCGTTAAATTTATCTCAAACGTTTGCTAAAACGTAGTAATGTCAACATTACAATGCAAACTGCATTAAGACCCACGCCAGCCAATCAATACTGCTTATAATAAATTCATTGCCACGCCTAGGAAGCGCTGACAAACCAAAACTAAGGAGCGAAACCCACACTTGGAGCGGTGAGGCCAACCGTTCAATATTTCTTATGACCGCTCGCTTAGTGCCATGATCGTCATCACAGTGGACACAAGCGTTAGTGAAAAAACCAGTTCAGTGATACGAATTTTCATCGCCATATATAAACACGTACCTTATACAGACATACCTAGATATGTCTAAGCTGACAGTGACGAGTTTCACCAAGAGAACTGGGAGCCCTTTCCAAAAAGGCAAAGAGAATCCGGAGGAAATAAAAATTGTGCACGAAGAAGTCATCGAAAAGAGTACTTTTGAAAAACAGAAGGAGAAGCAAAGTGAATTGATTCAGAAGGTGAGCAAAAAGGCGGCGGAGTACCAGTCGAACAAACCAAGTTCTGGTGTGTTTACTGAGGTGGTATCTCATGGTGCTTTTACATCGAAGAAAGGGAATACAAAGAGCACAAGTAATATTAATCCGCCAAAAGTAGAAAGTCCGACTCCACCGAAGTCTAATGGATCGAATGGGTCCAAATCCTTGCTCGGGTTCCCATCATCAGCGAATGATCTGGCTCTTGACGCAAAAACAGACCTAGAATCAGATGCGAACATATCAAAAGCGGTAAAAGATAAAGTGATTGAGAAACTATTTGCTCTAGTCTCGATGGTTCAATACACGTACGAGTCGAAAGTGAGAATAATGACGGAGTTCGAAAAATACAAAGATACTCACATGAAGAATGAAATGAGAAGAGAAAAGGAACATTCAGAACAATTGTACAAGCTTAACATGAACTTTCAGAACGAAGTAGTTCAAGCAATACAGCGGCTGAAAAGTGAATTAGATATTTCACGAAATGTTAGTAAAAATGTTGAAGAAAGTAACAGCAGTGCCAGTTTAAAAGATACTTCAATAGATTTTAATACTTTCGACGAAGTCGTTGATTCTGATTTAAATGAAAAAGGTGACGATACCGTTGATGAAACATCAGTACCCACTACCGAGCGACTTGAAGATGAGAATGTAAATAGTGATGTAATTAAGGATGAGTAAATTTGTTATTTATGTGTAAGAATTAATTTATGTACGATTAGTCATTAATAAAAATATATCGTCGTTCTTTTTTGGTGTTTTATTAGGATGCAGACAAAAAGGAATGTCAGGAATCTACTGCTTAGATACGACTACGTAGCTGGATAAATAATTATGCATAATGAATGATTTCTAAGTAATTTTCTTAAGGACTACGCCTTTTGGCAGGAAACCAAAAAAAAGAAACTTAACCAGTCGTATACATAGGTATTTAAAATCACAAGTTAATAGTAAAAATAATAAGCAATAGATTTAATAGGTCAAGGTTGTATAGTGTTAATGAGTAATAGATGAGTAGGCGGGAGTGGTAAGCATAGTTAACGCTTTGGAATTTACTTCTTACTATTTCATTATAATGTTATTAGATTTGTGAATAGCGCCATCTAGCGAATGGATAATGAACGATGTCCTTACATTGATACAAGAAAGGTCAGTTCAAGACGTAGTGGATTAACACGATGCTTTCGTAAACTGCCAGTTTCTGATTTCTTTGTTACTGAAGATTCTGTTAGTTTTTTTTTTAAATTAACTTGCGTAGGTTACACGTTGAAGATAAACCGTTGCGTCTTCAACAATATCACCAACACCATCCTCAAACCCCTTGCCATTCTGTCATTGCAAAATAGCTAAACGCGAATTTGCATTGTAACTCTCTGATCATCTATTCACAACATCTTCAAAGACTAGCCAATCTTCAAGCAAATTTTACAATATTTCAGATATATATTTATTTATTTATGGTAAACATTTCATAAGACGCGTCTCCGCATCTGTACAATAGGCACCACTTGACTATTACCAATGAAAATGCTTTTTCGATCGCTTCAGTACCCATCAGTTTTCAAGAAAAGTGCGACCGGGAGCTACCGTCCGATAGAGAAACTCAAAAACGAAAAGCCATAACGAAAAAAAGAAAAAGGTTCCTGGAGAATGTAAAGGGTTTCAAAATGATACCAAAATGACTGGTGGTACTCCCTTTCTTCTCCTAAAATTGTTTAAATCATTATCCATAAAACGTTTGCTATAAACTTCAGTAGATAACTACTCGTAATTATCTTTACTTCTAAAACTATTCTGTCATAATATCGAGTACTATAATAATTGTATCTCCTAATTTTGCATAAAATAAAGTCATATGTCCTAAGTACGCCAAATACGTGTTTTGACGTGGAGTTGCGGAAACCAGTCCGTTTTACCTATTACCTATGTCCTAAGTATTATATTATATAATGTATTTCGAATGTTCATTTATAATAAAATTGTTAATCCTAAGACATTTGCATAAAATTAGATTTTAGTGACAGAAACGAATCGCTGTTAATCCGACTATAATACACAAAAATAAAATTTAAAAAATAAAAAATGCCACTGTAACGTCCCTGCTAGGGCAGGTAAATTAAATAAAACAAAACAGAGAGTACAGGTTGTATATTGTATAAAGAGCGTGAGTTCTCAATATCGAGCGCGTGTTAAATTCTAGCCCGCCTTAAGGAAACCACTATCCTGGTAGTTCCCAACACGTAGGTGACTGGTGGCAGCTAGGTAGGTGGTTCGGTCTTCCAACGGCACCAAGGGCAGCTCGTAGGGTAGTCCAGCCAAAGCCCTCATACTAATACACAAAAATAAAATTTAGTTTTTTGACTCCACGCAGTCTTGTCTGCCCGACGACCCCTAGAGTATACTCGTGATTGTAATATTTATGACAAACTAATTTAGGGCATATTGACGGCACGGTTAGCGCAGTGGTTAAGCGATTGACTGCTGCGCTGCGTGTCGCGGGTTCGATTCCCGCACGGAACAAATATTTGTATGACCTACAAGTAGTTGTTTCGGGTCTGGCTGTTTGTGTATGTGAGCATAAATGTTTGTAAACGCACCCACGATACAGGAGAAATCCTATATAGTGTGAGGCAACGTTTAAAAAAAAAAAAATGTATTTAGGGATTTCAATTTTATGCCATCTTATAATATGTGACATTAATTTCGGGCAAGTTATCATTCGGAGAAATTATGATTAGGACAAAAAAAAATGGCACTTGAGATTATGGACAAAAAAGTTAGGGAATACAATAGAGAACTCATTCTGGTTTCAATAGAATTATAATTAGGTATCTACGGGTAGATGTTTACCCCTTTCGGAGAAACCTTTTTTCCTGATCTTTATGTACCTTAATGAAATAGTCATTGTCAATGCGCCGGAAGCACCTGAAACAAATGAAATACCCAACAAATAAGAACTTTGACAAAAAAAAATGTTTGTCCGTCAGGTAGATTATTAAAAACTATTCACACACGTAGGTATTTTTTCTTTTTTTACGTAATCAAAAGATCACGGCTATACAATGAGTAGGCAATACGTTAAAATATGGCATGACGTAGTGACGTCATAGTCGCCGGGGAGTGCCCTGTACCCTAATTACGTAATGCAAAATCAATCCGAATCTGAATCGTTTTGAAACAGATTGCTAATCCATTGCTCCGTAAGTTCGAAAAAAAAACTGCAGACAACGTAAATAACGCAATGAATGTTGTTGAACTGTCAAAATGAAACAGATTTGTCTTTATCGTTTACGAAAATATGTTGCGTAATTAGAAAGCTAGTTGATTTTGTACTGACACAACACTATTCACCGTTCAAAAGAAACTTATCCGTATACTGGTAAATATACAACAGACAGATAGCTGCAAACCCCATTTTATAGAACAAAATATCTTAACTCTGCTTTGTATGTACATACTAAAAATATGCAATTTTGCTCACAAACACAAGACTTTTACACTAAACGAGAAGACATACAAACAAGGTACACACTCAGACACAAAACACGACTCAAACTACCATCATCCCGCTTAAAAATACATTCTACAAGTCCTCTGGTAATGTCAGTAAAAACATATAATGTGCTACCAGAAACAATAAGAAAAGAAAAAAAACTCCATTTATTCGTAAATAAATTAAAAAAATGATTACTAAAAAAATGTTACTATAGTGTCAACGAATATTTAAGTGATAAATCCTTAAAACTTGAAAAATGAAGCCTATTGCAATTTTAATTCTAATGTTAATGTTATGTCTATGTTTTTAGAATAAGTTTGATTATAATAAGATACTTAAATGATAAGTCCTCTCCACATTTATTTATTATATCTTTTGCTGTGCCCGACAGGGTCCACGATTGTTACATATCAAATAAATGTTTACCACCTAAGCCTACATTGTGGAATGCAATAAAGAATTGAGTATTGACTTGTGACGTAGCGAGCCTCCACTCCCCAACTTTATTGCGTTTTATCTAAACCATTTTTTATTAATATGTTATAGCAAAATATTCGTTTCTAATACTTTTTATTATCTGAATGACGGACTAAATAGTTTCTTTTTCCCAAGTCAACATCCCTATTGTGTTTGAAAATTGTGACGCATTATTTTATATGGTTACAATAGGTCAAATTAGTGCAAAACACATTCATACTAATAATAGATAATGATGTATGAAACAGAATTATGAAAATAATCATCACGCATGTGGTACATTCGGCGGGAGGTGTAAGTATATAGATAGTGTATACCTAGTACATCCACATTTCGCCAGATAAAAATATGTGTGTACTCGTATTATAGAAGTTTTATTGAGCTAGTCTTTAATTCTATATGACCTATCCCAACGGAACGATGACTAACGATACGGATGATTATCGATATTGAACTTTCTAATACCCCATGAAGTTATTCACAAAATGCAGGAATGCAGTTCGATAGCTAATTGGTAATTTCTGCTTAATGAATGAATGAAACTGGGAAAACCCAGACCACAAGAAATATCAAGAGGTACATGACACTAACTTCATTTTACTCGTACAGACCGGCTTTGCTGCACGTTGAGTCGTTCCTAAACTTATTATCATCTTGTTTGTGAATTATTTTGAGCATATTTGAGATATTTGTTGATATTTAAATATAAATCGTGCACAGTGAGTTGATAACCTCAGTGTCAAGTGAATCTTAAGGAATTTGTGATATTGGTGGTGAAGCTGAAGATTCAGGGAATTTTAGAGGTAAATAATGTTTTTTTTAATATTAGGTACAACTTATTATTAGTATGTAGTTGTCAGAAATCAGTGAATAATATAAATAAGGAAAATACAAAGTAGGTACACAATGCATGTGTGCGCAAGTTTTTATTCCAGTTATTGGTAGGTAAGCAGTTTTAGTTTGGTCTGTTAGATGGTGTTAAACTATTGTAGACAACAGACGAGCCTTATCCAGACATATTATATGAAAACAATATAAGAATTAGAATATTTGACAACAGCATAGGTACTTATAGAGTACGTCTCTTATTTACATAATTTATCAATATTTAACACAGTTGAGTTATATGATTACTGACAAATACTTGCACTCTGACTGGACTGGTCCACTCAAATTTGTGTGGTTCTTTTTCAAAAGACCATTTCAGACATATCTATGTAGATTAGTGTCTGAATGGTCCTCACACGATCTGACCAAGAACTTTTCTTGTATTTGGACTTTTACCCCAGAGTTTGTTTCACCATTTCTTCTCAAGGGTAGTCAGATTGGAAATGTCGACATGACGTGTAAAAATTATTCCGATTGCCTATTTACACAATAAACAATATTTCATTCAATAACAAACAACAAACATAAACTACCACTGAATTAAATGAACTAAAAATAATATGCTTGTCCATATTCCAAAACATCGTGAGGAAACCGGCATGTCCTAGTACCAAACATTCTAAGATATGTGACATCCACCAACCCGCACTGGGCCTGCGTTGTGGATTATGGCCTAGTCCCTCTCACGAAGAGAAGGCCTTTGTCCCAGCAGTTAGTGGGAACATTAAGGACTGATTATGCTATATTCTACAAAGTTACGATAACGGATAATTCAATAGTTTAATTCTCTGATTCCAGATATGGCTGCATTTAAAAACACTCTAGCTGCTCTACTAACGATAGTAGCCATCGCTGAAGCGAAGCCAAAATGCAAAACTTATAACGAAATAAATGTAGTCTGCACTGCAGCAAAGTCAGATTATGAACTTGTGAGAGGTCTAATATCAGATAATAACAGAACTACAGGAATTACACTGAGAGCATGCAGGATCTCTGATGTTGACTTTGAATCATTCAATGATCTCAATTCACTAACCTACCTAGATATGTCCCTAAACAAGATACAAAGACTCAGACTTGGCGTTATAGATGAACCAAAAAAACTGACTCATCTAAATCTCTCATACAATCAACTCACAGACTTTCCTTTGGGACTATTTGATCAGCTTACTAATCTAGACCTCTTAGATTTAAAAGGAAATAGAATAAACAAATTAGAACTAGGAATATTTGACCCATTGACCAAGTTAAACTTTGTAGACTTATCAAGCAATGCTCTTGTAGGAAAAGATCTGAGTCCTTACATATTTGATCAGAGTCCACACATTACATTTATGGATTTCTCTAGAAACAATATGGAAGATGCTCCTGACAATTTATTGAATGCATTTCAACAGTTAGAAATCCTTAATCTGGATAGATGTTTCCTAACCGAAGTTCCTGCATTCGCAACGAAATCTAATTTGGGAACTATGAAACAGTTGATTTTGTCAACAAATCAAATATCGACGCTTGACAATCCTGCCACTTTTGTTAATCTGGATAGTTTAGTACAACTGGATTTAACAGCTAATGTTATTGAGAGCATTAATGATAATATTCTGTCACCGTTAAAGAATCTTTTAAAGGTTGACTTGAAGAATAACAAAATCAAAATCATACCTGATAATCTATTTAAAAATATGCCGAAACTGATATCAATAGATTTGTATGGAAATCAAATTGAAGATGTACCAGTAAATGCTTTTAGAGGAAGTCCCTTGAAGAATTTGAATCTATCGAGCAATAAAATAACATATTTGCCAGATAACTTTTGTCTAGAGCTCAGAAACTCTGGAGGCAAAATAAAGAAATTATTGATGGACCCAAATCCATGGCAGTGCGCATGTCTCAATGACTTGCTTAAAGAACTGAAGAAACTCGGGATCGAATACAACAGTAACAAATATGATGGAAGTCGACCAGTCTGCGTAACAACGAGTGAATTCAATTGCAAAAGGCAGAAAAACTTTAATGAAATGTATATTGACATGTTTAATGAAGTTAAGAAAGCCCATTTCAGAAATGCAAGATCAACGTAACGCCATCTGTTAATAACGCTTAGAATTATAATGCAATATGGCTACCAAGAGGTGAAGTAGCGCCACCTGTCGTGATCTATACGAACAATGGACAAATAGTTCTCGGTTTAACTGTTAGATGTCTCTGATTAAAGTCTTAAGTTTTTATGTTATATTTCCTAAAATGTGGGTTTGATTGGAGCCTCTAAAATAAGCCTATAATTAATAAGGCCGCAGCCAATTACGGCAATGTATGTTGTGACTAGCTGATAATATCCAAGGAAATTCCCGTAATTCAATCACTGCATGTCAGTGTGAGTTTGCAGTCTCAGTCGCAGCATATCAGAGCACCACTCGGGAGATCCAGACAATTACATTGCGGCGCTTTTCAGTGAACTTTTTCTTTACTTACTTTTTTAACAATATCCCCAATAACGTTTAATTTTTATTAAAGAAAAACTCAAGCGTTACATAATCATTGTTTATTTTCATCGTTCTGAATTTAAAAGACCAAAGAGTATCTGTCTGTAATACAGGAGAAATTCCTAGTGTGGGGCAACGTCTTGTTAAAAAAAAAAATAAAAAAAAAAAGGCTGATGACGTCTGGATACTGCAGACCCTGTTTACTAATATGTAGGTAGGCACTGCTAGTGATTATTGAAAGGTATCAGGGAGTAGGTAGTGAGAAGAAAACGAGCCACCTGCCCAGCGACAAGCAGTTCACATGCTTTTTCATACGTTGTGTATGGATTCGTCACACACGTGAGACCGGCGGCCATCCGCTACAGCATTATTCAACACCGCAGCAAGAGGTGACAGCCACCGGTGGCTGTGGCCGGTGGCTCGTGTTCGCTTACACTAATACTTAATATGTAATGAAATGTTAGCAGTGATATCGTAATTACTTGACTAAGCAGACATACCCACGTTTCTGGTAAAGGCCTCACCTCATTTAACCTGTAAAAGCTTTAATAATCCCCAACATAAAATAAAAAAATGGTCCACATTCTATAAATTTGTGCAGAACTAAATTATAGCTCCTGGATGTACCTAATATCTTACTAATGGGCAAAACTAAAATTAATACGCATTATAAAGGTTTTATCGACGATGTTAAAAATACGACATTTTAAAACTCAATTTAGCAAATGAACTAATAATCGTAAACAATGTTTTGCTATCATTATTGTGGATCGTTTTCTATCCATTTATAATTAAGTAAGCCTATTTTTATATTTTTGGACGATTTCATAGATTTGGAGACCGCACACTTGAGTTCAAAAAAAGATGTGTGAGACCGTTTATATCTCTGGGTTCCGTCGATTTGGGTTTCGTTGATATTGAAAAGACTGCCTCGTTGGTCTTGTGGTCGCAAGCGCTACTGCTGAGCATGAGATCCTGGGTTCGATTCCCGGGTCGGGCAAAGTGTTATTGGGTTTTTCTATCTGGAATTTTTCAGTAGCAGTACGGAGTCTGGATTTGTGCCCGGTTGATGGCAATAGGCTTACCCCGTATTACATGGAACTGAAACATAATTGGCGAAATGTGGGTGTAACTACTACTGGTACTCTTCTAGCCAACCCTTCGGAGAAACAAGGCGTGATGTTATAATGTTATGTTATGAAAATACATTTTCTAAAGTCAAAGTCAATATGATAAATTGTCTTTAAATGCCCAAAAAAATTATAGATATGGGCCACAATGGGCTTTTTAACTGTTATCTGAGTAAGTAAGCAGTAGACTTTCAGTTCTTTTTTTATTAATAACTATTGATTGTCATTCAAATTGTTTATTTGTCAATCAGTATTCATCATACAGACATCATTAGACAGATTACGGCCATACCTACCTATTCACATGGAATAAATTATGTAGGTATTACCACTGCGATATTTATAAAAGCGTATCTACATGGATATAAATTTTCATATTTAGTTATTTCACTGCATTATTAATAGATAATATTTTTCTCTTTAAAAAAATTATTGAAATGTTAAGTAAGTAAGTACTAAAATGTTTACTTCAGCTTAATTATCGAAGAACCCTGAAATATCAAAACACGTGCAAGAAATTTATAAAACCAACATCTGCGAAATCGTAATTTTTTCTCGAATTTCTTTCGAAGTTTTAATAAAAAACGCGGGCTCCGCTGTTTTTTAGCGCTTACACATATCCAATAGATTCGGTGCACGTATGTGACGGGCCTGCCTATACGGCGTGATGCACTTTTGAAAAAAGAATGCCCGCTTTTGAAAAAAGAATGCTCGTTTAGCGTTCTTATCGAATTCAAATTTTTAGTAACATGTGTATGTTGACTAGATAAGTCGGAATTTTAGAAATGTTTGTTTGTAGCTATTTGTAAAATTAATTGTTGAATCATTGAAATTAATTTCAGATCACTAACCGCATCAGGAAAAACAGAGATAAATAGGACATTTTTAATAATATTAATTGCTTAATTATAAAGACAATTAAAGTAAATGATTATATCTAATAGTATTTGAAGTATGAAACGTGTATATTATTATAGGTACTTCTCGTGTTTTTTTTAAATGTCCAGATGCTATTTGAGTTTCTGATAATTATTTTAGAGCACGCGTTAAAAAAATACAATCTTTATTTAAACTTCAATAAAATAGTCTATGTTTATGTCTATCCACCGACTAAAAACTTAAACTTTATCACAATCGTAAAAACTTAAAACAGAGCCACCTGTACACATAGAATTTAGATATCTCAGGTAAAAAACTTTTTTCGTAATAAATACCTCAAAAGCCTTAATTATCTAGCACGAGATCGCACAGTTTTTTTTTGTTTTTTTTACGACTTGGTGCAACGTTCCGCGCCATTTGGTTGCACATCACATTACTGCTATCAAGTTAATCTGTTTTTATATATTTAATCTGTATGAAATTGATGCCGTTTTAGATGTTGTTGAACAGCGAAATTATTGTTTTGAGTGAATTTGGTTTGATTTTAAGGGTTAGAATCCTCCGTCTTTGGCCCATTTGTCCCAACAGTGAGCCCACGGGCCACTGGCTCCTTTCCAAAATTGATATAACTATCCTGCCAATTAATAATACCAGCCTATAACTGTCCCACTGCAGGGCAAAGGCCTCTTCTAAAACAGAGAAGGCATAAAGATCACCGCTCTTGAAAGAAAATTATTCAGCCGCGTTCTGCAGGGCTGACATGACAAGTGCGAGAATGCTCTTTTTCTCATTTTGTCGAAATTTGTCTACGATTCTGACGTCATTCTAATGTGCCTTTTTCGAGTTTACTCGTAGTTTACGGTCATGTTAGGGACATGACCGTAAACGACGAGTAAACTCGAAAAAGGCACTTTGACACTTCTTTATCTCGCGACGAGACACCGATGTTGCAAGTTATTCAAAACAAATTATTTTTTCATCCCACCATCTCGGAAAGAGTATTTTTAATCTTCAGTATCTGAGTGGAAAAGCCGTTTTTATTCTCTAGAGGATAAAGTAAATTGAATTTAGAACATCGTGTGCACTAAGTTTGTGAATTAAAAAAAACATTAAACCTATTTACTGCTACCTCTATGGTGCCGAATATATCATACAACTTTTTTTTAATTTGTTAAAAACTCAGACTCGGAACCTTCTTGGTGTTCTTTTTTCAATTTGCTTTGTACGCGGTTCTTTACGCGGCATTTTTTCACGTCATTGTTAAACCTTAGGTATATTAAAAACAAGAAACTTGAAAACAAGTGAAAAAACTAAAATGAGTGATTCTAGCGACGAGGAAGTTTGCTTGACGCCAACAGAATTGACTGAAACTGTTAATAATGCGCAAACGTTTTTTTTTTTGCATTTAGTCATTTCCTCGCTGAGGTGGAATGAAAAGTTACGTGTTGCACTCGAGTGCAAAGATTTTTCACCTCGTGCTCTTTTGATTCCCTCGCTAACGCTCAGGATTCTAATTTTGAATCACTCGCTGCGCTCGTGATTCAATTTTAGAATCCTTCGCTTGCTCGGTCATCAAAATTGAACACGCGGTTAAAAAGCAACTTTGCACTCTTGTATAACAAATAACTATTATGATAGCAACATCGGCTATTACTCAGGCGAGAGCGAGTAATTGTCGCGTATGTCCTGTTAGGCCTTCAGGCCTGGCTCGACATAGACAGCAATCGCTATACGACCGAATTCGGTCGCAAAGTCTCAATACTCAATATCTTTATTGCTTTACCATAATGTGTACTTAGGCGGTAGCTATATAATTTAGATGATTATGGACCCTGTAGGGCACAGTAAAAGGGTGGGAGAGAGATAGCGATTGATATTTATGTCGAGACCTCCGCCCCTGGTCTATTTTAATTAGCGACTTTAATTCCCTGGTATCAGTGTAGTTTGTGAAATATAATGTTTAGCTCAAGATGTGGCCAAAATATTAGTCAGCCAGCAAGTTGGTGGCGGCGCTGACAGTATACAGGATGCACCGAGCATGAAAGCGGAGGGTAAACGTAAGTGCTCGTGTACATATGAGAGAGTGGCACGTGTCAACGACAGAGGGAACTGCAGCCGTCGACACCAGTTGCCTCTGCCGTTGACGCGAGCCGCTCGTGTAGGTATATGAGTACTAACATGAATAATACTCATTTATTGTGTTTTAAGACTTTATTCATAGGTATAGCTGATGTAGGATAGTAATTGTATTTTCGATTCAAAAATCGTTCGTTACGTTTACTTCGTGCGTTCGTGCTAGCGCCGAAGAACTTTTCGAACATTTTCATGGTTTATTATGGTATCAATGTTTATGGTATCTCGCAATGAAGGTTTTCTCAAATGACGTTCATTATGTTTGTGGCACATTTGGTATTTGGTAGCACTGCGACGTCAGGTCCGGGCACCTGTCAATGGTCCAAGGCGCCTATATTTTCTTTAGTCAAGACTGAATGATGAACGAATGAATTAAACGAATCATGAACGTCATAATATACTTTATATTCATTTTCGGAATGGAAGACCTCTTATCAAATTTTATTCAAATGAATTTTCATGAAAACCCTCATTCTGAAAACTTTTAACATAATAATTGTGCGATTTCAGTTCCTAAGTTTGCAATTCTGGAAACAGCGAGTTTTGGCGTAAGCCTAATAACCCACAGAACGACACAACTTAAATGTAGCAAGAATTAAAAAATTGCATTAATTCATTTAAATTTTATATGGTTAAATGAATTTACAAGTTATTGCGTTTACTTATAGATCATTTTCACCTAAAGTAGTAATAAAGATTGGTACATTTGAAGGCGCACTCAGTTCGGATGGTGATCGTTTTTACGAATTTTGCCGATGGTACCTACATCTAAGTTGTGTACCAAGGTATTATTTTATTTAATTAGACTTTTTGTTTAACTGGTAGGTAACTAGGAAGCGGTATCAATGTGTATTGAAGGAACAGCTGACCAAATATAAGTTGGTGCAGGTAGTCAAGCATCTACTGTGTACCTGTCTACTGTAGGAGAGACTGGGGCTGGTTGTCTGTAGGGGTAGGTTGACTCACTGCCAAAAACTCGTCAGCAGTAAGACTTTTGGGTCATCTATTATAATCACACTCGATGATGCATCTCAGTAGTCGGTGCCCACTTTATTTGGGAAAAGCAAGGCATCTCAGTCGAGCGCCGTTTCATAGTAGTGACATGTTTTTGATTAATGAAAGCGACATTTTGCCATCGCATACTTTAACTGGCACGGTTTATGTCTCCTTTTGCTTGACAACTAGTGGAAGCAAAATCGAAGACGAAAACATTCGCCCAGACAGCAAACACTACATAATTTACTTCACAAAAAATAGGCTCATTAGGCCTTATTGCTTATTAATATTATCTAAACCTGTAATGTGTCATAGACTTGTATTGTCAATCAAGTTTCTTTAATAAAATCAGTGTACTTAGTCCTTGTAACTTTACTTTTGTTTAACTTTAGACATCAGTTTATATTATTACTACACATTATTATTATACCTCGGTGTTAAATTACTAGTGTCAATCATTAAATTAATGTTAAAAATATAGATTTACAATCACTTTACTATAGCAGGTAGTAATTATAATTATTTTGTATTGTTCGTTGCTATTAATAATAAATCAAGGTACTTATGTAATAATTTTCCTTATTTAACTATTATTTGTAACACCGAAGTGACTAATTATTGTTGTTGCACTAAAATAACGCAAGTTTTGTATAGTATTTAAGAGGGAACAGGGCCTGCGATTCTCCATACAAACGTATTCCCCGTTTATCTTCCTGAATAATGCCTCTAGAGCTGTCATTTTTTATAAAATCAGGTTCTCTATAGGCAAGTCCCTGTCATTTCCTTTTTTTCAGCAATTAATAAGTAAGGAAACTATGACCCTCCAAAAATTACAAAAATGCCCCATTTTTACCGCCGTGATTAGAGGACTACCAGACTAATACGGCAAAGTTTTTAGCATAAAAGATAATAATAGGAACCTAGACATACTCTTTCTTAAAATTTTAATGTAAAAAAATATTAAATCGGCTTAGTTTTCGAGGAGAAAAAAGGAGAATGCCAAACGTCGGGCGCAGCGCGACGGCAATAGCTTCTTCAAATACCTATTTTTCAAATTCCGCGCAGCCCCTGTTCCCTCTTAAAGACGAGATATGAGGAATTTCAAATTTCTATAGAAAACTTATTTTTCTTATAACTGGTCTTTAAATTAGTGTCCATTCAAGATATATATTTGGGAGCCTAGATATTCTGTAATACAATCGGAATAAATACACACTGCCTTATGAGTATGTAAAAATTGAATTAGGTAAAAAGTGCAGTTGACTCTTTGTACTTTGCTGCCGTCGATTTACAATATAGTTAATTATTTTATTAGGCTAATAGTGTCACTATCAAATAAATCTATTTTTTGACAAGAAAATATTAAAACAACGGAGTCTGGACTTGTGCCCGGTTGATGGCAATAGGCTCGCCCCCTATGACATGGGACTTAAACATAACTGGCGAAATGTGGGTGTACCAACTACAGGTACACCTCTGCCCAACCCTCTGGGAAACAAGGCGTGATGTTATGTTATGTTAATATTAAAACAAGAAATATGGGCCACTAAGTCAAAAGTTAGTCAACCAGCCCCGGTCTCCCCTACAAAGACAAAGACACACTAAACTAAAATATGTTCTTAATGTGGGGCCAATTTAGTTTAGGTATTTTTTTATTTTTTATGTCGATTTACAAGTTATAATTGCATAATTAATAAAGACGTGCGCTGGCGCTGGTTGGTGGATGTTTCAGAAAAAACCTTTGGAAATTTTGACATCATTTCCTCAGTTTTATCGGTTTAACAAAATAAATTTACAGTAGATAGTTTTGTTTTTGTGAAAATGAGCGAAAAAAAATTATCTAGGAAATAATGCATTTCAGCGCAATACAATGATTTATGTAACATCAGCAAGACTAGTTTTTTTAAAGCACAGAATTACGAGTCACATATGTAGGTCCTGGCTCGACAATGCAACTTTAGGCCTATTACATGGGACTTAAATATAACCGAAGAAATGTGGGTTAGAGTACCATAGACACAACTCTGCCTAACCCTTCGGGGAAACAAGGCGTCATGTTATGTTATGGCAACTTTGGTCCTGCCCACAGAACATTCAACGAACTTCCCAATTCCTAACAACAGTTGTCATTGAGCACAGATGTTTATTAGATCTATAATGAACACTTTCTATGCGAAAACGCGGCGCGAAATCGCAAAGAAAGCAAAAGTATGCCGAAGCAGCTGACGTGGCACGAGCTTCATCCGACTCAATTGTTAGCTTGATGATAAAAAATGCCAAAAAACTTTGATAAAAAGGTGCAATTTGGCAAGGAAGTTAAAAAGACAGGAAGAGGAGGCCGTACTGTGGCTACTTCCGTGGTTTTAATGCGGCGCTATCTTAGTGTGGATGTGACTTTGTCGTGGCTGCAAAAATAAATAATAAAATAAATGTTTTAAAGCACGTTAAAACGTTGGTCCCGGCTGTTATTCGTGGGTCTTTGACAGTCATTACAAATTCAAATTAAAAATAATTTATTTGTAAACAACATATTTTACTTTTCGGCATACAAAGTACGTAAAAAGAAAACAATCCCACAATATGGGCTGTCCAAATGCAGAGCGTTTGACACCTTAATGTCATATACTGGTGAAATGACAGATATTCATGACGTCCATTGTAATATGACAGAACTGGTTTCCTGAGAATCCAAAGCTTTACCTACTCTGACGAGTCTTACCAAGGGGTATCGTGTTACTTGCGTTGTGGAGGTCAGGGCCTCAAGTCTGCTATTACAATAGTGTCAGAACGGTCTATCATTGATTTCATAATTGTTGATTTTGACAAATTTGGCAATCGACTAATATATTGGAGTCATTATGACTTTCCAATGGTCAGCCACAGACACTCCATTGAAAGAAATGGCATCTATTGGTAATCTCATATATTATAATGAATTACTGACTTAGGAGGCAATTAGCTAAAATGTTGACAGTTCCTTTGATCAGTGACCTACCATTAGATTGCATTGTGCAGTCATTGCTTTTAATTCGTTACGAGTATCGTGTTTGTGAAATACAATGATCAACCAATGATCGACCATTATGAATTTAGTAGATTACGAACTTTTAGCAAAATGACAATGGGATCTTGTTAGAATGACGAATTTATAAAAAAATAGCAGACAGGGGCCCCATAGGCAGTCACTCTGTGTAAAATACTGGTATTCAGCTGCATTCGGTTAGACTGCAAGCCGGGTCCAAGGTCGTTGGGAAAGAGGCTGGGCAGTTGATGATAATGGTTTTACCAGCAAGGCAATTGAAGTATTAGTCATGCTTCATATAGGTAAGATGAAAAATATGGTTATCAAGCGCGATTTTTTACGCAAGCAATAAAACGGGTCCATAAGTGATGCGGGACGAGTCTTTGATCATGAGATGATGTTTCTAACGACTAGTACAATTCATTTAAAACGTTTTAAATTTTTATTTAATGTGTAACATCATTCAGTTTCACCTGTCAACTAACGACACAAAATATAAAATTCTTCCTTCAGGCCATTCTTAAGAATTTTATAACTATGTAAGTAGTGGTAAAAAAATCTTAAATGCGAATATTCTTAAGAGCGTTTATTCTGAAAGTGGGCAAATATTTCGATGTTTTGATTAATTAGGCAACATTACTTTATGGAAATATGAAATGTGGCTAAATAGCGAACTAGAATATTAATAATGAATTGCAATTAAAACACAAAATATGATGTTGTAACCGTTTTAGGGGTAAAATAAGCATTCGGAAAGTTTCCAAATACTTTTTTTACACCTAAAAATGAATGTTCTAATTCGCTAGTTAGTCACATTTCATATTTCCATACAGTAATATTGCCAAATTAATCAAAACAGGTAAATTTTTGACAGCTTTTTGCGACATTGCCAACTTTTAGGATAAACGCTCTACTGTCACTCTAGCAGAGCGTCACATCAATGGTTGCGTGGCAACTGTCTTCTGATGACAGAGATGATGCCAGAGGAGCCTTTGTCTGACCACGTCCACGACAAACTGGTATATTCCAGAACAATCCTGATGATATTCAAGCTGCTGAACCAGTAATACGATGACCACTTCTGGTAAAGGCTATCCTACGCCGTTGTATATCTACGTATTTAAGATTATTTTATTCATGAATTGTATTAGAGCAACTGTTATGTTAATAAATTACATTGTTCACATCCTACATATTAATTACGAAAACAGGCTTTTGTTTAAATTGGCATTTGATATGCAAATATAATATTGAAGTCCTTCAGAATTAAGTATCATACTTTTTTAAAGTTATGTATTTTATTAGGTGATTTTACTTGGTAATTAACGTCATAGGTGTGCATGACATTATTCTAAGGTCTTTGTTCCAAGCAAGACGTAACGAAAATAGGTATATGATAATTATCACTTATCAGTAAGCAAATGTGTTTAAGATAAGTAATTTACATATGTGAAAAATATATACGATCGTTCCTTTTCTTTCTTTAAAACATTATTTCAACATTTATTTTTTCTTTTATAAAAGAAAATAGGGCTACATATAAGTATTTTTTATTTTCATTTTATTATATCAGTATAGAATTGCAAGAAATTGAAAGGTCGAAAATCTACGTTGTTAACTGCATTTTGAATTACTATCGTATCCATGTTAGTCTCTCACATAGTAAGGGACCATAACTTTTTTCTTAATTTGATCAACAATTGTTCAGATCATAATAAACACACTCCACAGGAGAGGAGAAATTAAAAAACGTGGCTCGTGCTTATGCAACCTTTTTTTTCCTTTTCGAGCACAGACTAATGCCATTCGCTTTTTTATTTCTTTGTGTTTTCGTGCAATGCAGTGAAATTAATTTTGGAAGCATGTGTTTATGACAAGACGAATAGTTCGACAGATGCAAAAGTAAAATTTTGGTCTGCCTAGTGCAGAAAAAAGTAAAAATTGTGTCTTTTTTTCCTCAAATGGTTTATGTTTTAAATTGGATGATTAGTTACTTACGAGAATATTCATTTGTTGGGTTTTAAAGAGACTAATAAAATTAAATGTTAGTAAAACTACGCTAACGTTCTTTAAAGTTGGTAACATTTAAATACGCTGCAAAATAACGATAACGAAAAAAAAGAGACGATATTTAAGAGTTAATTATGCTGAGTCAGTAAGGAAAAGAGCAGTAATTATTATAATGGTAATTTTATTGAATTAAACTGGCTATAATTAAGACATAAATACTTATTTGTAAACCATAATTGAGTAATTAATAATACCTAACGGTAACTTGATTGCTTTTGCCATTGTATTTGCGGTCAAAAGATAAAATAAAACGGTCAACTGTCAAACACGCTGCTGTTTTTACAAACTATCAGTTTGCTCTTATTTTTAAATATCGGTGGTCAAGAGTGTACGAAACAAACAATAAAACACGAAAAAATATTCGATGAAGTGTGCACTATCGTTCAATATAAACAAATACAGTAAAAAAATTAAGCATTACGCCGAACAGCGGAAGTTTGGCACATGCCTCGATCAAAAAACGTCAGCGTAGCCAACATAAAAAAGCCATAGTCTTATTTAAACTTTTTTTTGTAAACCGCGCGCTTTTTAGCAAGTATTTTTTATCTGTGGGCACAAAATGTTTTTATATTGACCAGATGTTGTATGCAGATGACATTTTTTTATTTCTTAGTGCGATTTTTAGTGGTTTGTCGGTAGATCGGACTTTTTTGAAGGCAGATGGTTTGCATATTTATATTTTTTTGTTTAATAGGCTAGATGGCTGAAAAAAAACGCGCGTGCGCTATCAGCTGCTCGTTATGGAATTTGCATACGTAGTAATGTTAATGTAGGTGATGAATAGCGAACGTGTAGGCTTTGGACTGAATTATTATTGAAGATCAATTTTATATTTTATTTATTACGCTAAAGTCTTTTGTCTATGCCCTGCGCTGACTACTATGTAAATGCTGAACAATGTGTGGTATATTTAGGCACAAGATCCGTACCTATAAAAGCCACTAGATACAGCTAACATGACATAATCAAATCTCTAACAACAGTGCAACAAATTGCAAGATAGGATTCGCGATAAAATTATTAGAAAAATCTAAACAAGATGCAGTCGCGTGCCACAAAGTTGTACAAGCACAAACCGCTTAGTTTATCATAATCACGCAATTATCTTATGAAAACGTTGCACGATGCTGAGCTTTTTGTTGCTAACTTGCCAACCGAGACGAATTTCGCGGAAATTAGACATTAAGGGATCATGCGAGATACTTTTATAATAAAATAAAATATAATTGCCATTCAAAAACAAATAAGTTGTGTGCCTGCCTGCGGCATGGCCGACAATCAAAAGATTCTTGATTTGAATAAATCAATCCCTTATAGAAATGCATCGATATACAGGAGATGTCGGTTTGATGGTGACTCAAGGGCAGTCGTGGGATTAAGGCTGGACAGATTCATTACAGTTTATACAGATTTTTCAAAGAAACAATAGCTTACATTCGCTTTTTTTTTTAAACAAGCGCTTTTTATATACAAAATGGTAAAAGTCACAAGGGATAGAATAAAACTAAACTAAAAAATGTCATCCTACTCGTATTCTGAAAATGGCAGTTTCCGTAAACAGTCCTAAGCTCTAATTTCAGCATAAATCCGATTAGATACCAATATTTTAGCATGAAAGATGCTGGAAAGTTGACCTTAGATTGATTAAGTTGTACTAATTTGAAAAAAAAATGTATTCATTTGAGAAAAATTGTGTCAACGTTGTGCACGTTATTAATTACAAAACTATTTAAACTCTCGTTTATAGGTAATCTAGTACATGATGTATTAATTAATTCCTGATTTATAGAGCCTAATTGCTCTAGTTAAACTTGTCACTATTCTTAGTAAGCAGAAGGCCAGAATTGAATAATGCACTGATTCTTTTTCAAAATTTGAATAAAATGGAACGTCGCATAGACGAAATTCTCGCGTTTTTTATGTTGTTATGTTAAATCTTGTGCGTCTCGAAGTGTAAATAATCCTGAAGTGTCACACCCTGTATCGGAGCACTTTTTCCTAACGTTTAGAGGTCGCTTTTTGAAAGGTTTTTTCTCCATTTCGATGCCAATTATGCACATTTTTGCCGACGCGGTTCGTTTGGCGGACGATCGTTCGCCCTCTCATACTTGCCTCGACGGAATCCTTCAAATAAAAATCGGGTAGGACCCTTTTTGTGATGGTTTTTGTCCGTATATTGATGAGTCTTCCAGATTTTGAAGGAATTCCTGAGAGGGCGTCGAGGACAGACGCTATTGTGTTGTGGAACCTGATTTCTGTAAGTTCTGGAGTCCTGTAACATACGTATAAGGGTAAGTATCCATAGTGACAATGTGGGCTTTGTAAAGTTAGAATCAGAGGTTTTTGTGGGTAAAGTTTTATTTTACTTAGTATAGGTATATACTGGGGCAGGTTTTCGAACGAAAATTAACGCAAAATTAATTATACAAATTGTCAAGCACGCGTAAAATAATTTATCAACCGCCAATCGCACGCGCTTGACAATTTGTGACATTAATTTTGTGATAATTTTCGTTCGACAAACTGGCCTTATTATCCATTGTTCTACCAATTATTAGAATCAAGTTTTTCTAACTGAACAGGCAGCTGTGCTGCTGGGGAGTTTGTTGCGCCTCTTCTTCTTCCTAGCTAAAGCACTAGGAAGTGGTGAAGGGCGGGCGTTTTTGTGGGACTGTCTTATGTAATTTTGACGTTCGAAAAGTGCAGAGTCTCAGCCTAGTTTGGGTCGGTGGGTCGTCTGAATAAATGACCATTGAATTTGGACTTTGTTGCAAAGTAGCGATTATAAATAGTACGAAGGTCATGGCATGAATGTTTCAGGAAGTCGTTTTCATGTTCAACAACGTAAAAGAGAGCTCTTAAGATAGAACTTTCTCATGCAAATCTGTTTAGAATTGCCGGTAATGAACTAGACATTTTTGGCGATTTCTTGCTGTTCATGTCACATCATACCTACCTACATTACTATGTAATAGCGTACGTCACACGTTCTATGTTAGCACTATTAACTACAGCTAATTTTCATTAAATTAATACTAATCAACTAACCTACGTGGAAATACTAGAGCATTGAAGGACGTGGGCCAATTTCCAGTAGCACTCGCAAACATTTGAGCTCCAATAAATTCGCTATTACTACCCATTAATTTACTGTTTTGCATAGAACGTGCCTGGTATTGCCAACGTAAAAAAAAAACCACTTAAAGAGTACATAGGCAAAAAACTTCGCAGTTTCGTTGCACAGGTATGCACGCAGTAATCCTATGTGACAATGCCAGTCCACCTGTCAAAACAAGACTTGCCAGTACAGGTGGACTCACACCTGACAGGGGATGAAGTCAGGGGGGGAGGGGGATGACCAGGTGACCAATACTATATTGAAATAATCCATTAATGGTCCGTGTACGCGGGATGATCTATCATTTATAAGTCCATATACATTTGTTCTCATTTCTTTAAATAGAATTTTCTCAGGTGACCCAGTGGGAAAATGGGATAGTGGGTATTAGGTCGAAGTATTGCCACGTAATAAATGGGGTTTTATTTTATTCATGTTTTAGTTTTTGCTCCTCGATATCGGTGTTAAGGCTATATATTATGGCGGAGTTGAATTTAAATTGAGGAATATATAATTTTTTACCCGTATTAACTACCGTTTAAAATACTACAAAAACGCTTATTTTTACTTTGACTTCGTTATGGGCAGTCTTCGTCTTTGATATGTGAACTTGTGTAGTATTTCTATCATATCAATAGCACTATGAACTATCACAATTCTTTAACATATAGCCCTTTTTCTAACCCATGGAAAAAGTTGAAAAGCAAGTAAGGAAATTCATTACAAATTAATCTGCCAATTCCCAACGATGTTGAGGTTAAGTTCCAGACTAACCAGATGCAGCTGAATACCAGTATTATACATGAAGCGCCTGTCTATCTGCCCTCTACAACCCAGTTACTGGGTAACATGACACCCCTTGGTAAGACTGTTTGTCAGACAAATTATTCAATTCATTGCAAATCTATGATAATATTTTGGTCTGTCCTTATGAAACAGATATAATGCAAAGTGTGACTTACAGACAACGGTCGACCAAAACAAATGAAGCTAGAAATAGGTATGAAATTTGAAAGATGGCATGGATTATCTTAGAGGGCGTACCTAACTAAGGTTAGTTTGAAAATATTGTACACGAGGTTTTACTAAGTAATCAATCCGTGTAGACTTTTCCTAACTATGTTGGAGCCGGGTTCCAGTCTAACGGGATGCAGCTGAATATCTGTATTTTCTATCTGACCTCCACAACCCAGTTACTGGGTAACACAATACCCCTAGGTAAGACTGTACCTAATTACGTAATACACGATCAATCGAAATTTGAATCGTTTTGAAACAAATTGCCAATCCATTGCTTCATAAGTTCAAAAAAAAAAGCTCAGCAACGTAAATACCGCAATGAATGTTGTTGAACTGTCAAAATTAAATGAATTTGTCGTAATCGATTACGAAAAATGTGTTGCGTAATTAGCTATCTAATTACGCAACGGTAATGGGCCTTCCTCAAGGTTCGATATTGGGTCCATTCCTCTTTTTAGCTTATATTAATGATTTACCCCAATTATTTCAAAATCAACCAAAGATGGTGTTATTTGCAGATGACACATAATTGATCATAAAATAAACCGACGGCCACAAAATCTTGACGACGTGAATAGCTGTATTGTTCAGGTCCAAGATTGGTTTACCTACGGTAAATAATTTCGTACTAAATAATAAAAAAACAAATGCATTAGATTTAAATTACCAAATGTTAGAAGAAGCGAATCTGACATCATATTGAATGGAGAAAAACTGGAATTTATTAATCAAACAGTTTTCCTAGGAATCACGCTAAACGAGAAATTACAATGGGGACCCCATATAACATCTCTCGAGGGGCGGCTTAGCTCGGCCGCTTATGCTGTTAGAAAGATAAGACAGTTAACAGATGTAGAAACCGCGCGTTTGGTCTATTTAAGCTACTTCCACAGTATTATGTCGTATGGCATTTTACTGTGGGGTCGGGCTGCTGACATTGAATATTTTACAAAAGAGAGCTGTCAGAGCCATTTATAATCTACGTCATCGCGAATCTCCCAGGGAACTATTTACGAGTAAAATGATTAATATTATGACGGTACCTTGCCAATTCATATAAAAAAATATTATGTAGGAATGTGAGAAAAAAATCTACACCTTTTTAATAAAATAAGTGATAGACATAATTGTATTACTAGAAATAAAGGTAAAATAGATCAACCATTTTTCTGACTATAGTAAATACATCTTTTATGAGGTACTGTGTTAAATGTTACAACAGAATACCTTGTGATATATTAGAATTAAATTAAAGAAAATTTAAAACTCATATTATAAGAAGTACACTTTGTAAAGAAGCATTTCACAAATTAGAGGATTTTAACCAAGATAAAAATGCTTTGAAACATGCTGGTCCTGCTCCATGGGACAATTTAGAATCTAGACAAAATCTAACTGGTTGCCAATTTTTTACATTGATATTCTGTGATTACTTGAACTCACCCACTGACTTATTAATAGTATTACTAGATAAAATTTTAGGAATATCGTATAATTTTACAATGTTTGTAAATATATGCACCATGCATCTATCGCATAATTAATTTATCTGTCATTCCTTCATTTTTCATTATTTTTACCTATCGTGGTATAGTAATCTTATTCTAGGTGCATCGTCTTCACATATAATTATATAATTAATGTATACAAGATATTGTGAAAACATTTTATATGAGTAACGGTGGAGTTTCTTGCCCATTCTTTTCCATACGAAAACTACCTTTTGTAAGGGGCGACTAGAATCTTTTTTTTTAATTTTGACGTTTAAAAGTGCCTTTTTGTGCCTAAGTAATTGAAATAAATTATTTGACTTTGACTTTGACTTCGAACGTATTTTAGGAGTCAGAAGCTCAAAAGTCGAACGAAACGCAACGAAACGAATGACTGACGAAGATCCAAGAACTTTCCGAGGCACGGAGGGATCTGGATATGATGTAAGTTTTACTAAGTAATTCAAGATCGGATTTAACGAACCTCAACCTCTAAAAGGATCGAACGGAGGATACGACTGCAGAGATGTCTTTGTACTAGTCTTTTATATACATATCACTTAAATATTTAATCTGTATTTAATAAATAATAACAGACACACTTCCACTTTTGGTGATAACATTCGAGAGGCACCTGTTTGCTTATATTTATAGACACAGGAGACATAAGACTGCCTACCCTGAAGGGACAGATGCTTGGCGCGAGCTAAATGTAAATATTTTAGATAATAATTTTAACTACCTACGAATATTATTATATTATGGTTATTTTTGTAACGTGTATGCAAAAATACATCGTAAACTTTGGATAATATGGATTGTTATTTTCGGCATAATTATTTGGTATCTATCTACTGCAAAACTTGTTTGTATTTTTCACACTTACCTCAGAATAAAAGACCGAAAATGCTCACACATAAAATCACGCCATTTTCTCATTTAGAAAAGAAAAAACAACAAAAATCCATAACCTATAACATCATGCCTGTATTTCCCGAGAGGATGGGCAGAGGTGTACCTATAGTACACCCAGATTTCGCCACCTATGTTTTTAAGTCCCATGTAATAGGGGGCGAGCTTATTGCCATCAACCGGGCACAAATCCAAGATACGGGCTGCTAATAACAAATTTCAGATGGATAAAAAACCCAATAAAACTGCCCCAATCGAACCCAGGATCTCGTGCTCAGTAGTAGCGCTTGCGATCACTAGACCTACAGAAGCAGTTAATATAAAAAAATCTTCCCATAACAATAACGCGAATTAATTTCTAAAGTTGAATTACTTCAGCTGAAATTTAATTACAATAAATAGACAATAATGATTCGCGTTTGCTAAAAGGGTTAAAAACAAAACAAATAATGTACCTACTGTCAATGTTGTGAGTACTTGCACATTGTGAGCATATGTCACAATCCTTTTTACAAATACATTTGATCGGATTGTTATAACCGTTGCAAATCAAATAAAAAACCGGCCAAGTGCGAGTCGGATTTGCGCACGAAGGGTTCCATACCATTAATTAAAAACGGAGAAAAAATCATGTCTGTTGTATGGTAGCCCTTTGATTTTTTGTTATAGGGGCAACAAAATACATCATCTGTGAAAATTTCAACTGTCTAACTATCACGGTTCATGAGATACAGCCTGGTGACAGACGGACGGACGGACAGCGGAGTCTTAGTAATAGGTTCCCTAAAAACAATGTAACTAAACTGAAGTAAAAAGGGATTCTGAAAATTGCATGGCATCTACTGGGTATTATGGAATAATGTATAAGTCTGTCGCCATTTCAACAATGTTAACAGCATGGTTGTGTTTCGGCAGTTAGAGGTTAGATGGCCAGTACCTCTGTTGTTGAGGATTCCGGGTGAAGCGCGCTTCCACCTTCGGCCTGATCATTACTTACTATCAGGTGAAATTAAGGCCAAGAGCTTCAATGACATGGTTAAAAAAAAACCTTTTTTAGAGAGATATATAATTTATTATGAAAAGAAAACATAAGAAATAAGCAAATTTGATCACTGCCCTAATTACTTATTACACGTTCAATCGAAATATGAAACGTTTTGAAAAAAATTGCTAATACACCTTCATAAGTTCGAAAAAAAAATATGCTCAACAACGTAAATAACGCAATGAATGTCGTTGAACTGTCAAAATGAAACAAATTTGTCGTAATCGCTTATGAAAATGTGTTGCGTAATTAGATAGAAGGTTGATAGACCATTCTTGATGACATTTATTAAATGTATCCGCTGCTTCGCTGGTTCGGATACTTGTAACGTTTTTTTGTTGGTTGAATACGAGGCTTTTGGCTACTTTTGTATTTTATATTTTCTTTTTATGTGCGTTTTGTTTCTGCAGAATAAACATATTTTCTTTCTTTCTTTTTTCTTTTCTTTCTTGTTTTTTACGTCTTGAATTAAAATCGTGATATCTTTATCATATGTAAGTTTAATACTAATGTTTTACTACGGCATCAAAATACGTTGCATAGTTTAGAAGAAAAACACAGTCACACATACAGACATGAAAAGCGAAAAACTTTGATTTATAACATACAAGCGGCCCACTCCTGCTTCGCACGGTTTTTACGATTTGACAAAACATAGATTTTTCTAAGGAAAACGTAACTTTAATACCAACGTATATTCTCTAAACGATGGTGAAGACCTCATCAAAATCTGTTGCGTGGTTTAGAAGAACAACGCGGACAAACAGGCAACTATGCAAAAAGCGACTTTGTTTTACAATATGAATATAAGTAGATATGTAGGTAAGTATAGATATAATAGATATAGATATACAATAGTTTCTGGTTAGTTAGAAAATGCTCGTGCAGCAAAAATTGGTGATGATGAACAAAGTTATATTAATTCAAATCAAAATAAATCAAATCTAATCATTTATTTTTGCAGAAAACACTGTTACAATGGTGTTATAAAAAAATTACATGATTCTACCGTAAGGCATGCAAAATGTATACAATCAACAAATAAATAAAAACAATCATAAAATACTTTAAGATAATAAATTAATGCAATGTCATACAGATTAATTCATTATTTAATAATAGTAATATTTAAATCATTTCAATGTCGTTCCTAGAATTATTAAAACATTTAAATATACATGCATAATAATTGTTATTACTTGATGTCACTGTGAGGTCTTCAGTTTGGAAAAATTATCGTTTAAGAAGTCGTTCAAGCTATAGTAACATTTATTAACTAAAAGGCTCTTTAGACTTTTCTTAAATAAGGCAGTATTCATTGCCCTTATTTCTTTTGGGTAATTTATTGAAGATTACAGGAGCCATGTGAAACACACTTTTATGCATTAAAGCGGTACCTATATGTTTGGCGGACATAGAGGCGAAATGCGTCACGTTGTTGCCTATTATTCACTTTTGAGGCTAATGGAAATATTTTTTTATTGGTCTGAACAAATACTGAGACCTCATAGATATATAGGCTTGGGAGAGTTAAATTTTTGTACTCCTGGAGAAACGGTTTACAGGTTTCGATCATTTGAAGCCCAGACTTTTTGTTGTATTATGCACCGTTTTTGTGCTTTAAAAATTAAGTCAATATCAGTCGAATTTCCCAAAAAAATTACACCACACCTCAGCACTGAAGTAACTAAACCATGATTATGCAGTTAACAAGGTTTTAATATTTGCAATCTGCTTTAAATCTGCCTATCTTTTAATCTGCTTTTTTTTGGAAATCATTGGGAGAGGCCTATGTTCAGCAGTGGACGTCTCATGGCTGAAATGATGATGATGATGAATCTGCTTTAACTCATGTAGCGCATTCTGATTTATTAATTCTTTTGTATAGTGTTTCAATTTGGGATTTCCATTTTAATTTGATATCCACAACAACCAAGAAATTTTGTTGTTTGCACTTCAGATTCACCCTTATAGTTAATCTGAGCCATAATTGCATTCATACGCTGATTAAAATGGATTATTTTAGTTAATGCAATGTTTGCCTTCAGATTATTGCTGTCTAGCCATTGAATGATTGCATTTAGGTGACTGCTTATATCATGCTCATAAGATATTCTGTCATTACGCTTAATTGCAACAGTGCTGTCATCAGCAAAGAGTGTCATTGGGTTTGAGTTCGCATTTGGAAGGTCATTAATCTACATTTTAAAGAGTATTGAACTCAACATACCTCCTTGTGGGACACCATGCTGTATTGTACGTCCCTTTGATAGGTATGTCTCCTCCATCTTAGTTCTTATATTAAATTTATTGATTTGTGTATATTAAATTTATTGAGGTAAATTTCGATTAATTTTAAGACGTTGCCTCATAAGCTATAAGTCTCAAGCTTATTATAATCAAATTAAAATACGTACCTAGGTACTAAAGTCAAAGAACAGACGATAGTAGGTACTAAAGTCAAAGTCAAAGTTTTGATTTAGACATCGACTTTGACACGATAGTACATACACGTTACTATAACACGATCAATAAATAGCATGCCTACGTTATGTAGCCTGTATTCCAGTCTGGCTAACATTATGGTCTTGTTTAACCACATAGGACTAGTTAGGAGCCCTGTCTATAATGGACCAATTGAGCCTAGAGAGCTTTAGATTAGTCTAATGCGTTACTTCCTCCTTACATGGAGCACTTATTATCTAACCGTTTTAAACACGATTTAACTTTATCTATAACAAACTTACTACTTAAGGTGTACTACTTAGTACGTGTTCCTTTTGATATCCAACAAAGTGTTTTTTTTTTTTCGTACAAAATAATTCGTCAAAGTCACGATTATTTATGCAAAACACCCTTACGTGAAATATTAAAAAAATACATTTAAGTCATTCAGATAATTTATGTTTTAAAAAAAATGGCAACGTCACATTTTCTTTACTTGAAATATGAATGATTGGCGAACCAATAAACCTTAGATACACACATCGATTGTCTAGTGTTATGTTATCTTCGAAACTATGTGTTTTTGGAACACTTGTTCTAAGACTTTTTGTATTATTTTTACTTATAGCATAGGATACAGGAATACAATACCTTAGAGTTATGGGACATCAAAAGAAACACGTTGTATAATGGAACTGTATTTTATTTTATGTAAGAGAATGTCAATAAGATCTTCATCTTTCCCGTTTTCGAGTAATCTTACACCTGGCTGTAAAACTTGCCATTACTACCAATTTTATAAGAATATAAAATTATGGAAACTGGCAACTGTAGTTTATGTTTTATCATCTGATAGCTTGTCTACGTTTAATAATATATCTACGAAAGGTGTTCGCTGAAATATTAATTGGATTTTTTTAATGATTCAATTCAAGGATAGAGAATTTAATAAAAAAGTTGTAAAACCCTTTTATTACATCACAGCATGTGTTGAGAGCAGAATGGGAACGTAAGTGACGTTCTACAATAGACTCGTGCCATTTTTTTACACGGAAGATGGTAGGCGAAAGCAAACATTTGACAGCCACAAAAGACTGGCACACTCCACTCAAGTTCGAGTTTCTTGAAAAAAAAAGAGAAAAAAAGATAGCACATGCCGAAATCTGATTACTTACACCAACATTTGATCAAAGGGTTGCCGTTTTTGCCAAACATTGTTGATCACAAAAACTATCGGAACGTAGGTACCTTTTTGCACCCGCTTGTTTTTTGTGGAAAAAAATGCAAAATCGATTTCGGCAGATGTCCACAAAATAGAAGGGTTTAATAGATTTTTTTTTACAAAAAAATAGCGGACGCATCGACTGTAGACAATGGATGGACCGTTATGGATCGACTGTCAAATTTCGCCATTATTAAAGCTAAAGAGTTATTTAGTTGCATCATTAAATTGATGTGTTAAATAGCTGTTTTCTGTTCCATATTGGGTAATATTTTTTTATATAAAACGGAAGAGGATGCATGGTTTTTATTTATTTTCTAAGCTGTCAGTAATCGTTTAGCGTCGATTAAAATTATGTTTTCTCCGTACGGGAACTAAGTTGTTATGGATAGTTTAATTGACTTCCTTCGACTTTACATAGATATATAGACTTTAGGTAGATATATTTATACATAAAATAAAACAATATAATCCGGTGTCTGTCTGTCTGTTTGTTCGCGCACATTTCCGGAAATACTGAACGGATTTTCATGTAGTTTTCACAGGTAGATAGAAATTAATTTGGAGCAGAATATAGGCTCTGGGTCCGCTAGGACCGATGCCTGCCGGGGTCGCGGGAAAGTCCGGAAGGGATACCGTGGCCCCTGGCAACGTGCAGGCAACTGAAGGAACACGGGTTGGTTTTAGTCAGTAAGAGTCTGGTACGCCCTCCCAGAGCGGGAGAAGTTATTAGATAATTTCCCAACCAAAAAAAAGAAAAAAAAAAGGTATACTACCTTCAGTTGCAGCCCATGAGTGCCATGCGTTAGAATAATAAACACATAGGGAAGTGCATGTGTCCGTTTTGAATAAATTGACCGAAATTTAGTTGGTAATTCAAAATAGCTCGTACTAAAACAAATAAAATGTAGTGACATACACGTGTAGTGAGTCACGACACAACACTGTGTGTGTTGTGTCGTGACTCGTGATTAATGAAAAACTAAAATAAATACCCCATATCTGCTTAATACATAAAAATAATAAATCTATAAATACGAGTCGGACAAAATCATGTGACTACGTTGTTCTTGTAAACTACGTTTCGTAGTTTAATAATCACTCAAATAATCGAATAATATAATAAGTAAAAATTATAAAATATAAAATGTATGCAGTTGTCGAGTAATTTTTCGTGTTTATGTCACTATATATTTCTGTCCTTGATGGATAATTTATTTTATTTTAAAAAGTGCATTTTTATGTACCTACGTACTACGTTACCAAGCCGATGTGGTTTTATTATTAAAATAGTTTACTTATGATTGGGTAGCACTTACTATAAATTAAATGTATTAATTACGATTTTATTTATAAGAGGAATTACGTGCATGATTGGTATAATTATGAGTTATTTTGGTATCTACTTATGTAAAAATACTTAATATTAACCAGCTTCTTGTTTTTGTCTTTATTTCCGTTTAACTGAAGGCCTACCACGAGCTCTTAACGCGATCCATTTTAGGACCTAAACTGAACTGACGTCAGTTTAACGATTCAATTTAGGCCATGCCATCTGACAGCGATTGTCCCAAACTGATACGCAAGTTTTGGGTTTTTTTGTACTTGTTTGGTACCATGACGTCTATAGTGCAGCTCAACTGAAACGCTCAACTGTCAAAATTAGCGATTCAATAAAAGTGATGTAATATGCCTTTCCTGTTCTTTTCCTTATACTCTGATAAAGTTAGAGCAGCAAAGGTATACTTTAGACAGGCTATATTTTGCATTATTTCAACATTTACTCAGTGTTGCCATTTTTTTCCCCCGAGTCTGCTGTAAGACAAGTGTCGAAATAAGATGAGACATTTTTTATAGTCCGTTCAACCGATTTTTACTTCTATTGCGTTTGTGGCATGACAAATGGCAGCTTCAGTAAACACTTGGTATTGTAACCACTGTTTTGCTTATAATGTTCAAACGATTTTATATAGAAGTCAAAATCGGTTGAACGGACTGTAAAACGGTTTATTTAAATGTCTAATCTTATTTCAAATGAAGTATAGGTTAGTCACATTTTTTTTGTTCTGTTACCGACATTCGGTCGCTGTTTTGGAGGTCCATTTGAAGATTTGAGAATGAAAATAAAATATAACAGGTAATAAAAGTATTTTTTTAAACGTTATCCAACTTAATATCACCCAATAATTAATGAAAAAGTTAGTGAAGATGTTTGGATGTTTGTTAGATACATAATAATGGCTCAACGGCAGATTTTTTTTTATCCCGGTAGTATTTTCCTGTGGGATATTTTTTAGAAATGACTTAGTTTTACGTCCTCGACTCGGGCGGAGCCTCTGTTTGGTTTCAATATATTCATCATGCTGAATAGTCTTTCCAAATCAGCGTTCGAATCTGCAGTGGTTTCGGCATTTGAAAGAAATAAATCGAAAAATCACTGACACTGTTTTAGTAAAACAATAAAACATGCCATTATCTTGTTATTTTAATATTTTCTCGAGTCAAAGTTTTAGTAATTGATTGCATTGTTTTATACAAATTGAATTAAACTAACCACTAGACAAAACTACCAGCCACTAAAAGCAAAATTTATTCGCCAGTAGGGGTGTCCAAACCCCCAGGTTTAGTGGAAATCCCACTAAGTTGACAACACTGCTTTTCTACGATTTTGTCATTGGCCACAGATAGAAAAAACGTGAAAAGAAAAACTTTTGTTACGTATTTCAAATAAGGTAGTTTTTGATAGTGTTTTAAAAATGGTTTTTCATTTTTCTTCAATCATTTTACATTTTTATATAAAAGCATTAGTATAACATCACTTGTAATTAATAGAAAATTAAATTATAGCACAATAATTTGGAAATTAATCATGCCTTTACGGTGGAACAAAACATATTTGAAAAATGTTACTTGGTTCTGAACGTGTCTGACACTAAAATGTGCTAGAAACAAACTTATTTGATAATATTAGCACAGTCTATAATTGCTCTTTACACTGTGATATTAGCGTTGTCTCTTTTTCACTAAAAAAGTTTCAAACGCGGTTCAGCCACAAATTGCGATCTTTCATTCACTTAACAATTCAAATGCCGCTGAGCGTAGCGTGGACGTCGTGGTACGACTTTAAAGCGATGTAGTTTAGGAACCTAAACGTAAATATCTTGGTTTTGAATCATTTTTAATTAAATCATGGTCACTTCAAACCACGGATATAGATAGTGCAATCCACGACGACGCGCCCCACTCCGCTCCGTACTAAAGTACATCTTGCAGTACAGTCATCGCGGAGTGGGGTGCGTCGTCGTGGATTGCACTATCTGTATCGATATTTTTGGTTAATTAACGAGAATATCCGTAAGACCATAGGTTAAAACAGCCCACAGACAATAATAGCCATTGTTTAGCAGTAAAAATAGTGATTTTAATATTTATCCTATTTTATGTTTCGTACTTTTCGCTCTATCTAGTAACTTGGGACATCTTTATACTAACGAATATAAAAACTGAAGAGTTTATGTTTTTGTTTTAACGCGCTAATCTCTGGACCTACCAGTTCGATTGAAACAAAAAAAATTGCATTTGATAGCCCAATTCTTGAGTACCTAAGCAGACTATTAATGACAGGAGACAATTTAACATCACGCTTCGAAGGCGGGTGAATCCGCGGGGCACAGCTAGTATAATAATATTTGCTTTAAGCATCGTCGGATTCAGAACATGGCCGCAGTTTTTCTGTGCACAGTCTAATGCCTAAAAAGGTCTGTCGCCGCACTTCATTGGGATTCAAACTAAGTAGCTTAGACTTAGTGCACACCATGTTTAAAGCTTTCTAACTCTTTATCATTTACGATTAATATGTTGTACGCATAATTTGCGTCATCTTTACCTGGTTCTGGAGTTTGGCCACGTCTTTCTTGTTAGTTACGGAATATTTTTAAATGATGTCTGGGTCCCGGCTGTCATTTATAGATCTTTGACAGTCGTTACGGGTAGTCAGAAGCCCCAAAATCTGCCAACCAGTCTTAAGGGGTATCGTATTACTCAGTAACTGGGTTGTGGAGGTCAGATAGGCAGTTGTTTCATGTAACTACTGGTATTCAGCTACATCCAGTTAGAATGGGAACCAACCCCAACATAATTGAACAAATAAATGTAAAGGCCGATAATGATCTAGCGATATTATGGAAAAACTTTAAAGCCAAATATTTTGGAATTGATAATTGTGTCGATTCCCTTGTTCACAAGCTAAACTAAATTTAAGTTTCTTTTTAATTAAGAAAAGGACAGAAGATACATTTTAGTTTAGTCATCATTAATTAAGCATTTTAGTTTATTCAGACACTAATCCATACAAGATTAGACGTGATTAAAAACTTGTCCACTAAAATTACGTCAATATACGTCAGGCGCTGATTAATTTGACAGGACTAAACTAAAATTTATCTTCTGTCCAACAGAATCGGCATTAAATTAGTTCAGCTTTATTATTAGAACTAGAATTTGGAATTATGATTTCTTTATTTTTTTTAAGGCAGATCGTTAATATTAGATGTGTTTTGTGAGAGATGATATTATGATAAGAAAATAAATACTGAAGAAATAAATTGTCACTGTCGAACTGAAATAAATTAAATGAAAAAAAATATGGATGATGATAATCTAGGAAAATGTTCTGAAGCAGTGAGTGCTAAAAGTCATAGGTGTAACAACTGAGGATGGAATTACTTGCACAAATAGTAAGTATAAAACAAAATGCGGTTATTCACAGTGCAAGCCCCAGTGACGTACCTAAATATATATAGAACATAGAAGAAGCACAACACAGTAGGTAGGTAAAGTTTAATTAGATTTTGAAGCAAACAGCCCTATTATCGAGTTTAAAAAGAAAATATTCTCCTCACCACAAAAACTGATCAAAACCTTCGTACGTTTGATCGGCAATCCAGACCAAAAATTTAAGATCTCTCTATATAAAGCAAGTGAGAATTTTGGACTTTATATTTTGATACTTAAGGTTCGTTGTAGTCCAGCAAAGTTCTCAGAGAGGTCAGGATGTTTGGTAACTCTTTACTATGGAACGCGACGTAAATTCTATCTTGAGGGTTACCTTGTATGGAGATGAAAGGGAAAGCCCTCTGCTTCGAAATAAACGTATCAGTATTTTAGACTCTGAAAAAAAAAGTTGCGGCTATGGATTTTGTTTTGTATTTGGAATCTCTGCCACGGTGGAAAATGCAGAAATTTTCCGAAGTTGTGTGGAACGAAACTTTCCTGCGGAATTTAAAATAAAGCATTTGGAGAGAAAAATAAGCAAAAACTTCTTTGAACATTCCGGCAATCTTAGTCATCAAAGAGCTTCCAAAGTTTCAACCCATCCAGAAAATACCAAATAAATCACAAACTATCCATATAGAAATTCGGAATAAAATCTTCAATATACATTTCAAATCCCTATTGTATTTTAAGCGGTTCGTTCCAAAATAAAGGTATGTATCGGTGAAGCTTGCTGTCGCCATGTCGTGCGTTCAAAAATGCATTCGCAGGATGTGTGGAATCTTTCCCTTACCCATATATAGAGGAAGCTTAGACTAACAAGGCCGGGACCAAACGATGTGCAAAATCGATTAAAAGCATTCGAATTAATCGATTTATTCGAATCGTTGCATTGGCTGGTTAGAATTATTTGAATTTAGAACATAATCAAGTTAATTGTCATTAGTGAATTGGTTTCGGTGTTTGTTATCGTGTTTAGGTATTGGCTTTATCAAAGTGTTACATATAGTTTGCATATTTGACAATTAAATTATTGAATATCTTTGCATAGAAGTAGGACCAATTAGGTAGCGCCGTAGCGTATTCCTGTTCGTCCTACAACAGTGGCGGGTGCTACCTAATTGGTCTGTTGTTAAAGTGCCAAAATTACGGCGTTTGCGTTTCATCAAATAGATTCTTTGCCCAAATCCGAATCCTGAAATTAGAGTACCTACCTACCATTACATTTTGAAACAGTAAAATCAAATTCAAACTCAAAGCATTTATTTCAGTTAAACCATTTACAGGCACTTTTGAATTGTCAAGGAGTCGTTCAGTTAGTCTGAAAGTTGAAGCTAGTTGCCCATTCCAAAACATCTTTATGGAGAAGAACGGGCAAAAAACTCCAAGGACACTCTTTTAAATATAAAGATTATAATATCCTGGGTACATTACTCTTGTTGCTTCTTTAGTGAGAACAACAAAAAAACGATTAAAAATATAAGATCCCTGGCAGTCTAAACTGACGCGCCCGTTCACGAACATGACGCGTGGATCAGCACCATCCAGCTCAACCATTTTGTAGGGAACCGAATGATCCAACACACGCCACCATCAGTGAGGCATTTAAGTGAGCATGCCATACTCTCAACTATCCTGCTCTTTCAAGTCAACGTACAACATAATAATTATAGTATAAGTAGAAGTATTTTATTAAATGTATCCAAAAAATTACTCATTGGTTTTCAATTCCCTCAAGAACAGAGCAAATATCTTTTATGAACTTAACATATTTATATTCAACTCCATTTTACAATACTTAATTTATATTAGTCGATATTGTTATAAGGGCGTTACTTTTGGTTTTACGACGTGAAGCAGTGATTGCAAAATGGCTTAATTCGTTTACGAAGTACCTATATCGAGTTTAGCATTGGCTTGTCTTGATTTAAATTTGCGTTTCCTAGTACATTCGACGACAAACTGCTTTTTATAAATCATTTTATTTTTAAGAAACCCATCAGTGTTAATGATTTTATAAATATTGGTAACTTATTTAAACTTATAAACTAAAATATCTAATCCAAGAATGGACAAGCCAAATAATCATATATTTTTTTAAGGATTTTGAAAACATGTCGTATCATATCAAACGTACAAAAAGAAACGTTGTAGATATGAAAAAAAAACATAAACCATAATGAGCTATAAAACAGATCTTAAGAATATCACATTCAAGCATGGGACCCAATACAGTCCCTTGGGGAACACCGACAGGTAATGTCGGGATTTGCACAAAATCATCATCGCAACCCATTGCTAGGCTTGTAGCAAAGGCTATTGTATATAGTTCTAGAAAAAGAAAGAATGTAGAACAGTGGAATTGCATTAGCTCCATCTCTATTACTTGCTAGTTTTTGAATATCTTAATCAAATGCTTTAAATTGTTTTTCTAAAGTTAAAGTCGTGAAAAACATTGCAAGTAAGTCTTTGACTTGATAACGTGTGTTTTACTGTAAAATGAGCCTTATCACGTATTTAAACTAATTACAAAGTAAAATGAGCACTATGAAAAGTAAAAAACAGAAAAGTGAAGAAAATTGTGTAAAGTCACTTGGTAGAATATTGTAAAGTAATTCTTATTGATTGACCCAAAACTCCAAATTCAATGGCTGACGTAATGTTTGAACTGGAATTTTGCTTAATTTTTAATTATTATCTTTTATACTTTATGAAATGGATTCTTGCGAAAGTCAATGTTTTTTTATTTTAAAGGAGTTAAGTCAAGGCATACTCTTAATCTTGTTTATTCTAATTTTATGAACTAATTTAACTTGTTGGAAATTAGATCCATTTAGCCATTATAAATGTAAAGCAATGCTAGTAGCACGTTTAAGTTGTTATCTCATGTGCTATGTAGTGTAAAGTTGAACAACCCGTAATCGGTAGGAGCCAGCGAATAAATCGAAAAAAAAAACTATTTAAAATCGGTTCATTGACTTGTTACAATGCGTTGTTAATACTTGTTTGTTCCTTTATTTTTTCTGATAATATATAGTCTGAAATAATGTTTTATACTAATAAAGTTCATTTTATTATAACTATTTTACCATTTCTGTGGAAGTCTGGAATATTCACCCTTTTCTAATTGTTTAAAATTCACAAGGGGTATTTTGGATTTAACTATGCAAAAAAACGAAATTCTTTTACGTACAAAAACCATCCACTTGAACGTGAAATCAAAAGAGATCGTTCTTAAAATTGTTTCATAAAGTTTTCGTCAAATTAAAGAAACAGCTATATGTTGGTCAATGTCAAGAACGTTTGTCAATTCCTAACGTTGGTTCTGTAATGAAAACAGCTAGTACCTTGACTTATCAAGTTGAACCAAAGCGAACTTCCGTCAATTGTGTTCCAGATAACAATGTTGAATTTCCTCTAGACTCTAGATTATCCATAATAACTGGTGTTTTAAACATACTGCACTAAACTTCTATAACCTTAATCAAAACAACAAAAAAAAAAAAACACATAAACCTACAAAACTTCTGAAACGTCAGAAGTTAGGAGCACGGTTCCAATTGGTCATTTATTGTGGAGAAGAGCCGACAAGGAACTCCACGGTTACTCTGTTAAAAATAATTGGCTTTTTTTCAAATAACAGTGTTATAGGTATGGGATGCAGGTCTTTCAACAAGTACCACTGTACCAGGTACTTAACAAAATAGAAGATGGTCAACAAATCTACAGTTCAATAAGCCTACAGCGTTCTCACATTGACCGCCAATTTTTTTTGTTTTTTTTTTTTGTTTTTTTTTTTGTTTAAGGTTGTATTCTGAGCGAAAAGCGAAGTAATAGTGCGGGCGGGCGATGCCATCTGTTATTATGACTTCCACGCAAACGAAGTGGCGTGCCGACACTAGCAGGAAATACACATGTTTTGCACAAAAGTATGCTAGAAGCTTGCATGCCTATGTGCTATAACCGGCGTGCGTGTATGACCTGATGTATGAACGTAAAGGACGCAAAGTAGTTTCTGCCCACCTCCATGGGAAGAAGGCGTGAGATTATTTAAGTATGTATCTTCTGATGAGCGAAACACAAAAGCATGCAAGCTACTCGCATACTTTAGTGCAAGCTACAGGCACTATGTGCTTAAAAGGTGTGCTTAACTAGTGACCGCAATACATGGTCCATCTTTGTTCGTTTTATGACCTCGTATCATATCATTTATAGCTTTAATTAATAGGACTTCGTTAATATAATAATTGTATTTTTTTTATTACCAAACCGCTACTGTCTTCGAGATTACTATGAAATAAGGTTATGGATACATTTCGTCGCAAGTAGCTGACGCTGTGTTAACTGCTTCGCAAATGTCATGGCCGAGTTTATCACTGTATTATGAATATTACGATTACCTACTGAATGTTTATTCATTACCCCGTTCGAGCTATTATTTAAAAGTTGACGTGTAGTTTGAGGTGTCGAATGCTTGTGATGGTTCAAATTTTTTGGGACGACGGATATTTGGTTGGAGTTGTTTTTTACAATTTGTGATATTGGGTCAATCCTAACTAAGATTATAAATGCCAAAGTGAGGTTTGTTTGTTTGCTATTCTTTCACGCTAAAATGGCTGAACGGATTTGAATGAAATTTGGCACGTTAATAGACTATGACCTAGGACATAGGATACTTTTTATCTCGATATTGCCACGGGATCGAGACTAATGTGGGTGAAACCGCGGGGCACAGCTAGTATGTAATATTATTGTTTTACCTTTTATGACAATTTTAAAAACTAGGGATGCATCGATACGCCTTTTCGCCGATACGATACCGATACCGATACTCTTATAAAAATATCGGCGATACCGATACCAATACCGATACGCTTACTGTGAATTGTGAATTATCAATTGTCGAAATTTTAAAATGATTCCATATCGCACTTTTGTGTTTTGAAGTTAACATGACTGCTGATTATTTTATTTCACTCAAACAACACGAATGTATGACAAATTCTAAGCGCGACAACGGTCAACCTAGCGAAATATTACTGATATGCGAGTGCGAGGCCAAAGCGGGCGGGAGAAACAGGACACGGGGTTTCCCCGAGCATAGTTCGTGCCTCGTATGCAACGAAATAGACGCGAGGCCAAAGCGGGCGGGAGAAACAAGACACTCACAAGCGCGGGGTTTCCCCGAGCATAGTTCATGGCTCGTTTGCAACGAAATAGACGAGACAACACGTTCGTTTACACTACATTTTTAAATTAAAAAGTATCGTTGAATCGGTCATAAAAATATCGTCGATACCGATATATCGGCTAACCCGAAGTATCGCCGATATATTGGTATCGGTATCGGATGCATCCCTATTAAAAACCCATTCTATTAGCAGCCGTCTAGGTGTATGCAAGTTATCTAATATTATTTTTCCTGATTTTTTTATTCTTAAACCATTATTTCTAAATGTTCATCTAGCAAGTTAGCAAACACGTAATTCTGGGAATCGTTCACATTACCACAGTCGATTAGATATGCAAATGTAGTACCTGCTATACTCTTAATTACACTAAGGCATCATAAGACACAATATTCGACCATTAATTTGTACAGGTGATCTGGTATCCGGCTACTTTTAGTAGTAACAATTTTTCCACTACTTGGAAACACGCGAAAATCAATCTTATAGTAACGAAAGATGGATGAAGTCATGTGTATATAGATATGTGAATTGCAAGCATATGGCTAGTAGTTCTGCAATTATACAGGAACATATGCTTAAGGCACGTGCCACTGGCAGAACAGGAATGGACATCAGGGGAGCCATTTTTTATTCTGAATATTTTTTTGTCTTGAAGTTTTTTAGCGTTGACAAAGAAATAATAATACTGAGTTAAATATTATTATAATTTACTGTTAATGCTTTTGCTGTAAGGAGATATATATTTTGACGGAAGTAGGAATCATATTTTTGTGTCGTATGATGTATTTTTGTTTTGAAGATTTTGTTTCACTGCAAAATATCTTGAAAATGTCTCCACAATATAAAAGTATTCTAAAATAAATATTCATGTCTTTCATGTTGTTTTCCAATTTTTGGTTCTAGGACATGCCGGTTTGCTCACCATGTTTTCTTCACCGTTTATCATAGTTTATGATCTAATCAACATAATACTTAAGTTATCTTGAATCTAACTGTAATAATGAAAACTTCGATAAAAAATAATGAGAAATGTAATGAAAATAGTAAGATGAATTAACTTTTATTCCTATAAAAAGTATAACATTTTTAATTGCATTTTATACATAAATGAATTAGTTAAGATAGTTAAAACTTAATTATATTTATAAGAAGTCAAATTCAAACCTCTAATAATTCCCATTTTGCTCCTAAATAACATTAACTAATAAATATTATTGAACTATTACAAAGATAGAATACTATTTTCAAAGATTTAATTTTTTATAAGATTAGGTATTTAATTTATACATAAATAAATAAAATATGATTTAATATTACTGTATTATTATTATTGTAATCCTGCCGAAATCATAATAAGACACGGCGTTGATTGTGCGTGCCAAAGACTGGCAGATAGCCTTTAAGGAAACTTAAAAGGACCTGTCGATCGTAATATTCTGGCTAAACGATAACCTGTTAACCCTTAACGCACTTAAAACAAAATGTATAACATTTTCTGGTTCTTCCGCGTCTCAACCATCGGACACACTAAAAATTATTGCTCACACTTGTCATCACTCTAGTCCTAATTGTGTCTGCCTACCTCTCATACGCACTACAGACATGAGGTATCTAGGAGTGCAAATCGACTCCCGTTTTAGCTGGGACAAGCATATAGGAAATATAGTTTCCCGTACAAGAAAACTTCTGTACATTTTCAAAAAATTAAGATCTTCTGCTGACCTAGAGACACTAAAATTAGTTTATTTTTCCCTAGCACAATCGATACTAATGTAAGTACTGTATACCGGCGTGGGGAGGCCCGTTTGCTACTGGTATGCTGCTAGTAGAGAGAGCGCAAAGGGAGTTCCTAAAAGTGCTTTTAAAGAAGCCTATTAGGTATCCCACTGTAACTTTGTACCAACAATACTCTGTACTCACAGTAAGATATAACTTATCAAAAAACAAGTGCAAAAAAGAATTAGAAATCCTCTTACTAACGTTAAATTACCGGGAGACTGAAGATCTTTTCAAACCAATCCAATAGATTTATCTCAGAAACAGACGCATACATACACTCACTCACACATACACTCACGAATGCACTCACACATACACTCACACATGTACTGGCAAATACACTCACACATACACTCATACATGCAGAATCACTCATTTATGCACCCTCTTGCACGCACACAAATATTAACTTAAGTAAATAAGTAGCTTAATTTTAATTTAATTTTAGTTTATAATATTAATTGATTTTATTATTTTTAAATTACTTTTACTGTTTATTTTATCACCATATATTTTTTACAAGTTCACTATATATAAAGTACGTTCGAATTTTTTATTTATTATCTAACCTATCTTGGAAGGCGCGATTTTCATTCATTAGTACAGGAACCAACGATACACTTTTTTCTGTAATGTTCATTTTAATTGGAAAATTGTTTAATGAATCTTTTTTTTTTTTTCTTGCTGAAAATCCATTTTCGTTTGTCCTCAGCGTGCTCACAACACAACACATAACTCTGAGTGAACTCATTCCTTCTATTGTTTCTTTAATTTTCTCTTCTACAAACCGTGAGGTGATGAGATTTCCCACCGGCAAAAATTAATCTAATTCTAATTGAACTACATCCATAAACACTTTCATACGCTTTAAAAAAAAAAAATCCTTCCTTATTGTTATCGCTCGATAGTAACTCTTGTGCAAAGTTTTATGCTTATGCACAAGCTAAACCACTAGGCATGGTTTAGCCAGTGCATTTTCTGTCAGTAAATTTAAGATTTTTGTTACGTAGGGAAAAAGTTTTTAAACGATCTTCTCCAGACATTTTTGTTCTCTCTACTCCCTAGTTTTTTTTTCAAAATCAGTCTGCAAAGTGCACAGTGCCGTCACCTGTGTCTTACACCTGTTATTCCAAGTTTTATTTGAATTCCTAATAACGAGTACGTATTTAATAGGAACTAATCGATCGCCATTAGATATTGTAAGTCTGTTCGTAGTAAAATTGCTAACGTTTTTCTGTATTGACACCTTGCTCATTATTATTGTGTTTATGGTGATTTTATGAGTGTTGGTCATGGTATTTGATGTTGGGCAAGCTATTGAGTCCAATGCTGGGTAATTTTATGCTAGGAAGGAGGTTTTCGTATGAGAATGAAGCGATAGAACACTATGTATGGCCAATATTGGTCTTTGGGTACAGATGTCAAGACAATGGGTGTTATTATATTGTTATGCGCTTGTAATTTCTTTTTTCTTGCAGTGAATGTAATAACTGAAGGCTGCGCCAAAAGAATAATAAAACTAGACAGTTATATTCGTACAAATATGTATGTTCAAAATAATACCAAGTGAAAATTGAAGTACAATAAAATAGATGAAAAACAAGCATAATTATTATCTTTGTCTATTCACCAACATTCACCTTTCGCTTGCTTCGTGCTACTAGTTACTAAACATGATATAACAATTCAAGATAGCCACTAATAGCAATAGCCATTACGGTGACATAAGAAAATGTTATCGTTTTTCCTAATACGCCACGTGGCCGCGTGGGTGCGTCGCGGACACCTTCTATGCATTCGTGGGATCCTGGTACTTCGATCTGCTGTTAAGATGACTTTAATCCGGGTTAAATGGTTTAGGATTTAAACTAATAACGGTTAAGGTAACTTTTTGTTCTTATTTTTTGTTTTTTTAACCTTTACATAATGTAGTGTGTGTTTCTGTTTTGATAAAGTATGGAATGGAGGGATTGTTTGTGCTATTATCTATTTTGTGTCTATGGTGTCATTAGGATTTAACCGGTGAATAAGGCAGTATAAAACAATTAGTATAGCAACAATTTTTGTCGTTAAAAGTTTGGTCGCAGCAACAAAACAAAACATATCCAAATTTTGTTGGTTCAAAAATTCTGTAGTCATTAGAAATATTGATTCAGATATTTATCATCATTTTAAATCAAGTTCATATTAGGAGCACGATGATCCTTCAGCGAATTAATTATTTATCATAATTAGTTAATAATTAATGGTTTAACTTTCCTTCCTTCCTGTGGACTTTGAACTCTATCAAAGTTATATTTGCGTCAAAAGTACATCCTTTGACGCAAATATAACTTTAAAAATTAGAAGTATTCTTATTTTATTGATCTAAACTCTAAATGCTATACACTAATTCTATCTACTCCTTTTTATATACATGTACATATTATCGTTATTATTTTAAGTCTGCGTTAGTTTTCAATTATTTACCTAAATATTATCTTGAGACAGCCACACAAATACACACTCTACATACCACCTTATTACATGCGTAAAGAGGTAACCCTTGTTTAAATTCTTCAAAATACATTGTTACTAATGATACCTACTTAGCCGTATTTGTTCCTGCTTAGGAGCACAAGATACCCTATATAAATTATAAAAGAATAATTGACGGCCTATTAAAATTTAAACATAATGTTAATACATCACTTAGGCATTTGCAGCTTGTATGTTACTGTTGATAGTCAGTGCCTGGATCCAGATGCGATCTAGATAACCTAGGCATTATTTTCAGATACACCTTGGCTGAATAAAGCTATTCAATTCAAAATTAGCGTGTTTTATCTGGCGTTGTTTTTTTGAACGCGTGTGTACTGTGTGTTTGTTTGTTTGTTTGTTTGTATGTAGGGTGTAATCTCCGGAAGTACCAGTTGGATTTGAAAAATTCTTTTTGCATTGGATAGTCCAATTCTTGAGGAAGATTATAGGCTCACGGATGAAGTCACGGCCAGAAGCTAGTTTATTATAAAATTAATTAGCTTCTGTGGCTTCTTTCGCGTGGAAGTCGTAAGATGCATCATATACTAAAATAAAAGATAACTGCGCAATTATCTAATTCATTTTCGCTGAGCGTTCTATCTGGCTTTTTTATATTTGCTCAGCTCCTAAGGATTATAGCGTGATATTAAATACCATATAACTTCCTCAAGCAAACAAACTCTTCAGCTTGACTATGTTCGTATAGATTACGTTATAATATTGAATGTGACGATGATATGGAGAAAATCCACAGAGCTCATGGTCCCATGACCTTTCGGCGCATTGTAAAAATCAGAGGTGTCTCCGAAAGGGGTAAACATCTTAATTATAATCCTATCTAAACTCGAATATCTATTTGGGACTATACAAACGTAAAAAATCTATTAAATAAAATATTGTAGATTTTTTACGTTAAAAATCTATTATGTCGAAAATATAAAATTAGAACTGAACATAGCAAATATTTAATAAATTCGGTACACTAGAACTTTTTACTCTGACTGTACTTTAATATGTGCTCAGGTACGTAATATCTACAAACATAACTAATGTATATTATGTAGAGTTGCCAAACAGGAGCGTTGCCAGACGGGAGTAACCCAAACCAGAAAAAGCCCTTATATATCCTTTTCGTATCCTTTTGAAGCCCTATCAATGCTCCAGGATACTTTTTCGATATCTCTTTTCGTTTTTGAGAAGTCTAAGACTTTTTTACAGGAGTTTTATGCTTTACTGTATGTAGCCCTTTCTGTAACGCATCTTTTGATACCATTTTCATTTCTCTATCTCAATAATTGAGGACGCTCCTACTTTTCTTGAAAATGGGTACCCAACTGAAGATATAGAAAAAAAAAATACGTAAGAGGCTTAGGGCATAGTGTTTCGAACAAAAATCATCCCTAAAGGCGGAGGCTAGCCATAAAAAAACAAATTTATCAGTTATCTTATCACAAAGAAGAAAGGCAGTACTCCATATAATTAATTTGGGTGTCGCAGACTTCGCGTAAATTCGTAAAAATAGTCTCAAAAGATAGATCAAATCGGTCAATCGGTCAAATTAAGATAAAAGGTTATCACAGCATATTTTCTTAAATATTGGTTTTCACCAGACACTTTGTTAAAAAAGCAAATGGCCCCGTATAAACACACCCCATGACAGTAAATCAAAGAGTTCATTATGAAGTAAACAAACGAATAAACAGTATAATATGACATTCAAAGATGGCGGAAATGAATAGTTCTAATAATGGCTACAGAAGGGAAAAGTGGCACTAGTAGCTGACTTTTATTATTTTTTGCCCTCTACACATTGGACCTCTAGAAGAGCGTCACATCCCATTTATTGTACTCTATACACTTCTATGTAAAGCAAGCAGTCTTAATTACGTTAGGATTGACAAAATGTCTTTTGTTATTACTACTAATGTGAACGTCCTCCAAACCAATATTATAAATGCGAAAGTAAGTTTGTTTTTTTGTAACGCTTTCACGCTAAAACGGCTCCGTTCAGCCGTTTTTGGATAGCACACAGATAAACCATGCCCTGGGTAAGAACATAGGCTATACTTTACATCCTGGATCGGAGACGAAGTTGCGGGTCATTGATAGTATAATATAAAGGCATATCAATGAACACAACGCTTTTGGATAAAGGACAAAGAGAAAGGACAAAGACGTTGAAATAATATGAAATAAAATTTATTTGCAAGAATTTTAGTACATTACAGTTGGTCGGGTTATTTAACAGTTTCTAAAACAAGCATGCAAACATTACATGAATTAATTAAATTAATTATGCTAATAAAATTGGAAAATACATCAAAGATAGTTTAATAAGAATTAGAATGTCAATCATTTGTCAAATTATAAAAGTAAAATGTCAGTAAGAGTTTACTGACATTTTACTTTTATTCTAATTATGAATATATGAATGAGTATTCACAGAATATAATGATTTTTCTATAAACCATTTGAATAACGCTGTTTTAAAACGGTTGATTGGCAGTTCCCTATATGATTTTGGTAATTAATTATATATCCTTATAATTGGAAAGCAACTTCTGTGATATATGTAAGTGGCTTTTCATTGGAGGAATCATTAGTATATCAGGATATCTTGTGTTAAACGTAACAGTGTATCCAAGACGTTGAAATAATTCGGAGTGCATTTTAACAAATTTACAACATTCTAATATGTATATACCGGGAACAGTTAATATTTTTAAATCTTTAAAAAGAAGTTTACATGTCTATGGTGGCACATCACAAAGAGCACACAGCAGTTGGTTAACATCGCCCGACGTTTCAAGCGACTGGTGCCGCGGGACATTTGTCCAGTGAATGCGTGGCCTTATCATTGACAATACATGTCAGAACTGTCAGTCGTGATGTCATTACAAATATTTTCAATGTTAGGTATTTAGGTAAAATGTCTTTGCCAATACCTAATATCTTATTATATTCATGCAAGGTTCAAAAACGAATGTAGAATTTAAGACCTGTGAAGATATTCGGGCTGTGGAGGCCATGCATCCCATCATGTTGTCTTACTGTCTTGGTCGGCTTATTCCTACCTATTATGCATTAAGCAAAAACAAAATATTTATTTGGTAATTAAATAAACCATTTTTATTATTTATTTATTTAATTCTTCAAGCATATTAATGTACAGAGGCAGACTTAATGCAAAATTTCTATCAGTCAACATTTGGGTGATGCAGAGACAAACAGTATTATATTATTACATTCTCATTTTAGAAGAACTTCTTCGAATAACTGAGTAGCCGGCGCAGTCGTCACGCTTGTCATCAGCATCACCATACGATGCTCATCACACTCATACTAGCATCAACTGTAACCTATGGCATTGCATTAGACTCGATCATCTCTACACACCTTTTTTTTTTTTTTTTTTGGGTGGGAAGTCATCAAATGACGTCTCCCGCTCTGCGTGGAGCGGGAGGGCGTGTCAGACTTTTACTGACTAAAACCCACCCATGTTCCTTCTCTTGCCTGTGCAATGCCAGAGGGCCACGGTATCCCTTTCGGACTTTCCCGCAACCCCGGCAGGCAATGGTCTCATCGGACCCCTTCATTCGCTGACATCTCTTTGAGGCGCGCGTGGAACACAACGCGCCGTCGACCCGGGCTTGGTCCTTACCGGACGGGTGAGCTACCCATTGCTCACCGTCCGCAAGCCCACGCCTACGGTGGCCGGGAATCAGCAATTGATTCCCGACGCCCAGGGCGTCTCCTCCCGCCTTATCCGAAACAGGTACCTCCCGAAACAGCCGTGTCCAGTGAGGACCTGCGTCAGGCGGAAGGTGAGGACGCCGTAGCGCCTCTCCAGCCACTCCTCAAAGAGGGGACTTATCATCGCCGCAATAGTGGCGTGCCCAGCACTGGGTTGCGACAATCGCACTCTCCATGACGCCATGAGATCCCGTCGGAGCTCTGTCCGCTGTGCCGCGATTTCTTGCGGCATCGGAGTCAAGCCCCGGCGTTTCGCCTCCTCGCGCCACTGCCAAATATGCGCGAGGACTTTTGCCTCCAGATCCCATGGCGGTAATCCGGCAAGGAGGCTCGCCACCTCACCGGAGACCGTGCGGTATCCCCGGACCAGCCGGGTGGCCATGACCCTCTGGGACGCGTTCAACCGGCGGGCAGGCCGCCGCCGCAACGAACGCGCCCACACCGGTGCCCCGTACAGGGCCATGGACCGCACGATCCCCGCGTATAGCCTCCGGCAGGAGGCGTGCCCCCGTGGACCCCCTAGATTGGGCAGGAGCCGCTTCAAGGCAGCCCCGGCCCGGTCCAGTCTGGGAGCCAAACGTCGGAAATGCTCCACGAAGTTCCACCGACTGTCGAGGACGAGTCCCAAGTACTTCATCGTCGACTCGACGCCGATGTGAACCCCTCCTACCGTAATTTGGGAACCCGACGGTGGCGCATTCCGAGGACCATGAAAACACATGGCCTCGGACTTGTGCAAGGCCACCTCGAGTCCCAACTGCCGGATTCTGGCCACGATTGTCGCAACCCCGTGTGTCGCTAGTTCGACCGCCGCATCTCTACACACCTGGATTACGAATAAAACTAGTTGGTAAGCAAACTAATCCACAAATATTTACAACGACACATCAAGACAAAACAGAGTAATGACATTAAAATATGACAAAGACTTTTCTGATTTGAAGGTGACATCAATAGATTTTAATGTTGCCATGGAAGCTAAATTCTCCAAAAAACGTATACATAGTGGATTCATTTAACTGTCATACACAATAAGCAATTTAAACATATTTCTTTATATAAAACATGTTGCAAATACAAATAGGTACTGGCTCCAAAGCTTGGAATAATACTCTTGTGTTTCAAGGGACAGAATCCTGCTTCTCCAAAATGTCTTAGATTTGAAGAAACAGAATTGAGTAATCAATAATAATTAACGTCTTGTCCTGTAATACTCCTCTAAATAAAGAGGTAGTAAAAGTCTCTTAAGAACGCGGCGACCGTTGAATTGTCCAGACAAACGTAATACCTAAACCATTTGCAATTTAAGCATTTTTCCACCATATTATGTTGATATATGGATTTAGACAGTATTTATCTAGGTTTTAACTTCTTTTATTTTTTTCAAAAAACATACCTAAAAAATTAAGTAATTGATTTTCGCACATTTTTACAGCGTAAATGACATGTTTTCATATTATTTTTTCTGTATTATAAACAAAAATATTTGTAATATCGTTTCAGCAGAAGCAATATATGTAATAGCATATTATTAATATACAAAATATCGAAAAAAAAATGGAGAAGCATTGAGTTTTCATTCATAATTTTTGGTATTACGGAACACATCCAAATTTATCATACATTTTCGACAGCTGGTACTGCTCACTGTAGTTCATTGATTTATTATTTTTTATTTATTTTCAAATAATCAGATAACAGAGATCCGTAGTGTTAGTAAAATACCTTATAACTAGTGTTAGTATTTATATAAATTAAGATGACATTTTGGGTTTGAGTCAATTTGTAGAGAAGACGAAACCAGTTTCTCAACCGGTCATTCTCTCCACAAAATGCCTCATAAAAGGCGAAAACACATTTTCAGTCACTGTTTCTAGAATGCTGTTGCCACTGGCCCGGGTTCTAGCTGCCACCGACGCTATTTTCTTCCGCACAATTGCGTGGAAGCCGTCAGTACGGTTCTGCGTAAACATCTCTGACGCACTACAGAACCGGGGCAGTCTCAAGAGCATTCTAAAAACATTGTTGTACTGGACGCGCAGGACATCTAGCGACCGTTTGGTGTAGTTGATCCACAGACCACCCGTGTACAGACCCTGACAATACGCTTTGAAAAGCGTTATTTTTACCGGAGTAAATTGATAGAAATCTTCACGTAATGAAAAAAGAGTTATGGTCCATGCACCTTTCTCTGAGAAAGTGTGAATTTGTCAAAATGAAAATCCAAAAAAGGTTTGTCTTGTGATAAGGTATCACCATATCGAGTAAGTTCTTACAAACACAATCGTAAATAAATATATCCAAGTCCGTAAACAAATCAAAGGTCTTGTTTTGTTTACGGACTTAGATATATTTATTTACGATTTGGTTAGACTGCCTCGTTGGTCTAGTGGTCGCAACACTACTGCTGAGCACGAGGTCCTTTGTTCGATTCCCGGGTGGGGAAAAGTGATGTTGTGATTTTCCATCTGGAAATTCTCAGTAGCAGCCTGGAGCCTGGATTTATGCCCGGTTGATGGCAATAGGCCCTATTACATGGGACTTAAACATAACTGGCGAATTGTGGGTGTACTACAGGGAGACCTCTGCCTAACCCTTTGCGGAATACAGGCGTGATTCTGATTATTATAATTGTATTTTTTTTACCGAACACGACTTTATCACTTTGATATTTTTTTTGATTATTAATTATTTAACAAACTATGAGTCTATCATAGTTTTTTAAATGATGAATAATCAAAATCTCTGAAATAAGAACATAACTTAATAAATGGGTATTCAAAATCTTTGTTTATTATTCTTAGCTCAGAACGCTGTTATTTATCTGAATTTACGGACATCATGTGTGACAAATTATTGGAATATTTGTCTTTTACTAATACCACAACTAATACTTTGCATAACACTTGACTCTTTTTTAGTAACACTTTGACACTGACACTGACTTTTTTAGTAATAATAATATTTTTATCTCACACTATTACAGTAGCCATTATTACTTACCCGACTAGTAGTAAAGTAGGGTAATTAAAATTGAGAGTTTAGACTACCCTATAGGAAATAAATAAACATAAATAGGCATAAACAAAGACAATTATAATAATTATTATCCCAATAATTTATATTTAGGCGACGCGACGGGTGTGCGATAACCCCAGCACAGTATAAATAAGTAACAGTATTATGTCTTCATAGAAAACGGGCGAAAAGATGCGTTTCAAAATCTGTGTACCAGTAGTATATATAGGACACGGAAGGTTTATCTACCGAGCGGCCGTAGGTAATTATTTCAAGGTCACTGCCGAGACATAGTACTGTTACTTATTTAAACTGTGACTCAATTCCATTCGTCGGCCGATTTGCCCCTAAAGCCACGCGCGATAACGATATATAGGTAGTTACGTACCTAATTAATTTGTATGACGTACCAACGTACTAGATTTTCTCTACAAGGCCTAGATCTCGAGATAACTTAATATCGGCAATTTCGGCATGGTAAAGATATTTCCATAAAACGCATTACTAGTCTGTGTATTCACTAACGATTCCCCAAAGTAGTCAACAAAAATAAAGCAAATATTAAATATGCCTAATTACTAATAAATATAAATGCCGTCGGGTCGATATGAATGAATGGCAAGTAGGTACAGATAATAATATATATCTACCCACTCATACACACACACGGCTTCGCACCGCGTCCCCCGCTCGTCATATTTTGTCAAACAGATTTAGGAAAATTTCGAACGAATTTCGCGTCTCGACTTGCAGTTGCGAGCGTTGTTCGGCTTACCTAAACAATGAAATGACTACCACCAAAATCCTGATAATTAGCAATTATAGAAATACCATATTCTGGTGAGTATGGTAACTCCAAAACTACTGTCCCAGAGTCCCAGGTTCTGCGTTTAGATATTGCAAATAATTGCGTTTTGATAGTCATATTTAATAAAATATTTGTTTATTCTTTTTTTTCTTTGTGTAGCTTAATAAAACAAGCTGATGCATAAAGAGAGAAGCCCTGTAACTGCTTCATAAAATATATATACCTTCATTCATGAACGCTTCTGAAATCAAGCGTCACCAAAACTGCCATTGTTCTTTAGCTTGAGTTTTGTTGTACGACAAAATAAAAATAAAGACCTAAGTCATCGATTAAATTGTGGAGTATTATATTATTTTAATTATTGTGAATGTGAGAACTACTTTTTTCCGTTAGTTTTTATGATAAGTCTGGCAGTTATATACCTACCCACTTTATGCGGACATCCCAAATGACCTCTCTTTGTTATTGTTTGTCAAGTCATTGAGCTCCTTAGGATTAGAGTTGAGCTAAGATTACTGACAAATGCGTGCATTGACTGTACAGGTCCATTCGTTACATTAATTGACATTTATCTGCATGGCATCTTCATTTAACCGCCTCTGTGGTATAGTGGTTAGACCACCGGTCTCAGACCCGGAGGTCCCGGGTTCGATTCTCAGTGGGATCAAAATTTTCTGTTCGGTTTGGTGGCGCAAAGACCGCCTGGTGCTAGCTACCACCATCTTATCTAAGTCTGTCGCTATAACAACAATGTTAACAGCATTGTTGTGTTTCGGCAGTTAGAGATAGCCAGTTCCGGGTGAAGCTCGTTTCCACCTTCATCTGATCATCACTTACCATCAGGTGTCATGCAGGCCAAAAATGGTCCACATGATGCCACACATTCACAATAATGGATGACTAGGTATCTTAGTAGGATCCTAGTTGAATCAATTGTGGTCCATAGTGGTAGGAGCCCTTTTTCAATAGGTAGGTACCTGAAATTGGTGAACAAACTTTTTAACACTAAACACGATTATTTTATTGTATCTTTTTTACTACCGAATGCATTCAATAAATCATTTTTAACGGACACGCACGATCTTTTTAATTTTTCGCGTTAACCGTAGACAAGATGTTTATCTGCGCGGGATGCGTTTAAAAACTCAATGATAAACGATTCACGCGTAGCAGATGATACTTTTTTGGTAAAAAATTGGTTTACGAACAAACGTGATGTTTGAATTTTTTTAATGAATTTTGGTGTTTTGAGTGTGCTAATATAAAAATATGTTTTTATTTAAGTATCTAATGCCCGTTTTTACATTCACTAACTGACACTTAAATGAATCCCTAAATAAAAGTGCACTGTTGGATGATCAACGCTAAGCTCAGCGCTGAGAGTTGAAAATCCAACAGAGTACCTACTTTTAATTTGGGATTCATTTAAGCGTCACTTAGTTGTTGGTGAAAACGGCATTGTCAATTTATTTGTATACACGCTTACATATTTTCAGTTAAGTATCCATATTTCCAGTAATAGGGGACCGGCAGGATTGTAACAATTAATCCACTTAATCCGTCATTTATTACGTAACTCGCTTTCACCCCAGGTTATAAACTATCTGCGTGCCAAATTTCATCTAAATCCGTTCAGCCAATTTTGCGTGATTGAGTAACAAACATCCATTACGCAAACATACAAACTTTCATATATATAATATTAGTAGGATACTGCCCAAAGAAAATGTAAATAGAGAAGGATATGAAAGGAATTCTGAAAAAGGAAGCCAACTGCTTCTCATTTCAGAAAACAGTTTTCTCGCAGTTGCTACACAGCTAGTTTGTTAGTTAACGGTTTGTAACCTTACGTCGTCATCTTAATTTTTTTATGTAACTCACAATCCAGTGTTTGGTCTCTGAAAAGTTTTCTTCGTTACAAAATTGCCACTTGTATCAACCCGCACTCTTATCGATCTGTAAATATTGAACAACATTGCACATGTCGTTAATGTGTTGTGGGTTACTTCATAATTTTGCTTGTAAACAATTTTTCAAAATAAGGTTGAAATAGTTAAACTGTGCTTGTTGCCTGGTCCGTTTCCGGTTGCTTGGAATTTCTGGAAAGGTACAATTCCGTAGCCGACTGTAGGCAACAGCAACAGGCGTCATGTCGCCGCGACACTACTGATTTCTATGTACTAGGCTGTTCAAAAAGTAATGATAGTCGGTTATTTTTCTATAAATAGCCTGAGGCCTTTCTCAAGAAATGGTCTATCAAATGGAAAAAAAGATTTTTTCAAATCTAACTGGTAGATCCAGAGATTATTATTGCTTTATTATTTGATAGAAAATATGAACCGACTAGCTGCGCCCCGCGGTTTCACCCGCATAAGTTTCGATCCCGTGGGAATATCGGGATAAAAAGTATCTTATGTGTTAATCCAGGTTATACACTATCTGTGTGCCAAATTTTATCCAAATCCGTTCAGTAATTTTAGCGTGAAGAAGAGACAAACATACACACTCACAAACTTTCACCTTTATAATATTAGTAGGATTATCATTACTTTTTGAACAGCCTAGTATTTCTATGAAATACCTTCCGTAGCTAGTGACACGTCGCCATGATAGAAATACATACATAGAAACCAGTAGTGTCGCGACCAGTCGCGACGAAACGTCGCCTCTGCTGTTGCCTGCCGTCGGCTGCAGAATTGTAACCTTTAAGCTTCGTGCAGACTAGCGCGATGCGACAGCGCGACGCGACACCGGCTATTGTTATACCTTGAAGTTTTCTTAGAAATTGTATTGTTCGAGTCGCGTCGCGCCGTCGCGTCGCGCTGGTCTGCACGAGCCTTTAAGCTGGTAGCAATGCTGTAGAATAAAATAACTAATGATTTGCCCTCACCGTGGTAAGTCGCGCGAAAGTGTCCATAATGAGTAGAGTGAGCTCACACAATAATAATGGCGTTTCTATGACAATAAAGACTGCGACATTGTGTGTGACGGAAGTGTCAAAACGAAAAAAAGAAACGCGACCATGTTTTGATGCGGCAGGGCGAATCTACGATTTAAATATTTGAAAAGAACAATTTAAAAGCTAGAGCAAGGGCAATCAAAGTACTGAGCACCTGTTGACAAAAGAATCATCCTGCAGAAACGGGGCAGAAGTCCGAGTACGCGTATTTCTTCGTAGAACTTTTCAAAAACAGATGAAATGATTACATGTGTAGAGTAGCTGCTGATACAGCATTCACCTTGGTGTTTTCTTGTTAGTAGGTACCTATATATATTTCATGTCTGTACTTAAGTCTAAAATTCAATCAATCAATCTGCTTGGGGTCGGCTTCCAGTCTAAGTGGATGCAGCTGAATGCCCGTATTTTAAACGGAGCGACTGCCTATCTGACCTCCACAACCCATTTAGGTACTGGATACCTGGGAAGACTAGAAATCTGAAGTTATCAGATATAATTTACATCTTCTGCAAGGTACCAAGTAAGGTATATTTCTAAGCAATACGGCTATTTATTATTAAGGCTAGTTATTTTTATACTACAAATTACAACACATTTACTACTAAATTATACTAAAAACATGTTGTAATTGGTTGATTACTTAAGGAGAAACACCGTGGTAAAATTTATGGACATAGCATAAAATCACGCTTGTATTCCCCGAAGGGTTGAGCAGAAGTGTACCAGTACACCCACATTTCGCCAGTTATGTTTGAGTCCCATGTAATAGGGGGCGAGCCTATTGCCATCAACCGGGCACATATCCAGACTCCGGGCTGCTACTGAAGTTCCAGATGATCTATAAAAGAAACTCAATAATAAAAAAAAGAACCGCTATTCCCACCAAAACAAATAGCACAATATATTTTGTTTCCATGTTCTGCAATAGTCCTGCGTCAACTGGGTGAATTTGCATAGAGCAAACATGGATAATCGTCGGTTGGTACCTCAGCACTTTAATTTGTCTATGGGGCCTCTGCGAGTTGGCTTGGGCCCCTCGTACGCCTTCCAAAGGTCCGGGACCCCAGGGTCCCGATATATGTCAAAGACTTTTAATTTGTCGGCACGGTTGGCACAGTGGTTAAGCGATTGACTGCTGTATCGCGGGTTCAATTCCCGCACGGAACAAATATTTGTATGACCTACATGTAGTTATTCCGGGTCTGGCTGTGTGTGTATGTGAGTTTATATGTTTATAAACGCACCCACGATACAGGAGAAATTGCTAGTGTGGGGCAACAAAAAAAAAAATAATTCAGTGTCATCTGGTTAGTAATTGGATCTGCTGGAAGATTCCTAATTCTGATTCCAAGTCTCACTGGAAGGAGACAGTCTTCTCTATTCTTTGTTCTGAAGGTAATATTTTTTTTTTTTACCATTTTAGTTTAACACTCAGTGCCGGGATTTCTCGCGGCATAGGAGTCAAGCCCCGGCGTTTCGCCTCCTCGCGTTACTCCCAAAAATGCGCGAGGACTTTTGCCTCCAGATCCCATGGCGGCAATCCGGCAAGGAGGCTCGCCGCCTCACCGGAGACCGTGCGGTATCCCCGGACCAGCCGGGAGGCCATGACCCTCTGGGATGCGTTCAACCGGCGGGCTGACCGCCGCCTTAACGAACGCGATGCCGGTGACCCTCCTGGAGTCAACTCGCAAAATGTATGGCGGCATGGCGTATGAGCTCTATGAAAAATGGATGGAGTCGGAAGTGTTAAGTCTCGTAAATGAAATAAGGGACTGCTACTGACGATGAGGTTGGCTCTTTAGTCTACATATCTAGAGCTTATTCTCAAGTCAGTTGGACTTATACACTTACAATGTCTTTCATTTTGGCAATTCAACAACATTCATTGCGTGGGTTACATTGACGAGCAGGTGAATTTTTCAAACATGAAGCAATGAATTAGGAATTTCCTTCAAAATCCCTCGGCTTGTGATAGAAAATGTGTGTTACCCAATTAGTTTACAGGTAACCTAAACCCTATTTACTACATAATCTTTCCGCTAACCACATAAGCAGTTACATAACGCTAGAATCTTCAGTGGTAGAGGAAGCAACAACCTTATTAGAATACAAGATGCATTTCTCACGCGCCCCCTTCACGTGAGAGACGTCGCAAAAACAGCCGCCATCTTTACGCGGAAACGTTTATGATTACGAAACTCATTTAGGGTTGCGTATGCGCGTAGAAAATTCTTTTTTTAAATGGGGATCTTATGTTTTGGGTAATCAGAATTATTTATTAGACTCAATTTTAGTTCTAAACAATCAGCTGAGATAGATTTCTTTTTTGCCTCGCAAAGGTCTTTTTTTTTTTTGCTTTTTAGTTTTTGTTTGTATTTCCCAAATAAAAAACTTTTCTGTCTTTTTTCTTTTCAATATTTTTTTGTGTCTGAAGAATGTCTTTGGGCACTTAACGTCAGAAGCTAGGTGCATGGTTAAAATTTGTCGTTTCCTATGGAGAAGAATCGGCAAGAAACTACATAATAATATAATGGTTAGTTACTTATTTTTTTTCTTTTTGTCTGACTGATTGGAACTTTCCTAGTTTATTTATTTATTTAATCGGGAAAAAAAACAGTGACACAAATATTTTAGTAAACAGGTAGAGAGACACGACGTCATCCACATCTTAAATATAATTGTTATGGAACTATTTGCACACGAGTGATGTATGTATCGCAGTCATCTGGTTAAATTAGCCAGCTAATTGAACGCCTAGGCCGTTCATTAAAAGCCGGCATCCAATTTGGATGCCTAGGCCGATAGTTAATTGAATTAGTATCATTCAACGTTTAACAACTTGGCGTATTGAAAGTCAGCCCTTTGAAGATGGCTGACCAAGACTCAGCCAAGTGATTCAAGCGGTGAAAAAAATTCTGCGAGCAACTTGGAAATAGCGCTCGCCGGCCGCTGCCGCTGTTGGTCATAGTTCTAACCTAACCTATTTCACCCAGTGTAACTAAATGACTACACGACATTCAGCCATCTGGTTAAACGTTGTGTTCAATGATTTGGGGGACCTACCCTGGCTCTCAAACTAGGTTTCGAGCCTATAACTTGGGAGTCAGTAGTCAGTGTGATTTATTTTTCAATTATTATTAGGATGGCGTTCATTTAGTGTAATATTTCATTTAATTTTAAACTCAAGTCAGGTCGACCCTATGTTCGGAAGTGGTTATTTAACAAACATAGGCCTTTGTGTACTGCAGCTATAGTAACAAGTTACACAAGGCGATGCATTTCGCTTCTAAGCCCTTGATTCGAGCGAATTCGGTAACCCATGACTCAATACGATGTTATGTTGACTTGCGATTGTAGATTGCAGTAAATGTACCGTTTAGAAACCGTTTTTTTAGCTGATTACTGTTGCTGATTGTATTAGTAGGTTCTCTTCTCTTGTTTTCTAACTTTTTAGACACCTTCTGAAGGAATTTCAGTTTTTGTAGGAACCTCGTTGCAAACCTTTGTATATAGTACTTTTATCTCACGACGCCACGCCACGCGCTTTACCTACTTGTGGTAATCAAGTTTATAACACACTGTGAATTTGTGCGTGAAGACGAGTAGCGTCAGCACATAATACACACATATATTATTGACTTCGCCTGTGTCTCGGACGTTATCGAGAGCGCCTGCGCTTACACACACATTCACAGCGTGTTTGTACATTTGTTTACCACAAGTAAAGCGAGCGTCACTTCGTGAGATATAATACTGTACACTGGCTCAATAGATATTAATGATGATGATGAAATGACTGATAGGACGTTCAGTTTCGATCACCAAGAAGGCAAGAACCCTACCTTGAAAAGGAAAGGAATCAAAAGGTCTATCTCACAATATTATGATGATGTAGTGTCCGAGGACTGAAATAAGTCAGGAGACATATTATGTATGCGTTTAGTTTCATGGGTTACATGCCTGTTCTACATTTTAAAGAATCCAAATTAGGGCTGATTTCCCCATAGTCAGATAAGATTTATCCGAAAAATAGGTAAATATGCCTCTGCTTAATATGTTTTCTATACCAATGCTGTCAAAACGAATTTTATACCACATTATAGAATCAGACTAATTAATAATCAACATAAATGTAGTGTATACTTTATCGATCAGTAAGTCAAACCAAACCACGCATTTTTATCTTACACTTACGGAATCCATGTGATAAGAGATGTTTCGGACTTATCCCAATTTATTTTTTTCCACCGCCAAATGCGTTCAGAAACCAAATGGTCCGACCACATTTCACACCCGGAAACACATCTAAACTTTTTTGTCGCCATAATTTTAAAGATAAGATGTAAAAAGGAACAGGTATTTAAAAAATGTAAATGATCATTTTTGGCTACTTGATTATTTTTAGGTTATTTTTGAGCAACTTAATAGTTATTTTACTGCGTGTTATTTAATTAATAACAGGATAGCATCACAGGCAAATGAATAAAGTTACTTAGAATTCCATAACATATTCAAAACAAGGCTCAATATTATAAAGAAAAATTGACAAGTCATAATATGTTCTTAGAGCATGTTAGGCTCAGAACTTATAGCGATTACACACGCAATTAGCATGTAGCAATTAAAAGATAATATTACGACTTGACAATAGAACATAAATAATTAGAATAGATTAATAATCTGCTTGAAGGTAAATAGATCCTTATCAACTGTCAACTTTGACGGGTGTTTGACAGTTCATTTATCAAGATGGCGCCCTTAGTTTATGGTCAACGTGTGAGGTGGCGCTACCTGTCATCGTTGGCCGGATTCCGGACCTTTTGACCCATAGCTAAGAATTAATAGTGATATAAGTTGAATGATGTACTTTCTTTTACCATTTTATAGTTAATGTCTTCCTGTAATCTTTTTTTTAAGGGAATAGGTGAAATAGGTCTGCTGGAAGTTGACAAATAATTAGTATTAGCAGGCTATAGAGTTTTTCATCAAATAGTTCCGGTCTTCCCCTAGTTCAGTAAGTATTCGTATTTATTAAACGAGGTTTGTTACGGAAGGGCAGATGTTTTTAACTGACAAGATGACTGAAATTCTAGTAATTTAAAAATCATGAATCATTGTGGCCACTTCAGTTACAAATGAATGAAGTGATCTCAAAAAAACTATAATTATTAATGTAAGCATGTTATTAGAATCAGTCCCATTCACTGTTATTTTATCGTAATAATATTAAAAGTTTCTAAGCCTTAGTTAACTCCATAAACACGTCAGCAGGTTCATTATAAGGATCGGATTCTGTAAATAATGTGTTTGAATCTAATATGGGAATTGAAATAAAAATGTTGGAGCTTGGTTCCTCTATAAATTGTTTACGTCAACGGAGAGTAATTTTATGGTGTTTATTTAATACTAAGGCTATTAACCTGTCTTCAGTTGTGTGATCTCGGCTTTTTGACTTTTAAACAGTTTACATTAAACCAGAAAAAAAAAAAACCTATCCTAAACCTATTTTGCTTTCAGTTCTTTATAATTAATGAATTTTAAAAAAATATTGCTAACCACATGATCCATAAAAAAGACAATAATAAAAAAAAAGAACCGCTATTGTCACCAAAACAAATAGCAATATATTTTGTTTCTATGTTCTGCAAGAGTCCTGCGTCAACTGGTTGAATTTGCATAGAGCAAACAGGGATAATCGTGGGTTGGTACCTCAGCACTTTAATTTGTCTATGGGGCCTCTGCGAGTTGGCTTAGGCCACTCGTACGCCTTCCAAAGGTCCGGGACCCTAGGGTCCCAAGATATGTCAGACTTTTAAATAATAATATTCAGTGTCATCTGGTTAGTAATTGGATCTGCTGGAAGATTCCTAATTCTGATTCCAAGTCTCACTGGAAGGAGACAGTCTTCTCTATTCTTTGTTCTGAAGGTAATAATTATTATTTGTGACAGCCAGCAGGTGAGATCACCTCAAGAGTAAGCCACCCACCCTTCTGCATACAATACACACAGAATGGTATTCTAACGTGTCACAAAGTGCACATACTATCGCGGTCACGCATATCTGAACACTGTAAGGACTATTCCTGCTTACAGCGTTTGGCCTCTATAGTAGTGCTTCCCTACGCTATAGGCTGTATTAGCCTCAGAAGAGCACACGCTCGTAACCCACAGCGGCAAACACAGAAATGGTCACCATAGCCGAAATTGGCATGGAAATATAGAATAGTTTTTTTTTTGTATTTATTTATATTATTAATCATTTAATGTAATATTAGATTGTATATGCCTAAGATTTGTCATCTATGGTTACAATTTAAAAAAAACAGCCAAGTGCGAGTCGGACTCGCGCACGAAGGGTTCCGTACCATTATCTGTAAAAACGGCAAAAAAATCATGTCTGTTGTATGGGAGCCCCCCTTAAATATTTATTTTATTCTGTTTTTAGTATTTTTTGTTATAGTGGCAACAGAAATACATCATCTGTGAAAATTTCAACTGTCTAACTATCACTGTTCATGAGATACAGCCTGGTGACAGACGGACGGACGGACGGACGGACGGACAGCGAAGTCTTAGTAACAGGGTCCCGTTTTTACTCTTTGGGTACGGAACTCTACAAAACACTGAATAGAATGGAAATTATTTGTTGAAATCAGTCCTAGTGGTACGGCTGCCATTCGAATTAACAATGACATCAACTTGCCAGAAATATTGTAACAAAAACTGAAATTAGTCTAATTAGATAGTTGTCCATCTTTAACTTTGATCCAAAAGGAGCTCTCTTATTGGTCTAAGTCTATTGATTTAGTACAGCGAAAGGGTGTCTTTCTTAATAGTTTTTAACGACTATAGGCGGTAAAATAGTTATTAGTTTATTACTCTCCCGCGCGAGCTATAAAAGCCGATCATACGTTAGTTTTAGATGCGTATTGGCGAGAAAGGGCGTCTTATGTTATGAGTCTTTAAATTAAATACTCCTAATTTATCTAGTGCAGACATCCAGTAGTTTATTTACCTCATCACCTCAATTATGTGTGTAGATACTGTAATTTAAATATCTTCTAGAGTGACATTTTAAAATCTCAATTTTGTAAAATTCGGCTTTGATTTGATTGCTGCATTTTACGTCCCATCGAAGAAGTTCATATCTATACACCGTAAGGACTATTTCTGCTTGCAGCGCTCGGCCGTTATAGGACCGGGCGGTAACAGAAGTGGTCATCATGATCACGGGATTTTGTTTTCAAACTGCTTAGATATGAAGTTCTTCGATAGTGCGTACTCTCATTTTGGGCTTGTTTACAAGACAGTGCAAATCAAGGTCATCATCAGACCATTGGCCCGTGGCCTTTACCGACTGATGAGTAAAGGCCTCCTCCGTTTTGTGCCATGCTTCCCTGGTCTGTGCGAGTTTCAACCAGTCCTTACCCCGCATCCTAACAGAAAACGACCGTCCCGCGAGTAGGTAGGTACACTATTGAAGCGATCTTTTGTTTGAATAATGACGTGCAAACGCGATTTGATTGATCGCGCGAGAACGTCTTCATATAAAAGAGCACAAATATCGCGTACTTGCTATCGCATAGGATGGGGCCGTAACCAGTTGAATTACGTAGGTACTAAGCATCACATAATGGTCACGTGAAATGTCATGAAAATGCAACAAACGGTACTTGCGGAAAAATCTAAATATTTATGCGAACATTACCGCTGTTGTTTCATCATGTACTTATAACATTATGTGATAACCAATCGATTATGGGGAAAATGCAGTAATAAACCACCGTTACCTGCTTAGGTAATACCTACGTTTCAAATCAAACAACACTTGTTTGTGCAAATTCTAAGATTGTTCTCGGTTATTAATCTGCATTGTGTTTTATACTTTCTAATAATTAAGAATGACAGTTTCTCCTATTATTATCATCCACAGCTTCACTTCTCCTACTGCCCATAAGCATCTCTTTAGTTGTGCCAATCTCCACTTATCATAAAGATCCTCAAAAGACATTTCATGCTTACTTTTAGTTTAATCACAAACTTTTATCTCTAAAAGAACATCGAAACTGTTGACTTGACAACAAAGTTCGGATTCACACACAAAAATATATCGTGACTCGTGTCCTTTAATTCAAAACCTTATCCTTCTTAGAATTATAGTCCTCATTCCCGAGAGGAATGACTCTAAAACTAGATGTTATCAACACGCAGGCCGGCAGGACGGTCAGACGTCGAGTCGAGCAAGTAAGTAATGTCCGAGCCATCCTGTACAGAGAGTACATACAAGTTGGGCAATTTAAACATGGAAGTACTTATGAACTGCCCTGACGACTCTGCAGGTTTAGGGGAGCAATGACCTATATCCTAGCCGGACTCGCACACGCCATAACGATTCAACTACACGAACACTCTACAACTATACTAAACTCTATTTTTTGTGTATTAGAATCGAGTTCTAATCATAGATTTCAGGATGTGTATCCGAATTTAAAAAGTCATATGTCAGATTTGCGACAATTCCAATCTGATTCGTATTGGAATGTGAATAGTATGGAATTCAAAAATAGGTGGTGTCGTTTAAAGTCTTTTTGGACGCCGAGTGCGTCTATGAAGTTTATGTTTTTTAAGAATTTATACTGAGTCGACCGGTGGTGCTCTTGCGCCGGTTATTTTTAACCAATCCAAAAGTTTATTACATGTGCTTACGCAATTAATAGGAGTTTTTATTGGACCGGTAAAGGACTAAAAGCGTTTGATCGAGCTAGAGATTCAATGGTATTATTTCGAGAACATTTAAACGCAATGCGCTTGTTATAGGAATGTTCTTACAACATTGTATGAGCTTCTCATCAACGTAATTGTTGATTTTGGTCCTACGTGTTACTTTTAAAAGCTTTCAGATCAATTGTCACGTTACAAAAGGGACTCGTTTCCTTACGGGTCAAGTTTTAAAGGATGTTTCTCTTCTGATATCCTTTAAACTAGGCCCCACCGAATTGTTTCTAGTAACGCATTGTTTACTCCTTTTATTTCCTTGGGAACTGATAAGTTAATAAGTAGTTGCAGCATGACAAAAGATTCGTCCTTGATACAAAAGTGGCAGTCTTATGCAGACCATAAGGAATCCTACTCGTGTAGATCTCTAATTCAGTCTCATCTTTTGTAATATTGACACTTTCTGGTTTTATTGAATGTATTTAGTACCTAGGTATAGTTCGATTCAAAGTTAATGGCGGCTCGGAAGTTAGCTGCTCGCTGCGCAGTACCGCACCCCTCACCTCCGCTGGTCCATGAATTTGTTACTGCGCAGCGACTCGCCTCATGTTCCGAACCGCCATTAAGTTTGAATCGGGGTGTACTTAAGGTGAAGAAAACTGTCGTGGGGAAACTAGCATGTCCTAGAACCAAAAATTCGTACTCTATGTCAATCTACCAACATGATTGGCTCACGTGGTAATTTTATGTGACATTATGGAGGTGTCTGCCTCTTTGGTCTAGTGGTCGCAAGCGCTACTGCTGAACATGAGGTCCTGGGTTCGATTCCCGGGTCGGGCAAAGTGTCATTGGGTTTTTCTTTCTGGAATTTCTCAGTAGCAGCCCGGAGTCTGGATTTGTGCCCGGTTGAAGGCAATAGGCTCGCTCCCTATTACATGGGCCTTAAACGTAACTGGCGAAATGTGGGTGTACTATAGGTACACCTCTGCCCAACCCTTTGGGGAAACAAGGCCTGATGTTATGTGTTATGTGTATGGAGGTGTCTGTCGCTAGTGAATTTGTTTTAAGAACCGATGTGTGGGAGTCCGACTCCCACTTAGACAATTTATTTTTCCTGCTTGTGTCTGGTACAATCCATGTGATAATAAATAAAATCTAATTGCAATGGTCACAGGCATCTGTCGCACATTAATTACGCATCATAATTCACTAATGACGCTGTTAGTTTTTTTTTAAACTAGACATATCTTTTTAATTCTTGAATAATGCTGATCGTAAAATTTAGGAGCTTATGTTATTAGGTCTTCTTAATCTTCTTTTTAGTATATAAGTAAATATTTATGTAAAAAACATTCAGTATTTATAATTAAACACACACAGACTGCCCCTGGCTTTTTTATTTTAACGCAAATTCAAAGCAATTCTTTCAATTATGTAAACCAATTATAGACACTTTTGAATTTTCAACAAGTCGGTTAGTCAGAAAGATGAGATAGTTGCCCATTTCAATGCGTAGTAGAAACTAAGGCGAAGAACGGGCAAGAAACTTCACAGGCGGTCAGAAATCAACAGAACAAAATATTTGTTTTAGAGACAAATCGTAAAAGGTATTTTGAACTATGACAAAATATTAAATAAACTTACAAAAAAAAAGGAACAACCGTCTTCCATTAAACACACTAGGTACTAAGTGAAAAACCACTTTAATTTCGGAAGTTTGGTTTTGAATTTTCGATTTTTGCCAGAAGTCGGTTGTATTTTAGCTGCCTGGGCACTTAAAGGGATAAATTATTATTGGTAACGTTTTATCGCTCTAACTATTTTCGAAACGGTGTTTATAAGAGCATTAAAAACTAATTTGCACTTGTAGTTACAGCGACCCATATACGAGAAATTCGTAGTCATGTGGAGTCAAGATAGCTACATATATCCATTTGCAAAAGTACTAGTAATTTATAACACATAGGTAATATAATAATATGTATCACAAAAAAGCAGTATCATTTAATTTCCCGCGCATTATCACTTTAAAACGATACGTCACTTTAATAGACTAGTCTATGGTTCTCTTCTACATTTGTCTTTGATAATTACCATTCGCCATCTTTTAATTTTATTCATTTGGTAGGTACCATTCGTATACCTACAGAGCAGGTATTTATTTTATATTAATTAAACGGGTAAAGATAGCTAGAATTAAAATTGTAAAGTGCCTGCATGTTATATAAAATTTTCAGTCTTTTTTAAAAAAAAACGGACTTTCCAGGAATTTTGTGAGTTCCTAAAAAAAATAAACATAAATTTAGGCCCAAATGCACCACAACTCATAAAATGCGCTAAAAACCCTTAAAGTGAGTGAATGTGCAATTGGGCCTAAAGGAATCTTAAAATCTTAAAGCTCTAATATAGGTAATAAAAGTGCTGCTAGTGTTGTAAGTATAGAAAATGTATGAACAATACTCTGATAAATACTCTTCTCTCTTTGTCTGTCTGTCGGCACGTGCCGTTTGTGGACTGATCTAGGTACAAAAAACTTGACTACTTTTTACTAAGGATCAATAACCAAATTTTTACAATATGTATCACAAGTCACAACTAACTATGTACATTTTCTCAAATATGCTTGGAAATTCGAGCATTATTTTGACAACCTTCTTCGAAATGGAACGAACTTTTTACTTCAACACATGTCAACCAAGGAGGTAACTTATCAAAGATTTTATTTAAATTTTGATTTGGTTTGCAGATAGAGCTGTTCAAAGTAAAGAAGAAACAAATGAAGAAAAAGAATGTTTGTTCGTCATTGATTTTGGAATTAATAATTTGTTTACTTAGTTTGAATTTCGCCGCGCATTATTTGAGAAAAGTTCAATACAAGCCTTGGCCGTAACCAGGCATTGACGGACTCACGAATGTGTGCCTCGGCTTCGCCTCGCCCCACATTTTCACGATCGGCCATCAATGCCCTTGTTGTAGGCCGCGACAGTAATGTACTACAGGCACTTACTAAATTTAATGACTAACTATATAAATAAATAAAAAAACAGAAGACTGGCAGTATTGCCCGTTTAATGGCAATGCTAAATGCACTTTTGGTTTTTGCGCCAAAGTTAGATACTGTTGCTATCTGAACAAGCCTCACATGAACCCAAAGGGAAAAATTTGTAGTCTCGAGGTAAAAATAAACAAAAATATTGTTTAAATATCTTCATCTTACATAACTAGCCTTTATAAAGGGCAGGTGAACGCTAATTTTAGTAACTATCGTTTTGTCCGTACACATTGTATGGCGTCTATATTCAACGTGAATAAATAATTGCTATCATCTTTATTGAATTAATTATTATTTAAATGATTACGTTTGCATTCGTTTTGATATGAACAATGGCGGATATTTTTGCAAACATGGTTGAGTGAGTAGGAAATGTAGTGGATTGTGTTGTTCCGCGTTTTTATCGATATTTGAAGCTGATTATTAGCCTATAATGATCCCACTGCTCTGGGACACCGGCCTCCTCTTGGTGATAGGGAGTGGGTCGTAATACACGGGCCTAGCAGCACAAGTCGATCGAACAGGTTAACACGTTCAGTGCCGAGAGCCCTCCTGGAGGGCTCACGCTAGTCGCATATGGGATGTTGTGAGGCCTCGCGGAGGGCTCATTTTAAATGTAGGTTTTTCTTAGCGAATACAGCATAATAAACTGTGAAAATAAAATGTGTTGTATTTAACAAGATTTATTTGTAGGTACTATATGCGTTGGTTTTAAAATCTAAGCGTTTTTATTTAAAAAAAATTGTACAGTATGCCAGTATTTCAGGGGTGGAAAACCATTTAATCGGTTACAAATATTCACTTGAAATTTAAAAGGTTGGACACACCCCTGTTTTGGGATCAGAACGAGTTATTACTTATACTTTTCTTAATCTTTACATTTTTATCATTTCACGTCCTCACTCCACTCATACATGAAAACATCCCTAGAAATACAACGTACAGCGACAAGACCAGGGGGTCTTGTCTTGAAAACACAATTTTACTTCGTTTTACTGTGTGTTTATAACACGGTTTGAAACCTAATGCCGTTGACCATCCGCGAAGGTTTACTTTAGCGCAAACGTAATGCCGTTGACCCTCCCGGAGGGTTCACGTCCAATATGTATGGCGGCATGGCGTATGAGCTCTATAAAAAGTGGGTGGAGTTGAAAGTGTGTGTTAAGCTACGCTGGCCGCGATCACGTGAATGGTGTGAGCATCTTTACCCCTCCGTGCCTCGGAAAGCACATTTTAACCCGTTGCTCGCGGCTGTCATTCATAGACCTTTGACTGTCGTTACGGGTAGAAACCCGAAAGTTTGACAACCAGTCTTGCCAAAGGGTGACGATGACCGCTCCGGTTCTATAGCGGCCGAGCGCTGCAAGCAGAAATAGTCCTTACGGTGTGTATTCTTTTGTATGTTATGGAGCAGGAAAGGTAACTACTTACTTTCATGCTCCATAACGTTTGAATCTTATTTATGCTATCATAGGTTATGTGTTTAGGAGCTATATTTCATAGGTTTAGGTAGTTAAATAGGAAAAGTACCCAAAAGGCTGGCAGCATTGCCACGTTGAATGGTGATGCTGATTCTTTGGCCAAAGAATAGGCCAGCCCTCTGGTCACGTGAAGAGTCGACCAGCCGCTTGGCGATGTCTTGAAAAACTAAGTGGGTACTCGGACCCCATGGCCCTAGTGTTTCAACCCCAAACAGCTCAAACATATAAGTCCCAATAAGATTGGAGTATTTGCGCCGTTTGACGTTTTCCGCACCTGCAGCAGCAGCCCCAGCACAGCCCGCCGTGCTAGGAAGATGGGATGGCGCAAGGGTGTCGACGCACGTTGCATCCCACACCAAAGGCCTACCTATCTTCCAAGGCATTATGGTCGTTCCGTCTGGTCTCTTCCCATCGTCGCGTGCCAAGCCATTGGGTTCTAAAACAGCTGGCACTCTGGTGACAAGAGCACGACGGATGATGTCATTGATGCTGGCGTGCCGTGCTATCCGGCCTGTGCTCTTACTGCAGAATAGGCCATGGTGTCCGAGACAGTCGACACCTTCACCGCATTGGCAGCGATGCGGAGCCACACAAGGAGCGCCCAGACGCAGACTATTATAAATCTAAAAAAACAAATATGCTCAAGCAGTTACATCTACGAAGGATAGTTTGAATACATGATAAAGTCTAACATACGTTAATAAAAGAGGAAACTATTGTAAAATTGATAAGTTACTACTTACGAAAATATATTCTTCAATCAACTTAGGACTTAATTAAACCCTCGATTTTGATCAATTTTGACTTTTTTACGTTTATTAAACGATACGAAAAAATCCCTTCAGTTTTTTTACGACAGTTTATCAATATAAAATAAACAATTAGGTACGGTCACGACTATTTAGTCAAATTCAAATTATTTTATTTGACACGTCACACGAAACTTCAGAAGCTAAAGTAAGGCCATTTTAATAGGTAACATTTGACGTCTGTCAGTTTAGTGCAAGCAAATCGTAAAATTACTCGTATCGGTCAATAATACAATAAATATGTAATCGTAATCGAAAAAAGTTGAGCAATTGTGCAGTTCTAACAAAACGAAAAAATATATTATTTTATGCCCGGCGTTACAAGGTTACGTTGTTGAATTTTGATGAATTGTCAAATGTTACATATTAAAATGGCCTTACTTTAGGCGCACCCAATTGGTCGTTTCCAATGGAGAAGAGCCGGCAAGAAACTCTTTTAAAAATAATTGGCTTTTACAATATTTCCAAATGACCGTGTTATTAGGTATGGGAGGACAGTGTAGGTCTTTCAACAAGTACCAGGTACCTACTTAACAAAATTATGATGGTCAACAAATCAACAATCCACTAAGTCTGCAGCGTTCTCACATTCACAAAATAGAAAAGAATCTATACAAAGATAAAAAAATATAAAAATAAAAACCTATTTTAAACGAAATTACTTGATTCCACAAAAGCCACTAATGTCGCATTGTCGGACCTTTGTCCAAGTCCTTATGTAAACGGTTTATTTAATATTTTGATTATTTAATTAAGATTGTGTTCAAGCTACACTCGTGACTATTTCATTATTATTACAATAACTGACTTAATATGAATTCATTATTTCTACGGTTTTCTAGATTTTAATAATACTAACATACCAGGAGTTATAACATTTTCAACTATAATCACTTTAAAGATAAGAAGCGATTGAAAAATGATTTGTAATTATTGAGTGCTTTTTGAATGTGTTGATTTTCGCCTCTTTTGTCTACTGTAATTGACTTTTCACATATTAAAACAGGTTGTAATATAAAAATATATAATCATAGTAATCTAAACCATAGAATTACAGTAACTGAGTTGAAAACTTTCGCAATTTGACAATAAAATTAACCAAAATCGTAATGCAATTTCCTATTAGCATACATTTCCATTCAAAACCCAAATTATACAAAACTACAATCTTTAATAAAAGCCATACCTCACACTAAAATTAATGATTTCTTAAGAAAAAAAAAACAACATTTGTACGTCATTGTACGACTCAAAAGAGGCTATGCATCCTATAATGACACCATTCAATCTAAATAGGTCATTCCACCCCAGAGGGTCAGTACCCTTGTCTAACAGGACTATGGTTTTTTGGGCGATAGGCCGGACAGGCTCCATTTTTTATCGACCGCCCTACGAAAGATTTTACTTATAGGTACCGTTAAAGACGGGTGCACGAGAGAGTTTCTGCTCAGAGATTTATTCGAAGATAGATCTTGAACTATTTTAGTATGGTGTAGGAAATATTTAAATATTACTAATACTTTACTGTTAATTGGGCTTTTGAAAACTGTTGTGTGGAAGTTGTGTTTTTTTATCCAGACAGCATCCAATTATTTTTGCCACTAACTGAAAAGTTATTGGTAGTTGGTGACATAGATGTCGTAAGAAGATTAATTCATAGTTATTTCCAATTATTTATATTAAATTCATATTTTTTCATTAGTAGCTACTCTATTAAAAAAAATTGCACAACGCCGCTAAAGAAGTTTTCACTTCAAAAACAAAACTTGGAATAGGCATTGGTTAACGATAAAAAAAACTTCAATACTTTGTGTGAACACAGCTGTCATTTATGCACAAAATTACAGCTCTCCACACCAGCTTGTATAATGCAGTTTTAATAACTCAATGAAAACTGATGTCCGATGAATATCCAATCGTGTAACCGATACTTACAAGAAAACAATGTATCGATTAAAATTTTGAACAACAATTAAAGGTCAGTTGACAGCTGTCTTTTATTGACAGCGACATTCAACCGCGTTGACATTAAATCACGAATTTACCATATTTGGCATGTCCACAATTTAATGTGTATGAACTTGCTTTAAGGACCCGACACACGTATCACACCACAACGAGAGTGGCCCGATCACACGTGGACGGGCGCGTATTTGTATGAAAATGAATAGTTTATTGACACGGGCCACATTTGGCTGTCGAAATCAACCGTGTGGGCGATACCTACCACATCAAGGCTGCGTTGCAGCCACAACACAACCACCAGCGAGATCCCGCATAGCGGCCGGCTACGTCGCAAACACAACGTTGCGTCGACCATTTTGATTTGATTTTGTAGTTACCACAACGCAACTGCAAGAAGCTGCAACGACACTATTCACACTTAAACACCTGCTACACGGTCGCCAACCGCGTCCCGACAGAGGTGACCTGTGGTCGGTGGTTTCCAACCGTGTAGATGATGGTTTACGAGAAAATTTCGTTTGACCTTCCAATGACCTTGGTTTAAAGAGCTGCGCTAGCGGCCAAGGGCGAATAGAGGAGGTTGAGACGGCGGCCGACCGTATAGACGGCAGTTGCCAACCGCGAGTCCGTCAATCGTTATACTCTTAGGGCACACGTGTTACCAGCGCAAGTTTTACAAGTTGACCTATGTACTAAAAAGTCCAAATTGGCGGAAGAAAATTGATTGATCGGGCTGTATAGAGACCTACCCTGTCTGTGGGATCCAGCTGCATCTGAACAGTACAAAGACAACGATCAAAAGCGCCTAGCCTGGGAGGTTATTGTTTCTAAGTGGCAAACAATTAATTGATCCAAACGCCAATGAGGCATTGCCTCAAATATTATGACAGAATGGCATGTTGGCGAGCATGTAGTTGAAACAGCTCTGCCGGTCGCCAACCAAGGTCACCTCGACGCGGTTGGCAACCGTGTAGCAGGCACTTTAACCACTGATTGTCCACATTTCACGTGTGATCGGGCCCTAGACGTGTATGAACTTGCTTTAACATTTTAACAACTGTGCCTGACGGTCGAAAGTATCGAACTTCACCTTTTGAACTCGCTTGTCGATCGCTAATTAAAATTTATGATCCGTTAATTTCTTTAGCAGTTCTTGCGGATTTCATTTCACTTGAAATTGGTTGCAAAAGCTTCCTTATTTACATGATTTGTAAATTTGTATTACTTCCCTTTTGTCAAGGACAGTATAATTTCCCTATCGTGTCATTTTCCTATTCGCTATCTTCCAATTAATATACTAGAATGCCTGCTACAATTATTTCTTATCAATGTTTTATTAAATATTTGATCGCATTAAGATTAAATAGAAGTACATACCTAAATAATTTTATAATCAGTACCTACTCTTTGACTATAAAAACTAATTGAACTGATATAACAACAAAAACTCCGAACAGAATGTTTCAAAATTAAGTGTCAATAAGAAATAATAAAATAAATAAAAATATAGGAAATTACTACGAAAAATGGTGCGTGCTACGATATTCCGTAGCACTTCAACTAAAAGCCTTTAATAATTTCGCAATCAAAGTACCAGGCTCCCATAATACAGAGGAACATCTAACGATCAAAATCGATAGAACAGTTATCGTGAGTTGGACAAATGCTATGGTCGCGCGTGTGTAGCTGAGAAGACGCCCTTCCGCATTCCGAGCGGCCGGCGACCTACTGCGCCAGTGGCCGCGTATCCCTGATCCTGCCGTGGCATGCGCTTGCACACTATCGAAGTATCGATAGTCGATGTTTATGGCTTTAGTTAGATTGTTGTTGGTTTGTTGTTGCGATATTTTAAGGGAGAAACAAGGGCGCGAAAGACCAGCAATTACTCAATTTAAAAAAAAAAAACACTTTATTTTCTGTGTGTGGTTGGTAATTCTCAATTAGTTGAATTTATAATATTTGAAAATTATCTAAGTGTTAAATATTATTGTGTTATTTTTGTTGATCTTTAGAATTTAATGAAAAGGTGTTGATGTCATGTGCATGTATTTAATATTCACACTTATGTCAATATCATTATTTAATTCGTTCGTATTGAAATTAACAATTGGAATAGCAAATACCATTGAGGTCGTAAGTATAGGTACTTAACTACTGTTTTTCTACATTTACTACTTGGGTAACCAAATGATGTCATTTTCTTTCAGTCACTTTATTAAAAAGAAATTGTCTGTTATTTTCAAATTTTTCTTACGTTCGATACTCATTATCAAACTCAAATCATCGATACTGCAACCGCAAGCACATCACTAGAGCTCAGTTTAACGGGTCCCAACCCTACATAGTCGGCTAGCTTACATGGATACCGCTAAACGATACATCAAAAGGTTAGTACTTCGGTAATAGCTTATTATAGTCGCTCCTATCTCGTAAGTGGTCGCGATTATACCGTGGCTGGTTCGGAATTTAGGACTAACGGTTGGCCTTTATCGTTCTCCTATGATTTATGCGCTCCTGGTAACGTTACTTATTTATATTTGTTTGGTCTCCGTATTGAAGGCATCTTCTGTTGTTTGTATGTCACTTTTTTTGGTCCTACGGTACTTATTTTGTGGTATGTATCTTGGTAATGATTATACACTGAACCTTCTCAACGTACGTAAGGATTATTTAATTGAAGGTTCACCTCTGTGTAAGCTATTTCTTGTTTCTTTCGTGTTCGATGTAATCATTGCTTGCTAGCCGTACCTATTTATCTAAATACGCGTAGTGGGTATCAACATTGGTTCAGTCATTACCTCTACATGAACATTAAGACAAACTTTGTTATCATTTCATTGAATTTCCGCTCATGGATTTCTCATCAAATGCAACTTCATTTGCTATTTTCAATGTAGCAATATTTTGGCCTATATGTACGCTCACTAGTATGTCGGTTAATCAGATTACATTGACATAACTGAAGTTGATATTGTTTTATGATAGCGTATCAAGTGCATTGGGTACAATTACGAATACACTTGACATTTGTAGTGTTATTTGTCATCAGAGGGTCACCGTGAACTCTCATTACGTCAGTTTGAGCGCTGTTACCTACCTGCTCTGCGACTTCGTAATATGCCACGGTTTCTTTATCTTACCGACAACCACTGGTATTTCTGCGATTGTTTTATTACTGATATCGTCATCTCGTTTAATATCATGACGAAGTGACTAGTATAATGTCTCATCTTTTAGAATCATCTGCTGTTTGTCAATTTTCCTGTCAAACTATTTCCCGTTGCAATTTGTTATTTTCTTTTCTTTATATTGTTATTTTTAAAGACACTTGACTACCATATAAATTACGGAATGAAAATTTGAAATTTTATATACTAATGTGATGCCTAAGTAGGAAATAGATCTAGACTAAAATTAAAAAGAGTAAAAAAAAACCGAATTGGATTTTACTTTTATATTGATCCAGCTTGATTGTCGTTTCAAACTAGACACAAATCATCATAGCCTATTATGCTGTCATGAGTCAAAATATACGTCAATCCAACAGACGATGTACCGTTAGTAATTAGTTACTCGTAGAAGTGAATCCAGTAAAGACAACTAACGAACTGTTGCCGTAGGTCATATTACTATCTACTCGTATAGTGATATGATTGAGTATTGTTTGTTTAACAAATATGTGCGAGATTCTTAGCTTTTTGATGATGTATAAATTCAAAGGATTGTTCTACTTTAGTAGTAGCATATTGTGCTCTTGCCAGTGTTGTGGTCTGTTATGTTTATATTAGTTGTTTGAACGGTAAGGAGCAGCGATTTCCCAGTGGTAATGGCTGCGATTTACGAGTTCAGGTCTTAGGTTCAAAAACAGACAGGCTCTTTACTTTGTGTAAATTATTTCATCACCACTGCTCTCAAAACGGTGAAGGAAAACATCGTGAGGCAACCGGCATGTCCTAGAACCAAAAATTTGAAGACATGTGACTTACCAACCCGCACCGGGCCCGCGTGGTAGATTACGGCCCACTCCCTCAGAGAGAGGAGGCCTGTGTGAGAAAGGAGGCTAAACTGTCGAATGTCACAAAATAATTCGCTTCAATCGATGCGATAGTAATAGAAATAATATCTTGTTCCGAAAATTCATTCAACGATAATTATTACATTTTTGTTCAAAATAAAACTCGTAAAGAGACTGTGTCACAGCGGTGGGGACATTATTATTTTTTTTTTTATTATAGGCTAATCATGCTAGTTGTTTGTAGTAGATATGAGCGCCGCGCCGCCGCGCCGCCGTCGCCGTGAGTTCATGTCGACGCGTCATCGCCGAGTAGAGTTTGCGGCGCGCCGTCGCACAGTGGATCGACTCCATACATCCATACAAACCGGCGGACAAAGGACTACCAAAATAGTTACAAGATTTTTGAAAAACAAATGATGCCAATGTGCTCTCCTTACTAATCTAAATTGAAAGTACTTTCATAGATTTTTCGATTAAACCCTAATTTTAGGAGTAATTTTAGTAAAACTTATTGCAATGTATGGAAAAATATAGTCAAAAAATGTTTTCCTGCGATTCCCGCACGTTTTCCGGTTTTACGTTTATAATATATTTTGGCATAATATTTAGGAGATTTCATCCGAACATATTTATGTCCTCCAGTGTCCGCCCTATTATTTTTATTTTTTGGTGGGTAATCATGACTTCTTCCGCTCTGGGTGGAGTGGGAGGGCGTGGCAGACTCTTACTGACTAAAACCCACCCGTGTTCCTTCTGTTGCCTGTGCAATGCCAGGGGGCCACGGTATCCCTTTCGGACTTTCCCGCAACCCCGGCAGGCAGCAGTCCCATCAGACCCCTTCAATTGCTGACGTCTTTTTGAGGTGCGCATGGAACACAACGCGCCGTCGAACCCCGGGCTTGGTCCTTACCGGACGGCGAGCTACCCATTGCTCACCGTCTGCAAGCCCGTGCCTACGGTGGCCGGGAATTGGCAATCGATTCCCGACGCCCAGGGCATCTCCTCCTGCGGCGGCTAGGGGCGTGAAGGCGCGAATTTTGCCTCTCCCTCACGCGTTCCGCCTCCTCCTTCGCGAGCATTACTGCTTCGCAAAAGGAGAGGTGACGGCCTCCCATGCCCTCTCGCTCCGTACCATGGCCAGGACCAGGGCCGGACGCGAGAGATCCCCGCCACCGATCGCCTCCACGAGGACACGGTGGTGTTCTGCCCAAGCCGAGCAGACTTCAACCGTATGCCGTGTTAGTGTCCGCCCTTGAAGATATACGACAAATATATGATTTTTATTTTTTGTATCAGTAACTCGTGTTGTTATAATGATTTTAGTGCGAATGAGGCAAAAATGAAATATAAAGCAATTTTTGTAACAACAATATGGTTTTCTTTAAGTTTTTTCTAAGAAATATATCCCTGATTTAAAAAAAATAAGGCCCACGGCCGGCCACGCCGCGCCGCCGCGACGCCGCCGCCGCTGTGGTAATATTCAGGCCACGCCGCCGCCGTGGAATCGGCCATCGGCGCTCATATCTAGTTTGTAGTAGCTTAGGTTAACGATAACTAGAATAACTAATAAGTGTTTCTTTGGTCTTCATGAGGGACATCTATATCTGGGGCCCAAGTCGGCTATTTTTATAAATTCGTCATTCCAACACGATCCCATTGTCATTTTGCTAAAAGTTCGTAATCTGCTAAATTCATTATGGTCGATCATTGGTTGATAATTTTATTCCACAAACACGATACTCGTAACGAATTAAAAGGAATGACTGCACAATGACGTTCTCATGGTAGGTCACTGATCAAAGGATCTGTCAAAATTTTAGCAGTTTACCGTCTAAGTCAGTCATTCATTTTTCATTATGTACGAGATTACCAATAGATGCCATTTCTTTCAATGGAGTGTCAGTGGCTGACCATTGGAAAGTCATAATGACGCCAATATGTTAGTAGATTACCAAACTTGTCAAAATCAACAATTATGAAATCTATGATAGACCATTCTGACACTATTGTAATAGCAGACTTGAGGCCCTGTAAACCTGTATGTAATATCTGCATATGTTTGATGATGAAATTTGTATGGAGTATATTATAAGTTTTGTTTCGAAGTCTTTAATAACATTTTATCATGCTGACAGCCACTGTTCAAATGTTGATCCTTGCGACAATAGAACTGCTTTCTATGGACACGTTTTTATTAGTTTTCTTTCATATGTACTGTGTGGGTGTGAGTACTATGTACTAAAGAGCTACCATTTACCGGGTAATATGTATTTCATTGACTTGATTGTGCCCTGGCGGCTGTGAGTAGGTATGTCATGCTCATTCAGATGTCTCGCTGATGGTGGCGCGTGAGTTGGATCATTTAACTCCCTTCAAAATGGTTGATCTGAATGGTGCTGATCCATGCGTCATGTTCGTGAACGGGCGCCGTCAGTTGGGACTGGTCATTTCTTAGCTGCCATGGCTTATTTTAATTTATTTAAAGTTTTTGAATGATGCTGTATTTTTTCTTTTTACTACGGACGCTTTTACGAACGTGCACGTTTTTTTACATTGTTCTCACATGCATAATTTCAAAATGAATGATGTAACCAATATTTTGTATCAAATTATTGATTTAAAAAAGTGTCCGTGTAGTTTCTTGCCCGTTCTTCTCCATAGGTACCCACTACGCTTTGGAATGGGCAACTAGCTTTATTTTTTTGACTGACCGACCCCTTGACAATTCAAAAGAGCCTGTAAATGGTTTGATTGAAATAAATGCCTTAAGTTTGAGTTTGACAGTTGTTAGAATTACGATATATTCTTCCACCATCATTTTCTTCTATTGCGATTTTCCGACGGGAATTTCTCAGTAGCAGACCCGAGTCTGGAATTGTGCCCGGTTGATGGCAATAGGCTCACTCCCTATTACATGGGACTTGAACACAACTGGAGAGTTGTGGGTGTACTATATGAGTACACCACTGCCTAACCCTTCGGGGAAATCAGGCGTGATGCTATGTTATGTTTAAGTCTCATGAATTCCAAAATTATTTATCAACTAAGATACCTTATAAAGTTATGATGCAATTCTATTTTTAACGATTACGGATTGATTACTTTCCGTAGTTCACCCGCGTCCCTTGTGTCCATCGATAGGTACTCACTATGCAATTTTTGAATCTACCTGTAAGTATTCCAAGCTAACAATAATGCTTATGAAACAAATGAAGGTATTTTACAATGTTTTGTATTGCGAATGTATGTCGATTGTCTTGTGTTTTTGTTCATTCATACTTTTAATGGTTTTGTTATCTATTTGGCGAAGTTTTTTACAATTGTTTGTTTGTATGGTGAGATGACAGATGTCTTCGTGGGTGTAGTCATCTTTATAAGTTGTAACCGGACTAGGTGTTCCCATTTGGAGCTCTTTTTAAGTATCTACTACTTTTATACCTGTATCGTATGTTATTTGGCTTTTCTTTAGTTTTTTATTGACTGTATCTGATACTGTGTATGTCCAGGTGTATGAATGTAAATGAACGTTCAATAGTTTCTGCCTACCCCGATGGGAAGAAGGACTGAGTTTATGTATGTTGTTTTTGTGCATTATATTTAAAATTGATACCAATAGATATCAGCTTTCTAATTACGCAACATATTTTCGTAAACGATAAAGACAAATCTGTTTCATTTTGACAGTTCAACAACATTCATTGCGTTATTTACGTTGCTCTGCAGTTTTTTTTTTCGAACTTACGGAGTAATGGATTAGCAATCTGTTTCGGATTGATTTTGCATTACGTAATTAGGGTACAGAAATGTATGAAATTAACGCTTCACCTATTTCTGTATGAATATAAGGTGTATTTTTTTATATCCCATAACTCTAGGGTATGAATGAGATCATAGCAAAGAATCAACTAGCATGTTTTTTTTTTTAATTTATCGTTCGACAAAGTCACGATTATTTACGTAAAAAACCCTTAGGTTAAATATAAACAATAAAAAGCATTTAATTCAGACTATTATTGTTCATGAAAAGAAAATATGACAACGTCGTATTTTCTTAGCTTATAATATGAATGATTGGTTTGAATGAAAATGGGTTACTCGTATAGTCGTATTTATCAATGAAACTTAGATACACATCGAGAGTCTAGTGGTAAATTATCTTAAATATATAAAAAAATAGAAAAAATATTTATATGCTAGTTGATTCTTTGACAAGGTCTCATTAATACTAGAGAATTAAGTCTAGAGAGTTATGGGATATCAAAATGAACACGTTGTATATAATAAATTCATGGGTATAAAAAGTTAATAAAAACTCAGTTTCAAAATAATATAAACATCTTTATTATCCCCTATATTATGCCTGTACTTTCGCTTAAATTGATATACATTTCAAATATCCTAGGGTGGGATCCTTTCTGGGCCTTTTTACCGAAAGAAGGATGAAAGAGGTTAAATTAATTTTAATAATTCAGACTTTATTGGCAACACTGAATTTTTAAAAGTAGCCGCTTAAATTAACGCAGTCTTATCTACTTTATCTACATAATAATAGAATATACTAATATTTAGACATAATTTTATTATAAGTAAAAATCTAAGGGGCCAACGAGAAGCACTGGAAAGGCGTTGCTAATTTATTTACAATTTATCAAGCAGAAGGTATATTATGGTAACTCGAATTGTGTTGGAAGTTACGTATTCAAGGAGCCGAAATAGTACAAAACTAAGAACTTACGAGCTAATAATGTTTTTCTACATATAATTTGCGGTAAATTTTTGAAGGTTTCTCTAAATAATATACAGTCGGGGTGAAGAAAACCATTCAAAATCCCTTTGCCTCGTTTTGCTTGTCATTTCAATTTTCTTAAATCTATTTCCTTAATGATGTTACTTTATTGACACAAAAAAGGATACCACTAGAAATGGGAAATACATTTATGTGAACAAAATAACATCGTCTTATGTTAAAGTTATAATAATTTATATAAAAATAAAAATGCATGAAGGATATGTGCAATTCCTTGAGAAATATATCAGTCGTATAAAATCTTATTTACTACTGAGTATTTATCTTAATGGAGTAGAAATAACGAACGTGTAGGATGATGATGATGAGAGTGGCGATGAAGGTGATGAAGATGATGTGAAGCTGGAGGCCGATGTAGTCGCATTAACATCTGGAAATGAAGAAAATGAAACATTAGTACAAATTAAAATGCACGAATAAAGGGTTTTGCAAACACATAAGAGTTGATCAAAATTCCTGACTAAAACTAAGGAGCCATGTAAGGGTTTGGTGAGAACATATTACGTTTGACAGAGCGAGTGGAGTAGTTTGTATGGCCGCGCTGGCGGGAAACGAGAAAAGAGACAGAAATGGACAAATCTTTTCGTCATGAGAGTGAGTTTTTATCACGTAACTCATTTAGCCCTGTTGGAGAGCTTTCTATGATTTCGGGATATTTGTCATCAAGAAATATATTGACTTCAAACTTATAATTCGCCGTATTCTCGAAAATATTAAATCCTATGTAGTGTAATTTTTAATGGAATACAAACGGCAAAAATATATCAGCTCCGCAACTTATATTTTTCTTTCAACACGTAAGAATCCTTTTTAGAATTAAATAGAGTGCTTAAGTATTAGAATTATTAGGTGCTCAGTAATGGTGCATAGACACGGTCCTATGCTCCCATATTGCTCATTAACTATTCATTTCCTGTGCTGAATCTTATATAATACCGGAAATACTTGAGATCTGTTTTTTCTATAGATTAGATAACTTTTTATCTAAGTTTTGTTCTTAGCAATGAATAGACTAGCAAAGATACACGGTTCCCTTTTTTTTTCAATTTTGAAAAAGCAATAAAATCATGTTAACTTTAACTACGTCATTGCTTTCTTCAATGTTGGCCTTTGTTTTATATATATTTATAGCCTTTCAATAAAAGTGAATCTATTTGGTTGAAGAAGTAGTGTAATATTCTCACTAAGGTCTCATGTTTTTTTATCCTTCTTTTTGATTCAATCGTTTTCATTCCAGTACGCAAAAGTGGATTCTATGTATTTTTTGTTCCTCCGTCTGTGTACCTATAAATATACTTTTATCTAAGTCTTCCATCTTAATCTGTCCCTAATTTTATGCTTTTTACATTACGGTTTGACACACTGTATGGCCATATCCCGTGCATTTTCGCCTTAAATACCCGTTGTAAATTAATACAGTTCAAACAGGACATGTTCATAAAGGCTAATGTGTAAAACGTCAGGTGGCGAACAGGGCACAACTTGCATTTTTTTTTGTATTTTTGACATACTCTAGTTGCCAGTGTTTTGGTATGTTTAAATAGGTTATTAAAAAGTATGGAGGGTAATCCAGAAGTTCATGTGTTGTATGATTCAAACGTTTTCTTTTGTAAAGAATACGTTATACTTACTCGTAAATACGTTTCCTTGTGATTTCCATTCAGTGTTAAATATTAAAAAAAAAGTTATTGGGTAGGTAATAATTATTTTCGGAGGTGGTTAATTTCAATTACCAAGCTAACTGACCGAGTGGAAGTAACAGTCTTAAGTTTCATGAGTTTTAAACTCAAAGATGCTGTCTGTCACCTATCTAACAAAAACATAAAGGACAATAGGCGGTTCGTTCTTTGATATCCATAACACAATTGAACAATAATCATAAAAAGATTTTTTGCAAAACATTTGGGCATCCAGCGACCACCTAGATCACCCGAAACTATTGCGTATACATTTATTACAAGGTCGTTGAAAACATTTTTTGATTTTTTTTCGCAAAGGCAAACACATTTTTTAACAATCCGCATTGCAAAAAGTGGTCAATTGTTTTCTACAGTTTAACATCTATTTGCGCAAGTTAATTGTCGGCCATTGGTTTCTGTTCATTGTTCCTTGAAATGTTTTAGTGTTCGGCTATCTTTTGACGGACCCCAAACTGCCACGAAATTGTACACTCTCGCGCAGGTTTTCAGTAAAACCCTGGTTGATCAATCTTTTATGAACTTTAATTTTACAAGTGCATGACTTGTTCAAAACTTTAACGATCAAAGTAAACTATGAAATAAAAACAAAACACATAAAAATGGAGACTAGATTCCCATTGCGCATCCTCTTGAATTAAATTTCTTATTTCAAACAACCATAAATATCACGAGGTCATAGATATATTTCATATTTTAATTGAGCAGTAGAACCAGCGTTTAAATGTTTACTTTAGTGGCCGTGGCAGTTGGCAGGCTGTACATATTAAATTCACAATTGCTACACATTCAGGACACAAAGCATCTAGTTTTTAACGCGACGCATCCAATTACAATCTACTGATAAAGACACTAATTATAATAGAAGTCTACTGCATGTTCCGCTCATGTCCTAGAGCAAAAAACTAACCAATACGTCGCCAGTTGCCCCAGTGTGCACCGGCCGTACAGTGGTCATCCTTGGCTGGGGCAGGCTCCATGCACCTGTCATTGTTCAATTAAACCTGGCGACACATTGCCTTAAATAATTCCTCAAATTGTATGCTCGCTTATAACACGGATCGAAGTATTTTTTATTTAAAAAAATACCATTCTTCTCTGTCTTGTCTGTTCATAAATTTAGTTGTTTGACGCTAGTGGATAACAGATGGCGTTGCGCGACTGGATGCTCCTTTAGTACTCTGTTTCAGTTTACGTTTTCTTCTGATGTTATTTTACAATTAAAATATTACTCATCTCATCTCATTAAAACTAAGTATGGAATCGATTAAAGTTCTCAAATTACGACCGTCATCTCGTGACTACTCGGATCGTCAACTAGAACACTCAGTACCAGGACTGCAGAGACTACAAAGAGCTTGTATGTTACGTCGCGTAGTTACGTACAGGCAATGCCTGCTTAGCAGTTCTGAATACCGAGTGTAAGTGTAAGTCATATGAAAGGACTTGCAGGTTTGCTCGACCGGCCACGAATGGGACACTGGAATTTTTCTTATAATCCAGTAAAATTAATAATTAATTTAAAATAATTGTTGTTGTATATAAATATTCGGTTGTTTGAAATCCTGTTTCAATAAGAATTAGCAACCCGAATTTAAAAAAAAATGTATTCAAGGTATTTCATTTTCTTAATCCTTATCTAAAAAAAGAACACGGAAGCTAAAATGCCTTCCTTTATTGTAAGATCAAGAAAAGCGAGTTATCTTCAGCTTATTACGGGGAGACGAGGTACCAGGCTCGCAGATATTGCGGGAGGCCAACTTGTGACGTAAGTACGTTGTAGTTTCAATGTTGTAGTTATATACACAGACGTAAGTACGTGAGCACGTTTGGAGGTGTGCGTGAGCGCGTGTAGGCGCGTCACAATCACAGCGCCTGACGACATTTTGACGTATTTTTTTCTGTATTTTTTATGAAAAACCGCATATTTTTAGTCTGGAACAATATGAGATTTGAAAAAATAATTTTAAAACAAGCCAGTTAATAAGAATATAGATACAGATTTATATTTTGAGAAAATTCCTAAAAAAATGTATTTTAAAATCCGGGCAGGCGAGGCGTAAAGCGACTTTTTTTCTAATTCGTAAGGTTGACGCTCTCATATTCACACGGGGGCAAGCCTTCACACGTTCGTGTTCGTTGCCTCTACGAACTTGCCTATGCGGAAACACAACTTTGCTATTAACACGCGTTCCTTTACTATGAGATACTGCCACTTATGCACATACATACATACATAGTATACGTACGAGGAAAGCGTTTTCACTACAACACACAGGCATCCGACCAAATACAAGCAGAATGAGAGCATGCGCCGTGTACGCATGTAGATTTACACTTGTGTACGATTTTCCACATGTGAAAGTTGCGTTCATGTTGTATTTTCAGATTCGTTCGTGAGCAGTTTCTATGTTTCGGGTACTAGGGAAACAGAAGTTCCGAGGAGTTATTCACACACACGTGCTGGTTTTTCTATTGATGTGTGCGTTATCTAAACAGCGCTCTTATCTAATAGACACGACAAACACATCAATTGGTGTTTTGATTAGGATTTAAATATAAAAATAGTTGGAGATTATGTGGTACTATTACGTTATTGTTTTGGAATAGCATGTTGGGCGGTGTTGATAAGGTGGATGCACCTCTAGAGTTGATTGAACGCCTGCGATCTCATCATATCCTAGTATATTGGCGTTCAGTGCAGTCGTGTCAATGACTTGATCGATGACGAATCCATCAGTAGCTTCGTCAGAAAAAAGATACGAGAAAAGCTATCTTCAGTAAATTAAAATGATCATCCACAATTATTTTATCTTATAATGGATCTACACTGTAGATACTGTGTGACATTGGATGAATAATAATAACTGTCTAATCTTGTTTTAATTTATTATTTTAGACGGCAAATTGTTGTAGCTGTCCATTGGTTATATTTATTATACGCTGATGTTACTTGTGTATTTTTATATTATGGAAATTGTAAAACACGACACACGTGGTCATTGCGTAGATCGATTGAATAGATTCTATTGTGAAACATACACGAATCCCGTGTGGAAAATACATTAATTATGTACAAGTTTTAAAAATAGATCCTATGTAATTCTAGAGTATAAAATAAAGGTGCAATATATAACAATTCTTGAATATTCATCATTATTATAAAGACTGTATTAAAGAGTTTTTATGGACAGACATTTATAAACAACCTTGAAGCAAGAAGAAACAAAATGGAATAGATAACGCACACTCAAAAATAAATTGCAATAAAAAAGGTAGATAACTAAAATGAGTAAAAACAGACCGACCAATTAAATAAAAGTGCAGTTCAAATCGATCAGCGTAAAAAGGAACGTTCACGCGGATATTACGCCAGGTGATATGTTATGCAAACGCTGATGCAAGTCGGCTTGTATTGTAGCGAGTCAGGTTGCAGATAAAATATTTAATTTTAGGTGTCTGTGGCCAATATTTGACCCACTGACTGCATTTACTGACCGCCAGTTTGATGTACATTCGGCACGAGTGCGATAAATGTCAAATTATAAAGTTTAATGCATTCCAACTGTTTGTGAATTCATTAATCCTATTCGTTTTAATGGGTCGTAATATTTTAATGGTCTAATCCCAGTCATATATTTTATGATAATTTTGAATTAACGTGGGTTATCCTTTTTGAATACAAGGCAACAAAAAATAAAAATTATATTCTGAATGATTTAAAGATTGTAATGACAGGTTACGAACATATCGCGTGCAACTATGAAAAGAAAAGCTTATGTAAGGAAGTTAAGAGAATAAACAATGCAGTTTTTTAATTTCCAGATAGGCATAGATTATAAACTGTTGAAATAAATCAGCTTACCATATATTGCAACACTATAATATATTTCGAATAAACCAGTAGCAACTATTTACAGGTTAAACTAGTGCCTTTAATAATGTCGAACGATCGAAATTGCACATGATAGCACAAGGCTTCGAGGTCACTGTAATTGTGAAATCATTTCACATTTTATTTCATACAGTTCTTAAAAACCTTTTGGTCAGTTGATGGTTCAAGTGAAAGGAGTCGTGTTTGATTTAAGTCGCTAATAAGTAAAGGAAACAGACAAAAATGTGGCACAATTCATGCATATAACAGTCAAGGCTAAATTCTTTTGTATAGCCACACTTGCAAAAAAAGCTGCTGGTACTAGCTACATACCTGCATATTTAGCAACAGGATGAAAGGTTAAAACTGATAAATTAATTATTTGAATTTAATTTGAATGCTTTATTTGACCATTTTATATTAGGATCTACAAATAAGGAAGCTATAAAGTTCAATACATTTATTAATGGGTCGTGATTTTGTTTCTTTTAATAGCATGGACATTTTTCAAAGCTACAAAGTCCAATTAAGACCAATACTTCAATAAATTCTTTGATAACTAATTAAGCCTCGTGGATATCTATCGACAATATAGTATTATCTTTTTTTCTAATGTTTGGTCAAAGATGTGTTCAAACAAATAGGAACTGGTTCCTTACAAGTTTATTGACTCCACAAAACTACCATACATTCCATGTCTCATATTTTTTGATAGAAAATTAAAAACATTGGGTTATTGTACGTGTTTTTTTTCCTTTGCCTCCTTGTGGTTACGTCATTATGTGACTTTGTATTCATTTGATGCTTCTAGATATTTCTGTTTAGGTAATGCTAGTCGTGTTAGCTAAACTTAGGAATTAATGTTCGTGTTTTTCCTGTCACTAATGTTTTGTTTAATTTCTTCTTTTAGTGAAGCGACAGCTACATCGTTAAGTGATTAAATCTTATCTATTATGTGTTCCTTCTATGTAAAACTCTTTGAAGATACAAAAGTGACATCCATAGGTGTTATTAATTAAGAAATTAACTTGTAATCAAGAATTTGTACAGATAAAAGCTCGAGTCCGTGCGCAGGAGTCACATAAATTTGAATATGCAAACATCCAGACACGTAATTTCGAGCTGACATAAAAACTATTGTACAAATATTCAAATGAGCGTTTCGAGCAATTTATCTTACGCGTGCGCAGGCAATAATAGCATCGAGACTTTAATATTAATGCAAGTAATTTGGCATGTTCCTAAATAATGATTTTATACTTGCATAAACAAGGCGACACCTGCTGCATCGTACAGCGTGGCTTGGCACTGCCCACTTAATTATTTAAACATAAAACCTTTAATTAGACCTACCAGCTGCCATTCGACCTTGTATTGCACCTTTGTAATGCGACAAGCAGTATTTTGCATCGCAAAAAGTATACATTTTTAACTTCAATTCATGTGCTGTTTTTACTTGTTGCAGAAAAAATGGCGATCTCCCGACGTTCTTTGTTGATATTTTAAGAATCGATAACATTATTGGTCTAATTTGCATGTTAAACGGAATAATAAGTTGGTGACGTGCGTCCAATAATGCATCTGCTTGTAGGCTCGTGTGCACTAGCTTCTGTGCGTGTTTCTCTTGTCTATTATGTTTTAATGGACACCTGTATGTCAGACTACACGTTTAGTGTGCTTTTCGGACACACGCTGTGCATTTAGACTAGAATTAAGATCTATTTCTGTCGTAGTTAGGTTTACTTTGTATTTTTGTGCTGCACTTTATATTAGGACTACATAATTATGCGACGGATGGAATATTGGCTTTAAATTTTTTTGTCGGAATTTTGGTTACATGCACTTAATTGTGCTAAAGTAAAACATTATCTCCTTTTAGTTAAAAAAGCAGTTCGAAGCAATTATCTCAACAAATAACTTACAATCAGTATTTTAAACCACAAATTAACCTCGACGCCCGATTCTTTATTTAAAAGTTCAAAACGCAAACCGGTCATTTTACTTTTTAAGCCTATAATTTGCGTACTAAAATGTTGTTTGTTTTTTTTTTCAAATAATGCATTTTATTTCGTCACAACGTTGCAAATTCTTGAGTTGCTGTCGTAACATTGATTGTTAAGTATGTGTGTCGTACTTGATTTCATGTTTTTACATAATGTTGTGAAGTCTGTAGCAAATATCTGAGGCAAGTACATAAAACTTAAATTTTTTTTTTTACTCAAATGTGTAGTAAGGTTTTAAGCATTGATTAGTTCGGGTCGTGCGACTTTGTGAAACAACTACCTAATTCCCTGTTCAATGATCGTAATTTATGCACACGTAATGTCGGTAAAGGATGCGCAATAAATAGTCTATGGACAGCAACATATCTTCGCTCGTGTTATTTTAATCGTGCAACAGAATCATGTAGGCATATTTTTTGTTTATCCCACTACTGCTATTATCTATTCACAAACCAACTATTTAGGAAACTTGTATCCGAGTCTTTAACCTGACCATATAACGTGTTTTATGACTCCTACTTGCCCTAAAAAGAGAAATAAAATATATTTTTCCAACACAAGTTTTATCACAATCAAATTACGCCACATTAAGTTACGAAGCGACCAGTCTTGACTATATTAAGTTACCAAAATAGATGGCATGAGTTTAAATGGACTAACAAAGGAAGAAACCAACGTGCGGAGAATATTATGAGCAAAAAATATGGCGGGCTAGGGTGGTAGTGACCTATGATGACGCAATGCCAAAAACAGGCCACACTGCAGCCGGCAGAGGCTCGCTGCCGAAGAGGGGTCAAGGAGGTTCATCGCGGAATATTGCTCAATCTCGTACAGACATGTGCGAACCTAAATATCACGTACTGAATCACCGTGACACACCGCCACGAGCAATTAAAAAAAAATCTGTTTCCAAATTCAAAGTCTCGAACGCGTTTACGTAACGACTCTTCCGTGGTGTTGCATTTGTCAAAAATCTAGTTCAGTGTTGCAATTCTATAAAATCGTTTTTGCGTATTAACGTGGTAAAGTAACGACATTTTTTGATGTCGTCGAGGTGCGTGGTGGAATCGTGTCCGCGTCTATTTTGAACTCCCGATCGGACGTTCGCCCGGTTGTTGAACTGGAATAATTCGGCAAACACAGGCACATTACGCGCTTGATAATCTCATGATATTATGATACGTGGTGGGCCGTGTGCCGATTATAAAATACCTTTCCGCGTACTCGTCTACACACGCGGTATCTGTATATACTTACTTTATTACATCTAATGTAATTAACTATGTCTTGAAGGAAGTCGATACTGAAACAATATTAGGCTACAGATTCCTATCAGATAATTGAATATCGGAGTACCTATAAAGTTTAAAGCCTCGTTTTAAAAGTTGTTTTTTAGATTCGCGAGTAATATGACACAATAATGATAATTAATTATAGCAACGATTACATTCGCAATACAAATGAGCTGTGTGTTGTGTTTACGCGAAGTGGACGCAAACATGCAGAGATGGGTCGCGGCAGTGTGGGTGCGACACTACACGAGTGTGGGTGTGTAGTCTCTGTGTGTGTACGTGGAAGCGCGCGATGAAATAAAATATGTCCGGTCAACGAACTCGCGGTCGGTGCCATAAAAATCGCGATACTGGCCGAAATTCGGACAGAAAGCCGAATATTCAACCTTATAATTGATTTAAAATATAAAGTTTATGGTAGCGTGCGGGCATAGAGCGTGTTCTTAATTCAACATTATCTTGTTTCGGTGTCGAAAATGTCCGAATGTGGCGGCCGGGGAATAGGAAGCATTACAGCTGTGCAACGAACTTTAATATGCAGCGTGCGGCTCTCGTGTCCGCCACGGCGACAGCTGTCCGATTCGCTCTTTGTCTCTCAGCACCCATCACTGAATCCTAATTTTGACCAACCCTTAAAAACGGAGGTGTCTGTCAAATACAAAAGGGCCATTCCATTTTTGAATTGAAAATTTGACAAACATCTCCAACAGAAAGAAGAAGAAAAAATATACTCACTTGAATTGAATTTTAGTGTTGTCCGAAATGAAACAGCGTTTTGCAATTTTTACTCTTCCAAACGTTGATGTTGTTTCTATGGGTGTTCATTTCCGGATTGCACGCGGCGCGCGAGTCAGCTGATTTCCATCCAATGACCTTGCGAACACGTCCTCCCTTCATTTTATTCATAGTATTTACAGGCGATGAGTTGTTTATCGTTCAGTGGACTCGTTCAGAGGTGAACCTTCTCTTCCTACAGGAGGAAGTTTCCCCCGGACTGGTGCCAGTGTATATCCTGCGTCTTCCGCAACACATCTTGTCTCATCGGAGTTGGGGGGGTTTAGTATATTTCCGTGGGGTCTAAACCGATCATTGTCACTTTAGTATTGTCCAGTAGGATCAAGTACTTTGGTGTCCATTTTTTTTATAAAGATTCTTATAGGATTTGGACCAGTGTGGGGTTGTAGAACTTGTAGAAGTTAGTACTGACCGGTGGGGTCCAGAGTGGTGTCCATCTTGGTGGTTGTTTTTTTAATAAAGTCCAGTTGGGTCCAGGGTAAGTATATCCATGTTAGCACAGTCAACACAACAGTTCGTTTGGTGCACGTCGCGAGTTTGGTTCGGGGCACTGTAGTGAGCGCGCGTGCGTCGTGCCGGCCAATGAGACGAGCGCTGCGCCCGCGCGCTTATATGATAGAAGCGCGCTCTGTGGACGACATCTGGCGGCGAGTGGATGAAACGTGGAAATATAGTTTTCCGAACGACGTTTGTAACGATTCTTGGGCTCCAGAATTTTTCATTTTATAAAAAAACGCAAATTTCGAAAATAAATAAAACTATTCTAGAATATTTTCTGATAAGCATAGTGAAGGTCGTTGTAGACTAAGCACTAAAAAGGTAATTGAACTTGCCAGACATCGTATTTCTAATAACTTCAACAGCTCCTCTTGAACTAGATCAATGACTGCTTCAACGAATTAAGGGTTAATGTCCATGCTTAGTTAACAGAATGTTGACATTAGCACATCGAAATTTCTTGAAATTTTCCGCAAATCACATGTTTTTTTAAACCCATCGAGAGTGAATGAGTTTCGTAATATCTTTGTTAAAATTATAAAGACGGAAAATATGACCTCGAATGTTGACCGATAGTATTTTTTGTTTATAATTTCCTAATATCACGGAGTACCGAGAATATGAAGTCAAAGGTGATATTTATGTACCACGCATAATGTCCCAGTTCTTCCTGTATTTATTTCCTATCATTCCGGAGAGGTTAAAGTTTAGAAGCAGTGCTAACGGAAATGACTCGTTAATGTGATTATCTTTATTAAAAAAAATACTTCTGTGTTTACGATAAAATATAATACTAGTACAACTGCCTCGTTGGTCTAGTAGTCGCAAGCACTACTGCTGAGCATGAGGTCTTGGGTTCGATTCCCGGGTCGGGCAAAGCGTTATTGGGTTTTTCTATTTGGAATTTCTCAGTAGCAGCCCGGAGTCTGGATTTGTACCCGGTTGATGGCAATAGGCTCGCCCCCTATTACATGGGACTTAAACATAACTGGCGAAATGTGGGTGTACCTACTACAGGTACACCTCTGCCTAATCCTTCGGGGAAACAAGGCGTGAAGTTATGTTACTACTACCAAAATGTTTTAATTTTACCTTGATTGAGTCTAAATCTAAGGCCCGTATTATAGAACCTCTCTCAACACTCAAGCAGAACTCGTTTCAACCAATCAAAAGGCTTTAAACGAGTTTTAAGTAATGCTTGAGTGTTGAGTGAGGTTCTGTAATACGGGCCTAAGTGTGTTGATTTAGGCATCATTCAAACACTTCCAACATATTTTTTGCAGAATTAAATAAAACCACAGATGAATGAATGAATGAATGAATGATGGATGATGGTTCACTCCACATTTTAGATATGAAGCTACAAGTACCTACGCGGCGGGCCCGTCTTGTCGGGCCAATAGGGATGTTGACAATTTTTTTTTGGTCCGTCTCGTAGATTATTAAAAACATATTGGTTCTTTTTTTACGTAATCAAAACATTACGGCAATACATTGAGTAGGCAATACGTTCAAATGTGGCATGATGTTTTTTTTTTTTTTTGACTAGGCCATCCCGTAGCTCACCTCTGAGGTGATGACTACTTAACCGGACAATCCTGCGGCTGCCTGCTACTAAACTCAAAGCCTCCAGCCAGGGGCAAAACTATTCTAAATTAAAATTAGGCGAACGCTCGCTAAGGGCACCCCCTGTGGGGTACGGACCTCGGCTTAGGGCGTCGCTGAGGGGAGGACAGATAGATGGGACAGGCTGGATCAAGGATATATCATTATTATTATGCGGGGAATTTAAAGCTACGCGCTCAGCTGCGGCGCGGGCTGGCGCTTCATCGGACAAGGGTCGGGGGGGAGTATTGTTTACTTCGGAGGGTCGCGATCGCGGAGGACCTCGGCGGTGAGGTCGGTACGACGGGTGTCGGGTGTGTTTGTGCACTGTACTGGTGGCCCTATTGCTCTCCTGGAGAAGAGTGGTGGGATCATCTGGATCAGAGAGGACATGCCTAGGACGGCGAAATCGACTAATACGTGAGGGGGAATAATTGGCCACTTCAACAACCAGAGGGTTGCGGCGATTGGCGGCGGAATCAAAGAGTCGCTTGGACATGCGTTTTAGGAACTTATGGATTGTGGGGATTTTAAGGTCGAGGTGGAGGTTTATATTTCTGACATACCAGGGAGCGCCCGTGGCTCTTCTGAGGAATCTGTTTTGGCTTTCAACAAGTACCAGGTACTTGGTTACAGGTTCCGTACCCAAAGGGTAAAAACGGAACCCTATTACTAAGACTTCGCTGTCCGTCCGTTCGTCCGTCTGTCACCAGGCTGTATCTCATGAACCGTGATAGTTAGACAGTTGAAATTTTCACAGATGATGTATTTTTGTTGCCGCTTTAACAAAAAATACTAAAAACAGAATAAAATAAATATTTAAGGGGGGTCTCCCATACAACAGCCATGTTTTTTTTTGCCGTTTTTATAGATATTGGTACGGAACCCTTCGTGCGTAAATCCGGCTCGCACTTGGCCGTTTTTTTTTCTAGTCAATATCCCTATTCAGTGAGTGTAACGCATTCAGAAAACATAAGAATTTCACGATAGAAAGAGAGGCAACTTCTAGGTGAATAACTGTAGGTAATTAGCGCTGTGCGACCTGAATTACACTTTATTGTGTCGTAGCAAGAGTGGTTTTTATTTAAATGATTTTTTGGAGTTCACCGTCTGTATTCATGTGATAAAACTCCAATCAACTACATTATTGGCGAAATAAATGTGATCACTTACCCGATATGTACAGACGTCAGCACAGAAACCTACCCGAAACTGTCAAAATTTCCCAATCAACTTTGAACCTTATAATTTTGTAATAAAGTTGAAAATCTATTAAAGAAATTTGACAGATTGTAGTAGGTTGATGTGCTGGCGTCTGTACAGTACTTTTTCTGTTATGTGGAATTTTCATAAAAATAAGATCTTACTTCTTTGAAATTTTTCCTTGCATTACCCTTATCTTTTTTCTCCACTTAGCTCTGTCCTTGACTATAGTGTTTCAAACCCTGAGTCAAATTGAACAAATAGGTACGTGGCATTTAACAAATTCTTAAATTTTCCGTCTTTACAATGTAGAGGCGACAATACGATAATAAATGAAAACACTGACAATAGTGCATAGGAATATATTGAAACCAACAAATAAAATAAATACTAACATCGAAATTAAAAAGGTGATTTTTTCAAACGAACTAAATAGCAGTGATGGAACGACTATGCTCTGGCTACTTGACTTGACTAATTATAGTGACTAAACTATGGAATATATATGATTGAATTTTTATAAACTGACTGGGAACGTCATTCATAAACCTACAAAGTTTAATTTACCGTCGTATCGTCGTCTCCAACTTGTATTTCTAATAAGTAACCTACAGACAAAGGAAATATATTGTCAAATTAGTCAAGTAAATAAAATTAGCACGATAATTAACGATATTCATAATCGAGGTCGCATTTAAATATTCCTATATTAAACGCGATTTCTGTTATTGCTATAATAAATTGAAGTTTACAGTTTTATCAGTTTATTGAATACCGTTTCTTACATATAGAACGACCGTTCTTTGGATTATTTGTTACCTTATGAATCTTATAAAATTCAATCAGAAATCTTCACCAATTTTTATACTGAATATTTTCCTGGCCTTGATTTAATTGTAAAAAAACACAAAAAAGAAATCAAACGGTACGACCATACTGAAAAGTGTTGCGAAATAAATTACCTACAGGATTATGATAACTATTGTATTCTATCTGAAGCATTTGATTTAGTTCATCACGTCACAGAACTCTTATTCGTATATAAAATCGCTAAAAAGGTCATTTTTATTATCTTGACCAAACAATCGAGCCCGAGATATAGTAAAAACTCACTCGCTTCTCACTCAATCTTATTATTCATAATACTTTAATTAGGGATACCACAGGGTTCAATTCTAGGCCCTATTATTGTTCCCACTGATGGGACTCAGGCCTTCTCTCTGTGAGAGGGAGCGGACAGTAGGCTATAACCAACCACGTGGCCCCACTACATGTTGGTACTTTAATGTTATTTATGCTAAATGCTATAAAAATATACGAAATAACGCATGTTACTCAAAAATATCAGTCAGATCATGACGGCCGGGTAAAACACATGTCTAACTATGGCTACCCTTCTTCCAATTAAATTGACTGGTAATAACAGGAATCCGTATATCTAAAATAAAATAAAAGTAGATGCAATGTAACCGACACAATTTTGCGGTCAAACGAATTGCGTCAATACTTAATTAGAATTTATTCATTACGCCGTATGTGATCTTGACTCACACGCAAATTTTTGTGAAATATTCAATAACTACTTTAGTTACAAACAAAGGCTTTTAAAATGTCTTAATTGTTATTTTATATAGCGAGTATTATGAATGAGTTCACACAGGGTTACGTCAAAACATGAGTATGCACGACATCTGACCTTATTTTAATTCGAAAGCCATTATATTTTACAAGATTAACATTTGTTCTTTTGCTTATAATAATCTGAGTCATTTTGAAGCACACATTATAGGTAAGCCTGCCGGATTTTCGCCGATATTCACCGCCACTTATTTTTACTTGTGTTCTGCAAATCGTTTGATTCGTTCGTACGGTATCGTGTTAATCAGTAACTGGGTTGTGGAGGTCAGATAGGCAGTCGCTTCATGTAAAATACTGGTATTTAGCTGCATCTGGTTAGACTGGAAGCCGACCCCAACATTTAGAAAAATGCTAGGCTGATTAAATGAATTATATTTAAAACTAGCCACACACCAGCCGGGACCAACGGCTTAACGTGCTTTCTGAGGCACGGAGGAGTCTCGGTATGTAAAGATGGTCACCCATCCACAGACCAACCCCGGCAAGCGTAGCTTAACCGGATCGACCCTTGTGGCAGTTATTACTTAGCCACGAGCTCCACCACGAGTTTTAAATATAATTCAATTGATGATTATTCATTGTTTAGGTAAAACGGTGAAGGAAAACATCGTAAAGAAACCGGCGTGTCCAAGAACCAAAAATTCGAAGACACCTGACATCTACCAACCCGCACTGGGCCCGCGTGGTGGATTACGTCCCACTCCCTCTCACAGAGGACTGTGTCCCAGTAGTGGCAACATTATAGATTTGATTATGATTATGCTTTGTTTAGTTACTTGTACTTACATAAAAGTTGATTGAGACAAAATTACATAATTAATAATGTGTTGTGTTCATTTAATGAGTCAGCCTTAGAATTCTTTACTAAAGATTTTTATCAGAGAGCATTGACTCAAAGTATGCCAAATACCTCGCGTGTTAAGGAACCTACATCATCGATCCCAATTTAATTTTAAAAAAATGTGTGTGATTTTTTATTAGATTTGATCCGACAATGTTCCATTGCAGGCAAAGAAGGAAGATATTTACAAATATTTTTGTACTTAAAGAAAAAATAATACAAACTACACAATATACCATAATACTTTTAAAAGATGCTTAAAAATGCGACCTTACTAGGCCTAGGACCACACTAAGAATTTCTCCTGTATCGTGGGTGCGTTTACAAACATTTAAACTCACATAACACAAACAGCCAGACCCTAAACAACTACTTGTAGGTCATACATATATTTGTTCCGTCCGGGAATCGAACCTGAAGCAGTCAATCGCTTAATCAGTGCGCCAAACGTGCCGACAAATTCAGTCAAGAAAATGAGTCGCTCCTAAGCCTACCTAAATATAATTTAAAAAAACACTATAAAAGTCACCAAACTCCGGATTCCGGGAGGAGCTGGCTTCCATCTTCAGCCTGTACCTTAATTGTGATACACGATCAATTACAACAGATTCCTAATCCATAGCTTCATAAATTCTAAAAAAAACTGCTCAACAACGTAAATAACGCAATGAATGTTGTTGAACTGTCAAAATGAAACCGATAGTCTTAATCATTTACGAAGATGTGTTTCCCAAATAGATAGCTGATCATAGTTTACCGTCAGGTGGGATGCAAGCCAAGAACTTACTACATAATCAGTCTATAATGTGAACTGCTGGGACTAGGGCCTCCTCTATGTGAAGAGAGTGGGCCGTCATCTACCTTGCTGGCCCAGTGCGGGTTGGTAGATGTCACATGTCTTGAAATGTATGGTTCTAGGACATGCCGGTTTCCTCGCGATGTTTTCCTTCACCGTTTTGGGAGCAGTGGTGATGAAATCTGCCTGGGTTCGAATTCACGACCTACAGTCGTAAGCCGGGGCCTATACCAATGGGCCACTACTACTCACACCAAACAAATTAAAGCATTATAATAACAACAAATTATTTGTATTATTTTGATACAATAACTAACACGTGATTCACTTACATACGAAAGAGTTCAACGCGCTGCGCACTGTACTAATGGACTCTATTTTGAATGAGTTAAAGTTGAATATTGATTGTGTTTTATTAAGATTGAATGTTTTTGTTTTGTGGTTTCCCCCGACCAGGAGGTTTTTTTAAATGTCGTGAACTTGTGAATGTGAACACAGTATTAAGAAAAATGATGCCTTTTAACCACAAAGTTATAAAATAAAAATATAATCGGATTGCTTATCGCTGCCAGTTCATAAAAAAAAATATTGATAACATCGCGCCTGTATTTTTCGAAGGGGTAGGCAAAGATGTACCATAGCAGGCCCGCAATTCCCCAGCAAACCCTCCCTTGTAATAATAAAATTGTATTTATCCCTGAATAAACCAACTGGTCAGTCAATATGGGACACAGTCATCGGTTTTTTTAGGGTTCCATACCTAAAAAGGGAAAAACGGAACCCCTGATAGGATCACTCGTGTGTCTGGGTGTCTGTTTGGGTCACAGCCAATTTGCTCCGAATCTAATGGACTTATGGACCGATTAAATTGAAGTTTGGTACACATAATTATGTATTTCTGTGACCCAAATACGGACGTGTAACGTAAATAGATGAATTTTGAATGTAGGGGTCACTTTTGGGAGGCAAACAAGAAAATTGACAATGTATTTTTTTGATAATTTGCAACACTGACTTAAAATGAGAATATTTTGAGGAAATGCTTGTTCGTTTTTAGGGTTCCATACCTGAAAGGTGCCAAACGGAACCCTATTATTAAGACTCCGCTGTCCGTCCGTTCGTCCGTCTGTCTGTCACCGGGCTGTATCTCATAAACCGTAATAGGTAGACAGTTGAAATTTTCACAGTCTGTGTATTTCTATTGGCGCTTTATCAGCAAATAATAAAATAAAATAAAGAAAAAAATTAAAGCGGGTAAATTATACAAAAAAACAGTTTTTTTTTAAACTGACGTATTTTATAAATATGGAGCGTTACCTCCTGTAACCAGGGCATAACACAGTGACGTAGTGAAGGATGAGGTTGGGGGCGGGGACGTTTTGGTGACTGTGCAATATGTGCACGTAATGTAGATGCCATATCGGAAATTGTAATCCCCCCGTAATTGGGCTGTGGAGGTCAAATAGCGAGGCTTCGTTAAAATAATTAGTTCCAGTAACTTTTAGTCAGAACCATCGCACAAATACATAAGACTAGGTACATATTATAAAAAGTAACAGTCTTCTGGGCTCGTTTCCGGATGACAGCGATGCGGATTTGTAGTTCGACGCCTATTTTAAGGTATAGGAATATAACTTAATATGTATATGCCTACGTAAGAAAATAAATTTCAATAAAATGTCAATGTCTTTTTTCTTTAAATGTTAATTATGTACTGTCTATACAGGGATGACGATTGGGATAAAAAAAAAACACAAATAGTCCGTCAGTTAGATAACAAAAATATATTAGACACGTATTTTTTGCTTTATCAATTTAATAAAAAATTACTTAGATAAAACACATTAAAGTTGGGTAGTGGGGGTTGATACTTCACAGGTAGGTAAGTATAAAAGCTACATACTCGTGACGTCATGGCACATTTTAACTCAATGTATCGCCGTAATCTTTTGATAACGTAAAACAAGAAAAAGTACTTGTACCTACGTAATTTTTTTGTAATCTACATGACGGACCAAAAAAGTTTTTTTAGTCATCATCCCTATTTGTGTATACGTTAGCAGTATACCTTTCCTAAATATTTTTGTAAACCAATGTTAAATGTATAATTATGTTACTGTTGTTCTTAAATATAAATAAAAAAATGTTAAAGAACGTCGCGGCATATCTTGCTTGCGCTTGTAGATGCCGTGCCGTGCCGCCAGTGGGCACAGGCCATAAGTGTCCTTTTTTATATTTTGTCATTTAATATAAGATCTAGCTAGTGTAAATAGTTCTTTTTGTAATAATGTTTTATACATTTTTTTTTGTAGAACCAGCAGCATATTAGGTTGGGGAAAAAGTCTTTTCGCATTATAGTATGTATGAACTTGTAATAAAATCTCTTTGGCTATTATACTATTTATATCTGGCTGGTTTTGGTATCATTGAAAGTTTAAATTTTAAAGAACATAATTCAAATTAGGAAAATGTGTGATTTTCATTTGTTTTTCGTACCGTCAAGATGAGTGAATCTAATGAAGAAATTCGATACATTTTAAAATTTTACTACAAAAAAGGTAAAAAACAACGCAAGCTGCGAAAAAAATTTGCAATGTTTATGGACCTAGTGCAGTGTCTGTGAGAGTAGCACAAATTTGGTTTAAGCGTTCTCAATCCGGAAATTTTGATTTCAAAGATGCACGTCGCTCTGGTCGCGCTATTACGGATAAAATGGATGCCATTTTTGAAAAAGTGGAGCATGTTCGGCATATCAGTAGTTACGACGTGGCTGAAGAACTGGGAATTAACCACAAAACAGTTTTGTCGCATTTGAAAAAAACTGGGTACACAAAAAAGCTCGATATTTGGGTACCTCACGAGCTCACTGAAAGAAACCTAATGAACCGTGTACTCATTTGTGATTTTTTATTACCACGTAATGAAACCGAACCATTTTTGAAGAAGCTGATAACTGGTGATGAAAAGTGGATCACGTACGATAAGAACGTGCGAAAAAGGTCGTGGTCAAAGGCCGGTCAGGCTTCACAGACTGTGGCGAAACCCAGGTTAACTCGCAACAAGGTGATGCTGTGTGTGTGGTGGGATTGGAAGGGCATTATACATTATGATCAAAAGTCCCAACATTTCTATAGCAATGGGATCATGTCCCTACCTACAAGATGGCAAAAAGTTATCGAACAAAATGGTACCTACATACTTTAGTTAAATGTAAATAAACTATATTAAAAAATGTTTTGAATTGTCTTAAAAAATGCGAAGCAACTTATTCCCCAACCTATTTATACACTTCAACTGCAACTTACTTTACAATAGTATTTAGGAAAGGTATTACTGCTAATGTATGTATATGTCGCAGTAAGATGGCCTAGGGATATAGCTATATACCGGTCCATAATATAGTTATATGTAAGCGGTTCTTGACTGCCGGGGGCCCTTATTTTATTACTGTGACCAATTTCGACGTAGTTGGTCACAGTAACCTAACCTAACCTATTTCTAGATCTTGCTCGTATTATAGTTATATTCCTAGTAAGACAGTTATGAACCGCTTTCATATAACTATATTACGGTATACAACTATGTTCCTAGGGATATAACTATATCACGGCTATAACCATCTTACTGCGACACAAATGATAGGCGTACACACATTTAAAGATAAGAAATTGGATAGAAGTTGCGTTGGTTAGTTGTTGTTGTTGTTGCTTTGTTGAAACTAGAAGTAAATTTAAACAAAGTTAATTATCATCAATACAAGAAAAGAAAATAGAATACTTTGTGATGAATAACATCATGGTGCAAACAAAGTAACAAAATAAAATTAAAACTTTTTACATACTACTACTTCAACAGTCTGGTGACTAATGGCGATTAAAAGATCATCATCAGATGGACTTTTGGAGGTCACCGTTGTTAAACTCAAACTAGAACTCAAATTCAAAGCATTTATTTCAAATAAACCATTTACATTGTCATAAGCTACCGAATAGCTTATGTCAATTCTGTTGAAAGTTGATGTAGAAATACGAAACGGTTTGAAAGCATTGCCACTTGCCTAGACCCTCTGGCCACAAAAAATCAATCAATCTACCTGCTTCCAGTCTAATCGGATGCAACTGAATACCAGTATTTTACATGGAGCGACTGCCTATCTGACCTCCACAACCCAGTTACTGGGTGACACGAAACTGCTCGGTAAGACTAGTTGTCAGACTCTTGGGTATCTGACAACCCGTAACGAATGATGTTGTCACTTTTTAATTCAAATGGGCTTTTACATAGTTACCAGTTTGGTTTCACGAAAGGTAGGTAGGTCGACGACTGACGCTGGAGTAAAACTCATCAGTCACATTTTGGAATCCTGGGAGAAGTCCCAGGATGCAATTGGCATTTTCTGTGACCTCTCAAAAGCGTTTGACTGCGTTGACCATAAAACACTGATCTGTAAATTACACCACTATGGAATTCGTGGACAAGCTGGTGATCTTGTTCTTTCCTATCTATCAAACAGGCAGCAAAAAGTAAACATTAACGGGGCGACATCCTTGGGGTCTCTAGTTAAGATGGGCGTGCCTCAAGGATCAATTCTTGTCCCTTTCCTATTCCTAGTTTATATTAATGACCTTCCTTACATGATGGCTAACTTATCAGACATAATTCTATTCGGTGATGACACTTCTCTTATTTTTAAAATTGATAGAAAAGATACGGATGTTATACATGTCAACGATAGTCTAGCAGTTCTTTCGAAATGGTTCGCAGCTAATAATCTTTTACTTAATGCGAACAAAACTAAATGTCTCACTCACTCATTACCAAATGTACCTCAAGTAGGTCTAAATTTAAAACTTGATGGTAAGAAACTAGAAGCTATTACGGAAACCGTATTTCTAGGAATTACTTTAGATTCGAGATTGCAATGGGGCGCCCACATTAGAGTTCTTTCAGGTAGATTAAGTTCGGCTGCATATGCAGTAAGAAAAATAAGGCAGATGACTGATGTAGCCACAGCTAGGTTAGTATACTTTGCTTATTTCCACAGTATTATGTCTTATGGCGTTTTGCTGTGGGGATCGGCAGCTGACGTAGATTCCATTTTTATTTTACAAAAGAGGGCTATTCGCGCTATCTATAAAATGGGTCCTCGTGAGTCCCTTAGAAATAAATTCAAAGAAATTGATATACTAACTCAGCCTTTCTCTTTATATCTTAGAAAGTATTTTGTATGTTCGGAAAAACTTAGGACTTTTCAAAATTAGAAGCGATTTCCATAATATAAATACACGTAGTAAACATGAAATTGTGATACCCAAATTTAGGTTAGCTAAAACTAGTAAGTCATTTGTTATTTAATAAACAGTATTCGATTTTATAACAAGTTGCCAAAGTCGGTTACAGAACTTAGTGATGGAAACGTGTCCTTATCAAAAAAGCATATTATAAGATTAAAGACTACGTTGAAGACAAGGAAGTTTGGCAATAATTCCTTCTGCACATGTGGCTTCCCTGGTACCTCAATAACGGCATTACTATGTAATTATGTCTATTAACTGCTCCCAAATTAAGATGATTATTTGATTTTACTTATTTTTCATTTTTTTCATTTACGTACTTTTTTGACATAACCTTTTCATTATTTGACATTATATAACTTCACTATACTATATTTTTTATAGATTTGTTACTGATTTAGTGGCAGTCATGCCATTTGGTTTAAATAGGTTTTTAATTGTTTTTTTTTATATAGATTCTCTTTTATATTTTGTGAATGTGAGAACGTTGTAGGCATAACCGACTTTTAGATCTGTCGGTCGTATTCTATCTTGCTAAGTACCTGGTACTTGTTGATAGGCCTACAGTGTCCTCTCATACCTATAAACACTGTAACTTGAAAAGATTGTAAATACCATTTACTTTTAAAAGAGTAACCGTGGAGTTTCTTGCCGGCTCTTCTCCATAGGAAATGACCAATTGGAACCGTGCATCTAGCTTCTGACGTTTCATAAGTGCCCTTGCTTTGTGAAATAAAATATTTTGAATTGAATTGAATGTCAATGATCTACGAATGACTGCGAGACCCACGGCTTAGAGGCGCTCTCGATATGTAATGGATGATCACCCATCCATGAACCGGCCTAGGCAAGCGTAGCTTAATCTTTGATCGAGCACCTCGAACCTAGAAGAATGGCCACTATTCAAGGCATAATTCTAACCATTCCTCGATTATATAATACATTATTATAATTATATACCATGACAATCGATGATAATGCTGATACTGAAGGCTTCATACATAGTTTTGGAGATTCCATGCAGACAATGAGTAGTATCCACGTTCTTAGTAACTAATTAGGTTTTGTTTATTTATTTATATAGTATACAACTATACAGAATACAGATTTACCTACTCCAAAATTAGAGAGGAAGCTACGTTAAATATTATTCAAATGACCAATTCATTGATGCAAATAATTATGAATGAATTGACGTAATAAAGTTTATATTTATAATTTCGATCGCGGAAAACTACTCCGTTTTAGCTCGGTGGGTTTTAACAATACTTCAGAAGTAAACATGTTTGGTTTGTGACTCATTATTTGTTAAATAATAATTATGCAGACATTATATATTATGTTTAGGAATGAAATTGGTATTTTCATTTATGAACAAAATATAAATCCATTTCTAATTTAATTATATTTTCCTTATTAACCTTACCTTATTCATATATCATCGCGCCTGTACCTACTTCCAGAAGTGTTAGGCAGAGGTGTACCTATAGTACACCCAAATTTCGCCAGTTATGTTAAAGTCCAATGTAAAAGGTGGCGAGCCAACAACCAGTCTCCGGGCTGCTACAGAGAAATTCCTGATGGAAAAACAAAACTGCACTGCCCTATCAGGGAATCGAACCTAGGACCTCGTACTCAGCAATAGCACTTCCGGCTACTAGACCACCGAGGCAGCACCGAAATATTTCATAATAATAATGATATTATTATTATCCTTTATTGCATTTTTAAACATATTAATTACATTTTTTAATATTTTTATTTAAAAAAAATGTATAATATATATAGTGGCCCATCGACATCAGGAACAAGGTCTAGACTGCCGGTAATCAGGGCTCTAGAGAGAGGAACCTCCTCACTATGCGTGCCGTGTCTAGGAGTACTGCTTTCTGAATCAAGCCCTTGACCCAGCCGCGCAATGAAAGCCTGTCGAGGTGTTGGTCGAGGCTCTCCACTATTAGGCCATTAACCGTTACGATTATCGGTACAATGATTGCAGAGTCCACCTCCCATATGTCGACAACCTCATGTGCTAAGTCAAGATACTTGTTTTTTTTATCTTTCTCAGGTTTCACGATATTCTCATCATGAGGTACAGCGATATATGTATATTATTATAATTAATAACTATCAAATATGACGAAATAAATACAAATGGTCGTAAACAAACCGTATTACTATTTTATAGAATATATTTTTTTCTAACTATACAGACTGAATTGCTGCTCAATAGTCAAAGTCAAAAGTCATTTATTCAAACTAGGCTAAGAATCAGCACTTTTCGAACGTCAAAATTACATAAGACAGTCCCCCAAAACGCTCACCCTTCACCACTTCCTAGTGCTTTTGCTGGGAAGAAGAAGTGGCACAACGAAGTCCCCAGCTGTCTGTTCAAAAGAAAAAAAAAAAAGATTCTATACAATAATAAGCAAAATAATTTACATTGCGCAAAACATAATTTAAATTATAAATTAATAGCCATAAGACAGCTAGCACACGCCAATATACCAACCAAAAACACCGAGATCTATACTCAAGCAGAAATAAAAATAACTATACGTAAACAATATCTAAAAAACGAAAATAAAGTCTGTAACTAGAAGTTATAATTAATAAACTAGGACCATCGAGGTAAAAGAAATAATTGTCGAGGTCGCTAGCTAATCACATATTGCAATACAACTCATAAAAAAACTTTTTCACAAAAAATAAAACCGACTTCCAAGAAAAACACTACAAAGTGACAAATAACTTTGATTTCGGAAGTCGGTGTCTTGGTTTTTTAATTTTAGTTTTTTTGCCACCGACTTCCGAAATCAAAGTTATTTGTCACTTTGTAGTGTTTTTCTTGGAAGTCGGTTTTATTTTTTGTGAAAAAGTTTTTATTTTTCACTTTTTAGTTGTGGTACCTACACAAAACCCCCACAAAAATTTGAATACCAAGTAAATTACAGTGACAGGAACTATTAGAATATCATCCACATATGCTAGGTGGGAAAAAATATGTACTATTGAAGCTAACTCAAAAACCCTTCTTCAGATCTTGACTAAATTTATATGGGACCACTTCTGAAGTATGCCCTACCAAACAAAAAAAGAATCATCAAAATCAATTCATAATTGGCGGAGTAATCGCGTAACAAACATACAAAAAAAAAAAAAAAAAAAACATACCGTCGAATTGAGAACCTCCTCCTTTTTTTGAAGTCGATTAAAAAAACATTGTAATGAGTAGATTATATCAACAATAAATTAAAATAAAATTAAAATAAATTTACTTATAAAGTAAAATTATAAAAAAAAAATATAAACTCATATAACCTGTCAGTAGATAAACTAATTCTGGAGAAAGAACATATAAACCTTTCTTGAGTTAATCACAGCGACCAACTATTCTTATCATTTAAGTAGTCGTTGATAGAATAGTATGCCTTTGAACAAATGTTGGATAGCACTTTAGTTTGAAACGCATTAAAAGGCAAATCTAGCAAAGAAGAAGGTAGCTTGTTATAAAAGGTTATTATACCAAGTCCAACAAATGAGTTATGAACCTTATGAAGCCGATGAAAGGGAGCACGTAGTTTATCCTTACTTCTAGTGTTAACATTGTGAATATCACTGTTTTTAGTGTATAAGTGTATATTTTGCCTAATATAAAGATATTGGCGAAGATGAATTGTGATGCCACTGTGAGGATACCGATATCTTTGAAAAAATCTCTCAGAGAAACTCTGGCACCTAGCTAGTAAATTGCTCGAATAGCTCGTTTTTGGAGGACAAATATATTTTGAATATCTGCAGCTTTGCCCCACAGCAGAATACCGTTGGACATAACGCTATGAAAATAACTAAAATAGACTAACCGAGCTGCATCAACGTCAGTGTATTGTCTTACTTTCCTGACGGCGTGGGCTTCTGGACTCTGGGACTGAGCCTTCCCGCTAGGCTCGATATATGTTGGCCCCACTGAAGTTTGGCATCTACTGTTATGCCCAGAAAAACTGCCGAGGTTACAGTTTCAAGCACCACTTTATTTAAAACGATGTTGGGTCCTAGATTTCTAAAATTTGGAAGGGCAAACCACATTTCGTTTTCTTGGCATTGAGAACTAGGTTATTCGTCGTAAACCAATCCGTAACCATTGACAGTGCACTGTTTACATCGTCAAAATCTTGTCTATTCCTGTCTACTTTAAAAATAAGAGAAGTATCATTTGCAAACAGTACAACTTCAAAGATATCCTTTAAATAGAATGGTAAGTCATTGATATAAACTAAGAACAAAAATGGACCCAGTATTGAGCCTTGAAGTACACCTAACTGAACTGGTAGCCCGGAAGATTTTACACCATCAACATCTACACATTGCGACCTATTATTTAAATACGAATTTAAAACGTTGAGAACTGCTGGGGAGTTTGTTGCGCCACTTCTTCTTCCCAGCTAAAGCACTAGGAAGTGGTGGTGGTGGGTGGGCGTTTTGGGGGACTGTCTTATGTAATTTTGACGTTCGAAAAGTGATCCTCAGCCTAGTTAGAATAAATGACTTTTGAATTTTGAATTTTGTATTCAGTATGTGTGAACATTTTATTTACAACAACTTTTTGCTGGTATCTGAGAGTTTTGACTACCTTTAATTTATTGAAATTTTGTTTTCCAATTAAGTAGGTAAACCTTTTCTAAACTAATATTATAATAAAGATAAAAGATTTGATTTTTTTGTATGTTTGTTTGTTACGCTTTCACGGCTAAACGGCAGAACCGATGTTGATGAAATTTGTTATGGGGATACTTTGAACACTGGGGAAGAACATAGGCTAACTTTTTATCGATATAACACGCGGGTGAAGTCGTGGACGGAAGCTAGTATGTCATAAACGGAATAATAAAAAAATGAATTCAATAATTATACAAGATCAAAACACAATAAAACCAAAAATAGATTTCATTAATAAACAACATTCTGACTTAAATGTCAATACTATAGCGATGCCCCACGTGTATTAATGTAGTGATGTCCTTCGATTTATTGTAATGTCGATTGATCCGCTTATATAATGTTGTACACAACGATATCGACAGATGTGCGGAAAATGGCGGGAAACCGTTCGACTAGGGGGACAATGAACATTATATCGAAAGTCTTAAACACAATCATTTGCAGATAATAAATAGTAAAGTTATTGTTTTATCGTGAATGGACTTTTATTTCAATTTCCAAGATAATGTTTATTTATTAATTAATTAATTAATTTATATATTTTATTGTATACCACAAAAATTCATAGCAAAAATAAATCAAACACTATAAAATATACAATGGGTGATCTTATCGCTTTCTGCGATCTCTTTGGCAACCTTAGAATGGACAGCGATTTGGCTGTACGTAAAATGGGGCTAAAATAGATACACAGATATATCCTAAATAATAGATACATAAATACATCCTAAATGTTAAAGCAACGAAAATAAATGAAGACTATAATCACAGTTACGAGAACAAGATCACAACGACAAGGTATAATGTTCCAACACGAGTTTTTTTAACACAGGTACAGATAGTGCAATCCACGACGACGCGCCCCACTCCGCGATGACTGTACTGTAAGCTGTACTTTAGTACGGTGCGGAGCGGAGTGGGGCGCGTCGTCGTGGATTGCACTATCTATAAAGACTGCGCGTTTTATTTGAGCTGGTTCACATATTTTAAAAGCTCAATCAATCTGCCTTACCTTTTCCCAACTATGTTGGGGTCAGCTTCCAGTCTAACTGGATGCAGCTGAATACCGTATTATACAAGGAGCGACTACCTATCTGACCCGACAACCCAGTAACTGGGTAATGCAATACCCCTTGGTAGGACTGGTTGTCAGACTTCCGGGCTTCTGACGACTCGTAACGACTGTCAAAGATCCATGAATGACAGCCGAGACTAACGGCTTAGCGTGCTTTCCGAGGCACACAGGAGTCTCGGTATGTTAAGGTGGTCACCCATCCACAGACCAACCCCGGCAAGCGTAGCTTAAGCTGCTGGATCGAACCATGTGGCTGTTATTACTTAGCCACGAGCTCCTCACATAATTTAAAAGTCTTAAAATAATTAAAACCATATTTATATACGTATAAAAAGGGAGAGGAAAGAGTCATACGCTTCATAACAATTTTCCACGGATATTTTATTTTTGTAAGTAGTAAAGTAAATTTTATTTGCATAGATTGCAGGTACATAAAATAAGACGGGATGAGCCTTGTACAATCTACCTTATAAAAGGCATGCAAACATTAATGAAATTGTTCACAACATTGAAAATTAAATAAAGCAATGGAAATATAATTAAACAACTTTAAAACATTAGTACAATATTTGGATTAATTATTGCCATATAACGTGGCAATGCTGCCAGCCTTGTGGGCACTTTTCCTGTTGACAGCGATGCCTACGAATTCTTTTTTCAATGCGCTATGATGCCCCCCCCCCTCCTTTTTATAAATGCACATGTTATTATTATTTTAAATTTTTGAAAAAAATACTACTTAGTTATTTAGTTAGCTTACTTTGTCTCACCATAATTCAGTCTCACAACCACCCTACATACCGGCACCTATCAGGCGGGTCAGTCGCGACGTTTCCGTTTCCCTGTGCGAGTGAAAACTGCTTTCTTATCTGACGATATCCAATCCGTGGGTACAGACGTACACGTAATCTTAAGATATTCTATACTTAGGTGCATATTACGAACGATCGAGGGCTATAAATGTTTGCCACCTCAAAACGTAAACATTTTTAGTCTGTGACTGTACATGCATTCGAAGTGGCACTGTAGTGTGAAGAAATTCAAATCTTGTATAAAACGCACACTATGTAGGCAGGCATATTATAAGTTGGGGGATTTCACCACTGATAAAAAGCTTGGCTCATTGCTGGTCCTGCTCCACAACCACAACTAACACGTTCAGAGCCGGGAACCCTCCTAGAGGGTTTACTCAAATCACATATAGGATGCCGGGAGCCCTCGCGGAGGGCTTATTTTAAATGTAGGTTTTTCCTAGCGAATTCGGCATTATAAACTGTGAAAAAAATCTGATGTATATTTTAACAAGATTTCAATCCTAATGCCGGTGACACTCCTCGAGGGTTAATTTTAGCGCAAACGTAATGCCGGTGACCCTCCTGGAGTCGACTTGCAATATGTATGGCGGCATGACGTGTGAACTCTATGAAAAATGGGTGGAGTCGACAGTGTATTGGAGCTGCTGAAGATTGTACTCGTCCGACCATCTTCGTTTTGTATAAACTCAATCTCCTTTGTATTATATAATTGCATAGCGCAGGTATGAGTTATATGTACTAAAGAGCTACCATTTACCGGGTAATGTGACTTTCATTGACTTGAATGTGCCCTGGCAGCTGTGAGTATGTCATGCTCACTCAGATGTCTCGCTGATGATGGCGCGTGTGTTGGATCATTTAGCTCCCTTCAAAATGGTTGAGCTGAATGGTGCTGATCCATGCGTCATGTTCGTGAACGGGCGCCGTCAGTTGGGACTGGTCATCTCTTGGCTGACTTATTTTCATCTATTTTAGTTTTAGATTTGTTCTTTCTTTTTATCTTTTATGGACGCTTTTTACGTGCACGTCTTTCTACATCGCTCTCACATGTATAATTTCAACATGAATGATGTAACCAACATTTTGTAAAAATAAATGATTTAAAAGACTGGAGTTTCTTGCCCGTTCTTCTCCATATGTACATAGTACGTTTTGGATTGGGCAACTAGCTTCATATTTCTGACTGAACGACTCCTTGACAATTTAAAAGTGCGTGTAAATGCGTAAATGTGTAATAAGTGCGTGTTAAGTTCTGAGTTGAGCTACACGATTGCTGACAAATGCGTGCACTGACTGGTCAGGTCCACTCAAATCTGTATGGTTCTTTCCTCAAAAGACCATTTCAGACACAAATCTACATGGTCCTCAAATTGAAATGCTCTGACCAAGATTATTTCCGGGTTATTATATACACATTGACATTAATGAATGTTATATATTCATTGACATGAATATTTACTTTAAAGTATTATATTATTTTAATTATTGTGAATGTGAAGACTATGCAGATATTCCCTTTTGTTTTGTTTTAATTTTTTTTTGTTGTCAATTAGTTTTTATCATGGTCTGGCAGTTTGAGTAATTTATGTGGCCTACCCAAACGTCCTTTCTTTGGTATTGTTCGTCGAATCGTTGAGCTCCTTAAATTCTGAGTTGAGCTGCACGATAACTGACAAATGCGTGCACTGACTGGACAGGTCTTCTCAATCTGAATGGTTATTTCCTCAAAAGACCATTTCAGACATCAATCTACATCGTCTTCACATGATCTGACCAAGATTATGTCTGGACTTTAAAAGAGACTGTGACCTCTGAGTTTGTTTCGGCCTTTCTTCTCAGAGTAGTCAGATAGGAAATGCCGACCTCATCTAGTTTTTAAAATATGATTGACGTGTAAAAGTGTTTGTACAAACCTACTTGCAGAAATAAATCATTTATCATTTATCATTTATCAAATGGTTTAATTGAAATAAATGCTTTGAGTTCGAGTTTTCAGTTTCAGTAGTCTATGAATTAATCATGAACTAATATCGGGTTTTTTTTTTGAAGTTTGATGACATCATTTTACTTAAACTTATTCACAAAATCCTTTAATTCTGTTTCTCAATACCGGATTTTCGCTCTGAATGTTTTGAAATACGATTTTAGTTTGTGTCCGGGATGCTTGAGGATCATAAATAAAATAAAAACACCTAGGCTGTTTATCTGAATATATTTTGAAGCAGACTGTCCCTGGACTACAATATATTAAAACTATGTATGTCTCTTTCCCTGCCACACAAAACAAGAATAAGACGAAAGTTTCAAGCTGTCAAATTAGTTAACACGACAAACTATCGACAAATTATACTACACTAAAATAAAACAACAATTCAGCTTATTTTAGTTTTGCCGATTCTATTTACAAATAATAAATTAATTAATTATCTGCAATATAATTTAGTTTAATGAAGTTATCCGGAAAAGAATCGGAGTTACCGACATAGCTTACAAAGTAAGCACCCTGGTGCTGGCTGGTGCAAGGTGGCAGCGGGCTGGCCATGTTTGTCTAAACACCAATGGCCGGTGGAATCCTGGGGCCCAAGTCTGCTATTTTTATAAATTCGTCATTCGAACACGATCCCATTGTCATTTTCCTAAAAGTTCGTAATCTGCTAAATTCATAATGGTCGATCATGGTTTGATCATTGTATTCCACAAACACGATACTCGTAACGAATGCACATTGCACGAATGCATATTAAAAGTAATGCACAATGACGTTCTAATAGGTCACTGATCAAAGGAACTGTCAAAATTTTAGCAGATTACCGCCTAAGTCTGTCATTCATTTTTCATTATGTACGAGATTACCAATACCAATAGATGCCATTTCTTTCAATGGAGTGTCAGTGGCTGACCACTGGAAAGTCATAATGACGCCAATATGTTAGTAGATTACCAAACTTGTCAAAATCAACAATTATTATGAAATCAATGACAGACCATTCTGACACTATTGTAATAGCAGACTTGAGGCCCTTTTTTTTTTTTTTTTTTTGGGTGGGAAATCATCAAATGACGTCTCCCGCTCTGGGTGGAGCGGGAGGGCGTGTCAGACTCTTACTGACTAAAACCCACCCGTGTTCCTTCTGTTGCCTGTGCAATGCCAGGGGGCCACGGTATCCCTTTCGGACTTTCCCGCAACCCCGGCAGGCAATGGTCTCATCGGACCCCTTCACTTGCTGACATCTCTTTGAGGCCCGCGTGGAACACAACGCGCCGTCGACCCGGGCCTGGTCCTTACCGGACGGCGAGCTACCCATTGCTCACCGTCCGCAAGCCCGCGCCTACGGTGGCCGGGAATCGGCAATCGATTCCCGACGCCCAGGGCGTCTCCTCCTGCGGCGGCTAGGGGCGTGAGGGCGCGAAATTTGCCTCTCCCTCACGCGTTCCGCCTCCTCCTTTGCGAGTATTACTGCTTCGCAGAAGGAGGTGACGGCCTCCCATGCCCTCTCACTCCGTACCATGGCCTGGACCAGGGCCGGACGCGAGAGATCCCCGCCACCGATCGCCTCCACGAGGACACGGCGGTGCTCTGCCCAAGCCGGGCAAACCTCCACCGTATGCTCCACCGTGTCCTCCGGGCGATCCACGCAGTGATGACACCCGGGCGTTTCCTCCCGCCTTATCCGAAACAGGTACCTCCCGAAACAGCCGTGTCCGGTGAGGACCTGCGTCAGGCGGAAGGTGAGGACGCCGTGGCGCCTCTCCAGCCACTCCTCAAAAGACTTGAGGCCCTGGAGTGGAGACCGAGTATCGACAAGCGTAGTGTGGGACGAAGCTGGAGGACAGGGTGTTCTGGCGCAGCGAGAGACCTATGTCCAGTGGACTGCGCTATGCTGAGTTAACACAATGATTTTTAGTTGCTACTTAAAAACAATACCACTCACTGTAGTTGCTATTTAGATATATATTGCATGCATGAGGGTGAATAAACAACTGGACATTTGCTTCGAGTGACGTCAATCTGTCACGAATTCACCATTTATCGAATAAATCTGAATGACGCTTCCCTGGCTTCGGCATATTTGTATAAGACTACTTCAATGAAATGCGAATAAAATGATACAAGTCAATGCCACTTGGCCCTCCTAAAGCTGAGGTTAGTTCATTGATTATTTTAGCATGGTTTTTATTAAAAGCTTTACGTTTTGGAAACTTGATTTGATTGGTTGCTGATTTTGTTTGTTATTAAGATCGCTATTGGTATGCAGTTAACATCATCATAAGGGGCATATAAAGCCAAGTCAGAGGCCCATGGGCGGCTTTAAAACTCTGACAACACTGGTTAGTCACTATCCACTCGAAAAGAAGAAGATAGATAGATAAATCGTTTATTTAGTGCACACAAAAAACAGCACAGCATACAAAAGCACGATAAAATAATTACTAATTAGCTATTAGGAAATAGCTGCAAGGTGCCAATATACAAACAAATATATAAGAAAGAAAACAAGACATTGTGATGACACTATTGGCTATGACACACTTTAAAATAATGGATTAACGAGCATAAAAAAGTGCGGTGTGCGCTTCAAGGTTGCACCAAATGGGAGTCCAGCTCAGCCATGTGCCAGGCAAATATACCTGACGCTGATATTATTGTTATTGTGTTTCACGACCTGTGTCCAAATAAATATTATTCTTTCTTTCTTTCTTTTCTTTCTTTCTTTATATTCTGCTGAATCCCTGCAGTGACATACGGACGTCGAGTAGACGAGATAAATATGCGAGTTACCTATAGGTGTTGTGGAAAGATGAAGAAGATCATCATCTTCAGCATCATCGTCTTTCAGCCGAAAGACGTCCACTGCTGGCAAAGTCCTCCCCTAAGCCACCGCCACTTCGTCTGGTTCTGTCGCGCATCCAGCGGATTCCGGCGGCCGTCACAAAGTCATCGGTTCACCTTATGGGAGGTCTTCCAACGCTACGTCTTCGAGTACGCAGTCGCCACTCCAGAACCTTTCAGCCCCATCGGCCATCTGTTCTGCGAGCAATTTGCCCTGCCAGTTAAGTTAACTTGGGATGCTAAAATTAAGATTGGTAGCTTCCTTCTATTACCAATCTCTTTGCTAAGGATCGTGATAATTACAATATTTTATCGATACTGTAAATATTCATGACTTGATTTTGAACTCTTTCTCTTGGCATGAGCTTTGTGTAAAGAGCTCAGTGAAAAGATTAGCCAATCCGCGATACTGGTAATGAAGACCAGAGTGCGCCAATCATTCGGAATTATTATCATAAGTATAATTCAGCCTGTAAAGTGCCATCTGCTGGGAAACAGGGCTCCTCTGTATGAGGTAGCGGGCAATAATCCACCACGCGGGCCCAGTGCGAGTTGGTGGAATGTGACATTTTTTTTGGTTCTAATACATGCCTGTATTCACACATTGTTTTCCTTCACCATTTTCAAAAGAAAGAGAGAAAAAGATAGTTTATTTGTAACAGGAAAAACAACAACTTTATGATGTTATAATAAACATTTGTTTAAATGTTAGCCAAGGTCCTAAAACCACCTAACAATGAAGAAATACATGCAATAATATTACAAATTGCACGTGATACGGACGACGCGTGTTTTTGTCGACGTGTTCCATTCCAACGTTATACATTGTGTCACGTTACGACATACCAGGGAATACCTTGATGTCAGTTAGTCATTGTTTATGTAGGTACACATCATCTGATAAATTGCAGTGTGTTGACTTCGAGATTACAATCATTTGATGTATCATTAATCAGTATGGTTAAAAAGGAAGGGTTATGCCTAGCAGTTGGATTATTTATTATTTATTACCTGACCGGTTTCCATAGTTGGAAGCCGGTGTTCAATACTGGGTTTATCTCCAACCCCCCACGACCATAGTTCTGTTACCGAACCTTAAGCTGGCTGGCACTTTTGGGTGACATTTATCGTCCCCAACCTTATGTATTTAGGGTTTTACATATTTTTATAAATATATGTTGTTTCCAACAGTTTGTAGTTTCCTTACCTTCTAATACCTAACCACCTTGCATCTAGGCTTTGGTTCCTTTACCGCTAGAGGGACAAAATCTCAAATTGGATAATATGGTTGATGCTGGTTATGATGGTGACGAAATTAGAATTTCCTAGATTCTTGAACGAAATTATTTGACTTTGACTAATGTATCTGAACATTAGTCAAAGTCAAATAATTTATTTCAATTAAGCACAAAAAAGACACGAACGTCAAAATATACAAAAAAAAAAGATTCTAGTTGCCCCTTCCAAAATGTAGTTTTCGTATGGAGAAGAATGGGCAAGAACCTCCACCGTTGGTCTTTTAGAACTATTTTTACTTACAGGAAAAAGAAACAAAATATGTTTTTGTGGTTGTTCTTTTAAACAAGGTCGCATGCGTAGATTACTTAAAGTTTTTAGCGGCATATTTTGAAATGGTAGTTGACTTTTAGTAGAACTGAATTTGACAGCTCAACTTATTTCCGTCCCTTTCTCATTCTATGCATAGGAAAAAGACACCAACATTCTTAGAATAACTTAATCGAAGCCAATTAGAAGCGGAGCCATAGTTTTACAAGCTAAACCAACTTGAACACATTTCTACCTCAGTGTACACCAGTTATTAGAAAACAGGTATATACTATAACTTAGATTTCTAGTTCCTAGTTTTCTAATCTATAAAATCCGCCTTTTTATGGTGTCCTCACTTGAACTAAGCGTATTAGGAATGCTGTAAGGTGTTGTAAAATTTGTGGAAATGCTTCGTTTCCCTAATTACTAATTTATGTTAAAACTATTGGCAAAAGGTGTTTGTGTCATGCAGATTTACATGGATTAAATGGACAATTGCAGACACAATTCAGAGAAGCATCTGCATTTTTATTATGTTGTGTTTAGTTAAGGTACTGCTGAGTGTGAAGTCCTGGATTCGAGTCCAAGGCCGGGCAGTGTTATTGGGTTTTTTTTCATCTTGAATTTCTCAGTAGCAGCTTGGAGTCCAGATTCGTGCCCGGTTGATGGCAATAGGCTCTCCCCCTAACATAACTGGCGAAATGTGGATGTACTATAGGTGCACTCTGCTTAGCGCTTCGGAGATAACAGGCGTGATGTTATGTTGCAGGTTTCCAGGTTTTAGGAGACGATCGTCAAGCACTGCGTTTTAGGTTCAAAAATCTGTCAGGATTTTCGAAGTAATTATTAATATCAGTCTATTTGTCTCACTGTTGTGGAAAAGCCGCATTCCTTTTGTCTTTTACGTACTTATGTTCCTTCTTTCAATTCCTAAAAAAGACATTCTATTAGTCTTCGTGTCTCTAGTCTTTCGTGGACACCTGCTGCTGTTGTCCTGACTCGCTCCGTCAGGGCTCCAGTCTTGTGTTATGACACTCATGTTGATGAAAAACATCAAGAGGATTCATATACTATCTGCCTAGCCTTATCCCAACTATCTTGGGGTCAGCTTCCAGTCTAACCGGATGCAGCTGAATACCAGTATTTTATACGGAGCGACTGCATGTCTATCTGACCTCAACAACCCAGTAACTGGGTAATACGATACCCCTTGGTAACACTGGTTGTCAGACTTTCGGGCTTCTGACGACCCGTAACGACTGTCAAAGATCCACCAATGAGAGCCGAAACAAACGGCTTAACGTGCATTCCGAGGCACGAAGGAGTCTCGGTATGTCACCCATCCACGGACTAACCCCGGAAAGCGTAGCTTAACCTGATGGATTGACCCATGCGGCTGTTATTACTTAGCCACGAGCTCCTCACATAATTTAAGAGTTTACGTTTATTTTTTTAATATGTTTACGTATAAAAAGGGAGGGGAAAGAATCATACGGTTCATAACAGTTTTCCACGGATATTTTATTGGATTCATGATTGCCATACAACGTGGCAATGCTGCCAGCTTTGTGGGCACTTTTCCTGTTGTATAATTATATATAAGTATATATTGCTAAAGATCTATCTGTTAGATACTATATCTACCTACCTAGTGAACTTATTCAACAAACTTTGAAGTGTAACATACCTATATTTTGGATTGATTGATTTTTTGCCTATAATTTGGATGATAACATATAAATATTTCGCGAGAGGGTTGATTAGTCATCATTTAACTGAGTTGCTTAAGATGTTGCAAATATTGCTTTTTAGACAACGTGTAAGTTGATTTTCCTGGTGCACATTTCTGGCTTAACAAACCTACACAGCATGTAGATAAGTAATAACATTAATATATATTTATTTGAAATAAAGCAAGGGAGATTTGCATGCATCATTTAGAACCTATTTAAAGTCAACAAACATTACGCATGCTCAGTTCAGAAAATATTTCTGTGGCAGCACTGCTACTACACCCCTTTGCAATGGGTGATCGAGTCGTAAGCCGTGCTTTGCGATTATCGTCTTAAAGGTAATGATAATGCGGAAGATTACTTGATAGTACATCAGACTGACCCGTTGCTCTCGTGGTTGCAAGCCCGACTGCTGCGTGGTGTCCTGGGTTCGATTCCCAGCTCGGGCTAAGTGTTATTGGGGTTATCCATGTGGAATTTCTTAGTAACAGCCCGGAGTTTGGAAGTTGGCGGTGTGGTATCCCCTTGTCTCAGAAAGCACGTTAAGCCGTTGGTCCTGCGCCTGATCTCTCTCTAGTCGTGTCGGATTGCCGTCCCATCGGACTATGAGAGTGAGGGAAGAGTGAGTTCACCTGTGTCTTGGGAACTATAATATCTCCCGCGTTGAAGGCGCGAGATTGGTCGACATGGCTGAAATTTGGTCTGGAGGACTAATTATCTTATATTTTTTTTTATTTCATAAAATAAACTTATAAGTTTGGACAGCATAACTTCGAGCAAGATGAAAGCAAGCACGATGTGTATGAACTTTTTTCATTTCATGGTTACATCGTACATTAATAAGAGTATCTTATAAGAAAGAAATAGTAATTACTTTAATGCAAACCACAGTAGCAAGATAATACGGTAAACAAGGTATGAATACGTTTTATAGTTCGGTAGCTATTAGCGCGGCAGTACATAAGCGGTGAGTTTTCACCGCAGTGCGTACGCGCATGTAATAGTAATGCACCCGTTTGGCTATGCACTCCGCGTCCCCACGCCTGCGCAATGTTCTGATATCCTCCATTTTACAATTACGATAGATTCACGACGTTTTTTTTTTGTATATTTACATTTTTTTTGTGGGTAGTATAATTTATTTGTCACGTGCGGAATTTGTATGGCGTTCACGTGAGAATAATTTCACGTGGAGGGGCTCTTTTAGAGCTGTATGCGCCGCGTAAAAAGCTACGAGATCACCCTAGTTAAAGCTTGTCGCTAAAGTCTGTGTAAATTCGCTAAAACTGCGACGCAGACGTAACTTTCGGATCTCGGACACGCAGGACAATGACCTCTCAAGTTTTTCGTCAGCCATTATCTACGTTTAGAAACTGACTTTTGTAGGATTCTATTTATGAGCCTAATAGGAGGCGAACTTTGTCTTTCGTATCTATTCGATATAATCCCTTACTCCTAGCTAAACTTTTCAACCGACTTCAAAAAGGAGGAGGTTCTCAATTCAGTGGTATGTTTTTTTTTTTTTAATGTTTGTTACGCGATTACTCCACCAATTATGAATTGATTTTGATGATTCTTTTTGATTTTGGTAGGGTCCCATATAAGTTAAAACCGACTTTACCGACTTTTTTGTGTCTTTGGTTTTGTATTTTCGTTTTTTTGCCACCGACTTCCGAAATCAAAGTTATTTTTCACTTTGTTGTGTTTTTTTTTGATAAATTTAATTGATAATACTTTTTTAGACTCGTCCTTGGCTCTCGCGTTTAATATACCTATGTACTTGCGGTTCCTAAGCCAATAGGCGAAGAACGGAGAGGCGGGGTAGAAAGCGTCCGGAGTAGTCCCCCTGGTCTACTCCGTGTTACTTACGGTATGTCCGTAAATGAAACGGGATGCGTAGCGCTCGTAACTTCGGCCGAAACTACGGATTTCGCTTAGGGATAAGTCCCCTTGAATAGGCTAGGGCATAGTCACGTCTAGGTTAATGAAAACGACATCATTTTACTATGCCATTATAATTCTTATTATTTATAATGTCGATAGTTCATAATAAACATGACAGGTGACAGCAATTACGTGAATATATTGTGTAGGTATTAGCATTTACCACTGCGTTTAGCAGTTCATTAAATTATACTCTAGTTTAGCTCCAGGCATGAATAGCTTAGCATTATTAGTTTTACGTTCCTAAAAAAAAATGGTTTAAGTATTAGAATATTTTATGAAATCGAATTATGATTGACTACTTAGCTATCCGCCAATGGTTCGCGCGGGTGTAATCTATTTCTGCACTATATCTCAGATAAATATTTACGTAAGCCCACCCACCACATAAACCCTGGTGGTGAAAACAGCATCAACATTAATTGTGTAGTTCCGAAGATCTAAGCGGTCACAAAGACAGATTCGAAAAGCAACTTTGTTATATACTATGTATATATAGAGGTTACTGCGTTAGCCTACGTTCGCACGGACATAATAAAATCGCGGGATATTTTTTTTCGTGCATTGGATTTTCAACCCTCGGCTCAATACCGAGAGTTGAAAATCTAATGTACAACAAAAAATCGCCCCGATAAAAACATGTCCGTGCTTGCTTGGCTTATAGTCACTCTTGAAGAAATGGAACTCCCTGCTTACGGTTTGCCGGTACATTGAAACTATTGAAGAACACTCTCCAAGAGTGACCGTACCTACTTAAATAGGATCGACTTTCGTCTCACCCCGGCACAGAGTAGTACAGACGCACTCCGCATTTTAGGTATGAAGCTATAAGTACGGCAGGCCCTAGTGTGAGTTTATTTAAACCATCTCGACTTAATGCATCGACCGCGTTCGGCGCTTCGATTGGCAGCCGGCCGGTCTTCACCAATGAAGGGCTAATCGGAGCGCCGAACGCAGTCGATGCATTAAGTCAAGATGGTTTAAATAAACTCACACTAGGGCCTCTGAGCGTAACGTAGTCAGAAGATATAAGAGTTACACGATAGAGAAGCAACTTCTAGGTGAATAGGAATGTAGGTAATTAGCGCTGTGCGACCTGAATTTTACTTTATTGTGTCGTAGCAAAAGTCGCTTTTTATTCAAATGATTTTGCGGAGCATTGAACCATCTGTACTAACCTGGGCCCTGGGCAGTCAATCAGTCAAGCATTTTTTGGGACTGGCTCATCTTTTCTTACTAGCTGATGACTAGCTTGTGCCTAGATGACAAAGAAGAGCATCATAAGACTTCTGGGGTGGGTTTTTGATACTTAGGCCCACTTATCACTAAAATACATGCATTTAGCGCTTACCGAATTTAAAACATGGCTGTTTCTGTCAATCAATTGAAAATGACAGAGACAGAATTATATTTTTGTTGTGTTAACCACTAAACGCATTTCGTGATTAGTAGTGCTAGTGGGCCTTAGATGTATTCCTTCATTGATCTTATCGCACTTATCCCTCAGGAAAAACGTAACTATATTGTAGTCTGGTAGTTTAATTTTAAAAAGAAATTCTGAATCCGGAATACGTCATTCTTGTTGTTTATGTGTGTTCCTTCTGGCAGCCAACTTGTAGCCTCAACCAATAGAAAAAAGTCGTGAGCAATAGATACATATTGAACTTTCTAGGAAAGTATTGCGTAGTTAGTTTATTGCAGGCAAATGGGTAAATCAGCTTTTTGTTAATATACCTAGTATTTCTTAAAGCGGGTGCTTTCAAGTTAAGCATCTTTTTCTTCTCTCTTATCAGTCAGCATGGTGCTTTCGTAGTTACCTACTTAGAGACCAACTTGGTGACTCAGATAACGCCGGAGGCTGTATTTTAATTAATGCACCCCATGTTATCATAAACACAACTCTTCGTAGTTGTGCAATAATGGCCCTATAGTAGTTCCCTGTGGTAGACCCATCGATTTTTATAAATATTGTAACAAAATATGAAGATGTCAAATCAAAAATATATGTAGCCGCGTCCTCTTGTCTGCATATCACAACATATCGCGATTATCAACTTATATAAATTGATTTTGACATTTTCTTCTTTGTTAACTTATTGATCGTGGGAGTCATAGGCTGTTCCGTAACCATACATTTTTTATCTATGCGCGCACTGTGCTTGCGAACGAATGAGATACGAGTCGAATCCAAGATGGCAATAGTCGCAGTTGCCTAAGTGCGCGCTCCCGGTTAAAATCCTTGGTATGAGGGTTAATCGTCGCTGAACGGCTTCTATCTGGACTGGTTGTGATTCCTGAGGGCTCTTATAGTGCAGTACAGACTTTGGTGCACCAATTTGTGAGTGGATAATCCGATCGGCCGGTCGTCGCGCAGCGCCAGCCACGTGCCGCACCAGGATAAGATTCCCTCGATAGCCATACAGGAGGCTAGCAGGTGAGTGACGCACTTTATACTTGGAAGGTCTAACGGTCTCCCCGCGAGCAAGCACAGTTAATCATATCCAACTAAAACACGTATCGAAAACTGAGCTTGCCCTCCAATGTACCACCATCGGCTTGGTACATTTTTTGGTGCCGAAACCAGGGAACAACGGATATAATTCGATAATATTCATTCTATTACCCGTTAACAGTAAATTTCTCGTAAAATCATAGGTAATTTTCAACATTCTGCACAAAGAAATTAAAATCATTTTTTTTTTCCTTTTACCCTCAACTATTTCCCACTTTTGGGCAATACATATTCGTTGTAGGTCGATTGCTATACATTACACTAGTTTATTTCGTTAATCGTTAAAATACAAAAAAGTCTATTTTCAAACGTGCATCGATCTTTTCAAAATCTTATCATCGTTAAATTCTTTGTGTGACCGATGAATTCTTGTTAATTTGCTACAAACTCGTGTGGCTACACGTATTTCGTTTGTTATATTCTATCAAAATTGTCATACAAGTTGATATAACATCGAATCGAAACGTAAATTACCACAACTAACCATACTTAGAACATTTGTAAACTTCTGGTTCGCCTAGTTATTTTGATCAACCTTCCAGTTGAATGATTTGAAATTTGTATTTTTTCATCGCCGCCATATTAGTTCGAGTAGTTCTTTGTTCTACGATTTGAAATTGAATTGAACCATAGACAAATTGAAATTCTTTTTTCTTTATATTCAACGACAATATTAATTTGTTGGATTATCGTTGTAGTGATTGAATGAATGAACTGCGATTGAACAGTGACGTACGGTGTTCGGATTGGGCGTTCTATTCAGTTTGAAATGGTTGTACATTTTTACATTGTTATTTAGTTGAACTTAACGGTGCCATTACTTGTTCATTATAGAATCTTATTGTTAAATATAGATTGTTTTAACGCAATTAAGGCTAACTAATAAACAAAATGCCTTATTATTCAAAAAAATCATTACGCAGATTGAGTAAAGGTAAATCGGTTGAAGTCGAACACCCAACTGAACGCGACTTACCGGTATTGCGTAGAAAACGTACTTTAGCGTTCAATAGGTTATCTAAGACGCTTGAAGTCGCTTGTTTAGCGGAAAATAATGAATGTGATTTAAGTAAATTTTTGGCACATTACTCAGACTTAACTAAAATAGTAAATAACTTTGAAGAAGCCCATGATGACATACTAACCATATGCGAACTTACAGATGAACAACAAGCAGAACAAGATAGTATCAGATCCGACTTTGACGAACGATATTATGAGATTTTAGCGATACACCGACGCTTAACGAAGGTCGATGTGCCTAACAAATATAACGATGAGCCAAATAAATCTCATAATGAGTCGTCGAGTGTACTCAAAGTAAAATTACCTAAAATTAACTTACCGCAATTCAGTGGTAACATAAAGTCGTGGCCCGAATTCTACGATATCTTCACCTCGCTGATTCACGAGAATGGTTCACTTTCGGATACGGAGCGCATGCACTACCTCGTCTCTAGTCTCACTGGTGATGCGTTAGCACTTATACGAACCTTTCCTGTGACGGGCTTATACTACCACGAAGCATACTCTGCATTGGTTGCGCGGTATAAAGACAAGCGGGAACTTGCCTTTACTTGCTGGAAGGAGATCTTGAACGTTAACCTGAGAGCCAACTCACCCATTGATTTACGACGTGTCCTTGATTCTTTTAACGAAAATCTATCGATTCTCAAACGGCAAGGGCTACCGACGGATCAGTGGGATTTTGTAATCTGTTACCATTTATTATCGAAAATGGATTCAAAATTGCGTTGTGCTTTTGAACGAGTTACTGCTTCTCATGAGTTTCCAAAGTACAAAGATCTCAACGATTTTCTGTACAACAGATGCGAGGCTTCGGTGCGCGACACACACTTCTCCGAAAGTGGTCGCGATAACCGTGCCAACGAAAAACCACATAAGCCAAGTGGTTTACAGAATTCTAATGCCACGGTCGCAAGTAAAAAACATACTTCGACATTTCTATCGAATTCAGAAGTTGACAAACCTCTTGTAGTTTCACCCTCATCATCGAATTTAACCACATCGAATGCAACTGCACCATCGTCGTCAACATCGTCGCGTCCTTCACGAACTGCTCTTGTGCCAGCAACTGAACCTCGAAAGTACAAGTGTCCGTTCTGTGGGGAAGAACATTCCATTAATCAGTGCAAATCGTTTACTGACAAATCTGTTCAGGAACGACTTGAATATGTGAAGACCAATCGTTGGTGCTTCAACTGTTTGAAGCCATCACATGGCCTCAAACAATGTAAATCAATGTTTACGTGTCAAGTGTGTCGTCAACGACATCACACCTTGCTACATCAAGATCTAGATGTTTCGAAAACCGATAATACCGAAAAGGCCACTACCTCGCAGGTCAGTGTACTTACCAATATCGGTGATCGTTCCATGGTTCTGCTGTCCACAGCTAATATCGAAATTCGTGATTCATCGGGTCGTTATCAGACTTTTCGTGCTCTAATTGATTCCGGAAGTCAGGCCCACTTCATAACTGAACGTGCTACTGAGCGTTTAGGTCTCCAACGAACGCAGTCAACGCGTAGGATTCACGGCCTAGGTCATGCTTCAACATCCGCTAGTGGTACAATCTGCTTAAGCGTAGGTGTCCACGACAACGATTTGTTTAGTATTGAAGCGTTAACATTACCTAAGATCTGCGGCAATATGCCTGTCGTTAAACTGAACAAGTCTGCGTGGCATCATATTCGAAATCTTAACCTAGCGGATCCTGATTGTCACTTACCTGGTCAAATCGATGTCCTTCTCGGTGCTGAGGTCTTCCCTTCACTCCTGTTACCAGGCAGTGTTAGTGGAGGATTGCAGCAACCATCTGCAATCAACACTGTGTTCGGCTGGATCCTACTAGGAAACGTCAGTTGCAGTGACAATCACGAACTGCCAAAGTCGTTCTTCGTTTCAAACGATAATCTTCTCAATGAGCAGGTTAAGAAGTTCTGGGAAATGGACAACATTCCTCAGTCTTTAAAGTTAACACCGGACGAAGAACTCTGTGAACAGAAATTCGCTACCGAACATTTCCGCGATGCTTCCGGGAGGTATACCGTTACCTTGCCTTTCAAAGAAAAAGACATGAATCTAACTTTTCCTGGATCGCGAGAATCTGCTTTGCGACGTTTTAAATCATTAGAACGCATGTTAGCGGCAAATGAGGCTTTATGCGAACAATACTGCGACTTCATGTCCGACTATTTACACAGTGGTCACATGAGTCTAGTTCCTTCAAAGGAAATCAACCAGGGTTGTTATTACATACCTCATCACTGCGTTTTGCGACCTGACAGTGCAACGACAAGGCTAAGAGTGGTCTTCGACGCTTCTGCGAAAGACGCTCGTGGTGTGTCGTTAAATGAAACTTTACTCGTAGGTCCTAAACTGCAGGCTAACATTGCCGAGATACTTCATCGCTTCCGAACACATTTTGTTGTATTTACAGCCGATATTCGGCAAATGTTTAGAAATATTACTATGTCAATTAACGATCGAGATTTCCAAAGAATTTTTTGGCGATTCAAATCAACGGACCCAATTCAAGAGTATCGATTAAATACCATTACTTAGGGTATCATCGTCGCCATTTCTTGCTTGCCGCACTCTCAAACAACTTGTAGAAGATGAAACTGACTTACCTCTCGCTCGCGAAGTGATGACTTCTGATACATTCGTTGACGATATTGCGACTGGCAGTTCTGATATCCAGACAGCCATCCAAGTCAAAACTCAGGTTATCCAACTCTTAAAGAGAGGTCAGTTTGAGCTGCGTAAGTGGGCTAGCAATACACCGGAGGTGCTTGCTGATATACCTCCGGAACACTGTCTCACTGACTTTGTGTCTATGGATATCGAAAAGACGAGCACTCTGAAGATCTTGGGCCTGAAGTGGTGTCCCAGGACAGACAAATTCTTGTTTGAGGTCAAACCTATCGATCGCCAATGCACAAAGCGTACGATTCTAAGTGAACTCGCACGTATCTATGACCCCTTGGGTTTCCTAACTCCTATAACTTTCTTAGCTAAGTGCTTAGTTCAGAGGTTGTGGATGTTGGGTATTAATTGGGACGATTCTCCGCCGTGTGAAATCGTCGAACGGTGGCGTTGTTATACTGAGCAGTTACCTGTCATCAAGTCTTTGGGGATCCCTCGATGCATTTCTGTAAAAGGTATGAAATCGTGTGAACTCCATGGCTTTGCTGATAGTTCCGAGTCAGGTTATGGAGCTGTAATCTACTTACGTGTCACTTGCATCGATGGTAGTGTATCTGTCTTCTTTCTGTCTTCAAAATCTCGAGTAGCACCTGTAAAAAGGATATCATTACCTCGTCTCGAATTGTGCGCGGCCGTCCTCCTGGCAGATCTTCTGAAGTTCGTCAGACAAAGCTATTTATCATTTTTCCCCATAGCTGACACTTGTGCGTGGTCAGATTCGATGGTGGCATTATCGTGGATTCGATCTTACTCATCACGTTGGAAGACTTTTGTCGCCAACCGAGTGAGTCATATCCAGGATACTATTCCGGAAGCTCGCTGGAACCATGTCTCCAGTTCGGATAATCCCGCTGACATTGCCTCTCGAGGTCTTTATCCTGCTGAGTTGGTCAACAATTCGCTATGGTGGGCGGGGCCCTGTTGGCTCGCTCAACCTTCTAACTCTTGGCCAAACAACAAAGACAATGTTAACGAAGCTGATGTATTATCTGAAGAGCGCGCGGTCTCTCTGTTTGTTCATAGCGACACCAACGTCATTGATTCTTTACTCGAAAGTTTCTCATCAATTCGTAAAGCACAACGAGTACTCGCGTATTGCATTCGTTTTGTAAAATGCGCTCGTAAAAAATCTTCGCAGAGTTCTGACCATCATTTAAATCGAACAGAGCTTCATAACGCTTTATTGATTTTCGTACGCAGAGTACAATCATTGCATTTCGATGAGGAAATAACTCGTTTGAAAGACTCAAAATCTCTTTCAAAACCTATGCAAAAACTTAACCCTTTCTTAGATAAATCGGGAATTCTTAGGGTAGGCGGTCGCCTATCTCGTTCTGGGCTCGAGTATGAGCATAAGCATCCTGCGCTGCTACCTAAGGATTCTAAACTAACGTTCATGATCATCGAAGCACTTCATCGTGAAAACTGTCATCCAGGTATAAATACAATGCAGTATCTTTTGACACAGCAATTTTGGATATTGTCACCAAAACGCGCAATCCGTCATTGTTTGTCTAAGTGCTTACAATGTTTCCGTACGCGCCCTACACCGCTTGAGCCTTTTATGAGCGATCTACCAGCGACTCGCATCAACCAAGTCAAGCCATTTTCAATCGTCGGTGTTGACTATGGCGGACCTTTCCGCATTAAGTTAGGACGACATCGAGGAGCTAAAATAAGTAAAGCTTACCTTTGCTTGTTTGTGTGCTTCACAACGAAAGCAGTCCATTTGGAAGTCGCTTCGGACTTGACTTCGGACGCTTTCATTGCAGCGCTTCGCCGATTTGTTGGCAGGCGGGGTCGTGTAAGCGTTATCCATTCAGATTGTGGAACCAACTTTGTAGGCGCTTGCAACCAACTAAATGAGTACATGAAGGACGCATCTAATATCGAAAACATAACATTTAAATTCAATGCTCCGGCTAGTAGTCATTTTGGCGGTGTCTGGGAAATACAAATTAAGGCAGTTAAAACCCATCTGTATCGTATTATCGGTGATCAGACATTAACGTTCGAAGAGATGACAACTTTGTTTGTACAAATCGAATCTATGCTGAACTCGCGCCCTCTTTACTCGCTGAGCTCAGATCCCAATGACTTAAACGTATTGACTCCGGGTCATTTCCTAACTTTAGAGCCGCTTTCTTCCATCCCTGAGGAGGATTTATCAGGCATTAATCATACACGGTTAGGAAGATGGCAACTCATCCAGCGATTCCAACAAGACTTTTGGAAACGCTGGAAGGTCGAATATCTGCAATCGTTGACTCAGCGAGCAAAGTGGACTAAGCATTGCAAACCGCTAGCTGTAGATTCAATCGTGGTCATCAAAAACGAAAACACTATGCCGCTGCATTGGCCTCTTGCTCGGGTCACGGAATTACATCCGGGTCCTGACGGCGTGGTACGTGTGGCCACCGTGCGTATGGCAAATGGATCACTTCTTACGAGACCTCTTGTGAAGTTGTGCCCTCTGCCAACTCAGACTGACTAGACAGACCGTTTACCGTAACTTCAATTCATTAGATTCTAGTTTAGTTTAGGTTAGTGTTAACTTCAATTAGTGTAAATTTCAATCGATCACATCAGTTCTTCATTTGTTTTTAACCGTTGTTCTCGGGTTCCGCTCTTTCAACGTAGTGAAAATACTATGTATTTTGGTGGGCGGAATGTTCCGTAACCATACATTTTTTATCTATGCGCGCACTGTGCTTGCGAACGAATGAGATACGAGTCGAATCCAAGATGGCAATAGTCGCAGTTGCCTAAGTGCGCGCTCCCGGTTAAAATCCTTGGTATGAGGGTTAATCGTCGCTGAACGGCTTCTATCTGGACTGGTTGTGATTCCTGAGGGCTCTTATAGTGCAGTACAGACTTTGGTGCACCAATTTGTGAGTGGATAATCCGATCGGCCGGTCGTCGCGCAGCGCCAGCCACGTGCCGCACCAGGATAAGATTCCCTCGATAGCCATACAGGAGGCTAGCAGGTGAGTGACGCACTTTATACTTGGAAGGTCTAACGGTCTCCCCGCGAGCAAGCACAGTTAATCATATCCAACTAAAACACGTATCGAAAACTGAGCTTGCCCTCCAATGTACCACCATCGGCTTGGTACATAGGCTGTTCCATGTTTTGCAGTAAAAGTTAATACCTAAATCTACGGTAGAGACCGGCTTTAAAGATTTACGTGTGTTTAAACATTTAATTAACTTCTCAATAGTTTGCATTGAACGGCAATACTTTAACACGTCAAAGATCAGAATCGTGGAAATATGTAGGTATGTTTACAAATAAATAGATGACCTGTTACGAGAATTTCTTGAACCATGTTAGATGTATTTTCATATGAAATCTTTGCTAGAGCTAGTAGGTATCAACCAGCATACGTTCTGACCATCGCCATCTGTATAGCCTTTTCCTAACTATGTTGGGGTCAGCTTCCAGTCTAACCGGATGCAGCTAACGTTCTGTCGTCGTTGGTAAATCAAGACTTGATGTAGATTTTTTAGATAATTTTGATATTATACTTTACTAAGCTGTAAGACTGTGAAACATGTAAGAAGGAATTGGTTTATAAAATTATATTTCAAAAATATATTGTAAGGAAAACCTAAGCTTGCATGTTGATTTTCTAAATGTGAATTAATAGTGATGTATTTTACTAACGTTTAATTAATAAATGATTTTATTTCTTTATGTAGGTTTGTACAAACACTTTTACACGTCAATCATATTTTATAATTAAGGTCGGTAGTTCCTACCTGAATACTCTGAGAAGAAAGGCCGAAAAGAAGTCTCTTTTAAAGTCCAGACATAATATTGGTCAGATCATGTGAGATACCTAGATATAAATAAAATCTTTTAAAGTCCAGACATAATATTGGTCAGATCATGTGAGATACATAGATATAAATAAAATCTATACACCTTAAGGACTATTTCTGCTAGCAGCGCTCGGCTGCTATAGAACCAGGGCGGTAATAGATGTGGTTATCGTGTTCACGGGATTTTGTTTTCAAACTGCTTAGATATGAAGTTCTTCGATAGAACATAATTGCGATGACTTTGAAATTACATCTGTCCATAGGTGGTGCTTGACACTTACCATCAAGTTGTCTGCTTGTTTACCACCTAATAAAATGTATGGATCTACAAAACAAAGTCACTTTTGTTGTCTGTCTGTGTGACCGCTTAGATCTTCTAAGCTACGCAATGAATTTTGATGGAAATTCACCATAATCACCATCATTTATTTCGGAAGGTTTATGTGTGTAATACCTTTATTAATATTTAATTTAGCTTATAGTACAGAAATAGTTTGACAAATCGCTATTGCACCCGAACGAAGCAGGTGCGGCAGGTCTGCCGGGGTTGCGGGAAAGTCCGAAAGGGATACCGTGGTCCCCTGGCATTGCACAGGCAACAGAAGGTACACGGGTGGGTCTTAGTCAGTAAGAGTCTGACACGCCCTCCCGCTCCACCCAGAGCGGGAGAAGTCATTTGATGAATTCCCAACCAAAAAAGTAAAAAAAAAAAAAAAACTTGTGGCAGGTCGCTATAATACAAAAATAATTAAAATTGAAGTGTCTATTTGAAATATCAAAATAACAACTTTTTACTAAATGCATATGATGAAAGTATTTGTTTTTTTTTTTTTAAATTTTGGCTTTCTGTTTTTTTCGGCTAATCTCTGAAACAGCTGGACCGATTTTGACGGGATTTTCACTGGCAGATATTTGATGTTATATTTAGTAACTTAGGCTACTAATATTTTAGAAAAAGAATTAGGGTCAACGCCGGCGAAGCCGCGGGCAGCAGCTAGTACCTACCTAATAAAAAAATAGAAATAAAGGATTCTGATATAAACGACAGCTTTCGCTGCGACAAAAAAGTCGTGTTGGCTGCAACTATAATTCGCTTCTGACAATGTTTACTAATATAGATTTGACGTAAGCACTCAAGTAATAGCGACGGTGGCGTTAAGGAGAGAGTTCAGAGTAGTCACTTAAGATGCGCCACCTAGCTTTGTTTAGATGAATTTTTGGATATAGGAAACTGTGGAGTCGCATTTTTGTAAGTAAAATAAATTTTGAAGAAAAAATAATGAGCTGCTTATTTGTTCGGTTAAAGATGAATGAACAAAAATATATAATGCACCTATTTTCGTCAGAGCTTAAAAAAAGGTTTGTAATAAATAATAAATTTATGATAATTGAAATAAATAATTATGTATAGGTACAATCATTTTTAGCCAAGTGACTATTAATTAAAAACTAGGGCAATATGATAATTATTAGGTGAATCCTATATGTGTTGGTAATTTTTATTGAGGAAAATAATAATAACAATGTATACAATGTCTATTACAAATCATTGGGCTTTCCGGTAATGCATGAATTGTAGTTAATTCAAGTTTCATAAGAAATGAAAAATTCCCGTAGGAAAATATAAATAATACTACAATTATAGAGGAATCCCCGAATAAAAACAACCGAAAGTGGTTTTGGCCCTAATACCGTCCTGGGCCGTATTTGGCACTGAGTAGGTAGTTTTTATTATTAGGGGCAAGATGTAGAAAAGCCGCAGTGATTGCAGTTTTAATTCCCATAATCAGGACTATTATCACTACAAGTTAGTAAACAAACGATGGACATAATGCTTAAAATCCTACATTTTTGTTTTTATTAAATTACAACACGCCTGGCTTTTTAGACGTCTACAGAAAAACAGATTTTTCAAGATTTTTACTACGGAAAGTCTCTATAATAGTTGGTAAATTGATAAAAAAAAACTGCTACGAAGCTCACTAGAAACGACTCGGTCTTACCGTGCGCTAAAAGTAGGTTAGCGCAAGAAAGCGTCGCGTCGCACCGCGCATGCGCGAATTGGCCACCTGCGCGCGCGACTTATCCACGCTTTTTACTATTTTGTAGGTTTGTACTTGCTATAGTTTGAGTATAGAATTATGTTTTATGTGTTATTTATTATTGTTTTTAAATGTAATGAAAAGTGAGGGATGGTATTTGTTTTTAAAGCATGAGGAAGTGTATATCATTTTTTATGCAGTGAAGTTGCAAGTAAAGTGGGTGTATGCAGTGATACAATAAGTGTGTTAAAATAATTGAGCCTCTTTTTTACTTTTGGCCTTTTCTCACAGTTGGTCGCAGTAACTAAGTTAGGGCACCACGACCAAATGGGTTAGGTTAAAATTGTGACCAACCGGGCGCGAGCCGAGCGAGCGATGTCAGCGGTGCCACGGTAGCGACGAGCGCTAAGTTGGTCGCAGTTACTTTAGTATTTTTAGGACTCTAAAATAGATCACAATCATTATTATTAGTGTTCAATATTATTCTTGGGCGTGCAAAATGGGAAAAGGTTCTTTAAAATTAAGGTTCTTTTAAATTCATGCCAGTTACGAGTATGGCATGAATTTTATGTAGGTTACCTATTTTTTACAATAATGTTTATAAACATTATTGTAAAAGATAGGTAACCTACACGGGCTAAGTCACGCCTATAAATCCGCCCATAGTGACGTTAGTCCTATTGTTTATTATATCTTGTGGGTTTCCAGTGGTTTACTTCGACGTTATGTATTTATTGCGTTGTTTTGGTACATTCGCCTGAAAACTACGTAACAAAACCGCAGGAATTAATTAGGTCTATTTCAATTTTACAGAGAAATGTTATTGTTTTCAAAGTTTTTTTCATATTTAATTAAATTTAAAGTTATTTTACGTCACATTAATGGGAAATTATTGAAAGGGAAGGGAAGTTTGCTTACTATTGATTTTAATGATAAAGCCGTATTTCGTAAAAATTTCATTCAGGCATATTATATTAAAAAAAAAAAAAGTTAACATTTCGCTTCTTTATTTATTTGCTTAAAATTAATAAAATAAAGTTGTAATAGTAGGTTTTCAGAGATAAAGTGATGCTTACAATTATATGATACATTTATGGCATGTCTTTAGTTTTTTTTCTTCTAATATTTCCTGATACCTATCGTGTATACCGTGTTACCCAGTAACTGGGTTGTGGAGGTCAGATAGGCAGTCGCTCCATGTAAAATACTGGTATTCAGCTGCATCTGGTTACAATAGTTGGGCAAAGGCTATGCAGATTGATTGATTTCCTTATACCTATTTTTATAAGGTTTTGCTTCTATTTCATGACTTAAAATACATAGATAGTAAACTCACGTCTTCTTCCAATCTATCCTCACATACTCCTATTGCCTCGTTTACTACAACCGAAGGTGGTTTTGGCCCTAATACCGCCCTGGGCCGTATTTGGCACTCTATGACTTTGAGTTTATTTTTATTTGGGGCAGTAGGTAAAAAAAGACGCAGTGATTGCAGTTTTAATTCCTATAATCAGGACTATTATTTTGTCCCAATTTTAGTAAACATACGATGGACATAATACTTAAATACTTACATTTGTTTTTATCACACATTTGGACAAACACGCACGTCGGTTGCGAGTACTACGCACTTGATCTTTCTGAAGAACATCACGAATAATATTCCATGAGTTCTAATACAAATTCCAAGCAATTTTATATGCAAGTGAAGGTAAATAGGACATGTTAATATGGGTTTCTGGCACGAAGCCTTGAGGCACTGGACGTGCCAACCTCACGAAAGCCCCAAGCATGCATCATATATATCACTATACAATAACATAAATGTAAGTGAAAACATTTATCGGCTATAAATTATCATACTTTTAATAATGTGCTTATCGTAAAATATAGTGAGCGAAGCACAAGGAGTATGTAAGGATCGTAGCAGGTGGCGTTCTGTAGTTTCTGCCTACCCCTATGGGGAGAGGGCGTGAGTTTCTGTATGTATAATATAGTGCTTCAATTGTACCAGGAACAGGACTTTGCGAGTAAATTATTTAGGTGTTGGTAATATTTTGCTTTTTGTATCTTTTTTCTTCAATCCAGGAACTAATTTTAACACGTTCAGTGCCGGGATATAAAATCTGATGTATACTTTAACAAGATTTATTAGTATATGCGTTGGTTTTAATATCCAAGCATTTTGTTTTTTTTGGTTCAAGTTTACAAAATATTCAATAAAAGTTTAAAAGGTTGGAAACTACGTAGAGCTACAAGACCCCCTGAAACCACTATTTTACTTCGTTTTACAGTGTTTCATTACACGGTTTTAATCCTAATGCCATTGACTGTCCGCGATGGTTAACTTTAGCGCAAACGTAATGCCGGCAACCCTCCTGGAGGGTTCACTTCCAATATGTATGGCAGCATGGCGTACCTCCACGGCGTCCTCACCTTCCGCCTGACGCAGGTCCTCACCGGACACGGCTGTTTCGGGAGGTACCTGTTTCGGATAAGGCGGGAGGAAACGCCCGGGTGTCATCACTGCGTGGATCGCCCGGAGGACACGGTGGAGCATACGGTGGAGGTATGCCCGGCTTGGGCAGAGCACCGCCGTGTCCTCGAGGAGGCGATCGGTGGCGGGGATCTCTCGCGTCCGGCCCTGGTCCAGGCCATGGTACGGAGCGAGAGGGCATGGGAGGCCGTCACCTCCTTCTGCGAAGCAGTAATGCTCGCGAAGGAGGAGGCGGAGCGCGTGAGGGAGAGACAAATTTCGCGCCCTCACGCCCCTAGCCGCCGCAGGAGGAGACGCCCCGGGCGTCGGGAATCGATCGCGGATTCCCGGCCACCGTAGGCGCGGGCTTGCGGACGGTGAGCAATGGGTAGCTCGCCGTCCGGTAAGGACCAAGCCCGGGTCGACGGCGCGTTGTGTTCCACGCGCGCCTCAAAGAGATGTCAGCGAATGAAGGGGTCCGATGAGACCATTGCCTGCCGGGGTTGCGGGAAAGTCCAAAAGGGATACCGTGGCCCCCTGGCATTGCACAGGCAAGAGAAGGAACACGGGTGGGTTTTAGTCAGTAAGAGTCTGACATGCCCTCCCGCTCCACCCAGAGCGGGAGACGTCATTTGATGATTTCCCACCCAAAAAAAAAAAAAAAGCATGGCGTACCTATAAGTTCTATGAAAAGTGAGTGGAGTCGAAAGTGTTAAGGTCACATTCAAATAAAGTCCTTTCGGATTATAACGTGACGGTTGACAATAGAGAATGGAATAGAAATATATTTTGCAAATCCCAAGAAACAGTCTGACACCGGCATCGGACGAAGAAGAAAAAAGTATCCCAAGACACAGCAATTGGCCTACCACGGTGACATTTACAGGTCCATGTGGCTATGGTAACTATTGGTACAGCCAACTGTATGTCAATATTGTCCATGTTAAGAACTTGACATGACAGCGCATTTATTTCGTAGTAATAGTAACGGGGTACAGGGGTTTTGGGAAATCATCAAATGAGAGCATTTCAGACTCTTACTGACTAAAACCCACCCGTGTTCCTTCTGTTGCCTGTGCAATGACAGGGGGGCACGGAATTTCGGAATTTCGGAATTTCTTACTGAACTTTAACGTTTCTACTCATATTAGTGCCTGAACTGTGCTGAGCAGAAGAAAGCTGAATCTGAGAGTCAATTGTTAACCCTCGTACCCCCGATCGATTTTTAACGCGGCGACTTTTAATCGCGCACTGGATTTTCAACGCCCTGCTTAGGCGCCGAGGGTTCAAAATCCAACAATGCATTTTTTTATTTCCTCCGTTGGATTTTCATTGCTCGGCTCAACACCGAGTGTTGAAAATCCATTGCCCGTTAAAATATCATCGCGTTTAAAATCGCTTGTGCTCTAACTTCACGTTCTAGAACTGTCTATAAATGCATTAGAAAACTTCAGACTGATTCGGCTGTAAGAAAATGATTAATGTCATCCGTAGTAATTATGTTGACTTTCTAATTATAATTGAATCAAACGAGATTCACGTCACTACAATAAAACGAAATACGAGCTACACTTACACACATCAAGACGAGAAAGTATTTTATATTTTACTATATAAATATGTTGTCACTATTATCGAATTTATTATTTTTAAATTATTTATGAAATAGGTCACACCTCTAGTTGTCTGCAAAATGTAAGTTAACTGTGGTGAGCAGGAAAATCATCGATATGCAATTTAGAAAACCTATTAATAATTCATGGATTTCTGATTAGTAAAAAAAAAAATATTCATTCACTGACAGACAAAGCACAGTCTAACCCGCTGAATCTAGAAGTATACAATTATGCGCAAGAGATCCTATTGTAATAAAGGTGAGCACTAAGAAAGGATTTTTTTAAATTCATCCCCTATAGGGGTTAAATAGGGAATGAAAGTTTGTTTGCCGATGGGAAATCCCATCGGACGAATAATTGACTGCTTGCAAAACATTAGCAAAATAACATTCTTATCTAACTTTGTTATTTAATTAAGTGCCAAACAAATGCGGTTGCATACCTTCACCAGGCTATCGATAAATTTGAATCATGGGTTTTTCCTATTAACTAACAAATAGGACCGATATTATAGGCACTGGCTGTCAACATGTAATAATAGTGAGAGTATAGAGTATATTTATACTTTTTTCAGGGATAACCCGGCTTATATAATTTCATCATCATCATCAGCCTATAACGTTCCCACTGCAGGGACACGGCCTCCTCTCAATGAGAGGGAGTGGGCTATAATCCACCACGCGCGCCCAGTGCGGGTTGGTAGATGTCACATGTCTTCGAATTTTTGGTTCTAGGACATGCCGGTTTCCTCACGATGTTTTCCTTCACCGTTTTGAGAGCAGTGGTGATGAAATAAATTACAGAAAGTAATGCGCCTCTCTGGGTTCGAACCCATAGCTTACACGTTCCTATATAATTTAATAATATTAATTTTATATACCTACTTATATTATTTTTTTATAATATTTTTTTTATTTTTTTATGCTAATCGAGTAACGTTGACATTACCTTACTACGCTTAGCAATAGGTTAAGTCAATACAATTAATACAATTATATTATGTGTGAAATATCGTTAAAATGTTAATTTTTTTGGTTAAAGAAAGGTGAAAAACTGTCTTTTAAAATTGGGGAACCTCTAAATGTGCAGTGAACGTTTTTTTCCAAAACTTTGATATCTGGGTTTATTGAATTAAATTTCTGTATGGTCGATTGTCTGTCAGTATTGTCACAAAGTAAAATTTCACATTTTGAGAAGTTGAGGTCGAGGCCGATGAATTGGAACTGCTCCTTTAGGAATTGGAGATCTTTTAGAACAGTGTTTACGTCACCTCCTAGTCCCATCATCTAAATACCACACATTAAATTTGGAATTTAGTTGTTGTATTATGGGGTGAATAGCTAAACTGAAAATGACCTAGTTGGCATCCAACTGCAGATTCCAGAAAGTGTGTCTACATAGTAATTTTGAAGGGCCTGTAGCACTGCCACAAAAAAAAATAAAGTTCCGGTAACTCCTTTTTTACTTCAGCCAACAAAGAGTCCCTGTTAACGGACTTGAAGGCGTTCTTAACATCAACCTTGAGGATTACCTCACCTTTACCGGAGTTTAAAAAACTGGAAAGGGCATGTACGGCAGCCTCGCAGCCCCCTTTGGCTCCAAAGCCAAGCTGTAGGGGATGAAATGTGTAATTTAAAGTGTCGTTAATTCATTTACCTACATACTTATTTAATTACATTTTTAAATAAGTCTGATAAAAAAATGTAAAAGAAAAGAAATGGTTTATAATTGATACAGTTTAAGGGTTACATTAATCATTTCTTGTTCTTTACCGGTCACCGGTAGCAAAGTATTTTTATAATGAAACATAACGGCCGATTTCTCAAATACAACTCAATTTAAAGAACGTCTTTGAATGAAGGCAACCTACGCGTCTATTATGGACATTCGTCGAACGTATACGCTGTACATACGCGACGCTAACGCCGCGTTTACGTGATGTCTCAAAATACAAAATTGATAACTTAGACTGGTTTTAAAGACAGTTTCTGTGTTTAGGCCCAGTAATAACAGCCGCACGGGTGGATCCATCAGGTTAAGCTACGTTTGCAGGGGTTGATCTGCGGATGGGTGACCATTTTTACATACAGACTCCTCCGTGCCGCGGAAAGCACGTTAAGCCGTTGGTCCCGGCTGTCATTCGTGGATCTTTGACAGTCGTTACGGGTCGTCAGAAGCCCGAAAGTCTGACAACCAGTCTTACCAAGGGGTATAGTATAACCCAGTAACTGGGTTGTGAACGTCAAATAAGCAGTCGCTCCATGTAAAATGCTGGTATTCAGTGGCTTGCGGTTTGACTGGAAGCCGACCCCAACATAGTTGGTTAGGCAGATTGAGATTCACATTCTAAAAAAAAGTTCGGAATACAAAAACTGGAAAGTTAGAACTCGTTTTTTTTTAATATAAGACGGTATATAATTGGCCCAAAACTTTGCCACTTTTACGGCCCCGTAGAAGACGCTTGTATTGCAAACTCCTGCTAAGTTAGGTAGGTATGTAACGTGTCGATTCATTACGTGCAATGTGTTTTATTGACGTATGATGTGCGTATTGGAAATTTGGATAGGAAAACAATAAAAATAACATAGTAGGTTCATTTACATCGTGTTGCTGTAAAGGTAAACAGTGACCACAGATTAAAAAAGCTGTGGTTTGACGTACGAGCGATGTGGTAGAGGTCTTTGTTAAAGAGTTAATTCGGGGAAGAACTATCACCAGGTACTAGGTACCTATTAATGCCACTAAGCAGGATTGTGTGCTGGTTGGGTGCTTGTAAAATTACAGGAGATTTCGACATTGTCCCTAAAAAGTAATACATCGAATCCCTAACCGTTGCTGGATACTTTCCACCAGTCCAGGTGTAGGCCAAGTGAGAAATGGTTTGTTCCAAAAGTATTTGATAAAAATATAAACAAATGGATAAGAGAGCGTACCTGTTGATGTCAATTTGTAGTGCCACTTACAAATTAAATGCTTCGATTTGGTTATTTGAATACTAAAACCCGGAATTATAATTTGAAATCACTTCTAAGATGCTTTTCATTTGACATTTGAGGTTAAATTTATAACCTCATTCGTCGATGATTCTTCAAATACAATTTAATAATGTTATTCAAACATACAATAGTTTTTGGAAAAAGTGGTAAGATGTAAAGTGGAAATCTTCTAATGTGTAATTCACTTTAGTGATTGATTGCATTATAATAACCTGAACAGAGTTTGTTTACACTTTCATTACATACTTTCGGAAAAGACTTTAGGAAACAAAACTATCCGTCCGGTAATAAAGTCCGATTATTTTTTATATAGGTACAGCAGAAGCCTTCTTTTAGCAGCACACGTTAATAAAGTAGAACGAAGTGTCTTGTGTCGGTACGAGGTATACGAGAAAAATTACATAGGGCGTTAGCATACCGTGATAGAATGCATAGCCAGTAACAAAGTGAAAATCATTCTCCTATCCTTATCGGCGCAAAATGTCTTTTTCTTCAATACTTCCATATTAGTCGTCATCTCGGAATAATATACTTACCAATAAAATGCTTATACCAACATAATGCAGTTCAGAAGGACTGATGGTTCAGGCTTTAGGCTCTAAACCACATCCAATGTACCCTACAGGCCCTAAACTTTAAGGTATTAAGGGTATAATGGATGTTTCTTCAATTCGTTCGAAACATGACGTTTCCGGTCTAATGACATTGATTGGACCCCGACGGATCAGGACTGGTCAAGAGCCCGCAACATAATAACAGAAGATCGAGTAAAGTGGGCTATAAACACCTTTCAGCCGTACAAGTCAGCTAGACTGGATGGCATCTTCCCCGCCCTACTGCAGTGGGGGGTAGACTGTCTGACACCATGGCTGGTGGAGATTTACCGAACCTGTTTAGCACTCAGACACACACCTCTTGCATGGCGCGAGGTGAAAGTCATTTTCATACCCAAACCTGGCAAGACTGACTATACACAAGCCAAGGTTTATAGACCCATAAGCCTCACATCCTTCCTACTGAAAACCCTACAGACTCTGACAGACACATCCGAGACGGACGTCTCCGGGTAAAACCACTACATAAACAACAGCATGCGCATGCGTACTCCACAGGCAAGTCGACAGAATCATCCGACCAATTATCACATACGGCTCACTGGTCTGGTGGCCCAGGACAGTCGACTGAGCACAACCCAGAGAGATCTCGAGAAACTACAGCGGTTTGCTTGTGTCGCAATCACTAGATGTATGAGAACTAAACCGACCGCTGCCCTACAAGCAATGCTAGGGCTGCCGCCTCTACACCTAATCGTACGGGAGGAAGCGGCCCTGGCCGCCTTCAGGCTCCACTTATCGGGAACCCTAAGTAATGACTCTAGAATTAAGCACACACGCATAAAGAAGGATGCGATCAAACGAAAGCCAATGATGGCATCACCCTGCGACAAAGCCCCGAAAACAATCCACTTTCAAAGGCACTACAACATATCACTCACCGAAGAACAGTGTGACTACTCAGGTCCCAATGAAATGAGAATATACACCGACGGTTCGAAGACCGACTCCGGCACCGGAGTCGGAGTCTTCTCACATGAACTCAACATAAAAATATCCAGACCGCTGGGAAAGTTCAACACCGTCTATCAGGCGGAGTGTGTGGGCATCATACAATGCGGTCCACGCCCTAGAAGCCAGGAGGGTTACGGATACACACATACGTATACTCTCCGATAGCGCCTCAGTTCTCCAATCATTACGGAAAAAAATTATTACCTCAAAGTTAACACTAGAATGTTACAAGGCATTAGAACGAATAACGGTCTCTAGCCGCAACATGGTGACACCGCAATGGATAAAAGGACAGAGTGGGTCACTAGGTAATGACGCAGCTGACGAACTTGCCAGACGAGGATCCAGCACGGCAGTCTGTGGACCCGAGCCTATCGTACCTATCTCCTTCAACCAAATACGCAGGTGGTTACAGGAAATCACCCACACACAAGACAGACCAGATCGAGTAAACAGACCTGGTGACAGGGGTAACGGACAGTCCTCTGTGCAGGGCGTGCATGGAGGCTGAGGAGACCGTTACGCACGTGCTCTTTGAATGCACGGGGGGTGACCCGAGGGTTTTTGTTCTGATCTGGGTAACGAGATCAGAACAAAAACCCTCGGGTCACCCAGATCATACACAGATGTTCTAGACAAACCAGGAGAATTGCCTTCTGGAGGGTGGTGGGCTGGTTGGAATAACCCCCCCAAACGGCCGCTATGGCCCACGCACAATGGTCCACCTGACGGACTGAGTGCGGAAACCAAATCCCATAACATAGAACATAGACATTGATTGGCGTTGTTGTTAAAGATTAGTGTAATTTTCACACTAATTGTATTGACAAAACAAGATGGCGGCGTAGTTCCAAATTCGGCTACACGTCAAAATAACCTTATACGGCGTTGTACTGGTGAGGACGAATCTAACGCTACGTTGAAGAAGCTAAATTAATATTCAAATGATTCTTCCTTCCTCTACCATTGCCTCTTAAACGGCAGTAATGACGCTGTCTCGTATTTCCCTCTCTGACGTATACCGTGTAAGTATTATACAACAATAACGAGACAATAGTTTTCCTGCACCGTTATGCATCCATCTTCATAACAATAAAACCTAATTTGTTTTGATTATTAATTTATTACCTTTATGTTGTTTACTTCCTTGAGGGATCCATTGAGGGTTTTACAAATGTGACGTGGTTGTAATACTGGCCATTCATAAACATTAATAGTAGGTAGGTATCCCGTATTATTAGGTGGCAATAGCCCATTGGTTAAGTGATCAGATAGATTGAGTTAAAAGAGTGTCCGTGGAGTTTCTTGTCCGTTCTTCTCCATATGAACCTTCTACGTTTTGGAATGGGCAACTAGCTTCATCTTTCTGACTGACCGACCCCTTGACAATTAAAAAGTACATGTAATAATTGCTTTGAGTTTGAGTTTGAAGAGGTCGTGAGTTCGGAACCCAGTGTTTGTCCTATTGACGTGAACTCCTGGCAATAAGTATTTTATGCAATAAGCATGTATTTAATCGAATCTCAAATAATTCTCATTTTGCTTTCTTAAAAATGAACATTCTGCTAAAATGAATGCGCCTCTTTTTGTGAACCTCAAATAATTCTGATTTCGGTGTTCTAATAATATCTCCTTAATAGCGACCAACTTAGATGTAGCGCTTGCTGGCTGCTGCCGCGGCATCGGTCGCTTCGCTCGCTCGGCTCGCGCGCAGTTCGTCACAGTTCTAACCTAACCTAACCCGTTTGGTCAGGGCTTAGATACTGCGACCAACTATGAGAAAAGGCTAAAAAGTTAAAAAGAGTATCATTTATTTTAAAAAAAACGTGCATGAGAAGCCCAAAAAGTTTTTAAAGGATCAATAAAAAAAACCCTTTTTAATATGTTCCTAAAAACATTATAAGTAAATGAAGAATTAGTTACGTATTACGTGATTATGGAATGTTAGCGCATATAGGTTTAGCTACGTATGCATCTGGATGACGAAATGTAAATTGACAAATGTTAGCGATTTTGACCGCATCTCCGAATTGCATAGCATCACCGCATTGATATATTAAAAAAACCCTTATATATCAATGCATCACCGTGATTGAATCTTCCTAGCACAATCACAGGGAATTTTACAATACAAAATGTAGACAAAGTAGTTCTTCAGTCGTCTATCCTGTTGACAGTTATGTTGGGGACTGGGGTCATCTCACCACGTGCGTCGATGACAATCTAAATACACACTTACACACTATAAAACTGATTTACGTCCGTAAGACGTCCTCGTAACATAAGGTCCAGTTGAAAACCAGCGTGAGACACTAGTTGTCTGACATTTATGCTGAACTGTTTACTATTCAGTTTTTTTTTTCTGTTTTTTTTTTGTTGTTTTTGTGTGAATGTTGTGTGCCATAACCTGAGTCAAATTGATTTTTCTTTCGAAATTAATTCAGCCCTGAGGGCAATTCCCGTATACAGAGTGATTCTACATGTCATACTAAACAACATTCGCTATGAAACACATACATGAACAAAGAAAAAAAAATTTTTTTTTAATTTTCCCAGCAACTTTTAATTTTTTTCTTTCAGTTAGAACCTGATACGGACTATTACGAAGATTTTTAATTTGATTTATGATATTATGATTTATTGATGCGGAACCAACGCACAGCATTTAATTTGTATTATTATACTCTAAATACTGGAGATAGCAAATTTTACTCAAAGGAAACATTCCTCTAATATTAAAAAAAAAAACAATCTCCGATCAACGATTTTCGAAAATTCGCTTGCCACACTGTAACTGTAACTTTTATGGCATCAATCCATGGGATCAATCATAAGGATCAAATTTCTTTAATAAACATGATAAATTAAATGAAAGGAAAACCATAAAATCATAACTACTTTTAATTGAACGAAAAAAAATATTGTAAACTAGTTTACATTTGTAGTTGCTCGGAATGAGCTCCATTTTGTTGAATACACTAATTTATTATTTTAAGCAATTCATTTCCAGTAACTTTTAATAGCGAGTGTGGCAAGCGAATTTTCGAAAATCATTGTTTGCGGATTTGTTTATTTTTAAAAGTTACTTGTTTTAGTTACTTTGATGAAAATTTCCAGTATTTAGAGTACTTTCCCTCCAGGGGAGGTTCAAAAATTCCACCCTGTTTAAAGATTTTGAGAAAAATATGCATAGCATTACAGACATAAAAGAAGATGCATAGAAGTATCGCCAACTTCTGGAGGCTCCTTTATTTATTTTAGCTATACTTCAGATAAAAAAAGTAAAACTCTTGCACCATTAACATGTATGAACAAAATATTGCACAATGCCATTTACCTTAGCAATAGTCTGACCCATGATTCTTGGTCGCTCATGCAACCTGTATAAGTAGAGTATTACCTACATGAACTAATTAGCAAAAGAAACAATGTAATGTTACAATGGTAGGCATGTGTACATTGATAGGAATTATTAATTAAAATAATTCCTATCAATGACGTCAAAACCAAATATTAAATTGTATCCTTAAAATGTAATAACATGGGGCTTGAGCCGCACGGATCGATCGATCAGGTTAAGTTACGCTTGGATGGGTCCGTGGATGGGTGACCATCATAGGCCCCTCTGTGCCTTGGAAAGCACGTTAAGCCGTTGGTTCCGGCTGTCATTCTTGGATCTTTGACAGTAGTTACGGGTCGTCAGACGCCCGAAAGTCTGACAACCAGCCTTCCCAAGGGGTATGGTGTTACCCAGTAACTTTATTGTGGAGGTCAGATAGGCAGTCACTCCATGTAAAATACTGGTATTCAGCTGCATCCAGTTAGACGGGAAGCCGACCCTAACATAGTTGGAAAAAGGCTAAGCAGATTGATAGATGGGGACGCCATTACGACAATTTATGAAAATAGTAATTTAATACTATCCCCTAAAACTCAATCTGCATAGCCTGTCCAGTAACTGGGTAATATGTAAGTAAGACGACCCGTAACGACTGTCAAAGATCCACGAATGACAGCCGGGACCAACGGCTTAACGTGCTTTCCGAGGCACGGAGGCTTCCCGGTATGTAAACCACGGACCACGGACCAACCCCGGAAAGCATAGTTAAACTTGATGGATTGACCCATGCGGCTGTTATTACTTAGGCACGAGTTTCTTCCTAAACTCACCTAAAACTCAATCAAAATCCTTGTCACGGGAAGTGTCAACCAGGCTGGCTTTTACCTTGGCCAGAGGCTAAGCATTGCCATACAACGTGGCAATGCGGCCAGTCTCTTGGGTACACTACCAGTCGACAGCGATGCGGATGAATTTTTCGACGCTATATTTTAGTTTGTATAATACCTATTTAGTTAGTTGTGTATACATAGTTTAGATAGTCCCTAATTATTTGTATTAATGTTGAATATACTATTGTTGAATAAATTATCTATCCCTATCAAAATCCCAACAATCAAAATTTAAAAAAAAAACAAATACAAACAAACAACCAAAATAGTAGTGATTGGCCAACTATGGATTTTTCCAATAGGGAGGATGACTAAAAAAATTTTTTTGTCCGTAATGTAGATTATGAAAAAATAACGTACACGTATTTTTTCTTTTTTTACGGTATCAAAAGATTACGGCGATACATTGAGTTATAATGTGCCATGAAGTCACTTGTATGTAGATTTTATACATACTTGTGACGTATCAACCCCCACTCCCCAACTTTAATGCGTTGTAAAGTATTTTTCATCCCACCATCTCGGAAAGAGTATTTTTAATCTTCAGTATCTGAGTGGAAAAGCCGTTTTTATTCTCTAGAGGATAAAGTAAATTGAATTTAGAACATCGTGTGCACTAAGTTTGTGAATTAAAAAAAACATTAAACCTATTTACTGCTACCTCTATGGTGCCGAATATATCATACAACTTTTTTTTAATTTGTTAAAAACTCAGACTCGGAACCTTCTTGGTGTTCTTTTTTCAATTTGCTTTGTACGCGGTTCTTTACGCGGCATTTTTTCACGTCATTGTTAAACCTTAGGTATATTAAAAACAAGAAACTTGAAAACAAGTGAAAAAACTAAAATGAGTGATTCTAGCGACGAGGAAGTTTGCTTGACGCCAACAGAATTGACTGAAACTGTTAATAATGCGCAAACGTTTTTTTTTTTGCATTTAGTCATTTTCTCGCTGAGGTGGAATGAAAAGTTACGTGTTGCACTCGAGTGCAAAGATTTTTCACCTCGTGCTCTTTTGATTCCCTCGCTAACGCTCAGGATTCTAATTTTGAATCACTCGCTGCGCTCGTGATTCAATTTTAGAATCCTTCGCTTGCTCGGTCATCAAAATTGAACACGCGGTTAAAAAGCAACTTTGCACTCTTGTATAACAAATAACTATTTTTATTAAATATGATAAAGCAAAAAATACGTGTCTAATATTTTTTTCATCCCACCATCTCGGAAAGAGTATTTTTAATCTTCAGTATCTGAGTGGAAAAGCCGTTTTTATTCTCTAGAGGATAAAGTAAATTGAATTTAGAACATCGTGTGCACTAAGTTTGTGAATTAAAAAAAACATTAAACCTATTTACTGCTACCTCTATGGTGCCGAATATATCATACAACTTTTTTTTAATTTGTTAAAAACTCAGACTCGGAACCTTCTTGGTGTTCTTTTTTCAATTTGCTTTGTACGCGGTTCTTTACGCGGCATTTTTTCACGTCATTGTTAAACCTTAGGTATATTAAAAACAAGAAACTTGAAAACAAGTGAAAAAACTAAAATGAGTGATTCTAGCGACGAGGAAGTTTGCTTGACGCCAACAGAATTGACTGAAACTGTTAATAATGCGCAAATGAGCTTTCTCCCTCAACAATCACGCGAGAAGTATTTAAAACAGTACGATATGTTCAACACGTGGCGACTAGCAAAAGGAGCCAAAACTTTCTCAGAAAACGTTTTGCTGGCATATTTTATAGAATTATCCGAGAACAAGAAAGCAAGCACTCTATGGAGTACGTATTCGATGCTAAAAGCAACAATAAAGATGAAAAAAGACAAACATATCGATACCTATCCTAAATTAGTGGCATTTTTAAAAAGAGCCTCATCTGGTCATCAACCAAAAAAATCGAAGGTTTTCACAGTATCTGATATTGAAAAGTTTCTTAACGAAGCACCCGATTCCGTATATTTGGCGGCAAAAGTAAGTCAGTTGCACATTCAGTATCTACTTAAGTATATTAATCTCAATTAAATAGTATACTTAGTAGATGTTGATAGGCATAATTATGCGTTCATATCAATTTTATTCATTTATCTACTACAATACTCTTTACGTTACAGGTTGTTCTTATTATTGGAATAAACGGAGCATGTCGAACTAATGAACTAACACAACTTAATGTCAAAAACATTGAGAAACATTCAGATGACTTACTATTAATTAATTTACCTAATACAAAGACAAAAAGAGACCGCAACTTCGTCATTCGCAAGGAATACGTAACGATTGTTGAGAAATATCAAGCCTTACGCCCGCCTAACACTCCAATCAATCGATTTTTTCTACAGTATCGCAATGGAAAGTGTGTTAGACAGCCTATGGGTACTAATAAAATTGGCAGTATCCCACGAGAAATAGCAACATTTCTTGAACTTCCAGAACCCCTATTGTACACGGGTCATTGTTTCCGACGAACTTCAGCCACACTTTTGGCTGATTCCGGAGCTGATCTGCTGTCCCTTAAGCGCCACGGAGGCTGGAAGTCCAATGCAGTTGTAGAGGGATACATAGAGGATTCCATCCAAAATAAGTCTAAAATATGTGAAGGCATCGTAGGAGCCATTACACTGAAAGAGCCTCAATCGGATCCTTGTACTGGCCCTTCTACATCAAAAATAAGCCGTTATGAAACACCTAACCATCTCCCTCTCTCTCCAACATTCACGCCAAGGGAATCCGATGAATCGGTACAACTATTAAGTATGACAGATAGTTTACCGAAAAACAGTACACAAGTGACTAACACCAATATTACAGTACCAAACAAAAATATTACACTCAATTTAAATAACTGTAGCAACGTTACTTTAAAATTTTCTTAATTATACCTTAGTATTATTTTGTTATAATTTAAAGATTATTCTGTAATACTTACCTGTCATAATGTAGTAATTAATACCTAAACTGAAATAAAAGTGTACCTATCTTGTGATTGTAAACGTTTTTTTTTTTGCATTTAGTCATTTCCTCGCTGAGGTGGAATGAAAAGTTACGTGTTGCACTCGAGTGCAAAGATTTTTCACCTCGTGCTCTTTTGATTCCCTCGCTAACGCTCAGGATTCTAATTTTGAATCACTCGCTGCGCTCGTGATTCAATTTTAGAATCCTTCGCTTGCTCGGTCATCAAAATTGAACACGCGGTTAAAAAGCAACTTTGCACTCTTGTATAACAAATAACTATTATTATCGGACTAAATTTTTTTTTTTTTTTTGACCCAGTCATCATCCCTATTAGCCGAATAGCTATAGTGATTAATTAGTATTTATGTATTCGATTGAATTTTTGTTTGTGAATTAATGATGTTCATTAATTACCTATATAAAAAAATTACACGAAGTTTAATACCTACTGTCGTATTGATGTCGAACCCTTGTGTATTGTATTGATAGGGAAGTAGGATAACCCGTAAAAAAATGGTGTTCTATTCGTAAAATTCCTGGTTTTCAGCGCTGTTTTCCTTAAACTTAGCTAGGCAGGGTAATAACCTAATATTAAACTGGGACGGTTAATAACCGTTTCTTGTAGTTGCTAAGTTTAAACCTGGCGACCGATAAACGCACCGGTAAACTGGCTACCAGGACCTCATTAGTGTAAGAAGTAGCTGAAATAGTTATCGCTCTGCTTCTTCTTCCCAGTTTAAACAATAGGAAGAGGTGCCATAAATAAGGGTAAGTAGTTAATCATATTATTAACTAGCTGTTCGTGCACGGCGTCTCCTGGGTGTATTTATTTTCCTGTGAATTTTCCAAAAGCCTTAGGCAAGCCATTCTCTAGTGATGATCTATCATATTTGTGGCAATAGATTTTTATTTATTGATAGCATTTTTTTTGTGTACTGAAAATAAACTAAACGTGAGTTCATGCACGCCTAGTACTTTTTCTTATTAAAACCTATTTTTGAAAATATGGTATTCTGTTAATTCAAGGATATTATAAGAACATTAAACTTGAACTGATGCTGCAGCATCGCCTGGAATTTGCAGGATACCAAACTCCTTACCAACTTACAGCACATGTATCGTGGCTCATTGGAATGATGAACCCCTTGTTCTGGTGTAGGATTAGGAAAGAGAAAAGACGAAATGTTTGTGTCGGGGGTAAAATATTGAACTAATTCACTTTTATATGTACTTGAAAGTTTGTTAGCTGTAATCTGGCGATCAATAAACGGGTTGGTAAACCTCCAAGTTACTAGGATATCATCAGTGAATGGAGTATCTGGGCAGTTTATTAAACTACTTCTTCTTCCCAACATAATTTACTAGGAAATGTTGATGTGTTGAGCTTAGGTATTTGGGGGCCACACATTGTTGATTTGACGTTCGACGTTTGAACAGTGCTGATTTTCAACCCTAGATAGGCTGGCAAACATCTTGCAGAAAGCGTCTTCCAGCGGCCCATCCTTTAAAAATTGGTCTACCACCTCTAGGCATGTTTAACATCAAAGAAGAAAGCTCAGAAGGTCTCGCATGCCTGCAATATCATCAACTGTCGAGGTAGTCATACCAACACTCTTTGGAAGAAACAAGTTTGATCGTAGAATTTTCCCAGTAGAGATTTTTCCCAGCTCTAGGTACCACTACTTCAGAAACAGTCTGGCCGTCGAGATAATGCGTACCTGTCAGTTGGACAATTTCTAGTAGTAATAAGGATAAGGATCAAATTAGCAAAACACATATTCATGAAACTATTGACATAAAGTTCATACTATGCTTTGTACAATTTCGTAACAAAAATTTGGTTCTATTCCGTTCAGTGGCAATGAAAACTGAGCCTTATAAACGAGCCTTTATTCTCAGAAAACACACGTACGTTTGATAGCCGGTAGTACAAATCGCAGTATCATTTAATCACCACTATCATAAATAATTGCAGTATCCGCGATCCAGTACCGGCCCGGTACTAGCTCGCGGATACAACAGTGTCCTTCAAGGTAACTTGGGGTTAAGTAATGGATGCCTCCGTGCCTCCAGTTGGCGCCTTGCAGTCTGTTGATAGAGGTGACCTTTTCGTAAATTATATTGAAGTAGGTATATATATGTAAATTCGAATATCAAGGCCGCAGAAACGATGCAGTTGTGTCGTTCAGTTTCATGATTAATCATGACAAAAGAAAAACATTTAATGATTTTTACTATAGTTACTTACCTCTTTTATTGATGAAAAACTACTCTTCGTAGATGTAACTGCTCGAGCACAATTTTTTACTTAGATTTATAATATTATTATAATATTTTGTAATCTGTCTATTGTAAAGAGCCCAAACTCTAAACGCTAAAGAAATATAACTTTGCTAAATTGAAGAGTACAACTGTGACGTAGCATGACAACTGAAGTGACAGGTAGTACGAGTATTTAGATACCTACATTAGTTTCCATTACTGATGAAAATTCAATTTTATTGCTAAGATAATAAAATTTGAGCTGCGTCATAGCTGTCGCATTCATAAATAATCACTTTCAAATAACAATATGAATGAGATCAGTGCTAGAAATGTTCACTTACCGATGCAATATAATTTATTGTCAACATGTTTATTGACTGTTCTATAACCTGTATAAAAGTAACGTATTAAATTACAAGGGTGGTGCCCATTTTGGTTTTGGTCTCCAATATGCGTTGCGTGTGTGCGTTGGACAGCCTCGCCTTATTCCAATTAATTTGGAGTCCAGCTTAACCGGATGCAGCTGAGTATCAGTATTTTACATGGAGCGACTGCACAACCCAGTTACCGGGTACCACGATACCCCTTGGTAAGACTGGTTGTCACACTTTTGGGCTTCTGACTACCCCCGTAATGACTGTCAAAGATCTACAAATGACAGCCGGGATAATGCTTTGGGAGGCATGGAAGATTTGGAAATCATGGATTGTCACCCATACACGGATCGACCAAATAGCAAAGAAGCAAAAGCAAAAATAAAAAAGTTGGCAGTCATGGGGACTCCCGACAGAAGTGAGAACTTAAAACTGTTATTCGCGCCATCTATATTCTAAAGCCCAGTACTACGCAAATCCATAAGTTTACCAAAAATCGGTCAAAGCGCCTAAAGAAGTTTTCTCTTCATTTTCTCTTCAATACAAAATGTTGGGCGAGCTGGTTTTCTCCTAGCTGGGTTGTTGAGCAACCTGTATTAAGGAGAGACAGTTTCCTTCCCTAGTTAAATTTCCCAATATGCTACATGTTTTGTAAGAATACCTTCTTTTGTTTGCTAGTTTTCATTCATCAGGTCTAGTGATGTAGTAATCAATCATAATGTCCGATGTCTCTGTTCCGGTTATATGGGTACCTATGTATGTTTTCATAAAAATTCACGCCACTAGATGGCGCCACTTCAATTCAATTATTTTATTTTACAATCATAGTTTTTTTTTTTCTTTTATAAAGTATCGTAGCTGATGATACTTTATTTACATTACAATCTAGCCAATTCAGCTAATAAGTAAATTAAATATAACTTAAACTACTAAGTAACTATCATAGTCATATCGATTTTATTAATAGAATAGATGTATTATTATTAATAGTGACTCGAAATTGACGTCATAGTTTATAAGTAGTAATAATTGGTTTAATTTATATTTTATTTGTTTTATTATTTATATACACAGAAAAATAGATATAGGTATGACATCATAATTATGATTACATAAGAAATTTCTTCCAGCAGACCTGCGACAGAACAAATGAGAAAGAAATGTAGACAATAGTGTGTGAGAACAAGAAGAGAAAAATATAGGTAAATATGCGAAGTCTTAAACTAAAATATTGAAATGAACCTACACGTACCTATAACGTAATAAATTAACATATACTTAAATAAATACACAGAGCTTAAATATATAAACATACATACTATAGGTATATAAATACTCACAGTTGAGAGGAAAGTTATTGCTCTTTTACTCGATATTTGAATTGTGAACAGTTTTTAAATCACGAATGCTAGGCGGAAGTCAGTACTATATATTACTTATAATTGAGGAGACTATCTTTAATATCCACCTTCTACTACAATAGTGGAGTATATTTTAATTAAATTATTTGATAATAGTAGATATCAGGTGAGAGAATATGATTCTAAAATCCGACAAAATTTAAATGCCGTAACCAATTATTACAAGTAGGTACCTACCTACTAGCGCTCCCCGCTCCTGCTTCGCACAGTTTTTACAACTTGACAAAAAACATCGGGGTTTATTCCCGCATCAAGATCCGTTGCGCAGTTTAGAAGAACAAAGCGGTCAAATAGACTCGAAAATAGACTTTAACATATAATAATACGAGTATGTAGGTATAGTTATAGAAGTATTACATAGAAAGAAAGAAAAGAAAGAAAAATGCGATTATTGGCATTACAAAAAAAAAAAAAAAATACACCTTAAAACTATAAAAACAGAAAACAAATATTATTATAATGCCAATTATTAGCAATATTCACGTAAACTCCGCAAAGGGCCACCATTCGATTGACCTCGCACAATGTCAGCATTTATATTCAATTATCCGAAACTGGTCAGTGGCCTTGGCAGCCATTTAATTATATAATGTGTAAAAAATCATAGTTTGATGGGATTATGTTTTGTATCCATGTGGTTTTTGAAGCATGCTTGCTATTGCTGTTGTTAGGGGACGATCTAAGGGTCTAAGAAGAAGGGCAGAGTATTTAGACTCTAGTGTTAAGCGTCGTACCGCAATTCCTAGCTGATTGATCCCTGAACTCAGAGGTCTCTTCTAAAGTCCAAACATTATTTCAATAAGATATTATATTAATATAACAAAAGCTGAGGAGCAACAATAGCTAAACATTTTGTTTAGCAACATCAAGCGTTGCTGGTAACAATATTTGAATTATGAACTGTGTGCTGAACTCAGTGTTGCCAGCAACACAAGGATAATGGCAAGAAAATTGTTGATGGAATTATTAAAGCCTCGTATTTATGGTAAACATTTGTTTAGCAACAGTTGATCAACGTTGTTGATGAACGACGATAATGCTGCTGGAAACTTTGTTTTTTAAATCAATATGGGTTGTCCACACACGCCAGTCTGCGTTAAAATGTTGCCCGAGAAGGTAGTGTTCTCTGTATCCGTGTATCTTATTGAGTGCACAGTGTTGCACATCTTTAACAAAAAGATTTCATTATATGCACATGATGTGATTATATTGAAGCATTGAGGATAGTCACTTCAATAAAATCCATAATATTGAATTACTTGGAGAGAAAAAGTACAACATCGTGAGAGGTGGAAAGAATAGGGAAGGCCTTCGCTCAGGAGTGGGACATAAGGCTAACAAAATAATAAAAAATTAAATAGTATAAAGGACCCCTAATGTAAATTGTAAAACTTTATCGATGGAGGGGGAGACATCAAAGAAAATATAAATGGATTTTGAGGGGATAATATTATGAAGGAAAAAGTAGTGAAGTATGATAAGTATGTATATGGCAGAATGGAAAACCAAATCATTTTTCGCCGACTCCGAGTAACATGAGATAAGTACAAGCAGAGGAACAGAACTGTGGAAATTTCCATGAGATTTCCATGACAGTGTGTCTATAGTATAACCCACTCGAAAACAGTAAACTAAGGTCTTACTTAAAACCGTATCACCACGCCTTATTAAGCACCCTAGTATATTCATAATTATCCTTATTTAGTGAACTAGACCCTCCCACAACAAAGTTAACTAAATTCTGTACTTTATGTGCGTTGTCCAGCTAAATTGTTTCAAAGATAAGCCTAAAGTATATTTGCGTTAATATTTAAGATAAGATGGTATCTTTACGTTTTTAGTATCAAATTGACACCGTAAGTTAGTCGATATATTTGGGCATTCTAACAAATAAAATAATTTGTAAAACATTTAAGTGTTTCTACATTGTTGATTGTTATATTACCGTGATCTAGTGGTCGCATGTGCTACTGCTGAGCATAAAGTCCTGCGGGGTAGAAAAACACTAACAGTAGCAATGGCTTTCATTTTGACAGTTCAACAACATTCATTGTGTTATTTACGTTGTTTTTCAAACATATTTTTCGAACATAGTCACTTGTAAGGCACTTTTAAACGTCAAAGTTTACAAAAAAAATGGATTGATTCTAGTCGCCCCTTCCAAAAGGTAGTTTTCGTATGGAGAAGAATGGGATAATATCCTTCAAAATCATCCCGATTATGATTGAAACTGTGTCGGGCAAAGTGTTATTGGTCAGGTGGGAACCTACCTGAAAATCTGCTACCTACCATAAATTGGTGAAGGAAAACATCGTAGGGAAACATGGCTGACTGATAGATATGTCTCAATGGCATGTGAAGCCAAGTCAGAAGCCCACATGAGCGGGATAAAAACTGTGACACCAAGTTAGTCACTAGCCACACGAAAGAGGTAGAAAGATAAATTGGCTATTTCATTAGAAAAAGAAGAAATGAGTAGTGTAAGACAAAAGATACGTTTCCCGAGTTGTGTGAAAAATAATATGGCGAGAAAGAGGGCGAATACTGTATAGACGGCCGATATGGACATTATGGATGAAGAATACATGTTGCCCCGATCACTAATACTCGTAAACTGGGATGAGGGCAGAACGAAGGTAACTGGAAAAGATATTAGGATTTTGCTAATGTTATAGGCTATTTAATTATAATAAATTAACTAACAAACTATTAAAATAAAAATATAAACTAAAACTAATCAAACTTAACTTAAACATGGCGTTGAAAATTTCCTCCGCGTCGCTGTCAACTAGTAATGTACCCAAGAGACTGGCGGTATTGCCACGTTGTATGGCAATGCTTGACCTCTGGCGAAGGCAATAGCCAACCTGAGTCACGAGAAGTGTCAACCAGCCGTTTGGAGATTTCGCTGAACAATCCATGAGCACTCGGACGGTAATAGGTAATTATATGTACGAATCTACAATGAACTTGCGTGGATGATTATCCCTTCATAGAGAGGAGGTCCGAGTCTCAGCAGAGAGAGTAAATAATATTATGCAGATTACGATATTTATGTTATAATTAACTAGTACATGGTCGAGAAAACGAATTTTCACAGATATGAGACCTAGCTAGATCGATTTTTCGCCCCCGTAAACCCCTATATTGCAACTTTAATCGAAATCGTCGGAGCCATTTTCGAGAACGTGATTACAAATATATACGTATACAAATATTTCTCATTTAATAGTATAGGATATTTGTAAATAACATTTCGTGCAGTTCAGACACAATATCCCTCGTCCATGGGCACCAAATCGCTTTCATTACAATGTATTAATATCCGTCCCGTCCTCGTGTGTCATTTGAGAGCAGAATATAGGTATATATGCAAATACACTGGATTCGAGCTGACCTAGGAATTATGTAGGTACGACAATGTTGGTATATTGATATTATTTGATAATACATTATTCAGCACACGTTGACTCAAATGCGGGATTCGGACCGTGGATGGGTTCGTGGGCCTATTTGAGAGAGGCAGGCATTGATAGTCAACAATGGAGGCAGGTCAAATATTACATGGATCCTTTTTGACGTTTTGAGTATTTTATGACAGCTGTCAAGTTTCCCAATAGCTGTCATCACAGGTCATCAAGAAAAAACTTAGAGCCGTTGACCACCTTCCAGAATGTTATGGAATCCTGGTACTTATATTTTGAGAACTTAGAATGTTCATTTTATTTCTAGATGTTTCATGTAACATATCGACGAAATATGATAAACTAAGGTACGCTTGCACCACAAATCACTACATATTTTTAGCGCTAAACGAATTTTTAATATCTTCTGTTTCTGTCAATTGTTTGAAGATAACAGAGACAAGATGATGATTTAAATATAGGTAACACCAGCCGGTCTATTCTGTAATAATCTCACGGTGAAAACTTAGGTGAAGTGAGCTTGAAATGAGCTGTCATTCCACCTGCTGCTAGGGACTGACAGCTCACTCCGAGCTCACTTCACCTAAGTTTTCACGGTGAGATAGTTACAGAATAGCAGTACCTGGACTTGTTACCCCGAAGGGTTGGGCAGAGGTGTACCTATAGTACACCGCAGTTATGTTTAAGTCCCATTTAGGCGAGCCTATTGCCATCAACCGGGCACAATTCGAAACTTCTGGCTGCGACTGAAGAATTCCTTATAGAAAAACCAAATAACACTTTTCCCGACCTGGGACTCAACTCAAAGCCTCATGATCAGCAGTAACGGTTGCGACCACTACTAGACCAACGAGGCAGTTCATGTTTTAAATATGTTTAGCGTTAATCGCAATTAGTGATGGTCTTATCAGGCCCTATTGTCAGGTAAATCTTGAGGACGCTAGCCTCATACTTACAAAACTAAAGAAAGTACTCGGAGTATAAAAATATATCTTATAATCCCGTACATCAATTTATACGTACATTACTTACGAATATTATTCCTGCCATGTGCACAGCACATGTCACTTCGGCCGCTAGTGCATTCTGCACACCTGTTGGGCCGTTCATTGTATTAATAATTGCTTTATATTGTTTAAACTAATCAGTATTTATGAGCAGTCAGAAGTTCTAGGAAGTCAAAAGACTAGAAGCAACAACCTAGGACCTACGACAATTATTCTCCTGGTTTATAGGATTGTTTAGTACAAATGGCAGTCACTCAAATTCTGTGAATTCCAGGAAATTCATTGCGCACCCTACGTCATTGGGGAATACACTTTGTACGTGCCCATATAGACTATTACCTACTAATTCTTACGGTGTTCCCTCTTCGTTCTACTGGTTAGCGCTTGCGTTGTAGTCGCATGGCAGGTGTTGGTCCACAGTCTGTAAATGAGTCCCTTCTCGTTTTTTGTTTTTCTGTATGCTTTCTTGCAGATCAACTTAAGAGGTAGTCGACTACTTAACTGAGCTATCTTGTGATGCCATAATAAATGAGTTCATTTCTTCTCGAAGGACCTTTCTCGACTTACGAGTACAATTGGAACATCGACAAGTTTAGCGGTATTATGATGATGTTGGAATTGTAGTACTTAAACTGATTGAGGAGCTACCTTTGCAATGTCAATTGACAAGCTTTAACCCGCCAAATTTCACGGATTTATATATACAGGGTGTTAAAGAAATTGGGTGCCATAGCTTAGGGTTATTTCAGTATCGATAAAGGAACCCAGGAAAAAAAAATGCAAGATCATCCTAATTTAGCATCTACTAACTTATAATAGCTAAATAGCTTATAATAGCTAGCTAGTTTAGAATTAAAATTATTTGATTTGTTTAAATGCTTTAATTACTTACCTACTATCGAACGAGTTGTCAATTTGTCGCTACAGCTACGCTAAAGTAGGATGAAGAAATTCTTGGCATTGCAATTTACGTACCTAGTTACCGATAGGTAACATAGGATACTTCACCCGGCGTTCTCGAAGTGTTCGGGCGTAGGTACCTATTTCATTGCGTTCGATAGTAGGCAGGAAACTCTAGGAAGTTATTAATTAGTATTTAAACAAAATAAAAACTTATTTTAAGCAATGTATTAATCAATTCTAAACGATTGCTATTTAATTAGTAGGTATACTACATTAGGTTCATCATATGATAATTTTCGTTTTTTTTTAAACTTTTTTTAGAGGTATTTATTTTTATTTTTTTACGGGTTCCTATAACGATACTGAACTCACCCTGTATATAAATAAGAATAAGAATATTATATTATTTATAAGAACATTTTTTGTTAATTCTTATTCTTTATGGCACTTCTTTAGGTCATAAACTGTACGAATATCAAAAAATATTTAGCCTAGGTATTAAGGAGAAGCGTGAAAATTAAATCGCTGTTACAATGTTTAATCAATATGTCCAATTGGCTTTTGCTACTATCATTTACAAGGAGTCTATTAAAATTGTATAGTTATAAAATATAATCCTACTACGTTGGCGTATTTTACTTAATTATTTTCTTCTTTTTTTCTTTTATATACTTGCATATAATATACAGGATGGCAGGAACATCGACGCGAAAACTGATACCACAGATTCAGTAAGTACCTACATGACTAAAAAAAAAAAGACTGTTCCATACATTTTGACCGCGTAGGTATTAATTACACTTTTCTATGAAACATCAGATTTTTTATTTTTTTTACTAAAAATTTCAACGCAGGGGTTTTGTTAGATTGTTTATTATATTTAACATTTGTCAACAATCGTCGTATGTTAAGACAGTAAATAAAAGACAGAGAGAAAAAAAAAGAGATATAAATCAAAAATAGTAATCAATATTATTAATCAATTATATTTCAACCATAATTCCTTAATATTATGTTAGTTTGTGTTTAAATACATTACTTGATCTGTGCTTTGCTCAATACTTCAGTTTTCTAAACCAATTTACCTTACAGGTTAGGTACTATATCTGAATGATTGTCCTCGAGGCGATTGACTCCTTGTAGCCTGAACGAAAATGTTTCTATAAAAAGACTGTCATGTTTTATTTAAGAATTTTGTTGTTCTTAAAATGTATTTTTGAATTTGAATATTTCAAGTTACAACCACTAATAAAGTCATGTTTTTGTAAAGCCACCACATTTCAGCTTCGAAACTTCTTCTAAGTAGACTATGATCGAAATAAACCTCTATTTTACGAGAGAAACCTGGCAATATTAGCAGTAAACCGGTAGGTACTTACCTAAGTACTATCAAAGCCGCGCTGCTTCCCTTTCTTCAGTATCAACTGATGTAATGTTATTAATTTGTTGCGCGAGAATGTTTTCTACGGTGTCATTAACAAGGTTGAATTTCTACACTTTCAAAAATCTTGTTTATATTAGGGTGCAGACAACTGTTGTTTGTTATTTTTTTTTATTATACTTAATATTTTTTTTAATAAGTAAAAGATGTTTTGTATAAAGTTTAGAATTTTTTGAACTTACGGTTTTTGTATCTTTTTAATGTGTTTTTTTTACTATTAAATTATTAATTTTTTAAATATTTTTAAAAGCACCATAAGAACTGTATTGTTATTTTTAATTCACTGGCTGTCACAGTGACGATCACTTATTGGAGGACCAATATTCTCCAAAATGTAGTAGCATTGCTTGCAATCGCCTGGCTGATGCAACTTGAACAAAGTTCTTGTAATATATTAAATAAATATTACTTATTTTACATGTTGTATTACTATAAAATCTTTTTTTTTTTTTGGTGACATGTGTGTTATGTAAAAATGTGTAGCTAAATATGTTTATTGTTAATCAGTCATGGGCAATCAAATATGCAACTCAGACTTTTTGTTTTAAATAAATCGAAATATTTATAATTAATTAAATATATATGATAAAATTATTTATGTAAAGTTAATGTGTTTCATAATGTATGTTAAAAATTATGAATGTGTGCGTAAAATAGTGTGTAGGTAAGGGTTTCATAAAAATAATAAAAATATAAACAGCAATTTAAAAATTTCAAATGTATATTTTCTACATTTTTCAATGCTTATTCAGCAACAATTAGCTAGAGTATTCATCTAACAGTCTTATTATTTTACAAGAGTATAAAATCACTGCCACAGTCGAAAAGAAATGCAATGGGTACATAGAAATGCTAGAAATACCGTTCAGTTTGGTTGACAACGAAGAACATCACAAACATAACATAAATGATAACACAGAGTTGTCACACCAACTCTAGATATTTCAACTAAATTATTCTACTTACCTACTGTTAGTCAATAAATAATCACTTACTCTAAGGTAACTTCAATAAATTAAAGAACATAATCGTTCCTAGTCTTCGACCAGACCTTTAAACAATCAGTTTATCAACGGATAGAGGCAGTAACAGTCTTTGGTTCCCTATTTACATTATTACAAAGTTCAATTTACTTTGAAATGAAATAATTTCCTCTTCTTCCTATTTGATGAAAATGCAGTTCTGCTGAATGATATTAGTTTGTGGCGGATGGACGAACATACTGACATTTTATTAAAATGAAATGAATTAAATTATTTGATATGAAATGGGATGTGACATTACGTTAACCTAACTAATAGACTCCCGTAGGATCTAGACCCAAAGCCATTTTGAAGGAGTAACAGTAAGACGAAAATAAAAACAAAAATTAAACCTAGTACACATTAGTGGGGTCAAGCGCGACCATTTTGTTTGTTAATTAACAACACTTAACACTAAAACAGTTTTTTTTCAGTACACTCCGGTGGGATCCAAGCCCAACATTTTGAAGCACAAATTATATTCTTCACACGAAACAAAAAAATCTTCAGTACACTCCCGTGGGATCGAGGATGAACATTTTGATGAACAGGATGCAGAAACTCCAAAAAAAGTAACTCAGGATATTTGAGATTAATATCCCAAATTAGTAGACACCAGTAGGATCCAGAATAAACATCTTGCTCACTTGAATAATTTTCTTGATAAAATTTAAATCTTCCAAAACTTCAGTTTAATTCAATAAACTTCAGTGGGGTCCAAGTCGAACATATTCGCTGATTTATCTTTAAATATCAATATATTCTCAACTTGATTGATGATTTTTGGGATCTTCAATAGATGCCAGTGGGATCCAAAACTTTGATATCCATATTAAATTATTCTTGAACTTGAAAATATCGATCTTATTTACGATGTAGGAGCGCGCGCGGAATAGAGTGACGTGCAATCGCTTCCGTGGATGTCTCACGACTGTGGCAACGCGACCACGTGCCTGCCTTTTATAACACGCTCTCGTGCGCAGTCGCGCATTTTTTTTGCGATTCGAATTTGGAAGCTTTCAGCCGGGTGGGCGTCGATGCGCCCCCGCCCTTACAATTTTTTTTTTTGCAATATTTTTTTAATGCCACGATGCTAGTTAGCACATGCCGTAACAGATAATGCAAAAATTAAATATTCATTAATTTGGTCAATAATTTAACTGATGTTGGATTTAATTTCACCAATAGGTAGTTGATTGATTTATAAACAATATTTTTTGTACTATGCTAAATTTGTTAGGTTTTTAATTTATTTTAGGTGTTAAGTCTTAAGTTGTAATAATTAATTCATTCCATATACCCTGTTGCAGCTAAAACTCAATAATCCCTCTGTGGTCGATAACTGGTTCATATACCACAATTTTCAAGTATCATAAAAAAATAACCTCGTAGTTAAAATATTATGTAAATTATCTTTAAAAAAAGTTACCTACATTAAAAATTTAAAAATAATTAGGTCAAGTAAAATATTGTTACGGTTTACGTTAAAATAATTGAAATGAATTGAATATACTTACTCGTAATCTGCTTTGTAGAGTGTTAACAATGCTGTTATTTAAAATACGTGATGAATAAGATCCATTAAAATGTAAACAGTCTTATTGTTTTGATTAATCAACATTACGATTAAATTCTATCACAGACTGCAGAAGTGCAGACATTCATATTTATGTGTATGAAACTAGCTAGCAATTTCATAACAAGGTAGATAATTGTTTATTTATTTTACATGTACTTATTTAATAATCTTGTTAAATGTTTATCATTGAAATGAATATTGTTTTAATGCATGTTTAAATTGTTATTAATGAACTATTTTTTATTAGATACAAATTAATATTTTAAGATATAAGTTAAATGAATGTTATGATTATGAATGGCATATTATGTACTCTAAAGGGAAACAAAAATACAAAATAATAAAATAATACTTATTGATTTTCATTTCTAATCCTTTAGCATTGTAAGAACATAATATACATATTTATTAATTAAGTATTGCATTGATAAACAAAATTTAAAAAAAAAACAAAAATATATAAAATAGTTAAGTAGGTATTAATTAAAATAAAATGTTGGAATAAAGTCTGATAATGGTTTTTCCATACGATACCATTTTACGCGAGTGACCTGTACATAACATTGTATGTAGGTATCATTCATAGTATGTTTGTTGTTTTGCACTGCCATATGAATATTTTGATAGCCTTTAAAAGCATGTGGGAGATTCATTGAGGAAACTTTGTGAATGAAACTTGTTTACTACGCTGTAAATAATTAATATACCACTAACACACGCATTCAAAATGTTAATTAATATTTAATGAAAATTTGCTAAAAAAAAAAAAGGTAAAATAAAAAAACTAAAAAAAAACTAACTTTAAATATTTCCTCATGTTTAAAGGGCACAATTTTTTTTTTTGTGTTCAAATAATATTTATGAGGTTTTTTTTTAATGAATACTCGGAAGTAACACATACGATCTTTCACGCTTGTCGCGTCTTCGATTGTCGAGAACTCGAGGTGTTCGCTCTCAGGGACTTCAAACTTGTCTCGAGAGAAATCGTAACGTCGCACGTCGTCGTGATATCTCAATAATAGCAATCACCGATAATTCACTACTACCTTTTAAGATCGTAGTGACATACTTTTGATGTATTAGCATGTCTGACTCAAGTTACATCTAATCTTTCTTTTTAGAACGGCACTATAAAGGGTTAGAATTTATTTTTTTCTACTAACCTGACTAGATAATATATATCCTTTAAATCCTTTGCCACTGTTTCTCCCCGCAAATTCTGCAACCCGTTCAAAAAAAAACCACCCTTAATTATATAATCCTGTAAACGCTACCGCTTTTGTTTTTACCATTCCGTAATTTTTCCAACTAAAATAAGAAAAAAAAATTAAAGACAATATTTAAAGTAAAATATTATTCTATATTTGCGGGATTAAAATGTTGGATTTTTTTAAATCTGTCGACGGATTTTTTTTATCTGTAGTGGGATTGAAATCGGTGGCGGATTAAAAGATAATATAATAAGCTAGGAGCTTAACAAAAGATTTGATGTTTGACGACAATATTGATGTTCCGACGGACTAATTTTTAATCCCCTTCGGCGCTTTTTAGGGTATGCGGGTGGTAATAAAGTTTAGAAGAAGGCCAAGAAAATGAATATAGCTAAAGAGGATTATACTGAAGGAACTTTTTGCTGTCTCCCGGACTCAAAATGCTCGCCATTTTGGGTCCTTCTACCGTTTCTCCGCAACCGTTCCGTAATTATCTAAGCCTACTAATAAATACGAAGCGCTACTGCTGAGCTATCATCAGGTCCTGGGTTCGATTTAAAGTGTTATTGGGTTTTTCTGTCTGAAATTTCTCAGTAGCAGCCTGGAGTCTGGATTTGTGCCCGGTTGATGGCAATAGGTTCGCCCCCTGTAACATGGGACTTAAACATAACTGGCGAAATGTGGGTGTACCTGCTACAGGTATACCTCTGCCCAACCCTTCGGGGAAACAAGGCGTAATGTTATGTTATGTACTAATAAATACAAATTAATTATGTAGGTAATAGGTATTGTAATAGGATCTTTACTATTTCTTAAGACCACGTACACTTGGACGTAATAAAATCGCGGCGATTTTTTTTGTGCATTGGATTTTCAACTCAACACCGAGAGTTGAAAATCCAGTGCGCGACATAATTCCGCCGCGATATTTTATCGTGCGTGCAAACGTAGGCTAAATCAAATGAAAAATTACCTTTAAGCATAAAAAATCATGACATAGGTAGGTACCTAAAACAATATATTACTGACCCAGTTCCGGTTTTTGACGTTTAAGTGATACTATAATGAGAAATATTAATGGCTCATCAATTTGTGGTTATTACTACACGTTCTTGTTTAAACAATGCAACGATAAAACGTCTTTAAACTGTTTATTTCTTCTGTTTCATGACATGACAATATCACAAAAGAGCGTACGTCTGTTTTGTGGTACGTTATTTACTGATTAATTTATTCAGGGTTTTTTTTCAGGATGTATGTATCGGTTTTCGTCATTATTATGCAATATCATTATCTGCACTTTGTTAGTTAGAGGTTGCAATTAGATGCAAGATATTGTTGCACTTAATTTGATATAGAGGATGAATTCGTGTGCAGTGCGGGAAGTAGGAGTGCACATGTGTTTGCTTGTGTCGTGTCGTGGCGTATGTGTGTATTGTCGTAGGTGCTTACTTGGCTAATCTCCAATGAGATTGGCCGCTGTGACCGAAGTTACATAGATCAGGAGGATAGTATTTCTTATTGTAAATGTATGGTAATTTATACATTAAATAAAAACAGGTAATTGTGGATAAATTTACCTAAACTATTGTTTTACCTAGTACCTATTACCCTTAGATCTCTTCTTCTTTTCGTGTGGTTAGTAAACTAACCTGGTGTCAGAGTTTTAAAGCCGCCCACGGGCCTCTGACTTGGCTTCACATGCCGTCGAGAAATATCTCTCAGGCATGCCGGTTTCCTCACGATGTTTTCCTTCACCGTTTTTTGAGCAAGTGATAATTATATAATACGCACATGAATCTGAAAAGTCAGAGGTGCGTGCCTTGGATTCGAACTCGAGACCTACGACTTGTCAGTCTGACGGTCACACCACTAGGCTATCATTGCTTACCCTTAGATAATCCTACATTTCTTAACTCCAGAGTCACCATAATGATAACAAAATCGTTTTCTTTTTTGCCTAAATAACTGCAACACCATACATTGATAATGACAGTGTCAATTAAAAAAAGTCCATATTTTAAAAAATCTTCCAAATTACTCATTGGTAATTTTTCTAAAACCACACACATTTTTTAACCACGTCTTCTAAAATCAATTAAATGATTTTATGCTACAATTAAAATGACCGCGAGCCATTGGCTATTCTGCTTCAACATTATTTGAGCATTAAACGGGTATCTTAATGACTTTGTAAATTGTTAAGTAAATAGGAAAGTAATTACTCATCATCGTCATAATTTCAGTCGAAAGACGTCCATTGTTGGACATAGGCCTCTCCCAAGCACCGTCACTTCGACCGGTTCTGAGCTTCTCGCAACCAGTGGATTCCTGCGGCCTTTACAAGGTCATCGGTCCATCTTCTGGGAGGCCTTCCAATCTACGTCTTCCGTTATACGGTCGCCACTCCAGAACATATCAAACAACTGAACTAATCATGTTTAAATATAGATGCAAGAGGAGCTCGTGGCTAAGTATCCATCAGTTTAAGCTACGCTTGCCGGGGTTGGTCTATGGATGGATCTTAACATACCGAGACTCCTCCTAGCCTCGGAAAGCACGTTAAGCCGTTGGTCCCGGCTGTCATTCGTGGATCTTTGACAGTCGTTACGGGTCGTCAGAAGCCCGAAAGTCTGACAACCAGTCTTACCAAAAGGTATTGTATTACCCAGTTACTGGGTTGTGGGGGTCAGTAGGCAGTCGCTCCATGTAATATACGGTATTCAGCGGCATCCAGTTAGACTGGAAGCCGACCCCAACATAGTTGGGAAAGGCTAGGCAGATTGATTTTTTAAATATAGATGGAAGTTGTTATCAAGATATTCTGATTGTATATAATTGGTCCTTTGCATACACATTACACATTCATATAAAATCACGCGTTCTTCCCATGAGGGAAAGCAGAAACTACAGAGTCCCACATGCTACGATCCATGAACACTCTTTTTAATTCGTTTATGCTCATATTGCACCCTAATAAGTAAATATTTTGGCGATCGAACGCTTGATAAAAGAGTGCCATACCTTCACAACCAGTTGCCTACTGATATAAGAAGTCAGGAGAAAAAAGGTAAATTTGCCAAATTACTTAAGCAGTTCTTTTTCAGGAGTGTGATGGAGGAGTATGATTGTTGATGGAGAGGCAAATAAGTAATTAAGTAGGTGGTTATATAAGTTGTAATGTATGTTGTAGTGTATTAGTAATTTTTCTGTTCTGTTCCCACAGACAAACCGTGAAAACGGTTTTGCGGGGCATAGTTCTTAAGTTAAGGTTTTTTTATAAACTGTTCATGATAAATAAACAACAAAAAAAGTGCTTTGGTTTCTAACTATTATAATTAAGATGGAAACAATATAAAGTAGTAAGTACCTACAGAGTTGGTGCTTTGCTTTCTAACTATTTTAATTAAGATGGAAACAATATAAAGTAGTACCTAGGTACAGAAAATACCAATCTCTTCTGTTGTGCTTCTTCTAACTAATTTATGAATGATTGTAGAGATTATTGTCATAATCGGCTGTAATTATTTGTTTACATTATTTTGACAGCTCATTTTAAAGTTGATCGAATGGTAAGCGGAGTCTTTATTATGAGGAACATAGGTAATTAAAAAATATATCCAGGTTCTAATTTCGAATAAAAAATCATTTGATAAGAGATTTATGTTTTTTTATTTTGAAATATCGAATGGCTACCATACTTGCTTTGATGCCAAATTGCCAAATTACACGCGGGGTTCTGTCATGTTCACAATTTTTGTTATGTCTAAGCTCATTCCTGAGAAATGTCAACGGCAAAAGTTCTAAGAAGAATATAATATAACGCGCCGTGTACCGAATTTTGATGATTTGAAGGTTTTTAATCAAGAATTCAATCTAGAATTAAAACATTCTCCATCAAAAACGATGTTGGCCTTTCAGTCAAAAGCAGGTAGGTGGCTTCATCATAGATATTCGGAAATAACGCAAAGGTTTTAAAAAGGTTCATAAACCCACTAAAATGTTTTATAACTTACAAAATTGCGCAAATAGTTTTTATACCAAAAAACAATGATTTTATTACTTTTTATACCTCCTAATAGTACATTGCACTTTTGCGTCATTCTTTGTACATTTTTTAATAGTTTTATAACCCCATAGGTGCATTGTGCAAATGTTTTGAAGGTCGCCATTTTGGATATTTGAATTGTTGGCAACAACGAATTTTAATTGCTTTTTATTGCCAATACAAAAATACAAATATTCTTTGTGTGTGCTATTGTGCAAATAATTGCAACCTTTTTAAGAGTTTTTGTGATTAGAAAGCGTAAGGGCTGACTTTCTTTGGATTCTGGGAAAAAAGATGTTTTTTAGCGAATAGGATGGAGATGCGTCAATTAAAGGAACATGTTTAGTTGACACCATAGTGATCTCCTAAGAAGGACGTCGTTTAATTTATCTGAATAGAGTTGTTGTTTCTGTAAAACATGCACATTTGCATTATTATGTTTTGTAATTTTTTAAATGTTAGTTTGGCCTTTTTGTTATTACTGTAGGTACATATGCATAATGAAACTAATTTCGTACTAGCTTCAGCCAGTAACTTCTTCCGTGTGGAATTCCGGCCCCCGACTTACCGCGTCGCATCGCATCGCCCGCCCTCTCTATTACTTCGTGTTCGCTTAGCGTTCTTTCATTTTTTTTTTTTATGTAAAGATCCTGGCGTTATGTTAAATAGCTTAAAACCTTTCTCAAGAATTGGGCTATGAAATGCAAAAATATTTTTTACAAATCCGACTGACGAAAAAAAAACAGCTCTTCTACTTTATTTTAGTATAGATAGATAGGTACGATACCAACAATATTATTGTTATTATTTATTGTAACTATCCTGTTTTTATTGTAACGTTGACGTAGAACATTTTACAGCATTAAAAGAGAATACGCACGAACAGACGTAGGACCATACGTCATGGGTAGGTAATCGAATAAATACCACGTCTTACAGCATCTTCCTTCCTGTAGCATCTTACCGAGATATTTTAAGATGGTTGACACATAATGCTGATAAAACAAGTAATTATGATAATTTTTTGATACTGTGATTATTATACTATTATTAAACACAACCACAGATGGTTTATTAGATATGACGTCATTTCTAACCACTACGTAAGTACTTAGAACGTAGTTAAAGTTTTTATTTTTAATTTTCCTTGTATGTAATCTCAAAACATCGTTAAGGTTCACAATTATTATTTTTGTATCAACGTTTATTAAATTGACAACCCCGGACTCATAAATAGAGCCACCTTGCTTTTTTTGTAATTCGTTCTATAAATTTTTAAAAGTTTATGAATTTAAATTTGGAACAATGTTGACACCAAAATGATGGCCAGTATGTCGATTTGAAAACTGCATCAAAACTTTTTCTTTGGTCTTTACTATCTAACATGGAAATCATTGAGACTCGAGTTAGTTGTTCGGGAGTATATTCAAATCGTTAATCGATAATAAAAACATAACATCACGGATGTATTCCTCGAAAGGTTGGGCAGAAGAGCACTCAAGTTTCGCCAGTTATCTTTGAGTCCCATGTAATAGTGTGCGAACACATTGCCATCAATCAGTCACGAATCGACCGGGCTGCTACTGAGAAATTCCAAAAGAAAAAACCTTATAACTCTTTTCCCGATCCGGCAATCGAACCCAGGTCCAGGTCATGGTCAGCAGTAGCGCTTACGACCAACAGACCAACGACTAATTTAATTATTATACAGCCAGTCAGTTATCTAGAGCGCCATATAAACTGACCACTATACGTCAGTAACCCTCTCTCTACTGCACCCTTTCTTTTACGACCTGTCTTTAGTTCTTGTATTTACTTTCCGTTACTTTTCTATGGCTCAATTATTTAACAATCTGTCAGTACAACTACCGGGTAGATTGTTTTAAATAATACATCTGTCTGAATGCCCCAATTGTTAGCGTTGGCTACCGAAATGGAACAATAACGCGCATTGCTTGCGATTTTTTGCAATTTTTTGCAATTTATGGCGACCAGCGCTAGAGGTTTGTATTGTAATATCTCTATTTGTGGTGTTTACGAATGTTAAATTTAGATTATTTGAAACACCTGCTGAGAGATATTATTTGCATTTTTTATTAAAATATTTTAATAGATTTCATTTAATTGATAAAAATTTAAAAACTGCATTGCATTTTCATAATGCAAAAAAATAATTTTCTATGTGCATGGTAAACATTAAAATCGAATAAAATATTTCTTCATCGATAGAATAAAATTAATCAAAAGTTTCGTTATCGATACCTATTGACAGTATGTCATAAATGTAAGTTTTATTGATAGCATTATTGATGAAAAATTGAAAAAAACTACATAATATTAACATAATTTATCTGTCTGCTAACTTAATATACAATTATTGGTTTCACTACGGACAAATTTGAATAAAAGAAAGCAGACGTGAACTCAGTTGGAGAACGTTTTTCGCGGATAACCTTACTAAGTTATGTTGCACCCAATTTTGTATGAGAAGTACGAAAATACCTGCCTTCAATATTTCGGTGGGTTATGCGAGGCCTAAATTAGAAATGTCAAAGTCAATGAACTGAGACCACCATGCGACTAGGGTCACAGATTAAATAATTGCTATTAGGTTATCTGTGGGAGAAAATGTTTGTTTAGAAACTAGCATTTGCTTGAGAATCTGTCAACTATTTTATGTTATTGTGGGTTTAAGCTATCTAGTAATTATGGCTAAACATAAGTCTAATACTGATTTGGGACCTGTTACAAAAATATTGTTGTTCTTGGCGAATTTTTACATTTTTGAAAAGAGAAACGGTGGGTTGTCTATGGCCTAGCAACCTGATATTGCACTTCTGCGATCGTTAAACCCAACACGTTGCTTGCATGTGGCTACGAGCGGCCAACGCACCTATTGCTGGGTACCTTTTGAAAGCAGGTCACCCCACAACTGATGAAAGGATGTAGATAAATTAGAAAATAATTCAAGAAACAATAAATCTGTAAGTATGTGTAGTAAAAATTAAAGCGAAAAAAAATAATTATTGCAGGAGAAAATTATCAAAAGAAAATTACCTAGTACTTACTCTGAAAAATATTTATAAAAGCTAAATGCACACACCCCCATTTAAAAGTACAAAAATATCAACAAACCTAAAAAAAAAAGCATACAACCAAAGTACCAGGGCAGCAGAAATCATGAGATGGTTGTCCAAAATTTTCCAAGAACAATAAATTTGCGCGTTCGAAAGAACACTAGTGTCCTTTCGAACGCGCGAATTTTTGTTCTTGGAAAATTTTCAGTTTTTGTCGAGTTCAAAGTACGAGGAAAATTGGAGCGCATCGTTTTCCCGTATCTTGAACTCTTGGGTGGTTGAGAAGGAACAATGCCCCGCAAGCTGTATTAAATGTGTCTGCGAAACTGATTTTTTGGAAAAAAAAAATGTTTTTTTTATTTATTTTTATTTGAATTAATACTAGCGTGTCGCCCCTGCTATGCACGGTTTTTACGACTCGACAAACATCGTGATTTCTTTATTTTGTTTAAGTTTCATATGAATGTACACAATATACACATAACATTTCCGGAATAAATTCTCTAAATGATGAGAAAACCGCATCAAAATCCGTTGTGTGAACGGACGTTGTGTCGCGACGGATTTTCAGATTTAAAATATTGTAAAGAATATATTATAAGACGATATGTATGGAGAGAAGATGGAATAAAAATAGAAAATGTTTTAAACTGCCACAGACTGAAGGTAAAATAAAATTAGTCAAGTTATAAACAGAAATCATTTATATGCTTGCAATATATCACGTATTTTTGAACATCTCGTCTGCGTCATGGTTTCTTTCGGTAAATTCCCAGTTCATGAAATAAATTAACGTAACTATAACGTTATTTAATAATACAATTTAATTTAAATTTACGTCATGCAGCATCCGACTTAGCAACAAAATCAATCCAGGAAAATTCGATATATTTAATAATTCGTTCCTGATAGAAAAACAATGGAATACTTAATTTCTTATCCGTAATTAATTACTAATATTGCGTGGGTATACCCACGTAGACATTAGTAAAATATAATTATAATTAAAGTAGTAACAAAATGAAATAATGTAATTGTACAATTTTAAGTTTTAATCGGGAAGACCAGACCGCAGTCGAAATGATATCATATTGAGTTATAATTATTTCAGAGCATAAATTAATGTTTTATTTAAATAATAATTGTTACGAGTGGTATTATTAAAGAGAAAATTGCATTGCAATATTCCGGTAATTAAGACGCAGTGAATGCCAGTAATAGGACTCGCTCATCAAGGAGCGCTGTCCCAAATTAGACGCATTATTAATTTATTGTACATAAAAAAGGTATTTATATTAATTAATTAATTATTAATAAAACACGTATACAAAGCTCAATAATTAAATTATCTTTAAAATGGTGAAGGTTTCAGTAAAATACGCATAGACATATATATATATATATATTTTTTTATATGTTTTTTTTTTCATATTTTCCATATTTATGGTGACAAAAATGTTGGATTTACAGCTTAGGGACTTCGGAAAACTCTTATAGAAAACTAACGGCTTATCAGAAGTTCATATATAACACATACATAAACTCACGCCTTCTTGCCATGGGGGTAGGCAGAAACTACAGAACGCTACCTGCTACGATCCCTACATACGAGTAGCTATAGTCCGCACGTAACTTGGCAAGAATTCGTTTTCACTTGTTTTTCTTAACACATGTTTAGGGGCATGAGGAACAGGGTGTAAAGTTCACTCATCCACCATAGAAAAGGGAGGATCCTCCAACCGACTGCCCAACCGTTTTTTTTTTTTTTTAATAGGGCATCTCGTAGCTCACCTCTGAGGTGATGACTACTTAACCGGTCAATCCTGCGGCTGCCTTAAGCTACTAACTTAAAGCCTCCAGCCAGGGGTGCCCAACTGTTGATGTCGGATAGTCTTATATATGTCGTTCGCGCGGTAATCTCTAATTGCGCGATGCAGGATTTGTGTGACGTCATATCTTTGATGCGTAGTTCGTATGTGGCGGTGTAACCGCTACACATGTCTGTGCAAAAACAAATTATGGCAATAACCACAGAATAATGCCATGCAATAAAAGTGTTTTTTTTTTTTTGTTGCATGAGTAAAATCCGTTTAGGTACACCAAAACACGACAACAACGACTGCACTCTTTTTGATTACCTATATTATCTGTATCCTAATTACGAAACATATTTCCGTAAACGATTACGACTAAAGTAAGGCCATTGTAATAGGTAACATTTGACGTCTGTCAGTTTAGTGAAAACAAATCGTAAAATTACTCGTATCGATCATTATTACAATAAAAATGTAATCTTAATTGAAAAAAGTTAAGCAATTGTGCAGTTCTAACAAAACGAAAAAATATATTATATTATGCCCGCCGTTACAAGGGTACGCTGTTGAATTTTGATGAATTGTCAAATGTTTCCTATCAAAATGGCCTTACTTTAATCTGTTTAATTTTGACAGTTCAACAACATTAATTACGTTATTGACGGTGTTGAGCAGATTTTGTTTTCGAACTTATGAAGCAATTCAAAATTCAAAATATTTTATTTCACATAAACCTACAAGGGCACTTATGAAACGTCAGAAGCTAGGTGCACGGTTCCAATTGGTCGTTTCCTATGGAGAAGAGCCGGCAAGAAACTCCACGGTTACTCTTTTAAAAGTAAATGGTATTTACAATCTTTTCAAGTTACAGTGTTTATAGGTATGAGAGGACACTGTAGGCCTATCAATAAGTACCAGGTACTTAGCAAGATAGAAAACTATCGACAGATCTAAAATTCGGTTATGCCTACAACGTTCTCACATTCACAAAATATAAAAGAGAATCTATATAAAAAAAAAACAATTAAAAACCTATTTAAACCAAATGGCATGACTGCCACTAAAGCTGTAACAAATCTATAAAAAATATAGTATAGTGAAGTTATATAATGTCAAATAATGAAAAGATTATGTCAAAAAAGTACGTAAATGAAAAAAAAGAAAAATAGGTAAAATCAAATAATCATCTTAATTTGGGAGCAGTTAATAGACATAATTACATAGTAATGCCGTTATTGAGGTACCAAGGAAGCCACATGTGCAGAAGGAATTATTGCCAAACTTCCTTGTCTTCAACGTGGATTAGCAAAACGATTCAGATTCTGATGGATCATGTATTACGCAATCAGGGTACCTACTGGTCGTACACGCACGCCGGTTGCGAGTACTACGCACCTGACCTTTTTGAAGAACATTACCACAATAAGGTCACTCTATGTCTGTAAGTATGTGTTGTGTCTATGTATGTGTGTTATCAGAAGTTCAATGTTAACTATTTTAAAATACTCACGTTTCCGAACTCCAAATTGTCGGCAATGACGCCAATGACAGACTATTTTGTCAATAAGTCGTTAATAATCATATAAAAACCAACCGCTGAAAGAACATTTCGGTACAATATTTCTAAGAGTTTTAAAACAATAGTAATATTTTAGAAATCACAAGCAGATGGATTAAGATAGTAATGGAGTAGCCATTTAGCCAAGGATTATTTTAAGCCATTTGGTCACGGATTACTAATTGAATAATAGACTCTATGACAGATTAAAAAATTACCCTTTGATGCCAACTGCGACCGACACCCAAATAGCTACCGAAAGAATGACAACATTTTTTGTTCATAATTTTAAGAAGTACTCAATGTTTGGGGTTTTCAGTACTGTGCAAAAAATAGGGTTATGTGCGAGATTTTTCATGTTTCGACTAGTTTAAGCCTTTTATTTTTCGTGGGAAGTTTTAGGGGAACTTTTTAATTTGTTTTTTTCTCTAGAGCATCTCTCAGGTCAACATAGGAGGTGGTCGGCTGCTTAACTGGGCTATTCAGAGGATTCCTTATAAATAAGGCCTCCAGCCAGGAAATTTCTTTCAATATGCACGAAATACTGCATGCCTTCAAGCGTTACCACTGAGCATGAGGTCCTGGGTTCGATTTCCATGAACAGGTAAAGTGTTATTGGGTTTTTCTATCTGATTTTTTTCTGTAGAGCCCGTAGTCTGAGAGATGTGTGCCCGTTTGATGGCAATAGTCTCGCACCCGCAAACATGGAACTTAAACATAACTGGCGAAATGTGGGTGTACTACACCTCTGCCCAACCCTTCGAGAAATACCTAGTTGATGCTTTTGCATCCACTCTTGGTATTACTACCTACCGAAGGCTTCATAAATTGAAGGTAGCAGAGAGTCTTGGCTAATAGACACTTATCCGTTAGTTTAGGCAAATTGTATGCTAATAATCTTTAATACTTTACCTATCTATAACGGTTACACCTTTTTTTTACTTGTGTTCTTTAAAGGCTAGGGTTTTTTTTAATATACCTATCAGTATTTTTATGGCATCTGCAGTTTCCGTTTTTTATCACCAGTTACAAAAAATACGGAGCATTGCTAAAATTGCAACCTTCAGGAATATTTTTACGATTAGAAAGTGCTTTAGGGCCATTCTGGTCTTTTATAAGGAGTTTATTTTATTTTTAGCATTTGTTTGAATCTTGAAATATACACCACATTTTTTCGGTTTTTTTTAAACTACAACTGCGGGTAGTAGTAATTATGAACATATATGTAGAGGAAGCAAAATGAGTATGTAAGGATCGTAGCAGGTGGCGTTCTGTAGTTTCTGCCTACCCCCATTCCTATGGGGGTAAACTCACGCCTAGTTCCTACTAGGCGTGAGTTTTATGAAAAACCACCACAAATTCTCTGACATATTTTTTTATTTTTTACAACAAAAAATATGTTTTAGTGGAAACTAAAATAATAATAGAAACTTTGTCATGTACTAACAGGAAATGACCAAATTCAAATTCAAAAGTAATTTATTCAAACTAGGCTGAGAACCAGCATTTTCGAACGTCAAAATTACATAAGACAGTCCCCCAAAAACGCCCACCCTTCACCACTTCCTAGTGCTTTAGCTGGGAAGAAGATAGAGAGATAGATAGGTACAATACTCTTTATTGTACACCATAAAAATTACAGACATAAATTTAGAAATTTTACATAGGGTGACACAATGGGCGGTCTTAGAAGTGGTGCAATAAACTCCCCAGCAGCGCAGCTGTCTGTTCAGTTAGAAAAACTTGATTCTATACAATAGTACTTATGCAAAATAATTTACATTACGTAAAACATTAAATTTAATTATTTTTTATAAGTCACCTAGCAAACGCCAATATACCAACAAAAAGTCAACGAAATTTATACTCAAGTGAAAATAAAATTTAAAAAGTAAACATAATTTAATACCCGAATGAAAGCCTCCAAGTTTATAAGGTGTGCCCGTTTACGTATAGATATTAAAGCTGTAACTCGAAGTCACAAATAATAAACTAGGACCATCGAAGTACCAATAACAATAACAAAAACCATGGTCAGCAAGACGACCAAACAACTCTTTACTTTAATTTTGTCAATTAAGCATGCTTCTAAATAAACTAACAACAAAAAACTAAAATTGGATCGCTACACCTAAAATTCAAGGACAGAAGTTTAAAACGATATAACTATTTAATTGTTATGCAAACACAATAATTACAATATGAATAAAAATAACCATTTTCTTCTTTTTAGTTACCCTGCGCGTTTTTTTTATTAAACTTTGGCGGTGTTTTAACGATTTTTATTGCGGTCCGAAGGGATGATTTTTTAACTTTAATGGCGGGCGTAATCTATGTAAATACAACGACATATTTTTACTCGTTTAGATAATTAAAAAAGGATTTTTGACTTGATAATTTGTAAATCGATAAATGTTTGCAATATTTTCAAGCTTGGGCGAAATGTGCCTCTGCCTAACCCTTTGGATAATACAAGCGTTATGATACATGGGTAGAATACTCTATAATATGTACACCATAAAAATTACAGAAAATAATTATAATGTAAACAAAAATAATAATTAAAATATGTGTGTGTGTGTGTGCAATTATAATACGACATAAATTATAATTATTAGTTATGTTATTTTTAAGATCAGTTTGTTATAATAATAATAAATAATGATACCATTTATTTCAGGCGACACCGTTGTTCGTAGCACTTCCCTTTGCACTAGCTTGACTTAGTGCTGTGCTGTGGAACTTGTCCGCGGAAGCGACGGAACACCACGTCCTGCGGCCAAAAGTCTTCTTCCAAGACGAGGAGCAGATAACAGTTCGGTACTCGCACGACGAACGCCTTGAAGTTGACGTTCCGATTCTAGTAACTGCACCCTCGGCATGTACCTCTTCTTTTCCACGATGCCCTCCACCTTAGTGGTGTAGTGCAGGCGGGAGATGTACACCGGTGTGTACTTCACACTTCGGGGTCCGTAGGAGCTTTGCCGCAGCGGTTATTGTTCGGTCGCGATCGGCGCTTCTTCCTTTGCACCGTCACGCAACCGTCATCACGATCAGCCCTATTCGGCGCCTTTTCTGTTAAGGGCTTGATACTAGAAGCACCAGGGGCACTCGTGGTGACGCTAGAGAAATTCTTTAGTAGGGGTTTCACCAGGGCTGCAGACACTGGCAGCGGGTTGGGGCAAGGGGCGCGGGCGGTGCTCTGCAAGCTCAGCAATCGACGGATGCGCTGGCGACGAAACTGCTGACGCGGAATTTGACGGATATATATCGAGGCCAGCTCAACGATATGTGTTGACGTTTGACGCATCGACAGGTGACCTAATTACCGCCACGCTGTTGCGAAAATCACTAACTTCTTTTCGCAAATCAGCGACGGTGTTTTGGGAAGCATAATTTTGTTAGCACATCCGCGAGTCTTTGAGGTGCCATTTCGGTCACAGAATATTTAAAAAAAACATTAAGTCTAGTCTAGATTATGAAACAAGGTTAGTTTTCTGAAAACACCTGGTACTTACATGTTTTCGACGGCATCACCTACCTGAGTTTTGTGTTGTTTACGAAAAATATCCGTGAAAAATGGACCAACCAGGAAGGACAGCCAAACTTTTGAAAATGTTTTCATTATCTACTATTACCTAAGTTTCTTGTTGTAACAGACTTACCTAATACACTATTACATTAATGAATTTACTTTTTGAATATCATGAAAAAAAATTCTTGGACAGTGCACACGAGTTGTTTCTATACAGGGTGGAAGGTACATCGACACCGACCACATCCACGACGACGTTGAAACTTTTCGTCGGTTATTTAAAAAAAAACAGCTGTTCCATACATTTTGACCGCGAAGACCACACTTTTCTATGAAACAGCTGTTTTTTTTGTAAAATTACTGACGAAAAATTTCAATGCAGGGGCTTTCAGAATCAAGTACTGAATCCGTGGTAACAGTTTTCGTGTCGATAACCCTGCCCATCCTGTATATCGTTCGCTTCAAACACAAAATCCTGTATTTTATTAACATAATTACCTATATTAGAAAGACGACGGAGAGCAGAGGTGGCCGGGACTTACGAGTTGTACGTTTGATCTCAGACAAGCGTTTTACTTTGTGAAAATTATTTCATCACCACAGCTCTCAAAACGGTGAAAGAAACCGGCTGTCCTAAAACCAAGAATTCAAAGACATCTGACATCTCCCAACCCGCACTGGGCGCGCGTGGTGGATTGCGGCCCACTCCCTCTGATATAGAGGAGGCCTGTGTCCTAGCATTGATGACAGGCTGATTATGTCTATAAAGACGACAATCAATTTGATTAATTGAGTGAAAACGTATTTTTCACTCAATTAATCAATGTATTGTAAACCATTTTAATTCGTGATTTAAAAAAATCAATGTATGTAAGTTAATTGCGCATATTTTGATTTAGGACTGAATAAATTTATCTCCGGACAATGCCTGGCTCGTATTGGCTATTTATAAATTATAATTAATATATTCTTAAACGATATTTGCGTCTGTATTCAAATTCTCGATCCATTCGTTCAGAATTTTTGATTTGAGTGTAATTCCGTTCCTATAAGCCGTTTAGTTGTAATCTTCGACTTAATTTCAGCGAAAAAAAGTTTTGTGGGTCAGATAGTTCAATGTTACTGCTATTTATAGAAGCAAATAGTGTGGGACAAATGTATTTCTGTCGAATACAACATATTGTCCAATATAACGAATAAACGTAGATAATTAACTAGATATTTTGTCAAAATAAAACGTATATCATCAATTATACTGTGTTCTGTTGATTTACAAGACTGAAAGGTAAGGGTATAAGATATTTAAACGAACAATTTAATTCCAGGAGATTTATCTGCCTAGCATTTTTCCAACTATGTTGGGGTCAGCTTCCAGTCTAACCGGATGCAGCCGAACGCCAGTGTTTTACATGGAGCGACTGCCTTTCTGACCTGCATAACCCAGTTACTGGGTAACACGATATCCCTTGGTAAGACTGGTTGTCAGACTTTTGGGCTTCTGATGACCCGTAACAACTTTCAAAGATCTACAAATGACAGCCGCCCAACGGCTTAACGGCTTAACAGCGAAAGCGGAGTGGTCTTGGTATGTAAAGATGGTCACCCATCCACGGACGAACCGTGGCAAACGTAGCTTAACCTAATGGATCGACCCGTGCGGCGCTTATTACTTAGTTACAAGCCCTTCATCAGGAGATGTGAGAGATGCAGATGATGTGTGAGAGTGCACCTAGCTTCTGACGTTTCATAAGTGCCCATGTAGTTTTATGTGAAATAAAATATTTTTAATTTGAATTTTGAGATACCTGACGTTAAATTATTCGTTAAAAATTGTTAGATATAAGATAAATATCTAACAATTTTTTTATTAAGAAAATAGTCTCCAGTCCCAGCAACTTCAGGAGTTTCCTGAATGAACTTTTTCGTAAGAAGATCATAAAAACTATTACTATAACTGAAAAAACTTCTGCTGAAATAAACAAACACAAGAACCTTCCTCAACCAAATGAAGAATATACGGAATAGACCATTTTTTATTCTATTATATAAGCACTAAGGCCCAGGTATTTTTTCGTGCACTGGTTTTTCAACGCTTTGCTTAGCGCCGAGAGTTTAAAATCCAACAGTGTGTTTTTTGAACGCACTGGGACGAGAGTGCGTTGAGAATCCAATGCGCTGGGCGTTGGATTCTCAACGCTCGTCTTAACATTGAGAGTTGAAAATCCAGTGTGCAATAAAATCCCACCGCGATATTTTTACGTTCGTGCAAACGTGGGCGAAGCAGTAACAACATAATAATGTGACACGTGAAAGAAAACACGATAACACGTAGTTTCACAGTTTCCGGTCGAGTTTTATAGCGGGAAATATTGAAGTAGTCCTCTAAAAACATAGTGGCACTTTTTGAATTAATTAACCTTTAAAAACTTTTTGTCTTTCTAATGATGCACACTTTTTTTTTAATAATTCAGCTTCTTTTAAATTTCTTGCCATTTCCCACAGTTTTGGTCGCAGTAACCAAGCTAAGGCCCGACCAAACGGGTTAAGTTAGGTTAGGTTAGAACTGCGACCAACCGCTAAGTCCAAGTCGATCTATATAGTATGTATGTTTAAGAGCTCAAAAAAGGTATTTGAGGTTCACAAAAAGGTATTTGTGGTTCACAAAAATATTTTTAGGAGCACAAAATGAGAATTATTACAGGTTCTGTTGTAACTATTTTAAGTGTAAAAAAGGCAATTGGAAAGTTTCAAAAAACTTTATTTACGTCTTAAACTAAATATTCGGTGTTACGATATTAATTATTGCATTTCATAATTAATATTCTAGTTCGCTAGTTAGCCACATTTCATATTTCCATACGTAGTAATATTACCAAAATAATCAAAACAGCGAAATATTTGACAGCTATTTGCGACGTTGCCAACTTTTAGGATAACTGGTGTGCAATTTGAAGGAGTACAGTTTTAAAGGAAAAAAAAACCTGCAAAATGATGTACTTATTACCAAAGTGAAAAAGGTAGAATAACTAATAGGTTGATTAGTTTTTTATAGTCATTATTTCAGAATAAACCTTTTAACGGAGCAACGTACTGGAACACCTACTTTAGTATTAAAGATATTCACAGTATGGGTCAGAAACGCGTCAGTTTTCGCGACTGAAAAATACATACATTGTTTTTTTTCGACGTTTCTAGAAGATAGAATACTGGCCACGTTGAATTTGAAATTTTCAGTAACAAAACAAATGAATCGTTATGTTCCTTTCTTAATTTTGTTTTAGCAATGTTTCAAAGTAAGTTCATCCCACACCAACTATTAATAATAATAACTTTTATTTGAACTTAATAAAATTTAGTTTAATGCAGTTATATTACGAAGAACTAGGATAAAAATAATGTACCTAAGTGAGTAGACTGCTAAAACTCTTGAATTCCAAATAAAGTTAAAACCTGTATCTTAGAAATAAGTGACAAAAGCGTTGTGAAAAAAAAAAAAAAAAAACATAAGCCTACAATAAACAAAGTTTCCTATGGAGAAGAGCCGGCAAGAAATCCACGGTTGCTCTTTTAAAATTAAATGATTTTTGCAATGTTTTCAAATTACAGTGTTAATAGGTATGAGAGGACAGTGTAGGCCTATCAACAAGTAGCAAGATTTAAAATAGTCCACAGATCTACAGTCTGTAAGTCTAAAACGTTCTCACATTCACAAAATCTAAAAGAAAAGAATCTATATAAAAAAAGATAAATCTATACCAACTAATTTAAACTAATAATATTATAAAGAGGAAAGATTTGATTGTTTGTTTGTTTGTATTGAATAGGCTCTGAAACTACTTGACCGATTTGAAAAATTCTTTTATCATTAGAAAGATTAGTTTTCAGGGAGTAACATAGGCTACTTTTTATCCCGGGAAAAGTAACGGGTCCCGCGGGAAAAACCACGGGAGCGAAGCCGCGGGCAAAGTGCTAGTAAAATAATAAAAATAAAGACCTATTTAAACCAAATGACACGATTGCCACTACAGCTGGAACTAATAAAAAAATATAGAATATTATAGGATGTCAAATAATGAAAAGATTATGTCAAGGAAGCATGTAAAAAAAAAGTTGGTGTAGATACTTACAAATCACCTAAGTACACACGGCTACACATCAAACTGTACATTTCCAGTATAAGCTGACCTCTCATTGTACGGAAATCCTATGCAATGCGAGATCAGCATAAACTGGAAATGTATAGCTTGATGTGTAGCTAGTGTGTACGTGCACTTCCAAAATTAATTTAGATTAAGGAGTAAGACTAAACAAAAAAATAATAAAATAAGATAAGATCGAAACTCGGTTATTTTAACATCTTTATGAAATGAAATGAAATTTATTTGAAAGAATTGTAGTACATTACAGTTGGTCGGATTATTTATCAGTTTCTAAAACTAGCATGCAAACTTTACATTAATTAATTAAATGAAGCTAATAAAATTGGAACATACATCTTTTAAAGTATAATAATATGAATACGAATGTCAATCATTTGTCAAATTATTAAAGTAAAATGTCAGTGTGAGTGTTTTAAGTTTAGGTTAATTCACAGAATATAATGATTTTTCTGTAAGCCATTTAAATAACGCTGTTTTAAAAGGATTCAATGGCAGTTCCCTATATGTTTTTGGTAATTTATTATATACCCTTATAACCATTGGAAAGCAACTTCTGTGTTATAAGTGGCTTTTCATTGGAGGAATCATTAGTCTATCAGGATACCTTGTGTTAAACGTAACAATGTCTCCAAGACGTTGAAATAATTCGGAGTGCATTTTAACAAATTTTCGACATTCAAATATGTACATACCGGGAACAGTTAATATCTTTAAATCTTTAAAAAGAGGTTTACATAAAGTCAATGGTGGGTTTAATGATTATAGTGTAACGATAAGGAAAATATTGCACGAAATGACGATTACTCAGCATCCGTTGAATGCAAGTAGCAATAATAGAGATGCTAATACCATGGAACTACTTTCTAATTTCTTCGTATTGTTTTGCCGTTACTTTTGACCCATGCTGCGATACTCAGAAAAGCTCAATAATTGATACAAATCAACGAAAGATGTGTTTAGAAAATGGCTAATTTATGCGACATTTAAACTGCCCAGCCTGTTCAAAACTATGTTGGGGTCGGTTTCCAGCCTAACCAGATGCAACTGACGACTACGACTGTCAAAGATCCAAGAATGACAGTCAGGACCAACGGCTTAATTTATACGTTACATTATGTTTTTTATTTTCTTTGATTCTGTATGAGCTATTTCATATTATGAAATTTTATTTTTTTCTCTTAATTATGTCTTGTAGCGGTCACACCGCCACATACGAATTACAATACACATCAAAGACATGACGTCACACAAATCCTGCATCGCGCAATTAGAGTTTACCGCGTGAACGACATAGACTATCCGACATCAACAGTCGGGCAGTCGGCCCGCCAGACACAACACTTGTCTGGTCGGAGGATCCTCCCTTTTCTATGGTGGATGAGTGAACTTTACACCCTGTTCCTCATGCCCCTAAAGTCTTATCTGTATGTACCTAAACTTCCATGTATGACACTCGTGGGCTGCATCTGAAAATCAGCGTCAGGTGGTGTACCTTGTGTGGTCATCTGACATTATGCTGAGCTATGGCCTTTTTGGCATTATAAATTTTATTTTCGGGTTCCGTACCCAAAGGGTAAAAACGGGACCCTATTACTAAGACTTCGCTGTCCGTCCGACCGTCCGTCTGTCACTAGGCTGTATCTCATGAACCGTCATAGTTAGACAGTTGAAATTTTCACAAATGATGTATTTGTGAAAATGTGTTTTCTGTTGCCGCTATAACAACAAATACGAAAAACAGAATAAAATAAATATTTCAGGGAGGCTCCCATACAACAGACACGATTTTTTTGCCGTTATTATGGATTTCGTGCGCGAGTCCGACTCGCACTTGGCCGGTTTTTTATTGTCTTCACGTAAAATTTACACAATAATTTATATTATGTACCATCGAAGAAGTTCATATCTATACACCGTAAGGACTATTTCTGCTTGCAGCGTTCGGCCGCTATAGAACCAGGGCGGTAACAGATGTGGTCATCGTGGTCACGGGACATAGGCCTCCTCTATGTCAGAGGGAGTGGGCCGTAATCCACCACGCGGGCCCAGCGCGGGTTGGTAGATTTCACATCTTCATTTTTGATTCTAGGACATGCCGGTTTCCTCACGATTTTTTATAGGTACACTGCATAAAATAATTATAAGTACGTTACAATGATCACTAGACTTATTACCAAGCATTTCAGAACACAGTTAGATACACACACCACAGTTATTTAACCAAAAATGTGGCTAACGAATAAAAACCCTTTATCTCAAAAACGATTACTACAAAATACAACCCTCAAAATGCGATATTTTTATACTACATTGTAAAACTTATTTCTCCAAATACCACTTTACAGTATAAAATTTGGCCACGGTACCGTTTCACCCTTTCTTTTTGATTTACGATTTTATTGCTAACCCTGTGCTTTTACGAGGGTTGGCACCGTTACTCTATGAAAGGGTTTGATTATATTATTCATAAGACAAGGGAATCTTTGTTTTTCTTCGGTTGTGTGACAAAGCTTGACTACTGAAGGCTATTGTCTATTGTTTTTGTTCAAACCTGTGACTAGTTGGTCCAATTCTTTGTCATTTACTGTTTGAGGTGCTACTGTGAGAGATAGCTTGATTTAGTTGGAGATTCTTTGAAAGTCGTTGAATGATTTTGAAATCAGTTTTCTTAATTTTTAACATTGAAAGGTTACGACTTCCGATTATGTTTTGAAAGTCGGTTGTTTTCTCTGAAGTGAAAATAAATAAATTACTTACTTACTAAAAATAATAACTAATATGTACAGACGCCAGCACATCAACCTACCTGTAATCTAGTGTGAAACTGTAAAATTTTCCCAATCAACTTTGAACCTTATGTTGTAGTGATAAAGTTATAAAAAAGAGAAGAAGTGCAGATAAAGTTGAAAATCTATTAAAGAAATTTGACAGATCGTAGTAGGTTGACGTGCTGGCGTCTGTAGGTACTATCGAAGAACTTCATATCTAAGCAGTTTGGAAACAAAATCCCGAGAACATGATGACCACATCTGTTACCGCCCCGGTTCTATAGCAGCCGAGCGCTGCAAGCAGAAATAGTCCGGTACGGTGTATAGATATGAACTTCTTCGATGGTACATGTGATTTTGTGTAAAATTGCAAAACAAAACAAAATAAGACTGATAAATAAATGAGACGGACGCATGATAGACCGTTGTCATTACAAGTCGGAACAAAAAAACTGTTTCTAAACGATGCTAGGCCTCCAGATTAATAGGAATAGGTGCGGTTTTGATATAGGTAAAAGGAAAACGCGAATTAATTATTAAAGTCGGACAATGACTCTCATAGTAGCAACACATAATTTAGCTTTTAATTTGTAGCTAGTTCTCGGAATAACCGCAGTAATAATCAACTATTTGAAGTTAAATATTATTTAAATAATTAAGGGAAAACTAATTTAAATGTTGCATTACATATATGATTGGAAATAATCTTTTATGTACTGGTATAATATAATTTTAAGTATTTTGCATGGGTAGGTAATTTGGCTTTTTTTTTCATTTCAATTACCAGAAAATTACTGAAATTGGTTGTGTCTGGAAAGAAATTCGCGAGATTAAATTTAGGTATTAGATACTAAAATTCTAGTTTCGCCAAAATTGCAGTTGCAAATATATTTATTTCGATCTTTTGCCTACCTGTGGAAAAAATTTGTTAACACATTTGGCCTACTTACCATTGCTGAATAAACTTTATTACACGAATAACTTACTAAGGTGTAATTGTGTACTTTTTTGGTGTTATATTAAGTCAAAACTAAGTCACCATTATTCTTCTTTTCGTGTGGTTTGTTACTAACCTGGTGTCAGAGTTTTAAAGCCGCCCATGGGCGTCTGACTTGGCTTCACATGCCGTCGAGAAATATCTCTCAAGCATGGTTGCTTCTAGAACGGTGAAGTAAAACATCGTGAGGGAACACCTTATTAGGACCCTTAGGGATTCAAAGCGAAATAATTTGAGACACTTCGACACACACGAAGTCATATTAAAAAGAAATTATGTGACTCACCGTATCGCAGCTTAGTCGTGTTTATCACTAAAATATTGTCACATTATGTGACAACAAAGCCTACCCGGCCGAATGGCCTGTTAACTTGACCAAATGACAAATGTTTGACCACTACAATTGGCTATAAGCCATTCATTATGTAGAAACATGTCTTATTCCAAAGATATATAGTTTAAAATCGTCTAAGATACGTTTTACAGCCAGCATTTGAAAAACAAATGCAACGTCATCAACCCAATGGAACTGTCACCGAAAAAAATATAACCCAAGTACAGTTTTACAAACGTTCCCGTTCATTATTATTTTTGTTTAATTTACGATGCTGCGGGCCCACTGTGCCAACGGTATCTCAAACAAACACCGCTTTTGAACAGTGGTCTAAACGACGCTCGTGGTAGAAAAAAAGTTTTTGTTGATTTTTTCGTAAAACAACGAGAATCTTTGGAAACTTTTATTGCATGAAATTTTGACGGTGGCCATTTCTGAAAAATCTATTCAATTTTTGAATATCATTATCCTTTATAAGTAGCTGGGAGCGTTATATCAAAACACGCCGAACTGTCACAAAAAATGTCTTCATCAGCCACAATGGATGCAGATATGAAGTATTAAAAATTCATTATTCTGGACATATCTGATAACTTCAATGGGGAAAATGCTCAATTTATACCTATTAGGTAGAATTGCCAAACTTAAGTGGCAGTGGATAGGGCACATTGTTCGCAGAACAGATGGCCGATGGGGCTGAAAGGTTCTGGAGGTGCGACCGCGTACTGAAAGACGTAGAGTTAGAAGGCCTCCCAGAAGGTGGACCGATGACCTGAGGCCCTTCATTGGCTCTTCACTCTTCACTGGTGAAGGCCGGCCGGCTGCCAATCGGAGCGCCGAACGCGGTCGATGCGTAAAGTCGAGATGGTTAAAAGAAACTCACACTAGGGCCTCCGTTGAAGGCCGCAGGAATCCGCTGGTTGTGAGAAACACAGAATCGGTCGAAGTAGCGGTGCTTGGGGGAGGTTAATGTCCTGCAGTGGACGTCTTTCGGCTGAAATGATGATGACAGGGTATCTTATGTATATGTTTGGTCCAGTCACACCAAGTGGTGTCTGATTTCGAGCGTAGTACGTAGGTATTTACTGTCTACGAAAAACCGTAGCACGCTACAAAATAATCGCTTTTTGTAGTTGTCTATTAAAAATGGTGATTTCAGCAGAACTTTCTTATAGCTTACATGCCCCGTGGAACTTCTAGTAAATACATAATAAAATGTGGTTAGTATTAAAATGAATTATTTTATTCTAAACTTAATCCATCTTTTTTTTTTTTACATGAATTTCCTGTAGGAAATTGACATTGTTTTGAATAGGGATGATGCCTGGGTCAAAAAAAAGAAATTCTATTTAGTCCGTCAGTCAGATAATAAAAAACTATTAGACACGCATTTTTTGCTTTATCATATTAATAAAAAATGACTTAGATACAACGCATTAAAGTTGGGGAGTGGGGGTTGATACGTAACAAGTATGTATAAAATCTACATAAAAGTGACGTCATGGCACATTATAACTCAATGTATCGTAGTAATCTTATGATACCGTAAAAAAAGAAAAAATACGTGTACGTTATTTTTTCATAATCTACATTACGGACAAAAAACATTTTTTTAGTCATCATCCCTATTTCACTGATTTTGATAGTTTTTAATGTTTATGAAATATTAAAGGTTCTGTATCTGTTTTATTTAAAACAAATTAGTTGCAATATACTCGTAACATGGGTTTCTTGTAAGAACTTAAACCAATTAGAAACTCTAATCAGACTAGATTATTTTAAAAATAGAATACTTCCTAAACACTAATTTTGATAAATCTATAATCCACGAATTATATTGGAGATGGATTAGAAAAGGCATGAATGTAATCGAACCTCAAAAAATCCTTTTTTTCCTTCCTAAAAATATTATTGAACACTCTAATTGATTTGCGCTTCTTTTTGTGAACCTCTAATAATTCCCATTTTACTTTCATAGAAGTTTTTGGTGTCCTGAAAATACTAGCTTAGTAACTGCGACCAACTTGGACGTAGCGCCTGACCTAACCCGTTCGTTCTGGGTAGTCTATCTTTGTTACTGCGACCAATTGCGAGAAAATGCCAGAAAGTAAGAAAGAGGCTCAATTCTTTAAAAAAGTTTTTCGAGAATCATGTAATTTATATTTCCCATTAGAAAGAAAATAACAAACAAGACGTATCGCGAAACGCCGAAAGCAAACACTTAAGCGACACATACTTATGTAGGTTTATGTCGAAGTCTTTATCGATGATTACCATTGGTAAGTAGCAAACGACTTCTGAATACCAACATGGTTCAAGGAACGGTCATTTCGGTTTAATACAAGTAAATTATGACATTATTGACTTCGAAATGATCCGTTGCGTAAGCGGGGGGCATTTATTTGAATATTTTTTTTAGAACAGGATCGTTTGATGCTGTTTTTTTTTTGTTTCTACATAGATTAAGATTGTTGAAATAGTAGATTTTACAACAAGTGCACAAAACGAACTATTTTTATCCGAGACTTTTAGCAGCCCGAGACGAAGGCGAGGGCTGATAGTAAAAAGAAATAAAACAGTAGTATAACATAACATTTCTTTAATTAAAATTCAAAGTAAAATTAGTACAGTTTTGAATACTGAAGAAAATTGTTTTATGTCTTAAAAAACACATGGCAAATAAATTAAAGTAAATATTATAAAATTTCAAATTCTATTTATGAACTTCTAATTTTGTTTGGCTGTATGGCTCATTTTCTTTGCCTTAATATAGATACATTTATGAGTAGATACGTTATGAGTTTATACGAAAATTCGATTTTGTGCAGCCTATATCCTGCACAAATAAGCACTTTCAGAGCATGAGAAGTGAAAATAGTATTTATGTGTTTTGCAATATCACCTATATTGAATTTAGATTTACAGTGTAAAAATAGCGAGGTTCTTTGTTGGGATTTATTACATCTGCTATATAATTACGCTTTCGTAAACGATTACGGCAAATTTGATTCATTTTGACGGTTAATAACATTAATTGCGTTATTTACGTTGTTGAGCAGATTTTTTTTAGAACTTATTTTTTTTTTTTTAGATTAGCAATTTGTTTCGAAACGATTAAAATTCCAATTGATCGTGTATTTCGTAAAAAGGGTACTGATGTGTAATGTTAAAAAGTTTAACGTAAGTTAAGTTTAACGGAAAATAATTAATAGTTAGGTACTACTTTTATTTCAACGAAGTGTCGATCGTCCGGCGGCGAGATGGGCGGATTCATCGTAGGTAGAACCTGGATGAGGCTGGCATAGTAGCGTGGAGATTGGCAAGAAAACATTGGCATATTATGCCCAGCAGTGGGCTAAATCAGGTTGTAGATAATGATAATGATGACCTTTCATTCAGGCTGCAATGGCTACTTTACAAAAAATATAAAGTATTAGCTGCGCCCCGCGGTTTCACCCGCATAATTCTCGACCCCGTTAGAATATCGGGATAAGAGGTATTTTATGTTCTTCTCCAGGTCATGGTCTACCCATTTGCCAAATTTCATCCAAATCTGTTCAGCCGTTTTAGCGTGAAAGCGTAACAAACAAACTCACTTTCGCATTTATAATATTAGTTAGGAATAACCAGATTGTGTTAATGAATAAGGATTTAAAAACTATATTAAACAGCAAACACAGTACTAATAATAAATCGCTATGTTAATAATAACACACTCACTCTCCGTAATATGAACAATGATCAGAAACTTGTACAGTTAATGCAATCCACGACGCCGCGCCCCACTCCGCGATTACTGTATAAGCTGTACTTTTGGGGCGCGCCTCGTCGTGGATTGCACTATCTGTACATATTATGGAAAACCAGAAACAATATATTAACTATGCCCGAAAATCTACAGTAATGTTATAATGAGATACGATTTGTATTTTTGTTTGTAATGAATAAACTCAAAAACTACTGGAGCGACTTTTTCACCAGTAGAATGCTTTATTATCACTGAGTAACATAGGCTATGATTTATAATTTATTATGAGCATTGCGAACAAGTTATTATTTAATATTAATAAATGTTACGTTATGACATATGGTCGAGGGTTGAGACCAATAAAATTCGATTATAGTTTGGGGGGTACAGTGGTCACTCGTGTCACCAGCGTTAAGGACTTGGGAGTGACGTTCGACCGCAGTCTGACATTTAAAGATCACGTGTCTGCCCTTGCAAAGGAATCTTTCCAGCGCCTGGGATTTGTCTTGAGGAACGCTCGTGACTTTCGCAATCCCAGTGTTATTGAACTTTTATACACCACTTTGGTTCGGAGTAAACTCGAGTCCAGCGCCTGTGTCTGGCATCCACATACTGCGTCTCAGACTCTGATGCTTGAGAAAGTTCAGAAAACCTTCCTGAGATTTTTGTATCAAAGGCGGTACCACTTCTTCCCATTTATGTACCCAACCAATTATTTACTAAGGGTATTAGGTTTCAATTCGTTGGAGGTTAGAAGGGGCTTTGATCAGCTCGCGGTTGCTTGTAAGACCCTAAGTGGTCGGATTGATTGCCCTGAACTCCACGGACTTTTCGGCCGTCTGTTTGTGCCTGACAAATACCTTGGGCACCGTCAACCCACCACCACCGCTATCTAGATCTGTCGCTAGAGCCGAATCCCCAGTATGTCGAACCCTAAGGATGCTAAACGCCCTCCTGACTGCCGACCCTGAATGTGATGTGTTTGCTGATGAATGGAAGAAGATTATGCGTGCTTGTCTGGAGTTCTGTGAGAGACAATATGCGAGGGTGTCCACTGTTATATATTAGTTTGTGACGTGTAGAATTAATTCAACTATTTAATCAAATAATTATTAATCATTTTATCCACGTATTGAATGGAATTGTATTGTACATGTTTATGTTATGTTATTGTTATTTTATTTTTCTCAATTCTATGTTAATTAATGTAATTGGACCTGTGCCGTTTTAATTAACTATAAATTAATAAATAAATAAAAATAAATAATGATATCACGCAGGCGAAGCCGCTGACGGAAGATTAAAAAGTGTTTAAATGTTGGTCACACTATATTTCAGGCTGTAGGTAAATAACCACTGCTTACACGAGGCTTAACTTAAAACTACAACCGGAATGACTTTATGTGACTTCTCCTATTGTAAAAATCAATTTTTAATCTCAAAGTATTTTACACATTAAATAGTGTTTTTCTATCTCTCTCACACCACATAATATAAACCAAAGTGAGAACGGGAGACAATTAAAAAATTCCGTCACGTAATGTATGAGAGCTAGCCAAAAGTGTGGATGTGCTCGTGCGGGGTCAGTGACCTGCACTGCAAACTTCGATTTTTGAATTATGTGGGGTGTGTTCAGGAAAAGATGTAGAAACTTCTACAGCTGTTTATTGTCCGAATCGAAATTCATTCCATTTTGAAATAACAATATAAATATAAGTTTTCTTAGTAATTTATTCGGACGCTAAATATGACAGATTAGGATTTTCATACAAACACTCGCATGTATTCGACCAGTACCGCAATTTCGATTTATCTCGAAGACTAAAATAATGCTCGTATTTGCAAGCATTTTTGAGAAAATGCTTATTAGAGTCTGTGTTTGGTTGTAAGTAGTTATTTCTGTTACCTATCAATGAAAAAAGCTCTGAAGACTAAATTAAAATTTCAGAAACCGGAAGATACTCGTAGGTACTCAATATTTATGGATTGAATGTTCATGACTGAATGACTCATTCAATTAAATGGTTTTTTGACTTTCATCATCCGTCCTTTCTCTGCTTGTCCTCAGCTTCTTGAGTCATTAAAGGTGTCAACAATTTAAGTGAATCATACCATGTGGCATATACATTTATTATTTAATTTACCTATGTTATGTTATCCAATCCATGACACATCATTTAAAAACAATTAGTAATTAATTCGGTGTCATTTTCCTGTTTTGCATATGTTTATCATTCAATGTCTCGGTGATCATCAATTCCATTATTATTAAGTTACTTTTTAATTAAACTTTATTAAACAAATCTTAAATATAATATACAATCTAAGACTCAAATATACATATGTGGGATTTGTTCGATGTAGGCCAAAATATAGCACAGATTTTCTTTTTAAACTTGAATTTTTATTTTAACGTCTTTGTAGCTAATCGTCCTTCGTCTTTCTCCCCGTGTTCCAGTCTCCTTCCTTTTACCTTTTTTAACATTCACTTGCTATCTCTTTCACTCCTAGACTATTTCATACTTTCATCTCTTTCATTCAACATGCTTCACATCTGTCATTAATCTTTACGTTTCATTTCACTATCTATCATAACATTCCGTTCCTACACATATATAAGTAGGTATGTAATGGAAAAAATAAAACAAAGGAAAGATCACATTAGGCATAAAAAAATTCGTCCGCATCGCTCAGTGGAAAAAGTGCCCAAAAGGCTGGCAGCGTTGCCACGTTGGATGCCAATGCTGATTCTTTGACCTAAAAATTGGCCAGCTCTCTGGTCACGTGAAGAGTCTACGAACCCCTTGGCGATGTCCCGAAATACTCGATAAGCACTCGGCCTTAGTATTTCAACCCAAACGACTCAAAAATATAGCTACCAATAAGGTTGTTAAGTATTTGCGCCGTTTGAGGTTTTCTGCACCTGCAGCAGCCGCCCCGGCACAGCCCGCCGCGCGCGCCGTCCACCAGACGGGATGATGCAAGGGTGTCGACACAGGTTGCATCCAACAGCAAAGGCCTACCCAACTCCAAGGCACTGTGGTAATTCCGTCTGGCCTCTTCCCACCGTCGCGTGCCAAGCCATTGGGTTCTAAAACAGCTGGCACCCCGGCGGTGACAAAAGACCGACGGATGATGTCATTAATGCTTGCGTGCCGTGCTAACCAACCAGCGCTGTTATTGCAAGAAAGGCCATGGTGTCTGAGGGAGTCACTCGCTTCACCGCACTGACAGCGATGTGGAGCCCCGCAAGGAGCGCCTAGATGCAGAGTTGTAGCGAGCCGGAAAGTGGTGTCACCCAACATAGCGCCTATGTTGTTTAATTTACCAAAATTTTCACCGGTTTTTGACATTGATTAATGCCGAGATGAGATTGAGACTATATTTTAATCGTTTTTAATTATAGGAATTGTCCTTCTGGTGACAAAAAAATAAAAATATCTCTCCATTCGTCGCCACCATTTACCCACGTCACCATTTACAATAATTACCTTTGAGTGCGCTGTAGCGAAAAGCTTCAGATACCTAAAGCATTTTTTTAACGATTGTGGAATAATTATAGGTACACTAACAGGACACTAAGGGGCCAAGTTAAGTGCTAATGTCTTTGTTCCCTCTAAGTGGTGCTACACATATGTTCGGCTCTGCATGATTTGGCACTGCCGCCAATTATGTTGGAGAAAAAGTCGCTTGGTTGAGCTCGAATTGTGCAGAGCCGATGCTTACACAGCAAGGGTAGATGCCAAACGAAGTTTTCCGATCAGCACGAGCCGAATGAAAGCCAGAAAATGTGTAGCACGAATAATTGCTTCGGGTCGGATTTGTTGTACAACAATACTGCCGAATCGAATGTGGCGACCCCAGCATGTGTGTAGGTGTAGCACCCCTAGGAAACAAAGTATTGGAACTTTTTCTTCAACTTTCATACAACAACAAAAAGAGCACACATCCTAAACATAAATCAATATCCGTGATATGTAATTGTGGTGTCTTCCGTTGCGCCCGCGCCGGCTTGGCTGTGCGAATATTATAAATAAAACATGCTACCTGATGCCCATGCGTCAGTAGACAACTTTCATTCAAATTATTATCTACTAGCTGTAAACCGCGGTTTTACCTGCACGCGTAGCATAACCAGCGTAGAAGACACGAAAGATAAGATCCTCATTGGTCTAGTGGTCGCAAACGCTACTGCTGAGCATGAGATCCTGGGTTGGATTCCCAGGTCGGGTAAAGTGTTATCGGGTTTTTCCATCAGCAATTTCTCAGCAGCAGCCTGGAGCCAGGCTCGCCTATTTCATGGGACTTAAACACAACTGGCGATGTAGCTGTAGGTACCACAGGTATACCTCTGCCTAACCTAATTTATTCACGAGTCGATATTGGTCCCATAGGGAAAGTTGTTCAGATTAATGGTCTGTACCATACCCTTAAATATGACCGCACCTCTCTGACGCCAGTATCACACCACCGTCGCGAAACTGTAGCAGCGAAACCGCAGTAGTTCAATTCAACTGGCTAAATAAATAAATACAATCGTGATTCACGCTACTTCCGATCACACAAGTCGTAAGTTTGACTAGAAGCCTTTTAACAAAAGTAAAATGGTATTTCAGTTCTACGAAAGGTGACTTTGCATATTTCTGTTTCTATAGGGATCATCATCAAGTGATATAGGTAGGTAGGAATCTATACTCCATAGGTAAACAGATTGAAAACATGGTTCTTATCTTTGACACTTGCTAAATTGACAACTGGTACAACTGTTTAGTCGGTTACTTGACAGGAACAGCTATCTCGTCACGCGGTTTATTGTTTACTTTTTTTTAACTACCTAATCCTATGGAGTATAGGTAGATTACCCAGAACGTTATATATTGACAACTGATTACTACTGATTAGATTATGAACTTTTTTTTCTGCTCGTTTTGGTTGGTGGTAGGGCTTGTTCCAAGTCCGCCTGGCTAGCTACCAACATCTTATCTATGTCTGTCGTCATAACAACAATGTTAACAGCATTTTTGTGTTTCAGCAGTTAGAGGTAAGATAATCAGTTCCTCTGTGGTTGTGGATTCAGGTTGAAGCTCGCTTTCACCTTCGGCCTGATCATCACTTACCATCAGATGAGATGCAGGCCAAGAGCTACCCGCAGTGGTTAAAAAAAAACGTTATAAGGCTGCCGCGGACAGACGCAACGCGACAGCGCGACCCGACTCTGCTGGAAAACTTCTCGGAAATTGTTCTATCGGTGTCGCATCGCGTCGTCGCGTCGCGCTATTTCGCGTTTTCGCTATTCAAAATTCGTGTAGCAGAACTCGAGCGGATCATGACGCGAGCCAGTTGAATTGAAGTACCTACTGCGGTTTCGCTGCTATGGTTTCGCGGCGGAGATGTGCTACTGGCGTAATAGAAGGCTGTGAGTTTCCCTGCGTGATTGAATCAGAAATCAAGAGATCCGCAGCAGAGCCAAGGTAACCGACATGGCCCAAACTATTGCCAAACTTAAGTGGCAGTGGGCAGGGAACACTGCTTGTAGAACGGATCTCCGATGGGGCCGAAAGGATCTGCAGTGGCAACCGCGTATCGAAAGGTGCAGCTTTAACATTTGACATTACATTAGGCATATATTACACAGTATTATAATGCCATTGGAACAGTGTAGTGCCAAGCAAAATGTAGACATTTAGAACACACAAACATTTCACAGATTCATCTTCATCATCATCATTTTTTTTTTTTTTATGTCACACATTTTATTTATTTTATGTTTTGTTGTTGTTTTTGTTTCGTTCGCTTAGAACTGATCTACACTGCTGTACACCAATCGTATTGTTTTATTCGTCGCATGTGCAACCGACAGTACGTAGAAAGTAATAGATTGATAACCTATCGCCTATGAAGTATGACTAAATAGGCATACAACTCACAATCTGTCATATAGCTATATAGTGAGAAGGCTTCTAGGATAAAAGAAAACATATAAATTGTATAATATAAATAATTGATGTACCTACATAATATGTGCGTTTTCTTTTTACTTTTTTTTTAAATATCTAAAGCTAAAAAACTTTAAAAGGGGCTTTAGACCATCGCAATGAATAACTTTAACTATGGAACCAACTTTGAAATCATGAAAAAAAATCTGCTGTTCCATAGTAAAGTTTAATAAGTTAGATAAACTGTTCTAAACTGTATAAGACTGTTTTTTTTTATAAGATTATGTGTTTGCAAAAGTATCAAAAAGTTTTAGTTACATTGAATAAAATTTAAACACTATAATACCCAATATTTTACGTGCGTATCTTATCAATGCGTGTGATTTCCGATACCATGCGTTACAAGGTCATTGACCGCTGATATTTCGCTGACCACTGCTTCGGAACGGAATCATAGACAATGCAGAACGTTAACGACTTGTATTGGCAATGGTCGGGGGGTCAACGGACTGGCGTAGTAACTGCCGAAATGTGCATCTAACGAGATGGCTGCATATACTAGGTACCTATGGACACACAGTACCGAATAAAGGCGTTAGTTTTTGAAGAATATTGTCGGAAAGTTCTTGTTTCAGTAAGACATCTTAGTCACCCCTTTTTCATTCATTAGGAATTAGGTTAGGTTAGGAATTTAGAACGTCTTTTACTTTCTGTTTCTTGTCGTATAAGCGCAAAAGCTAGAAAGCAATTAAGCGGATATCCTGACGAATTCTCATATCCGTTTGAGAGTATGAACTTAGCCGTTTACAGCTTCCCGTAACCCTGATAATTATTTACGATAATTATATCGTGAAAACGGGACCTGATTATTAATGGATTTAAGATCTCAGGATACCTACAATACAAAATTAAATATTATTTTATCGACTTATTTATCTACTGTGTTCTATTTTCACCAACTAAGCCAAAAACCAGTTTAGTGAGGTTTCCGACTTTTCCGTCAGGAAAAAATAGTTATTTATCCAACATGTGAGGAAAGTTCGTTTTTCCTATGAGTTTTGATTTTGATTATAAATTTCAATCCTGAGTAAGCGAAAGACTCAACTAAACGAATAGCAAATGAACTTGCTCACATGTTGCATACAAAACTTTTCACCACAACCAGCAAGAAAGTATTCAGTCATCATAGGTAAATAAATTAAATAGACACAAAGCCAATCAAAATATATCTTTATTTTTTTAAATATCTTTCAAACTTAACATAAAAAAATCAGGCAAGGTTAGTTTCTGAACGGGATCATTACTTTCCTCACTCAAACAAAATCGTGTTCAAACAGTGAGGAAAAACCAACTTTCCTCACTGTTCAAGCAGTGAGGAAAAACCAACTTTCCTCACTGTTTTCGTAGAGGAAAGACACTTCTTTCGTGCGGGAGTGGTGAAAAGTTATTTTTTGATCTGTGCTTTATTATAACGCAAGGATGATTCGTTTTTTGAATGGAATCGAATCTTTATTACTGTCAGCCGGTAACAAAAAAGTTTGTGAACAGTAACTTATCATAACTTCACTCGATTTCGCCACCAAAAATACGCGCAAACGCTTGCTGAGCTGGATTCAAAAACGCACCGTCAGTTCTACGTCAACTGTCAACAATGTCAATCATCAAGGCCCTATTACCGACATACATTACAACAGACATTCTAAAAGAATCTGATAAAAATATAAACATATGAATCAGAAAACGTAACTATGGATGCCAATTTGGGGTGCCACTTAGAAATTAAGTGCTTTGATTTCATTATTTGAATACTGAACCCTAAATTTCAATTTTAAATCACCTTGGGCCTACCGACCATTTGCCTTTGTCTCTATCTTTTTCTTTACGTGTGAAGAGTAAAGAAAATAACCAAACTTTTGTACTTTTTCAATGCTTTTCGTTGTTTTTTTCATCATATTGCTCATATTACTCATCATAATCCATCACTCAATGCAGCTTGGCATTAGACATTTTAAGGTATATTTTTAACTATAATTATAATTGTTAGTGAAGGTATAAACTGCTTTTAAAGAAAATTAAGAGGTGTGTTTGAAGATTTTTTTGAAGGATTAATGTATGTTTAATTATGATTTGAGTTCCATCACTGTATTAAAATAAGACTTGAAAATATAATTCTTTTTTTTTGGTCAAAATTATTTACAGTTTATTTCATACACTGCTTTAAAAAAACCCGTTTTCATCATTTGACAATTGAGGTTAACTTTTGAACCTAAATTGTTTTCTATGATAATATATTTCAATTACAATTTAATCATGTTATTCAAAGGATATTTTTTTGGTAAAGTGGTAAGTTCTAAATACGAAATACTATCCTTCTAAATAAAATGTGTTACTAATTTCCCTATGTGAGTGAGAATGGTTGCATATGAATTTAACCTGAACAGCGTTTGTTTACACTTTCATCAGATTGTTATTGAACAGACTGTACATTACAACAGATACAGATAGTGCAATCCACGACGACGCGCCCCACTCCGCGATTACTGTACAGTAAGCTGTACTTTAGTACGGAGCGGAGCGGAGTGGGGCGCATCGTCGTGGATTGCACTATTTATAATACTATGATTCCGCAAGACTGACCTAAAGATTCAAGGAAAAGTCTGAGTCAGCCAGATAGTTTGTCGATTTGTAACTAGTCTGTAACTTTCGCAATACGCTAACGTAAACAACATCTTACTTTCGTAAATCTCTGACGATGCTCGATGCGTCATTCGTGACGTAAAAAATCAGTAAGTAGGCTATGTTGAAGTTTTAGTGAACGAAAACGGAAAACTGAAAGCGTGGGGTTTCGAGATTTTTTAGCTTATAGAGTGGAAAATCCATACTATAATATTATAAATGCGTAAGAAACACGGTATGTGTGTCTATTACCTTTTGATGAAATTTGGCACACAGGTGGACCTGGGATAGCGACAGGATATTTTTTATCACGGTAGTACGCTCCCGTGGGATAATTTCCGACATCCACGTGGGGAAGTCACAAGCAAAAGCTAAGGTGCAATGATTGTGAAAAAAATGCCGTGAAAGGATTGCCCTGAAAAGGTACTAAGATAACGTCTGATAAATATGTGTGGAAAAAGTAGACATGCTTCGACCTCGAATAAAGTGGGATAAGGGCGAGATGATTATGATCATCTTTCTTACAACATATATTTGTATGATTCCGCTTATTTGAATTACTAAACTGTTACGTTAGAAGGTTGGAAGGCCTCCTACAAGTTGGACCTAGAAAGGGCGCAGGAATCCGCTGGATGCGGGAAGCACAGAACTGGTTGAAGTGGCGGTGCTTGAGGCCCGGCTATGTCCTGCAGTGGACTTCTTTCAGCTGAAATGATGATGATGAATTACACAGTAAGTAACAGTCGATCAAATTACATCGAAAGTTGTAGTCTGTAACAAAGATTTAAATCGTTAGATGTCACCGTACTAAGTCGCGAAAAATTGTCTAAACTAAGAAGAGTGAGCTCACAACAATAATAATGCCGTTTCCATGACTACCAAGTCAAGTCTCTGTGACATTGTGTGTGACAGAGACGTAAAAACGAAACAGAAATGCGACCATCTTTTGACGCGGAATCTACGATTCAAATCGTTGGTCTGTAACTTTGGCAATACCTACCTACGCTAACGTAAACAAAATCTTTAGTTTCGTAAGTTCGATAATGTTCGATGAGTCATTCGTGACATCGAAGGTCGAAGTTATATCGGTGACGACACGAAGTTGGCTGGAGTTTTGATGAACAAATCGTTGCAAGGGAATGCTGAAAATGTAAAACGACGATTTTCAGCTTACAGAGTAACTTCGATAGTTTTAAAAAGAAGTAATTTATTCAATGGAAGCTAAACAAATATCGTTCGGTTTTATTAAAATTTCTGTCGTTTAATTTTACCGACATATTTATTAACACACACACATAACATCACGCCTGTATTCCCCGAAGGATTAGGCAGAGGTGTATCTATAGTACACCCAAATTTCGCCAGTTATGTTTTAGTCCCATGTAATAAGGGGCGAGCCTATTTCCATCAACCGGGCAAAAATCCAGACTACACACACTCCATTTCATACTCTATATTTATTTTATTTTATTTAAGTATAGATAAATACCTATTGCAATAATAAATATGCAGTATCTAAGTCTGAAATGTTAGCAACTTTGCATGAGTTTTATGATGTAGGTGTGGTGTGTGTATACAAACGAAACGGAAAGAGGTTGAGTTTAGATACGGAGCGGTACGTGTATTGTTGCCAATTAAAGAAGCAGAGTTAATACATAAGTCGTCCACAAGACCATTTTATCCTCGACTTTACTATCAGCCCTCGCCTTCGTCTCGGGCTGCTAAAAGTCTCAGATGAAAATGGTTCGTTTTGTGCACTTGTTGTAAAATCTACTAATATGTTCCATTTTCAAAATCAATCAGCTTTAAGCTTAAATTTTATCCTGTGACCGAACAAGGCCGAAACCATAGCCGGGCTTTCCCGCCGACATTAAACCGAAAATTTACGATGTCAAAGCCACGCCTGCATTTTATAGCCTGCTAGTGACTTCCGTCCACTTTTACATTGTGATATCACTCTTATTTCGATAAGGATTTCCTTTTCCAAATTCTTATAATTTTATTTTATGAAAGTTTTGAATTGAGAACTAAAGTTCTTTTTTTTTCATCAAAACTTTTCTACTTGACTTGACTTGTCTAATAATCATGTATGTAGGTACAGTGCGTTTCATCAAAGAGTTCCTTTGCCGTAATGTTGGCTCTATTGTTAACCTTTGACAACGGACCTATCAGGTAGCGCCGTAGCGTATTCTTGTTCGTCGTACCTACAACAGTGGAGCCAACATTACGGCATAGGAACTATTTGGTGAAACGCACTGTATATTGTTTTTTTTTAATTTCAAATACGTCATTCGGCGTTTTTACTCTATCAAGGAAAGGAACCTATTTAAAACTAAACGAAATAAACGGTTATTGTCGGTTATTTTGTTTTGTATAAGTGGTAATTTCACGTCATAGTGACGCTCTTGGTTTCACGTAAATCAAAACCATTGTAGTGTCGCTTTGAATCGCCCCACTAACCTATTTTCCTTGTTTATAGAATTATAACAAGAATAAAAACATCGCGTGATTTATTTTTCAGTTTATTTTTTTTTTACTCTAAATAAAAACTTAGTTTTGGTCAACTACCTACATTTGCGTTAAAATGTGACAGCATAATCATACAAATAGAACTTTTTTTAAGTATCTTTCCGAGAAAACGACCCTTGTCAACTGAAAGAAAACTGTTACACTTAGTTTTTCTAACAACCTAAAAGATGTTTGAAATATTTTCTAACACAATGCATTATACTGACCCTTCAAAGCCAAAAGTAACATACCTAGTATTATTAAAGAAAATCAGTTTTCACCTTCCTCATTAACATATTAACTGAGCCTCAACTACCAAGGCCAGTAACCCAAATATCCAAATTCACACAGTGGAAAAAACCAGCTGTCACTAGAATCATTCATCATCACGACTACATGGCGTGATACCGTACACCATCATCATTTAAAATCCAGGTCAACTCTCAGTCACAAAGAGAGTTCGCCGAAGTTCAAATGGATCTTTCTAGACTTCCCACCAGCAACCGACGACCACCGGTGGTCGCCAATCTGGTCGTTGACCAGTCTCTCGACCCAGATTTTGTACACACACTACGGTCTTGACTCACACTACACGAGTACACGTAGCGAATATTTTGACAACATTAATTTTTGAGTGTCACTGGTAAGGAGTGTGTCTAACTTGGAAATTTTTAGTGTCTAAAGCCAGTGTGTTTTGTGTACTGGGACATGACTGTAAAATCTCGATTAAAAACTGCCAGATTTGTGACTAAAAACATAACATGACATCACGCCTGCTTTTCCCCAAAGGGTTAATCAGAGGCGTGCCTATAGTATACCCACATGTAGTCAGTTATGTTTAAATCCTAAGTAATAGGGAGCGAGCCTATTGCCATCAACCGGACACAGATCCAGACACCGAGCTGCGATTGAGAAATTCTTGATGAAAAAATCCAAGAACAATTTGTCTGACCTAGGAATCAAACCTTTTCTATCTAGGTTTTAATTTGTGACTTCATCAAAAGGGCTTTGAATTACTTTCCTGCGAAACTTATTTTTAAATGTCACAGCATTATGCTGAGATAGGAGCCTTTTGGCCATGTACAGGACTTTCTGCCTTTATTTTAATTTTACTTTATTTTTTATTATGTTTTGTTAGTTATTTTAAAATAAGTTTAATTTGTGATCTCCTGTGCGAGTCCTAATATATACCTATATTATATTTTTTTTTTTTTTTTGTAGACATTGACGGTTTTTTTTTTTTGTACAGTGAGGTTACGAGCATGGATCATGCTCAATACGCGGTAGCGTTTTCAGGCCATTAAGTACTAGTTTTTCTGATGAAGCTGTGCTTCAACTAAAATTAAACATTGAATCATTCTTTGAAGAATTTTCAGCGTTTTCCTTTACCAAATCCGGTTGAAAATCTGTATCCAATTGGTTCTGGCTGTCATCTGACTTTCGCAACCTGTCTCCTGTGAAGAACTGCAACAGTCAACAGAAATTAATAGTCGGTAGGTATTCGGAGTTATTTTTGCAATACGGAATTTTACTCTGTTTAAGTGATTAATGTACGGTTTTGTTTAACTTTGGGATGGAAATATGATTGATAAATGATGCTATTAGTAAGCATTCTCTAGCTATCATAATATTTAATACTAATTCAAGTATTTTATCAGAACAAGACAAGAGTACTGAGCAAAGATAGTGACATCTTTATTAATTAGTGAAGTTTAAATGTGACCATCGGAAAATTCTATCCAATGATGTTATTTCTAATCTGTATGTTAAAGCATATTAAACACAAAATCATATGCATTGGCACATACTCGTAATTTGTAAGCCCGAAGCTTTCGCCGCGTCAAATAGTCGATTCCCTAACTTTCTACGAGTTCCGAAGTTCCGATGAAAGTAGTCTCACACTTGTCCAGTCGCGAACAGAGGTCGCGATACACTGGCAAATTGGACAGTGGCCGAATAGATGTTTCGAAATTTAAAATGTTGTGTTGTTTTTAATTCGTTGTTTTTTTTTCTTCTGGCCGGCCGTAGTTAAGTTGTAGGCCGGTTGAAGTATTAATCTGTTTTTTATTGGTTGCCATATTTTCACTTTAGGCCTACGGAAAGAAAATCATATGTGCTTTAGAAATTTTCTTTTCCTATTTGAAGTTAGAATAGACGGCTGTTTTATTTATAACCATTTCTGTTATGGAAAGCTGTGATTGTTTTTGAACGAGGCCTACATTTTACGTTTTCACCATTAGTAGTTTTTTAGCATACTTAATTTTTTGCTATAATCAATTTCATTTGAACCTCTCGAACAATTGACCGCCGCTATATTATTCATAGTAACCTATTTAAGATAAAAAGCTGAATATAATTTTGTAAAGAAAGAAAATTGTGTGTATCAAACGTCACATGCACATGAATCATGAATGCCTACAAAAAGACAATAAATTGACGACACAAACGACTTTTCACGATTTTTTTACATGACGTAAAAATAATTAATTATGTTTTAAACAATTGTAAATGATTTATTTTTATCCAAGTTTTACTTAACTTGCGGCTGATTCTGCTTACAAGGAATAGTTTTTGGCGACATGGCCTGATATATTTATCAATGTGTCGTTATTCCTACTATTCTTTTATCAAATTCTAAGTACAGGTTAAAATATCAATATCAAAAGATACTTTTGACGTGATTCGAGTAGGCACAATCGAAAATCGAATGGTATTCAAATAAACAGATTCGTAGTTCCCTGAACTTGTACCTTTTTAATTATGTGCATAGATTATTCAGATTGGCAACATTACTACGAGAAAATTAAGTATGGAACCTCATTTCGAACGTTTTTGAATATCGAGCGCAAATTCGGCCAGTAATGATAGCACTGTAATCGCACAGCGATGAGTCAACGCCCGGTGAAATGACTGCAAGGTTCGTTCACCTTTCACCCAATTTGCCTAAATACACACCGACCGAGAATAGTTGGCATTGTATCGCGAGCAATGCCATATAATAAGTGTGCGCACTTCAAATTGTCAGCATAAAATCTGTAGTACGATATGTCGATTAGTACTTATATTTTTTTGGCGAATGAAATTTTCTATAGTTTTTGTGCTGTATGAGTGTCAGAGTGAAGTCTATGGCATGGAGATGCGCAAAAAATCTTTTGTGTTTATTCAAGCCGAGACTTATCCACGTAAATGATGCTTATTATAAATCCATGTATGTATTTCTTGTATCAAAACATTTACCTACCTGGCTAAAACCTATTTTTGCGACATGCGAATAATCGCGGTGAATTATATGAATCTGAAATGTTCTACTCTTTGAATTAAGAATGTAGTGACGTGCGAAAATGCGGGGCAGTGTTTACGAATTATATTGATTAAAGTGACCATGTTTAGATAACCTGGAAAAGTTTGGTATATCAAATTTGACTAGATAATGTAGCTAAGGTAAATAAAATTGATCGGTATATTTGCTACGCTTGCACGCTTATAGAGCAAAATCTATTGCTCTGTTCTTGGATAAAGCGTCATACAGCGATGTTTTCGTCATATTGGGAAATATTACGTTTATGAATGAGCGTGTACCACGTAAGAGACGCGGGCGCACGTCACGTCGCCACCGATCAATAAACGGCGCCTTTATCGTAACGGCGATCTCATCTTGCACAGCATTTTAATGCCGCATAAAACCTAACTGTCTGTCCAAAATAAATACCAGCAAAATGTGAAGGTAGGTCGGCAAACGGTATCCGACAATGAACTCCGAAAGTGGAACAACGACCGCCCAATTTGGCATTTGGTCTCGTGGTGAAAAAAAAATATCGCCACCAGCAGTACCAGGGTAAAATGAACTAGAGAAAGGTTGATTTTCGAGTCTTCGAATGTGTGCGTGTGTGCATACTGGCCGCGTCTATGTGCGTCATTGTAGTCTCGTAGTAGAAAGCTCAGTGAGCGTTTGTTTACATTCGCTATTTAAAAAAAGAGTGAAATGGTGAAACGATAACCTGTCAAATTATTTGTAAGTACTTGTAGAATGTAGGTCGATTAGACTGTTTCATTCACTAATGCTTAGCGAGCACGCAATGTTATTTGTGGGAATTGTTTGTAGTATGAGGAAGTACGAATAGACATGAAGAATCAGATCTCGGGGGGCTCGTGGTCTAGTAATAACAGTCGCACGGGTCGATCGGTTACGCTTGCCGAGGTGGTTTGTGGATGGGTGACCATTTCATATCTCTATTTGAAATGGTCCTCTCCGTGCCCCGTGTTTGTGCTGGATGTCATTTTTAGGTCTTTGACAGTCGTTACGGGAAGTCAGAAGCCCAAAAATCTCGATTCCAACCACAACATAGTTGGCAAAAGGCTAGGCAGATAAGGATGTCGGAAAAAGATCTTCCCTTATCGGAAAACAGAACAACCAAAATATCCATCCAGTACCAGAAAATTGCTAATTACGTAGAGGAGTGAAAAATGCCGCCAAACCTACCTTTCTTCATTCAGTCAATAGCGTCTATAGATGAAGATATAGACTCGATTAACGACCATCACCATCATCAGCTGCTACTGCAAAGATCGTCATTCCACCTAGCCTGAAGGCGTCGTACCTAACGTTTGCCGATTCGCGGTCTCCACTCAAGAACACCCCCAACGGTCATCGGAGCTTCCAAGAGTACCGATAGATATCTAACATACGTCTGAAATACAGGCACAGGCACATCCTGTCAACTCAGCCGCCTTCGAAATTCAAACCTGGGCTTACCAGAGACATGCCCATAAAATTCGAATAAATACTTAGAACTCTATCGTACTCCATGGTCAGTTTTGCGGCTTCCTTACAGACTGATCATCGAATTAATACATACATTAAATATCTTTTTCACTTCTCATACTCTGAAAGTGCTTATTTGTGCAGGATATAGGCTGCACAAAATCGAATTTTGTGCACAAGTGCATTAACGTATCTACTCGTAAATGTATCTATATTAAAGCAAAGAAAATGAGCCATACAGCCAAACACAATAAGAAGTTCATAGATAGAATTTGTTATTTGATAATATTTACTTTAATTTATTTGCCTTATGTGTTTTAAGTTATAAAATATATTAAAATTTTAATTCAAGTACGGTAGGTTATTTAATTTTAAGAAAATTATTATTACGAAAAAAATAATTTTATAGTAGGCTGTATAGATCTGCAGCCCAAGCCTAATATCAATGTCGTAAGATTTAAAACAATTTCCTTCAGTATTCAAAACTGTACTAATTTTACTTTGAATTTTAATTTAAAGAAATGTTATGTTAAACTACTGTTTTATTTCCTCGCAATCGAAGTGAAAAGCAGAGTTTATAACTCGTCCACAAAACCATTTTATCCTCGACATTACTATCAGCCCTCGCCGATAAAAATGGTTCGTTTTGTGCACTTGTTATAAAATCTACTATATCCTATAAAGTTACCTGTTACGTTATACTAGTCACTACACGATTTTCCTCCTTAATGACGTAGATTATTTTATTTTGCATGGTGATAATCATATACAGTTTACCTCAATCTTTAAATTAATATTCCATATATTGTGCATTATTATTATCATTAGGATAATGGAACTTTAGAGAGATGCTCTGAAAACATAAGTTTTAATCAACCATTTTGAAAATGGCAATGTGACTCTCAATTTTATTAAACACAAGACTAAAAAAGTACTTTTGTCCTCAATCGTTGACGCATTGCCTAAATCCTTTAAAATATTAACGCTAATATATTTAATCTAATAGGATAAATTTATTTATTACGTTTATGGATAAAGTAAATTAAATGACCTAACCAAGATCCGTTAAGCAAAAATTATTAGCCACAGTTTACGTGCGAAACTGAATGATCGAGAAGAATTTATTGAAAAGATAATAAATATTAAGTTAGTACTTAATATTTTTTATCTTATAGCTTCGCCTTTTTGTGACATCACTAGCCTTCGTGGAACATAATAGTTCCTTTAAAAACAACTGCCTTTGACGCCAACCAACAAAATTATACAAACGAATTTTGATGAAAAAAGAAACACGTTTTTCCCAGTACCTTTTTACTCTTCTTGATAGGTAATAGTTATTTATCCAACATGTGAGGAAAGTTCGTTTTTCCTATGAGTTTTGATTTTGAGTCTTGAGCGAACGAAGGATTGAAAAATAGAATCACGAGCGCAGCGAGTGATTATAAATTTCAATCCTGAGTAAGCGAAAGACTCAACAAAACGAATAGCAAATGAACTTGCTCACAAGTTGCATACAAAACTTTTCACCACTCCCAGCAAGAAAGTATTCAGTCATCATAGGTAAATAAATTAAATAGACACAAAGCAAATCAAAATAATTCTTTGTATTATAAAATATCTTTAAAACTTAACATAAAAAAATCAGGCAAGGTTAGTTCCTGAACGGGAGCATTACTTTCCTCACTGTTCAAGCAGTGAGGAAAAACCAACTTTCCTCACTGTTTTCGTAGAGGAAAGACACTTCTTTCGTGCGGGAGTGGTGAAAAAAAACTTGTATTACTTAAAAGAAACTGGAAGAAAAGTAATTTCGTTTCATTTCGACTGACTAAAATTCTAAAGTAGAGTTTCATTAAAATGCAAACAATGTCTATCATATTTCAACCGATTCCAAAAAGAAATACGTACAAAAAAACTAACACTCTTCTATCAAAGTACCAGGGACGCATAGCCCGTTAGGAGGTCACCCGAAATATACGCACACTAACACAAGCACGCATTTTATTTGAATGCGCAACACGTGACGTTCACATGCGTACCAAATAATCGGTATCGTAGAACGAAAGTCGGAGCCGGCGGTAGAGAATTTCGTCGGCGTCGGTACATAGTGGTTCATGGTTGTATGTAGGCAGTTAATATTTTACAGAATAAAAAATATTACTGTCGGAAAAAAAAGAAATTTTCAGAGAGTTTGTGATTTAAGTGAATTAAAGCATTTATTCCTGCTATTTTCATTAAGCTAAAATAATGCATTTTCCCACTTTCCATGGCGTCGTAGAATTTTGTACGGTCAAAGAGCGATAATATTCAAACAAATTCCTTTCCCTAATAGCGAGCGCATTACCTTTACGAAGTGTTTGTTTTTTTTTTCAAAATGTTTGCTATATCGTAGTCGATGTAGACGGAAAAAATAAAAAGTGCAACAAAAAAATAATCTTCAGGTTCTTAACATATTTATTTTGTGCTGTACCATAATGAAAAGATAAGACATTAAGACAAATGAATTCCATAAACAGCTGTACTTCGCAATCGCTATGGCATTGAGGCGACTCTGTAATACGATTAAATTCATTTTATTTTTAAAAAGCATCAACGAACTACTTGTTTCCAAATTCAAAGCAAAAGATTTTGCTTGCAATGCAACACCAACTAAATTGCCTACGCGGGCTCAAGTGCTACGCTGAGAAAATACCACGCATGCGCGGGAAAAAGTAAGATGGATTGGGTTCCGGTACGAAGACACTTTGAGTTGCTTTCAGAAAGCTATTTACTAACTTTAGTAATGTTTTTTTATTTCGGTAGTTAGTTGTTTTCTATTTATTAAAGTTATATTTATATTTAAGTTAAAAAAAATGTTCGAATATTTTCTGTCCCTTATGTCTTGCGATTTAACATTTCGTGCTTTTTTTTGCCACATTATTATAATGACATATATACTTTACTGTCCATAATTTACATTAAAAACCACAGATTTCGTAAAACCTAATAATAATATAGGTTTTTTAATTAATCCTAATATCCTTATCTATGTCACTGGTTTAACCATTTTTCGGTAAGGTCATAAATTGGCAAACATATTTTATATGACAAAAACAGATTCAACTGCCTCATTGGTCTAATGGTCGCAAGCGCTATTACTGAGCATGAGGTCCTAGGTTCGATTCCCAGGTTGGGCAAAGTGTTATTGGGTATTCCAACTGGAATTTCTCAGTAGTAGGCCGGAGTCTGTATTTATGCCCGATTGATGGCAATAGGCTCGCCCCCTATTACATGGGACTTAAACAAAACAGTTGGGTTTAACAAACATGGGTGTACAACAGGTAGGTACACACCTCTGTCTAACCCTTAGGGGAAATACGGCGTGATGTTATGTTATATTAAATTCAAAATTACCCAAATCATATACCGACATTCAAGACATTATTGCATCGGTCCGAAGCTGGGGGTAAATCAGCCATTCTGTGGGGGTAACTAAGAACCTAATAATTAAGATCTAGGTAATCTAATAGAATACCTAGCTCCTCGTTCTGGATTTCAAGCACTGGAGAAAAGCTGGTGCAGAATTTCCTGTTACAGCTAATAGAGCTTTCAAAATGCTTATACCCTTTGCCACTACCTATAGATGTGAGAGTGGTTTTTAGGGTTCCGTAGTCAACAAGGAACCCATAAAGTTTCGCCATGTCCGTCTGTCTGTCTGTCTGTCTGTCTGTCCGAGGTTTAGCACAAATACTATTGGTACTATAAAGTTTTAATTTGGCATGAGTATACAAGTTAATGACGCCGAAAAAGTGGTAAAATAAAATTTTGTAAAAACATTTTTTTAGGGTACCTCCCCTACATGTAAAGTGGGGATGATATTTTTTTTTTCGTCCTTTCCATAGTGTGGGATATCGTTGGATAGGTCTTTCAAAAATATTAGGGGTTTGAGAAGACCGTTTTTTGATTAAGTAAACCGTTCGTGACTTATCAAGCTTTAAAGTACGAATTTCGATTTCGAGTCAAGTGTCCCCCCCCCCCTCTACCAACTAAACGGTTGTAGTTAGAAATTCAAATGTTACTGCATTAGTATTTATATATAACGAAGTTTAAAGGAAAACTATCACACTTAAGGGAGCTTTACAAGTTTACGAGTAATAATTGACCAACTTAAATTTGCGGTTGCAAAAACACGTTCTCCCATATATTCCGTATGGGAGAACATGTTTTTCAATTACAAAGTTAAGTTTGTTCTTACGATAAATTCATTCCAACTACGGAACCCTTCATTGTGCGTGGTCCGACACGCCGTCGGCCGGTTTTTCAACTTTGGTCACACTGCAAACAAAGGCCAGAAACTATCTCAATATAAAACATTCAGAAGTTTATGTTAGGTTTAGATGCCCTCTAAGCAAATCTAACCTAACATAAACTTGTGAATGCAAAACAATACCAACCATCACACTAATTATTTTTACATAATTCATTGTTTACATAAAATTCGTTAAAATTGTAAGACTAATGTGATTAATATCTATCTGTATTTGCTTGTATTGTTTTGAGGAGCTCGTGGCTAAGTAGTAACTGCCGCACGGATCGATCCGTCAGGTTAAGCTACGCTTGCCGGGGTTGGTCTGTGGATGGGTGACCATCTTTACATACCGAGATTCCTCCGTGCCTCGGAAAGCACGTTAAGCCGTTGGTCCCGGTTGTCATTTGTGGATCTTTGACAGTCGTTACGGGTCGTCAGAAGCCCGAAAGTCTGACAACCAGTCTTACCAAGGGGTATCGTATTACCCAATTACTGGGTTGTGGAGGTCAGATAGGCAGTCGCTCCATGTAAAATACTGGTATTCAGCTGCATCCGGTTAGACTGGAAGCCGACCCCAATATAGTTGGGAAAAGGCTAGGCAGATTGATTTTGATTTGCTTGTATTGTTTGACAACATTTTAAGGTCGGGGTAAAATCAGTTTTCCTAATAGATCACAGGGGTAACAATATTGAAAAGGTTAGGAACCACTGCATTATTGTATATACGCTGAATATATGTTTCTACTTATTCTTGGCAATGTTTTTGCAGTGTTTACTTTTGTTTTCTATGCAATCCGGATGACGGTATGCATCGCTTGAGGATACCGATCGCAATGCATGAATTAGTTGTACGTGCTTGTATTCCAGTTAATAATATGCTCAGCTGTACGGTTGATACTAATTTGTTGTCCGAGTGCTCACTTGGTTTTTCGAAACATCGCCAAGCCGTTGGTCGACTCTCCACGTGACCAAAGAGCTGGCCTATTTTTTGGCCAAAGAATCAGCATCGCCATACAACGTGGCAATTCTGCCAGCCGTTTGGGCACTTATCCTGTTGACAGCGACGCGGACGAATTTTTTGATGCCCTATAATTATTTTCCCTCTTTTTTATTTATTTATTTGACCATTTATGTACACACATAAATAAACAGACAAGATTAAAAGAACAGAAAAATACGTACAAAGGTGATGCTTATTTCTAATTATATACATTTTATTTATATACATGTACATATTATTATTATTTTAAGTCTTTTTGCTTACAACTATTTATTTGTTGTGGTAAGTATTCAATTGTCTTGCCCTTGTTCTAAATGCTTTGTAATTCTACCTGCCCTTTTTATTTTTATGTCAAAACTTAAAATAAAAACAAAATTTATGTTTGATAACGATTCTTCTCACAAAAAAGGAGAATTTTACACAAGTGCTTTAATCAATATATTATCTATCATACTAACCCTGTAATCTAAGAAAAGGGTATTTCGAAACTAACCAATTGTTTAAATATCTTATACAAAACACATAACCCTCCTTTTTTTGGTTCACCGCAGTCGGTTAAAAATAAAATACCACTTAGCTCTGTCCATACAGCACGCACCTTATCAATTAGTCACTGATAACGATCAACAAATGAATATGTAAATATGAGTGAATGATAAAAAGCGCCCCATCTGGTAATAATGCCGGAATGAACACTGCTGTAAAACAAATGAGCTGCTTTCTCGTCTGCACTGTTAATTCGTTTATCTAACTTGTACTGGTTAGCGTACACATTTAACTTACTTATCTTGCCCACGACACACACGACATTAAAAACTACGAAGTCGAGATGTACCGTTGAGACACTCGGTCGGTACTTTTTTCGCTGTATTTTAAATATTAATTAATGCGGATTTCGCTGTTACACCGCCACATACGAACTACGCATCAAAGACATGACGTCACACAAATCCTGCATCGCGCAATTAGAGTTTACCGCGCGAACGACATATATAAGACTATCCGACATCAACAGTCGGGCAGTCGGCCCGCCAGACACAACACCCGTCTGGTCGGAGGATACTCCCTTTTCTATGGTGGATGAGTGAACTTTACACCCTGTTCCTCATGCCTCTAAACGGAAAATGTCTTGAGGAAAGTTCTGAATTTTGAATTTGAATTTGAGTATGAATGTCGATGGCTATAAGCGTAGGGGAAGGCCAAAGAAATGTTGGACTGTGTTAAAGATGATATGGCTAGAAAGGAGGGTGACTAACGAAATGATAACTAATCAGGGCCTCAAGTCTGCTATTACAATAGTGTCAGAATGGTATATCATTGATTTCATAATTGTTAATTTTGACAAGTTTGGTAATCTACTAACATATTGGCGTCATTATGACTTTCCAATCGTCAGCCACTGACACTCCATTGAAAGAAATGGCATCTATTGGTAATCTCGTCAATCTTCCTAGCCTTTTCCCAACTATATTGGGGTCGGCTTCCAGTCTAACCGGATGCAGCTGAATACCAGTATTTTACATGAAGCGACTGCCTATCTGACCTCCACAACCCAGTAACTGGGTAATACGATACCCCTTGGTAAGACTGGTTGTCAGACTTTCGGGCTTCTGACGACCCGTAACGACTGTCAAAGATCCACGAATGACAGCCGGGACCAACGGCTTAACGTGCTTTCCGAGGCACGGAGGAGTCTCGGTATGTAAAGATGGTCACCCATCCACAGACCAACCCCGGCAAGCGTAGCTTAACCTGATGGATCGACCCGTGCGGCAGTTATTACTTAGCCACGAGCTCACGAGCCTATTGGTAATCTCGTACATAATGAAAAATGAATGACTGACTTAGGCGGTAATCTGCAAAAATGTTGACAGTTCCTTTGATCAGTGACCTACCATGAGAACGTCATTGTGCAGTCATTTATTTTAGGTCGTAACGAGTATCGTTTTTTTTGGAATACAATGATCAACCAATGATCGATCATTATGAATTTAGCAGATTACGAACTTTTAGCAAAATGACAATGGGATCGTGTTGGAATGACGAATTTATAAAAATAGCAGACTAGGCCCCAGGAGAGCAACCAGCCGATTATCCTTTAAAGTTAAAGCTCGCGAGCACATTCGTAAGAATCTGGCAGTATCATCACAAAGTTAATGTTTTTCCATTGTTGTTGTTGAAATCTTATTCGTGTATTTATGAATATTTATTTGTACTGCTCATGCTCTACCAATAAAATAAAGCTGAAGATTTTGTTTGTTTGAATCTCTGGAACTAGTCGGATTTGAAAAATTCTTTTTGCATTTGGTAGCCCAATTCTTCAGGAAGGTTTTAAGTTATTTAACATCACGCTTAGACTTTTAGGAGCTGAGCAAAACTAAAATAAGTCAGAAAGAACGCTAAGCGAAAACGTAGTAATATCGTGTACGGGCGATGCGATGCGACGCGGTGGGTCGGGGAACAAGAAATTTCATGCGGACGACATCGCGGGCAGAGGCTAGTTTTTCATAAAAGTAACCTACTTTACGTTGATTACGTTTTCCTATAATGTTATCATGATAACTCAATTAGGTACTTCAAAATACTTGCAAATCTCTTTATATTTATGATAACCTAGTAGAAATAATTACTTAATGGCCAAACATAATTAATTTGCTAAGTAAATAAACACTCTTCGTATATCTTATCAAATAATGCCCAATCACTGTAACTGAAAATTATCAAAAAATGATATGGGCTTATCATTTTCTAAGTTTGTTTGAAAGAATCTTTTCACTGTTTATGCGTTCCTGGTATATTAAATAAATTATGTTAATGTAATTAATTGTTATTAATTACTTTTTGTTGTTATTTATCTTATCATTATTTATTTGTGATTATAAATAAGGTGGAGGAGCTAAATAATGGCTGTATTTTTTTTCCCAATAACTTTGTATACCTACATGTCAATTATTTACTTATTGTTCTCATAATATGTAATAATAGAAGTGACATTAAATTAGCCCCCCACGCAGTCCCCTCGCACGCTATTACATGGGACTTAAACATAACTGGCGAAACGTGGTGCATCTATTAGACATCTACAGGTACACCACTGCCTTAATCTTATGCGTGAATGATATGTTTAAGCGTTGTTATTAAAAATATATATAATCCGGAAAACTAAAAACAATATGTAACCGACCAGCAACTGGTACATTCTTCCTAATTAATCACAATAATAAGTCCTATATTACATTACTAACAAGCTATGATGCCCTAGTAACATAATAATTATATATTTATTACTTAAATCAATTAATTATCCAGTTAATTAACTTACTATCTGCTTACATTTTCCGCGCTTTTGTTGGACATACATAGTATCTTAATCAGTTTATTTTTTTCCGATACTAATATGTATATGGAAATTTGGCATGGTTGCAAATTACGCGACGTAAGTTCGGCCTCATTTAAAAGTAATATATATTATAGTAATCAATTTTAAAAGCATTGTAGGCGCAAGCACGCCGTATTTACGCTGCGTAATATTCGCAAATGTGGTGCTACGCTAAGAGGATCGTAGTTTGACGTCATGAGGTCATGCTCCTGCGGACATGCAATCGTATGTACGTATGGTTGCCAATATCAACTGTTATCAGTGACATTAGCTAATAGTAGAGCCCTCGGTTCCTGCAACTTTGACCGAGTACGTTCAGTTTAACTTAGTTAATTTGACTTTGATAACGTTTTCCTTAGCACCAACTGAACACTAAAATATAATTAATTACGGTTAGGAACTGACTTCAAACTAATTTATTAATGACGGATGGGGAAAGATTTCCAGGAATTTGACCATCATCATCATCATCCTGCCCTTATCCCATGTTACTTGGGGTCGGCGCAACACGTTTTCTTCTTCCATTCTCCCCTGTCAACCGTCATTTCCAGGAATTTGACCGCGGTACGGAAAATTCAGCGTGGGCCAGCCAGGGTCATTTTAATAAGGAACTAACTCATAAAGATAATTAGGAGTCAAGACCACGAAAACTCCAAAAAACCATCGTTACTTAAAAAGGCAAAAATCCTTGAAAAAATAGCTTTTCTCCAACAATAGCATTTATTTATTTAAACTTCTCGCACATAATAAATAAGCTAAGGGCTAAGGCATTCTGTAGCAGTGAACTAAGGGTGCTGAAGAGTTAATTAAGGTGGTAGGTACACTCTGTTTGAGAACAACTTAATAACAAAAAATAGAAAAATATACAGGGTTTTTATTCAGTTTTTTTTTTAATATCCCATAACATATATGAAATCCGCTAGAACTACCACTTCCCACTTGCTGTCCAATCCTTAGCAAGTCTGATTCCAGTCCAATCCCAGCGGTGACTGGAACCATACTCATCAGGCATAAGTGAAACTAGTTAGACATAGATTCCTAGATCACTCAAGATTTATAGACAGCAAGCAAAGAAATACACAAGTGTTCAGCAAGTGTATCTCAGTCAGTAGTGTTCTATTAATTGCAGGTGCCAGCGTGTTCAGTAGTATACCTAAATGTGAGTAGACATGTAGTGTATTAGATATTTAGTTGGCTGTAGGTAAGTATAGGTAGATGAGTTCAGTAGGTAGGTATAGGTAGGTGAGTTCTGTAGGTAAGTGTAGGTAGGTGAGTTCAGTAGGTAGGTATAGGTAGGTGAGTTCTGTAGGTAAGTATAGGTAGGTGAGTTCTGTAGGTAAGTATAGGTAGGTGAGTAGGTAGGTAGGTAGGTGGTGTGTGGTTAATGCTAGTCTTTATTAGATTTTAGTATGTGCTTTGGATATTTAGGTAACAGATAGACATCTCAAAAGGTAAGGGTAGTTATAATAGTGACCTGCTCTGCAATAATAAATAGAATATTATATTATATTTCTAAGCTCTATGTATGAATGATTGGTCTGAATGAAAATTATTTACTCGTACCTACTTATCAATTAAACTTAGATACACATATCGAGAGTCTAGTGGTAAGTTATCTTAAAAAAATAGAAAAATAATTTATTCGTTGCTCCGTTCACATGGTCTCATTAATACCCTGGAGATAAGGGATTTACAAAAAAACACCTTTTATATAAAAATTATTAATCTATACTATAATTATAATTATTTATAAATCTATATTATAATTTTCTTGTTTGTTTGTAAGTTTGTATGTAGGGGGGTAATCTCCAGAATTATCAGTCGGATTTGAAAAAATATTTTTGCATTGGATAGCCCAATTCTTGTGGAAGGTTTATAGACGCGCGGACGAAATCGTATCGTGGCCAGGAGATAGTTATAAATATATAATAGGTAAGCAAATACATAAATAGTTTATTTCAGATAAACCGATTATAGACACTTCGTCAAGGAATCAGTCGGTCAGGAAGATGAAGCTAGTTGCCCGTTCCAACTGCTTGATTAAGTTCTTGCGACGCACACTTGGAGTCAGCTTCCACTATCAACCTTACTGACTACCTAAATCCAATCGAGCTTTTCTTATGTATCACAGCCTGAACCGATAGAAGTATCTTAATCTTCAACTCAGACTAAATACTGCTGGATATAGAGGATAAATCACTTAATTAGTGCACAAAAGAAGCACAACACACAAAAGTACAATTAAATGATAAGACAATACATGTGTGCTAGCTGTGTTGTAAATTGTCTTGCATACTATTGTATAGAATCTTTTTTTTTTTCTAACTGAACCGACAGCTCTGCTGCTGCGGAGTTTGTTGCGCCACTTCTTCTTCCCAGCAAAAGCACTAGGAAGTGGTGAAGGGTGGGCGTTTTGGGGGACTGTCTTATGTAATTTTGACGTTCGAAAAGTGCTGATTCTCAGCTTAGTTTGAATAAATGACTTTTGAATTTTGAATTGAATTTTGTCATATGGCAATTAATTTATAATTTAAATTATTTTTGTGTTACGTAATTTAAATTATTTTGCATACTATTAAATAGATTAAATTTTTTCTTACTGAACAGACAGCTGTGCTGCTGTGGAGTTTGTTGCGCCACTTCTTTTTCCCAACTAAAGCACTAGGAAGTGGTGAAGGGTGGGCGTTTCGGGGGACTGTCTTACTTAAATATGTAATTTTGACGTTTGAAAAGTGCTGATTCTCAGCCTAGTTTGATTATTGGAATAGTATAGGTATAAGCTTAGTTGGTCTAGTGGTCACAAAACGCTACTGCCGCACTCAGGTTCTGGGATCGGTTTCCGGGTCGGGCAAAGTGGTATTGGATTTCCCCATCTGAAATTTCTCAGTAGCAGCCCGGAGTCTGGACTTGTGCCCGGTTGATGGCTATAGGCTCGCCCTAGAAATACTATTTCTGTACACTTCTGCTTAACCTTTCGGGAGTACAAGCGTGATGATATGTATGTATGTAGATATAAGCTACTCCTAAGCGACAACGACGATGATTGGTCCTGACCTGCCTGTATCCACTTGTTACTAAGAGAGTCCGATTATTTAAGGGTTTCCCAGAATGTTCCTGTAACTGTATGATTCAATAATAGCCCGTAACACTAAAATTAAATGAATATATTAAATTGTAACAATAGCTTCTGATAACATTTTCCCTTACCTAATAATTTAATACAATAGAGACGTAAAATTATCCCTAATTGATAACAGGTACTCGTAGCTGGCAGGTTTCTTTAGAAATAAGCATCACCTTTGTAAGTATTTTTCTGTTCTTTTCTTCATGTCTGTTTATATGTTTGTACATTAACTGTTAAATAAAGAAATAAATAGCTAGCTTAATAAATTATTTGATCAAACTGAAAATAACTACCTTCACTAATTCACTGTTTCTGCTTTATTCGGTACTTTGTTTA